>ML058503.1:1706751-3117940 GCA_003013855.2 Liriodendron chinense
AAACGCACCGGGCGCATGTGGTGGATCCGGGCGCATGTGCTTTACCGGCACATTTCCCTGCGCTTTTCGGAAAAATGTTTAATTCACTAGAATGCAAGCACATGTGTTTAGAGGCCAGGCGCATGTGGTTGGAGGCCAGGCGACATGTCCTTTGCCGGCTGCTTTCTCACTACTTAGCCAGATTTTCAGGATTCCAGCACTTAGAAAATTTCAGCATTTCAGCTCCGACGGGGGATCTCCAAAGGACAGCTACCTTTTCTAGACATGTGCTCACTGTCGCCAAGCCACTTCTAGGCTATGATTAACCTCTTGAATGAACGGGATGGGTGTGGAAGTCCAGATGTTGCTAATTTTGGTACTTCCTTCCTAATTTGGAGCCTCTGGGTCGGCTTGTCGTATAGGAACGTTGTTCCGGGGGAGCGCGCGCATGGAAATATTCATCGTAATGACTTCAAACTTGCTATTTAAGGGTTTTGGGGCGCTCTAAATCATTTGGCGGTGAAGTGCATGTCTAGTTCCTCTCTGAAATGGTAGTTGTAGGCTTACGGACCCCTTTTTGTCAATTCCGGGCAGGGACGAAACGTATTTCGAGGTGCGCAGGTAAAAATATGCACCGGATGACTTCGAAACTTGTAGGTTAAGGGTTTTAGGACATTTCAGATCATTTGGCAGTGAAGCGCATGTCCAGTTCCACTCTGAAATGGTAGCTGTAGGCTTACGGACCCTTTTTGTCAGTTCCGGGCAGGGATGAAACGCATTTCGAGGTGCACAGGTAAAAATATGCACCGGATGACTTTGAAACTTGCAGGTTAAGGGTTTTAGGACATTTCAGATCATTTGGCGATGAATCGCATGTCCAGTTCCGCTCTGAAATGGTAGCTGTAGGCTTACGGACCCTTTTTGTCAGTTCCGGGCAGGGAGAAACGCATTTCGAGGTGCGCAGGTAAAAATATGCACCGAATGACTTCAAAACTTGCAGGTTAATGGTTTTAGGACATTTCAAATCATTTGGCGGTGAAGCGCATGTCCAGTTCCACTTCGAAATGCTGTTTACGAATTTTGGTCGCTACCAAGCGATCAGGGTTGTGCTGGCGTTTTCGGGGCTCTCCTGGCCTCAAAACTTATCCAAATCATTGCCACTAGGCCATGGGATGTTATTTTATAATGGGTACAAATTTGAGCCCCAACATATGAGAATTCCCCTAATTCTGTGATCGATAGAAAATCTGAACACTTTTACACCTAGTCCACATTACACGATTTTCATGGGTTGAAGGGATTATGTGATTTATGGATTAGCTAGACTCTGAATTAAGGTGTTGAGAAATCAAGCCGGGGTACTTTGCCCATCCTTGTCCATGGGAAAACAATGCAAGATATGGATTTCTAAAAATTCTATCTAAATTAAAAGAAAAAGAAAAAGGAAGGATGAAATTGGGAATGATGGAAAAATGGTGGAAAATTCCGATTAGGGCTACCTACTACCAACCGGGGGATGGTCTACCCTAACCAAAGCCGGAAATGGGACATAGTGTGAAAGTCGTCAGAAGGACGGTGAGGCAAATTTCTGTCATTGGCTTGATGTGGCTTTATGTACCTTGAGATCTAAAGTCTGGTTGATCTAAGAAGAAGATAATCCTAGAAACTCATGAGATGAGTTTTCACTATCCACACTAGATTGAATTTATTCAAGTTCGTCTATTTATCAACCAATCAGCGGGAATTTCATATGAATGCTTATCATGTCTTGGGGGTTTATGGTTTCAACTTCTCTCACCAAATATTTTTGAATCTTACACTTGTGTGTCTTGGGACGTATAGAAGAATAGTTTCTGAAAGAGAGTTGAGTTTTGAAGAATGGAATTAGTTTCACGCATGTTTTGCTCGGGACTAGCAAAATGCTGGTTGGGGGGTGTGTTGAGCTCTTAATTGTGCATATTCTAACACCAATTCATCACTCATTGTGCGAGATTTTTATGATTTAAAGACTAATTGAATGCATGTTTTGTGATTGCAGGATTGAGAGTGGACTTCGCTTAATTGAAGATGAAAAGAGCTTATTTAGAATCATTCGGATGAAGATCGAAGGAGGACCAAAGAAAGAAGGAAGCAAGGAAAGAAGAAAAGAAGAAAGAAAGAAGAAACTGAAGAAAATAAAGGAGCTAGACCGGTCAAGACCGGTCGGCCAACTTCCAACACAGGCTGCATTCGCTGGACGATGGACCAACACAGTCCGACCGATCAAGACCGGTCGGCCAGCCCAGTCCGACCGGTCTTGACCGGTCGGCCAGATATTCTTCTTATACAGCAAGTTCACTGGACTGTTTCTCAGTGAGGTCCAACCGGTCACTACCGGTCGGCAGTTACTCAGACCGGTCGTCCGACCAGTCGGCTGTGCGTGCAGACTGCATACTTTCTATTTTGGTGCCGATTTTCTCTGCGCACTGCGTAAGTGTTACGCAAATTCTCGATTCTTATGAAGTTGTGGAGCCTCCCCACGATAAAAGGACACCTAGGGATCGTTCCTAAGGTATCTTAGAGGGGTTTAAGCAAGGTTGGAGGTGACGAAAGTGGATTTCTGAGTTCCACAACTTCTTCTAGTTTGTTTTACTGTTTTATGCTTTTCTTAAGTTGTTTCATGTTTCCTTGGATCATGAGCAGCTAAACCTCTTAGCTAGGGCTAATACGTGAAGCTTGTAGTGGATCTAAGATGTTTCAATTCGTATTTAGTTGGTTTTAAAATTGGAATTCATGTTTATGAACGATGGTTTGAAGTTTATATAAGTTTTAAGGAGTTTTTCTTAGTCTTATGATGACTCATGGATGCTTGGGAGAATTATTTAAATTCTTAATTGGTTTATATTAGTCTAACAAAGTTGACTTAACTGAGACAATGGTGACCATTCTGCATCAAGTTAGTCAGGGTGAGAAGATGTGTCTCCCCTCTATGATCATGAGCACCATTCATTCCGTCATTTTGGGGACTGACGGTCAGTCAGCAGGCCTTCCATTTGGGTGCCTCATAGGGAAATTAGCCAGCTCTATAGGTCTTGAAGATCCAACCGAAAAACCTGTCAGGCCTATCCTCCTCAACAAATCCATTATCGCCAGAATGGAGATTACTCAAGCAGAGCTTCAACGAAGAAGGGATTAGCAGCAGCAAAGGTAACAGCGGGAGGTCCCGCATCATACTGAGTATGAGTCTGATCCTGCTCTATGATCATCTGAGGATCCTCGTCAGCATCCAGGGCATTTCAGCACTCCAGTTCACGCATTTACACGTCAGCGGCACATCTTCGCCCTCTGATCATCCATCCTCATCTTCAGTTCCTCCTGCATGGCTCACTGAGATTCGCCAGCATCAAGAACGTCTATTTCAGAGACTTGACCGCATTGAGCAGAAGATGGATCAGACCGAGTCTCAGCTGTTTCAGGGGTAGGCCACTCTCCTCGTACAGCACGAGACTATTATGGCTCGCCTTGCCCAGATTAACAGGCGTTTGGAGGCTTGGGAGTGAGCTACTCGTGGCGATGCACCACCACCAGATTTGGGCGACGGGACTAATTTCTAGCATCATTATCTGTTGTATCATGTGTCTTGGTCAGGAGTATCTTTTTGGGTGACGAAGACACTTGTCACTTGTCTTGTTTTGTATTTATACATTTTAGATGACTATTAGACCATTTGATGTTTGAGCTTTCCAGTCATATCTAGTTATGGCATCACTTATTTGGATTTTCATCTTTCTTGAGCTTCACAGTTATATCTCTTTATTTCATCACATGTCGAGCTATATTGATATATCTTTTTGAGATAAGTGATCTTTTTCTTGATATATATTTGTGCTTCTAAGTTATATTCGCCTTGAGTCTTGCGCCTTATTGACTATTCAGTGAGTGAGACTAGCCGCTTGGGCTATATACACCATTGACTCATGTTATTAGTCCATACCGGTTGGACTATCATCTATGTCCATGTCCAAAAATCATGTAAGAATGCGCTTTTCATATGAAAATCTGATTTTTTGGAGGATGGATGATTCTGGCAACATACCCAATTCGAGTCTATTAGTGCCATATTGATGAATCTATTGCATTTTCTTGGTATATTGATAGGGGGAGGTTGGATGGTTTGGGCATTAAGCCCTTATGGCTCACAGTTCAGTTTAATATAGCTTAAATGTGTTTCATTGCTCTTGATATACATGCCAGTTGGGGTGGTTGGTTGATTGGGCGAAAGGCCCTTTTGTGTATAATGATTATTGTATATCAGGTTTCTATGTATTGCTTCTATTCTCCCATATGTTTCATGATCTATCTCTCCTAATTCATGGTTTAGCTTTGCTGCTCTTATAGGCAAATCTTTTTTAAGCTAACCCTTGTCAATGACTGACAATAAGGGGGAGAACTATATCCCACCAAGAAGCCAATTTATTTTGTAGGCCTTCTTAGGTGCAGATGTTGAGGGGGAGAAATTGAAGATGTTTCGTGTCAGTACATGTCACTCTGTGAAGTTTTTATCAGGTAATTGGGTGTAAGTGTTTTTTCTGTTTTGGGATGTTCATGATACGAAGTAAAAAAGGGGAATCCTTGTTGCCTCATGTTGAACTATAAGTAAAATGATTAGTTGAGGTCAACAATAACTAGGGTAGGAACTATTGTCATATCCCCTACCAAACATTGCTCTCCTACTTGGAATGAACCTAAGGGAGAAAAATCTAGGATAAATGAATTCCCTCCAACAAGCATGTTGGGTCCTATTTATCATACCCAAGAGGGTTGTGATCTAGGTTAGGTGACCTTAGGAGACCATATTGAGCTCACATACATATCTGAGGATCAATCCTCATTTTAAGCAAATTGATGAACTTGAGGAATTTAGCCTCTTTGGAACAATAGGAAAATCTGAGGGTTTCAGCCTCATGGTTGTTCTTATGGGAAAATCAGAGGATTCAAGCCTCATTAGTCCAAATTCAGTAGTTTAGCCTTGCTTAAATTTGTATATTTTATTGCTAGACTATCATCCGGCTTAGATTAGCTAATCATCTTGAGTTATATGCTTCATTGAATGCTAATCTTTGTTTAGTTTTGGTCTTGATATACCATTAGGGGAGGATGGTTGATTGGGCTATAAGCCCTTTGTGCCTTCAATACAAATGTATATCCTTGACCAACTTTGCATGATTAACCTTGTCTAGATAGTTACATTTTCTTGTTAATCATGTACCTTAGCATGCTCCATGGTTTTATGAGTCATGCACCCTATACTCTCCTTGTTAGCATGTACTTATAGTTATAACTGCGACATACTATCTTCGCTTCCCTTAGCCTTATTGATATATCATTAAGGGGGAGAGAATTGTTTGTCAATTGCTAACAAAAAGGGGGAGAAAGATCAAGTCCCACCAAAACTAGTTTGCTATGTTTTGTGATGCAGGGATTGACAGGTTATGGGGGAGCAAACTGAAGAGGAGTAGCTTAGACTAGGCATGTCAAGAGTCCTGTATTTAATGCTTTATCAATGTAATATCTTGAACATGTATCTTGTTTTGGTAGGTTAGGTTTTGTCACGTAATTGACAAAGGGGGAGATTGTTAGTGCACAAATCAGTGCATCGTTTTGTCAATTCCGTGACTATGTAAGTCAGTCAAGTCTCGTGAGCCCCGATGAAGATTGAAGATTCAAGACTTGAAGACCAAAGCAGCTTTCCGCACTCAAGTTCAAGCCAAATCAAGCTCGAAAGGTAAGTTGCATATAAACAGCCTATAGGATCCCAAAACACCCGTATTTATGGCATTTTAATCATTCCAATCTTAGCCATTTAATCCACGGTCTTAAGGTCAAAATGATCAGTCTTGGACCTTCATTAAGTAGGTGCCCAACTATGAAAATCACTAGGAAAATCTCCGTAGTGGGGCACACATATTTCAGTTGGAAAACAGCTTGATTTTTGGGCTAGATAAGTCCTACCGGCCGGCCGGCCACTGGTCCTTAACAAGCTATTGATAGGCAAAAACCATGCAGCCGACCGGTCTAAAGACCAGTCGGACAGCAGGTCGGATGGGCCATTCGACCGGCCGGACGCTGCATTTTCCAGAAGCACAGCCGATCGGTCTTGACCGGTCGGCCTGTACATTTTAATCATTCCAGCGAGTACTGGGCAGGTCTGCCGACCGGCCGGACAGCAGGTCGACTGCCCAATCCGACCGGCCGGACAGCAGGTCGGTTAAGCCAAAAAACTGTCCAGTGAGTTTTTCATTTCTGGACCATTTACCCGACCCATCTAAGGACAGGTCGGCTGACAGGTCGGAGCTCAAATCCAACCGGCCGGAGGGGGTCCCAGGCAGGTCGAAATATGACCATTTTATGTCCGTTTGAGCTCATTCTTGGGCCTCTATAAAAGCATATCTTGAGGTCTTTTATGTGATGACTTGCACACCCATTGAGAGCACTAAAGGGGGCTATTAAGAACATCATCTATCCTTCTTTTTCTCATCATTGCTTAGAGTTTATCATTCAACCTAAGTGATTCATGGCACTTCAATGAGCATTAAAAGCTCGGTTTGAAGAATGAACTTAAGCAAGGTATTCATAGCTGACCTAACCCATCTTGTTGAATCTCTTGGTCATCAATAGCCATTGAATACTCAAGTTGGTAGTTCCTATCATCACCATTGTATTGAATAGGGAAAAGGAACCCCAACAACTTCTCCCACCTACCCGGCACTAGTCTAGGAACATCATATGCATTGGTAGCTGATCGTGGGAGCTTAGAGAGGAGCTAAGGCATTCGTGGAAGCTGAAGCTACTCATCAATGGCGCTGAATCGGGGCTCAATCGTCTAGGTATGTCTAGTTTTTTAGAGTCCATTTATTGAATCTCTATTCCCTAGATTGGAAAACTCCGGCGGGAGTGTACGTGACCATCCTTGGATTAGGATAGGAGAGAGTTTGAGATCCAAACTCATCAAGTCCCTGGATTGGGCCATCGGCCGATGGTAAACGCGGTCCTAGATCAAAGGATGTGAAGGTTGATGGTTAGCATGATGTAAAACCACGACTATAGTGAAATCCGGTGGTCTCATAGGTTGAGATCGGGAACCGGGAGTGGAGTAGGGAAACCGAACCACTATACATCGTGTGCAATGTGGTGAATGCATTTTGTCTATTTTGTTCCTTGTTGATCAATCTTATAAGTGTTAAACTGTATGCCCATATTATGTTTGACAAAATGCTCATATGCCATCTTTGAATGATTGACACAAGCATGCATATGAACTGTTTGACTAAATGCTTCTCTTAGAAGAGTTGTCAAATTGAGTTGGATCTTGGGTGACCAATTGCTATCATTTACATGTGCTTAATTGGTATATTATAGTTGAGCTTTTGAATTTTCAAGAAAAATTATAAAGTCCTATTCACCCCCCCTCTAGGACATAAGCATACCTTCAAGCTTATCTCACTAGCAGTAAAACCGCAATTTCAATTGGTATCAGAGCGGGTTCCTCTTTAAGGGCTTGATTGCCTGGAGGTAGATCCTAAGTAAGCTTGTAAGTATGTCCAACTCCGAGACAAGTTTGATTTCTAGTCCTCCACACTTTGATGGATCCGATTATATATATTGGAAGGCTAGAATGAGCATATTTTTAATGTCACTAGATCCAGCTATATGTGACATAATTAAGAAAGGTTGGTCGGCCTCTATTGTTCAAAATAAAAGTAAGGGTAAGACCACTTCCACTCCAACAGATGAATCAAAATGGATAAAGAAGAAAGGGCCAATTCTATGAGCAATGTTGAAGCCCTTGATGTAATCCGTTGTGCGCTCTCCCAAGAGGAACAAAATAGAATATCTACTTGCGAATCCGCTAAGCAAGCTTGGGAGAAGTTGGAATCTATTTACGAACATTCTTGCACAACTAATTCATCCATGCCCATCCCTTCTACTGAAAGAGTTGTAAGTATCAATTTAAGGGAGAATATGAGCAATGATGAGACATCCTCTAGTAGTGAAGAGGAAGATAATGATGAGGATGACCAATTACAAGATGTCTATAATGAGCTCTATTGTGAAAATTTAAAAGTTATGAAAGAGCTCAATAAAGAAAAGATTGAAAGGCAAAAGTTGGAAATTGACCATGTCTCTCTAACTAAACAAAAGGAAAATGTTCAAAATGAATTGAGAGAGGCAGTAAAAAGAATTGAAGAGCTTGAGCTTGCACTAAAAACAGTTAAATATGAAAATCAAGCTCTAAAATTTGAGGTCAACCAACTTAAGACCTACACCAATGAGAACAAAGACCAAGAGACCCAAAATGCTCAAATAAGTAAATCTTGTATTATGGGTAAAGATTTGGGAGAAAAATGGGGTTACAAATATGTCAAGAAAACCCCTTCTCTGGTATTTGTGGAGGTTGAGTCTTCTTCACTTGAGAGCAAATCCAAGTCGGCTCTCTCATGCCACTTTTGTGGAGAGGCGGGACACTTTAAATTTGAATGCCCAATTGTAAAACGACCGCCATGCACCTCAGTCCGACCTCAAATAGTTAAATCAATTGTGACTGAAAGAGTGACTCAAGAAAAGAAGAGCCAACATGGGAAGGCTCCAAAAATTGTGAAGAACTCAACCAAAGTTGAGAATAAAGAAAAATCTTGCAAGGTTGGCAAGAAAAGGAAAATTTCATCCCCTTCTAAAAGATATGATTATGTGGGGGAGATGCTAGAGTAGGTTACCCATTTGAACCAGAACATTCAGAATATGGTTAAGGGCAAACAACAAAGGATTTTTGGGAATCATATTGGCAATTCATATACCCAAAATCAATATTGTGCGCCAACCAAGTCGTGACGGCTAGTTGACATCTTTAGACCTTTGGATTTTAGGAAATCCATGGGTGGCTTTGTTTACTAGTCGGGTAGTTAGCTATATGTGCATATTGGTAAATTTGAGGACTAAGCCTCATTCTCTTTTGATTAGTCTAACTCCTGTGTATCATGCTCAGATCATTTTGAGTTGAATTAATTGCTTTTGGATTAGCTTGGATTGATTGTGTGCTTTGCTAATCCCTATTGTGGTCAATTTTGCTCAATAGTTAAAATTCATTTGTGACCATATATATGTTGCATGCTTCATGTGTAGTATGTGACATTCTCGGCTAAGTTTGTGTATCTTGAATTGATTGAATATCATTAAAGCTTAATTGTTTAATCTTGCCGAGAAAATTCTGTTAATTGTGCTTTATAAGTAAACTTGAGGAAATCTAGCCTCTTTAAACATTTTCTATCTATCGAACTTGTCCTTGTATGCATAATTAGCATAACTAATCTTGAGTTCTTTAGTTAGCCATCTCATATGCAATTATTTGTTTATCTTTATGTCTGAGATGATGTGGTTTGATGAATTTATTGTGGCATGTGTAATTATATGAAAATTCTTCAATTAAACATCTTTGCCACATTTAGATGGTTATGGTCATGCTTCCTCCTCATGCTTTATTATAACATATTGGGAGTAATCTGGTAGAAAAATGGGATAACTAGATTCTAAATCCCGTGGTGGTAAAGAGCGAGATATCATGCAAACCTTGATAATCTCTAACACCCTTCTCTCCCTACATCTATACATTTGGGAGAAAGCTCTTGACCATAACACCTTGAGTTTTAAAGAAACATACTCCAATTATGAAGACAGAGATTATTGCCAAGAGGGTCATGAATGGCAAGTAATCTTATAGCCTTATGCAAGCCCCATGAACTTGATCAATCTGTAATATCATGGAAATTCATTGGTGGCTGTGCATTGGGGATTGGCTATCAAATTATCTGTTTTGCAGGTTGTTAGCTTTTAGATAAATGTGGTTTATCATTTTATAGTAAAATCTGAGGTTCTTAGCCTCATCATTTCTGAGCATATTATGAAAATCTGGTTATAAGATCCTTCATCACAGTTTGTGTTCAATCTTAATCATCTTAAGCATCAAAATCTCATGAAATCATATGGTTGCCTTAAAAAAAAATTTATGTAATGCTCATGAACATTTGGCAAACTCAAAAGTGCTTGATTAGGTCATTAACACATCACTTATGATCATGATAGCGAACCCATCAAAGCGGGTCCCAAAAACTGCTTAAGATGAGTATTTTTGTTTAGGTCTGACCAGCCGGTGTCCCCTGTCCGACCGGCCGGCACATGTGCAACTGGTGCCCCAGAGAAATCCTTTATAAGGGGGAGGTGGTTGAATGTTGCTGTGGTCCGACCGGCTGGTGTCCGCTGTCCGACCGGCCGGCACACGTGCAACTGGTGCCCCAGAGAAATCCTTTATAAGGGGGAGGTGGTTGAACTGTTGCTGTGGTCCGACCGGCCGGTGCCCATTTCCGACCGGCCGACGCACGTCCAGCGTGTGCGGCCCGACCCCGTTTTAAAACGGTCGGACCACTTCAATCCTTCTATCTTTCATCTTTTTTCTTTCCCTCTTCTCTCCAAAGGTCTCTCCGGCCCTCCTCTAGGTATCCTAGGTCTTCTTTCAAGGATTGAAGCTCCCAAGAGTGTGCATTCCTCTTCCAAATCCGATTTTTCCTTGTCATCTTCTCCGGTAAGAGTTTCTATTTGTGTATTTATTGTTGCATCCTTTTCTTTTGAAACCTAGGGAAGGTTTGTGTGTATCATTGGCTGCTATCATGTCCTCTCATGGTGGGAGAGATGAGCACCCTCCTCGGCGTGAACGCTGCTCCAAGAAACATCATGATGAGGGGCCCTCCCAACTCAAATCCAAGAAAACCGCTTCCAAGGGAAAAGGGGCGGCTTCAACTTCCAAATCCCCCTCTAAATCCTGAGCTCCTGACACATCTCATCTTGCCAAATGGGCTAAATTCGCTGACCGAGATGTGATTTGTGAGAGATCAGCCTCTACTATGGACTTGGAACCCTACAATGTTGTAGGCTTATTAAGAGCAATAGATTGGGAGCCGGTGTTATATATGGGGGGACCTGTGCAAAGAAATATTGTCCGTAAATTTTATGCCTGCTGTCAAGATGTCATTGAAGAGCCCGTGTCCTTCACTGTCCATTACAACAACACTGCATGGACTTTCGGTCTCGAATCCATAGCTGAGGCTCTTCATGTTCCCATTCTTCATCCATGTGATCTTCCTGATATTGCTGAGGAGGCTCCACCTATGCTTGATATGATTAGGGCTCTTTGTGACGGGGAGATCCCTAGGGAGGTTAGCGGTTGTGCTCTTTGGTCTTCATATATGTCGTGGGACTTTCGGATTCTCCAGAACTTATTCTTCAAGAACGACTATGCCCGTAAGAGTAACAAAGTTGACTTAACTGAGACAATGGTGACCATTCTGTATCGAGTCAGTCAGGGTGAGAAGATGTGTCTCCCCCCTATGATCATGAGCACCATTCATTCCATCATTTTGGGGACTGACGGTCAGTCAGCAGGCCTTCCATTTGGGTGCCTCATATGGAAATTAGCCAGCTCTATAGGTCTTGAAGATCCAACCGAAAAACCTGTCAGGCCTATCCTCCTCAACAAATCCATTATCGCCAGAATGGAGATTACTCAAGCAGAGCTTCAATGAAGAAGGGATCAGCAGCAGCAGAGGTAGCAGTAGGAGGTCCCGCATCATACTGAGTATGAGTCTGATCCTTCTCTACGATCATCTGAGGATCCTCGTCAATATCCAGGGCATTTCAGCACTCCAGTTCGCGCATTTACACGTCGCGGCACATCTTCGCCCTCTGATCATCCATCCTCATCTTCAGTTCCTCCTGCATGGCTCACTGAGATTCGCCAGCATCAAGAACGTCTATTTCAGAGACTTGACCGCATTGAGCAGAAGATGGATCAGACCGAGTCTCAGCTGTTTCAGGGGCAGGCCACTCTCCTCGTACAGCACGAGACTATTATGGCTTGCCTTGCCCAGATTGACAGGCGTTTGGAGGCTTGGGAGCGAGCTACTCGTGGCGATGCACCACCACCAGATTTGGGCGACGGGACTGATTTCTAGCATCATTATCTGTTGTATCATGTGTCTTGGTCAGGAGTATCTTTTTGGGTAACCAAGACACTTGTCACTTGTCTTGTTTTGTATTTATACATTTTAGATGACTATTAGACCATTTGATGTTTGAGCTTTCCAGTCATATCTAGTTATGGCATCACTTATTTGGATTTTCATCTTTCTTGAGCTTCACAGTTATATCTCTTTATTTCATCATATGTCGAGCTATATTGATATATCTTTTTGAGATAAGTGATCTTTTTCTCAATATATATTTGTGCTTTTAAGTTATATTCGCCTTGAGTCTTGCGCCTTATTGACTATTCATTAAGTGAGACTAGCCGCTTGGGCTATATACACCATTGACTCATGTTATTAGTCCATACCGGTTGGACTATAATCTATGTCCATGTCCAAAAATCATGTAAGAATGCGCTTTTTATATGAAAATCTATTTTTTTTTAGGATGGATGATTCGGGCAACATACCCAATTCGAGTCTATTAGTGCTATATTGATGAATCTATTGCATTTTCTTGGTATATTGATAGGGGGAGGTTGGATGGTTTGGGCATTAAGCCCTTATGGCTCACGGTTCTGTTTAATATAGCTTAAATGTGTTTCATTGCTCTTGATATACATGCCAGTTGGGGTGGTTGGTTGATTGGGCGAAAGGCCCTTTTGTGCATAATGATTATTGTATATCAGGTTTCTATGTATTGCTTCTATTCTCCCATATGTTTCATGATCTATCTCTCCTAATTCATGGTTTAGCTTCGCTGCTCTTATAGGCAAATCTTTTTTAAGCTAACCCTTGTCAATGACTGACAATAAGGGGGAGAACTATATCCCACCAAGAAGCCAATTTATTTTGTAGGCCTTCTTAGGTGCAGATGTTGAGGGGGAGAAATTGAAGATGTTTCGTGTCAGTACATGTCACTCTGTGAAGTTTTTATCAGGTAATTGGGTGTAAGTGTTTTTTCTGTTTTGGGATGTTCATGATACGGAGTAAAAAAGGGGAATCCTTGTTGCCTCATGTTGAACTATAAGTAAAATGATTAGTTGAGGTCAACAATAACTAGGGTAGGAACTATTGACATATCCCCTACCAAACATTGCTCTCCTACTTGGAATGAACCTAAGGGAGAAAAATCTAGGATAAATGAATTCCCTCCAACAAGCATGTTGGGTCCTATTTATCATACCCAAGGGGGTTGTGATCTAGGTTAGGTGACCTTAGGAGACCATATTGAGCTCACATACATATCTGAGGATCAAGCCTCATTTTGAGCAAATTAATGAACTTGAGGAATTTAGCCTCTTTGGAACAATAGGAAAATCTGAGGTTTTCAGCCTCATGATTGTTCTTATGGGCAAATCAGAGGATTCAAGCCTCATTAGTCCAAATTCGGTAGTTTAGCCTTGCTTAAATTTGTATATTTTATTGCTAGACTATCATCCGGCTTAGATTAGCTAATCATCTTGAGTTATATGCTTCATTGAATGCTAATCTTTGTTTAGTTTTGGTCTTGATATACCATTAGGGGAGGATGGTTGATTGGGCTATAAGCCCTTTGTGCCTTCAATGCAAATGTATATCCTTGACCAACTTTGCATGATTAACCTTGTCTAGATAGTTACATTTTCTTGTTAATCATGTAACTTAGCATGCTCCATGGTTTTATGAGTCATGCACCCTATTAACGTCAGATTCTGTAACAGGATCTTCCGGTCGTTCACCTTCTCTCCAACAGAGATTTCCTCCGCCGGACCTGTAAGAAGGCAGAAAGCAACTAAGGGTGGCTGGTGTCCAGCCGTTAGCCCTCTGATGCTTAAGTCAGGCAGAGCAAGAGAATAACCAGGCAAAACGAGGCTAGAGATTTTATATTGTGTACCTGTATCTTAATGGAGTCTTCTCCTTATATAGATCTGGAAGGGTCCAATCTGTTATGTAAGATATCGAGATCCCGCTGATTTCGTGTACGATACCGAGATCCCGCTGATTTCGTGGGATAAGATCCTTATCCTTAGAGAAGAGATCTAACCCAATGACTTGTGTTGACAATCACGTTTCCTTGATAGCAATCCCTTGAGATTCGGAACCATAAGAGAAGATAAGCCCAAAATCGGCCTATACGGGCTGCTGGTACTGAAGGCTAAGGGGTGTCGCCACAGAGAAAGATGTTCGCATGTTGGAAGATGGTCGCGAGTCCAAGTGCTCGCTCATTTAGATGTAACACCTTTCAACGACTTGTGAGAAGGTCTGCTCGCAGATCAAGAAGGGAATCCTTGCTTTGCTATATCCGACTATCGGTTATGGGAACTCGAGGCCTTGCGAATAGGTGCTCTGTATTTATCAATCATGCCACTCTCGAGCATATGATCTCGAGAGTAGAATGGGCATCCCGCATTTATCCAATCTGTGACTCTCAAGCATACGATCTCGAGAGTCGAATGGGCACTTCCGTATTTACTCGATCTGCGACTCTCGATCAGATGATCTCGAGAGTCGAATGGGCGTCCGCGTAAATTCTTAGCAGCTAAGTTGGATCTCCATCATTTTGCCTATAACACACCCTATACTCTCCTTGTTAGCATGTGCTTATAGTTATAACTGCGACATACTATCTTCGCTTCCCTTAGCCTTATTGATATATCATTAAGGGGGAGAGAATAGTTTGTCAATTGCTAACAAAAAGGGGGAGAAAGATCAAGTCCCACCAAAACTAGTTTGCTATATTTTGTGATGCAGGGATTGACAGGTTATGGGGGAGTAAACTGAAGAGAAGTAGCTTAGACTAGGCATGTCAAGAGTCCTGTATTTAATGCTTTATGTAATATCTTGAACATGTATCTTGTTTTGGTAGGTTAGGTTTTGTCACGTAATTGACAAAGGGGGAGATTGTTAGTGCACAAATCAGTGCATCGTTTTGTCAATTCCGTGACTATGTAAGTCATTCAAGTCTCGTGAGCCCCGATGAAGATTGAAGACTCAAGACTTGAAGACCAAAGCAGCTTTCCGCACTCAAGTTCAAGCCAAATCAAGCTCGAAAGGTAAGTTGCATATAAACAGCCTATAGGATCCCAAAACACCCGTATTTATGGCATTTTAATCATTCCAATCTTAGCCATTTAATCCACGGTCTTAAGGTCAAAATGATCAGTCTTGGACCTTCATTAAGTAGGTGCCCAACTATGAAAATCACTAGGAAAATCTCCGTAGTGGGGCACACATATTTAGCTGGAAAACAGCTTGATTTTTGGGCTAGATAAGTCCTACCGACCGGCCGGCCACTGGTCCTTAACAAGCTATTGATAGGCAAAAACCATGCAGCCGACCGGTCTAAAGACCAGTCGGACAGCAGGTTGGATGGGCCATCCAACCGGCCGGACGCTGCATTTTCTAGAAGAACAGCCGACCGGTCTTGACCGGTCGGCCTGTACATTTTAATCATTCCAGCGAGTACTGGGCAGGTCTGCCGACCGGTCGGACAGCAGGTCGGTTAAGCCAAAAAACTGTCCAGTGAGTTTTTCGTTTCTGGACCATTTACCCGACTCATCTGAGGACAGGTCGGCTGACAAGTCGGAGCTCAAATCCAACCGGTCGGAGGGTGTCCCAGGCAAGTCGGAATATGACCGTTTTATGTCCGTTTGAGCTCATTCTTGGGCCTCTATAAAAGCATATCTTGAGGTCTTTTATGTGATGACTTGCACACCCATTAAGAGCACTAAAGGGGGCTATTAAGAACATCATCTATCCTTCTTTTGCTCATCATTGCTTAGAGTTCATCATTCAACCCAAGTGATTCATGGCACTTCAATGAGCATTAAAAGCTCGCTTTGAAGAATGAACTCAAGCAAGGTATTCATGGCTGACCTAACCCATCTTGTTGAATCTCTTGGTCATCAATAGCCATTGAATACTCAAGTTGGTAGTTCCTATCATCACCATTGTATTGAATAGGCAAAAGGAACCCCAACAACTTCTCCCACCTACCCGGCACTAGTCTATGAACATCATATACATTGGTAGCTGATCGTGGGAGCTTAGAGAGGAGCTAAGGCATTCGTGGAAGCTGAAGCTACTCATCAACGTCACTGAATCGGGGCTCAATCGTCTAGGTATGTCTAGTTTTTGAGAGTCCATTTATTGAATCTCTATTCCCTTGGATTGGGAAACTCCGGCGGGAGTGTACGTGACCATCCTTGGATTAGGATAGGTGAGAGTTTGAGATCCAAACTCGTTAAGTCCCTGGATTGGGCCATCCGCGGATGGTAAACGCGGTCCTAGATCAAAGGATGTGAAGGTTGATGGTTACCCTGATTTAAAATCCACGACTATAGTGAAATCCGGTGGTCTCATAGGTTGCGATCGGGAACCGGGAGTGGAGTAGGGAAACCGAACCACTATACATCGTGTGCAATGTGGTGAATGCATTTTGTCTATTTTGTTCCTTGTTGATCAATCTTATAAGTGCTAAACTGTATGCCTATCTTATGTTTGACAAAATGCTCATATGCCATCTTTGAATGATTGACACAAGCATGCATATGAACTGTTTGACTAAATGCTTCTCTTAGAAGAGTTGTCAAATTGAGTTGGATCTTGGGTGATCAATTGCTATCATTTACATGTGCTTAATTGGTATATTATAGTTGAGCTTTTGAATTTTCAAGAAAAATTAAAAAGTCCTATTCACCCCCCTAGGACATAATCATACCTTCAAGCTTATCTCACTAGCGGTAAAACCGCAATTTCAGTCCCTACCATATTAGAAAAGATACTCATCATACAACGCTGAAAAGTGGCAGGGGCATTACATAGTCCAAATGGCATCCTTCGATAAGCGAAAGTACCGAATGGGCATGTGAATGTTGTTTTCTCTTGTTCCTCTAAGGCGATCTCTATTTGGTTATACCCTGAATAGCCATCAAGGAAGTAAAAATGGGAATGACCTGCCAACCTTTCTAAAATTTGATCAACAAACGGTAGGGGGAAGTGGTCTTTCCAAGTAACTGTGTTTCGCTTCCTGTAGTCAATGCACATTCTCCAACCGGTAGTGACTCTGGTTGGTACGAGTTCATTATTGGCATTGGCTACGATGGTTATTCCGGATTTCTTAGGCCCCACTTGAGTTGGGCTCACCCATTGACTATCGGATATTGGGTAAATGATACCCACATCCAATAGTTTCACCACCTCGGCCTTAACCAAATCCTTCATGTTTAGATTGAGTCGTCTTTGTGGTTGCCTAGATGTCTTCGCATTCTCCTCAAGGTGTATGCGATGAGTACAAATCAGTGGGTTTATGCCTTTGAGATCCGCAATCGACCATCCAATGGCACTCTTATGCTCTATTAGAGTGGCTATTAGCCTACTTTCTTGTTTCTCATCTAAGTGGGAAGAAATCACCACCGGATATGTCTCATCTCGACCTAAATATACATATTTCAACTCACTTGGTAATGGTTTTAGGTCGAATGTTGGTGCCTTGATATTGGATGGGAGGGGCTTGTTCTCGTTTAAGGGTAACGGTTCAAATAGTGCCCTCCATCTTTTGTTATCAAGTACGGGCATTACATCTAAAATGGCATCCATCTCTCATATTGTGTCATCATTTATCTCATGAGAGTGGGCCACACATGCCTCCAAAAGGGTCAGAATATAATGTCAGGGGGAATGTATCTTCCACGAATGATTCAATCACATTTATCTCATGGATCTCATCATCAACTTCCCATGGTTGTTTGCATAAATCAAATATATTCAACTCGAGAGTCATATTTCCAAAGGACATTTGTACAAGCCTGTTTCTACAATTGATAATCGCATTGGAAGTAACTAGAAAAGGGTGGCCAAGTATGATGGGAATTTGCGCATCGGTACCTATCATGGGATGTGTATCCAAGACAATAAAGTCTACTGGATAGTAAAATTTATCAACTTGGACTAAAACATCCTCAATCACTCCTCTTGGTATACGAATAAATTTATCAGCAAGTTGAAGTGTGGTTTTGGTGGGTTTCAATTCACCTATCCCAAGTTGTTTATAAACCGAGTACGGAATGAGGTTAACACTTGCCCCTAAATCAAGTAATGCTTGTTTAATCCGGTAATCTCCTATGATGCATGACATGTTTGGACTACCTGGATCCTTGTATTTTTGGGGCACCTCTTGTTTGATAATAGCACTCAAATTCTCAGTCAAAAGTACTTTGTTGTGAACATTGTGTTTCCTTTTGACTGTGCACAATTCCTTAAGAAATTTGGCATAGGATGGTATTTGCTTTATAGCATCCAACAATGGGATGTTGATCTTCACTTGCTTCAAAACCTCTAAAATTTCTAGGTTTTTGTCTAAAGGTTTGGGTGAAATCAACCTTTGAAAATGGGGTAACCGGCTTGTATTGCCTTTCCGGTTCTCTCTCTTGTGGAGCGTTGTTCCGGCTATCATCCTCTTTAAAAATTTTGGATCCTTAGGCTTTGGGGCCTTCACTGGATTAGCTTTATCAATTATTTTTCCACTTCTGAAAGTGGTGATAGCTTGAACATGCTCCGTATGTTGGGAGGATGAGCTTGTGTCTTGTATCTCAAATTGGGTCCTTGGGTTAGGAAGAGGTTGGGCAGGAAGTGTGCCTTTCTCCCTAACACTGAGGTGAGATTTAACCCTAGCTATTGAGGTTTTCAGTTCATTGATGGCTTGAGTTGAATTTTGATTGAATTTCAATTGCTCTTGCATGAACCCATCTATTTTCAGGGAATTAGTCTTGTTATATTCTACTTGAACCGATACGAATGCTCCCAACATCTCCTCTAGTGTAACTTTTGGTGTAATGACTAGAGATGGACCTAGTAAAGGTTGAGCTTGAGGGATATTGTTTGCATTCGCAGTGGGTCCATTCCTCCAACTAAAGTTGGGATGATTCTTCCAACTAGAATTATACGTGTTAGACTTTGGAGCACTAAATTGCCGTTGATAAATGTTTATGGCATTTGATTGTTCTTGTAAGATATCCTGGACTGCTGAAATTGTGGGACAATCTTGTGTTGCATGTTGATTTTTGGCACAAATTCCACAAACAGTTTCAACGTCTTTTAAGTTGATCGTCTCTCCTTTCTTTAATTCCATGGCCTCGACTTTTCTTGTGAGGCTAGCCACACGTGCACTTATGTTATCCTCTTCCGAGAGGACATAAATTCCTCCTTTTTCCTTTTGTTGGCTAGTCTTGGAATTTGTTGGTCTAGATGTATCCCAAGTTTATGCATTCTCGGCCAATTCTTCCAAATAGTCCCATGCTTCCTCGGCTTCTTTATTCATGAACTCCGCATTACACATCATCTCTACAAATTGGCGCATGGGTGAAGTCAGTCCTTTATAGAAAAAGCTTATAACTCGCCAAATTTCATAGCCATGATGTGGGCATGCATTTAACAAGTCCTTAAACCTCTCCCAACATTGGAAGAAGGTCTCATCCTCCTTTTGGGCAAAGTTCATAATAAGGCGTCTCAACATGTTCGTTTTATGAGTAGGGAAGAACTTTTTAATGAACTCCCTAGACATCTCAGTCCATGTGCCAATTTATCATGGCCTTAATGCATGAAGCCAACCTTTGGCTTTATCTTTAAGAGTAAAAGAAAATAATTTAAGTCTCACCACATCATCAGTTACATTTGTAAAGTGCATGGTGGCTATCACCTCGTCAAATTCCTTAAGGTGTTGATAGGCACTTTCACTGTCTAATCCATGGAATCTTGGGAGGAGTTGGATTACTCCTGGTTTCAAATCTACGTTCCCTGCATTTTGTGGAAGAACTATGTATGAGGGAGTGCTCGCTCTTACTGGTTGTAAGTAATCACGTAATGTTCTGGGTCGGAGAACATTCTCAACTACATTCTCTCCCAGTTTCGGTTTGGTTTTGGCCCATATTTTGATTGGCCATAGGATTGGGTTGATTTACAGCCATACTTTCAGACAAAATTGGAGAATTTAAATGTCTCCTAGCACGTGGTTCTCTGTCAATTCCTTATACTATTCCCCCTTCACTAATGAGTCGGTTATTAGAATCCCGAGACCAATGTGGCATGTAAATCCCAAAAGAATGAAACAAAAGAGAATTCTTTCTTCCTTCCTTTACTTCTCTCTCAGACCGAAGCATAAGGTGTCTTGCAATGGCTGAGCTAGAAGCAAGGATAGAGACCGATTTCTCCTGATCAATAGGGGTTCAGAGAACTCCCCACCCACTCTTTGAATCTTTTGAGAAAACTGCAGAAAAAGAAGAAACAGGAATAGAGTTCAGAAGAGAAATCTCTACAAGAGGAATCAAGGCGGCACAAGGCCAACCTTTCAAAGATCCAAAAAGGAGTCTCCACCCACTCTACAAGAGATGAATATGATAGGAATGAATAGGGGAAGAAGAAGAGTAAGGCTAGAAAGATATAACCTGATTTGAGAACCTAAGATCTCTCACTTCTTCTTCAACTTCCTAAAATCCCTGCAAAAGAAAAAGATCAAAATAAAACAAACTAAGTTAGTACTATTCCTAAAAATCTCAATAGAAACTATCTTCATAAATTCTATAAAAACCGTCAAAGTCCCCAGCATTGGCGCCAAAAACTTATTCGCTTCCCCAAGTGTAGGGTTGCGATGTAGTAATAATCTCGGTAAGACCGAGGTCGATCCACAGGGACTTATGTAGAAATTCACAAAACACTTCCAATAGTTCTATTGAAGAGCTAACTAACAGATTTGTAGAAGATTGATGCAGATAGTAACTTTGAATTAAACTGAAGGTAAACAATTAATAAAAGGCACTAGGGGTTCAAGGATCCACTTGTAGCAATCCTTGATGCTCAATTCGCTGTGGTTTCTCAATTTCTCAACTAGAATTGAAATTAAGTTCTATCTAGCCAGATGATAGAGCAGTTAAAATAGTCAATTTGTCATATGTATGAATCGTGTACATGATTCACTCAATACAAGCTAGGACATGAGCACACTCAATTGCATAGGTCAGTCCCAATTCCAATAGGTTAAGATCACAAGCATAACCATCATTAAATCCTATCACAAGATAAAACTAGATCATGATTTGAACTTGATCCAAATCTCATACACAATCTTACATACTTCAGAATTTCTAAAAAAATAGAACTTTTGGTATGAAGCTCCCACATGACAATCATAGATCTAGAGCGTATTGAATCCAATTCCTCGGATCGTATAGGTCTAGACTAGCTCAAAACAGTTAAGAACACAAGCAATTCTTCTAAACATCCATGAGCCATCATAAGACTAAGAAAAAGTACTTTGAACTTTATTTAAACTTCAAACTATTGTTCTTCACTAATAAATCAACTTGAAACCAAATCAACGAATTGAAACATCTTAGATTCACTACAAGCTTTACCTCTTAGCCCTAGTTAAGAGGTTTAGCCGTTCATGATCCAAGGAAACATGAAAGCAACTAAACAAAGCATAAAACTAGAAAAAACAAACTAGGAGGAGTTGTAGAACTCCAAATCTGACTTCCGCCGTCTCCCACCGTGCTTAATCTCTTCTAGGATGCCTTAGGAAGAAGCCCTAGGTCCCCTTTTATAGCATAGTGCGGAAAGTTCCAGATTGCGCACGGATTCTTGGACTGCGCAGAGAAAATCGGAGCTCGTGGAACACGCATGTTCGCTTCCCCAAGTGTAGGGTTGTGATGTAGTAATAATCTCGATAAGACCGAGGTCGATCCACAGGGAAGGAAGTAAACAATTTGAACTATCCTAATAATTAGAATCTTAAGAGGTTTATGAAATCGGTTTTGAACATGAAACAGAAAAATCTGATAATAAAAAGATAACTAGAGCATTAAGGATCCACTTATAGCTCTCCTTAAATGCATAATTTGCTGTGGTTTCTCACTTTCTCAACTAGAATCTAAATTAAGTCCTATCTAGCCGGATGATAGAGCAGTTAAAACAATACTCTGCCATATGTGTGATACATGATTTTCTCAATTCAAGTTAGGACTTGAGCACACTCAATTGCATAGATCAATCCTAGTTTCAATAGGTTAAGATCATAATCATAATCATCATTGAATTCTGTCACAAAGTATAACTAGATTATGATTTGAACTCAATTCAAATCATATAAACTACCACACATAGGCAGAAATTCTAGAAAAGTAGAACTTTTGGTATGAAGTTCCCACAATAGGATCAAAGGTCTAGAGTGTATTGAATCCAATTCCTCAGATCGTACAGCTCTAGAATCATGCAAAACAATTAAGAACTAAAGCAATTCTTCTAAACATCTATGAGCCATCATAAGATTAAGAAAAACTACTTATAACTTTATTCAAACTTCTAGAAACCATTGTTCTTCAATAAATCCAACTTTAAAACCAATAAAACGAATTAAACAATCTAAAAAAACTATAAGGTTCACCTCTTAACTCTAGCTAAGAGATTAGCTAATGAAAAGCATATTAAAAACTAGAAGTAAAACTAAGAAAAGGAAGAAAAACTAGCTGGAGGATGCTAGGAAGCCTCCTATGACTTGAACTCCTTGCTCCCCACATCCTTGGTTGATTTAGAATAGAAGAGAACACCTCCTTTTATAATACAGCAAGAGTACCTCAACATAACAGATTTTGTTTCGCTTCGTATGGCTTAACCAATGGTCGGATTGCCTTCAAATTTGATTTGTAGCTTCCTTGTAATGTGATCTTTCTCATAGATGATTTAGATTTCCAAGATTATCTTCTGAATTAGCCCACCAATCAGATCAGTGACTGCCTCTCAAATCGCGCAATTCGGGTACCTTCAGAACCAGTCATCTTGCTTTCAACGCTCCAGAGTGTACAGAGGTCGGATTGATCTCAAATTTTGAACATTGGTAGAAAACTTCCTCCTATACAAGATAGATGGATTGGATTGTCCAAAATAGTTCCAGAATTACTGCGAAAATTAGAACAATCAGGCCTTTTATAAAATATGCGTAGTTGGATCTTTCTAGATGGTCCATTTGTCTTCAACCGGTACGATCAAACCGCACATCCTTTTGATCTGAAACTTTGTGGTTATTCATATATGGATGTGTTCTAGAAGATGGTTAAAGTAGATTCTTCATATCATCAATGATGGGTCACCTGGACCAGCCCAGAGTGGAGTAGGCGTAATCTGGAACTTTCTGGACAGTTCGTATTGTTTTGGCTACCACGGTCAATCTGTAGCTACGATCGACATGAAACCGCTTGGGTTATTTCTGCGTCGAGCTCCTCTTCGACATGGATGTGTTGGATTTCCAAATATCATCAAGATGACTCCCAAAAACTGAAATTGCGTCGGGTAGCCTAACTCGACACCCTACGCATACGCGTGAAGGAAGCTTAAAGAGCAACTAGAATTATAGCTAAACCTATAGGAGGGGGTGATTAGGACCTTTTAAAAAATCTTTTCGCCTACTTAACAAATTTAGCAAATTAAACTACGTAAGCGATTAACACTTCGGCTTCCAAGCCTAAGTGGGTCCAATCAAAAGACTAGCAAATGATAAGTGCAATCAGCAACCTAGTCTAAACAACTCATGTGGACTATAGAGGATGGATCAAGAAATGCTTAAGTCAACATGAGGTAGTGAAAGTACATGTTGTGAGTGTGGATGTGCCTATCAAGTGCCTAGCATACATTCCTATCAAGCATTCATAATTAAACAATTAAACTTACAATGCTAAGATATCAATGTGCTCAATTCAATCACAAACACAAGCATGTATAGTAGTTCGACTACTTGTCTACTCCACTCCCGATTCAAGTACTCAACCCCTTTGAGCACACCAGCATTCACTAGGGAGTTTAAATCTGGTTCCTCTCAACCAAGGTGTTTTAACTCGGATCCACCCAACCGGGGAGTTTATAGGTTCCTCCCAACCTACACGTTTGCACCCGTGTTGGTGGCTCCCCCTTGGAGACTTTGTTTTAAGCCCGACTAACGTGCCAAGTGTTATAGGCAAAATGGTGGAGATAAGATTTCACGCAGAAGTGCCCATTTAGCTCTCGAGATCATCTGATCAAGAGTCGCAGAACGGGTAAATGCGGAGTGCCGGTTCATCTCTCGAGATCGTAAGTTCGGGAGTCGTAGAATGGATAAGTACGGGACGTCCATTCGACTCTCGAGATCATCTGATCGAGAGTCGAATATTGGATAAGTGTGGGACACCCACTCGACTCTCGAGCTCACCTGATCAGGAGTTGTAGATTGAAAAATACGGAGCAGCTATTCGCAAGTCTCGAGTTCTCATAACCGATAGTCAAATACGGCAAAGCTCGATCCGCGAGTAGACCTTCTCACAAGTCGTTGAAAGACGTTACATCTAAGTGAGTGAGTACTTGGACTCGCGACCACATTCTAACATGCGAGCAGCTTTCCTGCGGCAACATCTCTTAGCCTTCAGTACCAGCACCCGATTCCCGTCGAGCAGCTTGTCCAATCCCTCTGCGACACCAAGCAGGGTTACATCCAGTTCGGTGGTTTCCGTCTTGTCGGCGTCTCCTTCCTTTTCGGAAGCTATGACTCCAACTATGGGCGTCTCCTTCCTTTTCGGAAGCTATGACTCCAACTACGGGCGTCTCCTTTCTTTTCGGAAGCTATGACTCCAACTACGGCTTCCAGTTTATCATGACACATTAGCGCTATTACTACGCTTACCGGCAGCCCGTATAGGTCGGTTTTTGGGCTTATCTTCTCTAAATGGTTCCGGATCTCAAGGGATTGCCATCAAGGGGCGTGATTGTTGAAATAAGTCATTGGGTTGGATCTCGACTCTAAAGATAGGATCTTATCCCACGAAATCAGCAAGATCTCAGTATCGTATGCGACATCAGCGGGATTTCGATATCTTACGTAACAAATTGGGTTGCTTCATATCTATATAAAGGGGTGACTCCATTAAGAGCAGGTACGCACACAACATTCGCTCGGCCTCGTTTTGCTTGGCTTCTCTTCTTCTTGCTTTGGCCTGACTTAAGCATCGGAGGGCTAACGGCTGGTCCCCAGCCACCCTTAGTTACTGTCTGCCTTCTTTCAGGTTTGGCAGAGGGAAATCTCTGGTGAAGAGAAGGTGAACATCTGGAGGATCCAACTACAAAATCTGACATCAACACCAAGGAACGGTTGATGTCCCTAGGTTTTAGGCCCAACTAATAGGCCAAGGATCGGCTAACGACCCTAGGTCGAGTTTTTCAAACAAACTCTACACTCAACTCCCACAGGGAATTGAGTGGATGGACTCCTAACAAGACAACCTTACTTGTCGATTGAGCCACTTGTTTACCGTCGGTTTGGGTTGCTTGATCTCCGCTCTCCCGTGCTTCAATCAGCTCCCCTTGCTCCCTTGATCGTGTCGTCGTTGCGTCGCCAATGCCTCAGCTACACTCGATCAAAACACCTTGCATGTGATGCCTTTGAGATGCCCAAGGTGAAAGAAGGATGGTTGAATCTCCTACATGAGATATGTAGCTTGCTCTAACTAGGAGATCCACCTAAAGGGTCTTCTAGAGGTCTTGAACAAGAGATATGCCTATATGGTATAGTGTTTCACCTCTAGAATTGAGAGAGGAATCAAGTCATCTCTAGTTTACATTTGAATGCCCTCACTTGTATTAAAACACAAGGGATATGACTTGAAACCCTCCTCTTTTGAGGCCCCAAAAGATGTACAAAAGGTGTGGGTAATGGGCTCTCAAAACCCTCTCTCGATGCCCAAGAACTGACCTCAATATTTATAGAGTTCGAGCTCCAACGGTAAAAAAAATGGGCAGATTCGCGCATCTCTGATTGATCGGAAGAAGGTCCGATTGATCAGAGACCAGTCCGATTGATCGGAGACATGTCCGATTGATCGGAATTCAGTCCAGAGAATTCTCTGGAGGATATTCCGATTGATCAGAGCATGGTCCGATTGATCGGACTGACCCCTTCCGATGGATCGGAAGATTGTCCGATTGATCGAAAATATGTCCAGTGGATTTTCAAAGTTGCTGGAAAAATTTTCGATTGATCGGAGCTTTTGTCCGATGGATCAGAGTCCTATCGGAGCCAATGTCCGATTGATCGGAGATCAATCGAAAGCTGTCGTTTGAGCTGTTTTGTTTACAGCAGCTTCCACCTCTTAAATTAGTCTAACTTATCATGTTTTTCATAGAGTTCTAAGACTAATGATGATGACTAAGGGTATACCTAGTTGGTCCAAGTCATCTAAGAGGTTATGGGTTAGGTTTTGGTCAAGGTTAAGGCACACCAAGGCATCACTTTTACCTGTTTCTTCTTCCTTGATGTAGCAGGGCCAATGGAGTCTTTGGTCTTCATCTTCATTAAGCTCAACCGACACTAGACTCACTGACGTAAGTGATTGACAAACAAGGTGCACTAGTATGCCACAGAAAAGTACACTAACAAAAACTAGGCCGAAAATCCAAAAAAGGAAATAGCCTGCTGTCTGAAATCTGAAAATCTGAAATTGCATGGCCGACCGGTCTTGACCAGTCGTGACCTGTCTGTTTTGGTCCAGCAACCTCTATAGACGAAGTCTCTCTTTCATTCCTACAACCACAAAACTATGCATTAGATTAGCCTTTAAATCATGAAAATCATGCATAATGAGTGATGAATTGGGGTTAGAATATGCATAATTAAGAGCTCAACAACGTAAAGTTACGCAGACGACTGGTCGCACGACCGGTCTGAGCTCTTGGACGACCGGTCGCACGACCGATCTCAAAAACGCAAAAAACGTCCAGAGAGTTTTCATAAATTTCGAGCCCAGGATTTTAATTCAAGGACCGGTTGCACGACCGGTCTAAGCAGTGGACGACCGGTCTTGTATGGTCCAGCAAGGTTTGCAATGAGGCCCCTTCTAATGAGTGTTCGGACCGGTCGAACGATCGGTCTTGGCTGCTTTTTCCTACCTTCTGTTCTTTCTCCTTTTGCTTCCTTCTTCCATCCTTTAACGCTTGATCTTGTGATCTTCAATGCCCAAAATTAGCGTCTTTAAGCCTTCTATTGATGAATCTTCACTCTCATTCCTATAACCACAAAACCATGCATTAGTTGGGTCTTTAATCATGTATTTCAAGCATAGTTAGTGATAAAATGGGGTTAGAATATACACATTTAAGCACTCAACATTCTCTCATCAACAATTGGTACTCCTATAGCCTCGGAAATGGAGTCTAACCCAAATGACCATACCCCGTTATTGAAATGAACTGTAAATGACGAGGGCTTAGAAGTGGTTTTTCGGCAACATGAGTAGAATTTTCGAACAATGTCCTGCTGTACAAGACTACCCATGTGAAGAACAGACTCCCAATTGATGGCCTTCAAAAGCTCAACTACATTGTATGGAACGAGATCGGGTATAGAGGCCGATTTTTCACAAATGATGTCCCGGTCTGAAAACTTTTCCCAATTAGTAAGATGAGAAGTATCAGGACCGGTAGGTCTAGATTTGGAAGGTGATTTGGAAGATGAGGCTATTTTCTTGCCTTTGAAAACCCCCTTTTTAAATAGGGGTTGAGATGGACCCACATATTGAGCTTTCTTGGATCGTCGTTCCCTCTCAGGAGGGGACCCATTTCTTCTAGATCGGGTAGATATTAGAGACCTGAAGGATCCTAGCTAGAACTCCTAGGTTTCAAAAAAGAAAAGATAGGAATGGAAAGATCAGAAATTGAAACCCTTTCCTGATAAGAAATTGGGTATAGATGCACAATAAATGATGTAGATGGAGAATAGATACCCAAAACAAACGAAAATCACCTTGGATGGGGCTTGGACAACCACTAGAAGCTTTTAGGGTGAGAGGGTGTTAGAACTAGAAAAAATCGTTGCTCGTCAGCAGTCTTTTTCCTGTGTTTCATTATTCTGGGGGAATTCTGAGTATAGAGACATTCATAGACAATCATAGGCAATCACCAAGTGTACACAAGAGAGATATCGCAAGGCGAATTTCATTCCAGAGATTCTGAGATCTTTTACATTCCGGGCTGTGATACTGGTCACAAGCCTTTAATTACATCAATGAATGATCACCCTTGATTAGAAGGCAAAAGTAAATGAATGCATGCATCATAGATAAGTTAAATAAAGTATTAAGAGAGCGTGAATGTAAATGAAACAGATTACAAACAACATAAAAAATTTTACGTGGAAACCCTTGCGGGAGAAAACCACGGCACAAAGTGACAAGATTCCACTATGAATGTAGTTATACAATAGATGGAAGTTAGAAAGAAAGCCCGGATAGATCGAGCAAGTAATTTAAATCATCAGGGATTATAGTCTTGAGTTCATGGTCATATAGACCTATTTGTTTTCTTGTTATGGACTGAGCCACATTTCTTAGACAAGCCAGATGTCTATGTCCCATTTTCTTTCGAATTGTCCGGGTTGAGAGACTGTCAGGATTCGAGTGGTGCAACTCTGGGCCCGCGCTTGTTACTGTGAACAGGTGACCTCTGGAATTCACGAACATCGAAATGTTGGTCGGCATAACCTAAAGCCCGCGCCCGTTACTATGAATAGGTGACCTTAGGAAAAGAATCCGCAACTGCCTCATCAGCTCAACCGACGGACCCGTTGTCGATGGGTAGGGCATTGACTGTCTTTTTCATAATGGCAATCCATAGCAGGATGTTTCAAGCTTAGTTAGAACTCTTTTGTTTGTGGTTTCTCGTGGTAACCATAACGCCTTAGGTTTAGCCTCGAACCTTTATCCGGGATGAATGGAGCTTTGTACAATAAAGTAAATGTATTTCTTCTAGAGTCGGGCGACTCGTCTTCGAGAACACTCTTTCTTCTGAGCATTTTCCCATGATCTATTTGAGATCAAATAGGCTATATCGATCTAAGATCTTTTGAAGATCCAAATTTAATAGGCTGGATCGGCTGTTTCCGATGCCCGTAAATGGCTAAGTATCGGGTCTGATGGGTGCCCGTTCATGCCAATTTCTGATGAATGATGGGGATCGGTGCCCCATAAATGTTAACTCAGCTGTTGGATAGCCTGAGTGCTTTAGCTTTACCTCAGCGTCTTTGAGATCGCTGTTGATTTCATTTGGCATTAGTCAATTTTCAGGCCAACAGGGCATTTCCCAAGGTTGAAAATGACTAAATAGTGGACCTGTTTGCGGTCTAATAAGGGTATTCAGTAAATATTATTGATAACTATCTTTGAACAGGGTTGGAATATATCCACGAGGATCGCGGTGCGATCGCGTTTTGATTTGCTTAGCATAAGTCGATTTCCGAGCCGACAGGGCACTTTCCAGGGTTGAAAATGACTAAGTTGTGGACATTCTGCGGTCTGATCAGGGAAATCGGTAAATATCATCAACGACCATCTTTGAACAGGGGTGGATTATGTCCACGAGGATCACAGTGCGATCGCGTTCCGATTCGCTTAACATAGGTCGATTTCCGAGCCAACAAGGCACTTCCCAGGGCTGAAAATGACTAAGTAGCAGGCCTGCCGACCACTTGATTAGGGTATTCGAGGGCCTGAGATTGGATAACCTCATTCCTCATTACAGTTCATGATTATGGTGTATCATATCATGTAGAAGAAAAGTTTTCCTCTCAGGCTCGGTCCAATTTCGGCCAATTCTCCTTGATTTCGGTCGTTTTTTGGTCTTTTGGAGGGATTTCCTGAAGCTACTAAATTGTCTAAGTGTTGGTCATTTTGAATCAAAACACTAATTTGGGTTATTTACCATTGACTGTTGGAGACTATGATCCAGGGGATGGATAGACTCATCGAGATGCATCCGGGGGAAGCAATTTGATCAAAATCCGATCCCTGGACGAAGGCGGGCCGCACGATCGAAGGTCCACCCCTCCAACCAGTGTCCAGGCGCATGGAGGGGTGTGTGCAGGCTCATGTGGGGCTGCCATAGCTGGTGAGCACATGTGGTGGGGAGTTAGGCGCATGTGCCCATCTCCCGGGCGCATGTGCCCTTTTCTCATGAAAAATGGAGGAAGGAGAAGCAATCCCAGCGCATGTGGTGGTGCACATGCGCCTGGCCCCAAATAGTGGGCGCATGTCATTTCAGACTTGGTGATTTTCAGGTTTTCCTGGCTAGAAAAAGCCAGCGCATGTACTGGGAAAGCCGGCGCATGTTCCCAGCACTTAGAAAATTTTCAGCATTTCTCTCTGAACTTGGGATTCCAGCGTGGAAATCCTTTTTCGGTGAGGGATTTCAGCGAGGGAATCTATTCCGACCAAGGCATCCGGCGAAGGAAAACAAAGCAGGCGCATGTGGTGCTTGCATCGCTCTGAGGTCGGAAGAAGATGATTTCGTCCTGATGAATGAAGTGAACTCTGCCATTTATAGGGAGGTAATCGGGTTCGGGTCTGGCCCGGCGGGTATTTCCCGGCGCATGTGTTGGGAAGCCGGCACATGTGGAAGACAAAAGTCAGGCGCATGTGGCCAGAAAAAGCCGGGTGCATGTGCAGGGTCCGGGCGTATGTCCTTTTCCGGCGCATTTTCTTGCGCATTTCAGAAAAGTATTCGGATCACTTCCTTTAATACATAGGGTGTGGCCGCATGTGGTGGAAATCTAGGCGCATGTCTTTGCCAGCACTTTTCCCACTACTTAGCCAAATTTCAGAATTCCAACACTTAGAAAATTTCAGGATTTCAAGTTCCGACGGGAGACCTCCAAAGGACAGCTACCTTTTCTAAACATACACTCATTGTCGCCAAGCCACTTCTAGGCTAGGATTAACCTCCTGAATAAACATGGCAGGGTGTGGAAGTCCAGATGTTACAAATTTTGGTACTTCCTTCCTAATCTGAAGCCTTCGGGTCGGCTTGTCATATAGGAACGTTGTTCTAGGGAGCGCGCGCATAGAAATACGTACCGTAATGAATTCAAACTTGCTATTTAAGGTTTTTGGGGCGCTTCGGATCATTTGGCGGTGGTGCAGATGTCCGGTTCTGCTCTAAAATGGTAGCTGTAGGCTTATGGACCCTTTTTAGTCAGCTCCGGGCAGGGATGAAACGCATTCCGAGGTGCGTAGGTAAATATACGCATCGTATGACTTTAAAACTTGCAGTTTAAGGGTTTTAGGACGTTCTGGACCATTTTGTGGTGATCCGCACGTCCAGTTATGCTCCAAAATGCTGTTCATGGATTTAGGTCGCTGCCGAGCGATTAGGGTCGCACTGGCATTTTTCAAGCTTTCCCGGTCTCAAAACTGATTCAAATCATTGTCGATGGACCACGGGATGTTGTTTTATAATGGGTGCAAATTTGAGCCCCAACAAGTTCCCCCCCAGTGTGCTGCGCTGGATGCTTACTCACTGAGTCATTCCGACGTTTTTTCGAGTCAGAAAACCTAATTTTCCCAAGGTCAGAGAACTCATCCTCAAGGTATGGGCGCATGTGGTCCCCTTGTGGGCGCATGTGGCCTACCATTACTTTTTCTGGTGAAGGACCTCCTCCAGGTGCATGTGAGACGCCATACGGGAGTGGGCGCATGTCCCAGGCGCATGTAGCTCTGGGCATGCGCCCAGGGCATTTCCCAAGACTTACATTCATCCCTAATTCTAGAGCTGGGCACATGTGGGGATGCACATGCGCCTGGAACCCTACATTGCAAACTTGTTCCCTTTCCTTTTTCTGAGCAGGGAGCATGTCAGATTGCACATGCACCTGATGCATTGAATGATGAACTTGCACTTATGAATTTTCATGGATTGGGCGCATGTGAGGGGCCACATTCGCCTAGGGCTTCACCTTGGGCGCATGTGAGCCCAACACTTAGTGAAATTCTGCATTTTTGGCCCTGCTTTGCACTCGGTGAAGAAATGACATTTCTGGCTCCGTTTCTTAGCCAAATTCGATGTCGTTTGAGACCAGATTGCTTAAAATTCAAGCACGATGGGAAATTAGTGCCTTGGGCTTGTAGTAGGCTACCTGCTTTGGCCTATTATAGCCTGCAACTACCTTTTCTTAGGCAGGTTCAGGGTCTCCCTGTCAGACTGCGCTCAAGTGCTTCGAACGTACGCAAGATTGTTGTGTGTGAACAATTGTGTACATCCAATGTTGGGATTGTTTCTTATATTTTCCCAGCGCTTGTGACATGTGTGTGCTTATTTGTCATCTGCGTGCTTGAATCTTATTACTCTCATATTTTTTATGGATCGTAATTTGTTTGTTGTGCAATCCATGATTGGATTATGTGATTTTATTTTTTATGATGCGTACCTTATTGTGTTGCTTTGTTGCATGCAATGGAGCTTTCTCCTGATGTTTCCTTGTTTACGTGTAGCAGTTAATCATGGCAGAGATGACAAGATCTTCTGGTGAAGTTTTCGGGTCGCAAGTCTCTGGTCCCTCATCTCCGCAACACGGGAAGAAGAGGATGGCTGAAGATACTATTAATCCATCTATAGCAAACTGTTGTTCGCGCTTCCCTGCGACAATCGATCCTGAAGTGAAGGATTTCTTTGATCATATAAAGCAGCTTCCCCATGAGGTGTTACTGCGTATTTATGTGGATAGAACCGCATCCAAGCCTCCGACGCAAGGGACTAAGGAAGAATCGTCCTCTTGGTATTGTCAACTTACTGGTGCTCCGAGTGTCGTCGAGGCAGGTCCTTCTAGTTTTCTTGCCCAACATCCTGAGGATAATCAATAAGTTCAGAAGAAGAAGAAGAGACGGAATCGAGGTAAGAAATCGGCTGAGGCAGTCGGTCAGGAGGAGCAGTCGACACAGCTCATCGATCTGAAGAATGACCGGATGAAGATTGGCTGGGATAGAAACCAAATCGTCGCGACGTGCGGTTTCTTCATTGTGAACTCCTACAATGACCAAGTCATTACACATGAGAAATCTCTTATGAGGCACCGAACCCTCTTGAGCATCGAGCCATCCCACAATCAAGGCCCTTTTCAGTTTTACGGGGTTGGAAGGTGGACATCCGTTCCTGAGCAGTTGTTGACTACTTTCTTGGTTGACGATGGGAGAGAACAATAGGTAGGTCTCCCAAGAGAAATGGTCCTCCTTGCTCCGACTTGTGATCTTCACGCTCTTTATCTAGCCCATTATTTCGAGACAGTTCAGCAAAGGTTTCGGCATATGGGTAAGACGATGATTTGGGCGACGAGTAGTTTCCATAAGCGAGGTCAACTGAACGAGCGAGTTGGTTATGAGCCGTGGACAAAAGAGATTTTGGTCTGTCACGAGAAGATTCTGAAGCAAGTCGGTCTGTATCAGGCTATCGATGCAACTTCTGGGCATTTCTTCTATGATCTAACAATCATTCGGAGCTTCTTGAATTACTGGTCTTCTGTTACCAATTCATTCCACTTTTCATATGGGTAGATGAGTATGACTTTATGGGATCTCCGAATGATGGCTGACTTGCCTGTACTAGGATGATATTACCAGGAATACGTCCCAACTGATGAAGAGCTGTCTTCGTCTCGGCTTAAAAGTCCTCAAGATGCTTACCATTCGGAGGCTTGTCTGGAGTTATTGGCTGAGTTGTCACAGTTCGACAATATTACCAAGATCCATTACGACGATTGGTTGATCTACTTTAGTCAGAGGATGAAGTAATATTTCTTCTGATACCTTTTTTTGTACTTTATATTTTGCATGCTCTTACCTTCTTTTCTTCTGACATGGGACTTTTCTTTCTTCTTGAAGCATTGATTATGAAGAATATAAAACCCCACAGGAAGACCAAGTCTTGATGAAGGAACGTTTCGAATATAGATTCTGTAATTGTTCGCTCGCCTCAAGTGTAAGGGTGCGATGTAGTAATAAAACTCGGTAAGACCGAGGTCGATCCACAGGGAATTAGAAACAACTTTCAAACTATTCCAGCAACTCAGTTTTGCAAGAAATAATATTCAATTGAGTAATTAAACTAAAACAGAAACTTAATGGAAAATCAGTGATTTAAGGTACTAAGGCATTCAAGGATCCACTTGTAGCAATCCCATGTCAATCCAAGTAGAGAACACAACTAGATTTGAAGTCCTATCTCTCATCTAGTTAGGAAAATAAAGCATTCACACACATTGAATCCCATTCAAGTCGAACTTCCAAGTTCTAGTCCCAATCAATCAATGTAGAATTCAAAATCATAACCTTCGGAGTAACAGCCATGCCTATGGACTATGGCCTGCTCAAGGATTACTATAATTTGAATCTAAACAAGCACCATATGATAATCTCAGAGAATTGCAAGGAATTCATGTCCGGAGCACATGAACTCTCATAAAACATCTCAAACTACCAACTTAAGAACTAGAATATGAAAAATCCAAACTTGAATTGAAAATTACTTGAATTAACTTGAATCAACATGAAATTAGCTACAAGCTTCACCTCTCAGTCTTAGCTGAGAGATTCTAGCCGAGCATTGTCATACTACAACTAGAACTCATAATAGAAAGCATAAAAACTAGAAAAACCAAAAATTGGAGGGTTGCAGACGCTCCACGACAGCTTCCTCTCTCTAGAACCACGTCCTTTAGCTTCTATGATGACCTAGGAAGAGCCCCTAGGTGTCCTTTTATAGTAGGAAAGCTCCCTTGCGTCGGAAACATCCAGAATCTGCGTAAGGTTACGCAGTGCGCAGCGAATTTCGGAACCAAAAATAGAAGTTCCTGATTTTTCCTGCGTGGCCGACCGGTCGGACGACTGGTCGGACTGGCCTGGCCGACCGGTCACGACCGGTCGGTCCAGTTTATTTTTAGTCCAGAGAGTTTTCCCATCAGCCACGACCTGTTGGCCGACCGGTCACGACCGGTCGGACCAAGCTGATCATGTGTCCAGCGAGCTCCGCAGCAGCACCGACCGGTTGGCCGACCGGTCAAGACCGGTCGGACCAACTGGTCCTTCTTCCCGTAGTTTCCAGAAGTGTGGCCGACCGGTCGGACGACCGGTCGGACTTGCTTTTCTGCATCCTTTTTTTCGTTTCTTCATTCTCTTTTATCCCTCTTTCTTCTTCCTTCTTTGGTCCATCTTGGACCTTCCTTCAAAGGTCCTGAATGGCCCCTTTTTGGTCTCCAATTGAGTGAAGTCCGCTCTCATCCCTACAATCACAAAACATGCGTTAGATGGACCTTTTAATCATGAAAACCATGCATATAATGTCATGTAGTGGGCAATGTAATGTATAAATTGGAGGTTCAACACACCCCCCAACCAGCTTTTTGCTAGTCCCGAGCAAAACATGCGTGAAACAATTTCAAACCTCCAAACCAACTCTCTTCCAGAAACCATGTTTCTATCCATTCCGAGACATATAAGTATAAAATTTGAAAAAACTAGGTGATAGAAATTGCAAACTTAAACTCTCAAAGCATAAGAAGTGTCTACATGAAATTCCCACTGATTGATTGATAAATAGAGGAACTCGAACAATTTCAACCCAGTGTGCATAGTGAAAGTTCATCTCATGAGTCTCTGGGATTACCTTCTTCATAGATTAAGTAAACCAAGGATTTTAAGGTGCATAGAGCAACAACAAGCCTATGACAGGAATTTGCCTTACCGTCCTTCCGACGGCTTTCACACTGCGTCCCATTTCCGGCTTTGGTTACGGTTCGACCATCCCCCGATTGGTAATAGGTAGCCCTTTTCGGAATTTTCCATCATTTTTCCTTCATTCCCGATTTCATCCTTTCTTTTCCTTTTTCTTTTGATTTAGATAGAATTTTTAAAAATCCATATCTTCTTTTATTTTCCCATGGACAAGGATGGACAAAATACCCCAGCTTGGTTTCTCAACACCTTTAAATAAAATTCTAGCTAATCCACAAATCACATAAACCGTTCAACTCATGAAAATCGTGTAATGTGAACTAGGTGTAAAAAGAGTTCAAATTTTCTATCAATCACAACAATAGGGGAACTAACATATAAAACCATTATGTTGGGAGAAATTCAAGACTTACAATGTCGCACACTTCATATCTCCTCTTCTTATACTCATATCATCTCGAATGCATGGAAATAAGGTTTTCTAAAAGAGTTTTGAAATTTTAGAAAATTCAAAAAAAGTTTGCACATAGGAAGCTCGAAATGTTGCAAACTGCTAGATGAGGAATCTCATCTCACCCCCTAACCAATTCTTGCATTGTCTTCAATGTAAAAATATATGCAATGAGCATGAACATGAGAGCAAAGGTAAAATATGAGAGAGTGAGAACAATAGTACCTGAGAGAGCGATTATGGAAGTCTACAACCCAACAACTAAAACCTACTAAAACAGTAAACTAATTAAAACTAAACCTACCTATGCTATACCTCCATCAGACTAGGAGATCAATCATCCTGATACACAAGATCATTCAGAGTGATGGACATGTCCTCTTAATCAAATTTCTCAACAAATGGTTTAAAGCGTTGTCCATTAACTTTAAAACAGTTACCATTCGCTGCATTCTCAATCTCAACAGCCCCATGAGGAAAAACTTCTTTGATAATATATGGGCTGGTCCATCGAGATCGTAATTTTCCTCGAAAAAAGATGAAGTCGGGAATTATACAAGAGTACTTTCTAGTCCTTCATAGAAAGATTTCCTGAAGATGTGCTTGTCATGGAAGGCCTTCATCTTACTCTTGTAAATTCTCGAGTTCTCATATGCATCGTTCCGGATTTCATCAAGCTCATTTAATTAAAGTTTGCGAAGCGAGCTAGCCTTGTCAATGTCAAAATTTAAAGCCCGAATTGCCCAATAGGCTTTGTGTTCTATTTCCACGGGCAAGTGGCAAGCTTTCCCATAGACAAGTTTATAAGGGGACATTCCAATGGGTGTCTTGTAGGCGGTACGGTGAGCCCAAAGTGCATCATCTAATCTTAGGGACCAATCCTTGCGATCCGGTCTCACTGTCTTTACCAAAATCTGCTTGATTTCCCTATTAGAGATTTCAGCTTGCCCACTTGTCTGTGGGTGGTATGGGGTACTCACTTTATGCCTAATACCATATTTCTTCATTAAAGCTTCAAAAGGTCTATTGCAAAAGTGAGAACCTCCATCTCTAATGATGGCTCGAGGCAGTCCCAAATCTAGAAAGTATGTTTTCTTTGAAGAACTTGAGAACCGTACGATGATCGTTGGTTCTACATTGGATAACCTCTATCCATTTAGACACATAGTCTACAACAAGCAAAATGTAGGCATGTCCAAAAGATGAGGGGAATGGTCCCATGAAATCGATGCCCCAATAGTCAAAGACTTCAAGATGTTGAATTGGGGTGAGAGGCATCATATTTCGTCGGGATAATCTTCCTAACTTTTGGCAGCGCTCGCATGCTTTGCAAAACTCGTGGGTGTCCTTAAATAGAGTGGGCCAATAAAAACCACACTGCAGAATTTTTGCAGTTATTTTCTTGGCTGAAAAATGACCCCCACATGCTTGATCATGACAAAAGGAGATGAAGGAATTGTGTTCATCATCAGGGACACATCTCCTTATAATTTGGTCTGGGCAATATTTAAACAATAGAGGTTCATCCAAGAAAAATATGCGCACTTCCCTTAGAAATTTGCGTTTGTCCTGCGCAGTCCAATGAATCGACATCGCACCTGTGGAAAGATAATTGGCATATATCAGCGTACCATGGTGGATGCATATCAACAAAGAGTTGCTCATCAGGGAATGAGTCCTCAATAGGTGACTCGTCAATGGAATTTGGTAGGACCAGGCGGGATAGATGATCCGCCACCACATTTTCTACCCCATTCTTGTCTTTGATCTCCAAGTCGAATTCTTGAAGGAGTAGGATCCATCTAAGCAAACAGGGCTTAGCATCCTTCTTAGAAAGAAGGTGTTTCAGCGCCGTATGATCCATGTAAACAATAACTTTGGATCCTATTAAGTAAGGCCTGAATTTGTCCAAGGCAAAAATGACAGCTAGGAGCTCTTTCTCCGTAGTCGAATAATTAACTTGGGCGGGATTCAAGGTCCTACTTGCATAGTAGATAACATGAGGCTTCTTATCCTTCTTTTGGCCTAACACCGTCCCAATAGCAAAATCGCTCACATCGCACATCAACTCAAAAGGAATGGACCAATCTGGTGGTTACATGATAGGAGCAGTTGTCAACATGTCTTTTAGCTTTCAAAAAGCTAATTGACATTCGGCACTCCACTCAAATTGGTTCTCCTTTTGTAGAAGGTTGCATAAATGCCTTGAGATATGACTAAAATCCTTTATAAATCTTCTATAGAAACCGGCGTGTCCAAGGAAGGACCGCACATCGCGTATGCTTTTGGGTGGTGGTAGATTAGAAATTATGTCAATTTTTGGCCGGTCTACCTCTATTCCATTGAACGAGATGATATGTCCAAGGACTATTCCTCTTTGTACCATGAAATGGCACTTTTCTCAATTTAAGACGAGTTTCTTCTCCTCACACCTCATCAAGACCAACTTCAAGTGCTTAAGGCACTCATCAAACGTAAAACCAAAAACAGAAAAGTCATCCATGAATACCTCAAGAAACTCACCCACCATGTCCTGAGAAAATACTCAACATGCATCGTTGGAATGTGGCGGGTGCATTACATAACCCGAATGGCATTCTTCGGTAAGCGAAGGTGCCAAACGGGCATGTAAATATGGTTTTCTCTTGGTCCTCCGGAGCTATCTCAATTTGGTTGTATCCGGAATAGCTATCTAGGAAGCAATAATAGGAATGGCCTGCCGAACCTCTCCAAAATTTGATCCATAAATGGGAGAGGGAAGTGGTCTTTCCTAGTAACCGTGTTGAGCTTCCGATAATCAATGCACATACGCCAACCGGTGGTCACCCTAGTCGGTATAAGCTCGTTATTGGCATTTTCTATGATGGTAATACCGAATTTCTTGGGGACAACTTGGGTAGGACTCACCCATTGGCTATCTGAGATGGGGTAGATGATAACCACATCTAATAGCTTTAACACCTCGGCTTTGACAACCTCCATCATGTTTGGATTTAGCCGTCTTTGAGGTTGCCTAGTCGTTTTTGCATTTTCTTCAAGGTGTATATGGTGAGTGCAAACCAAAGAATCTATCCCTTTGAGATCCGCTATTGTCCAACCTATGGCTTCCCTATGTTCTTTAAGTAGCTCAATCAACTTGAGCTCTTGGTCTTTCTCTAGGTGAGAGGCAATGACAGCTGGAAAAGTTTCCTCTTGACCCAAATATACATATTTAAGCTCGGATGGTAATGGTTTAAGGTCAAGCTTCGGTGGTTTGATGTTAGACGGTAGAGGCCTTGATGTGGTTGGTGGCAACTTTTCAAAATAGGGCCTCCACCAGCTAGTACCAACTACCGGTCTTTCTATATGCAATGCTTGCACAATTTCACTAATGATGGGGCCTTCGGAATCCATGAAATGTGCTAAGCATGTCTCCAAGCTTTCTAGTGGTTCAAGTTGGAGGAGTTCTTCTTCTTCAAAAGATTCAAGCATGTTTACCTCGAAGAACTCATCATCATCGACATCCCTATGTCTTTTGCCCAAGTGAAACACATTCACCTCTAGTGTCATGTTTCCAAAAGATAGTTGCATCACCCCATTCCGGCAATTGATGATTGCGTTTGATGTTGCAAGGAATGGGAGGCCTAATATTACCGGTATTTGGGTGCTAGCATCCAAAACCGGTTGTGTGTCCAAGACGATAAAATCTTCCGGGTAGTAGAATTTGTCAACTTGGACTAGAACATCCTCAACTATCCCCCTCGGTACACGGATAGATCTATCAGCGAGTTGCAACGTGGTTTTGGTGGGTTTTAATTCACCAAGACCCAATTGCTTATATACCGAGTATGGGATCAAGTTCACACTCGCCCCCAAATCTAGCAAGGCACGCTCAATCCGGTAGTCTCCAATGATACATGAGATGGTGGGACTACCGGGGTCTTTAAATTTTGGGGGAGTCTTTTGAGTGAGAATGGAACTCACTTGCTCAGTTAAGAAGGCCTTTTGCTGCATATTATATTTGCATTTTGTTGTGCATAGGTCCTTTAGAAACTTGGCATAAGAGGGGATTTGTTTGATGGCATCAAGCAAATGGATATTAATCTTGACTTGTCTGAAAATCTCTAGAATATCATGAGAGTTTGGAAGAGATTTTGGGGCAACCAATCTTGAAGGGAATGGTGCTACAGGCTTGTAAATGTGTTCCGGTTCTTGTGGGGCTAACTTAGATCCATCCTCATCCTCAGAATTTACCGGATCATTAGGCTCATCGGCCTTCACCGGAATAGATTTGTCAATTTGTTTACCACTTCTAAGAGTGGTGATGGGTTTGGCTTGCTCCATGTGATGGTTAGAAGGATTAGGAATGCTCACCTCATGTACCTGCTTTGGATTGGGCTGAGGTTGGGCCGGAAAGGTCCCTTCCCTAGCATTCAAGCGTCCCTTAATCTCATCAACTGAGACTTTAAGCTCTTGGAACATTTGCTGATTCGTTTGATTGATTTGCGTTTGCCCTTGTATAAACGCTTTCAAGGTATCCTCCATTGAGAACTGAGGTGGGGCCATATTTTACATGGGTAGCCCTCTTTGAGAGTTGGTAGGATTGCCTGTAGGAGCATTCTTCCAACTAAAATTTGGGTGGTTCTTCCAACTCTCATTGTACATATTACCCACCGGTCCATTGAAAGGCCGTTGATACCCATATGTGGCGTTTGCATGTTCATGTAATACCTCTTGGAATGCAGAATTGTGGGACAATCTTGCGTAGTGTGTAAATCGATGAGGCAAATCCCACATATGGTTTCAACAACTTCATTGGACTTTGGAACTCCACTTTTACTAAGTTCCATGGCCTCAACCTTCCTTGTGAGGTTGGCTATCCTTGCATTCACGTCGTCTTCCTCCTTAAGGATATAGATCCCTCCTTTCTCTTGAATAGGCTTGGGGTTATTGGGTTTATCCGAGGTATCCCAAGATTGGGCATTTTCAGCCAACATGTCCAAGTAACTCCAAGCCTCATCTGGATTTTTACTCATAAACTCGCCATTGCACATCATCTCTACAAATTGGCGCATATTGGAACTTAATCCATCATTGAAAAAATTTATAATTCGCCAACTCTCATAGCCATGATGTGGGCAAGCAAGTAGGAGGTCCTTAAATCTCTCCCAACATTGAAAAAAAGATTCACCCTCTTTAGCCGAGAAATTCATTATGGCTCTTCGAAGGGTGTTCGTTTTATGAGCCGGGAAGAACTTTTTCAAGAATTCCCGGTCATCTCAATCCATGACCCAATCGAATGTGGTCTAAGAGAGTGAAGCCAATCTTTGGCTCTTTCTTTCAATGAAAAGGGAAAAAGTTTAAGTCTAATGGTATCTTCTGAAACATTGGCGTACTGCAAGATAGCCACCACTTCTTCAAATTCTTTCAAGTGTAAGTATGGGCGGTCAGAGTCTGGCCCATGGAACTTTGGTAAGAGTTGAATTACACCCGGCTTTATGTCAATGTTTCCCCCGTTTGGTGGTAGAACCACACAAGAGGGTGTAATTGTACGGGCTGGTTGTAGGTAATCCCGCAATGATCTCAGTGGAGGGACATTATGTACCTCATTCTCTCCTACTCCTCCTTGATTTGCGTTTGTAGTTGGAGTAGGGGGGAGGATTCCTTAAAGGTGTTTGATCCATACTCCCCAAACTTTCACAATGCTCTTGGTAATTTCGGACTCGTCTATGGACTGATAATGGTCCAACTAAACCACCTTCAGATTGGAGACGATTTGAGTGGTTACGTTCCCAACGGGACATAAACCACTCAACCAAAAACTAAACTAGTCCTAAATCCTAGGAATATGAAATTAATCTGAAAATAGAAAATCTGTAAAAAAACTAAGTTAGAAAGGTATCACCTGATGTGCTTTCAACTAGAGAAGAAATCCTACAAAACAAAACAATTTGTTAGTTCTAAAAAAAAATCAAAAAACCTATCTACTTCTATTTCTACTGCCACTAAAACAATTTGAAAACAGTTATTTAGATTCCCCGGCAATGGCGCCAAAAACTTGTTCACTCGCCTCAAGTGTAAGGCTGCGATGTAGTAATAAAACTAGGTAAGACCGAAGTCGATCCACAGGGAATTAGAAACAACTTTCAAACTATTCCAGCAACTCAGTTTTACAAGAAATAAGATTCAATTGAGTAATTAAACTAAAACAGAAACTTAATGGAAAATCAGTGATTTAAGGTACTAAGGCATTCAAGGATCCACTTGTAGCAATCCCATGTCAATCCAAGTAGAGAACACAACTAGATTTGAAGTCCTATCTCTCATCTAGTTGGAAAATAAAGCATTCACACACATTCAATCCCATTCAAGTCGAACTTCCAAGGTTTAGTCCCAATCAATCAATGTAGAATTCAAAATCATAGCCTTTGGAGTAATAGCCATGCCTATGGACTATGGCCTGCTCAAGGATTACTATAATTCGAATCTAAACAAGCACCATATGATAATCTCAGAGAATTGCAAGGAATTCATGTCCGGAGCACATGAACTCTCATAAAACATCTTAAACTACCAACTTAAGAACTAGAATATGAAAAATCCAAACTTGAATTGAAAATTACTTGAATTAACTTGAATCAACATGAAATTAGTTACAAGCTTCACCTCTCAGCCTTAGTTGAGAGATTCTAGCCGAGCATTGTCATACTACAACTAGAACTCATAATAGAAAGCATAAAAACTAGGAAAACTGAAAATTGGAGGGTTGCAGACGCTCCACGAGAGCTTCCTCTCTCTAGAACCACGTCCCTTAGCTTCTTTGATGACCTAGGAAGAGCCCCTAGGTGTCCTTTTATAGTAGGAAAGCTCCCTTGCGTCGGAAACATCCAGAATCCGCGTAAGGTTACGCAGTGCGCAGCGAATTTCGGAACTAAAAATAGAAGTTCCTAATTTTTCTGCATGGCCGACCGATCGGACGACCGGTCGGACTGGCCTGGCAGACCGGTCACGACCGGTCGGTCCAGTCTGTTTTTGGTCCAGAGAGTTTTCCCATCAGCCACGACCTGTTGGCCGACCGGTCATGACCGGTCGGACCAAGCTGATCATGTGTCCAGCGAGCTCCGCAGCAGCACCGACCGGTTGGCCGACCGGTCAAGACTGGTCGGACCAACTGGTCCTTCTTCCCGTAGTTTCCAGAAGTGTGGCCGACCGGTCGGACGACCGGTCGGACTTGCTTTTCTGCATCCTTTTCTTCGTTTCTTCATTCTCTTTTCTCCCTCTTTCTTCTTCCTTCTTTGGTCCATCTTGGACCTTCCTTCAAAGGTTCTGAATGGCCCCTTTTTGGTCTCCAATTGAGTGAAGTCCGCTCTCATCCCTACAATCACAAAACATGCGTTAGATGGACCTTTTAATCATGAAAACCATGCATACAATGTCATGTAGTGGGCAATGCAATGTATAAATTGGAGGTTCAACAGTAATCCGAATGAGCTTACGTTGACTTGTGAACTACCATGCTTCTTAGCATACTGGCTGTCGGCAGTTGTGCTGCCTAGCTCCAAGGGTGCTAATGGGGTCAGGGTTTCTTGCTTCATCATGGCAGGAGCTCTTGCAAATGGCCATTGATATTCTTTAGCACCGCCAGTGTTGTGCAGTCTATATAGGGCTTTCGACAATATTGTCAGTAACAAAGATCAACCCGGGAGAGGGATGAACTTGGCTTATTGTCCGTGGCATTTCTTCTGCAGGTGGTTGGGCATATATTTCCCGTGGACATATGGAATGGATCTCTTTCAATATCTCCACACCGATCACGCGCCTCTCTATCGCTACGGAAAGCTTGAGATGATAGCGCAGTCATCTGATTGGATAGCTTTGAAAATCGACAGCTGGATGGATATTTGCTTCTACCACTTTCCTACTTCTAATGTCAAAGACGATCGAGAAGTCGTTGACGACGAACGTTCTGTGAATACTCTTGATAGGGAGTTTCTGGTGTCTATTCGTACTGCTTCACTTCCACTACGTGAAGGAATAGAGTTCTGGCGGGAGCCTTATTACCCCATCTGGTTTTCCAGGCAATTCGGATATGATCAGGGTGTTTCGATAACATTACCAGATTTAACCAAAGTAGAACAGGCATATGGCACAGGTCCTGTTCACTGGGAGTGGATATTGCATCAACTTCTAATGACGCGAATGGGGGCGAGGTTCATGCTTCCCGGCCTCTATCAGAAGACTGGCGGTCCTTATGGCTGGCTGAGATGGTGGGTGCATTAGTATGCTCTGATTCAGAACAACAGCTCTGTTGATGATCCCATTTACATTCCTCCTCCAAAGCTGACAGAGGTCCTCGCTGATGGATTGGGCTATTATAGAGAGCAGGCCAAAGCGTATTTGTCGTTAAGTATTAGGCATAAGACTTCTCTGAGTGTGTAAATTAACCATCGTAAGGAGGATACAACATTGGACGGCTGGCATACCTTCGGAGTATCTTTGGTGAAATGGTCAGAAGAATCTGGGTTCATACGTCTTCTGGTGATTGAAGGTGATAAGGATGATAGTCAGTTAATAAGTGAAGAGGACCCGACGACGACTGAGCCGGTGAATGACATATCAGACCATGTCGGTGTGAGAGAGAGGGTTAGGCAAATTGGAGAAGATAATTTGTAAGGAACCACTATGTCAGTGAATGACACCACTGTGTTCGTGACCTCCAATGCTTCTAATGTTGGGGGTATGGCGGAGGTGCCAACATTGACTGAGGTAATTAATGCTAATAATAACACTATCGAATCTTCAATCATGACTTCGGAGCTACCGACTGAGATCACTGAGTTATTCGTTGACACGATGGCACACATTGCGGATCCCTTAGAATCTGCTGTTGTTTCATCTCTGGCCTCTGGTAGTGCTCTCTCATAACTTCTTGATATATTCTTCTTTCTGAGTTTATCATTTTATGATGCTCACCACATTTCTTTGCCATAGTTACTATTGATTCTGGTGTTGTTGTTCATGGAGTGTCCGATGTTCCTTGTTTTGATCATTTGGACTGTTTCGGGCGGAGCATATTGAGGAGTTTGTTATCGAGTATCTAAAAAACGCTAGCTAATCCGCATGAATGGCATATGTTGGGTGCTGGAATGAAAGTGTTGGAGGCTTGCGTTGGAGTGATAGGACCTAATGTACTCGTGATTGTCGATCATATTTCTTTGTTTGAAAGCTCCGTCATAAGGATAGTGGCTGCTGAACGCACCGAGCCAGACCCTATTATTGAAGGGAAACGAAAGATCGTAGATTCTCTGGGACCTGTAGTAGAGCATCATATGCGGTCAACGATGGATGCACGAGAGTCTTCTCAAAGTAATAAGACACAACATAAGGGGTGTCTGGATCGTCTCGCCGAAATTGATGTCGAGATTAAGTACTTGCAGGCGGAGAAAATAGCTGTGGGCTTCGAAGCTACTCGCCTTGAGTCAGTAGGTACTCAGGATAAAATAACTATTATAAAGCTTGAAAGTGAGAGCGAAGCAGTGCGCAAGCAGCTAGAAGATTTGACCACTGAGCTCCAGAATGTTCCCGATTCTGCATCGATATTATACGAGGCGAAGTCAGCGATGGAAGTTGCCAGGGTGGTCGTGATTAGGTTGATATGAGGATGTCTAGAGAAGCTATGATCTTTACTTCTGATATTCTTCTTGCTAATCTTTATATATAGAGGCGATCACGGGGCTTCATCTTGACTAGATTTCACAATCGTTGTAATCGATGTAAGGGATCCTTACTTTTGACCATTCATGTATGTGGTGTTTAAAGATGTTAACCATACTTTTGTTAATGAAATGACAATGGCAATTACCTTTCTATTGTGTGATATTGGGCAATGGGTGTTAGAATGCTTTGCAATATAACTTAATGGCAATCATAACTATGATGAATGGTAATATTAAATATTTACGATAATTAATGCAGAATGAAATGAAGAGAATAATACTTCCCTTTGTCGTCGATCTCAGGATGTCTTGAGTTTCTAGATCTGGGATATGCTTGCATCGTAACCGATATTTTCTGGCTTGCCCCCAGTCATTTCTTCCTACAAACTTGAGTTTCTCATCATATATTGGGGCTTGCCCCCAGTTGTCTTCTTCTATAAGCCTGAGTTTCTGATCATATATTTATTGGGGCTTGCCCCTAGTCGTTTTCTTCCATAAGCCTAAGTTTCTCATCATATATTAGGGCTTGCCCCCGGTGTATCTAACTCTTCGTTTTGCGCTATTGTCTCCTTCTGATGAGAAACTTGTTGCGGAATTATTCATAAGATGGGTATTCTATGTGGATTTCATAAGAGAAAGCCGTCGTATTCTCAAAGCAAAGTGATACATAATAGAATGCCTTGACCATCTTCACATAAAGCCATGTGTATATATATAGGAGAAACCTGGTTCTGACCCGTCCTCATATAGAATAGGAGAATATCACAATAATGATAAGGAGATCTGCTATAGAATATGAAAGCCAAATATATAATGAGACATTCTGATCATCTTTGTATAAGACCAAGTGTGTGTGTATAAAAGATTGATAATAACAGAATATCCTGATCATCTTCATATAGAACCATAAGTATAAGACACCATCATCTCTGGATTGCTTTCACAGAATGCTTTCTTCTCTCTTCATATAAGACAATATATATAAAAGATCGACGACTCTTAATTGCTTTTATATAGAGTAAGAGAATGCCAGAATGTCATAATGATAACAAGAAGACCATGATAAAATAATAATATGAAGACATTGCATCTCATGCAGATCTTTTATAGAATACCATCCTCTTATCAGACTGGATTGATCCGAAAATTCCTAGAGGGATCTGGCGTAGTTGAATCTCATAACCTAGAGGGATCTAGTGTAGTTTAACCTCATACCCTAGAGGGATCTGGTGCAGTTTAACCTCATACCCTGGAGGGATCTGGTGCAGTTTAACCTCATATCCTAGAGGGACCTGGTGCAACTTAACCTCATATCCTGGAGGGATCTGGTGTAGTTTAACCTCATGTCATGGAGGGATCTGGTGTAGTTTAACCTCATATCCTGAAGGGATCTGGTTCAGTTTCACCTCATAACCTGGAGGGATCTGGTTTAGTTTCACCTCATAACCTGGAGGTTGTTTGGTTCAGTTTATCCTCGTATCTTGGAGGTTGTATGGTTTAGTTTATCCTCGTAGCTTGGAGATTGTATGGTTCAGTTTATCCTCGTATCCTTGAGGTTGTATGGTTCAATTTATCCTCGTATCGTAGAGGTTGTATGGTTCAGTTTATCCTCGCATCGTGGAGGTTGTATGGTTCAGTTTATCCTCGTAGCCTGGAGATTGTATGGTTCAGTTTATCCTCGTAACCTAGAGTATTTTCTCAACTTGTTTAGACCTGGAGCGTAAGGGTATATTTGTATCTCAACTCTTTTATACCCGGAGTGCAAGGGTATATTTGTTTCTCAACTCGTTTAGACCCAGAGTGCAAGGGTATATTTGTTTCTCAACTCGTTTAGACCTGGAGTACAAGGGTATATTTGTTTCTCAACTCGTTTAGACCCGGAGTGCAAGGGTATATTTGTATATATGTAGAGTTCAGCGACTTTGTGCCTATACAGAGTTCGGCAAGATTGTAGACTCAGTAGGGATTACTCATAGCGCGACGGCACTTACAGGAACCTGCTGACTCGATTAGCAATTTCATTTTCCTTCTACTTTTTTAATTTTTTATTTGGTAGCTGCTTTGATTGTTACTTTGATTATCAAGTTAACAGCTGCTTTGACTGCTTCTCTGGCCATGAGATTGACCTCTACTTCACTGGCTCATTCGCTTGATGAGGAAACCGTTACTTGCCCCCTATGATATCTTGGGCAAAAATGATGTTTTGAGTGGCCCCCCTACGCTATTAAGATTGCCAGAGCATCATGAATGTCCTTTGACTACTTTGCAAAGTCATTTTGAATCTTGAACTAGCTCATCAATTTGTTCTTGGATTGCTGGCGGTTAATTAGTCTGTTCAAACAATTCTTCATCTTGGACCACCTAAACCACCGTGTCCTACATTGATCGCCCCTCACGTGTCGGCTTCTGCCTGTTCAAACAATTCTTCATCTTGGGCCATGTTGAACCTCCAATTTATACATTGCATTGCCCATTACATGACATGGTTTGCATGATTTTCATGATTTAAAGGCCCATCTAACACATGTTTTGTGATTATAGGAATGAGAGCGGACTTCACTCAATTAGAGACCAAAAAGGGGCCATTTAGAGCCTTTGATGAAGGCCCAAGGTGGACCAAAGAAAGAAGGAAGCAAAGAAAGAAGAAAATAGAAGAAATAAAGGAAGAAAACAAGAAGAAAAAGAGACCGACCGGTCTTGACCGGTCGGCCAAGGAAGCCCGACCGGTCTTGACCGGTCGGCCATGCTTGCTGGAGTAATGCCAAAGAGGGCCTGACCGGTCATGACCGGTCGGCCAGCCCTGTCCGACCGGTCGTGACCGGTCGGCCATGCAAGTTTCAGATTCCAGATTCTAAAACAGCAATGTATTCCCGCACCTGGTTTTTCGGACCAGTTTTCTGGGTTGATCTTGATGATATTTGAAAATCCAACACATCCATGTCGAAGAGGAGCTCGACGCCGAACTAACCCAAGTGGTTTCGTGTCGATCGGAGCTACGGATTGACCGTGGTGGCCAAAAAAATACGAACTGTCCAGAAAGTTCCAGATTTCGCTGTTCAACTCTGGGCCGGTCCAGAGGACTCATCATTGATGATATGAAGAATCTACTTTGACCATCTTTTAGACCACATCCATATATGAATAACCACAAAAGTTTCAGATCAAAAGGATGTGTGGTTTGATCGTACCGGTTGAAGAAAGATGGACCATCCAGAAAGCTCCAACTGCACAGAGTTTATAAAAGGCCTAATTGTTCTAATTTTCGGACCATATTCTGGGGTTGTTTTGGACAATCTAATCCATCCATCATGTATAGGATGAAGTTTTCTACCAATGTTCAAAATTTGAGATCAATCCGACCTCTGTACACTCCAGGGCGTTGAAAGAAAGATGACTGGTTCTGAAGGTACCCAAAGTGCGCGATTTTGAGAGGCGGTCGGTGATGTGATTGGTGGGCCCATTCAGAGGATAATCTTGGAAATCTAAATCATCTATGAGGAAGATCACATTACAAGGAAGCTACAAACCAAATTTGAAGGCAATCCGACCATTGGTTAAGCCGTACCAGGCGAAACAAATTCTGCTATGTTGCTGTACTATTGCTGCACTATAAAATGAGGTGCTCTCTTCTATTCCAAATCAACCAAGGACGTGGGAAGCAAGGAGTTCAAGTCCCAGGAGGCTACCTAGCCTCCTCCAGCTAGTTTTTCTTCCTTTTCTTAGTTCTAGTTCTAGTTTTAATATGTTTTTCCTTAGCTAACCTCTTACCTAGAGCTAGAGGCGAAATTTGTAGTTGGTTCCAATGCTTTAATTCTTTTATTTCAAGTACCTTTTCTTAATTTTGGATTTTGAAGTTCTAGTTTGAATAAAGTTTGGTTTTTTAGAAGTTTTGTGAGAGTTTGTGTGCTCCGGACATGAGTTCCTTGCAATTCTCTAAGATTACCATGATTAGGTTGTTTGAATTAGAATTGTAGTAACCCTTGAGCATGCCATAGTCCATAGGCATGGCTGTTACTCCGAAGGCTACAAGTTCAAGTTCTATGTGCTTCATTAGAACTAGAAATCTAATTTCCAGATTTAAGTGGGATTGTTTGTGCTTGAATGTTATATCTTCCAATTAGATGAGAGATAGGACTTTGATTCTAATTGTGTTGTACTTGGATGAATGGATTGGCATTGGACTACTACAAGTGGATCCTTAATGCTCTAGTTCTTCTTAATTTCAGATTTTTCTATTTTATGTGAAAAACTATCTTCTCAAACTTCTTAGATTCTAGTTATTAGAGTACTTGGAATTGTTTACCTCTTTCCCTGTGGATCGACCTCGGTCTTACCGAGATTTATTACTACATCGCAGCCTTACACTTGAGGCAAGCGAACAGGCCACCTAAACCATCATGTCCTGCATTGATCTCCCCTCACGTGTCGGCTTCTACTTTGTCAGAATGACTTTGATGACGATCGTTTCTACCGTCTCTTCAGCTGTTTTCTGTATAAATGGCCTGATCTGCCCCTGTGATTCTTTCGCAGGCTATTGAGTGGGTGAAGCGGCACTAGGGGCTATTCTCTATGCAATTGGAGTGGTTAAGGCATCCTGGATCTCCTTCACTCACCTTGATAACTGAGCTTGGGTCAATTCGTTAATCTTCTCCTGAGTTGTTAACGGTTCAACATCTTGTTTGATCGGCTCTTCGCCTTCAATTATCTACACCATCACGACCTGTACTATCCGCTCCTCACGAATCGGCCTTGATTTGATCTGACTGGTGTCGATGACAATCTCCTCTCTTGCTTTTATGACTTTTTTTTTGCATAGTCGGCTTGATCTGCCCCCTGTCTAGGTGGTTCACTTCCAAGAGAGCTGGTAAGCTACCAACTGAACGTTTGAACTTTTGTGGCCTCATTACTGTAGTCTAGTCAGCAGTGGAAGTGCTACTAACTTGTTCTGGTTGCCACTGCCCTTTTTTTATGGTGCGACATACCTTGACCACAGTGGTCTTCTAATATGGAGCCTTCATCGTCGTTCTTTTCATTTCCTTCAACTATTTGCGGCTTCGAGTTAGCTGTAGCTGGACTTAGAAGCGGTTGGTGTCGTTGCAGTGGAATGCAAAAAGAAGAATCCTTTAGTCACAAAAAGATAAGCACAGACGACATTTCTTCTGTTCTTAAGGTCAGTATTTTCACTAACTTTCACTGCACAATCACACGTCCATTAGAGCATTCTACAACTAGATATAGAAAGTGCACGACCTTACCAGTCGCAATAAAAGTTAGACATAAAACTAAATGCGCAACAAGAATACACATGTTTCTGTTATCTTTTAAAACTGTAGGATTTTTGAAAGTTTTGAAAACTTCGATTTCAAATGCTTTTGCCTTAAAGATGAAGGGAATAACGTTCTCGTTGAGAGTCGCCAGTTTAGCGCCCATGAAGGCACCGAACACTCCTTGCGGTAACCTTTCTTACGTACACATCAGTGCTTGCAAATGATTTATCTTAGAATGTAGATTTACTCATAAATAACCAGAGATTCTGGTATTGTTTGATTCCCCAACAGAGTTGCTAGTTTGTTAGAACTAGAAAAAATCGCTGCTTGTCAGCAGTCTTTTTCCTGTGTTTCATTATTCTGGGGGAATTCTGAGTATAAAGACATTCATAGACAATCATAAGCAATCACCAAGTGTACACAAGAGAGATATCGCAAGGCAAATTTTATTCCAGAGATTCTAAGATCTTTTACATTCCGGGCTTTGATACTGGTCACGAGCCTTTAATTACATCAATGGATGATCACCCTTGATTAGAAGGCAAAAGTAAATGAATTCATGCATCATAGATAAGTTAAATAAAACATTAAGAGAGCATGAATGTAAATGAAACAAATCACAAACAACATAAAGATTTTTACGTGGAAACCCTTGCGGGAGAAAACCACGGCACAAAGCGACAAGATTCCACTATGAATGTAGTTATACAATAGATGGAATGTTAGAAAGAAAGCCCGGATAGATTGAGCAAGTAATTTAAATCATCAGAGATTATGGTCTTGAGTTCATGGTCGTATAGACCTATTTGTTTTCTTGTTATGGACTGAGCCACATTTCTTAGACAAGCCGGATGTCTATGTCCCATTTTCTTTTGAATTGTCTGGGTTGAGAGACTGTCAGGATTCGAGTGGTGTAACTCTGGGCGCGCGCCTGTTACTGTGAACAGGTGACCGCTAGAATACATGAACATCGAAATGTTGGTCGGCATAACCTAAAGCCCGCGCCCGTTACTGTGAATAGGTGACATTAGGAAAACAATCCGCAACTGCCTCATCAACTCAACCGACAGACCCGTTGTCGATAGGTAGGGCATCGACTGTCTTTTTCATAATAGCAATCCATAGCAGGATGTTTCAACCTTAGTTAGAACTCTTTTGTTTGTGGTTTCTCGTGATAACCATAACCCCTTAGGTTTAGCCTTGGACCTTTTATCCGGGATGAATGGAGCTTTGTACAATAAAGTAAATGTATTTCTTCTGAAGTCGGGCGACTCGTCTTTGAGAACATTATTTCTTCTGAGCATTTTCCCATGATCTATTTGAGATCAAATAGGCTATATCGAGCCAAGATCTTTTGAAGTTTCAAAATCAATAGGCTGGATTGGCTATTTCCGATGCCCACAAATGGCTAAGTATCTGGTCCGATGGGTGCCCGTTCATGCCAATTTCTGATGAATGATGGGGATCGGTGCCCCATAAATGTTTAACTCGACTGTTGGATAGCCTGAGTGCTTTAGCTTTACCTCAGCGTTTTAGAGATCGCAGTTGATTTCATTTGGCATCAGTCAATTTTTGGGCCAACAGGGCATTTCTCAGGGCTGAAAATGACTAAGTAGTGGACCTGTTTGCGGTCTAATAAGGGTATTCAGTGAATATTATCGATAACCATCTTTGAACAAGGGTGGATTATGTCCACGAGGATCACGGTGCGATAGCGTTTCGATTCACTTAACATAAGTCGATATCCGAGCCAACAGGGCACTTCCTAGGGCTGAAAATGACTAAGTGGCAGGCCTGCCGACCGCTTAATTAGGGTATTCGAGGGTCTTGAAATTGGATAACCTCATCGTGGTGCATGATTATGGTGTATCATGTCATGTAGAAGAAAAATTTTCCTCTCGGACTCGGTCCAATTTCGCCCGATTCTCCTCGGTTTCGGTCATTTTTGGCTCCTTCGGAGGGATTTTCGGAGCTGCTAAATTGGTAAGTGTTGTTCATTTTGGATCAAAATACTAATTTGGGTCATTTATCATTGACAGTTGGAGAATCTGATTCGAGGGATGGATAGATCTCATCGAGATGCATCCGGGGGGAAGCAGTTTGATCAAAATCCGATCCTGGATGAAGGCGGGCCGCACGATTGAAGGTCCACCCCTCCAACCAGCGTCCAGGCGCATGGAGGGGTGTGTGCAGATGCATGTGGGGCTGTCATAGCTGGTGAGTGCATGTGGTGGGGAGTTGGGAGCATGTGCCCATCTCCCGGGCGCATGTGCCCTTTTCTCATGAAAAATGGAGGAAGGAGAAGCAATCCTGGCACATGTGGTGGTGCACATGTGCCTGGCCCCAAATAGTGGGCGCATGTCATTTCAGACTTGGTGATTTTCAGGTTTTCCCCGGCGAGAAAAAGCCAGCGCATGTGCTGGGAAAGCCGGCGCATGTGTGGAAAAGCCGGCGCATGTTCCCAGCACTTAGAAAAATTTCAGGATTTCTCTCTGAACTTAGGATTCCGGCGAGGAAATCCCTTTCCGGCGAGGGATTCCGGTGAGGGAATCCATTCCGGCCAAGGCATCCAGCCAAGGAAAACAAAGCGGGCGCATGTGGTGCTTGCATCGCTCTGAGGTCGAAAAAAGATGATTTCGTCCTGATGAATGAAGTGAACTCTGCTATTTATAGGGAGGTAATTGGGTTCGGGTCTGGCCCGGCGGGTATTTCCCGGTGCATGTGCTGGGAAGCCGGCGCATGTGGCCAGAAAAAGCTGGGTTCATGTGCAGGGTCCGGGCGCATGTCCTTTTCCGGCACATTTTCTGGCTCATTTCGGAAAAGTATTCGGATCACTTCCTTTCATACATAGGGTGTGGGTGCATGTGGTGGAAAGCCAGGCGTATGTCTTTGCTGGCACTTTTTCCACTACTTAGCCAAATTTCAGAATTCCAGCACTTAGAAAATTTCAGGATTTCAGGCTCCGACGAGAGACCTCCAAAGGACAGCTACCTTTTCTAGACATGCACTCACTGTCGCCAAGCCACTTCTATGCTAGGATTGACCTCCTGAATAAACTGGGGGGGGGGGGGGGGGGGGGGGGGGTGTGGAAGTCCAGATGTTGCAAATTTTGGTACTTCCTTCCTAATCTGGAGCCTTCGGGTCGGCTTGTCGCATAAAAACGTTGTTATGGGGAGCGCGCGCATAGAAATACCCACCGTAACGACTTCAAACTTGCTATTAAGGGTTTTGGGGAGCTCCGGATCATTTGGCGGTGGTGCGGATGTTTGGTTCCACTCTAAAATGGTAGCTGTAGGCTTATGGACCCTTTTTTATCAGCTCCGAGCAGGGATGAAACGCATTCCGAGGTGCACAAGTAAATATACGCATCGTATGACTTCAACACTTACAGGTCAAGGGTTTTAAGACGTTCTAGACCATTTGGCAGTGATCCGCATGTCCAGTTATGCTCCAAAATGCTGTTCATGGATTTAGGTCGCTACCAAGTGATTAGGGTCGCACTGGCGTTTTTCAGGCTTTTTCGGTCTCAAACTTGATTCAAATTATTGTCGATGGACCACGGGATGTTGTTTTATAATGGGTGAAAATTTAAGCCCCAACAGAGGGATAAGAGAAAACTCAAGAGAAATGGGGCTGAAATGAGCACAGACCGGTTTATAAAACCGTTCGAAGGAGGGCTGTCCGCAGCTATCAACCGGTCGACGGAGGGGCTACAGTCAGCCGATGCTAAAAAGTATGCACAGTCTATGCATTTTGCTGACTGATGATGATGGGGCTAATACAAAATTTCAAACATGGTTTCTAGAGGTCCTATGGCTTAATTTAAGTTCCTCACAGACACATCCATATGTGTGAATTAAAAACTTAAGATCATGAACATAATTTTTCAAAAACTTTTAAGTCCAAGAGCTCCAAAATTGACAGAAAAAAATGAAATAATAGACTCCATTCCATATTTTCACATTAAGATTAAAATAATGAGGTAAAATCCTCTGATATGAGTTACAATTATAATGAGACTCCTCAACTCAAGATTGTCTATATTATGATATATACAACAATTTATCAATATTCAAAGCCTTGCTATTAAAATTAGTTAAGAATGACACCTACTGTATAATGATCATCCAATAATTATAAGGTCACATATGAAGGTTAATTATTGAGTAAGATAGACCATTACAGTGATTAGCAAGGCAAGAAAATATAATTCAACAATCAAGATGGTATAAGAATGATATTTAGGAGTTAAACTAATCACAAGAAAATGAGGCTTAGGTCCTCAAATATGCCAATAAGCTCATATAGCCAACTAGTTAACTAGAAATAGTAGTGTCCCAAGGATTTCCTAAAATCCAAGGGTCTAAAGATGTTAACTAGGTGTCTCATTTTGGTTGGCGAATAATATTGGTTTTGGGTATATGTTTTGCTAATATGATTCCCAAAAACCTTTTGTTTGCACTTAAAAATATTCTGAATTTTTCGATTTAAATGGGCAATTTGTTTTGGTATCACCCCCACATAATTATATCTTTTAGGAGGGGATGAATGTTTCCTTTTCTTGCCAACCTTAGGAGTCTTTTCCTCCTCCTTGAATTTGGTTGAATTCTTCTTAACTCTTGGGGGCTTTCCAGGTTGGCTCCTCTTTTCTATAGTCACTCTCTCAATCATATATAATTTTCCTATTTGAGATCAGATTGAGGTGAATGGCGGTCTTTTGGCTATTGGGCATTCGAATTTAAAATGTCCAGCCTCTCCACGAAAGTGACACGAAAGAGCCGACTTGGGTTTACTCCCAAGTGAGGAAGAATTAACCTCCACAAATACCGGAGGAAGGATTTTCTTAACATACTTGTAACCCCATTTATCTCCCAACACGTTACCATTTTCAAAAGATTTACCTATTTGAGTATTTTGGTGTTTTTGTCCTTGTTCTCCTTTGTGTAGGTCTTATGTTGGGTGATCTCAAGTTATAGAGCTTGATTTTGGGATTTAACTGTATTAGCTCAAGCTTAAGCTCTACAATATGTTTAAGTGCCTCTCTCAATTCATTTTATACATTTTCATTTTCTTTAGTTAGAGAGAGGTAGTCATTCTCCAACTTTTTCTTCTCTTTCTTTTCTTTGTTGAGCTCTTTCATTGACTTTAAACTTTCACAATAGAGCTCATTGTAGGCATCTTGCAATTGGTCATCCTCGTCATTATTCTCATTATCACTACTAGAGGATGAATCTTCATTGTTCATGTCTTCCCTCAAATTGATATTAACTACCCTTTCGGTAGGAGGGATGGACATAGATGAATCAGTTGTGCAAGAATGATTTTCATAAATAGATTCTAACAGCTCTCAAGCGTGCTTTGCGGTATTACACGTAGATATTCTAGTTTGTTCTTCTCGGGATATGGCACAACGGATTGCATCAAGGGCTTCAAGATTGCTCATAAATCTGGCCCTTTCTTCTTTACTCCATTTTATTCATCTTTTAAAGTGGAATTTGTCTTTCCCTTACTTTTAGTTTGAACCATAAGGACAGACCAACCTTTCTCAATTATGTCCCATACATCAGAATTGATGGATTCTAAAAAGATGCGCATTCAAGCTTTCCAATATGGATAGTTGGATCCGTTGAAGAACGGTGGCTTAGTGACGGAAGTGGAGTCTTCCATAGACATATTTTCAAGCTTACTAAAGGATCAACCTCTAGGTGGTTAAGCCTTTAAAGAAGAACCTGCTCTGATACCAATTGAAATTGCGGTTTGCACCACTATTGAGATAAGCTTGAAGGTATGCTTATGTCCTAGAGGGGGGTGAATAGGACTTTTTACAATTTCCTTGCCAATTAAAAACTCCAGGGCATTCACAATCTAATTTACCAATTAAGTATATATAAATGTAAGTAAATTGATCACACAAGGTCTTTCTAAATGATCAACTATACTAAGGGAAGCAATTGATCAAACAGTTCATACGCATGCATGTACTAATCATTCAGAGATAGCATATGGGCATTTTGTCAAACATAAGATGGGCATTCAGTTGAGCACTTATATACTTATATAATTGATCAATAAGGCACAATAATAGATAAAATACATTCACCACATTACACACGATGTATAATGGTTCAACGATGAGTCTACTCCACTCCTGGTTCAAGCACTCAACTCCTTTGAGTACACCGACATTCACTATCCGAGGTTTTAAATGAGGTTCACCTCTCAACCTTTACAACCTACACAAGGTTAACTCCTATACAAGGACTCCAATAATCCTACACAAGGACACACATGTCTTACAGAAGGACAAGACACGAATTCTCCCGTGTCGGAGGCCTACACAAGGACTTCCACTTCCTACACCAGGATAACTCCGACATTGGGTCACAATCTCTAGACCACAATCTCAACAAGAAGAGGGAATCAAACAATGGACTCTATAAGCTTAAACATTTATAAGAGATGATCCCTAATTCAGCGTCATTTGAGTAGCTTCATCTTCCACGAATGCTTCAGCTCCTCTTTCAAGCTTCCACGATCAGCTGCCAATGCATATGATGTTCCTAGACTAATGTCGGGTAGGTGAGAAAAGGTGTTGGAGTTCCCTTTGCCTATTCAATGCAATGGTAATGATAGGAACTACCAACTCTTGAGTATTCAATGGCTATTGATGACCAAAGGATTCAACACGATAGGTTAGGTCAGCCATGAATACCTTGCTTGAGTTTATACTTCAAACTGAGCTTTGAATGCTCATTGATGTGCCATGAATCACTTGGTTTGAATGATGAACTCTAAGTAATGATGAGCAAAAGAAGTCTAGATAATGCACTTAAATGCCCCTTTCAATACTCTCAATGGGTGTGTAAAGGATGCCATTAAAGGCCTCAAGATATACCTTTATAGAGCCTAAAAAATGTGCTCCAACTGATATAAAACGGTCATATTCCGACCTGCCTGGGACCCCCTTCAACCGACCAAATTTGAGGTCCAACCTGTTTGTTGACCGACCGGCCGACCGGTTGATAGATCAAATTTATCTGGTGAAAACCTTGTTGGACAAACTTTGTCCATTGCCAACCGGTCGGAGGGGTCCATCGGTAGGTCATCAAACGGGTCTGAATTTCAAACTTTTAAAACAGTTGCTGCTAGATAGTTTTGTGAACCGGTTCGACCGGTCGGAGGTGGTTAGTAGACCTGTCGATAAAATGATTTTTTCTTTAGAAAAGTTGTTGTTCAAATAGGCTTATATGGATGACCAGTCACCCGACCAGCCGGTAGGCTTGATACTTAGCCTATTTTAGTCTAAATTTCATCATTCTCTTAAGGTAACCAAACAAATGGATTTTCTTATGTTGTTCAACAGTTTGGCACCTACACAATGGAGATTTAAGACTGATCATCTTGACCTTAAATCCATGGATCAAATGGCTAAGATTAAGCATGATTCGAATACCATAAAATAGGGTGTTTTGGGATCCTATGGGCTGTCTATATGCAACTTACCTTCTAAGCTTGTTTTGGCTTGAACTTGAGTGCGGAAAGCTGCTTCAGACTTCAAGTCTTAAGTCTTCAATATTCGTCAGGGCTCATAACACTTGACTGACTTGTACGCTCACACAATTGACAATACAATGCATAAATCAGTGCATTAACACATAAGGTACATCAAGCTACCCACTGCGCTGAAATAAGGCACATGAGACATATCCTACTTTTTTCATCTGTTTTAGGACAATATTCCAAAGAAAGCTTGAAGTGAACCGCGTGGGGAACGCCGACTAGCTTCACCTTATCCATCCCAAACTTCATTAACTGTTGTAGAATAAAGTTGGTCGTCGAAAGATGTGATCAGAAAGTGATTGAGAGAAGTCATTATCAGATTGTTCGATGGCAAGCCTCCTCCGTTTATAGTTCATCTCAGATCCCCAAGCAATGCCATCCGATCAACATGCGAGCAGCTCGGCTCGTGAGCAACTCCCGTCATGAGCACTCCGGACATATGACCACTCTCGCCATGAGCACTCCCGAATATGGCCACTCTCGTCATGAGCACTCCGGACATATGACCACTCTCGTCATGAGCACTCCCGACATATGACCACTCCCGACATATGACCACTCTCGTCATGAGCACTCTGCTCTCTGGTCATGCGAGCAGCCCTGCTCTCTGGTCTCTGGTCATGCGAGCAGCCCTGCTCTCTGGTCTCTGCTCTTTGGTCATGCGAGCAGCCCTGCTCTCTGCTCTTTGCTCTCTGGTCTCTGGTCATGCGAGCAACCCTGCTCTCTGGTCTCTGGTCATGCGAGCAGCCCTGCTCTCTGGTCTCTGCTCTTTGGTCATGCGAGCAGCCCTGCTCTCTGCTCTTTGCTCTCTGGTCTCTGGTCATGCGAGCAGCCCTGCTCTCTGGTCTCTGGTCATGCGAGCAGCCCTGCTCTCTGGTCTCTGCTCTTTGGTCATGCGAGCAGCCCTGCTCTCTGCTCTTTGCTCTCTGGTCTCTGGTCATGCGAGCAGCCCTGCTCTCTGGTCTCTGGTCATGCGAGCAGCCCTGCTCTCTGGTCTCTGCTCTTTGGTCATGCGAGCAGCCCTGCTCTCTGCTCTTTGCTCTCTGGTCATGACGTCCTTCGGCTCACAGTACCAGCAGCCTATATATGCGAGCAGCTTGTCTCGCGAGCATCTTCCGACGTGCGAGCAGCTTTAACTACTGATGACCAGCGATGACATCCCTTAGCCTATAGTACCAGCAGCACGTATAGGCCGATTTTGGGCTTATTTTCGCCTACAGCTCCGTGTCTTAAGGGATCGCTATCAAGGAACGTAATTGACAAGATAAGTAATTGGATTAGATTATTCCTTTATCTGAGGATAAGCAGGATAAGCACCTTATCCCATGAAATCAGTAGATGATCTCGGTATCTTACGTAACAGAATGGGACATTCAGATCTATATAAATAGATGGTTTCATCAATGAGAAGGTACACAATCTCTAAGCCTACATTTCACACTTCATCTTACTCTCACAGTACCCGTACTGACTTTGCCATCGGAGGGCCATAAGCCGGGCCAACCGGCGGTGGTCCTAACCTTTCTTGGTGATTGCAGGTTCCCCAATCTACACCATTCATCTCCGATTGGAGGTCAGACGACGAAGAATCAAAGTTGGTCTCTGACCAACATCTGTTAGCCAATTTTTGGCGTTAACAGATTGGCGCCGTCTGTGGGAACGACTAAATTGTTCTCGCCTATTTCTTCCTTCGTCGTCCAGTCTCATCTTCCTCTCCAGCACTCTAATGTCAGGAGGGGCCCACATCTTCACCAGTCTCATCTTCCTCTCCAGCACTCCAACTTCAGGAGGGGCCCACGTCTCCACCAAGCCGCTCAGTCGTCCATTAGTTGAGGACGTCGCACCTATCATCGATCGCCTTCATCTTGCATGTACATCCCGTCTTCCAGAGACCAGAGCATCATAAGTGTACAACCCCTCATCCAACGTTCCTGATTCCACGTCACCTAGCCTTCATAAGTGTAAACATCCAACCTAATGGTGGACATCATCAACGTCCAACAGGTGGGCCATCTTCAATCATCCGCACCTGATCAATCAACGATGCAGATGGACGTCCATCATCTTCACCGTAAAAAGAAAAAGAAAACCACCATCTAACTTTTAGCAGATTGACCCCACCGTTCAGCAGGGCAATCATCATCCAGAAGCTGGTGAACGACCAGGCCTCACACGTGTGCTTCCATCTCACGTGATTAGTTGAAGCCAAGCAGCAATTTGGGACCTCCATCATCATCACCGTCCATCAGATTCCACTGTACAATCTTATGCACATATCTGCATCTCCAGCCCATCATCAGCCGTCCAACTGAGGACCCTCCTACTCTAATTCTAGCAATCAACGTCCATCAAAGTGGATTCCACCTTCAACAGCTCCTCCAAACAAGCAACACGTCTTCGTGTGGACCACGTCTTCTTCCCAACCGTCCATCTCATGTGCATAGTATCACCACCGCTGATCTCTCTGACGTCTTCGAACGCATCGAGACCGTCAACCCTCTTTACACCCCTCCGATCATCCCCAATAATAAGATCACCTACTTAGAAGATCTCATCTCGGGGCCGTTATCTGAATTCCTGCCAGTGCCCGTCGGGCAGTCCGACGCTGCCGCACTCCTCTACTCCTCCGGCATGACCGGCATCAACAAGGGCGTGGTCCTCACACATCACAATTTCATCTCGGCCTCTCTCATGGCATCCGCCGATAAGGAAAACAACTGTGAGGATCACAAATCGCGTAAGGCACGGAACCAATTTCGATTCCTTCAATTTTTCATATCAGCGAAACCTCCAAAGTCAATCCAGGTCGTACAACATATAGCAATGGTGGATCAAAGATCTAATGAACCAACAGTCCTGCAACGATCTTCGACCATTCTTTCACCTTCTTCAAAGCATTCCACCCTTTTGACCGTTCGATTCTAGCATGCTCTCACACGACTTGCAGTAGTTGGACATCATGTACGTCCATTAATGGAAGACGGTCCAAATCAACATCTCCAAGTGCAGCCAGCAATCCATCTGTCCAGTCCAATGGTCCCCAACAAATCAATGGCTGCAGTTCTCCGGTACTTGTACACCATCATCGGGCCAACTGTCCAACTCTTCCATCATCATTTTCATCACCATCCAGCCATGGACGATTCAGCAAACTGGGCTCGTTCTGAATCAAGATTACATCACGTGTGGGGCCAGCAAACCATCAACGCCGCCCAGCTGATCTTCATCATCCAGCTAGCGATCATCCACTCCATCCATTGCAAGTGGCCCGGCTTGTGGAGGAGATTCCCAAGCCTCAGGAAAGCATATACTCGAAAGGCATGCCAGAAGCCTTAGCATATTTATTGGGTGGAAAAATCATCCAGCATGTTAAGTTTGGAGCCATCATCCAATCTCTCTCTCTCACGAAGATGCTAAAGGAATCCATTTCCCTCATAAGGATTCCATCGTTGTAGCGTTAAAGCTCTCGTGCCTCAATGAAACGGAATATGAAGCCTTAATTGTCGGCCTCAAATTAGCAAATATACACGCAATAAGGAACCTACTCATTCACAACGACTCTCAGCTCGTTGTATATCAAGTGCTCAACGAATTCGAGGCAAAGGAGGAGCGGATGGCTTCGTACAAATCTCAGGTACTCATCTTGCTCGCTCAAATTGAACAAATATAAAATAAGTCATATTCCTTGAGAGGAGAACAAGCTCGCAGGTTCTTTGGCAAAATTATCTTCTGCACCTGAGTCCGATCTAACGCAAGCTGTTCTTATCGAGCATCTATCTACCCCGAGTGTCGATCAAGTTGCTCCAGAGCATCTCGCACATTACTTTTTTCTTCCTGTTGGATGGACCCCATCATCCTTTACTCCAAAGCGGATGACTCCCAGATGATAAAAATCAGCCCGATAATTCGCTATCGTGCTCCCAGGTACATCTTACAAAATGAAAAATTGTTACGTAAAAGTTTTACTTTACTGTATTTAAAGTGTCTCCATCCAGAAGAAGCACACCATGTTCTAGATGAAATACACCAGGGGGCATGCGGTAATCATCCCAAAGGACGGTCTCTAGCAAACAAAGCAATGAGACAATGATACTATTGGCCCACTATGAAGGCGGATGCTATCAAATTCTCAAAGAAATGTGACAAATATCAGCGATATTCTCCATTCCCTCATTTACCGTCTGAGTAAATGACACCGATGGACGGTCCTTGGCCTTTCGCTCAATGGAGATTCGATATAATCAGACCACTACCTGTGGGAAAAGGACGTGGCAGTCGATTACTTCACCTCAATCTCCTAGAAGAGAAAATGAACATATCTTGTCTTCGAGTAGTGGCTTATCAACAACGTATAGCCCGTTGTCATAATTTAAAGCTCAAATTCAGGGTTTTTTAGCTCGACAACTTGGTGCTCAGGCAAAACATCGGAACAGCCACTCGGTCATTGCATCTTAATTGGGAAGGCCGGTATCGAGTCATCGAGATTGCTCGACCAGGTACATATTATTTAGAAGACATGCGAGGAAGACCCCTACGTCACCCTTGGCACATGGAACATTTATGCCGATATTTTTCATAAAGCATGTGAATATTGGATCATTCCTAAATAAAGACGATCTCTCTCATTCCAGCTGTTCAGCTATGGAATCTATAATTTGGTCGCTACTCCATTTTTTGGACCCGAATAGCCCCGAAGGGAATACATACATTCTCTTGGCCAATCTTCTGCCCTTGGTAGAATCAAAGCCTCAATCGATAGATCAGTCTATCTCTATGCGGACATGGTCGCCAAGACCTCCCAGATTGAGCCCAACTCATTTTCATGAGTTGAGTAAAACATTATAGCATGAAGTGACTAAGTCATCTGCTCACCGCAGGGCCAAAGACTCAATTGATAGGCCAGCCTATCTCTATGCAGAAAGCTGGCACTTATAAATGCATGCTCAATCATGTACGGCTTCTCCTCCGAAAATAGGCGGTTACATATACATACAAGTCCTTCGCGTAGCTCCTCAACACTAAGGACTTGGGGGGCATCTGTTGTAGAATAAAGTTGGTCGTCGAAAGATGTGATCAGAAAGTGATTGAGAGAAGTCATTATCAGATTGTTCGATGGCAAGCCTCCTCCGTTTATAGTTCATCTCAGATCCCCAAGCAATGCCATCCGATCAACATGCGAGCAGCTCGGCTCGTGAGCAACTCCCGTCATGAGCACTCCGGACATATGACCACTCTCGCCATGAGCACTCCCGAATATGGCCACTCTCGTCATGAGCACTCCGGACATATGACCACTCTCGTCATGAGCACTCCCGACATATGACCACTCCCGACATATGACCACTCTCGTCATGAGCACTCTGCTCTCTGGTCATGCGAGCAGCCCTGCTCTCTGGTCTCTGGTCATGCGAGCAGCCCTGCTCTCTGGTCTCTGCTCTTTGGTCATGCGAGCAGCCCTGCTCTCTGCTCTTTGCTCTCTGGTCTCTGGTCATGCGAGCAACCCTGCTCTCTGGTCTCTGGTCATGCGAGCAGCCCTGCTCTCTGGTCTCTGCTCTTTGGTCATGCGAGCAGCCCTGCTCTCTGCTCTTTGCTCTCTGGTCTCTGGTCATGCGAGCAGCCCTGCTCTCTGGTCTCTGGTCATGCGAGCAGCCCTGCTCTCTGGTCTCTGCTCTTTGGTCATGCGAGCAGCCCTGCTCTCTGCTCTTTGCTCTCTGGTCTCTGGTCATGCGAGCAGCCCTGCTCTCTGGTCTCTGGTCATGCGAGCAGCCCTGCTCTCTGGTCTCTGCTCTTTGGTCATGCGAGCAGCCCTGCTCTCTGCTCTTTGCTCTCTGGTCATGACGTCCTTCGGCTCACAGTACCAGCAGCCTATATATGCGAGCAGCTTGTCTCGCGAGCATCTTCCGACGTGCGAGCAGCTTTAACTACTGATGACCAGCGATGACATCCCTTAGCCTATAGTACCAGCAGCACGTATAGGCCGATTTTGGGCTTATTTTCGCCTACAGCTCCGTGTCTTAAGGGATCGCTATCAAGGAACGTAATTGACAAGATAAGTAATTGGATTAGATTATTCCTTTATCTGAGGATAAGCAGGATAAGCACCTTATCCCATGAAATCAGTAGATGATCTCGGTATCTTACGTAACAGAATGGGACATTCAGATCTATATAAATAGATGGTTTCATCAATGAGAAGGTACACAATCTCTAAGCCTACATTTCACACTTCATCTTACTCTCACAGTACCCGTACTGACTTTGCCATCGGAGGGCCATAAGCCGGGCCAACCGGCGGTGGTCCTAACCTTTCTTGGTGATTGCAGGTTCCCCAATCTACACCATTCATCTCCGATTGGAGGTCAGACGACGAAGAATCAAAGTTGGTCTCTGACCAACATCTGTTAGCCAATTTTTGGCGTTAACATTAACACTTTCCTAAGGTATTCAGCTTGAGATAACGAAAGCCTTCATCTCAAATATTAATGTTAATTCCGAGAACCCTCTTTACAGCCCCCAAATCCTTCATTTCAAATATTCTTGATAGCTGAGCCTTCAATACATCAATACTAGACATGCTCTAACTGGCGATGAGCATGTCATCAACGTATAATACCAATATAATAAATTTCTCATCACCTAGTGTTCGCTTCCCAAGTGTAGGGTTGCGATGTAGTAATAATCTCGGTAAGACTGAGGTTGATACACAGGGACTTGTGCAGGAATTCATAAAACACTTCCAATGATTTCTAAGCAAGAACTAACTAAACAGAATTTAGGAATTTAGTGTGGATAGATATTTTGAATTAAATTGAATGTAATCAATAATAAAAAGCACTAGGGGTTCAAGGATCCACTTGTAACAATCCTTAATGCTTAATTCACTGTGGTTTCTCACTTTCTCAACTAGAATCGAAATTAAGTCCTATCTAGCCGGATGATAGAGTAGTTAAAACAACAATCTGCCATATGTGTGATACATGATTCTCTCAATTCAAGTTAGGACTTGAGCACACTCAATTGCATAAGTCAATCCTAGTTCCAATAGGTTAAGATCACAATCATAATCATCATTAAATTCTGTCACAATGTATAACTACATCATGATTTGAACTCGATTCAAATCACATACACAATCATACATAAGCAGAAATTTCAAAAAATCAGAACTTTTGGTATGAAGTTCCCACATGAGGATCAAAGGTCTAGAGCGTATTGAATCCGATTCCTTGGAGGGTACAGGTCTAGAATAACTCAAAATAATTAAGAACGCAAGTAATTCTTCTAAACATCCATGAGCCATCATAAGATTAAGAAAAACTACTTAGAACTTTATTCAAACTTCAACCATTGTTCTTCACTAATAGTCCAACTTGAAACCAAATCAAATGAATTGAAACATCGTAGATTCACTATAAGCTTCACCTCTTAGCCTTAGCTAAGAGGTTTAGTTGTTCATGATCCAAGGAAACATGAAAACAACTAAGAAACATAAAACTAGAAGAACAAACTAGGAGTTGTAGAACTCCGGATCTGACTTCCGCCACCTCCCACCTTGCTAAATCTCTTCTAGGATGCTTATGTCATATTTTAATTTATGTTTCCATTTACTTTAAGTTATTTATGTAAATAAGGAAGTACCCCTATTTGGATTCAATAAAAAATACTAAAAAAATAAATTCCCAACAACGAAGATTTTGATTTTCCATCCGAAGTACAAATCGCAACTTTTTGGCACTCCCCAAAAAGTTCGCCTTTTGATTGAAGGGGTTTTCTTCGAATCTAAACCATCCAAAAAATCTGAAATACCCTAATTATGCTAAAACACCAAAGTCCAGTGAAATATTCATGATATTTTATGGTTGATCTGTGGATATATCAAAAATCTAAATTTTTACTTAGAATTTTCAGGTAGCGAAATGACCAGAATATCGTTTTAATGCAAATTTGTACAGAAATGGAGTTATGACTAGATAATATTGATTGCTTCATGCATTAACACATATCTTGCTTAATCTAGCATTCATTCATGCTTAATCTAGTTGCTTAATCCAGCACTCGTCTCTGCTTAATCTAGCACTCATCTTTGCTTAATCTAGCATTCATCTAACTCGACATGTACTCAACTTCACATGGCATATATACTATTGTGTTCTCATATACATTCATTCTCATATAACATACCTTCTATTGTATTCATCAAATACAATCAATCTCATATGATATACATTCAATTACATTCATTGTACATTGAAAATCCCTTATCTCGTTACAATGCCCTACACATTTATGCATGTGTGAGCAGGTTCTCTTCTTATCTCTCGTTGCGTATTAGCTATCAACGAAGGTGCGAGGTCGAGATCAGTTCTGAAGACAAGTCAACAGACTGCAACCTTACTCGACAACTGATTATAGGAACTTTGTATCGATTATGTTCTTTGCACAATTAGGATTCAGCTCGGATTGAGGCTCAAGACTAACCAAAAGGGACTATGGTTATCACAAGAAACCATAAACAAAAGAGTTCTAACTAAGCTTGAAACATCCTGCTATGGATTGCCATTATGAAAAAGACAGTCGATGCCCTACCCATCGACAACGGGTCCGTCGGTTGAGCTGATGAGGCAGTTGCGGACTGCCTTCCTAAGGTCACCTGTTCACAGTAACAGGCGCGGGCTTTAGGTTATGCCGACCAACATTTCGATGTTCGTGTATTCCAGCGGTCACCTGTTCACAGTAACAGGCGCGGGCCCAGAGTTGCACCACTCGAATCCTGACAGTCTCTCAACCCGGACAATCCGAAAGAAAATGGGACATAGACATCCGGCTTGTCTAAGAAACATGGCTCAGTCCATAACAAGAAAATAAATAGGTCTCTACGACCATGAACTTAAAGACGATAGTCCCCAATGACTTAGCCACCTGCTCGATCTATCTGGGCCTTGTCTCGAATACTCAATCTATTGTACAAACATTATTCATAGTGGAGTTTTGTCGCTTTGTGCCGTGGTTTTCTCCCGCAAGGGTTTCCACGTAAAAAATCCGTGTTCTCTGTGGTGTGCATGATTTACATTGATATTTCCTCATTTGCTTTATTTAATCTATCTATAATGTATGCATTCATTTACTTTTGCCTTTTAATCAAGGGTGGTCAACCATTGATGTAATTAAAGGCTCGTGACAAATATCACAGCCTGGAATGTAAAAGATCTCAGAATCTCTGGAATAAAATTCGTCTTGCGATATATCTCTTGCGTACACTTGGTAATTGCTTATGATTGTCTATGAATGTCTCTATACTCAGAATTCCCCCAGAATAATGAAACACAGAAAAAACTGCCTTGAGCACGATTTTTCTAGTTCTAACACTCATCCAAGTGGGAAGAAATCACCACCGGATATGTCTCATCTCGACCTAAATATACATATTTCAAATCACTTAGTAATGGTTTTAGGTCGAGCTTTGGTGCCTTGATATTGGATGGAAGAGGCTTGTTCTCGCTTAAGGGTAAAGGTTCAAATAGTGCCCTCCATCTTTTGTTATCAAGTACCGGCATAACATCTAAAATGGCATCCATCTCTCGTGTTGTGTCATCATTCATCTCATGAGAGTGGGCCAAACATGCCTCCAAAGGGTCGGAATAGAATGTCAAGGGGAATGTATCCTCCACAAATGATTCAATCAAATTTATCTCGTGGATCTTGTCATCAACTTCCCATTGTTGTTTGCATAAATCAAATATATTCAACTCAAGTGTCATATTTTCAAAGGACATTTGTACAAGCTCGTTTCTACAATTAATAATTGCATTTGAAGTAGCTAGAAAAGGGCGTCCAAGTATGATGGGAATTTGAGCACCGGTACCTATCACGGGATATGTATCCAAGACAAGAAAGTCTACTGGGTAGTAGAATTTATCAACTTGGACTAAGACATCCTCAATCACTCCTCTCGGTATACGAATAGATCTATCAGCAAGCTGGAGTGTGGTTTTGGTGGGTTTCAATTCACCTAACCCAAGTTGTTCATAGACCGAGTATGGGATGAGGCTAACACTTGCCCCTAAATCGAGTAAGGCTTGTTTGATCTGGTAGTCACTTATGATGCATGAGATGGTTGGACTACCCAGATCCTTGTATTTTTAGGGCACCTCTTGTCTGATAATAGCGCTCAAATTCTCAGTCAAAAGTACTTTGTTGTGAACATTGTGTTTCCTTTTTATTGTACACAATTCCTTTAGAAATTTGACATAGGATGGTATTTATTTTATAGCATCCAACAACGGAATGTTATTCTTCACTTGCTTAAAAACCTCTAAAATTTTCAGGTTTTTGTCTAAAGGTTTAGGTGAAATCAACCTTTGGGGAAACAGGGCAACCGGCTTGTATTGCCTTTCTGGTTCTTTCTCATGTGGAGTGTTGTTCGGGCTATCATCCTCTTTGGAAATTTCTGGATCATTAGGCTTTGGGGCCTTCACTAGATTAGATTTATCGATTATTTTTTCACTTCTCAAAGTAGTGATAGCTTGAACATGCTCCGTATGTTGGGAGGATGAGCTTGCGTCTTGTATCTCAAATTGGGTCCTTGGGTTAGGAAGAGGTTAGGCAGGAAGTTTGCCTTTCTCCCTAACACGGAGATGAGATTCGACTCTAGCCATTGAGGTTTTCAAGTCATTAATGGCTTGAGATGAATTTTGATTGAATTTCAGTTGCTCTTACATGAACCCATCAATTTTCAGAGAATTAGTCTTGTTATATTCAGCTTGGACCGATACGACTGCACCCAACATCTCCTCTAGCATAACTTTTGGTGTAATTACTAGGGATGGACCTAGTAAAGGTTGAGCTTGAGGGGTATTGTTTGCATTCGCAGTGGGCCCATTCCTCCAACTGAAGTTGGGATCGTTCTTCCAACTAGAATTATACGTGTTTGAGTTTGGAGCACTAAATGGCCGTTGATAACTAGTTTATAGCATTTGATTGTTCTTGTAAGATATCTTGGAATGCAGAAATTGTGGGACAATTGTTGAGCTCTTAATTGTGCATATTCTAACCCCAATTCATCACTCATTATGCATGGTTTTCATGATTTAAAGGCTAATCTAATGCATAGTTTTGTGGTTGTAGGAATGAAAGAGAGACTTCATCATTCGGATGCTGTGAGATGCTTCTTACATACCTTGAAGATCAAAGGAAAGAAAGAACAAAAGAGGGAAGAAGAAAGGAAAGAAGAGAAAGAAGAAAGGAAAGAAAAGGAGCCCCACAAGGTGGTCCGACCGGTCTTAACCGGTCGGCCAAACAGGCCCCGACCGGTCAAGACCGGTCGACCTAACAATTCTGCCTTCTACAGAGGCTGCTGAACCAAACTAGATGGGTCTAGACCAGTCTTGACCAGTCGGCCATGCAATTTCAGGGTTTCAGATTGCAGACAGCAGGCCATTCCCGTTTCTAGTTTTTCAGGACCATTTTTCTGGGCTCATCTTAATGATATTTAGAAATCCAATACATCCATGTCGAAGAGGAGCTCGACGCCGAAATAACCCAAGTGGTTTCGTGTTGATCGGAGCTACGGATTGACCGTGGTTGCCAAAACAATACGAACTGTCCAGAAAGTTCCAGATTCCCCTACTCCACTCTGGGCCGGTCCAGGTGGCCCATCATTGATGATATGAAGAATCTACTTTGACCATCTTCTAGTAACCACAAAGTTTCAGATCAAAAGGATGTGTGGTTTGATCGTACCGGTTGAAGGAAGATAGACCATCCAGAAAGATTCAACTGCACAGAGTTTATAAAAGCCCTAAGTGTTCTAATTTTCGGACCATATTCTGGGAACTTTTTGGACAATCTAATCCATCCATCATGTAGAGGAGGAAGTTTTCTACCAATTTTCAAAATTTGGGATCAATCCAACATCTGTACACTCCGGAGCGTTGAAAGCAAGATGACTGGTTCTGAAGGTACCCGAAGTGCGCGATTTTGAGAGGCGGTCGCTGATCTGATTGGTGGGCCCATTCAAAAGATAATTTTGGAAATCTAAATCGTCTATGAAGAAGATCACATTACAAGAAATCTATAAATTAAATTTAAAGGCAATCCGACCATTGGTTAAGCCGTACGAAGCGGAACAAAATCTGTTACGTTGCAGTACTCTTGCTGTATTATAAAAGGAGGTGCTCTCTTCTATTCCAAGGCAAGCAAGGACGTGGGGAGCAAGGAGTTCAAGTCATAGGAGGCTTCCTAGCCTCCTCCAGCTAGTTTTTCTTCCTTTTCTTAGCTCTAGTTTTATTTTTAATATGCTTTTCATTAGCTAATCTCTTAGCTAGAGCTAAGAGGTGAACCTTATAGTTTTCTTAGATTGTTTAATTCGTTTTATTGGTTTCAAGTTGGATTTCATGTTTAAGAACAATGGTTTGAAGTTTAATTCAAGTATTAAGTAGTTTTTTCTTAGTCTTATGATGACTCATGGATGTTTAGAAGAATTGCTTGAGTTCTTAATTGTTGTGAACTAGTCTAGACCTGTATGATCCGAGGAATTAGAGTACGCTCTAGTACTATGATCTTCATGTGGGAACTTCTTACCAAAAGTCTACTTTTATGGAAATTCTGAAGTATATGGACTGTGTATGTGATTTGAATAAGTTCAAATCATGATCTAGTTTTATCTTGTGACAGGATTTAATGATGGTTATGATTGTGATCTTAGCCTATTGGAATTGGGACTGACCTATGCAATTAAGTATGCTCGTCCTAGCTTGCATTGAGTGAATCATATACATTGATCTTACATATGGAAGATTGTTTGGTTTAACTGCTCTATTATCCGACTAGATAGAACTTAATTTCGATTCTAGTTGAGAAAGTGAGAAACCATAGCGAATTATGCATCTAAGGAGAACTATAAGTGGATCCTTGATGCTCTAGTTATCTTTTCATTATCAGATTTTCTATTTTATGTTCAAAACCAATTTCACAAACCTCTTAAGATTCTAGTTATTAGGATAGTTGGAATTATTTACTTCCTTCCCTGTGGATCGACCTCGATCTTACCGAGATTATTACTACATCGCAGCTTTGCACTTGAGGCGAGCGAACAACAATCCTGTGTTGCATGTTGATTTCTGGCACAAATTCCACAAACAGTTTCAACGTCTTTTGAGTTGATCGACTCTCCTTTCTTCAATTCCATGGCCTCGACTTTTCTTGTGAGGCTAGCCACATGTGCACTTATGTTATCTTCTTTTGAGAGGACATAAATTCCTCATTTTTCCTTTTGTTGGCTTATCTTGGAATTTATTGGTCTAGATGTATCCTAAGACTGTGCATTCTCCGCCAATTCATCAAAATAGTCTCATGCTTCCTCAGCTTCCTTATTCATGAATTTTCCATTACACATCTTCTCTACGAATTGGCGCATAAGTGAAGTCAGTCCTTCATAGAAAAAGCTTATTACCCGCCAAATTTCGTGGGCATGCATTTAACAAGTCCTTGAACCTCTCCCAACATTGGAAGAAGGTATCATCCTCCTTTTGAGCAAAATTCATGATAAGGAACCTCAATATGATCATTTTGTGAGTAGGGAAGAACTTTTTAATGAACTCCCAAGTCATCTCAGTCCATGTGCCAATTGATCTCGGCCTTAATGCATGAAGCTAAGCCTTAGCTTTCTCTTTAAGGGAAAAAGGAAACAATTTGAGTCTCACCACATCATCAGTTACATTTGCAAAGTGCATTGTGGCTGTCACCTCATCAAATTCCTTAAGATGTTGAAAGGCACTTTCACTATTTAGCCCATGAAGTTTTGGAATGAGTTGGATTACTCCCTGTTTTAAATCTATGTTCCCTGCATTTAGTGAAAAAACTATGCATGAGGGAGTGCTTGCCCTTGCAGGTTGCCAGTAATCACATAATGTTCTAGGTCGGGGAACATTCTCAACCACATTCTCTCCCGTTTCGGTTTGGTTTTGGCTTAGAATTTGATTGGCCATAGGGTTGGGTTAATTTTCATCCATACTTTCAGACAAAATTGGAGAATCTAAACGTTTCTTAGCACTTGGCTCCCTATCAATCCCTTCAACAATTCTCCCTTCACTAATGAGTCGGTTATTAGAATCCTGAACCCAATGTAGTATGCAAATCTCAGAAAAATAAAAAGAAAAAGGGTTAGAAAACCTGTTTTAAAGTAATTAATTCGACTCATAGAATTCCTGGAAAAATAAAACAAAGCAAATAAACTAAGTTAGTAAAGGAGTCCTAAAAATCTCAAAGAGAAACTATTTTTAGAAATTTTTTGAAAAACCGTCATAGTCCCCGACAACGGCGCCAAAAACTTGTTCGCTTCCCCAAGTGTAGGGTTGCGATTTAGTAATAATCTCGATAAGACCGAGGTTGATCCACAGGGACTTGTGTAGGAATTCACAAAACAATTCGAATGATTTCCAATCAAGAACTAACTAAACAGAATTCAGGAATTTGGTGTAGACAGATATTTTGAATTAAATTGAATGTAATCAATAATAAAAAGCACTAAGGGTTCAAGGATCCACTTGTAGCAATCTTTGATGCTTAATTCGCTGTAGTTTCTCACTTTCTCAACTAGAATCAAAATTAAGTCCTATCTAGCCAAATGATAGAGCAGTTAAAACAACAATCTGCCATATGTGTGATACATGATTCTCTCAATTCAAGTTAGGACTTGAGTACACTCAATTGCATAAGTCAATCCTAGTTCCAATAGGTTAAGATCACAATCATAATCATCATTAAATTCTGTCACAAAGTATAACTTGATCATGATTTGAACTCGATTCAAGTCACATACACAATCACACATGAGTAGAAATTCCAGAAAATCAGAACTTTTGGTATGAAGTTCCCACATGAGGATCAAAGGTCTAGAGCGTATTGAATCTGATTCCTCGGAGCGTACATGTCTAGAATAACTCAAAACAATTAAGAACTCAAGCAATTCTTCTAAACATCCATGAGCCATCATAAGATTAAGAAAAACTACTTAGAACGTTATTCAAACTTCAACCATTGTTCTTCACTAATGATCCAACTTAAAACCAAATCAAATGAATTGAAACATCTTAGATTCACTACAAGCTTCACCTCTTAGCCCTAGCTAAGAGGTTTAGCCATTCATGGTCCAAGGAAACATGAAAACAACTAAGAAAAACATAAAACTAGAAGAACAAACTAGGAGGAGTTGTAGAACTTCGGATCTGACTTCCGCCGCCTCCCACCGTGATAAATCTCTTCTAGGATGCTTAGGAACGAGCTAGAGGAGTCCTTTTATAGTTTTGAAGCCTTAGGTGCGAAGAAACTTTGAGAAATCCCTCAAGATTAGCGTTTTGCGCAGAGATTTTTGGAGCTTCAGATGTTCCTGAGTGCTATCCGGCCAGTCATATCCCCTGTCCAGTCGGTCGGACAAAGTGCTTGCAATTGCAATTTTCACTGGAGTCTTTTTTACACAGTCTGACCCATCAGCTGACCAGTCGGCCGGACCGACCAGTGAACATGCTTCAAACTGCTGAATTTGCTGGACACTATAATGCATAGGCCGACCCTTTAGCCGGCTGGCCGGTCAGGGGGTCGGCCTTCATAAAATTTGTCCAGAGAATTTCTTCTTTTTGAAGGGTTTAGCCGGCCGGTTGGTGGCTGTGGCCAGGCCGGCCGGTGGACATGAAATTAGCTGAAATTCTCAGCTTCTCCTCCTTCATCTTCAATGCACTTTTGCTTCACCTTTGGTCATTTATTCCTTTGATCTTCAAGGTGTGTAAACAACATCTTTAAGCCCTCAATTGATGAATTGTCTCTCTCATTCCTACAACCACAAAACCATGCATTAGTTGGATCTTCAATCACTTATTTCAAGCATAATTAATAATGAAATGGGGTTAGAATATGCACATTTAAGAGCTCAACACCTAGTGCCTTATAATAGACACAGTGATCATATTCACTCCTGATAAAGCCCTGACTCATCATGAATGAATCAAATTTATTGTACTACTGCCTAGGCGACTGTTTAAGGCCTTATAACGACCTCCTTAACCTACAAACCTTATTCTCTGCCCCATGTATCTCATAACCTTCTAACTATATCATGCAAATTTTCTCATTTAATTACCCATGTAAGATAACAATTTTTACATCCATCTGTTCCAGCTCGAGGTCGTATTAGGCAACCAGCGCCAACACGAACCTAATAAATAGTTGTTTCATAACTGACGTAAAGATCTAACTGAAGTCCACGCCTTTACGTTGAGCATATCCCTTCACCACCAACATTGCCTTGTATCTATCATGTTTCTTTCGAAAAATTCATTTACACCCAATTGTTTTTTGGCCCACGGGAAGCTTCACCATCTCCCAGGTCTTGTTCTTGTAAAGGAAGTCCATCTCATCCTGCATTACTGCATTCCACTTTTCGATATCTACATCGTCAAGTGCCTTTTGAAAAGTAAATGGATTCCCCTCATCCGTAATAAGGGTGAATGTAACGTTCGAGTCATCCCTATACATCACCAGTAACCTGCGATCTCTAGGTGGATTTTTTCGTACAAGTGGTTGCTCCACCTGATCATGTACCTCTGCCTACATTTCAGTATCGGCCCGTGTCTCATCTCTGTCTATCTGGATGTCTACAAGCTCTGATTTTTTCAATTCCCTTGATACTTTCTTTCGGAACAAGGACCCTTCATCAAACCTGACATCACGGCTCGATATGATTTTTCATGTGGCAGGGTCAGACAACCTGTATCCCTTCACACCATCACCATAACTCACAAAGATACATTGTCTGGCCCTTTGGTTTAGCTTATCTCTCTCAACTAACGATACATAAGAGTAAGCCTCACAACCAAACACCTGCGGCCTCGAGTAGTCTATTTTCTGACCACTCCACACTTCCTCAGAATCTTATAATCTATAGTCATAGAAGGTGACTGATTTATCAAGTAATAAGCTGTGTTAACGACCTCAGTCCACAACTCATTGCCTAACCCAACATTATTAATAATGTACGAGGCTCTCTCCCAGAAAGTCTGATTGATTCGCTCTGTCACACCATTCTGCTATGGTGTGTAGCGCACTGTGATATGCCGCACGATCCCTTCATCCTTGCGAAATCGATTGAATTCTCCTGAAGTGAATTCTCCACCATTATTGGTCCTCAATACTTTTAACTTTTGCCTTGACTGATTTTTCACCATCGCCTTCCAATGCTTAAAGGTTATAAAACATCGAATTTATTTTTTAGAAAATAAACTTATACCTTTCTACTATAGTTGTCAATGAATGATACAAACCATAATGACCTTCTAACAGAAACTACAGGTGACAATCCCCATACATCTGAGTGCACATACTCCAACACACCCTTATATACATGTTTTTCCAATTTAAACGACAACCTTGACTGTTTACCATACATACAATGTAAGTACCTGCTAAAATCAAAGCTTTTAAATTCATGAATTAAACAATGATCAGGAAGTATCTTCATACCTATTCACTCTTGTGGCCTAAGCGTGCATGCCACATATATGAAGACGTGGAATCCGCTACAGCTCCACTTAATGAAGTGTTCTCGATCAACTTGTTAAGGTTTTCATTTCTCTACGCCTTCATAAATACAAGTGCCCTCCTTGAAACTTTCAGGACAAGATAAAATCAGTGAATTTACACCCCATTGCCTTGAGTGCACCCAAAGATATCAGATTCTTCTGTAAACGCTCTGGTTGACAGAACATTGAAGCACCAACCAAAGATATCAGATTCTTTTGTAAACTAGTTAAAAGGTGGTTCAATGTTCTCACTTTTGTCAAAATGCACTTGATCACATCAAACATTCTAAAGCACACTGAACCAATACCCACAACCATGCAAGCGTAGTCATCACCTAAGAACATTGAACCATCATCATACTCTCTATATGAGGTGAATACGCTCTGGTTAGGACACATGTGATATGAAGCCCCTGAGTCTAAGAGCCACTTGTTCGCTCGCCTCAAGTGCAAGGCTGCGATGTAGTAATAATTCCCAGTAAGACCAAGGTCGATCCACAGGGAATTAGGTAAACCACTTCTAATTATTCCAGCAACTTCAAACTCAATTGATTTAGAAGTTTAAGTTCATAAACTAGTTTAAAACAGTAAATTGTAAAAGTCTATAATTTAAAGGAACTAGGGCCTTAAGGATCCACTTATAGTAGTTCCATGTGAATTCATTCATCCAAGCATGACACAACTAGAATTAAAGTTCTATCTCTCTTCTAGTTGGAGGATTTAACAATTAAACATAAACAATCTCCTCTTAAATATGAAAGTAAGATTCTAGTTCTAATGAAGCATATAGAATTCGAATATGTAGCCTTCGAAGTAACAACCATGCCAAGAGACTATGGTATGATTTAGGGTTACTACAATTCGAATCTAATCAATGTAAACATGATAATCTTAGAGAATTGTAAGGAACCCATGTCCGGAGCACATGCACTCTCATAAAACATAAAAAAAATACCAACTTTTATTCAAACTAGAACTTAAAATCCAAACTTAAAGTAAAGTACTTGAATCAAAACAAATCAACATGAAAACTAGCTACAAGCTTCACCTCTTAGCCTTAACTAAGAGGTTCTAGCCGAGCATTGTCATACTACAACTAGAATTCAAAAGAAAAACTAAATAAAAACATGAAAACTAGAAGAAGAAAAAACCCTAGTTGGAGGAGTTGTGGACGCTCCGCATTGCTCTCCTTTGCTCCTCACAAACTTAGAAGTCTTCTAAGATGCCCTAAGAAGGATGCCAAGGTGTCTTTTTATAAGAAAAACCATGCATTGCCTTAGATTGCGTAAAAAGTTACGCACTTACGCCGTTCGCCAGGTGCCCGATCAGGTTTTGGTCGGGCGCCCAACCATACTGCAAATCTATCCGGCAGGTTTTTGATAAACTGTCTTTGAATATCGAGCATCTGGCCATGTGTTGGTTGGGCGCCCGGTCTGGTCCAGAAACGTCAAGCGGTTCAGAATGATTTCCTTCAAATTTCGGGCGCCTAACTAGGTGTTGGTAGGGCGCCCGATGGCTAATTGTTGTGATGGCTGAAATGTTGTTTTCTTCTGGCCAATCCATGTCTTTTTGGAGTGATTCTTCAAGGCTTCTTTTCAGTGTCTTCAATGTAGTTCCAAAGGACCCTTTTAGCAGCAAATTCATAACTCCTCTCTCATTCCTACAATCACAAACATGCATTAGATTAGTCCTTTAATCATAGAAATCATGCATAAAATATGATGAAACGGGGTTAGAATATGTATAAATTAAGAGCTCAACACACCCCCCAACCAGCATTTTACTAGACCCGAGCAAAACATGCGCGAAATAATCCCCTTCTCTGAAAACTCAACTCTCTTTTGGAAACTATGTTTCTATAGACTTTAAAATATATAAGTGCAAAAATCAGAAAACTAAATGATGAGAGATTGAATTCCTAAATTTTTCAAACATAATAAGTGTTCTCATAGAATCCCCACCGATTTATTGAAAAATAGGCAAATCCGAACATGAATGGTCTAGTGTGCATTGTGCATATTCATCTCATGACTTTCCAGGATTACCTTCTCCATAAATCAACTAACCAGAGGTCCAAAAGTGTACAGATCAACCAATTGCCTATGACAGGAGTTTGCCTTACCGTTCCTTCGACGGCTTTCACACTACTTCCCATTTTCCGCTTTGGTTATGGGTAGACCATCCCCTAGTTGGTAATAGGTAGCCCTTTTCGAAATTTCACAAATATACAATAATACCCATACTTTCTTTTTTTCCTTTCTCTTTTCTTTTCTTTTCTTTTTCTTTATATATTAGATAGGATTTTTAGAAATCCATATCTTTTGTTCTTTTATCTTATTTTCACTTGAACAAGGACGGACAAAGTACCCTGGCTTGGTTCCTCAACACCTTAAATCTCAGTCTAACCAATCTACAAATCAACTAATCCCTTCGAATCATGAGAATCGTGTAATGTGAAATAGACTCAAAAGTGTTCAAATGTTCTATCGATCATATAAATAGGGAGATTCACATATAAAACTATCATGTTTAAGTTAATTTAAAGATTTCAAAATCATATCAATTCATCTTTCATCCTTTCATACTCATGACATCTCAAGTGCATAGAAACAAAGTTTTTCAAAAGAGTTTTGATGTTTCAAAAATTGAAAATTTTCTACCCAGTTTGCTCAAAATGTCCACAAACTACTAGATTTGAGGAATCTCACCCCCAACCAAATCTTGCATTGTCCTCAATGTAAAAAGATATGCAATGAGTATGAACATGAGAGCAATGGTAAAACAAAAGAGAGTGAGAACGATAGTACCTGAGAGAGTCGATCGAGGAGGTTTACCTTTAGCATCAAAATTAACTAAAGCAACTAAAAACAGAAAAGCAAACTAAACCTTATCCTACTCTATACCTCCATCAAACTAGGAGATCAATCGTCCTGATACACAGGATCGTTCAGAGTGATGGAAATGTCCTCTAAATCAAATTTCTCAATGAATGGTTTAAGGCGTTGTCCGTTCACTTTAAAACAGTTACCATTCACCGCATTTTCTATCTCGACAGCCCCATGTGGAAAAACTTCTTTGACAATATATGGGCCAGTCCATCGAGATCTCAATTTTCTCGATAAAAAGATGAAGTCGGGAATTGTACAAGAGCACTTTCTGACCTTCATGGAAAGATTTCCTGAATATGTGTTTGTCATAAAAGGCCTTCATCTTACTCTTGTAAATTCTCGAGTTCTCGTAAGCATCATTCTGGATCTCATCAAGCTCATTTAATTGGAGTTTGTGAAGCGAGCTAGCCTTGTCAATGTCGAAGTTCAATGCCCGAATTGCCTAATAAGCTTTGTGTTCAAGTTCCATAGGCAAGTGACAAGCTTTCCCAAAGACAAGTCTATAGGGGGACATTCCAATGGGGGTCTTATAAGCAGTACGGTGAGCCCAGAGAGCATCGACTAATCGCAGCAACCAATCTTTATGATTCGGATTCATGATTTTCTCCAAAATCTATTTGATTTTCCTATTGAAAATTTCAGCTTGCCCACTTATTTGTGGGTGGTATGGGGTACTGACTTTACGTCTAATGCCATATTTCTTCATTAAGGCTTTGAAAGGCCTATTGCAAAAGTGAGAACCGTCATCGCTTATAATGGCTCGAGGCGTTCCAAATCTAGATAAGATGTTTTCTTTAAGAAACTTTAGAACCGTACGATGATCATTGGTTCTACATGGAATCACCTCTATCCACTTAGCTAGACACATAGTCTATGGCGAGCAATATATAAACGTGTCCAAAAGATGGGGGGAATGGTCCCATGAAATGTTGAACCTCCAATTTATACATTGCATAGCCCACTACATCACATTATATGCATGGTTTTCATGATTAAAAGGCACATCTAACGCATGTTTTGTGATTGTAGGGATGAGAGCAGACTTCACTCAATTGGAGACCAAAAAGGGTCCATTTAGTACCTGTGAATGAAGGTCCAAGGTGGACCAAAGAAGGAAGAAGAAAGAGGGAGAAAAGAGAATAAAGAAAAGAAGAAAAAGAAGAGGAATAGCAAGTCCGACCGGTCGGACGACCGGTCGATCACACTTTTGGAAACCACTAGGACCAGTTGGTCCGACCGGTCTTGACCGGGGCCAACCGGTCGGTGCCCTCTACGGAGCTTGCTGGAAAAGAGGACCAGTTGGTCCGACCGGTCGTGAACAGTCGGCTAACAGTTCGGGGACCTTGTTGGAGCTCACTGGACAGTTCTGTTAAGATGGTCTGACCGGTCAAGACCGGTCGGCCAATAAGCCAAAAACTCCATGTGCTCTCTGTATGCTGGACATGTGCAGCCAGACCGGTCGTGACCGGTCGGCCAGACTAGTCTGACCGGTTGTCCAACTGGTCGGCCATGCTGAAAATCAGGCAATTTCTATTTTCGGGTCCGAAAATTACTGCGCACTGCGTAACCTTACGCGGTTTCTGGAAGATTCCGACGCAACCAAGTGTCCTCACTATAAAAGGACACCTAGGGGCTCTTCCTAGGGTATCATAGAAGCTAAGGGTCATGGTGCTAGAGAGAGGAAGCCGTTGTGGAGCGTCTGCAACCCTCCAAACTCCGATTTTTCTAGTTTTTATGCTTTCTTTCATGAGTTCTAGTTGTAGTATGACAATGCTTGGCTACAATCTCTTAGCTAAGGCTGAGAGGTGAAGCTTGTAGCTAATTTCCATGTTTAAATCAGTTTAATTCAAGTAATTTCAATTCAAGTTTGGATTTTTATTTATTCTAGTTCCTTAAGTTGATAGTTTGAGATGTTTTATGAGAGTTCATGTGCTCCGGACATGAATTCCTTGCAATTCTCTGAGATTATCATATGGTGTTTGTTTAGACTCGAATTATGGTAACCCTTGAGCAAGCCATAGTCCATATGCATGGCTGTTACTCCGAAGGCTATGATTTCGAATTCTACATGTGTTGAATGGGGACTAGAACTTGAAAGTTCAACTTGAACGAAATTGAATGTGTTTGAATGCTTTATTTTCCAACTAGATGAGAGATAGGACTTCAAATCTAGTTGTGTCCTATACTTGGATTGATTGGATTGACATGGGATTGCTACAAGTGGATCCTTGAATGCCTTAGTACTTTAAATTACTGGTTTTTGTTAAGTTACTGTTTTAGCATAAGTATTCCAATTTAATCTCATATCTATTGCAAACTGAGTTGCTGGAGTAGTTTGAAAGTTGTTTCTAATTCCCTGTGGATCGACCTCGGTCTAACCGAGTTTTATTACTACATCGCAGCCTTACACTTGAGGCGAGCGAACAAGTTTTTAGCGCCGTTGCCGGGGAATTTAGATAACGGTTTTCAAATTGTTTTAGTGGCTGTAGAAGTAGAAGTAGATAGGTTTTCTGATATTTTTAGAACTAACAAATTGTTTTGCTTTGTAGGATTTCTTCTCTAGTTCAAGCGCATCAGGTAATACCTTTCTAACTTAGCTTTTTACAGATTTTCTATTTTCAGATTAATTTCAGATTTCTAAGATTTAGGTTTAGTCAGTTTTTGGTTAAGTGGTTTATGTCCCGTTGGGAACGTAACCACTCTAATCGTCTCCAAGCAGAAGGTGGTTTAGTTGGACCATTGTCAGTCCATAGACGAGTCCGAAACTACCAAGAACATTGTGAAAATTTGGGGAGTATGGATCAAATACCTTTAATGAATCCTCCCCCCTACTCCAACTACAAACGCAAATCAAGAGAGAGTAGGAGAGAATGAGGTACATAACTTTCCTCCAATGAGATCACTGCGGGATTACCTACAACCAGCCCGTGCAATTACACCCTCTTGCGTCGTTCTACCACCAAATGGTGGAAACATTGACATAAAGCCGGGTGTAATTCAACTTATACCAAAGTTCCATGGGCTAGACTCTGACAGGCCATATCTGCACTTGAAAGAATTTAAAGAAGTGGTGGCTACCTTGCAATACACCAATGTTTCTGAAGATACCATTAAGCTTAAACTCTTTCCCTTTTCATTGAAAGAAAGAGCCAAAGATTGGCTTCACTCTCTTAGACCACATTCGATTGGGTCATGGAATGAGATGACCCGAGAATTCTTGAAAAAGTTCTTCCGAGCTCATAAAACGAACACCCTTCGAAGAGCCATAATGAATTTCTCGGCTAAAGAGGGTGAATCTTTCTTCCAATGTTGGGAGAGATTTAAGGACCTCCTACTTGCTTGCCCACATCATGGCTATGAGAGTGGGCGAATTATAAATTTTTTAAATGATGGATTAAGTTCCAATATGTGCCAATTTATAGAGATGATGTGCAATGGCGAGTTTATGAGCAAAAATCCAGATGAGGCTTGGAGTTATTTGGACATGTTGGCTGAAAATGCCCAATCTTGGGATACCTCGAATAAACCCAATAACCCCAAGCCTATTCAAGAGAAAGAGAAATGAGGAATTTATATCCTCAAGAAGGAAGACGACGTGAATGCAAGGATAGCCAACCTCACAAGGAAGGTCGAGGCCATGGAACTTAGTAAAAGTGGAGTTCCAAAGTCCAATGAAGCTATTGAGACCATATGTGGGATCTGTCACACCGATTTACATGCTACGCAAGATTGTCCCACAATTCCTGCATTTCAAGAGGTATTACATGAACATGCAAATGCCACATATGGGTATCAATGGCCTTTCAATAGATCGGTGGGTAATACGTATAATACTAGTTGGAAGAACCACCCAAATTTCAGTTGGAAGAATGCTCCCACGGGCAATCCTACCAACTCTCAAGGAGGGCCACCCATGCAAAATATGGCCCCACCTCAATTCTCAATGGAGGATACCTTGAAAGCGTTTATACAAGGGCAAACGCAAATCGACCAAACAAATCAGCAAATGTTCTAAGAGCTTAAAGTCTCGGTTGATGAGATTAAGAGACGCTTGAATGCTAGGGAAGGGACAATTCCGGCCCAACCTCAGCCCAATCCAAAGCAAGTACATGAAGTGAGCATTCCTAATCCTTCCAACCAACACATGGAGTAAGCCAAATCCATCACCACTCTTAGAAGTGGTAAACAAATTGACAAATCTATTCCGGTGAAGGCCGACAAGCCTAATGATCCGGTAAATTCTGATGATGAGGATGGATCTAACTTAGCCCCATAAGAAATGAAACGCGCGTACAAGCCCGTGGCACCATTCCCTTTGAGATTGGTTGCCCCAAAATCTCTTCCAAACTCTCATGATATTCTAGAGATTTTCAGACAAGTCAAGATTAACATTCCTTTGCTTGATGCCATCAAACAAATCCCCTCTTATGCCAAGTTTCTAAAGGACCTATGCACAACAAAACGCAAATATAATGTGCAGCAAAAGGCCTTCTTAAATGAGCAAGTGAGTGCCATTCTCACTCAAAAGACCCCCCCAAAATTCAAAGATCCCAGTAGTCCCACCATCTCATGTATCATTGAAGACTACCCGATTGAGCGTGCGTTGCTAGATTTGGGGGGCAAGTGTGAACTTGATCCCATACTCGGTATATGAGCAATTGGGTCTTGGTAAATTAAAACCCACCAAAACCACGTTGCAACTCGCTGATAGATCTATCCGTGTACCGAGGGGGATAGTTGAGGATGTTCTAGTCTAAGTTGACAAATTCTACTACCTGGTAGATTTTATCGTCTTAGACACACAACCGGTTTTAAATGCTAGCACTCAAATACTGGTGATTTTAGGCCGCCCATTCCTTGCTACATCAAACGCAATCATCAATTGCCGGAATGGGGTGATGCAATTATCCTTTGGGAACATGACATTAGAGGTGAATGTGTTCCACTTGGGCAAAAGACATAAGGATGTTGATGATGACGAGTTCTTCGAGGTGAACATGCTCGAATCTTTTGAAGAAGAAGAACTCCTCCAACTTGAACCACTAGAAAGCTTGGAGACATGCTTGGCACATTTCATGGATTCCGAAGACCCCATCATTAGTGGAATTGTGCAAGCATTGAAGATAGAGAGACCGGTAGTTAGTACTAGCGGGTGGAGGCCCCATTTTGAAAAGTTACCACCAACCACATCAAGGCCTCTACCGTCTAACATCAAACCACCGAAGCTTGACCTTAAACCATTGCCATTCGAGCTTAAATATGTATATTTGGGTCAAGAGGAAACTTTCCCAGTTGTCATTGCCTCTCACATAGAGAAAGACCAAGAGCTCAAGTTGATTGAGCTACTCAAAGAACATAGGGAAGCCATAGGTTGGACAATAGCAGATCTCAAAGGGATAGATTCTTCGATTTGTACTCACCATATAAACCTTGAAGAAAATGCAAAAATGACTAGACAACCTCAAAGACGAATAAATCTAAACATGATGGAGGTTGTTAAAGCCGAGGTGTTAAAGCTATTAGATGTGGGTATCATCTACCCCATCTCGGATAGCCAATGGGTGAGTCTACCCAAGTTGTCCCCAAGAAATTCGGTATTACCATCATAGAAAACGCCAACAATGAGCTTATACCGACTAGGGTGACCACCGGTTGGCGTATGTGCATTGATTATCGGAAGCTCAACACGGTTACTAGGAAAGACCACTTCCCTCTCCCATTCATGGATCAAATTTTGGAGAGGTTAGCAGGCCATTCCTATTATTGCTTCCTAGATGGCTATTCCGGATACAACCAAATTGAGATAGCCCTAGAGGACCAAGAGAAAACCATATTTACATGCCCGTTTGGTACCTTCGCATACCGAAGAATGCCATTCGGACTATGTAATGCACCCGCCACATTCCAACGATGCATGTTGAGTATTTTCTCAGACATGGTGGGTGAGTTTCTCGAGGTATTCATGGACGACTTTTCTGTTTTTGGTTGTACTTTTGACGAGTGCCTCAATCACTTGAAGTTGGTCTTGATGAGGTGTGAGGAGAAGAAACTTATTTTAAATTGGAAAAAGTGTCATTTCATGGTACAAAGAGGAATAGTCCTTGGACATATCATCTCGTCCAATGGAATAGAAGTAGACTGGGCAAAAATTGACATAATTTTCAATCTATCACCACCCAAAAGCATACGCGATGTGCGGTCCTTCCTTGGACATGCTGGTTTCTATAGAAGATTCATAAAGGATTTTAGCCATATATCAAGGCCTTTATGTAACCTTCTACAAAAGGAAAACCAATTTGAGTGGAGTGTCGAATGTCAATTAGCTTTTTTAAAGCTAAAAGACATGTTGACAACCGCTCCTATCATGCAACCACCAGATTGGTCCATTCCTTTTGAGTTGATGTGCGATGCGAGCGATTATGCTATTGGGGTGGTGTTAGGCCAAAAGAAGGATAAGAAGCCCCATGTTATCTACTACGCAAGTAGGACCTTGAATCCCGTCCAAGTTAATTACTCGACTACGGAGAAAGAGCTCCTAGCCGTCATATTTGCCTTGGACAAATTCAGGCCTTACTTAATAGGATCCAAAGTAATCGTTTACACAGATCATGCGGCGCTGAAACGCCTTCTTTCTAAGAAAGATGCCAAGCCCCGTTTGCTTAAATGGATCCTACTCCTTCAAGAATTCAATTTGGAAATCAAAGACAAGAAGGGGGTAGAAAATGTGGTGGCGGATCATCTCTCCCGCCTAGTCCTACCAAATTCCATTGACGAGTCACCTATTGAGGACTCATTCCCTGATGAGCAACTCTTTGTTGCTTTGCATCCACCATGGTACGCTAACATAGCTAATTATCTATCCACAGGTGCGATGCCGATTCATTGGACTGCGCTTGACAAACGTAAATTTCTAAGGGAAGTGCGCAGATTTTTCTGGGATGAACCTTTATTGTTTAAATATTGCCCAGACCAAATCATAAGGAGATGTGTCCCTGATGATGAACATAATTCTGTCATCTCCTTTTGTCATGATCAAGCATGTGGGGGTCATTTTTCTGCCAAGAAAACTACTGCAAAAATTCTGCAGTGTGGTTTTTATTGGCCCACGCTATTTAAGGACACCCACGAGTTTTGCAAAGCATGCGAGCGTTGCCAAAAGTTAGGAGGATTATCCCGTCAAAATATGATGCCTCTCACCCCAATTCAACATCTTGAAGTCTTTGACTATTGGGGCATCGATTTCATGGGACCATTCCCCTCATCTTTTGGACATGTCTATATCTTGCTTGCCGTAGACTATGTGTTTAAATGGATAGAGGTTATCCCATGTAGAACCAACGATCATCGCACGGTTCTCAAGTTCCTCAAAGAAAACATACTCTCTAGATTTGGGATGCCTCGAGCCATCATTAGTGATGGTGGTTCTCACTTTTGCAACAGACCTTTTGAAGCTTTAATGAAGAAATACGGTATTAGGCATAAAGTAAGTACCCCATACCACCCACAGACAAGTGGGCAAGCTGAAATCTCCAATAGGGAAATCAAACAGATTTTAGAAAAGACGATGAGACCGGATCGCAAGGATTGGTCCCTAAGATTAGATGATGCACTTTGGGCTCACCGTACTGCCTACAAGATACCCATTGGAATGTCCCCTTATAGACTCGTCTATGGGAAAGCTTGCCACTTGCCTGTGGAGATAAAACACAAAGCCTATTGGGTAATTCGGACTTTAAATTTTGACATTGACAAAGCTAGCTCGCTTCGCAAACTTCAATTAAATGAGCTTGATGAGATCCGGAACGATGCATATGAGAACTCGAGAATTTACAAGAGTAAGATGAAGGCATTTCATGACAAGCACATCTTCAGGAAATCTTTCGATGAAGGACAGAATGTGCTCTTGTATAATTCCTGACTTCATCTTTTTTCGAGAAAATTACGATCTCGATGGACTGGCCCATATAGTGTCAAAGAAGTTTTTTCTCATGGGGCCGTTGAGATTGAGAATGCAGCAAATGGTAATTGTTTTAAACTTAATGGACAACGCCTTAAACCATTTGTTGAGAAATTTGATTTAGAGGACATGTCCATCACTCTGAATGATCATGTGTATCAGGATGATTGATCTCCTAGTCTGACGGAGGTATAGCATAGGTAGGTTTAGTTGTTCAGTTTTACTGTTTTAGTAGGATTTAGTTGTTGGAGTTGCATACTTCCATGATCACTCTCTCAGGTACTATTGTTCTCACTCTCTCATATTTTACCATTGCTCTCATGTTCATGCTCATTACATATCTTTTTACATTAAGGACAATGCAATATTTGGTTGGGGGGTGAGATGAGATTCTTCATCTAGCATGTTGCAACATTTCGAGACTCATATGCGCAAATTTTTTTGAATTTTTTAAAATTTCAAAACTCTTTTAGAAAACTTTATTTCTATGCATTCGAGATGATAGGAGTATAAGAAGAGGAGATACGAAGTGTGTGATGTTGTAAGTCTTGAATTTCTCCCAACATAATGGTTTTATATGTTATTTCCCCTATTGTTGTGATCGATAGAAAATTTGAACACTTTTTACACCTAGTTCACATTACACGATTTTCATGGGTTGAAAGGATTATGTGATTTGTGGATTAGCTAGACTTTGATTTAAAGGTGTTGAGAAACCAAGTCGGGGTATTTTGTCCATCCTTGTCCATGGGAAAATAACGAAAGATATGGATTTTTAAAAATCCTATCTAAATTAAAAGAAAAAGGAAAAGAAAGGATGGAATCGGGAATGAAGGAAAAATGGTGGAAAATTCCGAAAATGGCTATCTATTACCAACCGGGTGTGGTCGAACCGTAACCAAAGTCGGAAGTGGGACGTAGTGTGAAAGCCGTCGGAAGGACGGTAAGCCAAATTCCTGTCATAGGCTTGTTGTTACTTTGTGCACCTTAAAATCCTTGGTTTACTTAATCTATGAAGAAGATAATCCCAGAAACTCATGAGATGAACTTTCACTATGCAAAATAGGTTGAATTTGTTCGAATTCTTCTATTTATCAATCAATCAGCGGGAATTTCATGTAGACACTTATTATGTTTTGAGAGTTTAAGGTTTCAGCTTCTAGCACCTAATTTCTCCAAATTTTATACTTGTATCTCTTGGAATGGATAGAAACATGGTTTCTAATGGAGGTTTGGTTTGGAGGTTTGAAATTGTTTCGCGCATGTTTTGCTCGGGACTAGCAAAAAGCTGGTTGTGGGGTGTGTTGAACCTCCAATTTATACATTGCATAGCCCACTACATCACATTATATGCATGGTTTTCATGATTAAAAGGCCCATCTAATGCATGTTTTGTGATTGTAGGGATGAGAGCAGACTTCACTCAATTGGAGACCAAAAAGGGTCCATTTAGTACCTGTGAATGAAGGTCCAAGGTGGACCAAAGAAGGAAGAAGAAAGAGGGAGAAAAGAGAATAAAGAAAAGAAGAAAAAGAAGAGGAATAGCAAGTCCGACCGGTCGGACGACCCGTCGATCACACCTTTGGAAACCACTGGAAGGACCAGTTGGTCCGACCGATCTTGACCGGTCGGCCAACCGGTCGGTGCCCTCTGCCGAGCTTGCTGGAAAAGAGGACCAGTTGGCCCGACCGGTCGTGAACGGTCGACCAATAGTTCGGGGACCTTGCTGGAGCTCACTGGACAGTTCTGTTAAGATGGTCTGACCGCTCAAGACCGGTCGGCCAATAAACCAAAAAAATCCCTGTGCTCTTTGTATGCTGGACATGTGCAGCCAGACCGGTCGTGACCGGTCGGCCAGACTAGTCCGACCGGTCGTCCAACTAGTTGGCCATGCTGAAAATCAGGCAATTTCTATTTCTGGGTCCGAAAATTACTGCGCACTGCGTAACCTTACGCGGTATCTGGAAGATTCCGATGCAACCGAGAATCCTCACTATAAAAGGACACCTAGGGGCTCTTCCTAGGGTATCATAGAAGCTAAGGGATGTGGTGCTAGAGAGAGGAAGCCGTCGTGGAGAGTCTGCAACCCTCCAAACTCTGATTTTTCTAGTTTTTATGCTTTCTTTCATGAGTTCTAGTTGTAGTATGACAATGCTCGGCTAGAATCTCTCAGCTAAGGCTGAGAGGTGAAGCTTGTAGCTAATTTCCATGTTTGATTCAGTTTAATTCAAGTAATTTCAATTCAAGTTTGGATTTTTATTTATTCTAGTTCCTTAAGTTGATAGTTTGAGATGTTTTATGAGAGTTCATGTGCTCCGGACATGAATTCCTTGCAATTCTCTGAGATTATCATATGGTGTTTGTTTAGATTCGAATTATGGTAACCCTTGAGCAAGCCATAGTCCATAGGCATGGCTGTTACTCCGAAGGCTATGATTTCGAATTCTACATGTGTTGAATGGGGACTAGAACTTGGAAGTTCAACTTGAACGGAATTGAATGTGTTTGAATGCTTTATTTTCCAACTAGATGAGAGATAGGACTTCAAATCTAGTTGTGTCCTATACTTGGATTGATTGGATTGACATGGGATTGCTACAAGTGGATCCTTGAATGCCTTAGTACTTTAAATTACTGGTTTTTGTTAAGTTACTGTTTTAGCATAAGTATTCCAATTAAATCTCATATCTATTGCAAACTAAGTTGCTGGAGTAGTTTGAAAGTTGTTTCTAATTCCCTGTGGATCGACCTCGGTCTTACCGCGTTTTATTGCTACATCGCAGCCTTACACTTGAGGCGAGCGAATATGAAATCAATGTCCTAACAGTCAAAGACTTCAAGATGTTAAATTAGGGTGAGAGGCATCATATTCCAATGGGATAATCCTCCTAACTTTTGATAGTGCTCGCATGCTTTGCAAAACTCGTGGGTGTCCTTAAATAGAGTGGGCCAATAAAAACCACACTGTAGAATTTTTGCAATGAATTTCTTGGTGGAAAAATGACCCCCACATGCTTAACTATGACAAAAGGAGATGACAGAATTTTGTTCATCATCAGGGACACATCCCTTAATTATTTGATCTAGGTAATATTTAAATAATAAAGGTTTATCCTAGAGAAATCTACGCACTTCTCTTAGCAATTTTCATTTATCCTATGCAGTCCAATGAGTCAGCATCCACCTGTAGAAAGATAATTTGTAATATCAGCGTACCACGGTGGATGCATAGCAATAAAGAGTTGCTCATCAGGTAATGAGTCCTCAATAGGTGACTCGTCAGTGGAATCAGGTAGGACTAGGTGGGATAGATGGTCCGCCACCACGTTCTCTACTCCCTTCTTATCCTTAATCTCTAAGTCAAAATCCTGAAGGAGTAGGATCCATCTTAGCAAGCGGGGCTTAGCATCCTTTTTAGAAAGAAGGTGTTTCAGTGTCGCATGATCCGTGTAAATTTTGACCTTGGATCCTATCAAGTATGCCCTGAATTTGTCCAAAGTAAAAACAATGGCTAGGAGCTCCCTCTCCGTAGTTGAGTAATTGACTTGGGTAGGATTCAAGGTCCTACTCGCATAGTAAATAACATGGGGCTTCTTGTCCTTCATTTATCTTAACACTGTCCCAATAGCATAATCGCTTGCATTGCACATCAACTCAAAAGGAACGGACCAATTCGGTGGTTGCATGATACAGGCGGTTATCAACATGTCTTTTAGCTTTGAAAAGCTGATTGACATTCAGCACTCCAGTCGAATTGGTTATCTTTTTGGAGAAGGTTGCATAAGGGCCTAAAGATATGGCTAAAATCCTTTATGAACCTTCTGCAAAAACCAGCGTGTCCAAGGAAGGACCGCACATCGCGTATGCTTTTGGGTGGTGGTAAGTTAGAAATGATATCGATTTTAGCCCGGTTTACCTCTATTCCATTGGACGAGATGATATGTGCAAGGGCTATTCCTCTTTGTACCATGAAATAACATTTTTTTTCCAGTTTAAGACAAGGTTCTTTTCCTCACACCTTGTCAAGACCAACTTTAGGTGATTGAGACACTCATCGAATGTACAACCAAAAACAGAAAAGTCATCCAGGAATACCTCGAGAAATTCACCCATCATGTCTGAGAAAATACTCAACATGCATCGTTGGAATGTGGCGGGTGCATTACATAGTCCGAATGGCATCCTTCGATATGAGAAGGTGCCAAATGGGCATGTAAAGGTAGTCTTCTCTTGGTCTTCCGGGGCTATCTCAATTTGGTTGTAGCCGGAATAACCATCGAGGAAGCAATAATAGGAGTGACCTGCTAACCTCTCCAAAATTTGATCCATGAATGGGAGAGGGAAGTGGTCCTTCCTAGTGACCGTGTTTAACTTTTGATAATCTATACACATTCACCAACCGGTGGTCACTCTAGTCGGTATAAGTTCATTGTTGGCGTTCTCTACGATGGTAATACTGGACTTCTTTGGGACAACTTGGGTAGGACTCACCCATTGGCTATCCGAGATGGGGTAAATGATAACCACATCTAGTACCTTTAACACCTCGACTTTGAAAACCTCCATCATGTTGAGATTTAATCTTCTTTGAGGTTGTCTAGTCATCTTTGCATTTTCTTGGAGGTGTATACGATGAGTATAAACCGAAGAATCTATCCCCTTGAAGTCCGCTATTGTCCATCCTATGGCTACCCTATGTTCTTTGAGTAGCTCAATCAACTTGAGCTCTTGGTCTTTTCCTAAGTGAGAGGCTATGACAACTGGGAATGTTTTATCTTGACCCAAATATACATATTTCAGCTCAGATGGCAAAGGTTTAAGGTCAGGCTTCGGTGGTTTGATATTAGACAGTAGAGGCTTTGATGTGGTTGGTGGCAATCTTTCAAAATGAGGCCTCCACCAACTAGTATCAATTACCGATTTTTACTACTCAATGCTTGCACAATGCCGTCAATGATAAGATCTTTATAATCTTCAAAATGTGCAAGGCATGTCTCAAAACTTTCTAATGGTTCAAGTTGGAAGAGCTCCTCTTCTTCAAAGGATTCGAGCATGTTTACCTCAAAGAGCTCATTATCCTCCTCATTCCTTTGCTTTTTGCAAATATAGAACACGTTTACCTCTAATGTCATATTCCCAAAGGACAATTGCATCACCTCATTCTGGCAATTAATAATTGCGTTTAATGTAACCAAGAATGGGCAACCTAAAATTACCGGTATTTGAGTGCTAAAATCCATAACTAGTTGCATGTCCAAGACGATAAAATCCACCGGGTAATAGAATTTGTTGACTTGGACTAATACATCCTCAACCACTCCTCTCGGTACACGAATGCATCTATCGGTGAATAGCAACGTGGTTTTGGTGGGCTTTAATTCACCAAGACCCAATTGCTCGTATACGGAGAATGGGATCAAGTTTACGCTTGCCCTAAGTCTAATAATGCCCGTTCAATTTAGTAGTCACCAATGATACATAAGATTGTGGGACTATCGGGATCCTTAAATTTTGGGGGAGTCTTTTGGGTGAGAATAGCACTCACTTGCTCATTCAAAAAGGCATTTTGTTGCACATTATATTTGTGTTTGGTTGTGCATAAGTCCTTTAGAAACTTGTCATAAGAGGGAGTTTGTTTAATGGCGTCAAGCAATGGAATGTTGATCTTGACTTTCGAAAAATCTCTAGAATATCATGAGAGTTTGGGAGAGATTTTGGAGCAACCAATCTCGAAGGGAATGGTGCTACAGGCTTGTAAACGCGTTCCGTTTCTTATGGGGCTGAGTTAGATCCATCCTCATTCTCAGAATCTACTGGATCATTAGGTTTGTTAACCTTCACCGGAATAGATTTGTCAATTTGTTTACCACTTCTAAGAGTGGTGACGGATTTGGCTTGCTCCACATGTTGGTTGGGAAGATTAGGGATACTTATTTCATGTGCTTTCTTTGGATTGGGCTAAGGTTGGGTTGAAAAGGTCCCTTCCCTAGCATTCAAGCGTCCTTAATCTCATCGACCGACATTTTTAGCTCTTGGAACATTTGCTGATTGGATTGATTAATTTGCGTTTGCCCTTGCGTAAACGCCTTTAAAGTATCCTCCATTGAGAATTGAGGTGGGGCCATATTTTGCATGGGTGGCCCTCCCTGAGAGTTGGTAGGATTACCTATGGGATTATTCTTCCAACTGAAATTTTGGTGGTTCTTCCAAGTAGAGTTGTACATTGAAAGTACGTCGGGTAGTCTAACACGACACCCATGTATGCATGCGGAAGCGTAAGAGCAACTAGAATTATGGCTAAACCTATAGGAGGGGGTGATAAGGACCTTTTTTGAAATTCTTTTCGCCTACTTATATAATTCAACAAATCAAACTAAGTAAGCAAGAACACTTCGGCTTCCAAGCCTAAGTGGGTCCAATCACAAGACTAGCATATGATTAAGCAATAAACAACCTAGTCTAAAGCATGCATATGTAATCAAAAGATTTAACTAATCAAGCTCCTAACCTATGCAACCTATGTAGACTTATGAGAATGGATCAATGAGCTCAAGTCTACACAACTAGTGAAAGTACATCTTGTGTGTGGATGAGTGTTGAACCTCCAATTTATACATTGCATTGCCCATTACATGACATGGTTTGCATGATTTTCATGACTTAAAGGCCTATCTAACACATGTTTTGTGATTATAGGGAATGAGAGCGGACTTCATTCAATTAGGGATTAAAAGAATGCTTTGAGAGCTTTTGGATGAAGGATGAAAGAAGACCAAAGAAAGAAGAAAGCAAGGAGAAGAGAGAGAAGAAGAAAAAGGAGAAAAAGAAAGGAAAAAGAAGCAAATGGAAGAAGGCCGACCGGTCAAGACCGGTCAGCCATGAAGGCTGTTCACATTGAAGACAGGCCGACCAGTCATGACCGGTCGGCCATGCACATTGGAAGATGGACAAAATGGTCCGACCGGTCATGACCGGTCGGCTACACTTGCTGGATCAATGGACAGACCAGTCCGACCGGTCATGACCGGTCGGCTGTGCTCCCTGGACTGCTTAAAAGATTAGTCCGACCGGTCATGACCGGTCGGCTCTGCGTAACTAGAGTCCTTTCTAAATCTGGACTCCGAAAAACACTGCGCACTGCGTAACCTTTTGCAGATTTCGACGCAAGGGAGGCTTCTTACTATAAAAGGACACCTAGGGGCTCTTCCTAGATCATCTTAGAGGGGAAGGAACGTGGTTTTGGAGAGAGGAAGCGAGCGTGGAGCATCTGCAACTCTCAACTTCTGGTTTTCTATTTTTTATGCTTTTATTCAGAGTTTTTAGTTATAGCATGACTATGCTCGGCTAGAACCTCTCAGCTAAGGCTGAGAGGTGAAGCTTGTAGTAAATTCTATGTTGGATTCAGTTTAAATCAAGTAATTTAAATTCAAGTTGATTTTTTCTTTCATGTTTCAGTTCTAAAAGTGGTAGTTTGAGATGTTTTATGAGAGTTCATGTGCTCCGGACATGAATTCCTTGCAATTCTCTGAGATTATCATATAATGCTGGTTTAGATTCAAATTATAGTAATCCTTGAGCAGGCCATAGTCCGTAGGCATGGCTGTTACTCCACAGGCTATAGTTTTGAATTCTACATTGATTGAATGGACTAGAACTTGGAAGTTCAACTTGATTTGGATTGAATGTGTGTGAATGCTTTATTTTCCAACTAGATGAGAGATAGGACTTCAAATCTAGTTGTGTTCTCTACTTGGATTGACTAAATTGACATAGGATTGCTACAAGTGGATCCTTGAATGCCTTAGTACTTTATATCCCTGATTTTTCATTAAGTTGCTGTTTTAATTAAACACTCAATTGAATCTGATTTTCTTCCAAAAACTGAGTTGCTGGAGTGATTTGGAAGTAGTTTTCTATTTCCCTGTGGATCGACCTCGGTCTTACCGAGATTTATTACTACATCGCAGCCTTACACTTGAGGCGAGTGAACAATGAGCCTAATTAGTGCCTAGTATACATTCCTATCAAGCATTCATAATTAGACAATTAAACTAACAATGCTAAGATATTAATGTGCTCAATTCAATCATAAACACAAGCATGTATAGTGGTTCGACTTTGGGTCTACTCCACTCCCGGTTCAAGTACTCAACTCCCTTGAGCACACCGGCATTCACTATCGGAGGTTTTAAATGAGGTTCAGCCTCTCAACCTTTACACGGAGGTTTTACCGGTTCACCTCTCAACCATGACCGGAGTTTTGGAAAAAGGGGTAACTCTCAACTCAAATGGAGTTTTGGACATAGGCTGACTCTCAACCCGACTCATGTTCACTCCCATGATGGAGGCTCCCCCTTGGAGACTTAGTTTAGGCCCGGCAAACGGGCCAAGGAACGGCTAACTGTCCCTAGATCGAGTTTGACAAACAAACTGTAAATGGACTCTCAAAAAGGACAACCTTACTTGTCGGATGAGCCCCTTGTTTAACGCAGGTTCGGGTTGCTTGATCTCCGCTCTCCCGTGGTTCAATCAGCTTCCCTTGCTCCCACGATCGTGTTGTCGTTGCGTCGCCAATGCCTCAGCCACACTTGATCAAACACCTTGCATGTGATGCCGTTGAGATGCCCAAGGTGTTAGGAGGGTAGGTTTGAGAACTCTACAACTAATGAGAATGGGTTGCCTAGAGGTTCTCTCCTACAACGATCTCATCTTAGAGTTTTGGATAAGGATTTGCCAATCAAGAAAGTTCCAAACTCTAGAGATCAAGAGGGGATGAAGGTCATCTTCTTCATGAGCTTGGAATGCTCTAATCTTGTGTTAAAGCACAAGGAAGATGCCTTGCATAGGTTGGGAATGAGCCTCAAATGGTCTCCAACAATGGTGGCTTCACTCCTCTCGAAATCCCTCTCCTTACCCCTCAAAACAAGCCAAGCCCTTATATAAAACAATGCACAACGGATTAAAAACGGGCAAATAATGGCTAGTGCCGACCGGTCGCACAACCAGTCGGCCAGGGGCCACGACCGGTCTGCCATAGGCCAGAGCAGAGACAGAGCTCGCTATCTTAAGAATGGTGCTCTACACGACCGGTCTTGACCGGTCGGCCAGGGGTCCACGACCGGTCGTGATCGGTCGGACAGGCCTGGGTTCAGCCTGGTTGTTTGCTGACCCTGCTATTTTTCAACCCTCTTACTTAGGCCAAGGTTTGGGTGCTCTTTTGGGACACCTAGGGCCAATCTATGATGACTAAAGATTTCCTAATATGGTCAAGGTCATCAAAAGATGTTAAGGGGTTGGGTTTTGGTCCAGGTTAAGGCACATCAAGGCATCACTTTTACCTGTATCTTCTTCCTTGATGCAGCGGGGCCACTGAGTCTTCGGTCTTCATCTTCATTGGGCTCAACCGACACTAGACTCACTGATGTAAGTGATTGACAAACAAGGTGCACTAGTATGCCACGAAAAGTGTACTAACATACATGTTACCTACCAATCCATTGAAAGGCCTTTGATACCCATATGCGGCATTTGCTTGCTCTTGTAACACTGTTGGGGCTCAAATCTGCACCCATTATAAAACAGTATTCAGTGGTCCATCTTCGACGATCCAGACCAATTTTGAGATTCGAAATACTCGAAAAACATCGGTGCAACCCTAACATGCACGATCGTGACCAAAACCTATAAATACCATTTTAAAGTAAAATCGGACATGCAGATCACCGCCAAATGATCTCGAACTCCCTAAAACCCTTAACCTGCAAGTTTCGAAATCGCGAGGTGCTCATCTTTACTTACGCACGCCAAAACGTGTTTTACCCTTATCTAGAGCTGACCGAAAGGGCCCGAAAGCCTACAGATACCATTTCTGAGCAGAATTGGACATCCGTATTACCGCCTGATTCGGAATGCCTGAAAAACCTTAAGTAACAAGTTTGAAGCCCTTGCGGTGCATATTTCCATGCGCGCACTTCCCGGAACAATATTCCTATGCAAAGCGTCGACCCGAAAGCTCCAAATTGGGAAGGAACTACCAAAATTCACAGCAGATGACCATTGGTACCCACCCCGTTCATTCAAGAGGTCGATCATGGCCCGTCCCTTCGCTAGGATGCCTTCGCCGGAAAGGGATTTCTCCCACCAGAAGGAGAAGATTCAGAATTTCTCCAAAGTTACATAGCATGCGCCCATTCTTTGGAGGGGAAATGTGCAAAAATGCACTAAGTGGCATTGTGACATGTGCCCATGCCCATGAAGCTTTGGAAATAAAAAAAATTATTATAGAGTGGAGAGGCCACATGCGCTCACCTCCCATCCATCCTCTCTCTCTCCTCCCTTTTTTTTCACATACGCCTGAGGGAGAGGGCACATGCACCCACGTCAGCCACATGTGCCCAGTCCCATGACAGGTGCGTCCGGACGCTGATGTGGAGGGGGGACCTTCCATAGTATGGCACGCTTTCGATTTGATCTCGCTTACAGATCGTGTTAGTGCTCTTAGACACACATCAATGTCCTCTATCCGTCCTCTGGATTGGATTCGCCAACGGTCAATGTTAGGTGGACCGAATCGCAGATTTAATCAAAATCACCAACACTTAGTCAAAATTGCAAATCTTGGAAACCCCTCCGGAAAAGCTGGAAACGGCCGAAATTGAGAGGAATCGGGCAGAATTTGACCGACCCCGATATGGAGACTTCTCTCTGCCATAACATGATACACCATCATTACAAAGAGATTATCTGATCCTAGGATCTCCGAGAACCCTAAGTATCAGCCTTGGAAAGTGCTCTGCCGGCTCGAAAATCGAATGGCGCTAAGCAAATCGAAATGCGATCGCATTGCGACCTTCATAGACATGATCTATCCCTATTCAAAGATGATCATCGACGGTATCCATCGAATGCCCTGATCATACCACAAATAGGTCCACTACTTAGTCATTTTCAGCCCTAGGAAGTGCCCTGATGGCTCGAAAACCGACTAATGCCAAATGAAATCAATTGCGATCTCAAAGACGCAAAGATAAAAATATCGATGACGCAAAGATATACACGAAGCAGATTAATCAAATCAAACGCATAATTTGTCTGATACACTGAACATCTAGCATAAATGTGATCCTCTCTCGAGCATGCATAAAGCATAGTTACTTTGTACTGTGCTCATTTGCATCCATTGCATGAATTTATTTCATCCGGATCGAGATACGAAGCTAAATCAAAGGGGAATATGCTTATCATCAAAAACCGTAATCAAAGAGTTCTAAAACGTCTGAAATACTTTATCGTTAAGACCAGTTGATGTGTGTCCTGTCCAAAGCAGGATCCGTTAGTTGAGTTGCTAAGGTAATGAGTGCCTTCCAGGAAGTCACCCGTCCAACCCGAGACGGTCATTGGCCCTGATTGCACTAAGAAACCATGGAGTGCCTTCTAGCAAGTCACCCGTCCAAACACGAGACGGTCACTGGCCTTGGTTGCACTAAGAAACCATGGAGTGCCTTCCAGCAAGTCACCCGTCCAAACACGAGACGGTCACTGGCCCTGGTTGCACTAAGAAACCATGGAGTGCCTTCCAGCAAGTCACCCGTCCAAACACGAGACGATTACTGGCCCTGGTTGCACTAAGAAACCATGGAGTGCCTTCCAAGAAAGCACCCGTCCAAACACGAGACGGTCACTGGCCCTGGTTGCACTAAATGAAAACTGTGGAGTGTATTCCTGAAAGTCATTTCGTCCATAGAGACATGCGATGACACTGAGATACACGACTCGGTTAAAATCCTGGTTGCTACTCAACTAGGAACGCCCGAAAGAGTATGGGACCAACATCTAACTGGTCTTAACAATGGCTCTGTCCATAAGGAATCCTAAACTTGGTCTCTGCGACCATGAACTCGAGACTATAATCCCTGACGATTTAAACTACTTGCTCGATCTATCCGAGCTCCATCCCTTTAATATTCCATCTATTGTATAACTGCAATTCATAGTGGAATCTTGTCGCTTTGTGCCGTGGTTTTCTCCCGTAAGGGTTTCCACGTAAAAAATCTTTGTGTCGTCTATGTTGTGCTTTATTTATATTTATGCTCTTTTAACGCTTTATTTAATTCATTTATGATACATGCATGCATTTACTTTTGCCTTTTAATTAAGGGTGATCATCCATTGATGTAATTAAGGGTTTGTGACCAGTTCACAGCCTAGAATGTAAAAGACCTAGGGATCTCTGGAATAAAATTCACCTCACGATGCTTTCTTGTGTATACTTTGTGATTGCTTGTGAATGTCCATGAATGTTTATATACTCAGACTTCCCCCCAGAATAATGAAACATAGGAAAAATGCTGATGAGCATGATTATTTCTAGTTCTAACAAACTGGCGACTTCACTAGGGATCGAACAATACCAGAATCCCTGGTTATCTCTGAGTAAAGAAATATTCTAAGATAAATCATTCACAAACACAGACGTATATGTAAGAAGGTTCCTCCAGGAGAAATGCTCGGCGCCTTCATGGCCGCCAAACTGGCGACTCTCAACGGGAATGTTCTTCCCTTCATCTTTAAAGCAAAAGTTTTCTGAAAGAATTTTGAAATTTCACATAGCATGCATATGATTCGTACTTATATATTTCTGTTGATCATTGAGCCATATTGCGTTGGTAAGGACGCATCTTCTCTCCTTTTTTAGGGCTCGGGGTATTCTAATGCATGTATGACGGTGCAGAGAGAGAGAGAGAGAGAGAGAGAGAGAGAGAGAGAGAGAGAGAGAGAGAGAAGAATCAACCATCAAAACTATACAAATGGCAACCACTATGGTCTTCCTAGCTTTTGGGGGATTTTACTTCCCGCACCTCGCGACAGCAAAAACAGTGATTCCCGAAGCTGATTGACAACTTGTCTAGAGACACCGATCACCAAAGAGGGCTGAAAACAAACAAGTGACTTCAGTCAGAGCAGAAACAATGAAGACACAAAGCAGTGTGAGGAAACAGTGGAAGTCGGTTCGCAGGGATGAAACCCACGATGCCAGTAGAGCTACCGTGTCACCCATACCAGAATTCTCCTTCGCCGCTGCCGACTTCCCAGTAATGACGGGAATAGCACTACTAGTCAAGACACCAAATCAGTTCACTATCCGGGAATTGACCAAGACCGCAATGAAGGCATGCTCTTCTGAAACCACCATGACCAGGGCTAGGCCATAGCGAGTGCAGGTCGCAGTGGTGCAAGTCATAGAAGGGGAGGCGAGCGAGCAAGAGGCAGAGCTGCCTCCAATCCAAGAGCAAATATATGAGATCATTCAAGTCCAAGAAGACACAGCCAGAGAGATCAGAGAAATAAAAGAAGCATTGGTGGCTCTAGTCGCCTAGGAGGCAGTCAGAACCCCAACCGTTCCCATTGGACAACCATTGGGAGAGTCATAGGAGGCAACAGGAGAACCAGTAGCCACCGAACCACAGGTTTGCCCGAGAAACGTTGCGTTTGAATGCGTGCCACCGCAACCATCTCATGCCATGAGGAAAGAGCTATCCTAGACAGTTGTGAACCTGATACGTCAGGAGAAAGAGAAGGAGAAAAGAGGAAAATATGTCTATCGGATACTGTATCCATCCGAAGTTAATGAAATCCCGTTCCCTGACGACTTTAGACATCCTGACTTTCCACAATTCGACAGGAAAGGGTCACCAAAGGAGCATATGACCCAATTCATGACAATGCTAGGAGATTTTTCTGTAATACCTCAATATTACCTCAGATTGTTTGGGTCGACGCTAACTGGAAAGGCATTTCAATGGTACATGTCATTACCCACAGGGTCTATCTGGACCTGGGATCGGATGCAAGAGCTGTTCATTTCCAAAATTTTCTCCACTGAGCGAGAAGTCTTGCTGACAGATTTAGCCTTAGTCCGTCAGAGGCAAGGAGAGTCAGTCGAGAGGTTTATTAATAGATGGGGAACCATAGCAACGCAATGTCAAGAATTACCTAGCGAGCCTGAGCAAGTCAAGATGTGTATGCAAGCCATTGACAATAATCTCGTTCAGTTTATCGGGACACAATTTCTTAACATTTAGAAATTTAGCGACAAAGGCCCATATCGTAGAGGAAGTCGCGCTAAGAACGCAGTTCAAAGCCGAAAGACCGAAGCATGAGATCGGGAAGATGGTCACATCCAATTATGTCGACAAAAGCAAAACCTCAAAAGATAAAAAAAACGCTCACGTCCAGAACACAAGACTAAGGGCAAGCCAGCAGAAACTCAGTTCAGAGGCACAGGGCCACGAAAGTCGAAAAAGATGACGATCATCGGACGAGGCAGGGTAGAAGGACATTATTCATTTGACCTGGAAGACCTGGTTCCAATAATGGAATGCCTAGTCGAAGAAGGGGAGCTACAATTGCCAGAATCGATTTGACCAAAGGAAGCAGGGCAAACGGATGCCCCCAATTATTGTAAGTATCATCGAATCCTGGGACATGAGACAGGAGAATGCCTCATCTTAAAAGGGAAAGTACAGAGATTGATCAACCAGGGTACCATTAAGCTAATGACAAAAGAAATAAGTCGGGTTACGTCAGCCGTAGTTCATGACGAAAGACTGGTATAGAAAACAATGGTACAGGCTATCGAAGAAAGGGAATTGGCAGGACACGACATCGAATTGTTAGCAATCCGAGAGCAAATCAGCAAATTGGTCCAAGCCCATAGAGAGCTGTTATAGCCAAAATAGCGGAGATCATTTTTGCACGGCTCGTGTACTCACGATGTTCTAATCATTCAACTCGCGAGATCACCTGCTCGCGGCTCGTGTATTCTCACGATGTCCTGATCCTGCGAACACATCCATTCGACTCGCGAGATACTTTGCTCACTACTCACATATTCGACAAATACGGAACACAGTTATCGAGGCATCGAGCTCTTGCCAGGCGGGTGTTGAGCTCTTAATTGTGCATATTCTAACCCCAATTCATCACTCATTATGCAAGATTTTCATGATTTAAAGACTAATCAAATACATGTTTTGTGGTTGTAGGAATGAGAGTTGCTTTGCCCAATTGATGACCAAAAGGGCACATTTAGGAGCCTTTGATGAAGGCCCAAGGTGGACCAAAGAATGATGAAGAAAGAGAGGAGGATGAGGAAGAAAGAAGGAAAGAAAAGAAAGAAGAAATAATGCCCAAAAGGTGGTCCGACCGGTCAAGACCGGTCGGCCAACATTGAAGCCTTCTACAGAAGCTGCTGGAGCAAGGCCAGCCTTGTCCGACCGGTCCGACCGGTCAAGACCGGTCGGCCATGAAAATTTTGAGTTGCAGATTGCAGACAGCAGGCCATTCCCGTTTCTGACTTTTTGGACCTATTTTCTGGGCCCATCTTAATAATATTTGGAAATCCAACACATCCATGTCGAAGAGAAGCTCGACGCCGAACTAACCCAAGTGGTTTCGTGTCGATCGGAGCTACGGATTGATCGTGGTGGCCAAAACAATATGAACTGTCCAGAAAGTTCCAGATTTCGCTGTTCCACTCTGGGCCGGTCCAGGTGGCCCATCATTGATGATATGAAGAATCTACTTTTACCATATTTTAGACCACATCCATATATGAATAATCACAAAGTTTCAGATCAAAAGGATGTGTGGTTTGATCGTACCGGTTGAAGAAAGATGGACCATCCAGAAAGATCCAACTGCACAGAGTTTATAAAAGCCCTAATTGTTCTAATTTTCGGACCACATTCTGGGATCTTTTTGGACAATCTAATCCGTCTATCATGTAGAGGAGGAAGTTTTCTACTAATGTGCCAAATTTGGGATCAATCCGACATCTGTACACTCCGGAGTGCTGAAAGCAAGATGACTGGTTCTGAAGGTACCCGAAGTGCGCGATTTTGAGAGGCGGTCGGTGATCTGATTGGTGGGCCCATTCAGAGGATAATCTTGAAAATCTAAATCATCTATGAGGAAGATCACATTACAAGTAAGCTACAAATCAAATTTGAAGGCAATCCGACCATTGGTTAAGCTGTACCAAGCGAAACAAATTCTGCTATGTTGCTGTACTATTGCTGCAGTATAAAAGGAGGTGCTCTCTTCTATTCCAGGGCAAGCAAGGACGTGGGGAGCAAGGAGTTCAAGTCATAGGAGGCTTCCTAGCCTCCTCCAGCTAGTTTTTCTTCCTTTTCTTAGTTCTAGTTTTATTTTTAATATGCTTTTCATTAGCTAATCTCTTAGCTAGAGCTAAGAGGTGAACCTTATAGTTTTCTTAGATTGTTTAATTCGTTTTATTGGTTTTAAAGTTGGAATTCATGATTATGAACTATGGTTTGAAGTTTATACAAGCTTTAAGTAGTTTTTCTTAGTCTTATGATGACTCATGGATGTTTGGGAGAATTACTTAAATTCTTAATTGGTTTGCATCAGTCTAGACCTGTATGATCCGAGGAATTGGAGTGCGCTCTAGTACTATGATCTTCATGTGGGGACTTCCTACCAAAGTTCTACTTTTCTGAATTTTTGTAATATGTATGGATTGTGCATGTGATTTGAATCAAGTTCAAATCATGATCTAGCCTTGTCTTGTGACAGGACTTGAGGATGGTTATGATTGTGAACTGAACCTTTTGGAATGGGGAATGACCTATGCAATTGAGCATGCTCAGCTCAGCCTACATTGAGTGAATCCTATACATTGAACTTACATATGACAGATTGTTTGGTTTAACAGCTCTATCATCCGACTAGATAGATCTTAATATCGATTCTAGTTGAGAAAGTAAGAAACCATAGCGAATTATGCATCTAAGGAGAGCTATAAGTGGATCCTTGATGCTCTAGTTATCTTTCCATTATCAGATTTTCTATTTTATGTTAAAAATCAATTTCACAAACCTCTTTGATTCTAGTTATTAGGATAGTTTGAATTGTTTACTTCCTTCCCTGTGGATCGACCTCGGTCTTACCGAGATTATTACTACATCGCAACCCTACACTTGGGGAAGCGAACAAGTTTTTGGCGCCGTTGCCGGGGAAGAGGTTAAACGGTTCTAATTGTTCTAGTAGCTATAGAGTAGTTTTAGTTAGGTAGGATTTTCAGTTTTTATAGAAGAAGATTTTCTGATTTTTTTTTCTAGATCACTAACAATTTTTTGTTGGATTTTGTAGGACATTGTTGCTGACATATATCTCGCTCTATTGGGTAACATCTCTCCATCTCCCTTCTTTCTGTTCTTTTTTCTAGATTAGGGTAGTTCCAACTCTTTAAAATCTCATTATGGCTGATTGGAAGTGTGGTGCTTATGCATACCTTTTGGAAGATGAGATGACAGACCATGGAATCAAAACTCTTTATGATTGGAACCAATTTAAGCATAAGTATTATTCTGAGATTCAATCAACCTCCACTACCCCCCAACGTAAGACATTACGTGATTACTGGGTTGAAAATAACAAGAGTGTTCCACCAAGTTTAACTGGAGGTAGGAATAAGAAAAAGGACGGGGGGAGTAATGACCAACCGGTAAAGACATTGCGTGATCACTTGTATGGTTATGCCTATCAACCATCTTATCAGTCTTCGTCATATAACACGTATGGTTTTCATCAAGAGAGTCCTTACACCTCTAGTCCAATGGAACATGAGCCAATCATGGATGCCAACAATTATCCTCAAGAGTTTCTTTTTCATGATCCACAACCAACATGAACTCTTGAGGATACGTTGCGAGAGTTTATGGAAATAACTGAGCAATGCATACAAAACCTCTCGCCATCTCAAAATCCTGAACCCGACATTGGAACACCGAATCAATCCCCAACATAGAGGAGGATGTGGCTATCCAAGCCCAACCCTCTTCCGATTTGATGACTAAACTTTTAGGGGATGTAGATCTCAGTGATCCCACCATTACCATCGATTATGGTGAATCAACTATCTCTTTTAGCTATTCCGATTTGAATGATGAAGAGATTTCAAGGACGGTTGACGAACCCGAGGAATCTACAAAATCTGAAAGTGATAGTTTGATTGCCTACAATGAGGGTTTGAAGGATGATTGTGAGTCCATGATTTGTTCTTCCAAAGGGCCGAATGTTTTTGAATCACCGAAAGATATTCTTGCTAGAGAGATGGACGAAGTCGATATTTTTGAGTCCTTCCACCAACAACACATGTTGGATTCTATTGTGGAAGAACTCCCTTGGGTTGAAAATTCTGTTTCTTTGGATGATGGGGTGGCACAATCTGAAATTTCAAAAGATCAACCAATGCTAGATGATGTGCTTACCACTGAATCTGAAAATTTTTCTTTGAAAGACCTCCCCTCTATAGAGGAGGAATTCCTTACCCTTGAAACAGAATTTCCTCAATCACTTAGGGAGAACGAGGACCCTTTATCCCACTCTTTCGATTTTCTAGAAGAATGCATGACCCACCCCTATGATCTGGATGATGAGATGTTTAAGGAGTTGGATAGTTTGTTAGACATGGTTTCGGTGCCTGAAGAACACCATTCCACTGATTTACACTCTTTACCATTGTCTGTGGAAACACCATGCAATTTGAATTTGTGGAGGAGACAACCCAAACTGAAAAATACTTAATGAATGTCTCTCCACCATTATGGGTTCTTCAACCCATTGAAAATTCTGATTGGGAGGACCCATTTTTAATCAATTACAACCCAATTCAGAACTTGAGGAGATATCTTTTTGCTGCTCTTATCTCCTCCTTACATGCGTGTGGTGCACACTATGATTGGACCTTCATGAAGAAACACACCCATGTATACATTCGAGCAGGACTTTGGACGGTCCTCATGAGAAACCTATTGAAATTCATGAAGATCCTGCTCAAATTTGATCATGTAGTCGATCGGACTAATCAAAGGTAGGTAGGTAGGTTAGGATTTCTTTCTGCATTTAGGATTGAATAAGTCTCATTGAGACAATGGAAGATGCTAGAATTGATCAACTTGCTACCTCAGGTACTCTCGTTCTCACTCTCCTTTGTTTTATGTCATTGCTCTCATGTCATGCATATTGCATATCTTATTACATTGAGGACAATGTAAGATTTTGGTTGCGGGGTGAGATTCCTTATATGAATCTACTAACTTTTGTGACATTTCGAGCAATTATGTAGAAAATTTTTGATTTTTCTAAAATTCAAAACTCTTTTGGAAAACGTTGTTTCTATGCATTCAAGATGACACGAGTATAAGGAGAGGAGATACAAAGTGAGTGATGTTGCAAGCTTTGAATTTGTCTTAATATAATGGTTTTATATGTGAAATCCCCTATTTATGTGAGTGATAGAAAATTTGAACACTTTTACACCTAGTTCACATTACACGATTTTCATGGGTTGAAAGGATTATGTGATTTGTGAATTAGCTAGACTTTGATTTAAGGTGTTGAGAAACCAAGCCGGGGTACTTTGTCCATCCTTGTCCATGGGAAAATAACAAAAGATATGGATTTCTAAAAATCCTATCTAATGTAAAAGAAAAGGGAAAGGAAGGATGAAATTGGGAATGATGGAAAAATGGTGGAAAATTTCGATTAGGGCTACCTACTACCAACCGGGGGATGGTCTACCCTGTAACCAAAGCCGGAAATGGGACGTAGTGTGAAATCCGTCGGAAGGACGGTAAGACAAATTCCTGTCATAGGCTTGTTGTTGCTCTATACACCTTAAGATCTATAATTTAGTTGATCTATGAAGAAGATAATCCCGAAAACTCATGAGATAAACTTTCACTATGAACACTAGGTTGAATTTGTTCAAGTTCTTCTATTTATCAATCAATCAGCGGGAATTTCATATAAACACTTATTATGTTCTGAGAGTTTAAGGTTTCAACCTCTATCACCTAATTTCTATGATTTTTATGCTTGTGTGTCTTGGAATGTATAGAAGAATAGTTTCTAGAGGAGAGTTGGATTTTGGAGAATGAAACTTGTTTCACGCATGTTTTGCTCGGGACTAGCAAAATGCTGGTTGGGGGGTGTGTTGAGTTCTTAATTGTGCAAATTCTAACCCCAATTCATCACTCATTATGCAAGATTTTCATGATTTAAAGACTAATCAAATACATGTTTTGTGGTTGTAGGAATGAGAGTTGCTTTGCCCAATTGATGACCAAAAGGGCACATTTAGGAGCCTTTGATGAAGGCCCAAGGTGGACCAAAGAATGATGAAGAAAGAGAGGAGGATGAGGAAGAAAGAAGGAAAGAAAAGAAAGAAGAAATAATGCCCAAAAGGTGGTCCGACCGGTCAAGACCGGTCGGCCAAACAGTCCCCGACCGGTCTAGACCGGTCGGCCAACATTGAAGCCTTCTATAGAAGCTGCTGGAGCAAGGCCAGCCTTGTCCGACCGGTCTTGACCGGTCGGCCAGCCCTGTCCGACCGGTCTTGACCGGTCGGCCATGAAAATTTTGAGTTGCAGATTGCAGACAGTAGGCCATTCCCGTTTCTGACTTTTAGGACCTGTTTTCTGTGTCCATCTTAATGATATTTGGAAATCCAACAGATCCATGTCGAAGAGGAGCTCGACGCCGAACTAACCTAAGTGGTTTCGTGTCGATCGGAGCTACGGATTGATCGTGGTGGCCAAAACAATATGAACTGTCCAGAAAGTTCCAGATTTCGCTGTTCCACTCTGGGCCGGTCCAGGTGGCCCATCATTGATGATATGAAGAATCTACTTTTACCATCTTCTAGACCACATCCATATATGAATAACCACAAAGTTTCAGATCAAAAGGATGTGTGGTTTGATCGTACCGGTTGAAGAAAGATGGACCATCCAGAAAGATCCAACTGCGAAGAGTTTATAAAAGCTCTAAGTGTTCTAATTTTCGGACCACATGCTAGGATCATTTTGGATAATCTAATCCGTCTATCATGTAGAGGAGGAAGTTTTCTACTAATGTTCCAAATTTGGGATCAATCCGACATCTGTACACTCCGGAGTGTTGAAAGCAAGATGACTGGTTCTGAAGTTACCCGAAGTGCGCGATTTTGAGAGGCGGTCAGTGATCTGATTGGTGGGCCCATTCAGAGGATAATCTTGGAAATCTAAATCATCTATGAGGAAGATCACATTACAAGGAAGCTACAAATCAAATTTGAAGGCAATCCGACCATTGGTTAAGCTGTACCAAGCGAAACAAATTCTGCTATGTTGCTGTACTATTGCTGCAGTATAAAAGGAGGTGCTCTCTTCTATTCCAGGGCAAGCAAGGACGTGGGGAGCAAGGAGTTCAAGTCATAGGAGGCTTCCTAGCCTCCTCCAGCTAGTTTTTCTTTCTTTTCTTAGTTCTAGTTTTATTTTTAATATGCTTTTCATTAGCTAATCTCTTAGCTAGAGCTAAGAGGTGAACCTTATAGTTTTCTTAGATTGTTTAATTCGTTTTATTGGTTTTAAAGTTGGAATTCATGATTATGAACTATGGTTTGAAGTTTATACAAGCTTTAAGTAGTTTTTCTTAGTCTTATGATGACTCATGGATGTTTGGGAGAATTACTTAAATTCTTAATTGGTTTGCATCAGTCTAGACCTGTATGATCCGAGGAATTGGAGTGCGCTCTAGTACTATGATCTTCATGTGGGGACTTCCTACCAAAGTTCTACTTTTCTGAATTTTTGTAATATGTATGGATTGTGCATGTGATTTGAATCAAGTTCAAATCATGATCTAGCCTTGTCTTGTGACAGGACTTGAGGATGGTTATGATTGTGAACTGAACCTTTTGGAATGGGGAATGACCTATGCAATTGAGCATGCTCAGCTCAACCTACATTGAGTGAATCCTATGCGTTGAACTTACATATGACAGATTGTTTGGTTTAACAGCTCTATCATCTGACTAGATAGATCTTAATATCGATTCTAGTTGAGAAAGTGAGAAACCATAGCAAATTATGCATCTAAGGAGAGCTATAAGTGGATCCTTGATGCTCTAGTTATCTTTCCATTATCAGATTTTCTATTTTATGTTAAAAATCAATTTCACAAACCTCTTTGATTCTAGTTATTAGGATAGTTTGAATTGTTTTACTTCCTTCCCTATGGATCGACCTCGGTCTTACCGAGATTATTACTACATCGCAACCCTACACTTGGGGAAGCGAACAGCGGGAAATATCCTTTTCGACCTGTGAGCAGTCTTTCTCGCGAGTCGTTGAAAGGTGTCATATTTTAATACGCGAGCACTTGGTCTCGCGAACATCTTCCGACGTGCGAACATCTTCCGAGCAGCTTCTACTAATTATCAGCGGTGATGTCCTTTAGCTTCTAATACCAGCAGCCCGTATAGGCCGATTTTGGGCTTATCTTCATCTATGGCCCCGCGTCTCAAGGGATTGTTATCAAGGAGCGTAGTTGACCAGATGACTAAACGGATTTGACTATTCCTTTATCTAAGGATAAAGATCTTATCCCATGAAATCAGTAGACGATCTCGGCATCTTACATAACAGAGTGGGTTGGTTGAATCTATATAAAGGAATAGATTCATCAATGAAACCCCGTTGATTAATTCTCTTTCCTACCTCACCCCATCTGACTTAAGCATCGGAGGGCCAACGGCTGAACGCCGGCCACCCGTAGTTGCTTTTTGACTCTTTTCAGGTCCACGGAGAAAATCACTCTTGGAGAGAAGGTGAACATTCGGAGGACCCTGTTACAGAATTCGACGTAAACAGTTTGGCGCCGTCTGTGGGAACGATTTGATCATCACAGTCAATCGTTCTACCACTGATTAAAACCCTTCCACCATGCCTCCTAAGAAGACAGTTCATCCTTCCACATCAAGGCAAACATTACCTCCGCCTGACGTGACGGAATCAGTTCCTGTTCCTCAAAACGTTCCAATAAACATCCCTCAAGGAGCTCCAAACGCGCCATCGGCAAACCCATTACTTGAGGCTTCCGGAAATCAAGAAGATGTTATGCGTTTCCTCGAAAACACACTCCTAAACCTCAGCGCTGGATTTTAAGCCCTGTCAAATCGACTCGATCAGCATTTCTTGGGGCCTCAGAGGCTGCCTTCCGAAGGGTTACCTGCACAATCCATACCGGTGGTTTCCAGACACTCTGCGGATGAACCACAGGTCCAACCAAATCATCCTCCATCCAACCGAATGCCAGTTGGCAACCAACCCTCTGTGCAACCTCCACATTCTATACATTCTAGCGCTTCTCGCCAACAGCAACCTCAAGGGTCCACCGTCGAAATGTCAGGTTATACTTTACCATGGGAAGGAGATCTCCAAAGAATCCATGATCGTTTTGACGATATGGAGCAGCGCTATCAGGCAAACCGACCGTCTGCCGTTGTGGCAACGATACATCAATCTGAGTCCCCCTTCACCAGCGAAGTCATGGAGGCACCATTGCCTAGGAAGTATCGTACACCTGTTATCACTCCATATACAGGTATTGGCGACCCTCTTGAACATCTGGAAACATATAGGTCTCTTATGGAATTGGAGGGACATGGCTCGAAATTATGTGTAGGGCTTTTTTCCTAACATTGAAGGAAGTAGCTCAGTACGTGGTTCCGAGGGGTAAAGCCTCGATCTATTGGCTCCTTCTCACAGCTATCGGAACTGTTCCTCTCCCAATTTATGGGAAGCATCCGTATAAAAAAACCAGCATCTCACCTAATGGATTTGAAACAGCAGCATGGGGAAACAATAAAGGAGTTTACGGTTCGGTTTACAACCGAAGCAGTCCAAACTGAAGGTTATACCGAAGAAAAAGGCCTCACTACCCTAATAGCAGGGATCACCAGTGAAAAATTCAGATTTGCCTTGGATAAGAATCCTCCCAAAGCTATGACTGAATTCCAAGCTAAAGCTCAAAAATATATCAATGCAGAGGAGGTGGCATTAGCACGTCATGGTATACAAGGCAAGAAATGCAAGCCGGAGGAGGTCTCTTCTTCGGACAAGAAGTATAGGTGCTATCGGCGAGATCGCACTCCTAAGAAAGTTTACTCTGGTAAGTATCACAACTATACTCCCCTTAATCGCCCTCCAGAAAAGGTGCTAATGGAGATTAAGCATAAACCATATGTGAAATGGCCCGCAAAAATAAAATCCGACCCGGAGAAGAGGGACAAGAGCAAGTTCTGTTGTTTTCATAAAGACCACGGGCACACTACCCAAGATTGTATAACTTTACATGACCACATTGAGGCTCTTATTCGTAAAGGCCATTTTCAAGATTATGTTGTCCGGCAAGGTCGCTCGCCAAAGAGGGGAGAAGCCTCGCAACAACGAAAAAAATCACCTCATCGACATGATCCGTAAGAAGACGCTGAGCCCACTGGGGAGATACAGACCATCGTCGGGGGACCTGCTTGTGGGGGAGATTCTCAAGCCTCAAGGAAAGCATACGCTCGTAGGGCATCCAGGAAGCCCCAGCATATCTATTGGTTGGAAAAAACACCCAACGCATCAAAAATCAATCATCCACCAATTTCCTTCTCCCTTGAAGATGCTGAGGGAATTCACTTCCCTCACGAAGACTCCATCGTGGTCGCACTAAAGGTATCTAATTATTTAACTCATCGTATTATGGTGGATACAGGTAGCTCAGCCGATATTCTGTACCTGGAGGCTTTCAACAAAATGGCGCTTGCCAGAAGCCTACTCAAGCCAGTCTCGACTCCCCTCATCGGCTTCGGGGGCAAGGTGGTAACGCCTGAAGGAAGCATTGATCTTCTAGTCACTTTTAGGGAAAGTCCAGCGAAGACTACCATCTTCATAAATTTCCTCATGGTAGATCGAAAGTCAGCATATAACGCCATTTTGGGGCGACCATCGCTTAATAAGGTTGGGGCAGCTTTACATCCTTTGTATTTGTGCGTCAAGTTCCCTACCCCAAATGGTGTTGGGGTTGTACGAGGAAATAAAAAAGAGGCCCGGTCCTGTTATGAGATAGCCCTACAAGAACGAAAGAAAGCGCAATCAGCACCCGTTATGATGATAGCACAAGATTCACCTAATTCCTCGACGGACAACTCGTTAGATCTAAGAGAGAATGCCCTCCAATCGGGAACTCCAGGGGAAGATACAGTGGCGATTCACTTAACCCAAGCCGACTCTTTCAAAGTTGTTTTCATGGGATCCTCTTTGAAGAGTGCCTTCCGAGGAGAGTTGATCCGTCTCCTCACCGAATATCAAGACGTGTTCGCTTGGTCTCACAAAGATATTCCAAGCATCGACCCCAACGTCATCGTACATCGTCTGAATATCGACCCGAAGCATAAGCACGTACACCAGCGCCGACGTGCCTTCACTGCAGAGAGGCAAATGGCAATCAAAGTTGAAGTCGAGAAGCTACTTACGGTCAATTTCATAAAAGAAGTTGACTACCCAGAATGGGTTGCGAACGTAGTTCTCGTCCGGAAAGCTAATGGCAAATGGAGAATGTGCGTCGATTATTCAGATTTGAACAAAGCGTGCCCCAAAGATAGCTTCCCGACACCGCGGATCGACCAACTGGTCGATTCAACAGCTGGGCATGCCCTGCTTAGTTTTATGGACGCTTATTCTGGTTACAACCAGATCATGATGCATCCACCTGATAGCCAACATACTGCCTTCATCACGGATCGAGGACTATATTATTACCAGGTAATGCCGTTCGATCTTAAAAATGTAGGGGCCACCTATCAGCGCCTCGTCAATAAAATATTCACCGCCCAAATCGATAGGAATATGGAGGTCTACGTTGATGACATGCTCGTGAAAAGCATCATAGAAGACGATCATCTTTCTGATCTTCGAGAAGCCTTCGACCTGATGAGGAAATATCAGATGAAGCTGAATCCCGAAAAATGTGCGTTCGGAGTATCTGCTAAAAAATTTCTCGGATTCATGGTCGGCCAGCGAGGGATTGAGGCAAATCCTGAAAAAATAAAAGCGTTAATAGAGATGAAATCCCCAACCACTCTTAAGGACGTCCAACGTCTGGCTGGTCGCATTGCATCGTTGAATAGGTTCATCTTGTGAGCATCTGATAAGTGCTTACCCTTCTTCAAACTTCTCCGTGCCACGGTCAAATCTGATTGGGAGTGGACACCACAGTGCGAAGAAGCTTTTCAACAACTAAAGCAATACATGAGCACGCCCCCTATTTTATCTAAACCTATAGCACACGAGCAACTCATTCTTTATCTATCTGTGTCCTCTACGGCCGTTAGCGCCGCTTTAATAAGAGAAGATTCTGGGGTGCAAAGGCATGTTTATTATATCAGTCGAGCAATGGTTAACACTGAAACTCGATATTCTGATATGAAAAAATTGGCCCTGGCTTTGGTCACGGCAGCTCGAAAACTGCGACCATACTTTCAAACTCACGCTATTTTAGTACCAACAAATCATCCGCTACGGCAGATCCTTCAAAAACCTGAGGCTTCTGGACGTTTAACCAAATGGGCGGTCGAGATCAATGAGCATGACATATCGTTTTGCCCCAGGACTGCAGTCAAAGGTCAGGCCGTAGCTGACTTTATCGCCGAGTTCACGTACTCCTCTTTCGGTGATAATGTTGCGATCAACGAACCAGCCTGTCTGGTCGCTCTTCGTGGATGGATCCTCACAAACCACTAGTAGTGGAGCGGGCTTAATTCTAGTCACTCTAGACGGGTCACATTTCCAATACGCTTTACGTTTCGATACTCGCGTCTCAAATAATGAAGCGGAATATGAGGCCCTGATAGTTGGCCTCGAACTAGCAACTGTCCTTTCGATTCAAAATCTGCTCATTCACAGCGACTCTCAGCTCATTGTCAATCAAGTTCTCGGTGAATTCGAGGCTAAAGAAGAAAGGATGGCCTTATACAAATCTCGAGTGCTTATCTTGCTCGCCAAGTTGAAGAATTATGAAATAATCCACATCCCTCGCGAGAAGAATCAACTCGCGGATTCCTTGGCAAAACTTGCCTCTGCACCAGAATCTGAGCTGTCATATTCAACTCTTGTCGAGCATCTTCAGAAGTCGCGTATCGACCAAGTAACTCTCGAGCAGGTGATTTCAGTACAACCGTCTCCATGTTGGATGGACCCCATACTACTTTATCTCAGAGATGGATACCTTCCAGATGATACGAAAGTCGCACGACAAATTCGTCATCGAGCCGCCAGGTATACCTTACAAGATGGAGTACTGTTGCGTAAGAGTTTTTCCTTGCCCTATTTAAGGTGTCTTCATCCAGAAGAAGCACATCGTGTCCTAAATGAAATACACCAGGGGGCATGTGGTAACCATCCTAGGGGGCGATCCCTAGCATATAAGGCGATGAGGCAAGGATATTATTAGCCCACTATGAAAGCAGATGCAATTGAATTCTCTAAGAAATGTGACAAGTGCCAGCGATACTCTCCTATACCTCATGTGCCGTCTGACCAAATGACTCCAGTTGATAGCCCGTGGCCTTTCGCGCAATGGGGGGTCAATATCATCGGGCCCTTGCCTACTGAAAAAGGACAAAATAGATTCGCAATAGTGGGGGTCGATTACTTCACCAAATGGGACGAGGCAGAACCATTAGCCAAGATTACTGAGAAACAAACTACTAAGTTCATATGGAGAAATATCATATGCCGCTATGGACTCCCCCACACTATAATTACTGACAACGGAACGTAATTCGACAACGCAGCCTTTGACGAATTTTGTGAAAAGTGGAAGCTACGTAACCTCCGCACCTCTCCGTATCACCCTCAGGCAAATGGGCAAGTTGAGGCCGTGAATAAAATCATCAAGCATCATCTGAAAACGAAGCTCGGTGAGTGCAAGGGCATGTTGCCAGAACTCCTGCCAGAAGTCTTATGGGCATATAGGACTATGGCTCGTACGTCTACGGGCGAAACACCCTTTTCCTTGGCGTTCGGTACTGATGCGGTAGTACCAGTTGAGATCCAAATACCCTCGTACCGGGTTGAGCAGTACGATCCCACTTGTAACCAAGAGAATCTTCGACTTCACCTCGATCTCTTGGAAGAACGGAGAAATGCCTCCCAGATGCGAGCAGCCGCATATCAACAACGTATTGTTCGCTACCAAAATGCTAAAGTCCGACCTAGATCTTTCCAACTCGGTGATTTAGTCCTCAGACAAAACCTTGGGGTTCCTGCCCGGTCGCTTGATCCAAATTGGGAAGGCCCATATCGGGTCGTTAAAATTGTGCGACCCGGCACTTATTATCTTGAAGATATGCAAGGAAAACCCGTACGTCGCCCTTGGCACGTGGAACATTTGTTACGATATTTTCCTTAATTCGGTGTATCTCTCAACAACATTCAAATAACAAAGACGGAAGAAATCTTTTGGCTGCTACCCCCTTTACTTGGATTCGAATAGCCCTGAAGAGAATACATACATTCTCTTGGCCAATTGCCTACCTTTGGTAGGGTTAAAATAACTCTTGATGGTCGCTTTTCCATTGTATGGATCAAAAATAGCCCTGAAGAAGAACATGTGTGTTCTCTTGACCAATCTTCTACCCTTGGTAAAATTGGAGTCCTCAATCGATAGATCAGTCTATCTCCACGAGGGTATGGTCATCACGACCCCCCGGATTGAGCATAACTCATTCCTCAATCGATAGATCAGTCTATCTCCACGAGGGTATGGTCATCACGACCCCCCCGGATTGAGCATAACTCATAACTACTTGTTAAACGAGAAGACATTCATTGCATAAAAAGAAGACGAGAGAGGAAATAAGAATATCATCAAAAGTATCTTTTCATTGATAATCATTTGATTACAAAAATTCTCATAAGTACAAGTACAAGAGAGAAAGAAAAAATCAATCTCTTGGAGGAGCTACGCTCTCGACTTCAGGGCCCGTTTCTGGAACCCCTCCAACCTGAGTGGCTTTGGTCACCTCATTCTCGGCCGCAGCTTGCTCCTCTGCAGCTATAATGATCGCGACTTGGCCGAATTCCCCCATATCAAAAGATGGAGACATCCGTTGCACTACTCGTAGCGCGAAATCGCGACCAGCATCATATGACTCGTATCTTTCCTCGTCATATAGCTGCGAGGTTCAGAACTCGGAGATTGCTCGAGCCCCTTCCTCAGAGAGCATCTTGACCAAGGCGACTCTCTCCTCGTCCCAGTGGATCGAGTCATCCTTGAGCTGCGCAAGAGTGGAGCGCTCTTTCTCCAAGCTTTCGCTAACATCCTTGAGCTGCGACTTGGCCTCTGCGAGCCGCTCCTCCAGCGAGATGTTGTCTTGTCAGAAGATCTCTCTCTCTCTCTTTCTGCTTTTTCCTTCAACTCCGCCACTTTGGCGAAGTCGGAGTCAAGGGCCTGATACCTGTCGGTCAGGCCCTGAACCTTTTCAATGAGGATCTTCTTCTCCTCATCTCTCTTTGAGATCACCGCCTCTCGGGACTTGAGAAGTTGATCCCTTCCTTGGACCGCCTTCTCCAGGGCGATCCTCTTTCCTTCCGCCTCATCAATTACGCGACGGGCGGCGACGATATCACGTCTCGTCCGTAAGATGAGATCCAAGCCCTGCAAAATGGAAAAGGGAACGTGAGATAAAAATACTTGGAAGCCAAAAAAAAAAACAGTAAGTAAAACAAATATCAGCAAGATCTTACCTGGACCATCCTCACTCCCGCCTTGAGGAAGAGGGTTTCAGGGCTTGGTTCTGGAAGGGTGCCAAAAGTTTGGGGGGAAATGTTGTCGAAGAGAAATTTACAGATAGGGTGGAGGTGGCGCGGGATCGTGAAGGATCCACTGCCAGACGGCTGGGCTACGACCAACGTGGCAGTGCTCGCGACAGGAGCGGGAGCTGACTCTCAAGCAGGAGCTACCTCGCCAGTAGGAGCCACCTCGCGAGTGGGAGCCGACTCCCGATGTCCTGTCTCCTCGCGAGTTTCTTCGGCTGGGGGGCAGCTGGATCCTGCCCCGTCATCACTCGGAGAATTGTCTGCGATATTAATTACTAGTGGTCCGGGCGTGACCACCAGCGAAGGGATGACAGGCGCAGGAGCAGCAGGCGCCCCCACCGTGCTCACGAGTCGAGTGGATGGTTGAGACGGTCCGACAGGTGTTCTCTTCTGCCTCTTAGAGTTCGTGCCTTTGAGTCGAGGCAGCAGACCCCTCTTCTCTCCAGCTTTAGTCATCTCAACCTCCTCGTTGGGTATTAACCCCGCAGCAGCGAGTCGCGAGGAGGATAGGCAAGCTTCGATATGCCTGTCGCGAGCAGGCAGCTTGTACACCTTCATGATCTTCTCGTGAATTCCTCCTTTCAGATTCGGCTTTGCCAAAGCCGGGATACCTGTGAGCACAAACAGGTTTAAAATGAATAAAACCCTAAATCTGACCGGAGAAATCACACAATGCAGAACTGTGCCTACCTTCACAGAAAAAGCGGGTCACTCCTGGACCCCTGGAGGAAGCAGACTCCCAGTTCCCTGAAGCGTAGAACCACCATTTCCTCCAGCCGGGATAATTCAAAGAGGGCTTCCCCAGCACGAAATTATCCCGGTGCCAGTAACACAGGTAGTACCAGCCTTCGCTGGAGGGCGCTTTCTTCAAGCGGAACATACGAAGGAAGTCCTCAGTTGTGAGCTCCCTGTTGCAGGCCTGAGCCCAGAGGGCGAATGAGCTCAGAACCACTCTCCATCCATTTACGATAAGTTGCCCGGAGGCAATCTTATAGCATCGAAGAACATTGCGGACGAAGGGATGGAGAGGAAGGCGTACCCCCAGAATGAGCTGGTACTCATAGAAAGCCACACACCTTGGGGGAGGGGAATCCGGGGTCTCTCCTTCTCCGGGTAACCGGAAACGATTGAGTCGGGGATTAAAAATCTCTCCCGTAACTCAAGCAGCCGATCCTCCGATAGAATAGAGGGATACCCAGCTACCGTATATCTGCCTGCCGGAACCCTCGCGTTACTAGAGGCAGAGGATTCCGGTGTAGCATCTCCCAAGAGGACTGTGGTCTCGTCAGAGTCTCCCGCCATGAAATTGTCAAAGAAGGAAAAAGAGGAAAAAAGAATGTACTCAAGTACGAGAAAAAAAGAAGGAAGGAAGAGAACGTCGGAGGAAGAACAGTGAGGAAGATGACTGGAGAGTCCTTTCTCTTTTTCGAAAGCTTCTGTGAAAATCCGGAGATATGGCGGACTCCGTATATTTATAGGCAATCATTCCGCCGTATATGGTGACACATGGCTGCTTCTCGTTCGGCACAGCAGTCGAGCAGGCATGCCCATTAATTCCCCAGACACGTGGCAGGCGTCTCTTCATTTCCTATCCACGGAAAGGCTGCGAAAGGCTGGCGCTCATTAATTCCAACCCAATCATGTACGATTTTGTTCTCGATAAAGGCAGTAGGCAGCTACGCGTGACAGCAAGTAAGTCCTTCCCTTAGAATTCTTGGCGGCAAGGACTTGGGGGCATCTATTATAGCCAAAATAGTGGAGATCATTTTTGCACAGCTCGTGTACTCACGATGTTCTAATCATTCGACTCGCGAGATCACCTGCTCGCGGCTCATGTATTCTCACGATGTCCTGATCCTATGAACACATCCATTCGACTCGCGAGATACTTTGCTCACTACTCGCATATTCGACAAATACGAAACACAGTTATCGAGGCTTCGAGCTCTTGCCAGGCGGGAAATATCCTTTTCAACCTGTGAGCAGTCTTTCTCGCGAGTCGTTGAAAGGTGTCATATTTTAATACGCGAGCACCTGGTCTCGCGAACATCTTCTGACATGCGAGCAGCTTCTACTAATTATCAGCGGTGATGTCCTTTAGCTTCTAATACCAGTAGCCCGTATAGGCCGATTTTGGGCTTATCTTCATCTATGGCCCCGCGTCTCAAGGGATTGTTATCAAGGAGCGTAGTTGACCAGATGACTAAACGGATTTGACTGTTCCTTTATCTAATGATAAAGATCTTATCCCATGAAATCAGTAGACGATCTCGGCGTCTTACGTAACAGAGTGGGATGGTTGAATCTATATAAAGGAATGGATTCATCAATGAAAAGGTACAGAATACTCAATCTTTAACCCTCGTTGATTAATTCTCTTTCCTACCTCACCCCATCTGACTTAAGCATCGGAGGGCCAATGGCTTGACGCCGGCCACCCTTAGTTGCTTTTTGACTCTTTTCAGGTCCACGGAGAAAATCACTCTTGGAGAGAAGGTGAACATTCGGAGGACCCTGTTACAGAATTCGACGTAAACAGGAGCTATCCAAGCAGATGGGAGAAGTTCAGGAGCTTTTAGCCATCTTGATCTCACAGAAAGTGGCCTCTAGTACCGCTCTGCCTGTCTGATAGTTGGAAGAAGAAGCACCAGGGGCAGCTCGTAATGTTGTTGAAGTAAGACAATAGAGCCACACCGAACAAACAAATGCGCGTATGTCAGGTTCAGACTCCATGATCCCATACAAACTGCTAGGCAATATCTCTTTCACCCTTCATAACCTGGCTGCAGAGGTTTGCATGATAAAGCAATCCATTTCAAAAACACGGTCTCAAGCAGAAAAGTCAAGACACGAAATGAGAAAGCGGACATGGGTAGACGCAAGAAAGAACCCTAGGAACCGAAAATAACCGAATCCAAGGCACGAGGGAGAGACCAAGGTAATGAAGACACGAGATAAGGGCAAAGAACCTCAAAAGTCGCAGCACATGACAATCAGTGAGGGAGATGAAAAGAACGGACCGTATACATTTGACATTAAAGACCTCATCCCAATTATGGAGCGGCTAATCGAAGAAGGAACATTGCGACTCCCAAAGTCTGTTCGACCAGCCGAAGTAGGACACGTGAATGATCCTAACTACTACGAATATCACAGATGCATAGGCCATAAGACCGTACAATGCTTCATTCTGAAAGGAAATATACAAAAGATGATAAATCAAGTTATCGCCAATCTGAAAATAATAGGGTCTGATGGAGCCCCGGCCAGTGTAGTTCTAACAGATATCACTTAGGAAGAACGTTCGCTCAAGAACTCCATTTCCTAAACTTCAATAATCGTGAACGCTAACAAATAGTTCTGACGGTTTATAAAGTAGATAGGGATATACTTATGTTCACTCATGCATCTATTTTATCTGTATGCTGCACTCCATATTCACTCGCATGTTCACTCACATCATACTGTTACGCATATGAATATAAAATGTTCGTAGAGCTCTTCTTAATGACAAGTATCATAGTCAGAGAACATCAAAGAATCGACTTCGTGAATCATCAACTGACTTATTATATCCTCATCAGACCAGTCAAACCAAAAGAAAATATCTCATAGGAAGTCTACGAGAAGCACAACATCCTCGTATTATTATATCTTTGTCGCGGGCTCTCTTATTATTATCTCAGTATTCTGGTATCCCTCTGCTTAATAGGAAAATGCTTCAAAATTGATGGATTCTTATATATACATATATGGTTCGATATGAAGACAACCGGGACATTCTATTATTAGCAAGCTCTTATACTTACGTACACAATTCTGTATGAAGATAATCGGAACATAGCTATATATTCAGCTTTTGTATTCTATCATGAGTCCCCTCCTAGCTATTGTGTGGTTCTTCTAGTCTATATGAAGATAAGTCAAGGTTGGGAATCTCCTGTATATATATATATATATATATATACATACGGCCTTATATGACGATGACCAGGGCATTCTATTATGTATCACTTCACCTTGAAAATATCGACAACTTTCTCTTATGCAGAACTCTGTGACAAGAATAGGCGGTTAAAGATTACGATCAGATAGGTATTCGGTACGAACTCCTAAAGTACAAGACCTTTCTCATCAAAATGAAGCGGTCTTATGTTGAGCTCTTAATTGTGCATATTCTAACCCCAATTCATCACTCATTATGCACGGTTTACATGTTTAAAGGACTATTCTAATGCATGATTTGTGATTGTAGGAACAAGATGGAGATTTCACAAATTGAAGGCTAAGTAGAGCTCTTTACGAGCATTGAAGTTCATTGGATGAAGGGTGAAGAAGGACCAAAGAAAGACAAAGCAAGGAGAGAAGAGAAAAGAAGAAAGAAACAAACAAACAAAAAAGAAAAAAAGCAGGCTAGACCGGTCAAGATCGGTCGGCCAGACCAGTCCGACCGGTTAAGACCGGTCGGCCACCCATTTACTTGCCAAGAGAGTGCACTGGACAGTCGAACTGCCCAGTCCGACCGGTCAAGACTGGTCGGCTATAGCTGCTGGACTAAGGCAGAACAGAGCCCGACCGGTCAAGACCGGTCGGCCACATGTACACAGTCAGATTTCTATTTCAGGCTCCGGATTTCTCTGCGCAAGTGCGTAACTTTACGCGAAATCTGGAACTTTCTTGCGTAAAGGACACCTCCAAGCTATAAAAGGACGTCTTCCCTTCATACCAAAGGAGGCTAGGACGTGGGGATTGCTTAGGAGACAGATTCTACTTCGAATTTCTAGTTCTCTTCCTGTTTTAGTTATTTTTTATGTTTTTAGAGGCTTCTAGTTCAAGGATGTTAGAGATGAACTAAAACCTCTTAGCTAGGGCTAAGAGGTGAAGCTTTTGATTCGTTTTTTATGGATTGATGCAACCTAGGTTTCCTTTCATATTTTAATTGATGAATTTTAGTTCAATATGAGTTTGAATCAAGTACTATTTTGGTTTCTACTTTGATCTCTTGATGACTCCAGGCTCATGTGATTCTTAGTGATCCTAGGTTAGTATCTTAGCTTTGAGCATTGTTATGCTTGTGCAGTTCATTGATCTACCATCGATTCCGGGCATGGTAAACGCTTTGATTGCCTTGTGTACAATGGCCTGATTTTCATGTGGGAACTCATTCAACTAAAGTTCTTATCCTTTGTTATATAATTTAAAATAGTTGTTTATTGATTGATTTTGATTTAAGAGTTCTAATCATGAGTTGTAATCAAGTCTAGTGACAGGATTTGGTGAAAGCTATGATTATGAAATTCAACTAGATTGGAAAGAGGCTTGGCCTACACAATTGAGTGTGCCCAAGGCCTGAGCATGGTTGTGGGAATCAAATCAATGAATAAGCACTTGTTTTAGATGATTGTTGATTTAATCGCTCTATATTCCGATCGGATAGAGATATGAATTCGATTCCGATTCAGTTATGAGAGACCTAGTTGTGTTGATGCATTAAAACTTATCAAAAGTGGATCCTTGGCGCTCTAGTGCCTTTTTAGATTGAAATTACCTTAACCATTCACTGTTTAAACCCAAATCGCTATTTTCCAGTTTTAGTTCTTAATAGGATCTTAATTACTAGTTGTTTTAGACAAATTCTGAGGATACCCATACATAAATTTATGTGGGAACGATACTCGGTCTTTTCGAATTATTACTACTTCGCAACCCTATACTTGGGGAGTGAACATCTTACAAAGTGACAAGCCAGAAGCACTGGGGGCAAGCCCCAATATATTATGAGAAACCCAAGATTATAGAGGAAGCACTGGGGGTAAGCCCTAATATATGACTAAAAGTTAAATCCGCAGAAAGAAATGACTGGGTGCAGGCCAGGAAGGATGATAGATAAACCTGAAAACATGGAGCTAGAAGAAAGTTTTGGACTTATGACACGAACGTCTCTCGAAAGCAATGACCCAAGGGTACACAGGTTAAGTAAAAAGGGAAGCATTATTCCTATGGGTTCTTCCATTTTTTTTATGCTTTGATATACTCAGTTTACATAAACTCATACATAATACATCATTTTATGCATACTAGTCTCAAACACATAACACCAGGTAGTGGTTTAGCAAAAGAATCATTGTCATTATTTTGGATCATGAAGTGCACAGTTAACAAATTCTGGTGTCGATTACATCAGATACAAGTGACAGTTAGGTATTCAGGACAGCTATCTAATACCACTTTTGTCTGACAATGACTGTAAAAAGCAAAAGAATAGAATTACAGCTTCTCTAAGCACCCTGTTATGAACTTCATCACATCTTTCCGCGTTGCCTCCATGGTGGCCTTTACCTCCGTTAGCGTCAGCGTAGGATCCGGAATATCATGAAGTTCGATTTCTAAGTTTACCATTTGCTTGCGCGCTACCTCTCCTTTACTCTCAAGTTGTGCGACCTCGGCACGGTTCTGATTAACGACAAGATCAAGGCAGGCAACCTCAAGACTTATGGTTGTTTCTTTCGCTTACAGTAGCACGATCTCAGATTTGACATCAGTAAGATGATTAATACACCCGTGACGTTGAGTCTCGCTATCTTCTAAGGTTGTTCTAGCATTAATTGCCGAGTGTTCTCACTGCTCTACAATAGGCCGCAAAGAAGATAGCACTTGCCATTTCTCTTCAGCCGTAAAGTCGGGTTCAATCTGTTCAGCCACAGTAACCTGTGCAACAAAATCCTCGAAGGAAGAAAGGCGACAGACTATTTTGGATACATCAGGCCCAATTACTCCTGCACAAGCTTCCAATGCCTTCACCCCAGCTCCTAGTGTATGCCACTTGCTTGGCTCAGCCAACGCTTTTGAAATACTGGGTAGTAGACCTCTCAGTATGCTCTATCCAAAACAGTCTAAACGATCAAAACAAGGAATGTCAGATGCTCCATGAGCAGCAGCATCAGAACTGGTACTATCTGCAACAAAAGGAACAAAGCAAGTATGCAATGAGATGACAAGTATAGAAAAAGAATACACCAAGGAGCTATGAAAGAACCGTACTAGTAGATGAATCGACGACAGGTTCTGAGGAATCCACAGTATATATCAGCGCATCTGTGGACGGCTCAATGATCTCGGTCAGTAACGTCAAGGTCACATCCAGAAGTTCAGTAGTATCGCTATCAGTATCGATCATTTCAGTTACCACCGACGACTCCTCCATACCCTCAACACTGGAAGCACTAAGGGCCATAGACACAGTTGTGTCATTCCTTGGCATAGTGGACCCTTGCAGATTATCCTCTCCAATTGGCCCAGTCTGCTCTCTCACTCCAGCATGGTCTGATATTTCATTCGCCGGCCCAGTCATCGTCGGGTCATCTTCAGTAATTAACCAACCGACATCCTTATCACCTTCAACCACCAGAAGACGTGTGAACCTGGCTTCTTGAGACCATTTTGCTACTGTTGAACCTCCAATTTATACATTGCATTGCCCATTACACTACATAGTTTGCATGAGTTTCATGGTTTAAAGGCCCACCTAACACGTGTTTCTGTGATTGTAGGGATGAGAGTGGATTTCATTAAATTGGAGCCAAAAGAATGTATTTGAAGACATTGCATGAAGTCCTAGGATGGATCAAAGAAAGAGGAAGAAAAAGGGAGAAAAGAGAATGAAGAAAAGAAGAAAAAGTGGAAGAAAAACCAAGGCTGACCGGTCGTCCGACCGGTCAGCCACATATGAGATGTAAATGGAAGGAGGCCGACCGGTCTTGACCGGTCTGCCAGGAAGACTGGACACATTGCATTGGGGCCGACCGGTCATGACCGGTCGGCCATAGGCACTGGATGAAGGATAAGCAGCCCGACCGGTCATGACCGGTCGGGCATGCACGCTGGAACAATTGAAAACCCACGCCGACCGGTCATGACCGGTCGGCTGAGCTCTCTGGAGTAATTGAAAAGCCAGGCTGACCGGTCACGACCGGTCGGCCCTGCGTAAGAAGTCTCCTTTCTAAATTGGGACTCCGAAATTTGCTGCGCAATGCGAAGGCTTTTGCAGAATCCGACGCAAGGGGGGATTGTTGCTATAAAAGGCCACCTAGGGGCTCTCCCTAAGGTGTCAGAGAAGAGAAGGAACGTGAGTTTGGAGGCTGAAGGCGACTGTGGAGCGTCTGCAACATCTATCTTCGGGTTTTTCTAGTTTTATGCTTTATTTTTGAGTTTTTAGTTGTAGCATGACTATGCTCGGCTAAAACCTCTCAGCTAAGGCTGAGAGGTGAAGCTTGTAGCCAGTTCTATGTTAATTTCAGTTTGATTCAAGTACTTTTAATTCAAAGTTGGATTTTTCTTATGTTTCAGTCCAATAGGTGGTAGTTTGAGATGTCTTATCTGAGTTCATGTGCTCCGGACATGAATTCCTTTTAATTCTCTGAGATTATCACAGGTTGCTTGTTTAGATTCGAATTATAGTAATCCTTGAGCAGGCCATAGTCCATAGGCATGGCTGTTACTCCGCAGGCTATGAATTTGAAGTCTACATTGATTGTATGGACTTGAACTTGGAAGTTCAACTTGAATTGGATGAATGTGTGTGAATGCTTTATTTTCCAACTAGATGAGAGACAGGACTTCAAATCTAGTTGTGTTCTCTACTTGGATTGACTGAATTGACATAGAATTGCTACAAGTGGATCCTTGAAGGCCTTAGTACATTATATCTCTGATTTTTCATTGAGTTACTGTTTTAATTAAACATCCTATTGAAATTGAATTTGCTCTATTAAACTGAGTTGCTGAAGTAATTAGGAAGCTGTTACTTTTTCCCTGTGGATCGACCTCGGTCTTACCGAGTTTTATTACTACATCGCAGCCTTACACTTGAGGCGAGCGAACAAGTTTTTGGCGCCGTTGCCGGGGAGATTAGATAATAGTTTTCAAATAGTTTCAGTGGCTATAGAAGTAGATAGGTTTTTCTGATTTTTCTTAGAACTAACAAAGTTTTCTGTTTTGTAGGAATTCTTCTTTCAGTTCAAGCGCATCAGGTGATACCTTTCTAACTTAGTTTTTAGAATTTTCAGATTGCAGTTTTCTAGGTTAGGATTAGTTTTGATTTCTGATTGAGTGGTTTATGTCCCGTTGGGAACGTAACCATTCAAATCGTCTCCAATCTGAAGGTGGTTTAGTTGGACCATTGTCAGTCCATAGACGAGTCCGGAATTATCAAGAGCATTGTGAAAGTTTGGGAAGTATGGAGCAAACACCCTTAAGGAATCCTCCACCCCCTACTCCAACCACAAACGCAAATCAGGAAGGAGTAGGAGAGAATGAGGTACATAATGTTCCTCCAATGAGATCACTACGGGATTACCTACAACCTGCTCGTACAATTACACCTTCTTGCATAGTTCTACCAGCTAACGGTGGGACCCTTGACATAAAACCGGGAGTAATCCAACTTTTACCTAAATTCCATGGGCTAGACTCTGACCGCCCATACTTACACTTGCAAGAATTCGAAGAAGTGTTGGCCACCTTGCATTATCCCAATGTTTCTGGGGATACTATCAGACTTAAACTTTTTCCCTTCACCTTGAAAGAAAGAGCCAAAGACTGGCTTCACTCTCTTAGACCATATTCGATTGGGTCATGGGTTGAGATGAACCGGGAATTCTTGAAAAAGTTCTTCCCCGCTCATAAGACAAACACTCTTCGAAGGGCCATAATGAATTTCTTAGCAAAAGAGGGTGAATCATTCTTTCAATGTTGGGAAAGATTTAAGGAACTCCTGCTTGCTTGCCCACATCATGGCTATGAGAGTTGGCGAATTATAAATTTTTTCAATGATGGATTAAGTCCTAATATGCGCCAATTTGTGGAAATGATGTGCAATGGCGAGTTTATGAGTAAAAATCCAGATGATGCTTGGAGTTACTTGGACATGTTGGCTGAAAATGCCCAATCTTGGGACACCTCGGATAAACCCAAGAACCCCAAGCCTACTCAAGAGAAAGGAGGGATATATGTCCTTAAAGAGGAAGACGACGTAAATGCAAGGATAGCCAACCTCACAAGGAAGGTTGAGGCCATGGAACTTAGCAAAAATGGAGTTTCCAAGTCCAAGGAAGCTGTTGAAACCACATGTGGGATTTGTCTCACCGACTTACACGCTACGCAAGATTGTCCCACAATTCCTGCATTTAAGGAAGTGTTGCAAGAGACAGCCAATGCCACATATGGTTATCAACGGCCCTTCAATGGACCGGTAGGTAATACATACAATGAGAGTTGGAAGAACCACCCGAATTTCAGTTGGAAGAATGCCCCAACAGGCAATCCTACCAACTCCCAAAGAGGGCCACCCATGCAAAATATGGCCCCACCTCAAGTCTCATGGGAGGATACTTTGAGAGCGTTTATGCAAGGGCAAGCGCAAATAAATGAATCAAATCAGCAATTGTTCCAAGAACTGAAAGTCTCGGTTGATGAGATTAAGGGACGCTTGAATGCTAGGGAAGGGACCTTTCCGGCCCAACCTCAGCCCAATCCTAAGCAAGTACATGAAGTAAGCATCCCTAATCCTTCCAACCAAAACATGGAGCAAGCTAAATCCATTACCACCCTTAGAAGTGGTAAACAAATTGACAAAACTATTCCGGTGAAGGCCGATGAGCCTAATGATCCGGTAAATTCTGAGGATGAAAATGGATCTAACCTAGCCCCACAACAACCGGAACGCATTTACAAGCCCATAGCACCATTCCCATCGAGATTGGTTGCCCCAAAATCTCTCCCAAATTCTCAAGATATTCTAGAGATTTTCAGACAAGTCAAGATCAATATCCCTTTACTTGATGCCATCAAACAAATTCCCTCTTATGCCAAGTTTCTAAAAGACCTATGCACAACAAAACGCAAATATAATGTGCAGCAAAAGGCCTTCCTAACTGAGCAAGTTAGTGCCATCCTCACTCAAAAGACTCCCCCAAAATTCAAAGATCCCGGTAGTCCCACCGTCTCATGTATCATTGGAGACTACCGGATTGAACGTGCCTTGTTAGACTTGGGGGCAAGTGTGAACTTGATCCCATACTCGGTATATGAACAATTGGGTCTTGGTGAATTAAAACCCACCAAAACCACATTGCAACTCGCTGATAGATCTATCCGTGTACCGAGAGGGATAGTTGAGGATGTTCTAGTCCAAGTTGACAAATTCTACTACCCGGTAGATTTTATAGTCTTGGACACACAACCGGTTTTGGATGCTAGCACCCAAATACCGGTGATATTAGGCCGCCCATTCCTTGCCACATCAAACGCAATCATCAATTGCCGGAATGGGGTGATGCAATTATCTTTTGGAAACATGACACTAGAGGTGAATGTATTTCACCTGGGCAAAAGACATAGGGATGTCGATGATGATGAGTTCTTCGATGTAAACATGCTTGAAACCTTTGAAGAAGAAGAACTCCTCCAGCTTGAACCACTAGAAAGTTTGGAGACATGCTTAGCACACTTCATGGATTCTAAAGACCCTATCATTAGTGAGATTGTGCATGCATTAAATATAGAAAGACCGGTAGTTGATATTAGCCGGCGGAGGCCCCATTTCGAAAAATTGCCACCAACCACATTAAGGCCTCTACCGTCTAGCATCAAACCACCGAAGCTTGACCTCAAACCATTGCCATCCGAGCTTAAATATGTATATCTGGGTCAAGAGGAAACTTTCCCAGTTGTCATTGCCTCCCACCTAGAAAAAGACCAAGAGCTCAAGTTGATTGAGTTACTCAAACAACACCGGGAAGCCATAGGTTGGACAATAGCGGATCTCAAAGGGATAGATCCTTCGGTTTGCACTCACCGTATACACCTTGAAGAAAACGCAAAAAACGACTAGACAACCTCAAAGACGGCTAAATCCAAACATGATGGAGGTTGTCAAAGCTGAAGTATTGAAGCTATTGGATGTGGGTATCATCTACCCCATCTCAGATAGCCAATGGGTGAGTCCTACCCAAGTTGTCCCCAAGAAATCCGGTATTACCATCATTGAAAACGCCAACAACGAGCTTATACCGACTAGGGTGACCACCGGTTGGCGTATGTGCATTGATTATAGGAAGCTCAATACGGTCACTAGGAAAGACCACTTCCCTCTCCCATTTATGGACCAAATTTTGGAGAGGTTGGCAGGCCATCCCTACTATTGCTTCCTAGATGGCTATTCCGGATACAACCAAATTGAGATAGCTCCGGAAGACCAAGAGAAAACCACATTTACATGCCCGTTTGGTACCTTCGCCTACCGAAGGATGCCATTCGGGTTATGCAATGCACCCGCCACATTCCAACGATGCATGTTGAGTATTTTCTCAGACATGGTGGGTGAGTTTCTTGAGGTGTTCATGGATGACTTCTCTGTTTTTGGTTGTACATTTGATGAGTGCCTCGAGCACTTGAAGTTGGTCTTAATGAGGTGTGAGGAAAAGCAACTTGTATTAAACTGGGAAAAGTGCCACTTTATGGTACAAAGAGGAATAGTCCTTGGACACATCATCTCGTCCAATGGAATAGAGGTAGACCGGGCAAAAATTGACATAATCTCCAATCTACCACCACCCAAAAGCATACGCGATGTGCGGTCCTTCCTGGGACACGCCGGTTTCTATCGAAGGTTTATAAAGGACTTTAGTCACATCTCAAGGCCTTTATGCAACCTTCTACAAAAGGAGAACCAATTTGAGTGGAGTACCGAATGTCAATTAGCTTTTTCAAAGCTAAAAGACATGTTGACAACCGCTCCTATCTTGCAACCACCAGATTGGTCCATTCCTTTTGAGTTGATGTGCGATGCGAGCGATTTTGCTATTGGGGCGGTGTTAGGCCAAAAGAAGGATAAAAAGCCCCATGTCATCTACTACGCGAGTAGGACCTTGAATCCTGCCCAAGTTAATTATTCAACTACGGAGAAAGAGCTCCTAGCTGTCATCTTTGCCTTGGACAAATTCAGGCCATACTTAATAGGATCCAAAGTTATTGTTTATACGGATCATGCGGCGCTGAAATACCTTCTTTCTAAGAAGGATGCTAAGCCCCGTTTGCTAAGATGGATCCTACTCCTTCAAGAATTCAACTTGGAGATCAAAGATAAGAAGGGGGTAGAAAATGTGGTCGCGGATCATCTATCCCGCCTAGTCCTACCAAACTCCATTGATGAGTCACCTATTGAGGACTCATTCCCTGATGAGCAACTCTTTGTTGCTATGCATCCACCATGGTACGCTGATATAGCCAACTATCTTTCCACAGGTGCGATGCCGACTTATTGGACTGCGCAAGACAAACGTAAATTTCTAAGGGAAGTGCGCAGATTTTTCTGGGATGAACCTCTATTGTTTAAATATTGCCCAGACCAGATTATAAGGAGATGCGTCCCCGATGATGAACACAATTCAGTCATCTCCTTTTGTCATGATCAAGCATGTGGGGGTCATTTTTCAGCCAAGAAAACAACTGCAAAAATTCTGCAGTGTGGTTTTTATTGGCCCACATTATTTAAAGATACCCACGAGTTTTGCAAAGCATGCGAGCGCTGCCAGAAGTTAGGAGGATTATCCCGTCGCAATATGATGCCTCTCACCCCAATTCAACATCTTGAAGTCTTTGACTGTTGGGGCATCGATTTCATGGGACCATTCCCCTCATCTTTTGGACATGTCTATATTCTGCTTGCCGTAGACTATGTGTCTAAATGGATCGAGGCTATCCCGTGTAGAACCAATGATCATCGTACGGTTCTCAAGTTTCTCAAAGAAAACATACTTTCTAGATTTGGGACGCCTCGAGCCATTATTAGTGATGGTGGTTCTCACTTTTGCAATAGACCTTTTGAAACCTTGATGAAGAAATATGGTATTAGGCACAAAGTGAGTACCCCATACCACCCACAAACAAGTGGGCAAGCTGAAATCTCCAATAGGGAAATCAAACAGATTTTAGAAAAGACGGTGAGACCGGATCGCAAGGATTGGTCCCTACGATTAGATGATGCACTTTGGGCTCACCGTACTGCCTACAAGACACCCATTGGAATGTCCCCTTATAGACTTGTCTATGGGAAAGCTTGTCACCTGCCTGTGGAGATAGAACACAAAGCCTATTGGGCAATTCGGGCCCTAAATTTTGACATAGACAAGGCTAGCTCGCTTCGCAAACTCCAATTAAATGAGCTTGATGAGATCCGGAACGATGCATATGAGAATTCAAGGATTTACAAGAGCAAGATGAAGGCCTTTCATGACAAACACATCTTAAGAAAATCTTTCCATGAAGGACAGAAAGTGCTCTTGTATAATGCCCGACTTCATCTTTTTCCGGGAAAATTACGATCTCGATGGACCGGCCCATATATTGTTAAAGAAGTTTTTCCCCATGGGGCTGTTGAGATTGAGAATGCAGCGAATGGTGACTGTTTCAAAGTTAATGGACAACGCCTTAAACCATTTGTTGAGAAATTTGATTCAGAGGACATGTCCATCTCCCTGAATGATCCTGTCTATCAGGATGATTGATCTCCTAGTCTGATGGAGGTATAGCATAGGTAGGTTTAGTTTCTTTTTACTGTTTTAGTAGGTTTTAGTTATTGGAATTGCAGACCTCCATGATCATTCTCTCAGGTACTATTGATTCTCATTCTCTCATATTTTACCATTGTTCTCGTGTTCATGCTAACTAATTATCTTTTTACATTGAGGACAATGCAAGATTTGGTTGGGGGGTGAGATGAGATTCCTCATCTAGCATATTGCAACATTTCGAGCTTCATATGCACAAATTTTTTTCAAATTTTCTAACATCTCAAAACTCTTTTAGAAAATTTTGTTTCTATACATTTGAGAGGCTATGAGTAGAAGAGGAGGAGAAGCGAAGTGTGTGATGTTGTAGTTTGGAATTTCTTCCAACATAATGGCTTTATATGTTAATTCCCCTATTTTTGTGATTGATAGAAAATTTGAACACCTTTACACCAAGTTCACATTACACGATTTTCATGAGTGACAGGTTTATGTGATTTGTGGATTAGCTAGACTGTGGTTTAGAGGTGTTGAGCAGCCAAGCCGGGGTATTTTGTCCATCCTTGTCCATGGGAAAATAATGAAAGATATGGATTTCTAAAAATCCTATCTAAGTTAAAAGAAAAAGGAAAGAAAGGATGAAATCGGGAAGGAAAGAAAAATGGTGGAAAATTCCGAAAAGGGGCTACCTATTACCAACCGGGGGATGGTCGAACCGTAACCAAAGCCGGAAATGGGACGTAGTGTAAAAGCCGTCGGAAGGACGGTAAGGCAAATTCCTGTCATAGGCTTGCTGTTGCTCTGTACACCTTAAAATCCTAGGTCTACTTAATCTATGAAGAAGATGATTCCAGGAACTCATGAGATGAACTTTCACTATGCACACTAGGTTGAATTTGTTCGAATTCTTCTATTTATCAATCAGTCAGCGGGGATTTCATGTAAACACTTCTTATGTATTGAGAGTCCAAGGTTCAGCTTCTAACACCTAATTTCTCCAAATTTTACACTTATACATCTTGGGATGGATAGAATCATAAGTTCTAAAGGAGAGTTGGATTTGGAGGGTTGAAACTATTTTCACGCATGTTTTGCTCGGGACTAGCAAAAAGCTGGTTGGGGGGTGTGTTGAACCTCCAATTTATACATTGCATTGCCCATTACACTACATAGTTTGCATGAGTTTCATGGTTTAAAGGCCCACCTAACACGTGTTTCTGTGATTGTAGGGATGAGAGTGGATTTCATTAAATTGGAGCCAAAAGAATGTATTTGAAGACATTGCATGAAGTCCTAGGATGGATCAAAGAAAGAGGAAGAAAAAGGGAGAAAAGAGAATGAAGAAAAGAAGAAAAAGTGGAAGAAAAACCAAGGCTGACCGGTCGTCCGACCGGTCAGCCACATATGAGATGTAAATGGAAGGAGGCCGACCGGTCTTGACCGGTCGGCCAGGAAGACTGGACACATTGCATTGGGGCCGACCGGTCATGACCGGTCGGCCATAGGCACTGGATGAAGGATAAGCAGCCCGACCGGTCATGACCGGTCGGGCATGCACGCTGGAACAATTGAAAACCCACGCCGACCGGTCATGACCGGTCGGCTGAGCTCTCTGGAGTAATTGAAAAGCCAGGCCGACCGGTCACGACCGGTCGGCCCTGCGTAAGAAGTCTCCTTTCTAAATTGGGACTCCGAAATTTGCTGCGCAATGCGAAGGCTTTCGCAGAATCCGACGCAAGGGGGGATTGTTGCTATAAAAGGCCACCTAGGGGCTCTCCCTAAGGTGTCAGAGAAGAGAAGGAACGTGAGTTTGGAGGCTGAAGGCGACTGTGGAGCGTCTGCAACATCTATCTTCGGGTTTTTCTAGTTTTATGCTTTATTTTTGAGTTTTTAGTTGTAGCATGACTATGCTCGGCTAAAACCTCTCAGCTAAGGCTGAGAGGTGAAGCTTGTAGCCAGTTCTATGTTAATTTCAGTTTGATTCAAGTACTTTTAATTCAAAGTTGGATTTTTCTTATGTTTCAGTCCAATAGGTGGTAGTTTGAGATGTCTTATCTGAGTTCATGTGCTCCGGACATGAATTCCTTTTAATTCTCTGAGATTATCACAGGTTGCTTGTTTAGATTCGAATTATAGTAATCCTTGAGCAGGCCATAGTCCATAGGCATGGCTGTTACTCCGCAGGCTATGAATTTGAAGTCTACATTGATTGTATGGACTTGAACTTGGAAGTTCAACTTGAATTGGATGAATGTGTGTGAATGCTTTATTTTCCAACTAGATGAGAGACAGGACTTCAAATCTAGTTGTGTTCTCTACTTGGATTGACTGAATTGACATAGAATTGCTACAAGTGGATCCTTGAAGGCCTTAGTACATTATATCTCTGATTTTTCATTGAGTTACTGTTTTAATTAAACATCCTATTGAAATTGAATTTGCTCTATTAAACTGAGTTGCTGAAGTAATTAGGAAGCTGTTACTTTTTCCCTGTGGATCGACCTCGGTCTTACCGAGTTTTATTACTACATCGCAGCCTTACACTTGAGGCGAGCGAACAGCTACAGGTATTCCGAAAGTTTGCCAGCCATCCAACGCAGTATCCTCCTTATGATGGTCAATTGACACACTCAGGGAGATCTTATGCCTAATGCTTGACTATAAATACGCTTCAACCTGCTCTCTATAATAATTTAATCTGTCAGCGAGGACCTCTGTCAGCCTTGGAGGAGGAATGTAGAGTGGATCATCAACAAAGCTATTGTTCCGAACCAGAGCATACTGATGCACCCACCATCTCAGCCAGCTATAAGGACCGCCAGTCTTCCAATAGAGGCCAGGAAGCATGAACCTCGCGCCTGTTCGCATCATCAAAAGTTGATGCCATATCCACTCCCGATGAGCAGGGCTCGTGCCGTACACCCGCTCTACTTTGGCTACATCCGGTAGCATTATCGGAACACCCTGATCATACTCGAATTTCCTGGCAAACCGGCTAGGGTAATAAGGTTCTCGCCAAAACTCTATTCATTCGCACAGCGGAAGTGAGGCAATATGAATAGACACCAGAAATTCCCTATCAATAGTGTTCACAGAATGTTCATCGCCAACGACTTCTCGATCCTCTCCAACATCAGAAACAGGAAAGTGGTAGAAACAAATCTCCGCCTAACTGCCAATTTTGGAAGCTATCCAATCAAACGACTACGTTATCATGTTAAGTTTTCTGTAGCGATAAAGAGATGCGTGATCGGCGTGGAGATACTGGAAGAGATCCACTCCGTATGTCCATGGGAAATATATGCCCAACCATCCACAGAAGAAATGCCATGGGCAATAAACCGCGTTCATCCCTCCCCAGGGTTGGTCTTTGTTACTCGCAATATTTCCAAAAGCCTTATATAAAATGCATAACACTGGTTGTGCTAGAGAATATCGACGACCATTCGCAAGAACTCCCACCACGAAGAAGCAAGAAACCCTGACACCATAAGCATTCTTGGAGCTAGGCAACATAACTGCCGACAACCATATGCTAAGAACCCTGCAAGTTCACAAATCGACGTAAGCTCATTCAGATTATAAAACTTTTGTTCGAAACGCTCCCTCATTAAGGCTTGGTCTCCCGGTAAGATCTCATACTCTTCGTAATCAATGCTGCAAGAAGAAAGAAATGTCCCAAGTCAGAAATAAAGAAATTAAAGCACGCAGAGCACGAAGTATGAAAGAAGGCATCAGAAGAAGTATTACTTCATCCTCTGGCTGAAGTAGATCAACCAGTCGTCATAGTGAATCTTTGTAATATTGTCGAACTGCGACAACTCAGCAAATAACTCTAGACAAGCCTTTGAATAATAAGCATCTCGAGGACTTTTGAGCCAAGACGAAGACAACTCTTCATCAGTTGGGATGTATTCCTGGTAATATTCTCCTATCACGGACAACCCAGCCATCATCTGGAGATCCCATAAGGTTATGCTCATCTCTCCATATGGAAAGTGGAACGAATTGGTAATAGAAGACCAGTAGTTCAAGAAGCTTCGAAGAATTGTTGGATCTCGGGAGAAATGCTCAGAGGTCGCATCGATAGCCTGATACAGGCTGACTTGTTTCAAAACTCTCTCATGGCGGATCAAAATCTCTTTTGCCCACGGCTCATAACCAACTCGCTTACTTAAATGATCCCTCGTACGAAAGCTCTTCGTTGCCCCGTCGTCTTATCCATATGCCGAAACCTTTGCTGCACTGTCTCAAAATAATGGACTGGAGAAGGAGCGTGAGGATCACAAGTAAGCATAAGGAAAACCATTTCTCTTGAGAGACCTACCCGCTGCTCTCTCCCATCATCGACCAGTAAGGTAGTCAACAACTGCTCAGGGGCAGATGTCCACCTCTTGACCCCGTAGAACTGTAAAGGGCCTTGAACGTTGGACGGTTCAATACTCGGTAAGGGCATGTGCCTCGTAAGAGATTTTTCATGCATGATGACTCAGTCGGTATAAGGGTTTACAATGGAGAAACGCACGTCGCAATGATCTTGTTTCTATTCCAACCGATCTTCATCCGATCATTCTTCAGATCAACGAGCTGCGGCGATCGCTCCACCTGGTTGACTTCCTCAACTGGATTCTTACCTCGATTCCATCTCTTCCTCTTCTTCTGACTTTCCTGATCATTCCCGGAATGCTTGACATGCGCATTAGAAGGACTTGCCTCAACGACGTTTGAAGCATCGGTGAACTGACAATACCAAGCGGACCATTCTTGCTCAGTCCCTTGCGAAGGAGGCTCAGGCATGGTCTTATCTACGTAAATACGCAATAATACTTCGTGAGGAAGCTGTTTAATACGATCAGAGAAATTCTTTACTTCAGATTCGATTGTCCCAAAGAATTGTTAACGGCACTCTACCGAAGACGGGTCAGCAGTATCTCCAATCACCCTCTTCTTCCCGCGTCGTACAGATGAAGAGCCGAAAACTTACGACTCGGAAGCTTCGTCGGAAGATCTTGCTGTTGTCTCCATGATTCACTGCAACACGTAAACAAAAGAGCATCAAACAAAAGACCAGCGCATGCAACAAGCAACACAATAAGGTAAACATAGCATCATTCAATCACAGATTTCACACACAAAACACGTCAGTAAATACATGCATAAAGTCATGACCCACAAGAATATGGAAACAGTGGAATTCAAGTGCACATCTGACAAATAAGTGCATGCATGTCGTAGCACAATCAAATACAATAACAACACTGCATGTACACTCAAAGTGGGTGCGAATTCGCACCAACCCCAAATGATGCATGCACCTGCTCAGAAGTGCACATCATAGAGTCATTTAAAAGAGCAGTTGCAGGCCATAAAAGACCAACATAAGCAGCATATTATGAGCCCAAAGCACTAAGTCCCAATCATATTCGAGCATTGAGTGAGACAGCTACAAACGGCATCGAATTTGGCTGAGAATGGAGCCAAATGCATGAGTTTTCACCAAGGGTGATAGAACATGCCAGAATTCTAGAAATTTGGCTAAGTAGTGGAGTTACATGTGCCCAAGCCAATACCCCAGGTGCATGTGGCCCCACACGCGCCCACTTCATGCAATTGGGAGGTACAAGTTCGTAGCATGTGACCCCATGTGCGCCTATATTCGCTTCACCGAAGAGAAGCTCACATGCGCCTGCACTATGAGGGGTTTCCACACATGCATTTAGGGTGTGGGTACATGCGCTTGGCCCCAAGAATACTTCCCCATGCACCTATTGCAAGCTTGAAATGCCACATGCGCCTGGCTCTTAACATGTTCCCACATACGCTTGGGAGCAAAAGTCTCATGTGCCCACTAACAGATGGAAGGCAACATGCGCCCATTGGAAGAGCACATGTGCCCACTCCCTCATGAGGAGCTCTCTCACCTTGGAAATCTTCACTTTTCTTGATTCGAAAATGTGCAAATGACTCAATGAGTCCCATATTTATACTTGAGCCTGGGGACCGGTGCACCGCACTGGCCTAATGAAAGCATCCATCGCAGCGCACCGGGGGGGCACGTGTTGGGGCTCAAATTCGTACCCATTATAAAACAGTATTCAGCGGTCCATCTACGATGATCTGGACCAATTTCGAGATCCAAAATACTCGAAAAACACCGGTGCAACCCTAACATGCATAATCCTGACCAAAACCTATAAATACCATTTCGGAATAAAATTGGACATGCGGATCACCACCAAATGATCCGGAACACCCTAAAACCCTTAACCTTCAAGTTTTGAAATCGCGCGGTGCTCATCTTTACCTGCGCGTCAAAATGTGTTTTACCCCTATCTAGAGTTGACTGAAAGGGCCCGAAAGCCTACAGATGCCATTTCTGAGCAGAATTGGACATCCGTATTACCACCATGATTCGGAATGCCCAAAAAACCTTAAATAGCAAGTTTGAAGCCCTTGCGGTGCATATTTCCATGTGCGCGCTTCCCGGAACAATATTCCTATGCAAAGGCCGACTCGAAAGCTCCAAATTGGGAAGGAACTACCAAAATTCATAGCAGATGACCATCAGTACCTGTTCGCTTCCCCAAGTGTAGGGTTGCGATGTAGTAATAAACTCGGTAAGACCGAGGTCGATCCACAGGGACTTATGTAGGATTTCACAAACACATTCAAAAGTGTCTATTGAAAGCTAATAGCCAGATTTTTGTATGAATTTGATGTGAGTAACAAAATTGAATTAAATTGAAGGTAACTAATTATAGAAAGGCACTAGGGGTTCAAGGATCCACCTGTAGCAATCCTTGATGTTCAATCCGCTGTGGTTTTTCATTCTCTCAACTAAAATCGACATTAAGGTCTATCTAGTCGGATGATAGAGCTGTTAAACCAAACAATCTGTCATATGTAAGTTCAATGCATAAGATTCACTCAATGTAGGCTGAGCTGAGCATGCTCAATTGCATAGGTCATTCCCCTTTCCAAAAGGTCCAGTTCACAATCATAACCATCCTCAAGTCCTGTCACAAGACAAGGCTAGATCATGATTTGAACTTGATTCAAATCACATGCACAATCCCTTACATAATTCAGAAAATCAGAAAAATAGAACTTTGGTAGGAAGTCCCTTCATGAAGATCATAGTACTAGAGCACACTCCGATTCCTCGGATCATACAGGTCTAGACTGATACAAACCAATTAAGAAGTTAAGTAATTCTCCCAAACATCCATGAGTCATCATAAGACTAAGAAAAACTACTTAAAAACTTGTATAAACTTCAAACCATAGTTCATAATCATGAATTCCACACTTAAAACCAACTAACTACGAATTGAAACATCTTGGATCCACTACAAGCTTCACCTCTTAGCCCTAGCTAAGAGGTTTAGCTGCTCATGATCCAATGGAAACATGAAACAACTAAAAAATCATAAAAACAGCAAAACAAACTAGAAGGAGTTGTGGAACTCCGAAATCTACTTCCGCCGCCTCCAAGCTTGCTTCAACCCTCCTTTGATACCCTAAGAACGATCCCTAGGTGTCCTTTTATAGTATAGAGGCTCCGCAACTTCAGAAGAATCGAGAATCTGTGTAAGAGTTACGCAGTGCGCAGAGAAAATCGGCGCCAAAGATGAAAATTTCCGTTTCTTCACGTGGCCGACCTGGTCTGGACCGGTCGGACTAGGGCTGGCTGACCGGTCACGATCGGTCGTGCCTCAATGAAACACAGTCCAGCAGCCTTGGCTGACCGGTCAAGACCGGTTGTGCCTCTCCAGCGGTAGTCCAGCAGCCTTGGCTGACCGGTCAAGACCGATCGTGCCTCTCCAGCAGCAGTCCAGCGTGCTTAGCTGACCGGTCAAGACCGGTCAGGCTCTCTTAGACGACCGGTCAAGACTGGTTGGACTTGTTCTTCTTCAATTTCTTCTTTCTTTCTTCTTTCTTTCTTCTTTGCTTCTTTCTTTCTTTGGTCCTCAAGTGATCTTCATCCAAATAGTTCCAAATGAGCCATTTTTATCTTCAATTAGGTGGAGTCCACTCTCAATCATGTAGTCACAAAACGTGCATTCCATTAGCCTTTAAATCATGAAAACCTCACACAATGAGTGATGAATTGGGGTTAGAATATGCACAATTAAGAGCTCAACACACCCCTCAACCAGCATTTTGCTAGTCCCGAGCAAAACATGCATGAAACTAATCCCATTCTTCAAAACTCAACTCTCTTTCAGAAACCCTTCTTCTATACGTCCCAAGACATACAAGTGTAAGATTCAGAATTATTTGGTGACAGAAGTTGAAACTGTAAACCCTCAAGACATGATAAGCATTTATATGAGATTCCCGCTGATTGGTTGATAAACAGAAGAACTTGAACAAATTCAATCTAGTGTGGATAGTGAAAATTCATCTCATGAGTTTCTAAGATTATTTTCTCCATGGATCAACCAGACTATAGATCTCAAGGTGTATGGAGCTACATCAAGCCAATGACAGGAATTTGCCTTACCGTCCTTTCGATGACTTTCACATACTTCCCATTTTCGGCTTTGGTTACGGGTAGACTATCCCCCGGTTGGTAGTAGGTAGCCCTAATCGAAATTTTCCACCAGTTTTCCATCATTCCCAATTTCATCCTTCCTTTTCCTTTTTCTTTTAATTTAGATAGGATTTTTAGAAATCCATATCTTGCATTGTTTTCCCATGGACAAGGATGGACAAAATACCCCGGCTTGTCTTCTCAACACCTTAATTCACAGTCTAGCTAATCCATAAATCACATAATCCCTTCAACCCATGAAAATCGTGTAATGTGGACTAGGTGTAAAAGTGTTCAGATTTTCTATCAATCACAGAAATAGGGGAATTCACATATAAAACCATTATGCTATGAGAGATTCCAGACATACAGCCCCATACACTTCATATCTCCTCCTCTTATGCTCATATCATCTGGAATGCATAGAAACAATGTTTTCCAAAAGAGTTTTGAATTTTGGAAAAATCGAAAAATTTCCACATAATTGCTTGAAATGTTACAAAACGCTGGATTCATCCAAGTGATCCTACACCCCCAACCAAATCTTGCATTGCCCTCAATGTAAAAGATGTGCAATGAGCAAAACATGAGAGCAATTTGAAAAATAAAAGGGAGTGAGGAATGATAGTACCTGAGAGAGTGAAAAGTGGAATTCGTCCTCCTTCTAACAAACCTATGAAAAAGCAAACAAAGCAACAAAATCCTAATCATAACTACTCTATACCTCCATCAGACTAGGAGATCAATCATCCTGATACACAGGATCATTCAGAGGTATGGACATACCTTCTGAAGGAAATTTCTCAAAGAACGGCTTTAATCGCTGCCCATTTGCTTTAAAAATGTTGTCGTTCCTCGGATTTAACAGCTCGACAGTCCCATATGGATAGACATTTTGCACAATGTAGGGACTGGTCCATCGAGATCTCAATTTTCCCGAAAATAGATGTAAGCGAGAATTATACATGAGGACTTTTTGATTGATCGTGAATGTCTTACGAAGAATATTTTTATCATGGAATATCTTCGTCTTGTCCTTGTAAATTCTCGCATTCTTATATGCATCGTTCCGGATTTCTGCAAGTTCATTCAATTGTAGTTTGCGCAACGAGCTTGCCTTGTCAGAATCAAAATTCATCTTCTTAATTGCCCAATATGCCCTATGTTCTAACTCCACAGGCAAGTGACAAGCCTTCCCGTAGACAAGTCTATAGGGAGACATTCCAATAGGGGTCTTAAAAGCAGTACGGTATGCCCAAAGTGCATCGGTAAGCCGAAGCGACCAATCCTTGGGATCGGGGTTCACCATTTTCTCTAGAATGTGTTTAATCTCCCTATTGGATATCTCAGCTTGTCCACTAGTTTGTGGGTGATAGGGAGTGCTCACTTTGTGTGTTACACCATATTTCTTCATTAAAGTTTCAAAAGGGCGATTGCAAAAGTGAGACCCTCCATCACTTATGATGACGCGGGGCGTTCCAAACCGGGAAAGAATATTCTCTTTTAAGAAGCAAATGACCGTTTTATGGTCATTATTCCGACAAGGGATGGCCTCGACCCATTTGGAAACATAATCAACGGCAAGCAAGACGTATAGGTTTCCAAAAGAAGATGGGAATGGGCCCATGAAATCGATGCCCCAACAATAAAAAATTTTGATTATTAAGATGGGATTGAGTGGCATCATATTTTTACAGGAGATTCCTCCTAATTTCTGACAAGGTTCACATGCTTTGCAAAACTCATGTGTGTCTTTGAACATGGTGGGCCAATAAAACCCACATTGCAGAATTTTCACTGTGGTCTTTTTAGCCGAAAAGTGGCCACCACATGCCTGAGAATGACAGAAGGAGATGATACTTTGTTGTTCCTCATCCGGCACACATCTCCTTATGATTTGATCGGGACAATACTTGAATAAGTATAGGTTATCCCATAGGAATTTCCACACCTCTGTGAAGAATTTATCCTTATCTTACTTTTTCCAATGTGTAGGAGTTGTACCTGTAGTAAGATAGTTAGCAATGTCCGCATACCATGGTAATTGGGAAACAGCAAAAAGTTGTTCATCAGGGAACATGTCATTGATTGCAGTCGTTTCAGGGGAATCAGTGAGGACAAGTCGAGAGAGATGGTCGGCTACTACATTCTCTACTCCTTTCTTATCACGTATTTCTATGTCGAATTCCTAAAGTAAAAGGATCCATCTTAACAACTGTGGTTTAGCATCCTTCTTAGAAAGAAGATACTTAAGCACGGCATAGTCAGTGAATATAATGATCTTGGATCCAATCAAGTAGGACCTAAACTTGTCCAAGGCAAAAACTACGGCTAAAAGTTCTTTTTCAGTAGTGGTGTAGTTTGCTTGGGCTGAGTTTAGGGTTCTACTTGCATAGTAGATGACACATGGCTTTTTCTCTTTTCTTTGGCCTAACACGGCCCCAATAGCATAGTCACTAGCATCGCACATAATCTCAAAAGGAATGCTCCAATCAGGTGGTTACATTATGAGAGCACATGTCAACATACCTTTAAGGGTGGTAAAGGCCTTTTGACATTCTTCATTCCACTCGAATGAATTTTCCTTTTGAAGTAGGTTACATAAAGGGCGAGAGAATGAACTGAAGTCCTTTATGAACCTTCTGTAAAATCCTGCGTGTCCTAAAAAGGACCGTACATCTCGTATGCTCTTGGGTGGTGGAAGGTTAGAGATAAGATCAATTTTCTCTTTATCCACCTCGATTCCATTTTGTGAAACGATGTGACCAAGTACAATTCCCTTTTGAACCATGAAGTGACACTTCTCCCAATTGAGCACAAGGTTCTTCTCTTCACATCTTTTCAGCACAGATTTCAAGTGCTTAAGGCACTCATCAAAGTTACAACCAAATACGAAAAAATCATCCATGAAGACTTCGAGAATGGTCCCCACCATGTCAGAAAAGATACTCATCATACAACGCTGAAAGGTGGCAGGGGCATTACATAGTCCAAACGGCATCCGTCGGTAGGCAAAAGTGCCGAATGGACATGTGAATGTAGTCTTTTCTTGGTCTTCACGGGCAATTTCTATTTGGTTGTACCCTGAATAGCCATCAAGGAAGCAAAAGTGGGAATGACCCGCCAACCGTTCTAAAATTTGATCAACAAATGGTAGGGGGAAGTGGTCTTTCCTCGTGACAATGTTTAGCTTCCTGTAGTCAATGCACATTCTCCAACCGGTAGTGACTCTAGTTGGCACGAGTTCATTATTGGCATTGGCTACAATGGTTATTCCAGATTTCTTAGGCACCACTTAAGTTGGGCTCACCCATTGGCTATCGGATATTGGGTAAATAATACCTACATCCAATAGTTTTACCACTTCGGCCTTAACCACATCCTTCATGTTTGGATTTAGTCGTCTTTGTGGTTGCCTAGATGTTTTCGCATTCTCCTCAAGGTGTATGCGATGAGTACAAATCAGTGGGTCTATGCCTTTGAGATCCGCAATTGACCATCTAATGGCACTCTTGTGCTCTAATAGAGTGGCTATTAGCCTACTCTCTTGTTCCTCATCCAAGTGGGAAGAAATCACCACTGGATATGTCTCATCTCGACCTAAATAAATATATTTTAGCTCACTTGGTAATGGTTTTAGGTCGAGTGTTGGTGCCTTGATGTTGGATGGGAGGGCCTTGTTCTCGTTTACAGGCAAAGGCTCAAATAGGGCCCTCCATCTTTTATTATCAAGCACTGGCATCATCTCTAGTATGGCATCCATCTCTTATATTGTGTCATCATTTATCTCATGAGAATGGGCCACACATGCCTCCAAAGGGTCGGAAGATAGTGATAAGGGGACTGTATCCTCCACGAATGATTCAATCATGTTTAATTCGTGGACATCATCATCAACCTCCCGTGGTTGTTTGCATAAATCAAATATGTTAAGTTCAAGGGTCATATTTCCAAAGGACATTTGTACAAGTCCGTTTCTACAATTGATAATGGTATTTGAAGTAGCTAGAAACGGTCGTCCAAGTATGACGGAAATTTGAGCACCGGTGCCTATCACGGGATGTGTATCCAAGACAAGAAAGTCTACTGGGTAGTAGAATTTATCAACTTGGACTAGAACATCCTCTATCATTCCTCTCGGTATACGGATGGATCTATCAGCAAGTTGGAGTGTGGTTTTGGTGGGTTTCAATTCACCTAACCCAAGTTGTTCGTAGACTGAGTATGGAATGAGATTCACACTTGCCCCCAAGTCGAGTAAGGCTTGTTTGATCCGGTAGTCTCCTATGATGCATGAGATGGTTGGACTACCCGGATCCTTGTATTTTTGGGGCACCTCTTGTTTGATGATGGCGCTCAAATTCTCAGTCAAAAGAACTTTGTTGTGAACGTTGTGTTTCCTTTTGACTGTACACAATTCCTTTAGAAATTTGGCATAAGATGGTATTTATTTTATTGCATCCAACAACGGAATGTTGATCTTCACCTGCTTGAATGCTTCTAAAATTTCCAGATTTTTATCTAAAGGTTTAGGTGAAATCAACCTTTGTGGAAACGGAGCAACCGGCTTGTATTGCCTTTCCGGTTCTTTCTCTTGTGGGGTATTGTTCGAGCTATCATCCTCTCTAGAAATTTTCGGATCCTTAGGCTTTGGGGCCTTCACCGGATTAGATTTGTCAATTTCTTTCCCACTTCTCAAAGTGGTGATAGCTTGAACATGTTCCGTGTGGTGGGAGGATGAGCTTGCATCTTGTATCTCAAACTGTGTTCTTGGGTTAGGAAGAGGTTGGGCAGGAAGTGTGCCCTTCTCTCTAACACTAAGATGAGATTCAACTCTAGCCAGTGATGTTTTCAATTCATTGATGGCTTGATTTGAATTTTGATTGAATTTCAATTGCTCTTGCATGAACCCATCTATTTTTAGAGAATTTGTCTTGTTATACTCAGCTTGGACCGATACGAATGCACCCAACATCTCCTCTAGTGATACTTTTGGAGTGTTGCTTGCATTTGCAGTGGGTCCATTCCTCCAACCGAAGTTGGGATGGTTCTTCCAATTAGGATTAAACGTGTTTGAGTTTGGAGCACCAAATTGCTGTTGATAATTGTTTATGGCATTTGTTTGTTCTTGTAAGATGCCTTGAACTGCTGAAATTGTGGGACAATCTTGTGTTGCATGTTGAGTTCTAGCACAAATTCCACAAACAGTTTCAACGTCAGTGGAGTTGATCGTTTCTCCTTTCCTTAATTCCATGGCTTCAACCTTTCTTGTGAGGCTAGCCACCTGTGCACTTATGCTATCTTCTTCTGATAAGACATACATTCCTTCCTTTTTCTTTTGTTGGCCAGTCTTGGAATTTGTTGGTTTTGATGTGTCCCAAGACTGTGCATTCTCAGCCAATTCTTCCAAATAATCCCATGCTTCATCAGCTTCCTTATTCATGAACTCCCCATTACACATCATCTCTATAAATTGGCGCATGGGTGAAGTCAGTCCTTCATAGAAAAAGCTTATAACCCGCCAAATTTCATAGCCATGATGTGGGCATTCATTTAATAAATCCTTAAACCTCTCCCAACATTAGAAGAAGGTTTCATCTTCCTTTTGGGCAAAGTTCATGATAAGGCGCTTCAACATGTTTGTTTTGTGAGTAGGGAAGAATTTTTTTATGAATTCTCTGTGCATATCAGTCCATGCACCAATTGATCTTGGCCTCAATGCATAAAGCCAACCCTTGGCTTTATCTTTAAGAGTGAAAGGGAAGAATTTGAGTCTCACTACATCTTCAGTCACATTTGCAAAGTGCATGGTGGTGATTACCTCATCAAACTCCTTAAGGTGTTGATAGGCACTTTCACTGTCTAATCCATGGAATTTAGGGAGAAGTTGGATCACTCCCGGTTTCAAATCCACATTCCCTGCATTTTGTGGAAAAACTACGCATGAGGGAGTGCTCGCTCTTGCGGGTTGCAAGAAATCACGTAAAGTGCTAGGTCGGGGAGCATTCTCAACCACATTCTCCCCTGTTTCAGTTTGGTTTTAGCCCGGATTAGGTTGATTTGCAGCCATATTTTCAGACAAAATTGGAGAGTTTAGATGTCTCCTAGCACGTGGTTCTCTGTCAATTCCTTCTACTATCCCCCCTTCACTTATGAGTCGGTTATTGGAATCCCGAGCCCAATGTGGCATGCAAAACCAAAAAAATAAGAAACAAAGAGAAAGAAGAATTCTTCCTCCCCTTCTTTACTTTTCTCTAAGACCGAAGCACAAGGTGTCTTGCAATGGCTAAGCCAGAAGCAAGGATAGAGACCGATTTCTCCTGGTCAATAGGGGTTCAGAGAACTCCCCACCCACTCTTTGAATCTTTTGAGAAAAAGTGCAGAAAAAGGAGAAAGAGGAGTAGAGGTGAGAGAAGAAATCTCTGAGCACAAGGTGATCCAAGACGGCAGAGCCGACCAATAGGAATCCAAGTGGCACAAGGCCGACCTTTCAGAGATCCAAAAGGAGTCTCCACCCACTCTACAAGAGATGAATATGATAGGAATGAATAGGAGAAGGAGAAGAGTAAGGTTTAGAAAGATAAAACTTGATTCGACACTTGATATCCTTGTATCTTCTTCAGCTTCCTAGAAATCCCTGAAAAGAAAAATCAAATAAACAAACTAAGTTAGTCCTAAAATCCTAAAAATCCTAAATAGATACTAATTTCAGAAATTTGTGAAAAACCGTCAAACTCCCCGGCAACGGCACCAAAAACTTGTTCGCTTCCCCAAGTGTAGGGTTGCGATGTAGTAATAAACTCGGTAAGACCGAGGTCGATCCACAAGGACTTATGTAGGATTTCACAAACACATCTAAAAGTGTCTATTGAAAGCTAATAGCCAGATTTTTGTATGAATTTGATGTGAGTAACAAAATTGAATTAAATTGAAGGTAACTAATTATAGAAAGGCACTAGGGGTTCAAGGATCCACCTGTAGCAATCCTTGATGTTCAATCCGCTGTGGTATTTCATTCTCTCAACTAAAATCAACATTAAGGTCTATCTAGTCGGATGATAGAGCTGTTAAACCAAACAATCTGTCATATGTAAGTTCAATGCATAAGATTCACTCAATGTAGGCTGAGCTGAGCATGCTCAATTGCATAGGTCATTCCCCTTTCCAAAAGGTCCAGTTCACAATCATAACCATCCTCAAGTCCTGTCACAAGACAAGGCTAGATCATGATTTGAACTTGATTCAAATCACATGCACAATCCCTTACATAATTCAGAAAATCAGAAAAATAGAACTTTGGTAGGAAGTCCCTTCATGAAGATCATAGTACTAGAGCGCACTCCGATTCCTCGGATCATACAGGTCTAGACTGATACAAACCAATTAAGAAGTTAAGTAATTCTCCCAAACATCCATGAGTCATCATAAGACTAAGAAAAACTACTTAAAAACTTGTATAAACTTCAAACCATAGTTCATAATCATGAATTCCACACTTAAAACCAACTAACTACGAATTGAAACATCTTGGATCCACTACAAGCTTCACCTCTTAGCCCTAGCTAAGAGGTTTAGCTGCTCATGATCCAAGGAAACATGAAACAACTAAAAAATCATAAAAACAGCAAAACAAACTAGAAGGAGTTGTGGAACTACGAAATCTACTTCCGCCGCCTCCAAGCTTGCTTCAATCCTCCTTTGATACCCTAGGAACGATCCCTAGGTGTCCTTTTATAGTATAGAGGCTCTGCAACTTCAGAAGAATCGAGAATCTGCGTAAGAGTACGCAGTGCGCAGAGAAAATCGGCGCCAAAGATGGAAATTTCCATTTCTTCACGTGGCCGACCGGTCACGACCGGTCGTGCCTCAATGAAACATAGTCCCGCAGCCTTGGCTGACCGGTCAAGACCGGTCGTACCTCTCCAGCAGTAGTCCAGCAGCCTTGGCCGACTGGTCAAGATCGGTCGTGCCTCTCCAGCAGCAGTCCAGCATGCTTAGCTGACCAGTCGAGATCGGTCAGGCTCTCTTGGCCGACCGATCAAGACCGGTCGGACTTGTTCTTCTTCAATTTCTTCTTTCTTTCTTCTTTCTTTCTTCTTTGCTTCTTTCTTTCTTTGGTCCTAAAGTGATCTTCATCCAAATAGTTCCAAATGAGCCCTTTTATCTTCAATTAGGTGGAGTCCACTCTCAATCCTGTAGTCACAAAACGTGCATTCCGTTAGCTTTTAAATCATGAAAACCTCACACAATGAGTGATGAATTGGGGTTAGAATATGCACAATTAAGAGCTCAACAGTACCCCACCCCGTTCATTCAGGAGGTCGATCATGGCCTAAAAGCGGCTTGGCATCGGTGACTTCGGTCTCCGAAAAGGTAGTCCCCCTCTGGAGGTCACCCGTCGGAGCTTAAAACCTGAAATATTCTAAGTGTTGGAATGTGCATACACCACTCTCTCTCCACATGCGGATGACATGAGAAGACATGCACCCACACCCATACAACATGCACATGAGACCTCTCCCTCTCCCTTTTCAATGTTTTCAGAATTTTAAAAAATACAAAAAATCATAAAAATACGTTAAGTGAGGACACGTGCGCCCACACCAGAGCACAAGCGCCTGGTGCATGGGTACATGCGCCCACTCCCCATACAACATGCACATGACCCCTCTTGTTCCCACATGCGCTCATGCTCCATCTCACATGCGGACCCGATCAGATACCTGATTAACATGCTACAAATACCCCACTCACTTGTTGAACAAGGGACGCCTTCAGTTTTGGAAAAGATCGCCAAAGTAAGGTAAAATCTTCACCGGAAACCTCACCGGAAAGGGACATGCGCCCGTCCCTTCGCCGGATGCCTTCGCCGGAAAGGGATTAATCCCAACAGAAGGAGAAGATTCAGAATTTCTCCAAAGTCACATAGCATGCGCCCATTCTTTGGAGGGGGAATGTGCAGAAATGCACTAAGTGGCATTGTGACATGTGCCCATGCCCATGGAGCTTTGAAAAGAAAAAAAAATATTATAGAGTGGAAAGGTCACATGCACCCGGGAGAGGCACATGCGTTCACCTCCCATCCATCCTCTCTCTCTCCTCCCTTTTCTTTTCACATGCGCCTGAGGGAGAGGGCACATGCACCCACCTCAGCCACATCTGCCCACGTCCCATGACAGGTGCACCCGGACGCTGATGGGGAGGTGGGACCTTCCATGGTATGGCACGCTTTCGATTTGACTCGCTTACCGATCGCGTCAGCGCTCTTAGACACACATCAATGTCCTCTATCCGTCTCCTGGACCGGATTCACCAACAATCAATGTTAGGTGGACCGAATTGCAGATTTAATCAAAATCACCAACACTTAGTCAAAATTAAAAATCTTGGAAACCCCTCCGGAAAAGCCGAAAACGGCCGAAATCGAGAGGAATCGGGCGGAATTTGACCAACCCCAATAGGGAGACTTCTCTCCGCCATAACATGATACACCATAATCATGCATTACAATGAGATTATCTGAACTCAGGATCTCCGAGAACCCTAATTAAGCGGTCAATAGGCCCACTAAGTCATTTTCAGCCTTGGAAAGTGCTCTGCCGGTTCGAAAATCGACTGGTGCTAAGCAAATCGAAATGCGATCACATTGCGACCTTTGTAGACATGATTCGTCCCTATTCAAAGATGATTATTGATGGTATCCATCGAATGCCCCAATCAGACCGCAAACAGGTCCACTACTTAGTCATTTTCAGCCCTAGCAAGTGCCCTGATGGCTCGAAAATCGACTAATGCCAAATGAAATCAATTGCGATCGCAAAGACAAAAATATCGATGACGCAAAGATATACACGAAGCAGATTAATCAAATCAGACGCATAATTTTTCTGATACACTGAACATCTAACATAAATGTGATCCTCTCTCGAGCATGCATAAAGCATATTTACTTTGTACCGTGCTTATTTGCATCCATTGCATGATTTATTTCATCCCGAATCGAGATACGAAACTAAATCAAAGGGGACTATGCTGATCATCGAAAATCATAATCAAAGAGTTATAAAACGTCTGAAATACTTCATTGTTAAGACCAGTTGATGTGCGTCCTGTCCAAAGCGGGATCCGTCAGTTGAGTGGATAAGGTAATGAGTGCCTTCCAGTAAATCACCCGTCCAACCTGAGACGGTCACTGGCCCTGGTTGCACTAAGAAACCATGGAGTGCCTTCCAGCAAGTCACCCGTCCAAACACGAGACGGTCACTGGCCCTGGTTGCACTAAGAAACCATGGAGTGCCTTTCAGCAAGTCACCTGTCCAAACACGAGACGGTCACTGGCCCTGGTTGCACTAAGAAACCATGGAGTGCCTCCAGCAAGTCACCCGTCCAACCACAAGACAGTCACTGGCCATGGTTGCACTAAGAAACCATGGAGTGCCTTCCAGCAAGTCACCCGTCCAAACACGAGACGGTCACTGGCCCTGGTTGTACTAAACGAAAACTGTGGAGTGTATTCCTGAAAGTCATTTCGTCCACAGAGACGCGCGATGACACTGAGATACACGACTCGGTTAAAATCCTGGTTGCTACTCAACTAAGAATGCCCGAAAGAGTATGGGACCCACATCTAACTGGTCTTAACAATGGCTTGGTCCATAAGGAATCCTAAACTTGGTCTCTGCGACCATGAACTCGAGACTATAATCCCTAACGATTTAAACTACTTCCTCGATCTATCCGAGCTTCATCCCTTTAATATTCCATCTATTGTATAACTGCAATTGTTCACTCCCCAAGTGTAGGGTTGCGAAGTAGTAATAATTCAGAAAGACCGAGTATCGTTCCTACAGAGATTTATGTATGGATATCTTCAGAACTTGTCTAAAACAACTAGTAATTACGATCATATTAAGAGCTAAAACTGAAAAATAGCGATTTGGTTTTAAACAGTGAATGGTTAAGGTAATTTCAATCTAAAAAGGCACTAGAGCACCAAGGATCCACTTTTGATAAGTTTCAATGCATCAACACAACTAGGTCTCTCACAACTCAATCGGAATCGAATTCATATCTCTATCTGATCAGAATATAGAGCGGTTAAATCAACAATTATCCAAAATAAGTGCTTATTCATTGATTTGATTCCCATAACCATGCTCAGGCCTTGGGCACACTCAATTGTATAGGCCAAGCCTCTTTCCAATTCTAGTTGAGATTCATAATCATAGCTTTCACCAAATCCTGTCACTAGACTTGATTACAACTCATGATTAGAACTCTAATTAAATCAAAATCAAATAATAAACAACTATTCTAGATTATACAACAAAAGATAAGAACTTTAGTTGAATGAGTTCCCACATGAAAATCAGGCCATTGCATACAAGGCAATCAAAGCGTCTACCATGCCCGGAGTCGATGGTAGATCAATGAACTACACAAGCATAAACAATGCTCAAAGTTTAAGATACTAAGCTAGGATCACTAAGAATCACATGAGCTCGGAGTCATCAAGAGATCAAAGTAGAAACCAACATAGTACTTGATTCAAACTCACATTAACTAAAATTCATCAATTAAATCATAAAAAGGAAACCTAGGTTGCATCAATCCATCAAAAACGAATCAAAAGCTTCACCTCTTAGCCCTAGCTAAAAGGTTTTAGTTCATCTCTAACATCCTTGAACTAGAAGCCTCTAAAAACATAAAAAATAACTAAAACAAGAAGAAAACTAGAAATCCGAAGTAGAATCCGTCTCCTAAGCAATCCTCACGTCCTAGCATCCTTTGGTATGAAGGGAAGATGTCCTTTTATAGCTTGGAGGTGTCATTTACGTAAGAAAGTTCCAGATTTCGCGTAGAGTTACGCACTTGCGCAGAGATTTCCGGAGTCTCAAAATAAAAATAGCCTTTTTCGCATGGCCGACCGGTCTTGACCGGTCGGTCCTATGAATCCCTTAGTCCAGCAGCCATGCCCGACCGATCTTGACCGGTCAGACTGGCAGTCCATCTGTCCAGCGAATCCAATGGTGTAGCCGACCGGTCTTGACCAGTCGGGCTTCTTTGGCCGACCGGTCTTGACCGGTCTAGCCTCCTTCCTTCTTTATTTCTTTATTTCTTTCTTCTTTTTCTCTTCTCTCCTTGCTTTCTTCTCTTTGATCTTCCTTCATGCTTGATCCAATGGTCTTCAACGCTCATAAAAGACTCCATTTAGTCTTCAATTTGTGAAATCTCCCTCTTGTTCCTACAATCACAAATCATGCCTTAGAATAGTCCTTTAAACATGTAAACCGTGCATAATGAGTGATGAATTGGGGTTAGAATATGCACAATTAAGAGCTCAACAGCAATCATAGTAGAATCTTATCGCTTTGTGTCGTGGTTTTCTCCCGTAAGGGTTTCCACGTAAAAAATCTCTGTATTGTCTATGTTGTGCTTTATTTAATTCATTTATGATACATGCATGCATTTACTTTTGCCTTTTAATCAAGGGTGATCATCCATTGATGTAATTAAGGGTTCGTGACCAGTTCACAGCCTGGAATGTAAAAGACCTCGGGATCTCTGGAATAAAATTCACCTCGCGATGCTTTCTTGTGTATACTTTGTGATTGCTTGTGATTGTCCATGAATATCTATATACTCAGAATTCCCCCCAGAATAATGAAACACAGGAAAAACTGTTGACGAGCATGATTTTTTCTAGTTCTAACAAACACTTCTTGAAATGCAGGAATTATGGGACAATCTTGCGTAGAGTGTACATTAGCGGCACAAATTCCACATAAGTTCTCAATGGCTTCCGTGGACTTAGAAACCACTCTTGCTCAGTTTCATGGCCTCGACTTTTCTTGTGAGGTTGGCTAGCTAGCCCTGCATTAACATCATCTTCCTCCTTAAGAATGTAAATCCCTCATTTCTCTTTTTGTTGAGGAGGCTTGAGGTTACTAAACTTGTCTGAGGTATCCCAAGATTGGGCATTCTCGGCCAACATGTCCAAGTAACTCCATGCGTCATCTGGCTTTTTGCTCATGAACTCACCATTACACATCATCTCTACAAATTGGCGCATGTTGGAATTTTTTCCATCATAAAAGAAATTGATAATACGCCAACCTTCGTATCCATGATGTGGGCAAGTAAGTAAGAGCACCTTAAACTGTTCCCAACTTTGAAAGAACGATTCACCCTCTTTTCCCATTGTTGAACCTCCAATTTATACATTGCATTACCCATTACATCGTATTATATGCATAGTTTTCATGCTTAAAAGGCCCATCTAATGCATGTTTTGTGATTTTAGGAATGAGAGCGGACTTCACCCAATTGGAGACTAAAAAGAGCCATTTGAAGCCATCGGATGAAGGTTGAAGAAGGATCAAAGAAAGGAAGAAAGAAGTCAAAGAAGAGAAGAAAGAAAGCAGAAAAAGGCAGCCAAGACCGATCGTCCGACCGGTCGTCCATAGCCAGGACCGGTCGTCCATAGCCAGGACCGGTCGTCCGACCGGTTCGAACACTCAACAGAGAAGAGGCCACACTGCAAAGCTTGTTGGACTATACACGACCGGTCGTACAACCGGTCGTCAACTACTCAGATCGGTCGTGAGACCGGTCTTTGGATTAAAAATTTGGTTCCAAAATTATGAAAACACTTTGGACTATTTTCGCACTTTTGTGACCGGTCGTGCGACCAGTCGTTCATAGGGTCAGACCGGTCGTGCGACCGGTCTTCTGCGTAACAGAGCTTGTCCATGAAGCTCCGATTTTCCCTGCGCAGTCCGGGATTTCTTGCGCAATCTGGAACCTTCCGTGCTATACTATAAAAGGACACCTAGGGCTTCTTCCTAGGGCATAATAGAAGCTAAGGGATGTCGTGGGAGAGGAAGGAAGCCGTCGTGCAGCATCTGCAACCTCCAAACTCCGGTTTTTCTATGTTTTCTAGCTTTTTCATGAGTTTTAGTTGTAGTATGACAATGCTCGGCTAGAATCTCTCAGCTAAGGCTGAGAGGTGAAGCTTGTAGCCGATTTCATGTTTGATTCAGTCTAATTCAAGTAATTATACTTCAAGTTTGGATTTTTACTTAATATAGTTCTTAAAAGTTGATAGTTTGAGATGTTTTATGAGAGTTCATGTGCTTCGGACATGGATTCCTTGTAATTCTATGAGATTATCATATTGTGCTTGTTTAGATTCGAATTATAGTAATCCTTGAGCAGTCCATAGTCCATAGGCATGGCTATTACTCCGAAGGCTATGATTTTAATTCTACATTGTTGAATGGGACTAGAACTTGGAAGTTCAACTTGAGTGGGACTGAGTGTGTCTAATGTTTTATTTTCCAACTAGATGAGAGAGATAGGACTTCAAATCTAGTTGTGTATTTTGCTTGGATTGATTGGATTGACGTGGGATTGCTAAAAGTGGATCCTTGAATGCCTTAGTGCCTTTAAACTACTGTTTTCATTAAAGTTACTGTTTTAGTATAATTGCTTCGATTGAATCTCCTATTTATTGCAAAATTGAGTTGCTGGAATAGTTTGGAACCTGTTTTCCTATTCCCTGTGAATCGACCTCGGTCTTACCAAGTTTTATTACTACATCGCAGCCTTGCACTTGAGGCGAGCGAACAAGTTTTTGACGCCGTTGCCGGGGAATTTAGATAACGGTTTTCAAATTGTTTTAGTGGCTGTAGAAGTAGAATTAGATAGGGTTTTTCTGATTTCTTAGAACTAATCAAAATTGTTTGTTTTGTAGGATTTCTCCTCTAGTTCAAGCACATCGGGTAATATCCTTTTAACTTAGCTTTTTGCAGATTTTTTAATTTCTAGATTAATTTCAAATTTCTAGGATTTAGGAATAGCTTAGTTTTTAGTTGAGTGGTTTATGTCCCGTTGGGAACGTGACCACTCTAATCGTCTCCAATCCGAAGGTGGTTTAGTTGGACCATTGTTAGTCCATAGACGAGTCTGAAATTACCAAGAACGTTGTGAAAGTTTGGGGAGTATGGATCAAACACCTATAATGAATCCTCTCCCTCCTACTCCAACTACAAACGCAAATCAAGAGGGAGTAGGAGAGAATGAGGTACATAATGTTCCTCCAATGAGATCTCTACGGGATTACCTACAACTAGCCCGTGCAATTACACCCTCTTTCATGGTTCTACCACCAAACGGGGGAAACATTGACATAAAGCCAGGTATAATTCAACTTATACCAAAATTCCATGGGTTAGACTCTGACAACCCATATCTGCACTTGAAAGAATTCAAAGAAGTAGTGGCTACCTTGTAATACACCAATGTTTCTAAGGATACCATTAAGCTTAAACTCTTTCCCTTTTCATTGAAAGAAAGAGCCAAAAATTGGCTTCACTCTCTTAGACCACATTCGATTGGGTCATGGAATGAGATGACCCGAGAATTCTTGAAAAAGTTCTTCCCGACTCATAAAACGAACACCCTTTGAAGAGCCATAATGAATTTTTCAGCTAAAGAGGGTGAATCTTTCTTCCAATGTTGGGAGAGATTTAAGGACCACCTACTTGCTTGCCCACATCATGGCTATGAGAGTTGGCGAATTATAAACTTTTTCAACGATGGATTAAGTTCCAATATACGCCAATTTGTAGAGATGATGTGCAATGGCAAGTTTATGAGCAAAAATCCAGATGAGGCTTGGAGTTATTTGGACATGTTGGCTAAAAATGCCCAATCTTGGGATACCTCAGATAAACCCAACAAACCCAAGCCTACTCAAGAGAAAGAGAAATGAGGGACCTATATCCTCAAGGAGGAAGATGACGTGAATGAAAGGATAGCCAACCTCACAAGGAAGATCGAGGCAATGGAACTTAGTAAAAGTGGAGTTCCAAAGTCCAATGAAGCTATTGAGACCATATGTGGGATTTGTCACACCGATTTACACGCTACGCAAGATTGTCCCACAATTCCTGCATTTCAAGAGGTGTTACATGAACATGCAAATGCCACATATGGGTATCAACGGCCTTTCAATGGATCGGTGGGTAATACGTACAATACTAGTTAGAAGAACCACCCAAATTTCAGTTAGAAGAATGCTCCCACAGGCAATCCTACCAACTCTCAAGGAGGGCCACCCATGCAAAATATGACCCCACCTCAATTCTTAATGGAGGATACCTTGAAAACGTTTATACAAGGGCAAACGCAAATTAATCAAACAAATCAGCAAATGTTCCAAGAGCTTAAAGTCTCGGTTGATGAGATTAAGGGACACTTGATTGCTAGGGAAGGGACCTTTCCAGCCCAACCTCAGCCCAATCCAAAACAAGTACATGAAGTAAGCATCCCTGATCCATTCAACCAACATATGGAGCAAGCCAAATCTGTCACCACTCTTAGAAGTGGTAAACAAATCGACAAATCTATTCCGGTGAAAGCCAACAAGCCTAATGATCCGGTAAATTCTGAGGATGAGGACGGATCTAACTTAGCCCCACAAGAGAAGGAACGCATCTATAAGCCTGTAGCACCATTCCCTTCGAGATTGGTTGCCCCAAAATCTCTTCCAAACTCTCATCATATTCTAGAGATTTTCAGACAAGTCAAGATAAACATTCCTTTGCTCGATGTCATCAAACAAATCCCCTCTTATGCCAAGTTTCTAAAGGACTTATGCACAACTAAACGCAAATATAACGTGCAGCAAAAGGCCTTCTTAAATGAGCAAGTGAGTGCCATTCTCACTCAAAAGACCCCCCCAAAATTCAAGGATCCCGGTAGTCCCACAATCTCATGTATAATTGGAGACTACCGGATTGAGCGTGCATTGCTAAATTTGGGGGCAACCGTAAACTTGATCCCATACTCGGTATATGAGCAATTGGGTCTTGGTGAATTAAAACCCACCAAAACCACGTTGCAACTCACTGATAGATCTATCCATGTACCGAGGGGGATAGTTGAGGATGTTCTAGTCCAAGTTGATAAATTCTACTACCCGGTAGATTTTATCGTATTGGACACACAACCGGTTTTAGATGCTAGCACTCAAATACCAGTGATCTTAGGCCGCCCATTCCTTGCTACATCAAACACAATCATCAATTGCCGGAATGGGGTGATGCAATTATCCTTTGGGAACATGACATTAGAGGTAAATGTGTTCCACTTGGGCAAAAGACATAGGGATGTTGATGATGACGAGTTCTTCGAGGTAAACATGCTCGAATCTCTTAAAGAAGAACTCCTCCAACTTGAACCACTAGAAAGCTTAGAGACATGCTTGGCACATTTCATGGATTCCAAAGACCCCATCATTAGTGGAATTGTGCAAGCATTGAATATAGATATACCGGTAGTTGGTACTAGCCGGTGGAGGCCTCACTTTGAAAAATTGCCACCAACCACATCAAGGCCTCTACCGTCTAACATCAAACCACTGAAGCTTGACCTTAAACCATTGTCATCCGAGCTTAAATATGTATATTTGGTTAAGAGGAAACTTTTCCAGTTGTCATTGCCTCTCACCTAGAGAAAGACCAAGAGCTTAAGTTGATCGAGCTACTCAAAGAACATAGGGAAGCCATAGGTTGGACAATAGCGGATCTCAAAGGGATAGACTCTTCGGTTTGTACTCACCGTATAAACCTTGAAGAAAATGCAAAAATGACTAGACAACCTCAAAGACGGCTAAATCCAAACATGATGGAGGTTGTCAAAGCCGAGGTGTTAAAGCTATTAGATGTGGGTATCATCTACCCCATCTCGGATAGCCAATGGGTGAGTCCTACCCAAGTTGTACCAAAGAAATCCAGTATTAGCATCATAGAAAACGCCAACAACGAGCTTATACCGACTACAGTGACCACAGGTTGGCGTATGTGCATTGATTATCGGAAGCTCAACACGGTTACTAGGAAGGACCACTTCCCCCTCCCATTCATGGATCAAATTTTGGAGAGGTTAGTGGGTCATTCCTATTATTGCTTCCTAGATGGCTACTTCGGCTACAACCAAATTGAGATAGCTCCGGAGGACCAAGAGAAAACCACATTTACATGCCCGTTTGGTACCTTCGCTTACCGAAGAATGCCATTCGAGCTATGTAATGCACCCGCCACATTCCAACGATGTATGTTGAGTATTTTCTCGAACATGGTGGGTGAGTTTCTCGAGGTGTTCATGGATGACTTTTTTTTTTTGGTTGTACGTTTGACGAGTGCCTCATGTTCACTCCCCAAGTGTAGGGTTGCGAAGTAGTAATAATTCGGAAAGACCGAGTATCGTTCCCACAGAGATTTATGAATGAGTATTCTCAGAATTAAACTAAAACAACTAATAATTAAGATTTTATTAAGAACTAAAGCTGAAAAATAATGATTTGTGTTTAAACAATGAATGTGTAAGGTAATATCAATCTAAAAAGGCACTAGAGCGTCATGGATCCACTTTTGATAAGTTTCAATACATCAACATAACTAGATCTCACATAACTCAATCGAAATCGAATTCATATCTCTATCCGATCGGAATATAGAGCGGTTCAATCAACAATTATCTAAAACAGTTGCTCATTCATTGATTCGATTCCCACAATAATACTCAGGCCTTGGGCACACTCAATTGTGTAGGCCAAGCCTCTTTCCAATCTAGTTGAGATTCACAACCATAGCTTTCATCAAATCCTGTCACTAGACTTGATTACAACTAATGACTAGAACTTTAATTAAATCAAAATCAATCAGCAAACAACTATTTCAGATTATAATAAAAAGATAAGAAGTTTAGTTGAATGAGTTCCCACATGAAGATCGGGCCATTGTACACAAGGCAATCAAAGGGTCTACCATGCCCGGAGTCGATGATAGATCAATGAACTACACAAGCATAAACAATGCTCAAAAGGTAAGCTACCAAGCTTAGAATCACTAAGAATCACATGAGCTCGGAGTCATCAAGAGATCAAAGTAAAACCAAACTAGTACTTGATTCAAACTCATATTGAACTAAAATTCTTCAATTAAAACATAAAAGGAAACCTAGGTTGCATCAATCCATCAAAAACAAATCAAAAGCTTCACCTCTTAGCCCTAGCTAAGAGGTTTTAGTTCATCTCTAACATCCTTGAACTAGAAGCCTCAAAAACATAAAACTACTAAAATATGAAGAAAACTAAGAAAACTTGAAGTAGAATCCATCTCCCAAGTAATCCCCACGTCCTAGCATGCCTTGGTACGAAGAGGAGAAGTCCCTTTTATAACTTTCACACCCCACAAATGAAGAATCTTTGAGAATTTGCGTAGAATTTACGCACTGCGTAGAGAAAATCGAAGCCAGACTTGGAAATTTCTAAACTGGGCGCATTGTCGATTGATCGCCCAAACATTAGTTTAAATAACTGTAAAAACTGCCTTTTTCAGATCTGGCGATTAATCGACTGGCTGAGAGATCAATCGGTCACTTTTGGCGATCAATCGATCAGTGTCCAGCGATCAATCGGAGGGTGCAAAAAGTGTCCAGAGAGTTTTTTCCAAATTTCTTAAAAATCTGCATTCTGGCGATTGATCTATGGGATGGGCGATCAATCACTTAGGCTGGGCGATCAATCGCAATTCTGCACTACAGTCCAGCAACAATTTTGTCAATTTCTGCTGTGAGCGATCAATCGCTCAAGTCTGTCGATCAATCGCTCATGCTGAGCGATCAATTGACGGATCAATCTCTAGATCAATCTTCAGAAACTGCAACTTTCTGCATTTTACTTTAATGGTCCTGCAGCTCTGCACTTTGGTTTTCAGGCCCTGCCAGGTCTTTTAACATTATTTCTTCAGTGTTTTTCTTTATTTCTCAACTTCATCTTCCATAGCTTCTTTCTTTCATTCTTGGGCTTTCTTCCTTTGATCCTCAAGGTGTCCTAAAGCGGCCTTTTAACATTAGATTCAAAAGGTCTCTCTCTCATTCCTACAATCACAAACCATGCATTAGAATAGTCTTTAAACATAAAATCCATGCATAATGAGTGATGAATTGAGGTTCGAATATGCACAATTAAGAGCTCAACACCTTAATCACTTGAAGTTGGTCTTGATGAGGTGTGAGGAGAAGAACCTCGTTTTAAACTAGGAAAAGTGTCATTTCATGGTACAAAGAGGAATAGTCCTTGGACATATCATCTCGTCCAATGGAATAGAGGTAGACCGGGCAAAAATTGACATAATTTCCAATCTACCACCACCCAAAAGAATACGCGATGTGCGGTCCTTCCTTGGACACGCCGGTTTCTATAGAAGATTCATAAAGGATTTTAGTCATACCTCAAGGCCTTTATGTAACCTTCTATAAAAGGAGAACCAATTTGAGTGGAGTGCCGAATGTCAATTAGCTTTTTCAAAGCTAAAAGACATGTTAACAACCGCTCCTATCATACAACCACCGGATTGGTCCATTTCTTTTGAGTTGATGTGCGATGCGAGCGATTATGCTATTGGGACGGTGTTAGGCCAAAAGAAGGATAAGAAGCCCCATGTTATCTACTACGCAAGTAGGACCTTGAATCTCGCCCAAGTTAATTGCTCAACTACGGAGAAAGAGCTTCTAGCCGTCATCTTTGCCTTGGACAAATTCAGGCCTTACTTAATAGGATCCAAAGTCATCGTCTACACAGATCATGCGGCGCTGAAACACCTTCTTTCTAAGAAGGATGCCAAGCCCTGTTTGCTTAGATGGATCCTACTTCTTCAAGAATTCAATTTGGAGATCAAAGACAAGAAGGGGGTAGAAAATGTGGTGGCGGATCATCTATCTCACCTAGTCCTACCTAATTCCATTGACGAGTCACCTATTGAGGACTCATTCCCTGATGAGCAACTCTTTGTTGCTATGCATCCACCATGGTACACTGACATAGCTAATTATCTATCCACAGGTACGATGCCAATTTATTGGACTGCGCAGGACAAAGGTAAATTTCTAAGGGAAGTGTGCAGATTTTTCTGGGATGAACCTTTATTGTTTAAATATTGCCCAGACCAAATTATAAGGAGATGTGTCCCTGATGATGAACATAATTCCATCATCTCCTTTTGTCATGATCAAGCATGTGGGGGTCATTTTTCCGCCAAGAAAGCCACTACAAAAATTCTGCAGTGTGGTTTTTATTGGCCCATGCTATTTAAGGACACCCACGAGTTTTGCAAAGCATGCTAGCGTTGCCAAAAGTTAGGAGGATTATCCCGTCGAAATATGATACCTCTTACCCCAATTCAACATCTTGAAGTCTTTGACTGTTGGGGCATCAATTTTATGGGACCATTTCCCTCATCTTTTGGACATGTCTATATATTGCTTGTCGTAGACTGTGTCTAAATGGATAGAGGCTATCCCATGTAGAACCAACGATCATCGTACGGTTCTCAAATTCCTCAAAGAAAACATACTTTCTAGATTTGGGACGCCTCGAGCCATCATTAGTGATGGTGGTTCTCACTTTCGCAACAAACCTTTTGAAGCTTTAATGAAGAAATATGGTATTAGGCATAAAGTGAGTACCCCATACCACCCACAGACAAGTGGGCAAGCTGAAATCTCCAATAGGGATATCAAACAGATTTTGGAAAAGACGGTGAGGCCGAATCGCAAGGATTGGTCCCTGAGATTAGATATGCACTTTGGGCTCACCGCACCGCTTACAAGACACCCATTGAAATGTCCCCTTATAAACTTGTCTATGGGAAAGCTTGCCACTTGCCTGTGGAGATTGAACACAAAGCCTATTGGGCAATTCGGGCTTTAAATTTTGACGTTGACAAGGCTAGCTCGCTTCGCAAACTTCAATTAAATGAGCTTGATAAGATCTGGAACGATGCATATGAGAATTCAAGAATTTACAAGAGTAAGATGAAGGCCTTTCATGACAAGCACATCTTCAGGAAATCTTTCCATGAAGGACAGAAAGTGCTCTTATACAATTCCCGACTTCATTTTTTTGGGAAAAATTACGATCTCGATGGACCGGTCCATATATTGTCAAAGAAGTTTTTTCTCATAGGGCTGTTGAGATTGAGAATGCAGCGAATGGTAACTGTTTTAAAGTTAATGGACAATGCCTTAAACCATTTGTTGAGAAATTTGATTCAGAGGACATGTCCATCACTCTGAATGATCTTGTGTATCAGGATGATTGATCTCCTAGTCTAACGGAGGTATAGCATAGGTAGGTTTAGTCGTTTTAGTTTTACTTGTTTAGTAGGTTGAGTTGTTGGGTTTTAGACTTCCATGATCGACTCTCGCAGGTATTATTGTTCTCACTCTCTTATATTTTCCCATTGCTCTCATGTTCATGCCCATTGCATATCTTTTTACATTGAGGACAATGCAAGATTTGGTCGGGGGGTGAGATGAGATCCTTCATCTAGCATGTTGCAACATTTCGAGCCTCATATGCGCAAATTTTTTTCGAATTTTCTAAAATTTCAAAACTCCTTTAGAAATCCTTATTTCCATGCATCCGAGATGATATGAGTATAAGAAAAGGAGATACGAAGTGTGTGATGTTGTGAGTCTTGAATTTCTCCCAACATAATGGTTTTATATGTTAATTCCCCTATTGTTGTGATTGATAGAAAATTTGAACACCTTTACACCTAGTTCACATTACACGATTTTCATGGGTTGTTGAAAGGATTATGCGATTCATGGATTAGCTAGACTTTAATTTAAGGTGTTGAGAAACCAAGCCGGGGTAATTTGTCCATCCTTGTCCATGGGAAAATAACGAAAGATATGGATTTATAAAAATGCTATCTAATTTAAAAGAAAAAGGAAAAGGAAGGATGAAATTGGGAATGATGAAAAAATGATGGAAAATTCCAAAAAGGGCTACCTATTACCAACCGGGGGATGGTCTACCCGTAACCAAAGCCCGAAATGGGACATAGTGTGAAAGCCGTCGGAAGGACGGTAAGACAAATTCCTGTCATAGGCTTGTTGTTGCTCTATACACCTTGAGATCTATAGTTTAGTTGATCTATGAAGAAGATAATCCCAGAAATTCATGAGATGAACTTTCACTATGCACACTAGGTTGAATTTTGTTCGAGTTCTTCTATTTATCAATCAATCAGCGGGAATTTCATATGAACACTTATTATGTTTTGAGAGTTTAAGGTCTCAACGTCTATCACCTAATTTTTTCGAATTTTATTCTTGTGTGTCTTGGAGTGGATAGAAACATGGTTTCTGAAGGAGAGTTAGTTTTGGAGGTTCGAACTTATTCACGCATGTTTTGCTCGGGACTAGCAAAAAGTTGGTTGGGGGGTGTGTTGAACCTCCAATTTATACATTGCATTGCCCATTACATCATATTATATGCATAGTTTGCATGCTTAAAAGGCCCATCTAATGCATGTTTTGTGATTTTAGGAATGAGAGCGGACTTCACCCAATTGGAGACTAAAAAGAGCCATTTGAAGCTAGTGGATGAAGGTTGAAGAAGGATCAAAGAAAGGAAGAAAGAAGTCAAAGAAGAGAAGAAAGAAAGCAGAAAAAGGCAACCAAGACCGGTCGTCCGACCTGTCGTCCATAGCCAGGACCGGTCGTCCGACCGGTCTGAACACTCAACAGAGAAGAGGCCACACTGCAAAGCTTGCTGGACTATACACGACCAGTCGTCAACTGCTCAGACCGGTCGTGCGACCGGTCTTTGGATTAAAAATCTGGTTCCAAAATTATAAAAACTCTTTGGACCTGTTTTCGCACTTTTGTGACCGGTCGTGCGACCGGTCGTTCATAGGCTCAGACCGGTCGTGCGACCGGTCGTCTGCGTAACAGAGCTTGTCCATGAAGCTCCGATTTTCTCTACGCAGTCCGGGATTTCTTGCGCAATCTGGAACTTTCCGTGCTATACTATAAAAGGACACCTAGGGCTTCTTCCTAGGGCATCATAAAAGCCAAGGGACGTCGTGGTAGAGGAAGGAAGCCATCGTGGAGCATCTACAACCTCTAAACTTCGGTTTTTCTATGTTTTCTAGCTTTTTCATGAGTTTTAGTTGTAGTATGACAATGCTCGGCTAGAATCTCTCAGCTAAGGCTGAGAGGTGAAGCTTGTAGCCGATTTCATGTTTGATTCAGTCTAATTCAAGTAATTCTACTTCAAGTTTGGATTTTTACTTAATCTAGTTCTTAAAAGTTGATAGTTTGAGATGTTTTATGAGAGTTCATGTGCTTCAGACATGGATTCCTTACAATTCTCTGAGATTATCATATTGTGCTTGTTTAGATTCGAATTATAGTAATCCTTGAGCAGGCCATAGTCTATAGGCATGGCTATTACTCCGAAGGCTATGATTTTGAATTCTACATTATTGAATGGGACTAGAACTTGGAAGTTCAACTTGAGTGGGACTGAGTGTGTCTAATGTTTTATTTTCCAACTAGATGAGAGATAGGACTTCAAATCTAGTTATGTATTTTGCTTGGATTGACGTGGGATTGCTAAAAGTGGATCCTTGAATGCCTTAGTGCCTTTAAACTACTGTTTTCATTAAAGTTACTGTTTTAGTATAATTGCTTTGATTGAATCTCCTATTTATTGCAAAATTGAGTTGCTGGAATAGTTTGGAACCTGTTTTCCTATTCCCTATGGATCGACCTCGGTCTTACCGAGTTTTATTACTACATCGCAGCCTTGCACTTGAGGCGAGCGAACACCCATGAAGTTCATTATCGATCTTCGAAGGGTGTTAGTTTTATGAGCCGGGAAGAACCTTTTCAAGAATTCCCGGGTCATCTTAATCCATGTCCCAATCGAATGTGGTCTAAGAGAATGGAGCCATCCTTTGGCTCTTTCTTTCAATGAGAAGGGAAACAATCTAAGTTTGATGACATCCTCTGACACATTGTTGTATTACAAGGCAGCAACAACTTCATCAAACTCTTTTAGGTGTCGATATGGGCTCTCAGAATCTAGCCCATGGAACTTTGGCAAAAGTTGAATTACCCCCGGCTTATTATCAATGTTCACCCCGATGGTTTGTAAGACTACGCAAGAGGGTGTAGTTGTACAGGCCGATTGTAAGTAATCACGTAAAGATCTCATTAGAGGAGCATTGTGCATCTCATTCTCTCCTACTCTTTCATGATTAGCATTTGTGGTTCAACTAGGGTGGGGAGGATTCCCTAATGGAGTTTGGTCCATACTTTCTAAATTTTCATAATGTTTTACAACTTTCGGACTCGTCTATGAACGGAAAGTGGTCCAACTAAACCACCTTCGATTTGGAGACTGATTGTTGTCGTCACATTCCCAACAGGACAAACCACACAATCCAAAATCTAAAATAATCCTAAGTCCTAAAAATAAAATCTGAAAATAAAATTCTAAAAACTGAAAATTGAAAGAGTTTAAGTTGGAAGGAGAGTACCCGATTTGCTTGAGTTAGAAGAACTTTATACAAAACAAAACAAACCTTTTAGTTCTAAAATTCAGAAAAACTAGTTAAAGGAATACAGTAAAACCCAACTACTTCTACTCTATAGTCATTAAAACAATTTAGAACCGTTTAACCTAGTTTCCCCGGCAACGACGCCAAAAACTTGTTCACTTGCCTCAAGTGTAAGGCTACAATGTTAATGATAATTCTCGGTAAGACCGAGGTCAATCCACAGGGAATTAGGTAAACCAATTCTAATTATTCCAGCAACTTCAAACTCAATTGATTTAGAAGTTCAAGTTCATAAACTAGCTTAAAACAGTAAATTGTAAAAATCTGTAATTTAAAGGAACTAAGGCCTTAAGGATCCACTTGTAGTAGTTCCATGTGAATTCATTCATCCAAGCATAACACAACTAGAATTGAAGTTCTATCTCTCTTCTAGTTGGAAGATTTAGCAATTAAATACAAACAATCTCCACTTAAATATGAAAGTAAGATTCTAGTTCTAATGAAGCATATAGAATTCGAATATGTAGCCTTCGAAGTAACAACCATGCCAAGAGACTATGGTATGATCTAGGGTTACTACAATTCGAATCTAATCAATGCAAACATGATAATCTCAGATAATTGTAAGGAACCCCATGTCCAGAGCACATGAACTCTCATAAAACATCCAAAAATACCAACTTTTATTCAAACTAGAACTTGAAATCCAAACTTAAAGTAAAGTACTTGAATAAAAAAAAATCCAACATGAAAACTAGCTATAAGCTTCACCTCTTAGCCTTAGCTAAGAGGTTCTAGCCTGAACATTGTCATACTACAACTAAAATTCAAAAGAAAAACTAAATAAAAGCATGAAAACTAGAAAAAATCCTAGTTGGAGGAGTTGCGTACGCTTCACGGTGCTCTCCTTTGCTCCTTACGAACTTAGAACTCTTCCAGGATGCCCTAGGAAGGATGTCAAGGTGTCTTTTTATAAGAAAAAACCACGCACTGCCTTAGATTGCGTAAAAAGTTACGCACTTACGTCGTTCGCCAGGCGCCTGACCATACTGCAAATCAGTCTAGCAGGTTTTTGATAAACTGTTGAACCTCTAATTACATCACATTATATGCATGGTTTGTATGGTTAAAAGACTCATCTAATGTGTGATTTGTGATTGTAGGAGCGAGGCGGAGATTTCGCTGATTTAAGGCTAAAAAGATCACTGTAGGTACATTGAAGATCAAAGAACTAAGTGCCAAAGGATGGAAGAAAGAAGCAAGAGATATATGGAAGAAAGAAGGAAGAAGTGCAACACTCTGCACTAAAGATCGATCGTCCGACCGATCTGCCAAGGCACAAGACTGGTCGTCCGACCGGTCGGCAGTTCAACGGTGACCCCCCCATTGTTGCACATCTTATTGGACCAAGAGAGACCAGTCGTCAGACCAGTCGACCATCACTCAGACTGGTCGTCAGACTGGTCTAGCACTCAACAGGGGAGGGTGCATTTTCTAAAAAGCTTGCTGGACTGATTTTCACGTTTTACGACTGGTCTAACGACCGGTTGTCCATGAGCTCAGACCGATCGTCCGACCGGTCGGCTGCGTAACAGAGCTTGTCTTACAAGCTCCGATTTTCTCTGCGTAGTTCCATGATTCCTTACGCAATCTGGAATCTTCCACACTATTCTATAAAATGGCACCTAGAGCCTCATCTAAAGGTATCTTAGAAGAGATTGGAGGTCGTGAGAAGTGAAGGAGAGCACCGTGGAGCATCCACAACTCCATCGATTCCGATTTTTCTAGTTTTTCATGCTTTTATTTAGTTTTTCTTTTTTATTCTAGTTGTAGCATGACAATGCTCGGCTAGAACCTCTTAGCTAAGGCTAAGAGGTGAAGCTTATGGGTAGTAATCATGTTGAATTCGTTTTAATTCAAGTACTCTACTTTAAGTTGGATTTTGAGTTCTAATTTAAATAAAAATTGATATTTTTGGATGTTTTATGAGAGTTCATGTGCTTCGGACATGGGTTCCTTGCTAATTCTTTGAAATTGTCTAGTTTGGATTGTTTAGATTCGAATTGTAGTAAACCCTAAGCATACCATTGTCCATTGGCATGGTTGTTACTTCAAAGGCTATATGTTCAACTTCTACGTGCTTCATTAGAACTAAAAGTCTATTCTTCAACTTGAGTGGAGATGGTTGTGTTTGAATGCTATATCTTCTAACTAGAAGAGAGATAGGACTTCAATTCTAGTTGTGTGATGCTTGGATGAGTGAATTAACATGAGGGCTCCCATAAGTGGATCCTTGAGGCCTTAGTTCCGTTAATTACAGATTTTACAACTTTACTGTTTTAAGTTAGTTTATGATTTGAACTTCTAAATTGATTGAATTTGAAGTTGCTGAGATAATTAGAATTGATTTACCTAATTCCCTGTGGATCGACCTCGATCTTACCGAGAATTATCACTACATCGCAGCCTTGCACTTGAGGCGAGTGAACATAAACTGTCTTTGAATATCGGGCGTCGGGCCATGTGTTGGTCGGGCTCCCGGTCTAGTCCATAAACGTCTAGCAGTTCAGCATGATTTCCTTCAAATTTCGAGCGCCCGACCAGGTGTTGGTCGGGCGCCCGGTGGCCGATTGTTGTGATGGATGAAATGTTGTTTTCTTTTGGCCAATCCAGGTCTTTTTGAAGTGATTCTTCAAGGCTTCTTTTCAGTGTCTTCAATGTAGTTCCAAAGGACCCTCTTAGCAGCAAATTCATAACTCCACTCTCTCATTCCTACAATCACAAACATGCATTAGATTAGTCCTTTATGAAATTGTGTCAGGTGGTCTAACATGACACCCTAAGCACACGTGCGGAAGCTTAAGGAGCAACTAGAATTATGGCTAAGACCTAAGAGAGGGGATGATTAGGACCTTTTAAAATCTTTCCGCCTACTTAACAAATTTAGCAAATCAAACTACGTAAGCAATTAACACTTCGGCTTCCAAGCCTAAGTGGGTCCAATCAAAAGACTAGCAAATGATAAATGTAATTAACAACCTAGTCTAATCAACATATGTAGATTATAGAGGATGGATCAACAAAAGCTCAAGTCTACATGAGGAGTGAAAGTACATCATGTGTGTGTGGATGTGCCTATTAAGTGCCTAGCATACATTCCTAACTAAGCATTCATAATTAAACAAATTAAACGTAATGCATAAAGAGAAATGTGCTCAAGAACAATCACAAACACAAGGACGTATAGTGGTTCGACTACTTATCTACTCCACTCCCAGTTCAAGTACTCAACCCCTTTGAGCACACTGGCATTCACTGGGGAGTTCACAAGTTCCTCCCAACTTACACGTTTGCACCCGTGTTGGTGGCTCCCCTTGGAGACTTTGTTTTGGGCTGACTAACGAGCCAAGGAACGGCTAACGTCCCTAGATTTTAGGCCGACTAACAGGCCAAGGATCAGGCAAACGACCCTGGTTCAATTTTATCAAACAAACTCTACACTTAACTCCCACAGGGAATTGAGTGGATGGACTCCAACAAAGACAACCTTACTTGTCGAATTGAGCCCCTTTGTAGCGTCGCTTTGGGTTGCTTCTTCTTGCTCTCCCGTGCTTGAATCAGTTCCCCTTGTGCTCCCCCGATCTTTGACGTCGCTGCTTTGCCAAGGCTTCAGCTCCAAGATCAGCTACCTTGCATGTGATGCTCCATTGGAGATACCCAAGGTGTTAGGGAATGACGAAACCTCTACAAATGGTAGGAAATGGGTTTCCTAAAGGAATACACCAATTTGGACTCCTAGGTAGTGTTTAAACAAGGGATTTAACTATCATTAATGTGTCTAAACCCTAGGACCTAAGGGGGAACAAGTCCATTCTCAAGATGTCATTAAATAGGCCCAAGCTTGTGATGAAAACATAAGGAGAATGACTTGCTTTGGGTTTGGGATAGAGCCTCTGATGGTCTCTAGCAATGGTGGCTTCTATCTCCTTAAAATCCCCCCTCTTGACCCTAAAATCGAATCCCCATTCTTTATAATGTTTCTCCAACGGTCAAATAACGGGCAGATTCGAGCAGGGTCGAGCGCCCGGTCAACTTGGGTCAGGTGCCCGGAATCCAGTCCATAAAAGTTGTTTAGTTGCTGGACAGAGTTGAGCCTGGTCGGGCGCCCGGACAAGTTGTGGTCAGGCACCCAAAATCCATTTTTTTCATAGGTCGGGCGCCCGGTGTAAACTTGGTCAGGCGCCTGGTGGCCTTTCTTTCACTAGTTGGGCGCCCGGTGCACACTATGGTCGGGCGATCGGAATTGATCCAGACTAGGGTCTTTGTGTTGCTGAACGATTTTTACACTGGTCGAGAGCCCGGACAGGTTCTGGTCGGGCGCCCGGTGACCCTCTAGACTTAGGCCAACTCACTTGGACGGATTCCCTCTATAGGTCGGGCGCTCAATGGACACTGGGTCGGGTGCCCGGACAGGCATGAATTTCTGTTGTTTTTAGCAGAACATGCAACCTGTTGGCCTTTCTTTCAGTGGACTTTTAGGACACCTAAGGCCAATCTAAGATTACTTAATGGTATGCCAATTGGGTCATGGTCATCTAGAGGTTTATGGTTTTGGGTAGGTACTACGTTTGGGCTCACCAAGGCATCGCTTTTACCTGTTTCTTCTTTCTTGATGCAGCCGGTCCGTCTTGAGTCTTTGGTCTTCGTCTTCATTAAGCTCAACCGACACTAGACTCACTGACCTAAGTAATTGACAAACAAGGTGCACTAGTATGCCACAGAAAAGTGCACTGACACTTTAATCATAGAAATCATGCATAAAATGTGATGAAACGGGGTTATAATATGTATAAATTAAGAGCTCAAGACCACTCATCGCTAAGAAATCCTGACTTGAATATAGTCAAGACGTCAGTACCCATCACTTACGTCCTCTATAGATTTTGCAATATTGGCCTTCCTAGAATATTCACCTGTCTTCTCTTTCTTAAACTTGGAATTCTTACAATCTCGATTTATGTGCCCTGTTTGTCTACAACTCCAGCACTTCAACTTGGCTTTCCCTTTGCCCTTGGACTTCGATCTCGATCGCAAAGATCCCCTCTCCCATTCAGAATCCCTCCCCCTCGTAACCAGTGCTTGTTTAGAAGATCCACCCATGTCATCGCTCTTCTTTCTCATCACCTTCGACTAGAGGGCTGAGATAACAATCTCAATGCTAATGGTCTCCCTACCTGCGCACAAAGAATACTTGAACAACTCATACGATTCTAGAAGAGAATTCAACAGGTTGTAATCTTGATATTCGTCCTTCATTGGCCCATCTACGTCTAACAGTTTGAAAATGAGCCTATTGAAGTTGTTGATGTAGCTATCAACATCAGTCCCCTTCGCCATCTTCAGGTTAAACAACTGAAGCATCAGATACAAATGATTATCAAGAGATTTCTTCGTGTAGATATTCTTTAACTTTGCCCATGTATCAGCCGCAGTCTTCTCCCTCATGACATTATAGAGGACGTCATCTATTAGGCACAATTGGATTGAGATTTTAACATTTTTGTCGACTTTGCTCTATTATTCTTTTGACATAGATCCAATCATTTTCCAATGAGTGCTTCTCTCAAACCTTACTGAACTAGAAGAAGCCCATCCATCTTCACATTCCATAGTTTGAAATTATTTTTTCTGAAAAACTTCTCTACGTCTAACTTCATGTTAGATGCCATTGATACTTTAAATTCAGATTCAATCTGTTACCCAACGTTAGCTCTAATACCACCTGTTGGGAATTCACAGAAGCATGGAGTAGAATCAAGCGTCACAAAAAGCAAATCCAATACAAGACAATTTGATTTTACGTTGAAAAAACCCTTGCGGTAAAAAACCACGGCACAAAGCGATATGCACTATGAATTAGAAGTTACACTAAATGATCAAACTCGAAATAAAGACCCCAAGAGAAAACCCAAGCTCTCTCTCGTACAAAACTCTCTCCAAACCCTAATCCCATCTTAGAAACGTATTAGTTCCACCCTAATCTCAGTTACTATTCACTTCTCCTCAAATGCAAGGCTGCGATGTAGTAATAATCTCGGTAAGACCGAGGTCGATCCACAGGGAAGGAGGTAAACAATTTTGACTATCCTAATAACTAGAATCTTAAGAGGTTTGTGAAATCAGTTTTTAAACATGAAATAGGAAAATCTGATAATGGAAGGGTAACTAGAGCATCAAGGATCCACTTATAACTCTCCTTAGATGCATAATTCGCTATGGTTTCTCACTTTCTCAACTAGAATCGAAATTAAGTCCTATCTAGCCAGATGATAGAGAAGTTATATTATCAAATCAATCTGTCATATGTGTTATTCATGTACATGATTCTCTCAATGCAAGCTAGGACTTGAGCACACTCAATTGCATACGTCAGTCCCAATTCCAATAGGTTAAGATCACAACCATAATCATCATTAAATCCTGTCACAAGATAAAACTAGATCATGATTTGAACATGATCCAAATCACATACACAATCTCACATACTTCAGAAATTTCAGAAAAAATAGACCTTTGGCATTAAGTTCCCACATGAGGATCATGTGTCTAGAGCGTATTAAATCCAATTCCTCGGATCATACAGGCCTAGAATAACTCAAAACAGTTAAGAACTCAAGCAATTCTTCTAAACATCCATGAGCCATCATAAGATTAAGAAAAACTACTTAGAACTTTATTTAAACTTCAAACCATTATTCTTCAATAGAAATCCAACTTGAAACCAATAAAACAAATTAAAACATCTAAGCAAGCTATAAGTTTCACCACTTAGCTCTAGCTAAGAGGTTAGCTAATGTAAAGCATATTAAAATTAAAACAGAACTAGAACTAGAAGAAGAAGAAAACTAGTTGTAGGAGGCTAAGAAGCCTCCTAAGTCTTGAATCCTTTGCTCCCCACGTTGCTAGCTTCCCTAGGAAGAGAATAGAGGTGGCCTTTTATAAGTTGGAGCGGAAGATTCCAGATTGCACAAGAAATCACGCAATTGAGCAGAGAAAATCGGAGCTTCACGGACAAGCTCCGTTACGCTGACGACCGGTCGCACGACCGGTCTAAGCTCATGAATGACCGGTCGCACGACCGGTCTCAAAACCTCAAAAACAATCCAGTGACTTTTGTGTTTCTGGACTCATCTCGACCTGTCTGGCGACCGGTCTAGCTATGTAGACCTGTCTAGCGACCGGTCTTGGGACAGGTCTTGGGACATCTTTTCTATATTTTCTTCTCTTTCTTTCTTCTTCTTTCCTCCACCTTTTGTCACTTGTTATATTGATCTTCAATGCATATAAAGTGACTCTTTTAACCATGAATTGGTGAAGTCTCCTTCTCATTCCTACGATCACAAATCCATGCATTAGATTAGTCTTTAAATCATGAAAAGCATACATAATGAGTGATGAATTGGGGTTAGAATATGCACAATTAAGAGCTCAACACACCCCCCAACCAGCATTTTGCTAGTCTCGAGCAAAACATGTGTGAAACAAGTTTCATTCTTTGAAACCCAACTCTTCTTCGAAAACTATGTTTCTATACATTCCAAGACATGTAAGTACAAAAATCAACAAAACTGAGTGATAGAAGTTGAGAACCTAAACTTCCAAAAACATAACAAGTGTTCATATGGAATTCCCGCTGATTGATTGATGAATAGAAGGATCTAAACAAATTAACCTAGTGTGCTCAGTGAATGCTCATCTCATGGATTTTCAGGGTTACCTTCTTCATGAATTAGCTAAGGTATGGATTCAACGGTGTATAGATCAACAACAAGCCTATGATAGGAATTTGCCTTACCGTCCTTCCGAAGGCTTTCACACTACGTCCCATTTCCGGCTTTGGTTACAGGTAGCCATACCCCGGTTGGTAATAGGTAGCCCTTTTCAGAATTTTCCACCATATTCTCCATCATTCCCATATTTTCATCCTTCCTTTCCATTTTCTTTTTCATTAGATAGGATTTTTAGAAATTCATATCTTTCGTTATTTTTCCATGGACAAGGATGGACAAAGTACCCCGGCTTAGTTTCTCAACACCTCAAATCCAAACTTAACCAATCCACAATTCCACATAATCCTTTCAAAACATGAGAATCGTGTAACGTGAACTAGGAGTAAAAGTGTTTCAATATTTCTATCAATCAAATCAATAGGGGAATCCAATTAGAAAACCATCATGTTACAAGTCCTTTAAGAGTTTCAAAATCATCTCACTATATCTTTCTTCCTTTCATACTTACGACATCCCCAGTGCATATAAATGCGATTTTCCAAAGGAGTTTTGAATTTTCAAAAAAATTAAAAAATTTCTACATAATTGCTCGAAATGTCACAAAAACTAGTAGATTTATCTAAGGAATCTCTCACCCCCCCCAACCAAAATCTTACATTGTCCTCAATGCAATAAGATATGCAATATGCATGACATGAGAGCAATGACATAAAACAAAGGAGAGTGAGAAGGAGAGTACCTAAGGTAGCAAGTTAATCAATTCTAACATCTTCCATTGTCTCGATGAGACTTATTCAATCCTAAATGCAAAAAGAAATCCTAACCTACCTACCTACCTTTGATTAGTCCGATCGACTACATGATCAAATTAGAGCAGGATCTTCATGAATTTCAATAGGTTTCTCATGAGGACCATCCAAAGTCCTGCTCGAATGTACACATGGGTGCGTTTCTTCATTAAGGTCTAACCATAGTGTGCACCACATGCATGTAAGGAGGAGATAAGAGCAGCAAAAAGATATCTCCTCAAGTTCTGAATTGGGTTGTAATTGATTAAAAACGGGTCCTCCCAATTAGAATTTTCAATGGGTTGAAGAACCCATGATGGTGGAGAGACGTTCATCAAGTATTCTTCAGTTTGGGTTGTCTCCTCCACAATTTCAGAATTGCATGGTGCTTCCACAAATAATGGTAAAGAGTGTAAATCAGTGGAATGGTGTTCTTCATGCACCGACACCATGTCTAACAAACTATCCAACTCCTTAATCATTTCATCATCCAGATCATAGGGGTGGGTCATGCATTCCTCTAGGAAATCGAGAGAGTCAGATGAAGAGTCCTCGTTCTTCCTAAGTGATTGAGGAAAGTCTGTTTCAATGGCAAGGACTTTCTCCTCTATAGAGGGGAGGTCTTTCAAATAAAAATTTTCAGATTCAATGGTAAGCACATCATCTAACATTGGTTGATCTAAAATTTCAGATTGTGCCACCACATCATCCAAAGAAACAGAATTTTTAGTCAAAGGGAGATCTTCCACAATAGAATTGGTCATGTTATGTTGGTGGGAGGACTCAAAGAAATTCACTTCGGCCATCTCTCTAGCAAGAATATTCGGCGACTCATAAACATTCGGCCCTTTGGAGGAAGAAATCATGGACTCACAATCATCCTTCAAACCCTCAGTGTGGGCAATCAAACTATCACTTTCAGATTTTGTAGATTCCTCGGGTTCGTCAACCGTCCTTGAAATCTCTTCATCATTCAAATCGGAATAGCTAAAAGAGATAGTTGATTCACCATAATCGATGGTAATGTTGGGATTACTAAGATCTACATCCCCTAAAAGTTTAGTCATCAAATCGGAAGAGGGTTAGGCTTGGATAGCCTCATCCTCCTCTGTGTTGGGGAATAATTCGGTGATCCCAATTTTGGGCTCAACATCTTCAAGAGATAGCGAGTGGTTTTGAATTGATTGCTCATACTCGTACTCTTTCTCTAAGTCCTCAAGGATTTGTATGTACATGTTATCATAAGAGGAAGACGTTTTAGAACGATTGTTGATGACCATGATTGGTTCTTCCATTGGACTAGAGGTGTGAGGACTTTCCCGATGAAGACCATACGTGTTATATGACGAAGACTGATAAGATGGTTGATAGGCATAACCATACAAGTAATCACGTAATGTCTTTACCGGTTGGTCATTACTCCCCCGATCCTTTTTCTTATTCATACCTCTTGTTAAACTCGGTGGAACACTCTTGTTATTTTCAACCCAGTAATCACGTAGTGTTTTATCCGGTTGACCATTGTTCGATTTTACTTCATTCCGGTACTCCCCCATCGTCTTACGCCGTGTCTCATCATATGTATCATAGTAATCACGCAACGTCCTACGTTGGGGGGTAGTGGAGGTTGATTAAATCTCAGAAAAATACTTATGCTTATAATAGGTTCCAATCATAAAGAGTTTTGATTCCATGGTCTGACATCTCATCTTCCAAAAGGTATGCATAAGCACCACACTTCCAATCTGCCATAATAAGATTTTAAGGAGTTGAAACTACCCTAATCTAGGAAGAAGAACAAGAAGAAGAAAGGGAGATGGAAAGATGTTACCCGTGAAGGTGAGAACGATGTCAGCAACTAAGTTCCTATACAAAACACAAAAATAAAAAATTGTTAGTAATCTAAAAAATCAGAAAACTATTTCTAGAAAAACTAAAAATTCTACCTAACTAAGACTACTCTATAGCTACTAGAACAATTAGAACCGTTTAAACTCTTTCCCCAGCAACGGCGCCAAAAACTTGTTCACCTCCCCTCAAGTGCAAGGCTGCGATGTAGTAATAATCTCGGTAAGACCGAGGTCGATCCACAAGGAAGGAGGTAAACAATTCTAACAATCCTAATAACTAGAATTTTAAGAGGTTTGTGAAATCAAATTTTAAACATGAAACAGGAAAATCTAATAATGGAAGGGTAACTAGAGCATCAAGGATCCACTTATAGCTCTCCTTAGATGCATAATTCGCTATGGTTTCTCACTTTCTCAACTAGAATCGAAATTAAGTCCTATCTAGCCAGATGATAGAGCGGTTATATTATCAAATCAATCTGTCATATGTGTTATTCATGTACATGATTCTCTCAATGCAAGCTAGGACTTGAGCACACTCAATTGCATAGGTCAGTCCCAATTCCAGTAGGTTAAGATCACAACCATAATCATCATTAAATCCTGTCACAAGATAAAACTAGATCATGATTTGAACTTGATCCAAATCACATACACAATCTCATATACTTCAGAAATTTCAGAAAAATAGACCTTTGGCATGAAGTTCCCACATGAGGATCATATGTCTAGAGTGTATTGAATCCAATTCCTCGGATCATACAGGTCTAGAATAACTCAAAACAGTTAAGAACTCAAGCAATTCTTCTAAACATCCATGAGCCATCATAAGATTAAGAAAAACTACTTAGAACTTTATTTAAACTTCAAACCATTGTTCTTCAATAGAAATCCAACTTGAAACCAATAAAACAAATTAAAACATCTAAGCAAGCTATAAGTTTCACCACTTAGCTCTAGCTAAGAGGTTAGCTAATGAAAAGCATATTAAAATTAAAACTAGAACTAGAACTAGAAGAAGAAGAAAACTAGTTGTAGGCGGCTAGGAAGCCTCCTAGGTCTTGAATCATTTGCTCCCCACGTTACTAGCTCCCCTAGGAAGAGAGAAGAGGTGGTCTTTTATAAGTTGGAGCGGAAGATTCTAGATTGTGCAAGAAATCACGCAATTGCGTAGAGAAAATTGGAGCTTCACGGACAAACTTTGTTACGCTGATGACCGGTCGCACAACCGGTCTAAGCTCATAAACGACTGGTCGCATGACCGGTCTCAAAACCTCAAAAATAATCCAGTGACTTTTGTGTTTCTAGACTCATCTCGACTTGTCTGGCGACCGGTCTAGCTGTGTAGACCTGTCTGGCGACCGGTCTGGTGATAGGTCTTGGGACAGCTTTTCCATATTTTCTTCTCTTTCTTTCTTCTTCTTTCCTCCACCTTTTGTCACTTGTTATATTGATCTTCAATGCAGATAAAGTGACTCTTTTAACCATGAATTGGTGAAGTCTCATTCTCATTCCTACAATCACAAATCCATGCATTAGATTAGTCTTTAAATCATGAAAAGCATGCATAATGAGTGATGAATTGGGGTTAGAATATGCACAATTAAGAGCTCAACAGTTACACACCGGCTTATATAGCAAAAGAACTAAAATTAAAAACAAACAGCGTAAATCGACTTAACAGATCCCACCGCCGTCAAGCGCCCAACCCGACCTCATCAGGCGATCGAACCGGCCTTAACAGTCCAGAGAGTTCACATACAAAACCAAGGAGTTTCGTGCGCTTGATTCGATCTCGTCGGGCGACCGACAACCCTTGATATATAGATCTAGAGTGACCAGAGATCAACAACCTCATATGAGGTATTTTCGATCGCCCCACCACATCAGTCGATCGCCTGACTACCCCGAACTTATCCAGATCGAAGGCTCCACCAACAGAATATTTTTTGGCACAGTTTGGGTGGATCCCCAACTATGGGGCCACTGTGATGTATGCGCCCTATATCTACACCGTCCATGCATTTTGAAAGATCATTTTAGGGCATGATCCAAAAAATCAAGCAGATCCAAATCTTAGGTGGACCATACCACATGAAACAGTAGTGATTGAATCCCCACCACTAAAAACTTCATGGGGCCACTGGAATGTTTATTTTCCATCCAAACTGTTGACAATGTCACAAAGACCTGGATGAAGAGACCACACAAATATCAGCTTTATTCAAAACTTTTATTACCCACAAGAAGTTTTCAATGGTTGTGTACCACTGTTTACTGTATTATGTTCCACCTGAGATTTGGCTCTACTTCATTTTCTGGATCACGCTCTAAAATGAGTTTTCAAAATGGATGGACGGCATGGATGCGAGACACACACATCACACGGTGGACGCCACGGTCAGGGATCCACAGAAGCCACGCCCAATATTTTTGGGGCACGGCCCATCCACGCGTGGAAGTGACAGATGGATGGTTTAGATATTTGAACCATGGATGCTATTTATCAAAAGAATGTTCAGGCCAAGCTTTCATGTTTAGTCCTAGACAAGCCTGCAAGCCGTGGGACATGGTCCAAGTTGGGCCCACTAATAGTCATCAATCAAACGGTGTAAAATTCGTCAGGTGGGGCCCGGTAAATTGTTGATCTTGAGGCATACCGCAGCTTTCTTGGCACAATCAGCAGACCTCTGGGCTCAGCTAAAAACCTTGTCAAAGGGGGCCCAATCGTGGCCCACCCATCCAAGACCGGCTGCAACCTTTACCCAGCTAAAGTGCACCTATCCGGGATTAACTTTTCTGGTAGTTGTCACTCACACCTGCCGATGTGACCCATATGTGCCATTCAAGCTGTTATCAGGCAGGCCCACTAGTGTTGATTTGTTAGCTTACAAATCGAGCCAATCTTCGTGTTTGGCGGGCCACACATTTGCGGAAGAAATGGATGACTGGAAGATTTTGACCATCAGCCCACATGGAACGTACTTGTGCGGCCCACCAATTGGAAGGGCCTGAGTTTTTCTGATGCCATCGGCATAGGTGAGACCAAAAATGGCGAGAATTGACTTAGGGTCTGTTCATTAAATCTGAAGTCCGAAGTCTGAACCCAAAATCTGAATGTGAAGTCTGAATCTAAAGAGAGAAGACTAGTATTGAATCTGGAGTAACCTGTTTATTACCTAAGGTCTTATATGTTTAAAATATGTTAATGTGACACATTTGCCCCCACCCACCTCGGTGTATCCGAATTGTGTATTGACTATGCCAGTTGGCCCCAGTTATTGGATAGTGTTGTGTGGCTCCCATCATAATATATGTGTTTTATCCACGCCGTCCATCCATTTTTTCCAAAGATGATCCAAATCTCATTTGGCCCACAACTTTCATGGTTCATTAATGGTCAATCACATGTACTATGGTTCATCTGGGATTTGTATCAAGATGATATTTGTGTGGTCTCTTCATCTAGGTGTTTGTGACCTTATCAACAGGTTGGATGGAAAATAAAACGAGTCCATGAAGTTTTTAATGGTGATGATTCAATCACAATGGTTTCTTGTGGTGTGGTCCACCTAAGATTTAAGCCAGCTTCATTTATGGGATCATACCCTAAAATGAGCTTTCAAAATGGTTGGACGGTGTGGATTTAAGGCACATACATCACTATAAGCCCCATGGTCAGGGGTCCCACCCACCTCGGTGGATCCAGGGTCTCACCTAATCTGCTCCAGCTAGCGACGCCTGAGTAGTGAGATTTGCTAATGAAGTGATATCACCAGTTCTGTGGGCCCCATCATGATTCATGTGTTATATCCACATCGTTCATCCATTCAGAGAGATCATTTTAGAGCATGAGCCAAAGAATGAGTGAGATCTAAAGCTCAAGTGGACCCCACCACAGAAAATAGTGGGGATTGAACCCTACCATTGAAAACTTCTTAAGAGCCATAGAAATTTTTGATCAAGCTGCTTTTTGTGTTTTCTCTTCTTCCATGTCTGTGTTAACTTCTGAATAGGTTGGATATCAAAAAAACTTATGGTGGGACCTAGGAAGGTTTTAATGGTGGGAGTCACTGTCCCCACTGTTTTCTGTGGTGGGATCCACTTGAGCTTTAGATCTACCTCATTCTTTCTCTGGTGCCCTAAAATGATCTCTAAATAGATGGAAGGTGTGGATACAACACATATATCATAGTGGGGGCCACAAAAATTGATGACGTCACTTCAGTAGGAATATCGTTGCTCAAACTGTAGTCGCTATCGGCGTCCCAACTCTGGCTGGGATTGTGCAATACTCCGAATCTAGCTAGTGTTAACGAGGGTAGTGTCAAAGGGCTCTATGGGGCCTACTGTGATGTATATGTTTTATCCATACCATCCATCAAATTTTCCATATCATTTTAGGGAACAAAACAAAAAATAAGGCATATCTAAGGCTCAAGTAGACCACACTATAAGAAATAGTGGAAATTGGGTGCCTACCATTGAAAACTTCTTAGGGCCACAAGAGGCTCTGATCAAGCTAATTTTTTCTGTTTTCCCTTCATCCAAGTTTTGGTGACCTTATGAATAGGTTCGATGGCAAATGAACTTTACAGTGGACCTAGAAAGGTTTTAATGGTAGTCATTCTATTCCCACTGCGTCTTGTGGTGGGGTTAACCTGAGCATTCAACAGGCTCATTTTTTGGGATCATGCTTATATAGAAAATTGATGGACAGTGTGGATCTAACACATAAATCATGGTGGGCTCAAAGAAGTGCCTCACGTTAAAATTGGATTATGTATTACGCAAAGGAGAAAATCTCTCTTGCGGCGGTGGGCAATTTTGGATTATTTTAAAAGAGTCGCAGAGCGCATTCTGGATTCACCATTAAGCTAGACCTTCGTTGCCGAAAAAGTTCGGCAAAAAATCATGGAGCGCTTTCCACTTTCGGTGTTAACAAACAACAATAAACGCGGAGCGTTTTTAGATTCCACATTAAGTTAAAATTTTCAGCGTTAACAAACAGGCCCTTAGGTGTCATCTGATAAACTAAAAAAAAACTTGGAAAACTTAAAGCGCTGCTGAAAACTTAAAGTACTTAATTATAATTTTGAAGCTTAAAGTGCCATTTGTTCAAAATCTAAACCATTCACTTGACTGTGATCACGAGAAATGACTGCCAGGGAAATCTTGGACCCTTGATGCCCATGTTGGTTCACTTCCATCAATATTTGGTTCACACATCAAGGCCTGAGAACTTACTATCAAACGGGAGCGGACTAGGTGTCACCTGGGTAACACAATAGTGGGTGTAACCCTTATTGTGGGAGCCCACCTTAATGATTTTTTATATATCCATGCCCCATCCATTTCTCAAGCCCATTTTAGAATGCGGTTCCAGACATCAAGCAGATCCAAATCTCAGGTGGGCCACACTACAGGGAACATTGGTGATTGAACGCTCACCATTAAAAACTACCCTGGGCCAACCATAACCAGATCCGTAATGTTTATTTTCCAGCCAACCCCTTGATATGCTCAAAAGGCCTAGATGAAGGGAAAATACAAAAAGTAGCTTGATCCAAAATTGTGGTGGCCTAAAAAAGCTTTTAATGGTGATTTACCACTTTTTTTTTTTAGGAAAACAAGCTAGTAATACTCTCTTATTACTTACCTAGGAACAGCCTGAAAAAATACAATGGGCAAGGCGAACCCCAAAAAGAGAAAGAAAAAAGCAGTGACCCACACCCTGGGCGCAAGGGAGAGAGAAAAAACAAAAAATAAATAAAAGGAAGAAAAAGAAGAAAGAAAATGAGGAGGGCTCACAACTTAGGCCTGACATGACATCAAATCAACAATTTCAACCTCCGTGATAAGCCTAGAAGAGATGTCAAATGAATATCAACAAGCCTGGATATAGTTGTACGCAGATGATCAGAAATAACTCCAAGATGGCTACTGGAAGAGGTAGCGTGGTGGTCAAGACTCCAAGCAAAGCAACACCTCTCCCTAGTAGAGGACGAAGGATCTTTAATGGATGCAAGATTTTGTTGATTATGCATAAGGATATTAGTTCCTGCAGTTTGATCAAAGCATGAGTTAGTATGACCAAGGAATAAAGTTTGTAAGCATTTATTCATAGTCCCTTGAGTAACATACTTAGAGATTATTCCCTAAATAGGAGTTGCATTAGAATTGTAACAAAGGAGCCCAACTTTGGAGGCCAAAATCTCGACACAAGCTAGAGTCCATCTAGGAGAAAGCCTAATATACCTAGAATTGTGCCGAGTAGGAATCTGCGAGATGAAATACATAGTCGTAAAATTTCAGGCAGCAGATATGGTACTAGGAGCCTTAGCTGCAATAGACGGGCCAAACAGGAAGAGAGTTCTTGCCCGCATATCCCAAATGTTCTTAAAAATAATCTCCTTTGGGGAATAGTTGTTATTAAATATACGATTATTTCTTTCACTCCAAATATGCCACACAAGGTGTAATACCTCAGAAATTTAGTACACGAGTTCGTGTTCACACGTAAGAAAGTAAATACTAGGCCATGTTGTTCACACACATACACACACGTGTACACTCTTGTATGTATTCTGACAACTTTTAAGACCTCTGAAAACTTAGTATATTTAGTTAAGTTAATAGACTGACCGTTAGAATGATCTGTCATTGCTAGACTGGAATATCTAACTGGCCACTTCCATTTCGAACCACGCGATCAACGTACATCCGCCATACAGTCTCCACATCATCTAGTACACATGTCTGTCCATAAATGTAATCTGTATACCTTGTCCATCACCAGGCATATTCTTAGATCATTTATTCTCTGGCTTTATAAACCTGTTTAGACATGTTTATAACACCCCAAGTTCTTGGAATCATTTAAATCATAATTTAATTAATTATTTAATAACTTAAAATAACTTTTAATATCGATAAATTAATAATAAATAAACTGTAGGGATTTAGGGCATGGTCCCTTTATTAAAGTTTCCTATAATAAGCCCTAAAACAGCGTAGAAGTATTAGATTTTACAAAACTTACAAATTTACAATAATTACGAAAATGCCATTATTTAAACTTAAGTTATACCACTATTTTAAGTATTATCGTTTATGAAGATCACTTTCACGTAAAACTTTCTATATAAGTTTTCGGACACAATTGAGCAGTAAACGTCGAGTTTTTGCCCTTCGATCATCCTACAAATGCCCTAATAAAAAATAGAGCCATAAGTGGCCCACCTTAACTCGGATCCGTCCCATCTTTCACGTCAACGGCTAAATATATGTTGCTGACCTGTCGAACAGATTGGGTGGTCCCGATCCACCTGATATGGTCCCCACTTGTGAGGGCAGCGGTAGTGTAGGCGTATACATGCGACGCACGTAATATAAAAAAAGGGGGAAGAAGTTTTCTTCCCTGTTGTTTCAGCGGACGCTGTAACAGCGTTCGTTGGTGCCGGTCGACGCAGCTCACGACGTCAATCAGTGTGGGCCCCAAAGATCGATCTGAACAGTCTATCAGGTGAGTGAAGAGATTTCAACCAGGTTCAAAAGAATTTGTAGCATCGAAAGATTGGAGTGCTCTCACAAGATTCGGCGCAAGAAACCTGTTGCGAGAAGATCTTTTCCAAAAATGGCAACTAGCAGTTATTACCTGTTTGGCCAAGGATTCTTTTCGAATCTAATAGGCATTCCTCTTCAATCTTGACCATTCAACTAAGTTTCTTGGAAAGCAAGTAACTCAAAGTTGTTATTCGAAGGTTAACAGCGACGGTTTTCATGGCAGCAAGCAGACAATCTAATCCATCTATCATGTAGAGGAGGAAGTTTTCTACCAATGTTCAAAATTTGAGATCAATCCGACCTCTGTACACTCTGGAGCGTTGAAAGCAAGATGAGTGGTTCTGAAGGTACCCGAATTGAGCGATTTTGAGAGGCGGTCACTGATCTAATTGGTGGGCCCATTTAGAAGATAATCTTGGAAATCTAAATCATCTATGAGGAATATCACATTACAAGAAAGCTACAAATCAAATTTGAAGGCAATCCGACCATTGGTTAAGCCGTACAAAGCGAAACAAAATCTGTTATGTTACGATACTCTTGCTGTATTATAAAAGGAGGTACTCTCTTCTATTCCAAGGCAAGCAAGGACATGGGGAGCAAAGAGTTCAAGTCATAGGAGGCTTCCTAGCCTCCTCCAGCTAGCTTTTCTTCCTTTTTTAGTTCTAGTTTTAGTTTGTTTTTATGCTTTTCATTAGCTAACCTCTTAGCTAGAGCTAAGAGGTGAAACTTATAGTTTATCTGGATGTTTTAATTCGTTTTATTGGTTTCTAGTTGGATTTATTGAAGAACAATGGTTTTTAGAAGTTACAATAAAGTTCTAAGTAGTTTTTCTTAATCTTATGATAGCTCATGGATATTTGGAAGAATTGCTTTAGTTCTTAATCGTTTTGCATGGCTCTAGACCTATACGCTCCGAGGAATCAGATTCAATACGCTCTAGACTTGGAATTGCATGTCGGAACTTCAACCAAAGCTCTATCTTTTGTACTAATTTCTTAATTATGTGTTGATGGTATATGTGATTTGAATGAAGTTCAAATCATGATCTAATTATGCTTTGTGACAGAGTGTAATGATGATTATGATTGTGATCTTAATCTATTGGAACTAGGATTGACATATGCAATTGAGTGTGCTCAAGTCCTAACTTGAATTGAGGGAATCATGTATATAATCACACATATGACAGATTGATTTGATAATATAACCGTTCTATCATCCGGCTAGATAGGATTTGATTTCGATTATAGTTGAGTAATTGAGAAACCATAGCGAATTATGCCTCAAAGGAGAGCTATAAGTGGATCCTTGATGCTCTAGTTACCCTTTCATAATCAGATTTTCCTATTTCATGTTCAAAATCGATTTCATAAACCTCTTAGATTCTAGTTATTATGATAGTTAGAATTGTTCACATCCTTCCCTATGGATCGACCTCGGTCTTACAGAGAGGTGGACGCTTGCCTCTCCGCGCTCCCAGATTCTCCCTTCCTTTCGGAAGAGAGGGGTACGTGCGCGCGAATCGCCGTTTGTGCCACTGGCTTGCCTCGTTCTCGAGGGCTTTTTCTCGGTTGTCGTGTTAAGCTAGATATGTTGGATGAGTTTGTGTAAGACCAGAGTCGCCACTAGCCAGTTACTTCGAATCTATAGTCGGCTAGACCCCGTAGAAACGTTAGAGAAGGGAATCATAAGATTCCTTCCTCTAAAATAACTCCTTTTGATCTGCGGCCAGAGATTCGAGGTAAGGGATCACAGTTACAGGGTGGGAAGATGTTAGGCACCCCACACTGCCTGTACCGAAGTACGGTCTCTACTTTACAGAATCGAACTAGTACTTGAAAGTCTGATTTAATCCTCGTACATTCTCATGAATGATATGATGCATGAATGCAGGTCTGAATATTAAGAGTTTCTGATGGGCAGGTTTCCTTTAACAGGCAAGCCCAGAGCATACGCTCGAACTGACAGGTGCTTTATGCGGTATGCATGTTGTGTATTTGAATAATCAAAGTGTTGGCAATGATATGATAAGCAGGGGGTGGAAGAAAAGTAAATGTTGCACTTATGCTAGATGCGAATGAGATAATGCTGGTAAATGAGTAGCTGGATGGACGGAGGTGTTGCAAGGGTTTGCTTCGAGTGGCTAGATCAAGACTTGGGTGGCTTGGGAGACCTAGACCAGGGTCAGGCTGGGTTGGACCATGGCTAGGCTCTTCTCACTCGGGCTCTCCTTGGTGGAGGAATGGGCTAAAGGAGGAGATGGACTCGAAACTCTCGGGCTGGATAGATGGGAAGTGGATTTTTCTAAATTTTGTTGGATGACGAAACAGAAGAGGGAGTGGGGTATTTATAGTAGCGGAGAGTAGCAGCTGCTGTAATTATTTTTGGGTGGCACCGCCCGTACGGTTGCGTTGCTTCTACTTTGGAGCGTACGACCTCCGAACCTGAAGCAGAAAAGCCCAAGGTTCGGAGTCTGAACCTGCTCTAAAGATGTGGTTCGAAATTAAGTGAGTTAACTGGGTTTGGAAGATGGGTTGACACGGTGAGTTGACTCGGTGGGTTGACTCAGCGAGTTGACTCGGTGATTTGACTCAGCGGATTGACTCACCAAGTTTAACTTTTTTGGGATTTTTTTACTGGTTTTTCTTATGGGGATTTTTCTAGGCTGATGTTTAGGGGTGAGTTGACTGGGTTCAGGCTTAAGCTGGGCTATGGATTGGGGCTTACAAGGGTGAGTTTGGCTGGGTTTGGACATGGGATTTGGGGGTATGGTCCTCCATTCATTCAGTTATCTCTACCAACATTGTAGCCGAAGGTGGGGTGTCTACAGATGCCCCTCTTTGGCAGAGGTTGCGTGCAACAGAATGCCAAAGCGAGTGGACACCCCACTTCTGACCCGATCATTCATAGATCATGGTCTGAAATCTTTGCTTGCCTTTGCATCTACATCAGTTGATCGTCTGAAAATTGATCACTCGCACATACCGCGGGAGTTTGGAGAAAACGTTGCGATTGTCCCTGCATGCGCTACAACCTGGGTACCCAATCGCAACCCTTCCATTCCCGATCGGTACTAACATCAGAAAAGTACAGTAGAGCATCTACATCCGTCATAGTCTTACGAGGTTACCAATCCGGAGATTGATTGTTCGATGCTTTTCCGGATCACTTAAGGAGTACTTGTTTCGCTTGACTGTCAAAGTGGTTAGCTGCCCTGCGTCCATGTAGTCTTACGGGAGTCCACTACGCCGACTTGGACTCAGTCAAGGTACCACGCCTAGGTATGTGTGGGTGAACTCTTTCCACCCAATCTGCTGACTTTGATACTTGGGTTACAATTCATCATTTCCATTGTTCATATGGTTTCTTTGACCGAACCTTTTGGCTTTCATCTTTTCGTATCTTGGCATGTAGTACGACCGCACTGATAATGGGTTTCAGTTTGACCGTACTTTGAGTGCATTGGATCCGATGGTCTCCGAGGAAACCGCGAGACATCGGATCATATTTGATTTTTGTGTCGGCTCCTACCCAGAGATATGGAAGATCTCCCAGTGTTTTGGAGGCCGAATGCTCTACTGGGAAAATATTTTTGGATTTTGAAAAGGTACCCACTTTGGGGAGTGATACTCCGTGGGGTTTTTATTTGCAAATAGGAATATATATAATATTTTTTTGACTTTTTGAAAAGGAAATCTGGCTTGCACTCGCCTCCACTAGGGATGCCTATGGGGTCTTTGGCTAACCGACTTTTATTTTTGAAAGCAGGTAAACGTGATGGTTGATGCGATGCATGGGGATGCATATTTGATGATGGATGCATGGTTTGGCTCATTCTCTTTCAGTTTGATGATTTTGCTTTTACTGGGGATGCAGAGAACTTTGAGCTTATTGCTTGCAGGGTTATGCTCCCCTAGAGATTTTTTCTTTTTTTTTACGGATGTTTGGTCAACAGGTTGGTCAAGATCCCAACTCGTGGTCGATCAGGTCCATCGTCCCAAGATGCTGTTTCTTTGCTAATGGTGATGGATGAAGGATATTGTCAGACCTCAAGATGTTCTTCTAGGAATGGATGTAATTGGGACGGTGCTTGGTCGCCAGTGTTGGTCAAGATTCCAATTTACGGGTGATCGGATCCGTCGTCCCAAACTGTGAAATAAGTGAGCAGAGTTCGAGACTTCTGAAGTGCAGTACTGGGGATAGTGACATTTTTTGTGATTTTTTGCAAATATGTGGTCCGAATCTTTGCCTGAGTAGTCAGGATGGAGATCGGTTATTGAAAACAAAGGAAATATTTTTGTGATTTTGAAAATATTTGGTTTGAAAACAGGGGAAGTATTTTGTGATTTTTGAAAGGTGATTTTGTAATATTTTGGTATTTTTTCTGATTTTTTGAAATGCAGGGAAAGGTATGGAATTTTCATCCATTTCCAGCTTCTACTGCTGGTAAGGCACCCGATCCATTTTACGTCAGTGAGCAAGACGAATCTCACAGAGTTAAGTGTCGTAGTTTTACATCTTCGGATGAGGGGATTTTGAGAGTTTTCAGTCAACACACCCACAAAGTTGCCTGTTACTCATGTGCAATGCACATAGACCACGTATCGTATGACGGACTCCTTCGGCCACAAAATGAGCCACATCCTCACATTTCCCTTTGTCAATCCAGTTTGGGGTCTTATGCTGCTCACAATTCCGTGAGGGTGCGCTTCACCTCCCAATTGCCTTAATCCCCTTCATGAGTTTTAGGAACAGGGAACATCCGTCAGATTCAACAGCGACTTTCAAATTAAGGTTATCTATCATGGTGCATTCAACACAAACAGGGTCGCAGGGTTCTACCCACTTCAGCCCTTACCTGTTTTAGAAGATTCCGGACACCCGTACGATCAAGTGTCAGCCATGTCCGGAACAGGTTGGGGAAGAAAGCCCCCGAGAAGTTAATCCCAGTGTAGTTTTAGGTCTTTGGACCGTTAGGGATAAATTTGTGCAATTAATTTTGATGGTGGAATTTTTTTCTTTTTTTTTAAGAAAAAGTTCCAGACTTCAACTCGAGTGATCGAGATTGATACTGGTTTTTATGGAAAGCTCAAAATCTTTTTGGTATTTTTTAGAAATGATCCAGGTTATCGAGCCTTGATCCGAGCGGTCGAGGCCGATGCCAGTTTTTTGTTGAAAGCAAGAAAAGTCCCCCGAAAAATTAATCACAGTGTAGTTTAAGGTCTTCGAACCCAGAATATGTACATGCTGAAAATACGTTCTTTTTGTGATTTTTTTAAAAGATCTGGATTATCGAACCTTAAGCCAAGCGGTTGAGGTCGATGCCGGTTTTTATTAATAATCCCTCAGGATCTTGATCTTGACGTAGTTTAAGGTCTTCGGACCCAGAATATGTACATGCGATGCTGGAAATACACATTTTTTTTTTATTTTTTAGAAAATGTCCGGAGTCGTCGGATCTTGATTCGAGCAATCAGGATCGATGTCGGTTTTTATTAAGAAATCCCTCGGGATCTTGATCCCGACGTAGTTTAAGGTCTTCGGATAAAAATATGTACAAGAAATTTTTTTTTTTGTTCCAGGCTGTTAAATCACAATTCGAGCGATCAAGATTAACACTGGTTTTTATTGGAAATCTCTTGGGATTTGATCCTGACGTAGTTTAAGGTCTTCGGACCCGATGGGGATGAGAGGTATGCAAAGATCAGGGTTGAAAATTCCTGGGGTTTTCTGCAAATGATTCAGATCATCAGGCCATGACTTGGATGGTTGAGATCACTGTTTAACCAAGTCAATTCTTTTTCTTTTTCTTGAAAATCTCATGAAGCCCTTTCCACATTATCAAGCCAATTTCTCCCCAATTTCTCACAAAATGAGATTTTGGTGAGATTCTTTTTTCTTTTTCTCCTCTTTCTCTTCCATCACTTCAATCTTTCATAGAGGTACAAGATTCACTTGCAACCACCCTTCCCAAGGGGGAGTTCTTCCCAAGAAGAGAGAGTGGGAGGCCATTTCAACTAGATGTGAGGACGGACGGCCCCCTGGGTGCTGCCCAAGCCTCTCCTGCCCACTGGTTTTTCCAGTGGGCTGGATAATGGGGTGCCCTCTCCTTTTCTATATAGCATGGGGCACCCTTGGCCCCTCCAACGTGCAATCTCTCTCCCTTCTCTCTCACACTCTCTCTTTCTTCAAGTTTTTTCTCTTTCTTTTGGTGGCCCTTTTGCTCTTTCAAGTGGTGAGGCCTTAGTGGAGCTTTGGGACAGCAAGGTGGTCCCCTTTTGGTGAGTGGTGAAGGTATGGACCACTCCCTTTTCTTTCATTTCATTATTTTTCTTCTTCATTGTCTCTTCTCATGTTCTCTTTCTTTTCCTTCATGTAGATATTCCAAAGGAGTCAAGGTGGGCCCAAGCCTTTTGGCTTTTTCTACATCTCCAATCTCTTCTCAAGGTGGTGCATGGAGAGGAACATTGCAAGCTTCATTTCATTTTTCTTTTCTTCTTTCACACTCCATTCATGTGTATGTAAATGGTAAGTTTGCCATGTCCATCAAGTGTGCATGGCAAAATATCCTATCTTTTCCATGGGAGTTGGGTCCCTTTTTATGTGTATCAAATGGGCTCAAAGTGAAGTCATGGCCCTTGGTGTATTTGATAGGCCCAATACTTCATTTTGGGCTCGCTCATGCTATGCTTTTTCTTGCTATATTCTTCTTATAGCTTTTCTTTTCTTTTCCATCATTTTTTCAAGGTTTGGGCCTATGAGATTGGTAGGGCCCACCTCAAGCTTTGGGCTCATAATGCTCACTTTGGGTGGCTCCATCTTTCTTTACATGTGCATGGACAAAAGTGGCTAGCCCATTATTCACTTGGATCTCAAGTGAGCTAGATTTCTTAGTTGGGCCTTTATGGACAAGTAGCCCAAATCTTCCACCATCTCTTGATTATGATGTACATCCTTATGCACAAAGTGTAGTGGGATCCTTACAATTTCTCCATATAGATGGGCTTTTGGGTCGTCATTGAAACTTATGAATTTCTTTAAGTCATGTGTGCCCACTACACTTTGTGCATGTGGGAGTCTTTCCCTTCATACCTTTTCTTTAGATGGATGGAGGACTTAGGTTACTTGATCATCCACAAGTCCCATGAGTGAGTTGTGCTAACAATCTCACTAAGTTCAAATGGTTTTCTCATGTAGTAGGAAAGTGGTTCTCAAGAGCTTCCTTTAATGTTATCAACCTCAAATGGATGATTCTTCTTCAAGTGAGCTATCCATGCAACCATAGCTCCTTGAACTTCTCTTTGGGGTGCTTGGTGGGTCATCCACCATCATTCTCAAGGATGAGTGATTTTTCTTTCAATTTGTGGGAAAGAATGATATCCATAAGTTGCCCAATTTGTCCCATGCTTTGGGGCCTTTTGGATTTTGATCTTCAAGTGGGCTATGTATACCATTCTTAGCTATTTTCATTATGGTTGGGTGACTCATCAAGCCATGCCCTCTTGTGCTCAAATGGTCCCCTTTTTTTGTAAAGGAATTGGTGTACATAAGTTGCCCAAACTTGTCCTTGCATGGCCATTTCCAACTTTGGTTCTTCATGTGGGCTATGTGCATCAATTTTTTTACCATTGGCTTATTTGATTCATATGTTTGTGGGTAGACCACCATGTTGTACTCTCATGGTTAAAACATTTATCAACATGATGCACATAGGTTGCCCATGGTTCAAGTGGGCTATGTGCTCCTTTCAATCCATTGAGGTGAGGCACTTGAGTTGCTCTTGGGGACCAATTTCCTTTCTATTCCCCATTTGTCCATGTATATGCGTAAAAAGATGGGAACATTTTAAATGAGGATCATGGCCATGGTATGAAAAGTGAACCAAGCCTTGGTCACACATGGACTTTGAAAAGGGGTTTCTTTGTATAAAGTTTGATTCTTATCCCACTTTGATCTCATGGCACTTGAGTGCATTTGTTGTCCAAAATGTATGCTCGATGGTGGATTTTCCTTACCTAAGCCATGGCATGCAACCCTCTTTAAGGTGGGCCTTGTTTTCCTCAATGGGCCCAACACATATCCTAGGCGACACATGGATTGGGACATTGGAGTTTTGCATTTGACTATGAGTCCAAATTCATGAGTTTCCTGGATAATGATTTAGATTTTATCGGGTAAAGAATAAGGACTTACCTTGCCAAACTTGTAGGAGTTATGGTGGATGGTACAAGGGGGCGAAGGGCAGTTGATGAGGATGACCCGGCCTTCATTGTTCGTCGCGGGACTCATATATGCTCTTTAGCTAAGGAGCACCAACCTCTTCCTTCCATAAAGGGCCGAGGTACCCGGGATCTCTGGGATGATTGGGTGACACAACCGCAGCCTATGCTCGAACGTGTTCTGGCCTATACTCCTTTTGCAGGTCTTCTCTCATTTCGCTTTCACAATAATAACACCAACCGCATGCTACTTGCGTCTCTTTGTGAGAGGTGGAGGGATGAGACCCACACCTTTCAACTTCCTTGTGGGGAGTGGGGAATAACTCCCCTGGATATATATATATATATATATTGACTTTCCATTCCATGGGGCCGTTGTTCCCCACGCAGGCTCTCTTGCTCCCATTACTTCCACTGATTGGATACGGCTTGTGGGAGCCATCTCACCTGAGAATGAATTCCAGAGCCACCAAGTGAAACTGCGATGGTTTTACAACACCTTCGCTGCTGTCATCCCTACTACCGAGCTGGAGGCCCTTCACAAAGCATGGGCTATGATTACTTACGCCTTTGGGTCGTTCCTTTTCTGCCATGCGAACGACAGGGTCAACCCTAGATTTCTTCCCTTGGTTGAGGATCTTCATCATTCGTATAATTGGAATGGGGCTATCTTGACTTGTATCTACCAAGGTTTAGATAAGACCTCTTGGAGTAGCTGGTCCTACACAGGTTTCTGGCTCATCATGGAGGTATTCTTTTTAACCTTCCCTGGAGACATTTGTCTTCTTTCTTCATCTGATCATTATGGTCGCCCTTGTCCAGACCTGTTTTTATAATCATTTTGCTCATCTCTCACTGAGGATACGGGATGGTGTTGAGCCATCTTTGTACCACTTCATGCACTGGCATCAGCAAAATCGTCAGCGAAATTCTCGAGTGTGTAGGGACAATTGGCGGGCTGACATAAATGGACTGACCATCGAGGATGTAAGTATCTTATTTTTCTTATCCGTTGTGCTGCTCTAGGGCTGATTGTGATGAAATGCATTTGTTGTAGTTCGCTCGGATGCCATACGCCAACTTTCCACTTTACTATACCCCTCAATGTGTAGAAGCATATAATTCTTCATGTCTTCGGATCATGCTTTCTAACGCCGAATCATTTCAGTGGTACCTAGGCGAGAGGCTGCTCCGATAGATCACTGGTGTGGCTCAGGTTCCTTGTTCCGCACCTCCTCCGGCTACTTAGATCCAGGCTGATGCTTTAGCTGATGCCCTTGTGGGCCAGCCTGGGTTTCGTTTCACGATCCCGGATCATGACTACAATGAGTGGTACTTGCTGTACGGACAGGGGCCTCTTCTTCCTTCACTCTACATTCCAAGGGGTCGTCGCATATGGTGGATCCATGACAGCTCCTCTGATGGACCTTCATCGTCGGGAGTGGGATGAGAGGAGAGATGATGATGATTATGTTGGTGATCTGTAGCCTACTTCTTTGAGGATGTATTCAGCTTTGTATGGCCTTCTTGCATTTTAAAGCCCTTTTTGCTCTTACTTTTCTTCTGTATCAAGATTTTCTGAACATACAGTCCCTGTTTGTCTCAAATTTCTTGATGATGCTTGGATGTCTTGACTCTTGACTCATTCTTTGATACTTTGTGGAAGATAAGATTTCTCAACTGCATGGATGATGACTTGAATGGTTCAAATTGCTTGATTTGGCCCTGTAGGCCCTTTCCGGACTTCAGCTTTGCTTTGGAGTACTTATCCTTAATGTTTTATGAGGCTAATGAGGCTTTCCCTAGTGTGGATGATGAATTGGACGGTTCAGATTGCCTTTTTTAGCCATGCGGGCCCACTTGATGATCAGATCTTGGACTCTGGCCTACTTTCTTGACAATCAAACCCTTGATGTTGCTACTTGATGAGCCATGCGAGCCTTTCCATGGTTTGGATCATGATGATCTAGCCCTGGGATGGCTCAGATTGTTTGGGGACCACTCTTGATCAATTTTCCTTTTCTTTGACTCGGTCAGACCCATGTTGGCCGCAATACTTCATGATTGGATCGGTGGGGTGCCTTCCAAATGATTCAGATCAGCCTCAAACAAAATCTGGAGTTGATTGGAGCCTTGGGCAGCCCTCAGGGTGCCAACTGCTGACGTGGACTATCAGTCTCACCTACCAGCAACCGTGAGGCCAATCCCGCAGAGAGAGAGAGAGAGAGAGAGAGAGAGAGAGAGAGAGAATCCATCCGTACGGACTGCCCACAGCGGGCCGCCCAAACCTCTCTTCATGTATGGTCTGGGTTGGCTCTAGTTCGGAGAGTGAGAACATTCTCCTGGTTGCTGTCTCCTTCATTCATGTACCCGCTTTTTTTATTCAGCCATGAATCTTTTTCTTGTCTCTTCTTTTCTGCTTCTTTTGTCTTCTTCTTGGTTTGTCTTTTCTCAAACTTGTTCGCTCGCCTCAAGTGTAAGGCTGCGATGTAGTAATAAAACTCGGTAAGACCGAGGTCGATCCACAGGGAATTGGATAACAAATTCCAAACTATTCCAGCAACTCAGTTTGCAATAGATAAGAGATTCAATTGGAATAATTATGCTAAAACAGTAACTTAATGAAAATCAGTAATTTAAGGTACTAAGGCATTCAAGGATCCACTTGTAACAATCCCATGTCAATCCAATCAATCCAAGCAAGATACACAACTAGATTTGAAGTCCTATCTCGCATCTAGTTGGAAAATAAAGCATTCAAACACATTCAATCCCATTCAAGTTGAACTTCCAAGTTCTAGTCCCTTTCAACAATGTAGAATTCAAAATCATAGCCTTCGGAGTAACAGCCGTGCCTATGGACTATGGCCTGATCAAGGACTACTATAATTCGAATATAAACAAGCACCATATGATAATCTCAGAGAATTGCAAGGAATCCATGTCCGGAGCACATGAACTCTCATAAAACATCTCAAACTATTAACTTGAAGAACTAGAATAAATAAAAATCCAAACTTGAATTGAAAGTAATTGAATTAAACTGAATCAAACATGAAAATTAGCTACAAGCTTCACCTCTCAGCCTTAGCTGAGAGATTCTAGCCGAGCATTGTCATACTACAACTAGAATTCATGAAAAAGCTAGAAAACATAGAAAACCGGAGTTTGGAGGGTTGCGGACACTCCACGACGGCTTCCTCTCTCTAGCACCACGTCCCTTAGCTTCTATGATGCCTTAGGAAGAACCCCTAGGTGTCCTTTTATAGTGAGGACGCTCGGTTGCGTCGGAATCTTCCAGAAACCGCGTAAGGATACACAGTGCGCAGCAATTTTCAGAGCCACAAATAGAAACTGCACGTTTTTTTATGTGGCCGACCGGTCACGACTGGTCGAACCTACCTTGCAATCAAGTCCAGCAAGCACATAGGGGAGGACGACCTGTTGGCCGACCGGTCAAGACCGTTCGGACCAAACTGGTCTTGTTCCAGCGAGCTCAGCAGAGGGCACCGACCGGTTGGCTGACCGATCAAGACCGGTCGAACCAACTGGTCCTTCTTCCAGTGGTTTCCAAAGGTGTGGCCGACCGGTCGGACTAACTATTCTTCTTCTTTTTCTTCTTTTCTTTATTCTCTTTTCTCCCTCTTTCTTCTTCCTTCTTTGGTCCACCTTGGACCTTCATTCACGGGTTCTAAATGGACCCTTTTTTGTCTCCAATTGAGTGAAGTCTGCTCTCATCCCTACAATCACAAAACATGCGTTAGATGGGCCTTTTAATCATGAAAATCATGCATATAATGTGATGTAGTGGGCTATGCAATATATAAATTGGAGGTTCAACACACCCCCCTACCAGCTTTTTGCTAGTCCCGAGCAAAACATGCGTGAAACAAGTTCAAACCTCCAAAAACCAACTCTCCTTCAGAAACCATGTTTCTATCCATTCCAAGACATATAAGTATAAAATTTGGAAAAATTAGGTGATAGACATTAAAACCTTAAACTCTTAAAACATAATAAATGTCCATATGAAATTCCCACTGATTGATTGATAAATAGAAGAACTCGAACAAATTCAACCTAGTGTGCATAGTGAAAGTTCATCTCATGAGTTTCTAGGATTATCTTCTTCATAGATCAACTAAACTATAGATCTCAAGGTGTATAGAGCAACAACAAGCCTATCACAGGAATTTTTCTTACCGTCCTTCCGACAGCTTTCACACTACGTCCCATTTTCGGCTTTGGTTACGGGTAGACCATCCCCCAGTTGGTAATAGGTAGCCCTTTTCAGAAATTTCCACCATTTTTCCATCATTCCCAATTTCATCCTTCCTTTTCCTTTTTCTTTTAAATCAGATAGGATTTTTAAAAATGCATATCTTTCGTTATTTTCCCATGAACAAGGATGGACAAAGTACCCCGGCTTGGTTTTTCAACACCTTTAAATCAAAGTCTAGCTAATCCTCAAATCACATAATCCTTCCAACCCATTAGAATCGTGTAATGTGAACTAGGTGTAAAGGTGTTCAAATGTTCTATCAATCACAACAATAGGGGAATTCACATATAAAACCATTATGTTCGGAGAAATTCAAGACTTACAACATCACACACTTCGTATCTCCTCTTCTTATACTCATATCATCTCGAATGCATAGAAATAAGGTTTTCTAAAAGAGTTTTGAAATTTTTAGAAAATCCGAAAAAATTTGCACATATGAGGCTCGAAATGTTGCAACATGCTAGATGAAGGATCTCATCTCACCCCCCAACCAAATCTTGCATTGTCCTCAATGTGAAAAGATATGCAATGAGCATGAACATGAGAGCAATGGCAAAAAAGAAGAGAGTGAGAACAATAGTACCTGAGAGAATGATCATGGAAGTCTACAACCCAACAACTAAAGCTACTAAAACAGTAAAACTAAATAAAACTAAACCTAATCTATGGAAAGCAATAAAGATAACTAACCCGTCCTTGTAAAAAGAGGATCTCCATCAGACTAGGAGATCGATTATTAGTATAACATCGAAAAGGACAAAGTTGAGCAGGATCATCAAGTGGTGTAACAAATTTTTCAGTAGAACTATCCACCATCCTGCTTTGAAAAGTACATTAATGACATCGATCATTTTATCCCATGAAAAATCCAGCTGAAAAATTTCAGCGGGTTCTTCAACAAAATTGTCACATGTACTAGGAAAGGAGAATTATATTGTTTGGAAATCATTAAGTATGGATCTCCTTTCCTTCTTGTTTGGGAAAAAATTATTCAAGTATGGGTCATCCCAGAAGTGTTCTTCAGTTTGAACAAACCAAAGAGATGTGGAGACTTGTATTTCTTCTTCCAAAGTCGATATGATCTCCACAAAATCAGAATTCATCGGTGCGTCTACAATTGATTTTTCAGTTTGGCACTTTGTGGAAGGAAGCTTTTTTGGCACCGGGGGGGTCTCCCTCAAAGCATGTATAATGTCCTGAATCATGGGATCATCCCAATCCTCAAAGTATGTTAAGCACTCCTCGAGTGTATAAGAGACCTCATCGGAGGAAATTTTCAGATTTGAACCCTTTACATTTTCCTCCTCAGAATTTTGTGTAGGTTGGAGTGGGTCCTCAACCTCTAGACTTTCAGAATTTGGCCTCTCTGTATGTAAGTCAAGCACCAATTCTTCCAAATCCTGCATAACAAAGTTGTGTAAATCAGAAATTGGTGACTTGTCAAATAAAATTTCAGAAATTGACACTTCCAAGATCTTATTAAAATTGGAATTAGATTCATCCTTAGAATGTGTCAAACATATCCCCAAACATCCAGGTAGATCATGTTGGAAAAACTCCCCATCTTCCATGGATTCTATCATGTTTACCTCATGGGGGCCATCATTGTCATCCCAATCCTCAAAAGGATCAAAGCTAACGACATCTAGAGGATCAAAATTCTATTTTAAAGCAAACTCCTCTTCCACGATTGAATCAATCATGTCAACCTCGTGGACATCATCATCATCCCTATACCTTTTGCCTAGGTGGAACACATTCACCTCCAACGTCATGTTCCCAAAGGACATTTGCATCACTCCATTCCGACAAGTTATGATTGCGTTTGATGTAGCGAGGAATGGGCGGCCTAGAATCACCGGTATTTGAGTGCTAGCATCCATAACCGGTTGTGTGTCCAAGACAATGAAATCTACCAGGGTAGTAGAATTTATCCACTTGGACTAACACATCCTCAACTATCCCTCTCGGTACACGGATGGATCTATCAGCGAGTTGCAATGTGGTTTTAGTGGGTTTTAATTCACCAAGACCCAATTGCTCGTATACCGAGTATGGGATCAAATTTACGCTTGCCCCCAAGTCTAGCAATGCACGCTCAATCCCGTAGTCTCCAATGATACATGAGATTGTGGGACTATCCGAGATCTTTAAATTTTGGGGGGGTCTTTTGAGTGAGAATGGCACTCACTTGCTCATTTAAGAAGGCCTTTTGCTGCACATTATATTTTCGTTTGGTTGTGCATAAGTCCTTCAGAAACTTGGCATAGGAGGGGACTTGTTTGATGGCATCAAGCAAGGGAATGTTGATCTTGACTTGCCTAAAAATCTCTAAAATATCATGAGAGTTTGGGAGAGATTTTAGGGGCAACCAATCTCGAAGGGAATGGTGCTACGGGCTTGTAAATGCGTTCCATTTCTTGTGGGGCTAAGTTAGATCCATCCTCATCCTCAAAATTTACCGGATCATTAGGCTTGTCGGCCTTCATCGGAATAGATTTGTCAATTTGTTTACCACTTCTAAGAGTGGTGATGGATTTGGCTTGCTCCATGTGTTGGTTGGAAGGATTAGGAATGCTCACTTCATATACTTGCTTTGGATTGGGCTGAGGTTGGGCTGAAAAGGTCCCTTCCCTAGCATTCAAGCGTCCCTTAATCTCATCAACCGAAACTTTAAGCTCTTGGAACATTTGCTAATTTGTTTGATTGATTTGCGTTTGCCCTTGTATAAACGCTTTCAAGGTATCCTCCATTGAGAACTGAGGTGGGGCCATATTTTGCATGGGTGGCCCTCCTTGAGAGTTGGTAGGATTGCCCGTGGGAGCATTCTTCCAACTGAAATTTGGGTGGTTCTTCCAACTAGTATTGTACGTATTACCCACCGGTTCATTGAAAGGTCGTTGATACCCATATGTGGCATTTGCATGTTCATATAACACCTCTTAAAATGCAGGAATTGTGGGACAATCTTGCGTAGCATGTAAATCAGTGTGACAAATCCCACATATGGTCTCAATAGCTTCATTGGGCTTTGGAACTCCACTCTTACTAAGTTCAATGGCCTCGATCTTCCTTGTGAGGTTGGCTATCCTTGCATTCACGTCGTCTTCCTCCTTGAGGATATACATCCCTCCTTTCTCTTTCTCTTGAGTAGGCTTGGGGTTGTTGGGTTTATCTATGGTATCCCAAGATTGGGCATTTTCGGCCAACATGTCCAAGAAACTCCAAGCCTCATCTGGATTTTTGCTCATAAACTCGCCATTGCACATCATTTCCACAAATTGGTGCATATTGGAACTTAATCCATCATTGAAAAAGTTTATAATTCGCCAACTCTCATAGCCATGATGTGGGCAAGCAAGTAGGTGGTCCTTAAATCTCTCCCAACATTGGAAGAAAGATTCACCCTCTTTAGCCGAAAAATTCATTATGGCTCTTCAAAGGGTGTTCGTTTTATGAGCCGGGAAGAACTTTTTCAAGAATTCTCGGGTCATCTCATTCCATGACCCAATCGAATGTGGTCTAAGAGAGTGAGGCCAATTTTTGGCTTTTTCTTTCAATGAAAAGGGAAAGAGTTTAAGCTTAATAGTATCTTCAGAAACATTGGTGTATTGCAAGGTAGCCACCACTTCTTCGAATTCTTTTAAGTGCAGATATGGCCTGTCAGAATCTAGCCCATGGAACTTTGGTATAAGTTGAATTACACTGGGCTTTATATCAATGTTTCCGCCGTTTGGTGGTAGAACCACGCAAGAGGGTGTAATTGCATGCGCTGGTTGTAGGTAATCCCGTGGTGATCTCATTGGAGGAACGTTATGTACCTCATTCTCTCCTACTCCCTCTTAATTTGCGTTTGTAGTTGGAGTAGGAGGGGGAGGATTCCTTAAGGGTGTTTGATCCATACTCCCTAAACTTTCACAACGTTCTTGGTAATTTCGGACTCGTCTATGGATTGACAATGGTCCAACTAAACTTCCTTCGGATTGGAGACAATTAGAGTGGTCACGTTCCCAACGGGACATAAACCACTCAACTAACAACTACTATTCCTAAATTCTAGAAATCTGAAATTAATCTGGAAATTGAAAAATCTGTAAAAGGCTAAGTTAGAAGGATATTAGCCGATGTGCTTGAACGAGAGAAGAAATCCTATAAAACAAACAATTTTGATTAGTTCTAAGAAATCAGAAAAACCCTATCTAATTCTACTTCTACAGCCACTAAAACAATTTGAAAACCGTTATCTGAATTCCCCGGCAACGGTGCCAAAAACTTGTTCGCTCGCCTCAAGTGTAAGGCTGCGATGTAGTAATAAAACTAGGTAAGACCAAGGTCGATCCACAGGGAATTGGATAACAAATTCCAAACTATTCCAGCAACTCAGTTTGCAGTAGATAAGAGATTCAATTGGAATAATTATGCTAAAACAGTAACTTAATGAAAATCAGTAATTTAAGGTACTAAGGCATTCAAGGATCCACTTGTAACAATCCCATGTCAATCCAATCAATCCAAGCAAGATACACAACTAGATTTGAAGTCCTATCTCGCATCTAGTTGGAAAATAAAGCGTTCAAACACATTCAATCCCATTCAAGTTGAACTTCCAAGTTCTAGTCCCTTTCAACAATGTAGAATTCAAAATCATAGCCTTCGGAGTAACAGCCATGCCTATGGACTATGGCCTGCTCAAGGACTACTATAATTCGAATCTAAATAAGCACCATATGATAATCTCAGAGAATTGCAAGGAATCCATGTCCGGAGCACATGAACTCTCATAAAACATCTTAAACTATCAACTTGAAGAACTAGAATAAATAAAAATCCAAACTTGAATTGAAAGTACTTGAATTAAACTGAATCAAACATGAAAATTAGCTACAAGCTTCACCTCTCAGCCTTAGCTGAGAGATTCTAGCCGAGCATTGTCATACTACAACTAGAATTCATGAAAAAGCTAGAAAACATAGAAAACTAGAGTTTAGAGGGTTGCAGACGCTCCATGACGGCTTCCTCTCTCTAGCACCACGTCCCTTAGCTTCTATGATGCCCTAGGAAGAACCCCTAGGTGTCCTTTTATAGTGAGGACGCTCGGTTGCGTCGAAATCTTCCAGAAATCGCGTAAGGATACGCAGTGCGCAGCAATTTTCGGAGCCAGAAATAGAAATTGCACGTTTTTTTATGTGGCCGACCGGTCAGACCTACCTTGCAATCAGTCCAGCAAGCACACAGGGGAGGATGACCTGTTAGCCGACCGGTCAAGACCGATCGGACCAAACTGGTCTTGTTCCAGCAAGCTTAGCAGAGGGCACCGACCGGTTGGCCGACCGATCAAGACCGGTCGGACCAACTGGTCCTTCTTCCAGTGGTTTCCAAAGGTGTGGCCAACAGATCGGACGACCAGTCGGACTAACTATTCTTCTTCTTTTTCTTCTTTTCTTTATTCTCTTTTCTCCCTCTTTCTTCTTCCTTCTTTAGTCCACCTTAGACCTTCATTCACAAGTTCTAAATGGACCCCTTTTGGTCTCCTATTGAGTGAAGTCTGCTCTCATCCCTACAATCACAAAACATGCGTTAGATGGGCCTTTTAATCATGAAAACCATGCATATAATGTGATGTAGTGGGCTATGTAATGTATAAATTGGAGGTTCAACATATGTCCCCCTGATGATGGATGGTGTGGATGTTCCGATGATCCATGACTTCATGTTGGAGAGGATTGGACAGAGTGAGGATTGGATTCATGACTTCATGTTGGAGAGGACTCCAGGTCCAGATCTCACCGTTGATTCTTCGATCGGGGTTGCCGGGGCCTTTCTTGATGATTCAGATGCATTTTTTAGAGGTCAGATTGGTCAGGATGCCACGATTGTTAGTGCACTTTTCTGTGGCATACTAGTGCACCTTGTTTGTCAATTACTTAGGTAAGTGAGTCTAGTGTCGGTTGAGCTTAATGAAGATGAAGACCAAAGACTCAAGTGGCCCTGCTGCATCAAGGAAGAAGAAACAGGTAAAAGTGATGCCTTAGTGTGCCTTAACCTTTACCAAAACCTAACCCATAACCTCTTAGATGACTTGGACCAACTAGGTATACCCTTAGTCATCATCATTAGTCTTAGAACTCCATGAAAAACATGATAAGTTAGACTAATTTAAGAGGTGGAAGCTGCTATAAACAAAACAGCTCAAAACAGCAGTTTCCGATTGATCTCCGATCAATCGGACGTTGGCTCCGATAGGACTCCGATCAATCGGACAGAAGCTCCGATCAATCGGAAATTTTTCCAGCAACCTTGAAAATCCACTGGACATATTTTCAATCAATCGGACAGTCTTCCGATCCATCGGAAGGGGTCCATCCGATCAATCGGAATATCTTCCAGAGACTTCACTAGATAGATTTTCGATCAATCGGACTTGTCTCCGATCAATCGAACAGGTCTCCGATCAATCGGACCTTCTTCCGATCAATCGGAGATGCTCGAATCTGCCCCTTTTTTTACCGTTGGAAGAAAATCTATTTAAAATGGGGGATTCGTTTTTTAGCCAAGAGAGGGGATTTTGAGGAGATAGGATCCACCATTGTTGAAGATCATTAAGAGCCCTATTCCCAACCCAAACAAGTGATCTTCCTTGTGATTCATCACAAGTATGGAGCATTCAAAGCTCAAGAAGAAGATGCACTTGTCCCTCTTTTGATCTCTAGAGATTGGATTGATCTTGGTAGTCATATTCCTATCCAATACTCTATGATGAGTCGTTGTAGGTGAGACTATCTAGGTAACCCATTCCCATAAGTTGTAGAGATCTCAAACCTACCTTCCCTAGCACCTTGGGCATCTCCAATGGAATATCACATGCAAGGTGGCTGATCTTGGAGCTGAAGCCTTGGCAAAGCAGCGACGTCAAAGATCGAGGGAGCACAAGGGGAGCTGATTTAAGCACGGGAGAGTGAGAAGAAGCAACCCAAAGTGGCGCTACAAAGGGGCTCAATCCAACAAGTAAGGTTGTCTTGTTAGGAGTCCATCCACTCAATTCCCTATGGGAGTTGAGTGTAGAGTTTGTTTGACAAACTCGACCTAGGGTCGTTAGTCGATCCTTGGCCTATTAGTTGGGCCTAAAATCTAGGGACGTCGGCCGTTCCTTGGCACATTAGTCAGCCTAAACAGAGTCTCCAAGGGGGAGCCACCAACACGGGTGCAAACGTGTAGGTTGGGAGGAACCTGTAAACTCTCCGGTTGGGTGGATCCGATTTAAAACACCTTGGTTGGGAGGAACCAGATTTAAACTCCCCAGTGAATGCCGGTGTGCTCAAAGGGGTTGAGTACTTGAACCGGGAGTGGAGTAGACAAGTAGTCGAACCACTATACATCCTTGTGTTTGTGATTGATCTTGAGCACATTTCTCTTTATGATTGATCTTCCTTGCGTTTAAATTATGAATGCTTAGTTAGGAATGCATGCTAGGCACTTGATAGGCACATCCACACTCACAAGATGTACTTTCACTACCTCAAGTAGACTTGAACTTCTTGATCCATCCTCACTCAAGTCTATTTGAGTAGCATAGATTAGGTTCTTCATTAGCTTAATCATTTAATTAATCTATGCTTGTTTAGACTAGGTTGTTTATAGCTTTTATCATATGCTAGTCTTTTGATTGGACCCACTTAGGCTTGGAAGCCAAAGTGTTATCGCTTACGTAGTTCAATTTGTTAAATATGTTAAGTAGGCGAAAAGATTTTAAAAAGGTCCTAATCACCCCCCTCCTATAGGTTTAGCCATAATTCCAGTTGCTCTTTAAGCTTCCGCACGTGTATGCATAGGGTGTCGTGTTAGACTACCCGACGCAATTTCAACAATGTGCGGTGTGATCTTTGCTGATAGCCCTTTTGACGGAGAGTATCGACCTTCTCCTGATCGTCGACCCTTTACACATTCGATTCACGAGGTGGACGAGTCTTCTCGTGCGGCTGAGGTTGTGACCGTTTCAGATAGCGATGCCACTATATCAGACATAGCCAATACTGGGGATAGGTCAGGGGCTGTTGAGTTTGCAGAGGTTCCAGCTTTTCCTTCTCCTTTGCCCGCTGATCTTCCGATCCTTGATGAGCTGTCATCGATACTAGGGCCTTTTGTTCTGGAGGGGATACTTGTGAGGACTTGCCAGTTGCTTCCTCGTCCTTCTTGCTCTCCACGACTGCTTACTTGGCTTTACAACTTGTCAGCTTATGAGATTCGAGATTTGGAGTCCTATGGCTTCGGCGATCTGATCCATATGGCTAGAGTTGACATTGATTGGAGGATGCTCGGGGTTGCACTGATTGACTGGGTCCCCTCGTTGAACTTGTTCGCATTCAATGACATGGAGATGGGGCCTTCTTTGGAGGAGGTTGCGCGCTTGACCGGTCTTCCCTAGGATTATGCTCAGTATTTCTTGCCGAAGACTGCCACGCCGCAGAACTGGTTTGGGATTCCATACCTCGTTCAGCCTGCAGCTGCCGGTCATGATGCTGTGGTGTTCTCCTTGGACTTGTTGTATGATCTTTTCTCGAGAACTCGGAGTATGGCAGGGTCCTTACTTTCTCGGAATGCACTGATGTTCTATTTGATAGTTGAGGTGCTGTTCTCGGGATGGCGCAGATCTCAGAATCCTCTGCTCTTTGAGGTGATGAGCCGAGTTGTTCAACGGCAGGGGATCATTTCTCTCGTCCTGGCTGAGCTTTTTAATGGGCTGACTGACTGTGCCCTAGGCCGCACTCGTGTCCTTCATGGCTATTGTGCATTCCTCCAGGTATCCTTTTTACATTTTTCTTTTTTCTTTTCTTGTCTTTTGGGAATTGCTTTGCTTTAGCTAAACCTCTTTACTTTCTTACAATCAGATCTGGCTATGGGAGCATCTTTCGCTGACCGTTCCTATATCATTTCCTAGCACCCGTCGCCCTGCCCTCATGCGACATATTATAGAGTTTCTTCCGCATACAGCTAGGATGAGTGAGCCCTTGTATCGCAGGATGTTTGCTGAGCTGCGTGACTGGAATGTTCGTTGGGAGTCATCTTGGTTTTCACTTCCTCTAGTACTTTATAATGCGCACCGCCTTCCTCTGATGCTGGTAGGCTTTCAATCTTACTTTTCCTATCATCCTATCCGGTTCCTGCAACAGTTCGGGTATGAGCAGGATGTTCCTCCTTTTGCCTTCTCGGGTATCGGGCGTCGAGCACTTTCAGCTAAATCATCTGACTTTAGGACTCGGATTGATGGGTCCTGGGCGAGTCACTTGACCGCTGACTTGCTTGGTTTTGAGTTGAGGACTTTTCCAATGACAACTGCCCCATACCAGCACTGGGTTGCTGAGCAGTCTCTGTACCGGCGCATTCCTTGGTGGCACCAGACTGTCGATGAGGATGAGCAGGATATTCTTAGGGATGCTGGCTCTTCATCTCATTCATATGAACCCTTGGAGGAGCGCCCATTCATCGATCCTGGTTTCCACTTGGCCACTCATGGCCACTTGCTGTCTGAGATCTCTGCACTTCGGTATCATTGTGAGATGATGTCGAGGAGATTGGCTACCGATCAGAGGTTGTTTGATGAGGAGACAGCAATCCATAGCCTTGAGCGAGATGAAGAACATTACCTGCATATGGAGGTGAGCAGGTTGAGAGCAAGGTTATTTCATTATGAGTCAGAGGTCTTACATGACGTGGCTGAGGAGAAGAGCAGAGATTGACTTTTTTTGCTTTTTAGGGCTATGTCGACCGTCTATACATTCCTTTTTGCATAGTACACGACTGATGATGATGCATTTTTTTGTATTTTTTTGAAAAAGATGATATGATATATGTAAAAGAAATACGATGCATTGGATGAAAGGAGAAAACTTTTTTAAGAACTTATTGTGTCATGAGTTGTCTTGTGAGTGTGTCTGAATTTTGTGCTGGGAAGTAGGAATCAGAACTAAAGCTTGGCCAATGCTTCGACTGATGTCTCGAGATTGACTTGTGTGATCCCTTTAGTTCCCTAGAGGTGTAGGCAACGAAAACTGTTACTTCCTAAGATTGTCAAAGTTTGTAGAGTTCTTTGTTCCCGACTATACTTCTTCTTGTTCTTGGACTGTGACTGCTTGAACTGATCTAGACTATCTGATTTCTTGGTACCTGCACTTTTAATTTTTCTTTTTCTATTCGAGCCATTTTTTCCTGCAGTGCTCTTTCGAGTTTTCACCACGGCCGGCCTTTTTCCGTCATTTTTGCCCGTGGCATCCTTTCGGGTTTTCACCACGTCCCGGGTATTTGATCATGCCTGCCCCTTGGCAGCTATGCTCTTTTTACCCTCAGTGCCCTTTCAGGTTTTCACCAAGTCCGCTGTATGCCCACTATTTTTACTCGGAGCGCCCTTTCGGGTTTTCACTCCGCCCTTTTTGTTTAGGCACTCTTTTTTTTCTTTTTTCTTCTTTTATTTTTTGAATCTTTGGATAATTGCGGCGGCTTGAGGTCGGGAATTCATCGTTGCTGACCGTTGGCAATCTTTCAGCCCTTATCCTAAGTTATGATGATAGAGTTGTCAGTCTTAGCCATAGAACCTTCTGAGATGGATGGATGAGTGACAGTGTTTCTCTTCGGGTTGATTTTTCTCGGGTGCCTTGTTTTGGCTTCCCATTTTCTTTCTCTCTTTTTTTGTTCTTTTCTTTATACTCCTCTCTTCACTTTTGTTTTTTTTTTTTTTTTTTGAACTCCCTTATTTGAAACACTTGTTGGTGGACGGAAATGACTTCTCAGAGGTTTTTTAGCTTCGACCTCTTGCCTTCAGCTCTATTAATGTAACTCTTGATAAGGTCAGAATGACTTACCTGTGAAAGATCTTCACTTTATCGGCGTTGATTGGCTCAGGAAGATCCACCCCTCTTATGCTGGTGACTCTGAGAGCACCTCCAGGAAGTACTTCTCTGATGATCAGTGGTCCGTCCCACAAGGTTTTGAACTTTCCTTTGGGATCTAGAAGGTGCGATGGTAGAATCTTCTTCATGACCATGTCGCCCACTTTGAAACTTCTTTTTCGGACTCTCTCGTTGTAAGCCCAAGCGATTTTTTTCTGATAGCACTGTGAATGACTTTGTACACGCACGCGCTTCTCATCTGCTAGCTATAACTTATCGAATATGGCCCGTTGCCATTCTCCTTCTTCAATTCCGCTTTCCAGTAACACCCGTAGTGACGATATTTCCACCTCGACTGGTAGAACTGCTTCCATTCCATAAGTAAGCTAGAAAGGAGTAACGCCTGTGGCAAACCAGTACAGACATTCGATAGGCCCAACGTGCATATGGGAGCATATCTGACCAATCTCGATAAGTCACGACCATCTTCTCGAGTATCCTGACAATTGTCTTGTTTGCGGCTTCTACCCCACCATTCATCTGAGGACGGTAGGGGCTTGATCGATGACGTTGAATCTTGAACTTGATCACCTGAGATGCTGCAATGATAGCATTGGGGATTCCAGACCGGCATATGATGTTGTTCTTCATGAATTTGATCACCTAAGATGCTGTAATCGTGGTGTAGGAGGCTGCTTCTACCCACTTGGTGAAGTAGTCGACTGCCACAAGTATATACTCATGATTGTTTGATGCTTTGGGACTGATCTTCTCAATGATGTCGAGTCCCCACATGGAGAAGGGTCAGGGAGTCGTCAGGTTGTATAGTTCTGATGAAGGGGCATGAATTTGATTTGCGTGTTCCTGACACTTGAAGCATTTTCTGACATGCTGACAGCAGTCTGTCTCCATGGTGAGCTAATAGTAGCCGAGTCGTAGAATCTTCTTCCCCATCAGGTGCCTGTTCATGTGTGGGCCACAGATTCCTTGTGTATTTCTTTTATGATCTTTACAGCTTCTATTTCGTCGGCGCACCAGAGGAGGACATGATTATAGGATCGCTTGTAAAGAATTTCCCCACTGATGGTGAACTGGCCGGCCAAACGCTGAATGGTTCGACGATCTGTTGCTGTTGCTGCCTCTGGATACTCCTGGGTTTCGAGATATTGCTTGATGTCCGCATACTAAGGTTTATCAGAGGCAGCTTCGGCTTCTTCTATTTGCAGGCAAAAAGTAGGTTCATCTTGAGTTTTGACTGTGAGCTCCCATTCTAAAGCTTATTTTGGGATCTCGAGCATTGATGCGAGTGTAGCGAGAGCATCTGCAAACTAATTCTTGGCCCTGGGCATGTATGAGAAGGTGATTTTTTGAATTTTTTGATCAGATTTTTGAGGTACACATGATATGGTATCAACTTCTCGTCCTTGGTTTTCCATTCGCCATTGGTCTGATTGATGATAAGCTGTGAGTCTCCAAATACTCATAGCTTCTTGACGCCCAAGATTATGGATTCCCTTAGGCTAACGATGCATGCTTCATACTTTGCCATGTTGTTGGTGCATTCGAATGTTATGCGCCTTGAGATAGGAATAGGGATATCGTCTGGAGAGTAGAGGATTGCTCCGATACCACTCCCTTTAGAATTTGCTGCGCCGTTGAAGAATAACGTCCACTCATTTTTCTTCTTCTTTTCTTCACCTTCGATGAGCAAGAGATCTTCATCTGGGAAGAATGTCTTGAGTGGTTGATAATCCAAGAGAGAGTGAGTGGCGAGATGATCGGCGAGGGCCTGCCCCTTGATTGCCTTCTGAGTGACATAGGTGATGTCAAATTCAGATAGGAGTAGCTGTCATTTAGCTATCCTTCCAGTGAGTCTAGGTTTCTTGAACAAGTATTTGAGCGGATCCATGTGATCGAGGAGGAGAATAGGGAACGCAATCATGTATTGACGGAGCCGCTGAGTTGCCCAGACTAGGGCGAGGCAAGTCTTCTCGATTGAAGAATACCTGGTCTCGTAGTCGGTGAACTTTCGGCTCAAATATTATATTGCTTGTTCCTTCTTCCTGGTCTCATCGTGCTAGCGGAGAACACAGCCAATGACTTCTGCTGCTACCGAGATGTATAACAATAATGGTCGTCCAGGAGTGGGCGGCACTAGAACTGGAGGATTCATGAGATACTTCTTGATGCGGTCGAAGGCGACTTGGCAATCATCATTCCATTCTTTTGGAATTTTCTTCTGAAGGAACTTGAATATGCTTTCACAGATAGGTGTGAGCTATGCGATGAAGCGACTGATGTATTGAATTCTGCCGAGGAAGCCATGAATTTCTTTTTCTGTTCTAGGAGGAGGCATCTCAATGATTGCTCTGGTTTTGGTTTCGTTAACCCTGATGCCATCCCTGCTTACCATAAAGCCAAGGAGCTTACATCCCATTGCACCGAAGACACATTTCTGAGGGTTAGGGCGGAGCTTGTACTTTTCTAAATTGTTGAATAACTTCTTCGGATCTTCAAAGTGTCCTTCGACTGAGTGAGATTTGACGATCATATCGTTCACATATACTTCAAGCTCTTTGTTCATCATATCGTAGAATAATACTGTCATTGTTCGCTGATATGTTGCTCCTGCGTTCTTCAGACCGAACGGCATGAAGGTTCCCAAGGGAGTGATAAACGATGTCTTCTCGCGATCTTTGACGGCCATCTTGATCTGATTGTAACCTGAGAACCCGTCCATGAATGAGAAGATCTTGTACCCAGCAGTGTTGTCGACCAGAGTGTCGATATGTGGCAAAGGGAAGTCATCTTTAGGACTGGCTTTGTTGAGATCTCGGAAGTCGATGCACATTCGAACCTTGCCATCCTTCTTCGGTACTGGTACGATGTTGGCGAGCCATTCAGGGTAGTTGGAGACTACCAAGAATCCCCCATTGTACTGCTTGATGACTTCATCTCGGACTTTCAGGGCCCATTCTGGCTTCATTCTTCGAAGTTTCTGCTTCACTGGCTTCATATCCGACTTAGTTGGTAGATGGTGTACAACGAGCTTTTCATCGAGCCCCGGCATGTCTTCATATGAGAACACGAAGTTGGACAATCTTGGAGTTAGGAACTCTATCATTCTCTACTTTTTCTCTGGTGGCAACGATTTTCCAATGCGTACTTCCCTAAGGATCTCAGGTGTCACCAAGTTTACTACCTCAAAATCATCGGCTACAACATTGGCTTTAGATTCGAACTTTTTGAGGAGATCCTCTAGTTCAGGAGCTGGGTCATCATCTTCCTCATCCCGAGCTTCGTCCAAACCCATGAGCTCATAGTTTAATTCGATGTCAAAATCATATGATTCGACTTTAAACTCATGCGACTCTTTAGACGAACTTGGCACATTATTGAATGCAGGAAAAGAAATGTTTTTTTATTTTTTAGAATTTTCTAGAATTGAAATGCTAGATGTTTTTTGCTTTTGAAAATTTTTAATTTTTTTGGATTTTTGAAATTCACGGGACCTTGAACAAGCGGGAATTGCAGACCATGATTGACCCCAGCTTGTCCCAAAGTACCGCTCATTGCTTAAACTTGCCTTTTTTTTGGAAGCCAGAGCCTTCAGATGACTCTCTGGCTGATTCAGAAGTTAGGGGAACGGATGACCATTCAGGACCCCACACTCCCTCCCCTGGAAAGGTGGGGGTTGATGATTTGGGTGAAGAATCACAGTCTGGCCCAATGACCATGATTTCTCGCTGGTTGGGTTCGAGATCTGAGTCATACTCAGTCCCTCCCGAATCACTTACCTCGCATTGCAGTTCGTCCGTTTCCACAACGAGACACGAGTTTGGAATCTGGACATTGGACCAATCCAGGGCTGGCCATTTCCCTTTCTTGGTCCAATGGATGGGCTGCTCCTACCCCTGGCTGATGGTTGATGATGTTAGTTCTGCAGAGATAGGCAGGACCGTGCCCCTTTTCGATTGATGCTAAGATGGGCAAGTTGTGCCCCTGGTTGATTGGAGTTGAAGTGGGCAGGTTGTGCCCCTGGTTATCTGGAATTGCAGTGGGCAGGTTGTGCCCCTGGTCGAGAGCAAGTATCAGAGTATCCAAGTCTTGAAACTATTGTATTTGATTTTCTTCTTTATCTTCATCCTCCCTTCTTCTTCTGGAGGCTTAGATGGTTCGAGAATCCAATCCCATCGAATGGGGGGCCACATGGCCCAAGCTAGGCTCATCGGAAGGCCTTTGTGTAATGCAATCGGTTGATTTTCTCTTGGATCTTTGTAAGGCTCTCCTGGGCTAATGAATTGAATGGGTGAGCACCAAAATTTCTTCTTTCTTTTGTCCATGAAGATTGTCCTGTACCCGAGTCTCCATTTGCGTTAATTATATACTAGTGGCATCTTTCTATACTTGAAATGATTCTTCATCCTATACTTGAGACTCAGACGTTCTGCTGGTGAAAAGACATGATCCACACTTATCAGTTTTGGATTGGCAATAGCGTTCACAGTCTCAAATTCGAAACTATGAAACAGGACGTCTTCTTAAGAGTGTTGGATGTCGATGACAGGGATATCTGGTTCAGTGGCTGCAGCATTGGAAGGAATGATGAGATCTTTCTCTGCATGGACAGAGATCACTTGATTTCCACAGATGTACTTCACCCATTAATGCAAAGTTGATGGCACAACTCCAACCTTATGCAGCCAAGGTCATCCGAGCAACATGTTGAAAGAGGCCGATATATCCAGGATTTGAAATGTGATGGTGGAGATTTCCGAACCTATCTATACCTCTATGTCGACCTCCCCTTCCACTGATCGGCGGGTGTTGTCGAATGCTCTGACGTATATGGTGCTGGGTCGAAATGAAGAGGGACTGATTCCCAAGCATTCTGCAGTCTTGAGCGGGCAGACATTTAAGCTTGATCCTTTATCGATAAGAACCAGCGGGACACAGAGGCCTTTGTATCGTAAGGCTATGTTAAGGGATCGCCCATGATCCCGTCCTTCTGTTGGCAACTCATTATCAGTGAAGGTGATGGCGCGCGGAGCCAGGAGCTATCCGATCATCAATGCTATCATTTCTAGTGCTATATCAGAGGAGACATGGGCATCACTCAGGGTTTTGGCGAACATTTCTCGGTGTATGCGTGATGTGCAGAGTATCTCCCATACCGAGATTTGAGCAGGGATTGACTTGAGCTGAGTCGCCACATATATGCAGCTTCATTTTTGTTGCCGAGGCCCAAGAGAGTGCCTTTGGGATCTCCTCTGTTCTGATTATCTCTTCGGATGCAACGCCCATTAGGATTCATGTTTCCTACTTCCGCACATTCTGGATAATGCCACGGGACTTCTTTATCATTTTCCTCTCCTTTGCCTTCTAGGACCACGGGTTCTTACAACGGTGCTGGTGTGGGTGCCAGATCTTCCTCGTATGGAGCTTTTGCCTTGAGGACTACATTGTTGCCTGTGCTGAAGGGATAATATCAAGGCTTGTCTTCATAGATCACATAAGGTCGCGGTCCTGGCTTGACCGTTCCTGGAGCAGGAGGTTCACATGGAATGAACGCTGGTCCTCTTGATATGAGGGGTTTCTCTATTTGTCCCAGCTGTCGTAGTGTGATTGACACGCCTCCGGAACTTGCCCCTTGTAATATAACTGGCTTGATTGGAGGAGCCCCTTCCAAGACAACGGGTTCTTGCTGTTGATGAGTACAATCCCTCCCTTGTGGATCGGATTATTCCTGAGCTGAAATTGCCCTTTGCAGAACGACAGGTTCATATACGGGCTCGATGCACGACTGTACTCCTTCCAGGATGACCGGCTCCCAACATGAATGGTTGTAAGGTGCCCTTGAAGGGGGACAAGTCCTTGAACAACCGGTGTGTCATATGGAGGTGCTCCTTCGAGCACTAACGGCTCAGAGACTGAAGGATGAAAGGGGTTTGCCCCTTGCAAGATTGGAGGAGAACTTGTTGGCCCATAAGTGTAAGCATGAATGGACTGGATAGGGGAGAAGAAGCGATCGAGACTCTCTCCTTCTTCTATACTATTAACGGCAGGTCCACGAGATGAACTGGGGTCCGTCGAATGCTGAGGCAAAGAATTCTGAAGGATATTAGTAGAAGCTGCTGGAGGAGTTCCGGGGACCGAGATGACGATTTTGCGGTCATCAATTAGATCTTGTATGGCATTCTTCAGAGTCATGCATTGATTAGTGGTGTGGTCACACCCTTGATGGTAGGCACAATACTCATTTTCTCGGTAGTTTGGAGGCAGAGGATTTGGAGGAGGCCTGGGTGCCATTAGAGTGAGTAACTACTTTTGTACCAGCATAGTCATGATTTGACTGAGTGGCTGAGTGAGAGGAGTGAATTTCCTGAGCTCCCTGTAATTCTGCCTATTCTGATATGAGCATTGGCCGTTCCCCCTGAACTGCTGCTGCTGCTGTTGAGGTGGTTGTGACTGTGGTTGAGGATTTGGTTGTGGCTGATACCTCTGAGGTTGATGCTGAGCCTAATTCTGCTGATACTGTTGAGTCCCTGTGGGGGAGCACATTGGTTGCCCTGAGCAGTGTCGATGATGTTTTTTACCTCTGTCGGGCGAGGAGGAGAACCGCTGCGGTTTCCATTCCCATATCCGATAGGTCTTCCTTCCACTCTATTCCGTTTGACTGGAGTGGCCTGATGAGGCCATGGGGAGATTGTCCCTGTGCAGATTCCTGCTTCGACTTGTTCTCCAGCACGGATCAACTGTGAGAAATTCGCATATGGATGCGAGATGAGATATCCAGATATGTTAGGATATGTTGAATGAACAATCATGGAGATTTGTTCTTCGTCGTCGATAGGTGTCCGCATTTTGGCTGACATAGCTTGCCAACGTCCCACATAAGCTGATAGCGTTTCATCACTCCTTTGCCTGAGAGCCGCGAGGTCAGCTCTTCTAGGTGCCATGTTGAGATTGTACGCGAATCTATCGATGAAAGCCTGGGAAAGTTGCTCCCAAGTCCTGATACGATGGCAATCCAATGATGTGTACCAATCTAGGGCATCGCCCTTCAGAGATTTTTGGAACAAGCGAATGAGGGCTCCTTCATTTCCTGAGATTGCACTCATTTCTCCACAGAAAGCCTTGAGATGTGCTGTGGGACAAATGCCGCCGTCGTATCTTTTGAATTTTAGTACCTCAAAATTTTGAGGTATCTGTTGAGCTCATAATTGTGCATATTCTAACCCCAATTCATCACTCATTGTGCATGATATACATGTTTAAAGGACCAACTTAATACATGATGTGTGATTGTAGGAATAAGATGGAGAGTTCACCATTTGAAGGCTAATTGTAGCTTCTTACAAGTATTGAAGACTATAGGATGAAGCAGGAAGAAGGATCAAGGAAAGACAAGCAAGGAGAGAAGAGAAAAGAAGAAAGAAAGAAAGAAATAGAGAGAAAAAGAGGCCAGACCGGTCGGCTGACCGGTCGGCCACCCTCTTTGATACACTCTATATGATGGATAGCTTGGTCCGACCGGTCATAACCGGTCGGCCATAGTCGTTGGAAGAAGAATATACAAGCCCGACCGGTCATGACCGGTCGGGCATAGTTGCTGGAATCATCAGGAACGCAGCCGACCGGTCATGACCGGTCGGCCATGGTTGCTGAGACCCTGCTGAAGACCTCCGACCGGTCATGACCGGTCGGACAACGTTGCTGGAAGAACTGTCTATTGAGGCCGACCGGTCCAGACCGGTCAGCCATGCGTAATTGCCACTTTCTATTCCTGGAACTCCGATTTCTTCTGCGCAATAGCGTAAGATTACGCAAATTCTGGAACGTTCCTACGTATTGGACTCCTCCAAGTTATAAAAGGGCTTCATACCTTCATACCAAGGGGGGCTACGACGTGGAGATTGCTGAGGAGACGGATTCTACTTCAGATTTCCTGTTTTAGTTGGTTTTTCTATGTTTTTAGAGGCTTTTAGTTCAAGGATGTTAGAGATGAACTAAACCCTCTTAGCTAGAGCTAAGAGGGGAAGCTTTTGATTCGTTTTTGATGGATTAATGCAACCTAGGTTTCCTTTTATGTTTTAATTAAAGAATTTTAGTTCAATTTGAGTTTGATTCGCGTACTATGTTTGTTTCTACTTTGATCTCTTGATGACTCCGGGCTCATGTGATTCTTAGTGATCCTAGCATAGTATCTTAGCTTTTGAGCATTGTTCATGCTTGTGTAATGCATTGATCTACCATCGACTCCGGGCATGGTAGACGCTTTGATTACCTTGTATGCAATGGCCTGATTTTCATGTGGGAACTCATGTAACTGAAGTTCTTATATTTTGTGTATGATCTGGAATATGTGTTTCGTGATTGATTTTGATTTAAATAGAGTTCAAATCATGAGTTGTAATCAGGTCTAGTGCTTGGCCTATACAATTGAGTGTGCCCAAGGCCTGAGCGTAGTTGTGGGAATCAAATCAGTTATTAAGTACTTGTTCCAGATAATTGTGATTGAACCGCTCTATATTCCAATCGGATAGAGAAGGAATTCGATTCCGATTGAGTTATGAGAAACCTAGTTGTGTTAATGCATTGAAACGTATCAAGAGTGGATCCTTGGCGCTCTAGTGACTTTTTAGATTGAATTTACCTTACCCATTCACTATTTAAAACCAATTTCCTATTTTTCAGTTTTAGTTCTTAATAGGATCTTAATTATTAGTTGTTTTAGTTAAATTCTGAGGATACCCATTCATAAATCTCTGTGGGAACGATACTCGGTCTTACCGAGTTTATTACTACATCGCAGCCCTACACTTGGGGAAGCGAACAAGTTTTTGGCGCCGCTACCGGGGATTTCTATGCGATATTTTTAGAATTTTCTGAAATAACTTTTAGTTGAGATTGTGTTAAGATAGATTTAGGATTTGTTTTGCTTTTTAGAGTAGGTTTTCTTCTAATTACTAACTTAGTTTGTTTTGATTTTTGCAGGATTCTAACCTAGGACTAATCCAGGGATTTTTAGGAAGTTGAAGAAGAAGAAGGCATCTTAAGTCACAAATCAGGTTTTATCATTCTAACCTTACTCTTCTTCTCCTCCTACTCATTCCTATCATATTCATCTATTGTAGAGTGGGTGGGGAGTTCTTTGAACCCCTATTGACCAGGAGAAATCGGTCTCTATCCTTGCTTCTGGCTCAGCCATAGCAAGACACCCTGTGCTTAAGTTTTAGAGAGGAGTAAAGGAAGGAAGGAAGAATTCTTTTTCCTTTTTATTCATTCTTTTTGGTTGCATGCCACATTGGGCTAGGACTTATAATAACCGACTTGTAAGGGACGGAGTAGTTGTTGAAGGGATTGATAGAGAGCCTCGTGCTAGAAAACTTCAGAATTTTCCTGAAATCACTAGAAATATGGCTGCTAATCAACCTAACCCAGTCCGAAATCAAACTGAAACAGGGGAGAATGTGGTTGAGGATGTTCCTCGACCAAGGACTTTACGTGATTTCTTGCAACCTGTAAGAACGAGCACTCCCTCATGCATAATTTTTCCACAGAATGCAGGGAATGTGGATTTGAAACCGGGAGTTATCAATCTTCTCCCTAAATTCCATGGTTTAGACAGTGAAAGTGCCTATCAACACCTTAGGGAGTTTGATGAGGTAATCACCACCATGCACTTTGCAAACGTAACGGAAGATGTGGTGAGACTTAAATTCTTCCCTTTCACCCTTAAAGATAAAGCTAAGGGTTGGCTTTATGCATTGAGGCCAAGATCAATTGGTGCATGGACTGATATGCACAGAGAATTTATTAAAAAATTCTTCCCTACTCACAAAACGAACATGCTTAAGCGCCTTATCATGAACTTTGCCCAAAAGGAAGATGAAACCTTTTTCCAATGTTGGGAGAGGTTTAAGGACCTATTAAACACGTGTCCACATCATGGCTATGAAATTTGGCGGGTTATAAGTTTTTTCTATGAAGGACTGACCCCACCCATGCGCCAATTTGTAGAGATGATGTGTAATGGGGAGTTCATGAGTAAGGAAGCTGATGAAGCATGGGATTATTTGGAAGAATTGGCTGAGAGTGCACAGTCTTGGGACACATCTAAACCAACAAGTTCCAAGACTGGCCAACAAAAGGAAAAGGGAGGAATATATGTCTTATCAGAAGAAGATAGTATAAGTGCACGGTTGGCTAGCCTTACAAGAAAGGTCGAAGCCATGGAATTAAGGAAAGGAGAAACAATCAACTCCATTGACGTTGAAACTGTTTGTGGAATTTGTGCTGGAAATCAACATGCTAGACAAGATTGTCCCACAATTTCAGCAGTCCAAGGCATCTTACAAGAACAAACGAATGCCATAAACAGTTATCAACAGCAATACGGTGCTCCAAACTCAAACACGTTTAATCCTAAGAACCATCCCAACTTCAGTTGGAGGAATGGGCCCAATGCAAATGCAAACAACACTCCAAAAGTATCACTAGAAGAGATGTTGGGTGCATTCGTATCGGTCCAGCATGAGTATAACAAGACAAATTCTTTAAAAATAGATGGGTTCATGCAGGAGCAATTGAAATTCAATCAAAATACAACCCAAGCCATCAATGACTTGAAAACCTCAATGGCTAGGGTTGAATCTCACCTCAGTGCTAGGGAGAAAGGCACACTTCCTGCCCAACCTCTTCCTAACCCAAGAACCCAATTTGAGATACATGATGCAAGCCCATCTTCCCAACACATGGAGCATGTTCAAGCTATCACCACTTTGCGAAGTGGGAAGATAATTGATAAATCTAATCCGGTGAAGGCCCAACAGCCTAATGATCGGGAAATTTCCAAAGAGGATGATAACATGAACAACACCCCACAAGAGAAGGAACCGGAAAGGCAATACAAGCCGGTTGCCCCATTCCCCCAACGCTTGATTCCAGCCAAACCTCAAGATAAATATCAGGAATTTTTGGAGGTTTTCAAGCAAGTCAAAATCAACATCCCATTGTTGGATGCCATTAAACAAATACCGTCATATGCAAAATTTTTAAAAGACCTTTGCACGGTTAAAAGAAAAATACATGTGCAAAAGAAAGCATTTTTGACAGAGAATGTGAGTGCCATTATCAACCACGGGATGCCCAAGAAATACAAAGATCCCGGTTGTCCGACCATATCATGTATGATCGGAGATCACCGGGTGAAACATGCTTTACTTGATCTAGGGGCAAGTGTGAACTTAATCCCCTATTCGGTCTATGAACAATTAGGTTTAGGTGAACTAAAACCCACCAAAACCACATTACAACTTGCTGACCGATCAATTCGTATTCCAAGAGGGGTAATTGAGGACGTCCTTGTCCAAGTTGATAAAGTTTACTACCCGGTGGACTTTATTGTCTTGGACACGCGACCCACGGTTAATATTGGCCCTCAAATTCCTGTCATACTTGGCCGCCCATTCCTAGCTACATCAAACGCTATCATAAATTGTAGGAGTGGGGTCATACAAATGTCTTTTGGCAATATGACGATTGAGCTGAATGCTTTCAATATTGACAACCAACAAGAGGATGAAGATGAGGAGGTCCACCAAATAAACATGATCAATTCTGTTGTGGAAAATGAGTCCCTCTCACATTTTTACTCCGGTCCCTTCGACGAAGAAGTGACTCACTCCCTTGATAAGAACGATGATACGATAAGGGATATGGTCACACTTTTTGAGTCGGTATCGGCACATGACGTTAGCCGAGAGAAGGATGTGGAAACAATACCGTTTTGCACTAAAAAATCAATTCAGATTTCCACACCTTTGTGGATCATGCATACCGAACTCCACCAACCCTGGGATGATCCTTACTTGCAATATCATTGCCCAGGAAAATCTGATTGGAGACATATCTTTACTGATAAATATGATGGTGTCTCCCCTGATACATGTGGTGCGCACACTAAGGAGCCCGCTGAAATTCCTTTTTGGGATTTTGAGTGGCTTATCTCCATCATTCACACACATGTACATTGCAAAGCAGGATATTGGATGACTTTACTGCGAAATCTTTTGATTCATCTAATGATTCTGCTTGACTTTATGCTTTTGGATGAGTTGTTGGGATTAACCTCCTAGTCTGACGGAGGATGATTTGTTAGAATGCTTTCCCATTAGGATTTGCTTTGATAGTTGATTTAGTTGTGAAGTAATCCATCTCCAAAAGCTAACCTTGCCATATGCTTCAGGTGATATCTCTCTTTCTCACTCTCCTCTATTTTATGTCATTGCTCTCATGTCATACATATTGCATATCTTATTACATTGAGGACAATGCAAAGTTTTGGTTGGGGGGTGAGAGATTCCTCTGATGAATCTGCTAGCTTTTGTGACATGTCGAGCAAAGATGTAGAAATTTTTTGATTTTTCTGAAATTTGAAACTCTTTTGGAAGACTTTAATTCTATACATTCGAGATAGCATGGGTATAAGAAGATGAGATACGAAGTGAGGGATGTTGTAAACTTTAAATTTCTCTTAATATAATGGTTTTATATGTGAATTCACCTATTTTTATTGATAGAAAATTTGAACACCTTTTGCACCCAGTTCACGTTACACGATTTTCATGAGTTGAAAGGATTATGTGATTTGTGGATTAGCTAGACTTTGATTTAAAGGTATTGAGAAACCAAGCCGGGGTATTTTGTCCATCCTTGTCCATGGGAAAATAACGGAAGATATGGATTTCTAAAAATCCTATCTAATTTAAAAGAAAAAGGAAAGAAAGGATGAAATCGGGAAGGAAAGAAAAATGGTGGAAATTCCGATTAGGGCTACCTACTACCAACCGGGGGATGGTCTACCCGTAACCAAAGCCGGAAATGGGACGTAGTGTGAAAGTCGTCGGAAGGACGGTAAGGCAAATTCCTGTCATAGGCTTGTTGTTACTCTATATACCTTGAGATCGGAAGTTTAGTTGATTTATGAAGAAAATAATCCTGGAAACTCATGAGATGAACCTTCACTATGCACACTGGGTTGAAATTGTTCAAGTTCTTCTATTTATCAAGCAATCAGCTTGGATTTCATATAAACACTTGTTATGTTCTGAGAGTTTAAGGTTTCAACCTCTTTCACTGAATTTCTCTGATTCTTATGCTTATGTGTCTTGGAATGTATAGAAGAATAGTTTCCAGAGGAGAGTTGGGTTTTGGAGAATGAAACTAGTTTCACGCATGTTTTGCTCGGGACTAGCAAAATGCTGGTTGGGGGGTGTGTTGAGCTCATAATTGTGCATATTCTAACCCCAATTCATCACTCATTGTGCATGATATACATGTTTAAAGGACCAACTTAATACATGATGTGTGATTGTAGGAATAAGATGGAGAGTTCACCATTTGAAGGCTAATTGTAGCTTCTTACAAGTATTGAAGACTATAGGATGAAGCAGGAAGAAGGATCAAGGAAAGACAAGCAAGGAGAGAAGAGAAAAGAAGAAAGAAAGAAAGAAATAGAGAGAAAAAGAGGCCAGACCGGTCGGCTGACCGGTCGGCCACCCTCTTTGATACACTCTATATGATGGATAGCTTGGTCCGACCGGTCATAACCGGTCGGCCATAGTCGTTGGAAGAAGAATATACAAGCCCGACCGGTCATGACCGGTCGGGCATAGTTGCTGGAATCATCAGGAACGCAGCCGACCGGTCATGACCGGTCGGCCATGGTTGCTGAGACCCTGCTGAAGACCTCCGACCGGTCATGACCGGTCGGACAACGTTGCTGGAAGAACTGTCTATTGAGGCCGACCGGTCCAGACCGGTCAGCCATGCGTAATTGCCACTTTCTATTCCTGGAACTCCGATTTCTTCTGCGCAATAGCGTAAGATTACGCAAATTCTGGAACGTTCCTACGTATTGGACTCCTCCAAGCTATAAAAGGGCTTCATACCTTCATACCAAGGGGGGCTACGATGTGGAGATTGCTGAGGAGACGGATTCTACTTCAGATTTCCTGTTTTAGTTGGTTTTTCTATGTTTTTAGAGGCTTTTAGTTCAAGGATGTTAGAGATGAACTAAACCCTCTTAGCTCTAGCTAAGAGGGGAAGCTTTTGATTCGTTTTTGATGGATTAATGCAACCTAGGTTTCCTTTTATGTTTTAATTAAAGAATTTTAGTTCAATTTGAGTTTGATTCGCGTACTATGTTTGTTTCTACTTTGATCTCTTGATGACTCCGGGCTCATGTGATTCTTAGTGATCCTAGCATAGTATCTTAGCTTTTGAGCATTGTTCATGCTTGTGTAATGCATTGATCTACCATCGACTCCGGGCATGGTAGACGCTTTGATTACCTTGTATGCAATGGCCTGATTTTCATGTGGGAACTCATGTAACTGAAGTTCTTATATTTTGTGTATGATCTGGAATATGTGTTTCGTGATTGATTTTGATTTAAATAGAGTTCAAATCATGAGTTGTAATCAGGTCTAGTGCTTGGCCTATACAATTGAGTGTGCCCAAGGCCTGAGCGTAGTTGTGGGAATCAAATCAGTTATTAAGTACTTGTTCCAGATAATTGTGATTGAACCGCTCTATATTCCAATCGGATAGAGAAGGAATTCGATTCCGATTGAGTTATGAGAAACCTAGTTGTGTTAATGCATTGAAACGTATCAAGAGTGGATCCTTGGCGCTCTAGTGACTTTTTAGATTGAATTTACCTTACCCATTCACTATTTAAAACCAATTTCCTATTTTCCAGTTTTAGTTCTTAATAGGATCTTAATTATTAGTTGTTTTAGTTAAATTCTGAGGATACCCATTCATAAATCTCTGTGGGAACGATACTCGGTCTTACCGAGTTTATTACTACATCGCAGCCCTACACTTGGGGAAGCGAACAGTATCTGAGCATCTGGAAAAGGACACAAGTCTCTGAACTTGGTCGAAGGTAGATCGATTCCTTGTTGTCGTTGAAGCTAATTTTGCAAGATCTGGAACTGCTCTCGCAACTCGTCCAGTCCTGCATGATCTGTTCGAGCGATTGGTACCTCTTGAAGTAAGGCACGTTCTTCCTGGGCATAGTGGTCAATGTCTTCGACCCTATGGGCTTACTGGAAAGTAACCGCGGGTTGCTGAAATTGATTTGATGATTGAACTGGATTCTGACGAACTTATGCTTGAAAGGACTGTAACTGAACTGGAGAATGTACTGAAGGTTGAACTGGAACTTGCTGGAAATTAACTGGAGATTGCTGAATTGAAGATTGCTGGAAATTAACTAAAGTTTGCTGAATTGAAGATTGTTGGAAATTAACTGGAATCCCATTGGCGGGGATGTGCTGGAATTGAAAAGTGCTCCTGTTTTTAGGAGGCTGAGATGCTGGGAAGTGACCCCCTTGTTGGGTATTCGTCACTATTCGCTGATTGATGTGGGCTTGACACTAACCCCCATTGTGGGCATTCGCCAGTGCTGTCCCTGCTGCTGGAACTTGAATTGAAATTCCATCGGCGGGAATGTTTTGAAATTGAGTAAAGGTCCCATCGGCGGGGACATGCTGAGAAAGAAAATGGGTCCCATCGGCGGGGACATGCTAGAATCTACTAAGATTGTTGCTTGTAAGATTGACTGGAGGCTAACTGGAAGTCCATGCAACGGGAATGCTCTGAGACGGCCTTGTCGTCGCGGGAAGATATTGTGGAGGATGCCCAATAGCGAATGGCTGAGATGGCTGTTGTCGGTAGTCTTGTGCAGACTCTGATGGTTGTGCTTAATTTGAACTGGAGGCCGGAGGGACCCGGCATGGCTGCTGAGATTGCTGAACTGGGCCAACTTGATTGTTGACTATTGCGGTAGCTTGTGCTTGCATGAATTGCTCTCATTCCTTGTGCCAATTCTTACATGATTGGCGTATTCTCAATTGGTTGTCGCGTTGGAGGTTGCGCTTCGGCCATCTCGAGGGCGGGGAAGAGGTGAGTTTCCTCTTCATGGTCAGACATGGCTTGCTGAGCCCGAGTGCGGATTATGCTGCAGAAGGAAAGTTGTTTTCAAAGACGTTGAGCCCGAGGAGGTGCAATGGTGAGGAATATACTCTATTCTCTTTTTTTGGGGGGGATTTTCTATTTTTTTGTTTTTGGATGGAATGCTATGCAGATGAGATTGTATGAGGACTAATGACTTTCAAGCATTGGAAGGATTCTGTTTTTCAAGTTGGATCACAACTAGTGGGACTAGCATTTCCCCAGAAGAGTCGTCATTCTGTGCACGCTCGCCTCTCCGCGCTCTCGGATTCTCCCTTCCTTTCGGAAAAGAGGGGTATGTGCGCGCAAATCGCCGTTTGTGCCACTGGCTTGCCTCGTTCTTGAGGGCTTTTTCTCGGTTGTCATGTTAAGCTGGATATGTTGGATGAGTTTGTGTAAGACCAAAGTCGCCACTAGCTAGTTACTTCAAATCTACAGTCAGCTAGACCCCGTAGAAACGTTAGAGAAGGGAATCAGAAGATTCCTTCCTCTAAAATGACTCATTTTGATCTGCGGCCAGAGATTCGAGGTAAGGGATCACGGTTACAAGGTGGGAAGATATTAGGCACCCCACACTGCCCATACTGAAGTACGGTCTCTACTTCACAGAATCGAACTAGTACTTGAAAGTCTGATTTAATCCTCGTACATCCTCATGAATGATATGATGCATGAATGCAGATCTGAACATTAAGAGTTTCTGATGGGCAAGTTTCCATTAACAGGCAAGCCCAGAGCATACGCTCGAACTGACAGGTGCTTTATGCGGGATGCATGCTGTGTATTTGAATAATCAAAGTGTTGGCAGTGATATGATAAGCAGGGGGGTTGGAAGAAAAGTAAATGTTGCACTTATACTAGATGCGAATGAGATGATGCTGGTAAAAAAGTAGCTGGATGGACGGAGGTGTCGCAAGGGTTTTCTTTGAGTGGCTAGATCAGACTTGGGTGGCTTGGGAGACCTAGACCAGGGTCAGGCTGGGCTGGACCAGGGCTAGGCTCTTCTCATTCGGGCTCTCCTTGGTGGAGGAATGGGCTAAAGGGGGAGATGGACTCGGAACTCTCGGGATAGATAGATTGTAAGTGGATTTTTCTGGATTTTGTGGGATGCCAAAATAGGAGAGGGAGTGGGGTATTTATAGCAGCGGAGAGTGGCAGCTGCTATAATTATTTTTGGGTGGCACCCTAGGGGTCGCCCGTACGGTCGCGCTGCTTCGGCTTCGGAGCATACGGCATCCAAACCTGAAGCAGAAAAGCCCGAGGTTCGGAGTCCGGACCTGCTCTGAAGCTGTGGTTCGAAACTAGGTGAGTTGACTGGGTTTGGAAGATGGGTTGACACGGTGAGTTGACTCAGTGGGTTAACTCACCAAGTTTGACTTTTTCAAAATTTTTTGACTGGTTTTTCTTATGGGGGTTTTTCTAGGCTGATGTTTAGGGGTGAGTTGACTGGGTTCAGGCTTGAGCTAGGCTATGGATTGGGGCTTACAAGGGTAAGTTTGACTAGGTTTGGACATGGGATTTGGGGGTATGGTCCTCCATTCATTCAGCTATCTCTACCAACATTGTAGCCGAAGGTGGGGTGTCTACACGAGATTATTACTATATCGCAGCCTTGCACTTGAGGTGAGCAACCAAGTTTTTGGTGCCGTTGCCGGGGAAGTGGTTAAACGGTTCTGATTGTTCTAGTAGCTATAAAGTAGTCTTAGTTAGGTAGGATTTTTAATTTTTCTAAAAGTAGTTTTCTGATTTTTTTAGATTACTAACAATTTTCTGTTTTTGTGTTTGGTATAGGAACTTAGTTGCTGACATAGTTCTCACCTTCACAGGTAACATCTCTCCATCTCCCTTTCTTCTTTTTATTTTTCTTCCTAGATTAGGGTAGTTTCAACTCCTTGCAATCTCATTATGGCTGATTGGAAGTGTGGTGATTATGTATACCTTTTGGAAGATGAGATGTCGGACCATGAAATCAAAACTCATTATGATTGGAACCATTACAAGCAAGAATATTTTTCGAAGACTCAATCTACTTTTAATACTCGCCCACGTAAGACATTGCGAGATTACCGAAATGAGAACAATGTGTATAACTTTCCACCGGGTAAGACGATAGGAGAGTATCAGAAAGAGATGAATAATGTTCCACCGGTTAAGACAATGCATGATCACTTGTATGGCTACGCATATCAACAACCATCTAAAAGCCCAAAATATGACATGCATAATCCAAATTGGTGGGAGCATCAAAATTTCAACTTTGAAGATGAGTCAACCATGGATGCCAATAATTATCCTCAAGAGTTTCTTTCTCATGATCCACAACCGACACGAACTCTTGAGGATACGCCATGAGAGTTTATAGAAATAACTGAGCAATGCATACAAAACCTCTCGCCATCTCAAAATCTGGAATTCGACATTGGGAACACCGAATTAATACCCAACAATGAGGAGGATGAGGCTATCCAAGCCCAACCCTATTCCGATTTGATGACTAAACTTTTAGTGGATGTGGATTTCAGTGATCCCAACATTATCATCGATTATGGTGAATCGACTATCTCTTTTAGGTATTCCAATTTGTACGATGAAGAGATTTGAAGGACGGTTGACGAACCCGAGGAATCTACAAAATCTGAAAGCGATAGTTTGACTGCCTACAATGAGGATTTGATGGGTAACTGTGAGTCCATGATTTCTTCTTCTGAAGGGCCGAATGATTATGAGTCGCCGGAAGATATTCTTGCTAGAGAGATGGCTGAAGTGGATCTCTTTGAGTCCTTCCACCAACAACACACGCTGGATTCTATTGTGGAAGAATCCCCTTGGGTTGAAAATTTCGTTTCTTTGGATGACGGGGTGGCACAATCTGAAATTTCAAAAGATCAACCAATGCTAAATGATGTGCTTACCACTGAATCTAAAAAAATTTCTTTGAAAGACCTCTCCTCTATAGAGGAGGAATTCCTTACCCTTAAAATAAAATTTCCTCAATCACCTAGGGAGAACAAGGACCCTTCATCCGACTCTCTCGATTTCCTAGAGGAATGCATGGCCCAACCCTATGATCTTGATGATGAGATGATTAAGGAGTTGGATAGTTTGTTAGACATGGTGTCGATGCCTGAAGAACACCATTCCACTGATTTACACTCTTTACCATTGTTTGTGGAAGCACCATGCAATTCTGAAATTGTGGAGGAGACAACCCAAACTGAAAAATACTTAATGAATGTCTCTCCACCATCATGGGTTCTTCAACCCATTGAAAATTCTGATTGGGAGGACCCGTTTTTAATCAATTACAACCCAATTCAGAACTTGAGGAGATATCTTTTTGCTGCTCTTATCTCCTCCTTACATGCTTGTGATGCACACTATGATTGGACCTTAATGGAGAAATACACCCAGGTGTACATTCGAGCAGGACTTTGGATGGTCCTCATGAGAAACCTATTGAAATTCATGAAGATCCTGCTCAAATTTGATCATGTAGTCGATCGGACTGATCAATGGTAGGTAGGTAGGCTAGGATTTATTTTTCTGCAATTAGGATTGAATAAGTCTCATCGAGACAATGGAAGATGCTAGAATTGATCAACTTACTACCTCAGGTACTCTCGTTCTCACTCTCCTTTGTTTTATTTCATTGCTCTCATGTCTTGCTTATTGCATATCTTGTTACATTGAGGACAATGTAAGATTTTGGTTGGGGGGTGAGAGATTCCTTAGATGAATCTACTAGCTTTTGTGACGTTTCGAACAATTATGTAGAAATTTTTTTATTTTTCTAAAATTCAAAACTATTCTGGAAAACTTTATTTTTATGCATTCGGGATGATACGAGTATAAGAAAAGGAGATACAAAGTGAGTGATATTGCAAGTCTTGAAACTACTTTTAATATAATGTTTTATATGTGAATTCCCCTATTGATTTGATTGATAGAAAAATTGAAACACTTTTATACCTAGTTCACTTTACACGATTCTCATGTTTTGAAAGGATTATGTAGATTTGTGGATTGGCTAGGCGTAGATTTGAGGTGTTGAGGAACCAAGCCGGAGTACTTTGTCCATCCTTGTCCATGGAAAAATAACGAAAGATAGGGATATCTAAAATCGTATCTACTGTAAAAGAAAAGGGAAAAGGAAGGATGAAAATATAAGATTGATGAAGAAAATGGTGGAAATTCTGAAAAGGGCTACCTATTACCAACCGGGGGATGGTCTACCCGTAACCAAACCCTGAAATGGGAAGTAATGTGAAAGCCGTCGGAAGGACAGTAAGACAAATTCCTGTCATAGGCTTGTTATTGCTCTGTGCACCTTGAGATCCATAGTTTAGTTGATCTATGAAGAAGATAAGCCAAGAAACTCATGAGATGAACTTTCACTATGCACAATAGGTTGAATTTGTTCGAGTTCTTCTATTCATCAATCAATCAGCGAGAATTTCATATGGACACTTATTATGTTTTGAGAGTTTAAGGTTTCAACTTCTATCACCTAATTTTTCTGAATTTTACACTTGTATGTCTCAGAATGGATAGAAGCATAGTTTCTGAAGGAGAGTTGGTTTTTGGAGAATTGAACCTGTTTCACGCATGTTTTGCTCGGGACTAGCAAAATGCGGGTTGGGGGGTGTATTGAGCTCTTAATTGTGCATATTCTAACCCCAATTCATCACTCATTATGCATGGATTTTATGTTTAAAGACTATTCTAATGCATGGCTTTGTGATTACAGGAATGAGAGAGAGTTCACTCGATCAATAGCTAAAAGAAGCATATTTAGGAACCTTGGATGAAGACCCAAGGTGGGCCAAAGAATCATGAAGAAAGAAGGAAAGAAAAGAATGAAGGAAAGAATGAAAAGTAGCCCCATAAGGTGGTCCGACCGGTCAAGACCGGTTGGCCAACACTACGGCCCCCTTCACATGTTGCTGGACAGCCACCCAGACGGGTCAGACCGGTCAAGACCGATCGGCCATGCAATTTCAGATTTTCAGATTTCAAAAGCAGGCTATTCCCCTTTTTGGATTTTCAACCTAGTTTTTGGGGGGGCATCTTGATGATATTTGAAAATCCAACACATCCACATTGAAGGTGAGCTCGACGCCGAAATAACCCAAGTGGTTTCGTGTCGATCTGAGCTACGGATTGACCGTGGTGGCCAAAACAATACGAACTGTCCAGAAAGTTCTAGATTCCGCCTACTCAACTCTGGGCCGGTCCAGGTGGCCCATTATTAATGATATGAAGAATCTACTTTGACCATATTCTAGAACACATCTATATATGAATAACCACAAAGTTTCAGGTCAAAAGGATGTGTGGTTTGATCGTACCGGTCGAAGAAAGATGGACCATTCAAATATATTCCAACTGCGCAGATTTTATAAAAAGCCCTAAGTGTCTAATTTTTGAACCACATTTTGTAATTTTTTTTGGACAATCTAATCCATCTATCATGTAGAGGAGGAAGTTTTCTACCAATTTTCAAAATTTGAGATCAATCCGACCTCTATACACTCCGGAGCGTTGAAAGAAAGATGAGTGGTTCTGAAGGTACCCAAATTATGCAATTTTGAGAGGCGGTCACTGATCTGATTGGTGGGCCCATTCAGAAGATAATCTTGGAAATCTAAATCATCTATGAGGAATATCACATTACAAGGAAGCTACAAATCAAATTTGAAGGCAATCCGACCATTGGTTAAGCCATACAAAGTGAAACAAAATCTGTTATGTTGCGGTACTCTTGCTGTATTATAAAATGAGGTGCTCTCTTCTATTCCAAGGCAAGCAAGGACGTGGGGAGCAAGGAGTTCAAGTCATAGGAGGCTTCCTAGCCTCCTCCAGCTAGTTTTTCTTCCTTTTCTAGTTCTAGTTCTAGTTTGTCTTTATGCTTTTCATTAGTTAACCTCTTAGCTAGAGCTAAGAGGTGAAACTTATAGTTTATCTGGATGTTTTAATTCGTTTTATTGGTTTCTAGTTGGATTTATTGAAGAACAATGGTTTTTAGAAGTTTCAATAAAGTTCTAAGTAGTTTTTCTTAATCTTATGATGGCTCATGGATATTTGGAAGAATTGCTTTAGTTCTTAATCGTTTTGCATGGCTCTAGACTTGTACGCTCCGAGGAATCGGATTCAATACGCTCTAGACTTGGAATTGCATGTCGGAACTTCAACCAAAGTTCTATCTTTTCTACTAATTTCTGAATTATGTGTTGATGGTATATGTGATTTGAATGAAGTTCTAATCATGATCTAATTATGCTTTGTGACAGAGTTTAATGATGATTATGATTGTGATCTTAATCTATTGGAACTAGGATTGACCTATGCAATTGAGTGTGCTCAAGTCCTAACTTGAATTGAGGGAATCATGTATATAATCACACATATGACATATTGATTTGATAATATAACCGCTCTATCATCCGGCTAGATAGGATTTGATTTCGATTATAGTTGAGTAATTGAGAAACCATAGCGAATTATGCATCAAATAAGAGCTATAAGTGGATCCTTGATGCTTTAGTTACCATTTCATAATCAGATTTTCCTATTTCATGTTCAAAACCGATTTCATAAACCTCTTAGATTCTAGTTATTAGGATAGTTGGAATTGTTCACCTCCTTCCCTATGGATCGACCTCGGTCTTACCGAGATTATTACTACATCGCAGCCTTGCACTTGAGGCGAGTGTTCGCTTCCCCAAGTGTAGGGTTACGATGTAGTAATAATCTCGGTAACACCGAGGTCGATCCACAGGGAAGGAAGCAAATAATTCCAACTATCCTAATAACTAGAATCTTAAGAGGTTTTTGAAATTGGTTTTAAACATAAAATAGAAAATCTGATAATGATAAGATAACTAGAGCATCAAGGATCCACTTATAGTTCTCCTTAGATGCATAATTCGTTATGGTTTCTCACTTTCTCAACTAGAATCGAAATTAAGTTCAATCTAGCCGGATGATAGAGCAGTTAAAACAATCAATCTGACATATGTATGATCCATGTATATAATTCTCTCAATGCAAGCTAGGACTTGAGCACACTCAATTGCATAGGTTAGTCCCAATTCCAATAGGTTAAGATCACAACCATAATCATCATTAAATCCTATCACAAGATAAAACTAGATCATGATTTGAACTTGATCCAAATCACATATACAATTTCACATACTTCAGAAATTCTAGAAAAATAGACCTTTGGCATGCAGTTCCCACATGAGGATCATATGTCTAGAGCGTATTGAATCCAATTCCTCGGATTATACAGGTCTAGAATAACTCAAAACAGTTAAGAACTCAAGCAATTCTTCTAAACATCCATGAGCCATCATAAGATTAAGAAAAACTACTTAGAACTTTATTTAAACTTCAAACCATTGTTCTTCAATACAAATCAAACTTGAAACCAATAAAACGAATTAAACAATCTAAGAAAACTATAAGGTTCACCTCTTAGCTCTAGTTAAGAGATTAACTAATGAAAAGCATATTAAAAACAAAACTAGAACTAGAACTAAGAAAATGAAGAAAAACTAGCTGGAGGAGGCTAGGAAGCCTCCTATGACTTGAACTACTTGCTCCCCATGTCCTTGCTTGCCCTGGAATAGAAGAGAGCACCTCCTTTTATAATACAGCAAGAGCACCTGCAACATAACAGATTTTGTTTCGCTTCGTACGGCTTAACCAATGGTCAGATTACCTTCAAATTTAATTTGTAGTTTCCTTGTAATATGATCTTCCTCATAGATGATTTAGATTTTCAAGATTATCTTCTGAATGGGCTTACCAATCAGATTAGCGACTGCCGCTCAAAATCGCGCAATTCGGGTACCTTCAGAACCAGTTATCTTGCTTTCAACACTCTGGAGTGTACAGATGTCGGATTGATCCCAAATTTTGAACATTGGTAGAAAAATTCCTCCTCTACATGATAAATGGATTAGATTGTCCAAAACAATCCCAAAATATGGTCCAAAAATTAGAACACTTAGGGCTTTTATAAACTCTGCGCAGTTGAATCTTTCTGGATGGTCCATCTTTCTTCAACCGGTACGATCAAACCACATATCCCTTTGATCTAAAAATTTATGGTTATTCATATATGGATGTAGTCTAGAAGATGGTCCTAGTAGATTATTCATATCATCAATGATGGGCCACCTGGACTGGCCCAGAGTGGAGTAGGTGGAATCTGGAACTTTCTAGACAGTTCGTATTGTTTTGGCCACCACGGTCAATCCGTAACTCCGATCGACACGAAACCACTTGGCTTATTTCAGCGTCGAGCTCCTCTTCGAGATGGATGTGTTGGATTTCCAAATATCATCAAGATGGCTCCATAAAACTGTGCTGAAAGTCTAAAAATGGGAATAGCCTGCTGTCTGAAATCCCGAACTCTAAAATTGCATGGCCTCGGTCTTGACCGGTCTAGCCCATGTGTCCTTGCTCCAGCAGCTTTAAGAGAGGGGAGAGCAACTGGCCAACTAGTCAAGACCGGTCAGGGCCTGTTTGGCCGACCGGTCTTGACCGGTTGGACCATCTTGTGGGGCTCCTTTTCATACTTTCTTCTTTCTTTTCTTTCCTTCTTTCTTCATGATTCTTTGGCCCACCTTGGGTCTTCATCCAAGGTTCCTAAATATGCTTCTTTTAGCTATTGATCGAGTGAACTCTCTCTCATTCCTGCAATCACAAAACCATGCATTAGAATGGTCTTTAAACATAAAATCCATGCATAATGAGTGATGAATTGGGGTTAAAATATGCACAATTAAGAGCTTAACAACGAGCGAACACCTTGGTTAACATATCCGCAGGGTTCTCACTTGTATAGATCTTCTCCAGAGCAATCGATCAATCTTCTAGTAACGAATATATGAAGTGATATCTGATATCAATATGCTTGGTCCTTGAATGAAAGGCTGAATTCTTTGCCAAGTGTTTTGCACGATGACTGTCACTGTACAGCTTGCAATCTGCTTGCTTCTTCCCCAACTCTTTCATAAAAACTTGCATCCACACCATCTCCTTGCATGCTTCTGTAGCTACAACATACTCTGCTTTCATTGTACTGATGGATACTATCTTCTATAACTGAAAGACCCAACTAACTGTAGCACTTACGAGAGTAAAGACATACCCCGTAGTGCTCTTTCTGCTGTCAATATCTAGTGCCATATCTGAATCGACATAGCCGTGTAGCTCGATTTTCGATCCTCCATAACATAGCCCTACATCCACAGTACCTACCAGGTATCTGAGGATCCACTTCACAGCTTCCCAATGTTCCTTCCCGGAGTTGTTCATAAACTTGCTAACAACTTTCACTACTTGAGCAATATCTGGCCTCGTACTGACCATAGAATACATGAGGCTCCCTATAACTGACACGTAAGGGACTTTAGCCATATAGTCTCGTTCTTCCTGTGTCTTCGTGCCTTACTCCTTAGAAAGCTTGAAGTGATTGGCTAATGGAGTGCTAACCGGCTTAACACCTTCCATACTGAATCAATCAAGTACCATGGCTATGTACTCTGCCTGTGACAAAACTAGCTTCTTATTTTCCCTGTCACGTTTTATCCTCATGCCAATGATTTGTTTTACGGCTCCTAAATTTTTAATGGTAAATTCTCTAGACAACTGTCTTTTGAGATCTGAGATATCTTTCATGCTTGATCCAGCTACAAGCATATCATCAACAAACAGAAGAAGGATGATGTACAACGTATCAAACTTCTTCAAGTATCAGCAATGGTCTGCACGACATCTCCTAAACCCATTTCCCAACATGAAACTGTCAAACTTCTTATACCACTGCCTTGGGGCCTGCTTCAGGCTATATAGACTCTTTTTCAGTCTACACACCTTGTTCTCCTTTCCTGGTGCCACATATCCAGTCGGCCAATGCATATATATCTCTTCTTCAAGATCCCCATGAAGAAAGGCTGTCTTAACATCTAACTGCTCTAGATGTAAGTCCTCTATAGCCACTATATTCAAGACCATGCGAATCGTAGACATCCTCACCACTGGTGAAAATATTTCAGTGAAATCGATACCTGCCTTTTGTTGGAATCCTTTCACAACCAATCTGGCCTTGTACCGCTTTGAACCATCATACTCCTCTTTCGGTCTGTAAGCTCATTTGTTATGAAGAGCTTTCTTACCTTTAGGTAGAGTGACGAGCTCCCACATATGATTGGACTCAAGAGAGTCCATCTCATCATCCATAGACTGCTCCCACTTAACCCGTGCATCTAAATGTAATGCCTCTTCAAAACACTCTAGTTCACCATTATTTGTCAGCAGTAGATAATATAAGGAGGGTGAGTATCGAACCTTGGGTCTCCTCTTCCAAGTAGACCTCTGTTCGCTCGCCTCAAGTGTAAGGCTGCGATGTAGTAATAAAAACTCGGTAAGACCGAGGTCGATCCACAGGGAAATAATAACAACTCCCAAATCACTCCAGTAACTCAGTTTTTGAAAGAAATCAGTTTCAATTGAATGTTTACTTAAAACAGGAACTTAATGAAAAATCAGAGATATAAAGTACTAAGGCTTTCAAGGATCCACTTGTAGCAATCCCATGTCAATTCAGTCAATCCAAGTAGAGAACACAACTAGATTTGAAGTCCTATCTCTCATCTAGTTGGAAAATAAAGCATTCACACACATTCCATCACATTCAAGTTGAACTTCCAAGTTCTAGTTCCATTCAATCAATACAAACTCGAAACCATATCCTGCGGAGTAACAGCCATGCCTCTGGACTATGGCCTGCTCAAGGATTACTATAATCCGAATTTAAACAAACAAATATGATAATCTCAGAGAATTAAAAGGAATTCATGTCCGAAGCACATAAACTCAGATAAAACGTCTCAAACTACCACTTTTTAGAACTAAAGCATGCAAAAATCCAAACTTGAATGTAAGTTACTTGAATTAAACTGAAACCAATATGGAATTAGCTACAAGCTTCACCTCTCAGCCTTAGCTGAGAGGTTCTAGCCGAGCATTGTCATGCTACAACTAAAAACTCTGAAATAAAGCATAAAAACAGAAAAACCCGAATAGGAGAGTTGCAGCCGCTCCACAATCGCCTTCACTCTCCAAACTCACGTTCCTTAGCCTCTCTGATACCCTAGGAAGAACCCCTAGGTGTCCTTTTATAGCAATAAACCTCCCTTGCATCGGATTCTGCGAAAGATTACGCAGTGCGCAGCAATTTTCGGAGTCCAGATTTAGAAAGGACTCATGTTACGCAGAGCCGACCGGTCGTGACCGGTCGGACTAGACTTTCACACATTCCAGGGAGCACAGCCGACCGGTCAGGACCGGTCGGACAGACCTCCTAGTAATCCAGTGAACCTAGCCGACCGGTCATGACCGGTCGGACTAGTTTTGTCTTCGTCCAGTGTGCATGGCCGACCGGTCATGACCGGTCGGCCTTTCTTTCAACATAATCAGCCTTCATGGCCGACCGGTCATGACCGGTCGGCCTTCTTCATTTGCTTCTTTTTCCTTTCTTTTTCTCCTTTTTCTTCTTCTCTCTCTTCTCCTTGCTTTCTTCTTTCTTTGGTCTTCTTTCCTTCTTCATCCGAACGCTATAAAAGAGTTCTTTTAGTCCCCAATTAGATGAAGTCCGCTCTCATTCCTATAATCACAAAACACGTGTTAGATGGCCCTTTAAACCAAGAAAATCAAGCAAACCATGTCCTGTAATAGGCAATGCGATGTATAAATTGGAGGTTCAACACACCCCCCAACCAGCTTTTTGCTAGTCCCGAGCAAAACATGCGTGAAACAATTTCAAACCTCCAAATCCAACTCTCTTCCAGAAACCATGTTTCTATCCATTCCAAGATATACAAGTATAAAATTTGGAGAAATTAGGTGATAGAAGCTGAAATCTTGGACTCTCAAAACATAATAAGTGTCTACATGAAATTCCCGCTAATTGATTGATAAATAGAAGAACTTGAACAAACTCAACCTAGTGTGCATAGTGAAAGTTCATCTCATGAGTTTCTGGGATCATCTTCTTCATAGATTAAGTAAACCAAGGATTTTAAGGTGCACAGAACAACTACAAGCCTATGACAGGAATTTGTCTTACCGTCCTTCCGACGGCTTTCACACTACGTCCCATTTCCGTCTTTGGTTACGGTTCGACCATCCCCCGGTTGGTAATAGGTAGCCCTTTTCGAAATTTTCCACCATTTTTCTTTCCTTCCCGATTTCATCCTTTCTTTCCTTTTTCTTTTAGATTAGATAGGATTTTTAGAAATCCATATCTTCTGTTATTTTCCCATGGACAAGGATGGACAAAATACCCCGGCTTGGCTACTCAACACCTTTAAATCAAAGTCTGGCTAATCCACAATTCACATAGCCCTGTCACTCATGAAAATCGTGTAATGTGAACTTGGTGCAAAGGTGTTCAAATTTTCTATCAATCACAATAATAGGGGAACTAACATATAAAACCATTATGTTGGGAGAATTCCAAAACTTACAACATCACACACTTCGTATCTCCTCTTCTTATACTCCCAGCATCTCAAATGTATAGAAACAAGATTTTCTAAAAGATTTTGAAAGTTTAGAAAAATTCGAAAGAATTTGCGCATATGAGGCTCGAAATGTTGCAATATGCTAGATGAAGAATCTCATCTCACCCCCCAACCAAATCTTGCATTGTCCTCAATGTAAAAGATATGTAATGAGCATGAACATGAGAGCAATGGTAAAATATGAGAGAGTGAAAACAATAGTACCTGAGAGAGTGATCATGGCAGTCTGCAACCCAACAACTAAACCTACTAAAACAGTAGAACAAAGAAAAACCTACCTATACCTCCATCAGACTAGGAGATCAATCATCCTGATAGACAGGATCAATCAGAGTGATGGACGTGTCCTCTGAATCGAATTTCTCAACAAATGGTTTAAGGCGTTATCCATTAACTTTAAAACGGTTACCATTCGCTGCATTCTCAATCTCAACAGCCCCATGAGGAAAAAATTCTTTGATAATATATGGGCCGGTCCATCGAGATCGTAATTTGCCCGGAAAAAGGTGAAGTCGGGAATTATACAAGAGTACTTTCTGTCATTCATGGAAAGATTTCCTGAAGATGTGCTTGCCATGGAAGGCCTTCATCTTACTCTTGTAAATTCTCGAGTTCTCATATGCATGTTCCGGATTTCATCAAGCTCATTTAATTGAAGTTGGCGAAGCGAGCTAGCCTTGTCAATGTCAAAATTTAAAGCCCGAATTGCCCAGTAGGCTTTGTGTTCTATCTCCACAGGCAAGTGGCAAGCTTTCCCATAGACAAGTCTATAAGGGGACATTCCAATGGGTGTCTTGTAGGCAGTACGGTGAGCCCAAAGTGCATCATCTAATCTTAGGGACCAATCCTTGCGATCCGGTCTCACCGTCTTTTCCAAAATCTGCTTGATTTCCCTATTGGAGATTTCAGCTTGCCCACTTGTTTGTGGGTGGTATGGGGTACTCACTTTATGCCTAATACCATATTTCTTCATCAAAGTTTCAAAGGGTCTATTGCAAAAGTGAGAACCACCATCACTAATAATGGCTCGAGGCGTCCCAAATCTAGAAAGTATGTTTTCTTTTTGGAACTTGAGAACCGTACGATGATCGTTGGTTCTACATGGGATAGCCTCTATCCATTTAGACACATAGTCTACGGCAAGCAGAATATAGACATGTCCAAAAGATGAGGGGAATGGTCCCATGAAATCGATGCCCCAACAGTCAAAGACTTCAAGATGTTGAATTGGGGTGAGAGGCATCATATTTCGACGGGATAATCCTCCTAACTTCTGGCAGCGCTCGCACGCTTTGCAAAACTCGTGGGTGTCCTTAAATAATGTGGGCCAATAAAAACCACACTGCAGAATTTTCGCAGTTGTTTTCTTGGCTGAAAAATGACCCCCACATGCTTGATCATGACAAAAGGAGATGACTGAATTATGTTTATCATCGGGGACGCATCTCCTTATAATTTGATCTGGGCAATATTTAAACAATAGAGGTTCATCCCAGAAAAATCTGCGCACTTCCCTTAGAAATTTACGTTTGTCCTGCGCAGTCCAATGAATCGGCATCGCACCTATGGAAAGATAATTGGCTATATCAGCGTACCATGGTGGATGCATAGCAACAAAGAGTTGCTCATCAGGGAATGAGTCCTCAATAGGTGACTCGTCAATGGAATTTGGTAGGACTAGGCGGGATAGATGATCCGCCACCACATTTTCTACCCCCTTCTTATCTTTGATCTCCAAGTCGAATTCTTGAAGGAGTAGGATCCATCTAAGCAAACAGGGCTTAGCATCCTTCTTAGAAAGAAGGTATTTCAGCGCCGCATGATCCGTATAAACAATAACTTTAGATCCTATTAAGTATGGCCTGAATTTGTCCAAGGCAAAAATGACAGCTAGGAGCTCTTTCTCCATAGTCGAATAATTAACTTGGGCAGGATTCAAGGTCCTACTGGCGTAGTAAATGACATGAGGCTTTTTATCCTTCTTTTGGCCTAACACCGCCCCAATAGCAAAATCGCTCGCATCGCACATCAACTCAAAAGGAATGGACCAATCTGGTGGTTGCATGATAGGAGCGATTGTCAACATGTCTTTTAGCTTTGAAAAAGCTAAGTGACATTCGGCACTCCACTCAAATTGGTTCTCCTTTTGTAGAAGGTTGCATAAAGGTCTTGAGATGTGACTAAAGTCCTTTATAAACCTTCGATAGAAACCAGCATGTCCAAGGAAGGACCGCACATCGTGTATGCTTTTGGGTGGTGGTAGATTGGAAATTATATCAATTTTTGCCCGGTCTACCTCTATTCCATTGGACGAGATGATATGTCCAAGGACTATTCCTCTTTGTACCATGAAATGACACTTTTCCCAGTTTAGTACAAGCTGCTTCTCCTCACACCTCATCAAGACCAACTTCAAGTGCTTGAGACACTCATCAAATGTACAACCAAAAATAGAAAAGTCATCCATGAATACCTCAAGAAACTCACCCACCATATCCGAGAAAATACTCAACATGCATCGTTGGAATGTGGCGGGTGCATTGCATAATCCGAATGGTATCCTTCGGTAAGCGAAGGTACCAAACAGGGATGTAAATATGGTTTTCTCTTGGTCTTCCGGAGATATCTCAATTTGGTTGTATCCGGAATAGCCATCTAGGAAGCAATAATAGGAATGACCTGCCAATCTCTCCAAAATTTGATCCATAAATGGGAGAGGGAAGTGGTCTTTCCTAGTAACTGTGTTGAGCTTCCTATAATCAATGCACATACGCCAACCGGTGGTCATCCTCGTCAGTATAAGTTTGCTGTTGGCGTTCTCAATGATGGTAATACCGGATTTCTTGGGGACAACTTGGGTAGGACTCACCCATTGGCTATCTGAGATGGGGTAGATAATACCCACATCCAATAGCTTCAACACCTCGGCTTTGACAACCTCCATCATGTTTGGATTTAGCCGTCTTTGAGGTTGTCTAGTTGTTTTTGCATTTTCTTCAAGGTGTATTCGGTGCGTGCAAACCGAAGGATCTATCCCTTTGAGATTCGCTATTGTCCAACCTATGGCTTCCCTATGTTCTTTGAGTAACTCAATCAACTTGAGCTCTTGGTCCTTCTCAAGGTGGGAGGCAATGACAACTGGGAACGTTTCCTCTTGACCCAAATATACGTATTTAAGCTCGGATGGCAATGGTTTGAGGTCAAGCTTTGGTGGTTTGATGTTAGACGGTAGAGGCCTTGATGTGGTTGGTGGTAATTTCTCAAAATGGGGCCTCCACTGGCTAATATCTACCACCGGTCTTTCTATATTTAATGCCTGCACAATCTCACTAATGATGGGATCTTCAGAATCCATGAAATGTTCTAAGCATGTCTCCAAGCTTTCTAGTGGTTCAAGTTAGAGGAGTTCTTCTTCTTCAAAAGTTTCAAGCATGTTTACTTCGAAGAACTCATCATCATCTACATCCCTATGTCTTTTGCCCAAGTGAAACACATTCACCTCTAGTGTCATGTTTCCAAAAGATAGTTGCATCACCCCATTCCGGCAATTGATGATTGCGTTTGATGTGGCAAGGAATGGGCGGCCTAGTATTACCGGTATTTGGGTGCTAGCATCCACAGCTGGTTGTGTGTCCAAGACTATAAAATCTACTGGGTAGTAGAATTTGTCAACTTGGACTAGAACATCCTCAACTATCCCCCTTGGTACACGGATAGATCTATCAGCGAGTTGCAACGTGGTTTTGGTGGGTTTTAATTCACCAAGACCCAATTGCTCATATACCGAGTATGGGATCAAGTTCACACTCGCCACCAAATCTAATAAGGCACGTTCAATCCGGTAGTCTCCAATGATACATGAGACGGTGGGACTACCGGGATCTTTGAATTTTGGGGGGGTCTTTTGAGTGAGGATGGCACTCACTTGCTCAGTTAAGAAGGCCTTTTGCTGCACATTATATTTGCGTTTTGTTGTGCATAAGTCTTTTAGGAACTTGGCATAAGAGGAAATTTGTTTGATGGCATCAAGCAAAGGGATATTGATCTTGACTTGTCTGAAAATCTCTAGAATATCTTGAGAATTTGGGAGAGATTTTGGAGCAACCAATCTCGAAGGGAATAATGCTATGGGCTTGTAAATGCGTTCCGGTTGTTGTGGGGCTAAGTTAGATCCATCTTCATCCTCAGAATTTACCGGATCATTAGTCTCATCGGCCTTCACCGGAATAGTTTTGTCAATTTGTTTACCACTTCTAAGGGTGGTAATGGATTTAGCTTGCTCCATGTTTTGGTTGGAAGAATTAGGGATGCTTACTTCATGTACTTGCTTTGGATTGGGCTGAGGTTGGGCCGGAAAGGTCCCTTCCCTAGCATTCAAGCGTCCCTTAATCTCATCAACCGAGACTTTAAGCTCTTGGAACATTTGTTGATTCGATTCATTTATTTGCGCTTGCCCTTGCATAAACGCTCTCAAGGTATCCTCTAATGAGAATTGAGGTGGGGCCATATTTTGCATGGGTGGCCCTCTTTGGGAGTTGGTAGGATTGCCCGTAGGAGCATTCTTCCAACTGAAATTCGGGTGGTTCTTCCAACTCTCATTGTACGTATTACCTACCGGTCCATTGAAGGGCCGTTGATAACCATATGTGGCATTGGCTGTTTCATGTAGCACTTCCTGAAACGCAGGAATTGTGGGACAATCTTGCGTAGCGTGTAAGTCGGTGAGGCAAATCCCACATGTGGTTTCAACAGCTTCCTTGGACTTGGGAACTCCACTTTTGCTAAGTTCCATGGCCTCAACCTTCCTTGTGAGGTTGGCTATCCTTGCATTCACATCGTCTTCCTCCTTAAGGATATAGATCCCACTTTTCTCTTGAGTGGGCTTGGAGTTATTGGGTTTATCCGATGTATCCCAAGATTGGGCGTTTTCAACCAACATGTCCAAGTAACTCCAAGCCTCATCTGGATTTTTACTCATAAACTCGCCATTGCACATCATTTCCACAAATTAGCGCATATTGGAACTTAATCCATCATTGAAAAAATTTATAACTCGCCAACTCTCATAGCCATGATGTGGGCAAGCAAGTAGGAGATCCTTAAATCTTTCCCAACATTGAAAAAAAGATTCACCCTCTTTAGCTGAGAAATTCATTATGGCCCTTCGAAGAGTGTTTGTTTTATGAGCCGGGAAGAACTTTTTCAGGAATTCCCGGTTCATCTCAACCCATAACCCAATCGAATGTGGTCTAAGAGAGTGAAGCCAGTCTTTGGCTCTTTCTTTCAAAGTGAAGGGAAAAAGTTTAAGTCTGATTGTATCCTCAGAAACATTGGGATAATGCAAGGTGGCCAACACTTCTTCGAATTCTTGCAAGTGTAAGTATGGGCGGTCAGAGTCTAGCCCATGGAATTTAGGTAAAAGTTGAATTACACCCGGTTTTATGTCAAGGGTTCCACCGTTAGCTGGTAGAACTATGCAAGAAGGTGTAATTGCACGGGCAGGTTGTAGGTAGTCTCGTAGTGATCTCATTAGAGGAACATTATGTACCTCATTCTCTCCTACTCCTTCCTGATTTGCGTTTGTAGTTGGAGTGGGGGGGGGGGGGGGGGGGGGGGGATTCCATATAGGTGTTTGATCCATACTCCCCAAACTTTCACAATGCTCTTGATAATTCCGAACTCGTCTATGAACTGACAATGGTCCAACTAAACCACCTTCAGATTGGAGACGATTTGAGTAATTACATTCCCAACGGGACATAAACCACTCAATCAAAGCTAATCCTAACCTAGAAAACTGAAATCTGAAACTAATCTAAAAGAAACTAAGTTAGAAAGGTATCACCTGATGCGCTTTAACTTAGAGAAGAATTCCTACAAAACAAAAAACTTTGTTAGTTCTAAGAAAATCAGAAAAACCTATCTACTTCTACAGCCACTGAACTATTTGAAAACCGTTATCTAAATCCCCGGCAACGACGCCAAAAACTTGTTCGCTCGCCTCAAGTGTAAGGCTGCGATGTAGTAATAAAAACTCGGTAAGACCGAGGTCGATCCACAGGGAAATAGTAACAACTCCCAAATCACTCCAGTAACTCAGTTTTTGAAAGAAATCAGTTTCAATTGAATGTTTACTTAAAACAGAAACTTAATGAAAAATCAGAGATATAAAGTACTAAGGCTTTCAAGGATCCACTTGTAGCAATCCCATGTCAATTCAGTCAATCCAAGTAGAGAACACAACTAGATTTGAAGTCCTATCTCTCATCTAGTTGGAAAATAAAGCATTCACACACATTCCATCACATTCAAGTTGAACTTCCAAGTTCTAGTTCCATTCAATCAATACAAACTCGAAACCATAGCCTGCGGAGTAACAGCCATGCCTTTGGACTATGGCCTGCTCAAGGATTACTATAATCCGAATTTAAACAAACAAATATGATAATCTCAGAGAATTAAAAGGAATTCATGTCCGAAGCACATAAACTCAGATAAAACGTCTCAAACTACCACTTTTTAGAACTAAAGCATGCAAAAATCCAAACTTGAATGTAAGTTACTTGAATTAAACTGAAACCAACATGGAATTAGCTACAAGCTTCACCTCTCAGCCTTAGCTGAGAGGTTCTAGCCGAGCATTATCATGCTACAACTAAAAACTCTGAAATAAAGCATAAAAACAGAAAAACCCGAATAGGAGAGTTGCAGCCGCTCCACAATCGCCTTCACTCTCCAAACTCACGTTCCTTAGCCTCTCTGATACCCTAGGAAGAACCCCTAGGTGTCCTTTTATAGCAATAAACCTCCCTTGCGTCGGATTCTGCGAAAGATTACGCAGTGCGCAGCAATTTTCGGAGTCCAGATTTAGAAAGGACTCATGTTACGCAGAGCCGACCGGTCGTGACCGGTCGGACTAGACTTTCACACATTCCAGGGAGCACAGCCGACCGGTCAAGACCGATCGGACAGACCTCCTAGTAATCTAGTGAACCTAGCCGACCGGTCATGACCGGTCGGACTAGTTTTGTCTTCATCCAGTGTGCATGGCCGACCGGTCATGACCGGTCGGCCTTTCTTTCAACATAATCAGCCTTCATGGACGACCGGTCATGACCGGTCGGCCTTCTTCATTTGCTTCTTTTTCCTTTCTTTTTCTCCTTTTTCTTCTTCTCTCTCTTCTCCTTGCTTTCTTCTTTCTTTGGTCTTCTTTCCTTCTTCATCCAAAAGCTATAAAAGAGTTCTTTTAGTCCGCAATTAGATGAAGTCCGCTCTCATTCCTATAATCACAAAACACGTGTTAGATGGCCCTTTAAACCATGAAAATCATGCAAACCATGTCCTGTAATAGGCAATACGATGTATAAATTGGAGGTTCAACAACCTCCTCACAACCGGTGTTTGCGGCTTTGCCTCATCATGTTCCTGTGCATGCTCATCTTGTGACACTATAACACCTGTGTTCGGTAACTCTTCCAACTCTACAAATTCTTTCTCATCGGCCTTATTCTGTTTTTGCTGCAAATTGTCCTTATGCATCACTTTCTCATTGAAGACTACATCCTTACTTCTGATTATTTTTCGGCTCTCTGTATCCCAAAACCAGTAGCCAAAATCATGTTGCCCATAACCTATAAATGTGCACCTCCTGGACTTCGCATCCAGCTTGTTTCTGTGCTTTGCATCAATGTGAACTTATGAAGTGCAACCAAACACTTTGAGATGTGTAAGGCTCACTTCTTTCCCAGTCCACGTTTCCTCTAGTAACACCATCCAATAATGCTGAGGGACTCCTATTGATGAGATATACGGCAGTATTCACAACATCTGCCTAAAACGTGTTGGACAAGCTTGCATGCAACATCATGCTTCTGGCGCGCTCAAGAATAGTTCTGTTAATGCGTTCAGCCACACTATTCTGTTGTGGTGTCCCTGGAATCATTTTTTGATGTTTGATTCCATTGCTACATAAGACTCCTCAAACCTTTTATTATATTACTCTCCCTCATTATCAGATCTGAGACACTTTACAGGTTTACCTATCTCATTTTCTATCAGTACTTTTCACTTCTTAAATACATCAAACACTTCAGATTTATGTTTTAAGAAATAGACCCACAGTTTCTTATTAGCATCATTAATGAAAGAAACAAAATAACGTGATTTACCAAGAGATGATACCTATGTCAGTCCCCACACATCAGTGTGTACAAGCTCCAACAGATGCGTCCTTAGAGCTCGTCTTGTTTTCTTGAAGCTTACTCTCTTCTGCTTGCCATACATGCAATCCTCGCAGAATTCTAAGTCGATAGACTTCAACCCTGGTAGCTTCCCTTTTGATAATAACACTTTCATCCCTTTCTCACTCATATGTCCCAAACTCTGATGCCATAATTGCCCATTCACTCCAGTTGATGCGACTGCGAGTGAACTGTATGATCCGAAAGTCATGTACAAAGTACCTTCCTTCTTACCTCGAGATATCACCAAAGCACCTTTTGTGATCTTCCATGCATCTCTCGTAAACGTTGTCACATATCCAGTATCGGCTAATCGCCCTACTGAGATCAAGTTCCTTCTCAGACTTGGTACATGTTTGACATCCTTCAACTTCAAAACTATTCTGTCTTTCTGACTTATGTGAACGTCTCCCTTGCCAACAATACTGGATGGCTCATCATCACCAAGTTAGACTCTCCCGAAGTCACCTAATATATAATCACGAAGAACTTCCTTTGACGAAGTAGTATGAAACGAAGCACCCGAGTCTATAACCCAAGACTCATTCGGCGCATTAAGAGACAAGATCAACACCTCTATGTCACTCTCCTCAGAAAGATTCACTAAATCCTTCCCACCTTGAGAGCTTCCTTCTTGTTTCTTAAGTGCACTGCAATCACGTTTCATATGCCCCTTCTTCCTGCAATGCTGACACCTGTCCTTGTCTTTCGGTCCATTGGACTTCTTCCTTGACTTAGAATGCCCGTGTTTATTACCTCCTTTGTTCAACAATCTTCTTCTTAACGTTTAGAGCATTCCCAGAATCCCCTAAAACTCTCGATGCCTTCCTTCTAGATTCTTCGCTGAGAATTAGACCCGCCAAATCATTGAATTTCAAATTTGTCATTCTGAGGAATTGCTCATGGCAATCACCAAACCATCCCAATTGTCTGGCAAACTGGACAAGATCAATAGCGCCTTGACCTCATCATCAAAAGTGATGCCAAGGGATTCCAATTAGCTCGTGACTATATTGAACTCATTTAGATGTTCAGCCACGCCCCCACCATCTGACATCTTCATGTTAAATAGCCGTTTCATGAGATGAACCTTGTTGGATGCTGAGAATTTATCATACATCATAGCTAGAGCTTGCTTTAATTCTTTTGTGGTCTTCACCTTGGATATATTGAAGGTGACGCTCTTAGACAAAGAGAGTCAGATCGTTCCTAAAGCCTTTCGATCCACTAAAGACCATTCATCATCTGTCATTTTCTCTAGTTTCTTCTCTTTTCCTTCTAGAGGAATATAGAGGTTCTTCTAATATAGATAATCATCCATCTGCATCTTCTAGAAGGCAAAGTTTGAACCATCAAACTTCTCAATTCGTATCTTCCCTTCATCCGTCATCGCTCCCACTTGAACTAAATCAATAACTCTGATACCAGTTATTGCGCAACACGGCAACAATGCCAGTGAATCAAGATCCAATCTCCGGTCTCACCCACAAACGATAAACAAGAAGAAATAACAACTAGAAGTGGAATTAAAATAAACAAACAAATCACAAGACAAAATTTACGTGGAAAAACCCCAAGAAGGGTAAAAAACCATGGGTACAAAGTTTCACTATGAAGAAAACGAGGTTACAATGAATCTACTCACCTTCTCCGATGCTCCCACGCACAAAGATGGCCATTTTCGCTTACCTCTTCACCTTTTCTCACCTTGAACATATAGAAACCCTAATCCCATATGCTAATCCTGAGTTACACCCCTTTATATAACATAATGAGGAAATAAGACTCAAACTAGGAAATCCCGCAAAACACTTCGCGTCTAGTCATGCGCCCGGTCAAGCTTGGTTGGGCGCCCACCCAATGTAAAAATCGTCCAGTGAACAACAGAGAGAAAAGCCCAAATTTTGGGCGTCCGACCAAACCAGGTCCGGCGCCCACCCTAGGCACTAGGCGCGTAGTCCACTGACCGTAGGGCGCCCGACCACCTCCTGGTGTGATTGGCTCCACACCTCAACAACAAGGTCCAAACAACTTCATCTTGTGCTGGAACAATATGGTAGGCCTTAATCTCCTGGAAAAGATTCACCAAGACAAGGGAGTTGGGGTAGGGAAATTGCCATTTGGTATCATGGATTAGGAGACTAACCGAGAAGTTAGTTCCTAGCCCAAGGTCTTGAATGACTGACTCACCTAGGTGATCATAAAGGAAAGTATCACCCAACCAAGGGTCAAACCAGAAGTTTGTGGAATGACCATTCTCCACTAGAAATCTGACATGAGGTATAGTAATATCCCCAACACCGAGAATGTTGCGCCATACCCAAGAAGCATTAGAAGGTATATGAATATTCCACATAATTTTACAACCAATGTACTTTTCATGGACCCAATTGACCCAAAAGTTGTCATCTTTACAGATGATTTTCCATATTTGCTTGATAAGGCAAGCTTTGGCAGAGACTTCCAAGGAGATGATGCCTAAGCTTTCTTCATTCTTGGGCTTTCTAATTTGCTCCCAACTAATGGTATGGAGAGCGGAGTAGCCCCAAAGAAAATTCTTAATACTCCTAGCAATAATGTCATAACAAGCTTTAGGTAATAGAAAAGCATGGGACCAATAGATATGAAGGCTAGAAAGATTAGAGTTAATTAACTCCAACTTACCTGTAAAGGAGAGGAGGGAGGCCATCCAACCTCCGAGCTTCTTATTAAGGCTGTCAAGCAATGGTTGAGGGTCAGAAATATGAAGTCTGGAAGAGAACAGGGGAACTCCTAAGTACTGAATAGGGAGCCGACCTTTCTCCATACTAAGAATAATTTTAATTTCATGCTTGCAGGTATAGGAGCTAGAGATAATCAACACACTCTTCTGAGTATTAATATGAAGCACCGAGTTTTCAGCAAAATTATGAAAAAAAATTCTCAAATTAAATGTAGAGTGCAGATTTGCTCCAGAGAAAATCATTAGATCATCAGCGAAGAGGAGATGAGAGATGGATAAAGAGTCAGCCTTAAAAGGGGTATCGATTAATCTATTAGCATAACATTTACCCAACAAAGTCGAGAACATCTCCATGACAATCATAAAGAAGAAAGGAGAGAGAGGGTATCCTTGCCTAATACTTCTATTGCTCTTAAATAGCCGCATGCCTCTCCATTGATGATAATTGAGAAAGAGGGAGTGGCTATAGCGGCATGAATCCAATTAATCCATGCGTTCAAAAAATTGAGGATCCCGAAGGGCTTCTGTTGTAGAATAAAGTTGACCATCAAGAGATGCGATCAAAGAATGATTGAGAGAAGGCGCGGCCAGCCATTCCAAATGCGAACAGCTCGGCTCGTGCTCGTCGAAAGGGGTCGCGTCCCAAATGCGAGCAGCTCGGCTTGTGCTTGTCAAAGGGGTCGCATCCCAAATGCGAGCAGCTCGGTTCGTGCTCGTCGAAAGGGGTTGCATCTTAATGCGACCAGTCCACCGAGCTTGAGTATTCTCTACCTTTGTAGTACCAGCAACCCATATAGATCGATTCTGGGTTCGTGGTTCCGGACTTCAGGGGATCATCATCAAGAAACGTAATCGAGTAGATATTTATTTGAACTAGGGCGTTCCCTCATCTAAGGATCAACAAGATAAATATTTTATCCCTAGAAATCAGCAGGACGCTCAACGTCTTACATATTGGATTAGATCACTTGGGTCTATATAAAAGGATGGGTTCATCAGATGAAGGAGGTACACAATCTCTGAGCTTCAAATCCCTTCGTTTCCTTTGTAATCACATCCCGTCTAACTTAAGCTTCGGAGGGCCAATGGCTGGATGCCGGCCACCCATAGTTTTCCTTTGTGCTTTTTCAGGTTCAGGAGGAAACTACCTGAGAGGAAGGTGAACGTCTGGAGGACCCTGTTACAAAATCCGACATAAACAGATTGGCTCCGTCTGTGGGAAGCATTTGATCGTCAAGATTAGCCGCTCTCACCACTGATCGAAGTCCTCCCACCATGTGTCCCAAAAAGACAGTTCATCCTTCCACTTCAAGGCAGACGCTACCTCTGCCCGACATTAACGAACCAGCCCCCATCCCTCAGACTACTTCGACGGGCATCCCCCAGGGAGATCCCAACGTGCCATCGCAAAACCCATTATTCGATGCTTCCAGAAATCAAGAAGATGTCATGCGTTTCCTCGAAAACACACTCCTAACCCTTAACGTCGGATTTCATGCCTTGTCTAATCGGCTTGATCAGCATCTCCTGGAGCCCTAGCGACAACCTTCCGTAGGGTTGCCGGCGCAACCTATACCAGTGGCTTCCAGACATTCCGCGGACGAACCACAAGTCCAACCAAATCATCCTCCATCAAATCGAATGCCACTCGGCAACCAAGCCCCTGTACTACCCCCGCATTCCATACACTCCAGTACTTTCCGGCAACAGCAATCTCAGGGATCCATCGTCGAAACGTCAGGTTATACCTTACCATGGGAAGGAGACCTCAAGAGAATCCATGATCGTTTTGATGATATGGAACAACGATACCAGCCAAATCGACCATCTGCTGCTGTGGCGTCGATACATCGATCCGAGTCTCCTTTCACCTGCGAGGTCATGGAAGCACCTTTACCGAGGAAGTATCGCACGCAAGTCATCACTATGTATACAGGTACTGGCGATCCTCTCGAACACCTGGAAACGTATAGGTCTCTCATAGAGCTGGAGGGACATGGGTCAGAAATCATGTGTAGGGCTTTTTCCCTAACCTTAAAGGAGGCAGCTCGTACTTGGTTTCAGGGGCTAAAACCCCGATCCATCAGGTCCTTCGCACAGCTATCGGAGCTATTCCTCTCTCAATTCATGGGAATCATCCGTACTAAAAAGCCGGCATCTCACCTAATGGATTTGAAACAGTAGCATGGGGAAACGATAAATGAGTTTACAGTACGGTTTACTGCAGAAGCCGTCCAAACCGAAGGTTATACAAGAAAAAAGCCTCACCTGCCCTCATAGCCGGAATTACAAGCGAGAAATTTAGATTCGCCTTAGATAAGAACCCTCCTAAAACCATGACAGAATTCCAAGCAAAAGCTCAGAAATATATCAATGCAGAAGAAGTTGCTTTGGCACGTCATGGTATACAAGGGCAAGAAGCGCAAGCCGGAGGAAATCTCTCCCCCGGATAAGAAATATCGGCGTGATCGACGGGACCACTCTCCCAAGAAGCCTTATTCTGGTAAATATCATAACTACACTCCTCTCAACTGATCCCCTGAAAAGGTGCTAATGGAGATCAAGTATAAACCATATGTGCAATGGCCTGCAAAGATTAAGTCTGATCCTGAAAAGAGAGATAAGAGCAAGTTTTATTATTTCCACAATGACCACGGGCACAATATCCAAGATTGCATATCTCTACGAGATCAAATCGAAGCTCTCATTCGAAAAGGTCATCTTCAGGATTATGTTGTCCGACAAGGTCAATCACCTAAAAGGGCAGAAGCCCCACCACACCAGAAGAAGTCGCCTCACCATCATACTTCACAAGAAGACGTTAAACCTACCGGGGAGATCCGGACCATCGCCGTAGGACCGGCTTGCGGGGGAGATTCCCAAGCTTCAAGAAAAGCATACACTCGTAGGGCATCTAAGAAGCCCCAGCATATCTACTGGTTGGAACAGACATCCGACACATCAGAACCCGGCCATCCTCCAATCTCCTTCTCCCTCGAGGATGCAAAGGGGATTCACTTCCCTCACGAAGACTCCATCGTAGTCATGCTAAAGGTATCAAATTATCTGACTCACCATATTATGGTAGATACAAGTAGTTCTGCTGATATTCTCTACCTAGAGGCTTTCAACAAAATGGCACTCGCCAGGAGCCTGCTCAAACCAATTTCAACCCCTCTCATCGACTTCGGGGGCGAAGTGGTAACACCTGAAGGAAGCATTGACCTTCCAGTCACCTTTGGTGAAAACCCAGCGAAAACGACTATCTTCGTAAATTTCCTCGTGGTAGATCGAAGATCAGCATATAACGCCATTTTGGGTCGACCTTCGTTTAACAAGGTAGGGGCAGTGTTACATCCGCTATACTTGTGCATAAAATTCCCTACCTCAAATGGCGTCGGGGTTGTACGGGGAAATCAAAAGGAAGCCCGAGCGTGTTACGAGATAGTTGTACAAGACCGGAAAAAGGCCCAAACGACACCAGTTATGATGGTGGCATAAGATCCATCAAGTCCTCCGACGGCTACCTCGTTGGACCCAAGAAAGAATGCTCTCCAATCTGGAACTCCCGAAGAAGAGACAGTGGCAATCCACTTAACTGAAGATGACTCGTCCAAAGTTGTCTATGTGGGATCCTCTTTAAGCAGTGTCTTTCGGGAAAATCTTATCCATTTCCTCACCGAATACCAAGATGTGTTTGCCTGGTCTCATAGAGACATGCCAGGCATCGACCCCAGCGTCATAGCACATTGTCTGAACGTTGATCCGAAGTATAAACCTGTTCATCAGCGTCGACGTGCCTTCACTGCAGAAAGGCAAATGGTAATTAAGGCTGAAGTCAAGAAGCTGCTCACTGTCAATTTTATAAAAGAAGTTGACTACCTAGAGTGGGTCGCGAACGTGGTTCTCGTTAGAAAAGTAAATGGCAAGTGGAGAATGTGTATTGACTATTCGGATTTGAACAAAGCGTGCCCCAAAGATAGCTTCCCTACCCCGCGAATCGACCAGCTGGTTGATTCAATGGCAGGGCATGCCCTGCTCAGTTTTATGGACTCCTATTCCGGTTATAACCAGATCATGATGCATCCACCCGATAGCCAGCACACTGCCTTCATCACTGATCAAGGCCTGTATTGCTACCAAGTAATGCCTTTTGGTCTTAAAAATGTAGGGGCCACCTATCAGCGCCTCGTCAATAAAATATTCGCCACACAAATCGGCAGGAATATGGAGGTTTATGTCGACGATATGCTCGTGAAAAGTGTCGTAAAAGACGACCACCTTGCAGATCTTCGAGAAGCCTTCGACTTGATGAGGAAGTATCAGATGAAGCTAAATCCCGAGAAATGTGCGTTCGGAGTGTCTGCTGGGGAATTTCTCGGATTTATGGTTGGCCAACGAGGAATCGAGGCAAATCCTGAAAAAATAAAAGCATTGGTCGAGATGAAATCTCCAACCACTCTCAAGGATGTCCAACGTCTGGCTGGTCGCATTGCATCGTTGAACAGGTTCATTTCGCGGGCCTCTAACAAGTGTTTAGCCTTCTTTAAACTCCTCCGAGCCACCATCAAATCTAATTGGGAGTGAACACCGCAATGCAAAAAAGCATTCCAACAACTGAAGCAATATATGAGTGCATCCCCCGTTCTATCAAAACCTGTGGCACACGAGTAACTTCTTCTTTATTTATCTGTCTCTTTTATGGTCATTAGTGCCGCTTTAATAAGAGAAGATTCTGGGGTACAAAGGCCCGTTTATTATATTAGTCGAGCGATGGTAGACACCGAAACTCGGTATTCTGATATGGAGAAGTTGGCTCTTGCTTTGGTCACGGCTGCTCGAAAACTGCGACCCTACTTCCAAGCCCACGCTATATTATTGCCAACAAATCATCCGTTACATCAGGTCCTTCAAAAACCCAAGGTTTCAGGGCGATTAACTAAATGGGGCGGTCGAGTCAGTGAGTACGATATTTCGTTCTGCCCCAGGACCGCCATCAAGGGTCAGGCCGTGGCCGACTTCATCGCCGAATTCACATACTCCTCTCTCAATGATAATTCCGCCATCAGCGACCAGCCACCCTGGTCACTCTTCGCGGATGGGTCCTCAAGGGCCACCGGTAGCGGAGCGGGCCTAATTCTAGTTGCTCCAGATGGGTCTCGTTTCCAATACGCTTTACGATTTGATTCTCGCATCTCAAATAATGAAGCAGAATATGAGGCTCTGATCGTCGGCCTCGAACTAGCAAACATCCTCTCGATTCAGAGTTTACTCATTCATAGTGACTCTTAGTTCATAGTCAATCAGGTACTCGGTGAATTTGAGGTAAAAGAAGAAAGGATGGCCTTATACAAATCTCGAGTGCTCATCCTGCTCGCAAAGCTGAAGAATTATGAAATAATCCACATCTCTCGCAAGAAGAACAAACTCGCAAATTCTTTGGCAAAACTCGCCTCCGCACCAGAATCTGAGTTATCACAATCAATTCCCATCAAGCACCTTCGCACCCCGAGTATCAACCAAGCAACTCCTGGGCAAGTGATCACGGTCCATCCCTCTCCATGTTGGATGGACCCCATTGTCCTCTATCTCAGGGATGGACATCTTCCAGACAACAAGAAATCTGCAGGACAAATTCGTCATCGAGCTACCAGGTATACTTTACAAAATGGAACATTATTACGTAAGAGTTTCTCTTTGCCCTACTTAAGGTGTCTTCACCCAGAAGAAGCACATCGTATTTTGGATGAAATACACCAGGGGGCATGTGGTAACCACCCAAGGGGACGATCTCTAGCATATAAGGCGATGAGGCAAGGATATTACTGGCCCACTATGAAGGCGGATGCGATCGAATTCTCTAAAAAATGTAACAAGTGCTGTTTACGTAGATATTTGTAACAGGATCCTCCAGAAGATTCACCTTCCTTCTAAGTGAATTTTCTCCTTCGACCTGAAAGGGGACAGAAAAATAACTAAGGGTGGCCAGCGTTCGGCCGTTGGCCCTCCGATGCCTAAGTTAGATAGGGTAAAGAAGGAGAACCAATAAACGACGGAGATTAGGGATTGAGTATCGTGTACCTCTTATTGATAAAACCATCCATTTATATAGACTCGAATGTCCCACTCTGTTACGTTAGACGCTGAGATCATCTACTGATTTCATGGGATAGGATATCTATCATACTTATCCTCGAAACAATCTAATCCAATTAGTCACCCGGTCAACTACGTTCCTTGATAACGATCCCTTGAGACTCGGAGCCATAAACAAAGATAAGCCCAAAATGGGCCTATACGGGCTGCTGGTACTAAAGGATGAAGGACGTCATCGCTGATCACCAATAAAAGCTGCTCGCACGACGGAAGATGCTCGCGAGACCAGGTGCTCGCATATTGAGATGTAACTCCTTCTAACGACTTGCGAGAAGGACTGCTCACGGGTCGAGAAGGAAATTTCCTGCCTCGTAATATCCGACCATCGACCATAAGAGCTCGAAGCCTCGATAACTGTGTTCCGTATTTATCCAATCTGCGAGTTGTTCGCTCGCCTCAAGTGTAAGGCTACGATGTAGTAATAAATCTCGGTAAGACCGAGGTCAATCCACAGGGAAATAGAAACAACTTCCAAACCACTCCAGCAACTCAGTTTTTGGAAGAAAATCAGATTCAATTGAGTATTTAACTAAAACAGTAACTTAATAGAAAATCAGTGATATAAAGTACTAAGGCATTCAAGGATCCACTTGTAGCAATCCTATGTCAATTCAATCAATCCAAGTATAGAACACAACTAGATTTGAAGTCCTATCTCTCATCTAGTTGGAAAATAAAGCATTCACACACATTCAATCCAAATCAAGTTGAACTTCCAAGTTCTAGTCCATTCAATCAATGTGGAATTCAAAACCATAGCCTGCGGAGTAACAGCCATGCCTATGGACTATGGCCTGCTCAAGGGTTACTATAATTCGAATCTAAACAAGCATTATATGATAATCTCAGAGAATTGCAAGGAATTCATGCCCGGAGCACATGAACTCTCATAAAACATCTCAAACTACCACTTTTGGAAACTAGAACATGAGAAAAATCCAAACTTGAATTAAAAAGTACTTGAATTAAACTGAATCCAACATCGAATTAGCTACAAGCTTCACCTATCAGCCTTAGCTGAGAGGTTCTAGCCGAGCATATTCATGCTACAACTAAAAACTCTTAATAAAAGCATAAAACTAGAAAAACCGAAAATAGGAGAGTTGCAGATGCTCCACGACAGCTTCCTCTCCTTAGAACCACGTTCCTTAGCTTCTCTGATGACCTAGGAAGAGCCCCTAGGTGTCCTTTTATAGTAAGAAAGCTCCCTTGCGTCGGAAACATCCAGAATCTGCGAAAGGTTACGCAGTGCGCAGCAGTTTTCGGAGTCCCGTTTTAGAAAGAACTCTTTTTACGCAGGGCCGACCGGTCTAGACCGGTCGGACTAGTCTTTTGAACATCCAGGGAGTGTGGCCGACCGGTCAAGACTGGTCGGGCTTTGTTTTGGAAGCATCCAGCGTGCATAGCCAACCGGTCAAGACCGATCGGACTTGTTTTCACTTTGTCCAGTGTGCATGGCCGACCGGTCAAGACCGGTTGGCCCTCCTTCAATGTGATCAGTGTCCATGGCCGACCGGTCAAGACCGGTCGGCCTTCTTCCATTTGATTCTTCTTCCTTTCTTTTTCTCCTCTTTCTTCTTCTCTCTCTTCTCCTTGCTTCTTTCTTTGGTCCATCTTAGACCTTCCTCCAATGTCTTCAAATGACCCTTTTTAAGCTCCAATTGGATGAAGTCCGCTCTCATCCCTACAATCACAAAACATGTGTTAGATGGGCCTTTAAATCATGAAAATTATGCAAACCATATCATGTAATGGGCAATGCAATGTATAAATTGGAGGTTCAACACACCCCCCAACCAGCTTTTTGCTAGTCCCGAGCAAAACATGCGTGAAGCAATTTCAAACCTCCAAACCCAACTCTCCTTCAGAACCCATGATTCTATCCATTCCAAGATGTATAAGTGTAAAATTTGAAAGAATTAGGTGATAGAAGCTGAACCTTGGACTCTCAAAACATAAGAAGTGTCTACATGAAATTCCCGCTGACTGATTAATAAATAGAAGAACTTGAACAAATTCAACCTAGTGTGCATAGTGAAAGTTCATCTCATGAGATCCTGAGATCATCTTCCTCATAGATTAAGTAAACCAAGGATTTTAAGGTGTACAGAGCAACAAGAAGCCTATGACTAGGAATTTGCCTTACCGTCCTTCCGACGGCTTTCACACTACGTCCCATTTCTGGCTTTGGTTACGGTTCGACCATCCCCCGGTTAGTAATAGGTAGCCTTTTCGGAATTTTCCACCATTTTTCTTTCCTTCCCAATTTCATCCTTTCTTTCCTTTTTCTTTTAAATTAGATAGGATTTTTAGAAATCCATATCTTCTGTTATTTTCCCATGGACAAGGATGGACAAAATACCCCGGCTTTGCTGCTCAACACCTTTAATCAAAGTCTAGCTAATCCACAAATCACATAAACCTGTCAACTCATGAAAATCGTGTAATGTGAACTTGGTGTAAAGGTGTTCAAATTTTCTATCAATCACAACAATAGGGAAACCAACATATAAAACCATTATGTTGGGAGAAATTCAAGACCTACAACATCACACACTTCGTATCTCCTCTTCTTATACTCATATCACCTCGAATGCATGGAAATACGGTTTTCTAAAAGAGTTTTGAAATTTTAGAAAATTCGAAAAAAATTTGCGCATATGAAGCTCGAAATGTTGCAACATGCTAGATGAGGAATCTCATCTCACCCCCCAACCAAATCTTGCATTGTCCTCAATGTAAAAGATATGCAATTAGTATGGACATGAGAGCAATGGTAAACAATGAGAGAGTGAGAATCAATAGTACCTGAGAGAGCGATCGTGGAAGTCTCCAACCCAATAACGAAAACCTACTAAAACAGTAAAACTAAAGAAAACCTACCCATGCTATACCTCCATCAGACTAGGAGATCAATCATCCTGATAGACAGGATCGTTCAGAGTGATGGACATGTCCTCTGAATCAAATTTCTCAACAAATGGTTTAAAGCGTTGTCCATTAACTTTAAAACAATTACCATTTGCTGCATTTTCAATTTCAACAGCCCCATGAGGAAAAATTGCCTTGATAACATATGGGCCGGTCCATCAAGATCGTAATTTTTTTTAAAAAAGATGAAGTCGGGAATTATACAAGAGTACTTTCTGTCCTTCATGGAAAGATTTCCTGAAGATGTGCTTGTCATGGAAAGCCTTCATCTTACTCTTGTAAATTCTCGAGTTCTCATATGCATCGTTCCGGATTTCATCAAGCTCATTTAATTGAAGTTTGCGAAGCGAGCTAGCCTTGTCCATGTCAAAATTTAAAGCCCGAATTGCCCAATAGGCTTTGTGCTCTATCTCCACAAGCAAGTGGCAAGCTTTCCCATAGACAAGTCTATAAGGGGACATTCAATAGGTGTCTAGTAGGCGGTACGGTGGGCCCAAAGTGCATCATCTAATCTTAAGGACCAATCCTTGCGATCCGGTCTCACCGTCTTTTCCAAAATCTGCTTGATTTCCCTATTGGAGATTTCAGCTTGCCCACTTGTTTGTGAGTGGTATGGGGTACTCACTTTGTGCCTAATACCATATTTCTTCATTAAAGTTTCGAAAGGTCTATTGCAAAAGTGAGAACCGACCATCACTAATGATGGCCCGAGGCGTCCCAAATCTAGAAAGTATGTTTTCTTTGAGGAACTTGAGAACCGTACGATGATCGTTGGTTCTACATGGGATAGCCTCTATCCATTTAGACACATAGTCTACGGCAAGCAAAATATAGACATGTCCGAAAGATGAGGGGAATGGTCCCATAAAATCGATGCCCCAACAGTCAAAGACTTCAAGATGTTGAATTGGGGTGAGAGGCATCATATTTCAACGGGATAATCCTCCTAACTTCTGGCAGCATGTTGAGCTCTTAATTGTGCATATTATAACCCCAATTCATCACTCATCATGCACGGTTTACACATTTAAAGGACCATTCTAATGCATGATTTGTAATTATAGGAACAAGATGGAGATTTTACTGATTCAAGGCTAAATGAGGCTCCTTACAAGCATTGAAGACCATAGGATGAAGTATTGAAGGAAGATCAAAGAGAAGAAAGCAAGGAGAGAAGAGAAAAGAAGAAAGAAAGAAAGAAATAAAGAAGAAAAGAAGCTAGACCAGTCGGCTGACCGGTCAGCCAAAGAAGCCCGACCGGTCAAGACCGGTCGGCCGCTCCCTTTTATGCACAACAGAAGATGGACAGTGTAGTCCGACCGGCCATGACCGGTCGGCTACACACGCTTGAACAAATTCAGCTTAGTCCGACCGGTCATGACCGGTCGGCCATGTTTGCTGGATTTGTGGAAAGTCACTCCGACCGGTCATGACCGGTCGGCTGTGCTCCCTGGACTGTTGCAAGTAAACTCCGACCGGTCATGACCGGTCGGCCATGCGTAAAAACGGGAATTTTCTAATTTCGGCTCCGAAATCTTCTGCGCAAGTGCGTAGTTTTACGTGAAATCTGGAATTCTCTTGCGTAAAGGACACCTCCAAGCTATAAAAGGACGTCTTCCCTTCATACCAAAGGAGGCTACGACGTGGGGATTGCTCAGGAGACGGATTCAACTTCGAATTTCTAGTTTTCTTCCTGTTTTAGTTATTTTCTATGTTTTTAGAGGCTTCTAGTTCAAGGATATTAGAGATGAACTAAAACCTCTTAGCTAAGGCTAAGAGGGGAAGCTTTTGATTCGTTTTTGATGGATTAATGCAACCTAGGTTTCTTTCTGTGTTTTAATTGATGAATTTTAGTTCTATATGAGTTTGAATCAAGTACTAAGTTGGTTTTACTTTGAGCTCTTGATGACTCCGGGCTCATGTGATTCTTAGTGATTCTAAGCTTAGTATCTTAGCTTTTGAGAATTGTTTATGCTTGTGTAGTGCATTGATCTACCATCGACTCCGGGCATGGTAGACGCTTTGATTGCCTTGTATGCAATGGCCTGATTTTCATGTGGGAACTCATTCAACTAAAGTTCTTATCTTTTGTTGTATAATCTGGAAGAGTTGGTTATTCATTGATTTTGATTTAATTAGAGTTCTAATCATGAGTTGTAATCAGGTCTATGTTGAGCTCTTAATTGTGCATATTCTAACCCCAATTCATCACTCATTGTGCAAGGTTTATATGGTTTGCAAGCTAATTCAATGCATGTTTTGTGACTACAGGATTGAGGGTGGACTCTACTCAATTGAAGACATAAAGAGCTCACTTGGGATCATTCTAATGGAGATTACTTGAGGACCAAAGAAGAAAAGAAGAGAGAAAGTGAAAGAAAGAAGCAAGGAAAGAAAGAAAAGGAAGAAATGAAGAAGTATGAAGACTGCCGACCGGTCATGACCGGTCGGCCAAGGAAGCCAGACCGGTCAGCGACCGGTCAGCCATGGTACTGAAGAACAAATAAAGGTGACCGATCGGTCTTGACCGGTCGGCTACAGCTGCTGGAGGTCTACTGAACACGTCCGACCGGTCTTGACCGGTCGGATGTGCTTGCTGGAGTATTTTCACTTGAGGCCGACCGGTCATGACCGGTCGGCCATGCGTACTGACTTAGAAGCTTCTAATTTCTTCCCGATTTTCTCTGCGCTGCGTAAGAGTTTCGCAAATTCCCGATTATTCCGACGTTGTGGAGCCTCCAGACTATAAGAGGACACCTAGGGATCGTTCCTAGGGTATCCTAGAAGGGTTCAAGCGAGGTTGGAGGCTGTGGAAGTGAAGATTGGAGTTTCACAACTCCTTTTGGTTTGCTTTGCTGTTTTCATGCTTTTTGTAGTTGTTTCATGTTTCCTTGGATCATGAGCAGCTAAACCTCTTAGCTAGGGCTAAGAGGTGAAGCTTGTAGTGAATCCAAGATGTTTTAATTCGTAGTTAAGTGGTTTTAGTTTGGAATTCATGATTATGAACTAAGGTTTGAAGTTTATACAAGTTTTTAAGTAATTTTTCTTAGTCTTGTGATGACTCATGGATGTTTGGATGAATTACTTATCTTCTTAATTTGTTTGCAACGGTATAGACCTGTATGATCCGAGGAATCGGAGTGCACTCTAGTACTAAGTTCTTCATAAAGGGACTTCAGGCCAAAGTTCTATTTTAGTTGATTTTCTGGAATATGTAAGGACTGTGCTGGTGATTTGAATCTAGTTCAAATCCTAATCTAGCCTTGTCTTGTGAGAGGACTTGGGGATGGTTATGATTGAGAACTGGACCTATAGAAAAGGGGAATGACCTATGCAAGTGAGCATGCTCAGCTCAGCCTAGATTGAGTGAATCTTATGCATAGAACTTACATATTACAGACTGTTTGGTTTACAGTTCTATCATCCGACTAGACAGACAGGAATGTCAATTCTAGTTGAGAGTATAAGAAACCACAGCGGATTGAACATCAAGGATTGCTACAAGTGGATCCTTGAAACCCTAGTACCTTCTTATAATTAATCACTCTCGATTTAATTCAGCTTTTGTTACTCACATCAACTTTATACAACAATCTGATTAGTAGACTTCAATAGACACTTGTGGATGAATTTGTGAGATCCTACATAGTCCCTGTGGATCGACCTCGGTCTTACCGAGTTTATTATTACATCGCAACCCTACACTTGGGGAAGCGAATAGTCTAGTGACAGGATTTGGTAAAAACTATGGTTGTGAATCTCAACTAGATTGGAAAGAGGCTTGGCCTACACAATTGAATGTGCCCAAGGCCTGAGCATGGTTGTGGGAATCAAATCAGTTAATAAGCACTTGTTTTAGATAATTGTTGATTGAACCGTTCTATATTCCAATCGGATAGAGATAGGAATTCGATTCCGATTGAGTTCCGAGAGACCTAGTTGTGTTGATGCATTGAAACCTATATCAAAAGTGGATCCTTGGCGCTCTAGTGTCTTTTTAGATTGAAATTACCTTAACAATTCACTGTTTAAACTCAATTCATTGTTTTCCAGCTTTAGTTCTTAATAGGATCTTAATTACTAGTTGTTTTAGTTAAATCCTAAGAATACCCATACATAAATCTCTGTGGGACCGATACTCGGTCTTTCCGAATTATTACTACTTCGCAACCCTACACTTGGGGAGTGAACAAGTTTTTGGCGCCGCTGCCGGAGATTTTTATGTGGTATTTTTAGAATTTTCTGAAATAACTTCTAGTTGAGATTGTGTTAAGATAGGTTTAGAATTTGTTTTACTTTTTAGAGTAGGTTTTCTTCTAAATACTAACTTACTTTGTTTTGATTTTTGCAGGATTCTAACATAGGTTTAATTCAGGGATTTTTAGGAAGTTGAAGAAGAAGAAGGTGTTGAACCTCCAATTTATACATTACATTGCCCATTACACGACAAGGTTTGCATGATTTTCATGGTTTAAAGGCCCACCTAACACATGTTTTGTGATTATAGGGATGAGAGCGGACTTCATTCAATTACAAGCCAAAAGAACGCTTCTAGAGCTTTTGGATGAAGATGAAAGAAGACCAAAGAAAGGAGAAAGCAAAGAGAAGAGAGAGAAGAAGAAAAAAGAGAAAAAGAAGAGAAGAAGAATCAAATAGAAGACAGGCCGACCGGTCATGACCGGTCGGCCATGAAGGCTAATCATATTGATGAAGGGCCGACCGGTCATGACCGGTCGGCCATGCTCTCTGGACAAGGTGGAAACAAAGCCCGACCGGTCATGACCGGTCGGGCATGCACGCTGGACTGTGGACAGGTCTGTCCGACAGGTCTTGACCGGTCGGCAACACCCCCTGGAATGATTGAAAGGCTAGTCCGACCGGTCACGACCGGTCGGCTCTGCGTATGGAAAGTCCTTTCTATATTAGGACTCCGAAAATTGCTGCGCAATGCGTAGTCTTTCGCAAAATCCGACGCAAGGGAGGTTGCTTGCTATAAAAGGACACCTAGGGGTTCTTCCTAGGGTATCAAAGAGGCTAAGGAACGTGAGTTTGGAGAGCGAAGGCGATTGTGGAGCGGCTGCAACTCTCCTATTCGAGTTTTTCTATTTTTATGCTTTATTTCAGAGTTTTTAGTTGTAGCATGACTACGCTCGGATAAAACCTCTCAGCTAAGGCTGAGAGGTGAAGCTTGTAGCTAATTCTATGTTGGTTTCAGTTTAATTCTAGTAATTTACATTCAAGTTTGGATTTTTACATGATTTAGTTCCAAAAAGTGGTAGTTTGAGACGTCTTATCTGAGTTTATGTGCTTCGGACATGAATTCCTTTTAATTCTCTGAGATTATCATGTTTGTTTATCTAAATTCGGATTATAGTAATCCTTGAGCAGGCCATAGTCCAGAGGCATGGCTGTTACTCCGCAGGCTATGGTTTTAAGTTTGGTATTTGATTTTATTGGACTAGAACTTGGAAGTTCAACTTGAATGTGATGGAATGTGTGTGAATGCTTTATTCTCCAACTAGATGAGAGATAGGACTTCAAATCTAGTTGTGTTTTCTACTTGAATTGACTGAATTGACATAGGATTGCTACAAGTGGATCCTTGAAAGCCTTAGTACTTTATATCTCTGATTTTTCATTAAGTTCCTGTTTTAAGTAAACACTCAATTAAATCTGATTTCTATTAAAAACTGAGTTGCTGGAGTGATTTGGGAACTGTTACTATTTCCCTGTGGATCGACCTCGGTCTTACCGAGTTTTATTACTACATCGCAGCCTTACACTTAAGGCGAGCGAACAAAAGGCATCTTAAGTTACAAATCAGGTTTTATTGTTCTAACCTTACTCTTCTTCTTCTCCTACTCATTCCTATCATATTCATCTCTTGTAGAGTGGGTGGAGACTCCTTTTGGATCTCTAAAAGGTAGGCCTTGTGCCACCTGGATTCCTATTGGTCGGCTCTGCCGCCTTGGATCACCTTGTGCTCAGAGATTTCTCTTCTCAACCTATTCCTCTTTCTCCTTTTTCTGTACTTTTTCTCAAAAGACTCAAAGAGTGGGTGGGGAGTTCTTTGAACCCCTATTGACCAGGAGAAATCGGTCTCTATCCTTGCTTCTGGCTTAGCCATTGCAAGACACCTTGTGCTTAAGTCCTAGAGAGGAGTAAAGGAAGGAAGGAAGAATTCTTTTTCCCTTTTGTTCATTCTTTTTGGTTTTGCATGACACATTGGGCTCGGGATTCTAATAACCGACTCAATCATGACGGAGAAATTGTTGAAGGGATTGATAGAGAGCCTCGTGCTAGGAAACATCAAAATTTTCCTGAAATTACCAGAGAGATGGCTGAAAATCAACCAAATCAAGGGGTTAATCAACGTCAAAATCCAGCCCCGAACCTTACTGAATTGGATGAGAATGAAGTGGGGGATGTACCTCAACCTAGAACTTTACGTGACTATTTACAACCAGCTAGGACGAGTACTCCCTCTTGCATAATTTTCCCTCACAATGTGGGAAATATTGATTTTAAACCGGGGTTGATCCAACTTCTTCCTAGATTCCATGGACTCGACTCTGAAAGTGCTTATTTACATATTAAGGAATTTGAAGAGGTTATAGCCACAATAAACTATGACAATGTGACCAAGGATACAATAAAACTTAAATTATTCCCTTTTTCCTTGAAAGAGAAGGCCAAATCATGGCTACATTCCTTAAGGTCGAGGTCTATTGGGACATGGGCTGAGATGACTAGGGAGTTTCTTAAAAAATTCTTCCCTACTCATCGAACCAATGCACTAAGAAGGGCCATAATGAACTTCGCCCAAAAAGAAGAAGAAACCTTTTTCCAATGTTGGGAAAGGTATAATGAGCTATTAAACGCATGCCCACATCATGGCTATGAAAGGTGGAGGTTGATTAGTTTCTTCTATGATGGATTGAACTCAACCATGCGCCAATTTGTGGAGATGATGTGTAATGGGGAGTTTATGAACAAGGAAACGGAAGAAGCTTGGGATTATTTTGACATGTTGGCTGAAAATACACAATCATGGGATACATCTAAGCCAACAAGTTCAAAACAACCCCAAACCAAGAAAAAGGGAGAAATTTATGTTTTAGATGGGCAAGATGATCTAGGATCTAGAGTGGCTAAACTCACACGAAAGGTCGAGGAGATGGAACTAAAGAAGGTGGATACAACCCAACAAAAGGGGGCTGTTGAAACTAGTTGTGGTATTTTTGCTTCCAATGTGCATCAAACGCCGGATTGTCCAACAATCTATGCGTTTCAAGAACTTTTATTTGAACAATCAAATGCCTTGAATAGTTATCAACGACCTTTTAGTACTCCAAATTCAAACACGAACAATTCTAGTTGGAGAAACAACCCAAACTTCAATTGGGCGAATGGAAACACGGCTAATCAAAGTAATCCTCAAAGGGGGGCCCCCAATGCAAATGGCCCCACCTCAAATGCCTATAGAGGATACTTTGAAAGCATTCATGGAAGGACAAGCTCAAATAAATCAATCCAACCATACGATAATGCTTGAGCTTGAAAATTCGGTGGAGGAAATCAAGGCTCGCTTAAACGCAAGGGAAGGGATGCTTCCAGCCCAACCCATACCAAATCCAAAACAACAATACGAAATAAGCGTGCCTAGTTCTTCTAACCAACATATGGAACATGCTAAGGCCATCACCACTCTTAGAAGTGGTAAAATCATTGAAAAATCTGATCCGGTGAAGGTTTCAACGCCTAATGATCCGGTATCTTCCAAAAAGGATGATGGACCTAGCATCACCATGAATGAAAAAGAGCCATTGAAAGAATATAGGCCCGTTGCTCCATTCCCCCAACGCTTGATTCCAGCCAAACCTCAAGATAAATATCAGGAATTTTTGGAGGTTTTCAAGCAAGTCAAAATCAACATCCCACTGTTGGATGCCATTAAACAAATACCGTCATATGCAAAAATTTTAAAAGACCTTTGCACGGTTAAAAGAAAAATACATGTGCAAAAGAAGGCATTTTTTACAGAGAATGTGAGTGCCATTATCAACCACGGGATGCCCAAGAAATACAAAGATCCCGGTTGTCCGACCATATCATGTATGATTGGAGATCACCGGGTGAAACATGCTTTACTTGATCTAGGAGCAAGTGTGAACCTAATTCCCTTTTCGGTCTACGAACAATTGGGTTTAGGTGAATTAAAACCCACCAAAACCACATTACAACTTGCTGACCGATCCATTCGTATTCCGAGAGGGGTTATTGAGGATGTTCTTGTCCAAGTTGACAAAGTTTACTACCCGGTGGACTTTATTGTCTTGGACACACAACCCATGGTTAATATTGGGCCTCAAATCCCTGTCATACTTGGCCGCCCATTCCTAGCTACATCAAACGCTATCATAAATTGTAGGAGTGGGAGCATACAAATGTCTTTTGGCAATATGACGATTGAGTTGAATGCTTTCAATATTGACAACCAACAAGAGGATGAAGATGAGGAGGTCCACCAAATAAACATGATCAATTCTATTGTGGAAAATGAGTCCCTCTCACCTTTTTACTCCGGTCCCTTAGACGAAGAAGTGACTCACTCCCTTGATGAGAACGATAATATGATAAGAGATATGGTCACACTTTTTGAGTCGGTATCGGCAAAGGACGTGAGCCGAGAGAAGGATGTGGAAACAATACCTTTTTGTGCTGAGAAACCAATTCAAATTTCCACTCCTTTATGGATCATGCATACCGAACTCCATCAACCCTGGGATAATCCTTACTTGCAATATCAATGCCCAGGAAAATATGAGTGGAGACATATTTTTTCTGATAAATATGATGATGTCTCCTCCTATACATGTGGTGAAAATATTAAGGAACCCGCTGAAATTCTTTCTTAGGATTTTGAGTGGCTTATCTCGATCAATCACACACATGTACATTGTAAAGCAGGATATTGGATGACCTTACTGCGAAACCTTTTGATCCATCTAATGATTCTGCTTGACTTTATGCTTTTGGATGAGTTGTTGGGATTAACCTCCTAGTCTGACGGAGGATGATTTGCTAGAATGCTTCCCATTAGGATTTGCTTTGATAGTTGATTTAGTTGTGAAGTAATCCATCTCCAAAAGCCAATCTTGCCATGAAATATATGCTTCAGGTGATATCTCTCTTTCTCACTCTCCTTTGTTTTATGTCATTGCTCTCATGTCATACATATTGCATATCTTATCACATTGAGGACAATGTAAAGTTTTGGTTGGGGGATGAGAGATTCCTTTGATGAATCTGCTAACTTTTGTGACATTTCGAGCAATGATGTAGAAATTTTTTGATTTTTCTGAATTTCAAAATTCTTTTGGAAAACATTGATTCTATGCATTCGAGATAGCATGGGTATAAGAAGATGAGACGTGAAGTGAGGGATGTTGCAAGCTTTGAACTTCTCTTAATATAATGGTTTTATATTTGAATTCACCTATTTTTTATGATTGATAGAAAATTTGAACACCTTTTGCACCTAGTTCACATTACACGATTTTCATGATTTGAAAGGATTATGTGATTTATGGATTAGCTAGACTTTAATTTAAAGGTGTTGAGAAACCAAGCCGAGGTACTATGTCCATCCTTGTCCATGGGAAAATAATGAAAGATATGGATTTCTAAAAATCCTATCTGATATAAAAGAAAAAGGAAAGGAAGGATGAAATTGGGAATGATGGAAAATGGTGGAAAATTTTGATTAGGGCTACCTACTACCAACCGGGGGATGGTCTACCCGTAACCAAAGCCGGAAATGGGACATAGTATGAAAGTCGTCGGAAGGACGGTACGGCAAATTCCTGTCATAGGCCTGTTGTTGCTCTATATACCTTGAGATCCATAGTTTAGTTGATTTATGAAGAAGATAATCCCGAAAACTCATGAGATGAACTTTCACCATGCACACTAGGTTGAATTTGTTCAAGTTCTTCTATCTATCAATCAATCAGCGGGAATTTCATATAAACACTTATTATGTTCTAAGAGTTTTAGGTTTCAACCTTTATCACTGAATTTCTCTGATTCTTACGCTTATGTGTCTTGGAATGTATAGAAGAGTAGTTTCTAGAGGAGAGTTGGGTTTTGGAGAATGAAACTAGTTTCACGCATGTTTTGCTCGGGACTAGCAAAATGCTGGTTGGGGGGTGTGTTGAGCTCTTAATTGTGCATATTCTAACCCCAATTCATCACTCATCATGCACGGTTTACACATTTAAAGGACCATTCTAATGCATGATTTGTAATTATAGGAACAAGATGGAGATTTCACTGATTCAAGGCTAAATGAGGCTCCTTACAAGCATTGAAGACCATAGGATGAAGTATTGAAGGAAGATCAAAAGAAGAAAGCAAGGAGAGAAGAGAAAAGAAGAAAGAAAGAAATAAATAAAGAAGAAAAGAAGCTAGACCGGTCGACTGACCGATCAGCCAAAGAGGCCCGACCGGTCAAGACCGGTCGGCCGCTCCCTTTTATGCACAACAGAAGATGGACAGTGTAGTCCGACCGGTCATGACCGGTCGGCTACACACGCTGGAACAAATTCAGCTTGGTCCGACCGGTCATGACCGGTCGGTCCATGTTTGCTGGATTTGTGGAAAGTTACTTCGACCGGTCATGACCGGTCGGCTGTGCTCCCTGGACTGTTGCAAGTAAACTCCGACCGGTCATGACCGGTCTGCCATGCGTAAAAATGGGAATTTTCTAATTTCGGCTCCGAAATCTTCTGCGCAAGTGCGTAGTTTTACGCGAAATCTGGAATTCTCTTGCAGTAAAGGACACCTCCAAGCTATAAAAGGACGTCTTCCCTTCATACCAAAGGAGGCTACAACGTGGGGATTGCTCAGGAGACGGATTCAACTTCGGATTTCTAGTTTTCTTCCTGTTTTAGTTATTTTCTATGTTTTTAGAGGCTTCTAGTTCAAGGATGTTAGAGATGAACTAAAACCTCTTAGCTAGGGCTAAGAAGGGAAGCTTTTGATTCAGTTTTTTATGGATTAATGCAACCTAGGTTTCCTTTTGTGTTTTAATTGATGAATTTTAGTTCTATATGAGTTTGAATCAAGTACTAAGTTGGTTTTACTTTGATCTCTTGATGACTCCGGGCTCATGTGATTCTTAGTGATTCTAAGCTTAGTATCTTAGCTTTTGAGAATTGTTTATGCTTGTGTAGTGCATTGATCTACCATCGACTCCGGGCATAGTAGACGCTTTGATTGCCTTGTATGCAATGGCCTGATTTTCATGTGGGAACTCATTTAACTAAAGTTCTTATCTTTTGTTTTATAATCTGGAATAGTTGGTTATTCATTGATTTTGATTTAATTAGAGTTCTAATCATGAGTTGTAATCAGGTCTAGTGACAGGATTTGGTAAAAACTATGGTTGTGAATCTTAACTAGATTGGAAAGAGGCTTGGCCTACACAATTAAGTGTGCCCAAGGCCTGAGCATGGTTGTGGGAATCAAATCAGTTAATAAGCACTTGTTTTGGATAATTGTTGATTGAACCGTTCTATATTCCAATCGGATAGAGATAGGAATGCGATTCCGATTGAGTTACGAGAGACCTAGTTGTGTTGATGTATTGAAACCTATCAAAAGTGGATCCTTGGCGCTCTAGTGTCTTTTTAGAATGAAATTACCTTAACAATTCACTGTTTAAACTCAATTCATTGTTTTCCAGCTTTAGTTCTTAATAGGATCTTAATTACTAGTTGTTTTAGTTAAATCCTAAGAATACCCATACATAAATCTCTGTGGGACCGATACTCGGTCTTTCCGAATTATTACTACTTCGCAACCCTACACTTGGGGAGTGAACACAGCGCTCGCACGCTTTGCAAAACTCGTGGGTGTCCTTAAATAACGTAGGCCAATAAAAACCACACTGCAGAATTTTCGCAGTTGTTTTCTTTGCTGAAAAATGACCCCCACATGCTTGATCATGACAAAAGGAGATGACTGAATTATGTTCATCATCGGGGACGCATCTCCTTATAATTTGGTCTGGGCAATATTTAAAGAATAGAGGTTCATCCCAGAAAAATCTGCGCACTTCCCTTAGAAATTTGCGTTTGTCCTGCGCAGTCCAATGAATCGGCAGCGCACCTTGTTCACTCCCCAAGTGTAGGGTTGCGAAGTAGTAACAATTCGGAAAGACCGAGTATCGTTCCCACAGAGATTTATGTATGGATATCCTCAGAATTTGTCTAAAACAACTAGTAATTAAGATCCTATTAAGAGCTAAAACTAGAAAATAGCAATTTGGGTTTAAACAATGAATGGTTAAGGTAATTTCAATCTAAAAAGGCACTAGAGCGCTAAGGATCCACTTTTGATAAGTTTCAATGCATCAACACAATTAGGTCTCTCACAACTCAATCGGAATCGAATTCATATCTCTATCCGATCGGAATATAGAGCGGTTAAATCAACAATTATCCAAAATAAGTGCTTATTCATTGATTTGATTCCCACAACCATGCTCAGGCCTTGGGCACACTCATTTGTGTAGGCCAAGCCTCTTTCCAATCTAGTTGAGATTCATAACCATAGCTTTCACCAAATCCTGTCACTAGACCTGATTACAACTCATGATTAGAACTCTAATTAAATCAAAACCAATCAATAAACACCTATTCCAGATTATACAACAAAAAATAAGAACTTTAGTTGAATGAGTTCCCACATGAAAATCAGGCCATTGCATACAAGATAATCAAAGCGTCTACCATGCCCGGAGTCGATGGTAGATCAATGAACTACACAAGCATAAACAATGCTCAAAGTTTAAGATACTAAGCTAGGATCACTAAGAATCACATGAGCCCGAAGTCATCAAGAGATCAAAGTAGAAACCAACATAGTACTTGATTCAAACTCACATTAACTAAAATTCATCAATTAAATCATAAAAAGGAAACCTAGGTTGCATCAATCCATCAAAAACGAATCAAAAGCTTCACCTCTTAGCCCTAGCTAAGAGGTTTTAGTTCATCTCTAACATCCTTGAACTAGAAGCCTCTAAAAACATAAAAAAATAACTAAAACAGGAAGAAAACTAGAAATCTGAAGTAGAATCCGTCTCCTAAGCAATCCTCACGTCCTAGCATCCTTTGGTATGAAGGGAAGATGTCCTTTTATAGCTTGGAGGTGTCCTTTACGTAAGAAAGTTCCAGATTTCGCAGTAGAGTTACGCACTTGCGCAGAGATTTCCATAGTCTCAAAATAGAAATAGCCTTTTTCGCATGGCCGACCGATCTGGACCGGTCGGACAAGCCGGGCCGACCGGTCTTGACCGGTCGGTCCTATGAATCCCTTAGTCCAGCAGCTATGCCCGACCGGTCAAGACCGGTCGGACCTCCTCCCTGATCAGTCCAATGGTGTGGCCGACCGGTCTTGACCGGTCGGACTGGTCTGGCCGACCGGTCTTGACCGGTCTGGCTGCTTTTTCTCCTTTATTTCTTTCTTTCTTTCTTCTTTTCTCTTCTTTCCTTGCTTTCTTCTCTTTGATCTTCCTTCATGCTTGATCCAATGGTCTTCAACGCTCATAATAGACTCCATTTAGTCTTCAATTTGTGAAATCTCCCTCTTGTTCCTATAATCACAAATCATGCCTTAGAATAGTCCTTTAAATATGTAAACCGTGCATAATGAGTGATGAATTGGGGTTAGAATATGCACAATTAGGAGCTCAACACACCCCCCCAACCAGCATTTTGCTAGTCCTGAGCAAAACATGCGTGAAACGAGTTTCATTCTCCAAAACTCAACTCTCCTCTAGAAACTATTCTTCTATACATTCCAAGACACATAAGCGTAAAAATCAGAGAAATTAGGTGATAAAGGTTGAAACCTTAAACTCTCATAACATAATAAGTGTTTATATGAAATTCCCGCTGATTGATTGACAAATAGAAGAACTTTAACAAATTGAACCTAGTGTGCATAATGAAGGCTCATCTCATGAGTTTCCGGGATTATCTTCTTCATAGATCAACTACACTATAAATTTCAAAGTGTATAGAGCAACAACAAGCCTATGATAGGAATTTGCCTTACCGTCCTTCCGACGACTTTCACACTACGTCCCATTTCCGGCTTTGGTTACGGGTAGACCATCCCCCGGTTGGTAGTAGGTAGCCCTAATCGGAATTTCCACCATTTTTCCATCATTCCCAATTTCATCCTTCCTTTTCCTTTTTCTTTTATATTAGATAGGATTTTTAGAAATCCATATCTTTCGTTATTTTCCCATGGACAAGGATGGACAAAGTACCCCGGCTTGGTTTCTCAATACCTCAAATCAGAGTCTAGCTAATCCATAAATCACATAATCCTTTCAAATCATGAAAATCGTGTAATGTGAACTAGGTGCAAAAGGTGTTCAAATTTTCTATCAATCATAAAAATAGGTGAATTCACATATAAAACCATTATATTAAGAGAAGTTCAAAGCTTGCAACATCCCTCACTTCATATCTCATCTTCTTATACCCATGCTATCTCGAATGTATAGAATCAAAGTTCTCCAAAAGAGTTTTGAATTTTTAGAAAAATCAAAAAATTTCTACATCTTTGCTCGAAATGTCACAAAAGCTAGCAGATTCATCATCTAAGTAATCTCACCCCCCAACCAAAACTTCACATTGTCCTCAATGTAATAAGATATGCAATATGCATGACATGAGAGCAATGACATAAAACAAAGGAGAGTGAGAAAGAGAGATATCACCTGGAGCATATATTTCATGGCAAGATTAGCTTTTTGGAGATGGATTACTTCACAACTAAATCAACTATCAAAGCAAATCCTAATGGGAAAGTATTCTAGCAAATTATCCTCCGTCGGACTAGGAGGTTAATCCCAACAACTCATCCAAAAGCATAAAGTCAAGCAGAATCATTAGATGGATCAAAAGGTTTCGCAGTAATGTCATCCAATATCCTGCTTTACAATAAACATGTGTGTGAGTAATCGTGCTAAGCCGCTCAAAATCCCAAAAAGGAATTTCAGTGGGTTTCTTAATGTTTTCACCACATGTGTAAGAGGAGACATCATCATATTTATCATAAAAAATATGTCTCCATTTAGATTTTCCTGGGTATTGATATTGCAAGTAAGGATCATCCCAGGGTTGGTGAAGTTCGGCATGCATGATCCACAAAGGTGTGGAAATATGAATTGATTTCTCAGCATAACTAGGTATTGTTTCCACATCCTTCTCTCGGCTAACGTCATAGGCCGATACCGACTCAAAAAGTTCGACCATATCCCTTATCATATCATCGTTCTCATTAAGGGAGTGAGTCACTTCTTTGTCTAAGTGACCGGAGTAAAAAGGTGAGAGGGACTCATTTTCCACAATAGAATTTATCATGTTTATTTCGTGGACCTCCTCATCCTCATCCTCTTGTTGGTTGTCAATATTAAAGCATTCAACTCAATCGTCATATTGCCAAAAGATATTTGGATGACCCAACTCCTACAATTTATGATAGCGTTTGATGTAGCTAGGAATGGGCGGCCAAGTATGACAGGAATTTGGGGGCCAATATTAACCATGGGTCTCGTGTCCAAGACAATAAAGTCCACCGGGTAGTAAACTTTGTCAACTTGGACAAGAACGTCCTCAATCACCCCTCTCAGGAATACGAATCGATCAGTCAGCAAGTTGTAATGTGGTTTTGGTGGGTTTTAATTCACCTAAACCCAATTGTTCATAGACCGAAAAGGGAATTAAGTTCACACTTGCCCCTAGATCAAGTAGAGCATGTTTCACCCGGTAGTCTCCAATCACACATGATATTGTCGGACAACCGGGATCTTTGTATTTCTTGGGCATCCCGTGGTTGATAATGGCACTCACATTCTCTGTCAAAAATGCCTTCTTTTGCACATGTATTTTTCTTTTAACCGTGCAAAGGTCTTTTAAAAATTTTGCATATGACGGTATTTGTTTAATGACATCCAACAATGGAATGTTGATTTTGACTTGCTTGAAAACCTACAAAAATTCCTGATATTTATCTTGAGGTTTGGCTGGAATCAAGCGTTGGGGGAATGGAGCAACGGGCCTATATTCTTTCAATGGCTCTTTTTCATTCATGGTGATGCTAGGTCCATCATCCTCTTTGGAAGATACCGGATCATTAGGCAGTTGAAACCTTCACCGGATCAGATTTTTCAATGATTTTACCACTTCTAAGAGTGGTGATGGCCTTAGCATGTTCAATATGTTGGTTAGAAGAACTAGGCATGCTTATTTCGCATTGTGGTTTTGGATTTGGTATGGGTTGGGCTGGAAGCATCCCTTCCCTTGCGTTTAAGCGAGCCTTGATTTCCTCCACCGAATTTTTAAGCTCAAGCATTATCGTATGGTTGGATTGATTTATTTGAGCTTGTCCTTCCATGAATGCTTTCAAAGTATCCTCTATAGGCATTTGAGGTGGAGCCATTTGCATTGGGGGCCCCCTTTGAGGATTATTTTGATTAGCCGTGTTTCCATTCGCCCAATTGAAATTAGGGTTGTTTCTCCAACTAGAATTATTCGTGTTTGAATTTGGAGTACTAAAAGGTCGTTGATAACTATTCAAGGCATTCGATTGTTCAAATAAAAGTTCTCGAAACGCATAGATTGTTGGACAATCCGGCGTTTGATGCACATTAGAAGCACAAATACCACAAATAGTTTTAACAGCCCCCTTTTGTTGGGTTGTGTCCACTTTCTTTAATTCCTTCTCCTCGACCTTTCGTGTGAGTTTAGCCACTCTAGAACCTAGATCATCTTGCCCATCTAAAACATAAATTTCTCCCTTTTCCTTGGCTTGGGGTTGTTTTGAACTTGTTGGCTTAGATGTATCCCATGCTTGTGTATTTTCAGCCAACATGTCGAAATAATCCCAAGCTTCCTCCGTTTCCTTGTTCATGAACTCCCCATTGCACATCATCTCCACAAATTGGCGCATGGTTGAGTTTAATCCATCATAGAAGAAACTAATCAACCTCCACCGTTCATAGCCATGATGTGGGCATGCTTTTAATAGCTCATTATACCTTTCCCAACATTGGAAAAAGGTTTCTTCTTCTTTTTGGACGAAGTTCATTATGGCCCTTCTTAGTGCATTGGTTCGATGAGTAGGGAAGAATTTTTTAAGAAACTCCCTAGTCATCTCAGCCCATGTCCCAATAGACCTCGGCCTTAAGGAATGTAGCCATGATTTGGCCTTCTCTTTCAAGGAAAAAGGGAATAATTTAAGTTTTATAGTATCCTTGGTCACATTGTCATAGTTTGTTGTGGCAATAACCTCTTCAAATTCCTTAATATGTAGATATGCGCTCTCAGAGTCGAGTCCATGGAATCTAGGAAGAAGTTGGATCAACCCCGGTTTAAAATCAATATTTCCCACATTGTGAGGGAAAATTATGCAAGAGGGAGTACTCGTCCTAGCTGGTTGTAAATAGTCACATAAAGTTCTAGGTTGAGGTACATCCCCCACTTCATTCTCATCCAATTTAGTAAAGTTTGGGGCTGGATTTTGATGTTGATTAACCCCTTGATTTGGTTGATTTTCAGCCATCTCTCTAGTAATTTCAGGAAAATTTTAATGTTTCCTAGCACGAGGATCTCTATCAATCCCTTCAACAATTACTCCGTCACGATTGAGTCGGTTATTAGAATCCCGAGCCCAATGTGTCATGCAAAACCTAAAAGAATGAAATAAAAAAGAAAAAGAATTCTTCCTTCCTTCCTCTACTCCTCTCTGAGACTTTAGCACAAGGTGTCTTGCAATGGCTGAGCCAGAAGCAAGATAGAGACCGATTTCTCCTGCTCAATAGGGCTTCAAAGAACTCCCCACCCACTCTTTGAGTCTTTTGAGAAAAAGTACAGAAAAAGAAGAAAGAGGAATAGGTTGAGAAGAGAAATCTCTGAGCACAAGGTGATCCAAGACGGCAGAGCCGACCAATAGGAATCTAGGTGGCACAAGGCCTACCTTTCAGAGATCCAAAAGGAGTCTCCACCCACTCTACAAGAGATGAATATGATAGGAATGAGTAGGAGAAGAAGAAGAGTAGGGTTAGAACAATAAAGCCTGATTTGTGACTTAAGATGCCTACTTCTTCTTCAACTTCCTAAAAATCCCTGGATTAGACCTATGTTAGAATCCTGCAAAAATCAAAACAAAATAAGTTCGTATTTAGAAGAAAACCTACTCTAGAAAGCAAAACAAATCCTAAACCTATCTTAACACAATCTCAACTAGAAGTTAATTCAGAAAATTCTAAAAATACCGCATAGAAATCCCCGGCAACGGTGCCAAAAACTTGTTCACTCCCCGAGTATAGGGTTGCGAAAGTAGTAATAATTCGGAAAGACCGAGTATCGTTCCCACAGAGATTTATGTATGGATATCCTCAGAATTTGTCTAAAACAACTAGTAATTAAGATCCTATTAAGAGCTAAAACTAGAAAATAGCAATTTGGGTTTAAACAATGAATGGTTAAGGTAATTTCAATCTAAAAAGGCACTAGAGCGCCAAGGATCCACTTTTGATAAGTTTCAATGCATCAACACAATTAGGTCTCTCACAACTCAATCGGAATAGAATTCATATCTCTATCCGATCGGAATATAGAGTGGTTAAATCAACAATTATCCAAAATAAGTGCTTATTCATTGATTTGATTCCCACAACCATGCTCAGGCCTTGGGCACACTCATTTGTGTAGGCCAAGCCTCTTTCCAATCTAGTTGAGATTCATAACCATAGCTTTCACCAAATCTTGTCACTAGACCTGATTACAACTCATGATTAGAACTCTAATTAAATCAAAACCAATCAATAAACACCTATTCCAGATTATACAACAAAAAATAAGAACTTTAGTTGAATGAGTTCCCACATGAAAATCAGGCCATTGCATACAAGGCAATCAAATCGTCTACCATGCCCGGAGTCAATGGTAGATCAATGAACTACACAAGCATAAACAATGCTCAAAGTCTAAGATACTAAGCTAGGATCACTAAGAATCACATGAGCCCGGAGTCATCAAGAGATCAAAGTAGAAACCAACATAGTACTTGATTCAAACTCACATTAACTAAAATTCATCGATTAAATCATAAAAAGGAAACCTAGGTTGCATCAATCCATCAAAAACGAATCAAAGGCTTCACCTCTTAGCCCTAGCTAAGAGGTTTTAGTTCATCTCTAACATCCTTGAACTAGAAGCCTCTAAAAACATAAAAAAATAACTAAAACAGGAAGAAAACTAGAAATCCGAAGTAGAATCCGTCTCCTAAACAATCCTCACGTCCTAGCATCCTTTGGTATGAAGGGAAGATGTCGTTTTATAGCTTGGAGGTGTCCTTTACGCAAGAAAGTTCCAGATTTCGCGTAGAGTTACGCACTTGCACAGAGATTTCCGGAGTCTCAAAATAGAAATAGCCTTTTTCGCATGGCCGACCGGTCTTGACCGGTAGGTCCTATGAATCCCTTAGTCCAGCAGCTATGCCCGACCGGTCAAGACCGGTCGGGCCTCCTCTCTGATCAGTCCAATGGTGTGGCCGACCGGTCTTGACCGGTCGGACTGGTCTGGCCGACCGATCTTGACCGGTCTGGCTGCTTTTTCTCCTTTATTTCTTTATTTCTTTCTTCTTTTCTCTTCTTTCCTTGCTTTCTTCTCTTTAATCTTCCTTCATGCTTGATCCAATGGTCTTCAACGCTCATAAAAGACTCCATTTAGTCTTCAATTTGTGAAATCTCCATCTTGTTCCTACAATCACAAATCATGCCTTAGAATAGTCCTTTAAACATGTAAACCGTGCATAATGAGTGATGAATTGGGGTTAGAATATGCACAATTAGGAGCTCAACACACCTGTGGAAAGATAATTGGCTATATTAGTGTACCATGGTGGATGCATAGCAACAAAGAGTTGCTCATCGGGGAATGAGTCCTCAATAGGTGACTCGTCAATGGAATTTAGTAGGACTAAGCGGGATAGATGATCCGCCATCACATTTTCTACCCCCTTCTTGTCTTTGATTTCCAAGTCGAATTCTTGAAAGAGCAGGATCCATCTAAGCAAACGGGGCTTAGCATCCTTCTTAGAAAGAAGGTGTTTCAGCGCTCCATGATCCGTGTAAACAATAACTTTGGATCCTATTAAGTATGGCTTGAATTTGTCCAAGGCAAAAATGACAGCTAGGAGCTCTTTCTCCGTAGTCGAATAATTAACTTGGGCGGGATTCAAGGTCCTACTTGCGTAGTAGATAATATGGGGCTTTTTATCCTTCTTTTGGCCTAACACCGCCCCAATAGAAAAATCGCTTGCATCGCACATCAACTCAAAAGGAATGGACCAATCTGGTGGTTGCATGATAGGAGCGGTTGTCAACATGTCCTTTAGCTTTGAAAAAGCTAATTGACATTTGGCACTCCACTCAAATTGGTTCTCCTTTTGTAGAAGGTTGCATAAAGGCCTTGAGATATGACTAAAATCCTTTATAAACCTTCTATAGAAACCGGCATGTCCAAGGAAGGACCGCACATCGCGTATGCTTTTGGGTGGTGGTAGATTGGAAATTATGTCAATTTTTGCCCGATCTACTTCTATTCCATTGGACGAGATGATATTTCCAAGGACTATTCCTCTTTGTACCTTGAAATGGCACTTTTCCTAGTTTAATACAAGTTGCTTCTCCTCACACCTCATCAAGACCAACTTCAAGTGGTTGAGACACTCATCAAATGTACACCCAAAAACAGAAAAGTCATCCATGAATACCTCAAGAAACTCACCCACCATGTCCGAGAAAATACTCAACATGCATCGTTGGAATGTGGCGGGTGCATTACATAACCCGAATGGCATCCTTCGGTAAGCAAAGGTGCCAAACGGGCATGTAAATGTGGTTTTCTCTTGGTCTTCCAGAGCTATCTCAATTTGGTTGTATCTGGAATAACCATCTAGGAAGCAATAATAGGAATGGCCTGCCAACCTCTCCAAAATTTGATCCATAAATGGGAGAGGGAAGTGGTCTTTCCTAGTAACCGTGTTGAGCTTCCTATAATCAATGCACATACGCCAACCGGTGGTCACCCTAGTTGGTATAAGCTCGTTGTTGGCATTTTCAATGATGGTAATACCGGATTTCTTGGGGACAACTTGGGTAGGACTCACCCATTGGCTATCTGAGATGGGGTAGATAATACCCACATCCAATAGCTTTAACACCTCAGCTTTGACAACCTCCATCATGTTTGGATTTAACCGTCTTTGAGCTTGTCTAGTCATTTTTACATTTTCTTCAAGGTGTATTCGGTGAGTGCAAACCGAAGGATCTATCCCTTTGAGATCCGCTATTGTCCAACCTATGGCTTCCCTATGTTCTTTGAGTAACTCAATCAACTTGAGCTCTTGGTCTTTCTCAAGGTGGGAGGCAATGACAACTGGGAACGTTTCCTCTTGACCCAAATATACATATTTAAGCTCAGATGGCAATGGTTTGAGGTCAAGCTTCGGTGGTTTGATGTTAGACGGTAGAGGCATTGATGTAGTTGGTGGCAATTTTTCAAAATGGGGCCTCCACCGGCTAGTACCAACTACCAGGTCTCTCTATATTTAATGCTTGCACAATTTCACTAATGATGGGGTCTTCAGAATCCATGAAATGTGCTAAGCATGTCTCTAAGCTTTCTAGTGGTTCAAGTTGGAGGAGTTCTTCTTCTTCAAAAGTTTCAAGCATATTTACCTCGAAGAACTCATCATCATCGACATCCCTATGTCTTTTGCCCAAGTGAAACACATTCACCTCTAGTGTCATGTTTCCAAAAGATAGTTGCATCACCCCATTCCGGCAATTGATGATTGCGTTTGATGTGGCAAGGAATGGGCGGCCTAATATTATCGGTATTTAGGTGCTAGCATCCAAAACCGGTTGTGTGTCCAAGACGATAAAATCTACCGGGTAGTAGAATTTGTCAACTTGGACTAGAACATCCCCAACTATCCCCCTCGGTACACGGATAAATCTATCAGCGAGTTGCAACGTGGTTTTGGTGGGTTTTAATTCACTAAGACCCAATTGCTTATATACCGAGTATGGGATGAAGTTCACACTTGCCCCAAATCTAACAAGGCACATTCAATCCGGTAGTCTCCAATGATACATGAGACGGTGGGACTACCGGGATCTTTAAATTTTGGGGGGGTCTTTTGAGTGAGGATGGCACTCACTTGCTCAGTTAAGAAGGCCTTTTGTTGCACATTATATTTGCGTTTTGTTGTGCATAGGTCTTTTAGAAACTTGGCATAAGAGGGGATTTGTTTGATGGCATCAAGCAAGGGGATATTAATCTTGACTTGTCTGAAAATCTCTAGAATATCATGAGAATTTGGGAGAGATTTTGGGGCAACCAATCTTGAAGGGAATGGTGCTACGGGCTTGTAAATGCGTTTCGGTTGTTGTGGGGCTAAGTTAGATCCATCTTCATCCTCAGAATTTACCGGATCATTAGGCTCATCGGCCTTCACTGGAATAGTTTTGTCAATTTGTTTACCACTTCTAAGGGTGGTGATGGATTTGGCTTGCTCCATGTTTTGGTTGGAAGGATTAGGGATGCTCACTTCATGTACTTGCTTTGGATTAGGCTGAGGTTGGGCCGGAAAGGTCCCTTCCCTAGCATTCAAGCGTCCCTTAATCTCATCAACCGAGGCTTTAAGCTCTTGGAACATTTGCTGATTCGATTGATTGATTTGTGTTTGCCCTTGTATAAACGCCTTCAAGGTATCCTCCATTGAGAATTGAGGTGGGGCCATATTTTGCATGGGTGGCCCTCTTTGAGAATTGGTAGGATTGCCCGTAGGAGCATTCTTCCAACTAAAATTTGGGTGGTTCTTCCAACTCTCATTATACGTATTACCTACCGGTCCATTGAAAGGCCGTTGATAACCATATGTGGCATTGGCGTGTTCATGTAATACCTCTTGAAATGCAGGAATTTTGAGACAATCTTGCGTAGCGTGTAAATCGGTGAGGCAAATCCCACATATGGTTTCAACAGCTTCATTGGACTTGGGAACTCCACTTTTACTAAGTTCCATGGCCTCAACCTTCCTTGTGAGGTTGGCTATCCTTGCATTCACATCGTCTTCCTCCTTAAGGACATAGATCCCTCCTTTCTCTTGAGTGGGTTTGGAGTTATTAGGTTTATCCGATGTATCCCAAGATTGAGCATTTTCAGCCAACATGTCCAAGTAACTCCAAGCCTCATCTGGATTTTTACTCATAAACTCGCCATTGCACATCATCTCCACAAATTGGCGCATATTAAAACTTAATCCATCATTGAAAAAATTTATAATTCGCCAACTCTCATAGCCATGATGTGGGCAAGCAAGCAGGAGATCTTTAAATCTTTCCCAACATTGAAAGAAGGATTCACCTTCTTTAGCCGAGAAATTCATTATGGCCCTTCGAAGGGTGTTCGTTTTATGAGCCGGGAAGAACTTTTTCAAGAATTCCCGATTCATCTCAACCCATGACCCAATCGAATGTGATCTGCGAGAGTGAAGCCAATCTTTGGCTCTTTCTTTCAAAGTGAAAGGAAAAAGTTTAAGTCTGACAATATCCTCGGAAACATTGATGTAATGCAAGGTGGCCAACACTTCTTCGAATTCTTTCAAGTGTAAATATGGGCGGTCAGAGTCTAGCCCATGGAACTTTGGTAAGAGTTGAATTACACCCGGTTTTATGTCAAAGTTTCCACCGTTTGCTGGTAGAACCACGCAAGAGGGTGTAATTGTTCGGGCAGGTTGTAGGTAGTCCCGTAGTGATCTCATTGGAGGAACATTATGTACCTCATTCTCTCCTACTCCTTCCTGATTTGCGTTTGTAGTTGGAGTAGGGGGGGAGGATTCCTTAAAGGTGTTTGTTCCATACTCCCCAAACTTTCACAATGCTCTTGGTAATTTCGGACTCGTCTATGGACTGACAATGGTCCAACTAAACCACCTTCAAATTGGAGACGATTCGAATGGTTACGTTCCCAACGAGACATAAACCACTCAACCAAAAACTAAAACTAATCCTAAATCCTAGAAAACTGAAATCTGAAATTAATCTGAAAAAATTCTGAAAAAAAAACTAAGTTAGAAAGGTATCACCTGATGCGCTTGAACTAGAGAAGAATTCCTACAAAACAGAAAAATTTGTTAGTTATAAGAAAATAAAAAAAAAAAACCTATCTACTTCTACAGCCACTGAAATTATTTGAAAACCGTTATCTAAATCCCCGGCAACGGCGCCAAAAACTTGTTCGCTCGCCTCAAGTGTAAGGCTGCGATGTAGTAATAAATCTCGGTAAGACCGAGGTCAATCCACAGGGAAATAGAAACAACTTCCAAACCACTCCAGCAACTCAGTTTTTGGAAGAAAATCATATTCAATTGAGTATTTAACTAAAACAGTAACTTAATAGAAAATCGGTAATATAAAGTACTAAGGCATTCAAGGATCCACTTGTAGCAATCCCATGTCAATTCAATCAATCTAAGTATAGAACACAACTAGATTTGAAGTCCTATCTCTCATCTAGTTGGAAAATAAAGCATTCACACACATTCAATCCAAATCAAGTTGAACTTCCAAGTTCTAGTCCATTCAATCAATGTGGAATTCAAAACCATAGCCTGCGGAGTAACAGCCATGCCTATGGACTATGGCCTGCTCAAGGGTTACTATAATTAGAATCTAAACAAGCATTATATGATAATCTCAGAGAATTGCAAGGAATTCATGTCTGGAGCACATGAACTCTCATAAAACATCTCAAACTACCACTTTTGGAAACTAGAACATGAGAAAAATCCAAACTTGAATTAAAAAGTACTTGAATTAAACTGAATCCAACATCGAATTAGCTACAAGCTTCACCTATCAGCCTTAGCTGAGAGGTTCTGGCCGAGCATATTCATGCTACAACTAAAAACTCTTAATAAAAGCATAAAACTAGAAAAACCGAAAATAGGAGAGTTGCAGACTCTCCACGACAGCTTCCTCTCCTTAGAACCACGTTCCTTAGCTTCTCTGATGACCTAGGAAGAGCCCCTAGGTGTCCTTTTATAGTAAGAAAGCTCCCTTGCGTCGGAAACATCCAGAATTTGTGAAAGGTTATGCAGTGCATAGCAGTTTTCGGAGTCCCGTTTTAGAAAGAACTCTTTTTATACAGGGCCGACCGGTCTAGACCGGTAGGACTAGTCTTTTGAACATCCAAGGAGTGTGGTCGACCGGTCAAGACCGGTCGGGCTTTGTTTTGGAAGCATCCAGCGTGCATAGCCGACCGGTCAAGACCGGTCGGACTGGTTTTCACTTTCTCCAGTGTGCATGGCCGACCGATTTTCGGTCAAAACCGGTCGGCCCTCCTTCAATGTGATCAGTGTCCATGGCCGACCGGTCAAGACTGGTCGGCCTTCTTCCATTTGATTCTTCTTCCTTTCTTTTTCTCCTCTTTCTTCTTCTCTCTCTTCTCCTTGCTTCCTTCTTTCTTTGGTCCATTTTAGACCTTCCTCCAATGTCTTCAAATGACCCTTTTTAAGCTCCAATTGGATGAAGTCCGCTCTCATCCCTACAATCACAAAACATATGTTAGATGGGCCTTTAAATCATGAAAATTATGCAAACCATATCATGTAATGGGCAATGCAATGTATAAATTGGAGGTTCAACACGAGCCTCGAGCAGATGATTTTGAGAGTCGAATAAACGTGCTCGCAGAATTAGGACATCGTGAGAATATCAAGCCGCGAATAGCTGATCTCCGCTATTTTGACTATAACAGATGCCCCCCAAGTCCTTACTGCCAAGAATTCTAAGGGATGGAGTTACTTGCTGTCATGCGTAGCTGCCTGCTGCCTTTATCGAGTACGAAGCCGTACATGATTGGGCTGGAATTAATGAGCGCCAGCCTTTCGCAGCCTTTCTGCAGTCAGGAAATGAAGAGACGCTCGCCACGTGTCTAGGAAATTAATGGGCGTGCCTGCTCGACTGCCGTGCCGAACGAAAGGCAGCCACGTGTCACCATATACGGCGGAATGATTGCCTATAAATATACGGAGTCCGCCATATCTTCAGATTTTCACAGAAGTTTTCGAAAAGAGAAATTCTTCCTTCAGTCATCTTCCTCAGTGATATTCTGGTGTCCTTCCCTGGTGTCCTTCCCCCTCCCTCTCTCGTACTTGGTATATCCTTTTTCCCTCTTTTTTCTTCTTAAATACTCTCATGGCTGGAGATTCTAATGAGACCACCGTCCCCCTGGGAGATGCTACCCCGGAATCCTCTGCCTCCAGTAATGCGAGGGTTCCGGCAGGCAGAGACATAGCTGCTGGGTATCCCTCTATTTTATCGGAGGACCGGCTGCTTGAGCTACGGGAGAGATATTTAATCCCCGACTCAATCACTCTTCGGCTACCCGGAGATGGAGAGACACCGGATTCCCCTCCCCCAGCGTGCGTGGCCTTCTATGAGTACCAGCTCGTTCTGGGGGTACGCCTTCCTCTCCATCCCTTCGTCCGCAATATTTTCCGGTGCTATAAGATTGCCCCCGGGCAACTCATCGTGAATGGATGGAGGGTGGTTCTGAGCTCATTCGCCCTCTGGGCTCAGGCCGGCAACGGGGAGCTCATAGCTGAGGAGTTCCTCCGTATGTTCCGTTTGAAGAAGGCGCCCTCCAACGAAGGCTGGTACTACCTGTGCTATTGGCACCGGGATAATTTTGTGCTGGGGAAGCCCTCTTCGAATTATCCCGGCTGGAGGAAACGCTGGTTCTACGCTTCTGAGAACTGGGAGTCTGCTTCCTCCAGGGGCCCAGGAGTGAATCGTATTTTCTGTAGGCACAGTTCCACACTGTATGTTTTTTCTCCAGTCAGACTTAGGGTTGGTTTTTTTTTTTAACTCCTATTTGTGCTCGCAAGTATCTCGGCTTTGACGAAGCCAAATTTAAAGGGAGGAATTCACGAGAAGATCGTGAAAGTATATAAGCTGCCTGCTCGCGACAGGCATATCGAAGCTTGTCTATCCTCCTCGCGACTCGCGGCGGCAGGGCTAATACCCAACGAGGAGATAGAAATGACGAAGGCCGAAGAGAAGAGGGGTTTGCTACCTCGACTCAAGGGTACGAACCCGAAAAGGCAGAAGAAAACATCTGCCGGGCCTTCCCAACCATCCACCCGTAAGGGTGCCGACCAATCCACCCATCTCGCGAGCACGGTGGGGGCGCCAGCAGCTCCTGCGCCTGTCATTCCCTCGCTGGTGGTCGCACCTGGACCACCAGTGATTAATATTACTGACAACTCCCCGAGGGATGATGGAGCAGGGTCTAGCTGCCCCCCAGCAGAAGAAACTCGTGAGCCGACAGGACCTCGGGAGTCGGCTCCAGCTCGCGAGGTGGCTCCTGCTGGCGAGGTGGCGCCTGCTCGCGAGTCGGTTGCCGCCCCTGTCGCGAGCACGGTGGGGCGAGTCGTTGCCCTAGCCGTCTGGCAGTGGATCATTCACTGTCCCTTGCCACCTTCAACCAATATGCAAGTTTCTCTTCGACAACATCTCCCCCCAAACCTTCGGCACCCTCCCCAAGCCAAGCCCTGAGAACCTCTTCCTCGAGGCGAGAGTGAGAATGGTTCAGGTAACATGGTTTTTCTGATGTTTGTTTAACTTGATATCTTTTTATTTCTAAGTATTTATCTCATTATCTTCCATTCTGCAGGGCTTAGACCTCATCTTGCGGACGAGGTGTGATATTGTTGCCGCCCGTCGCGTGATTGATGAGGCGGACGGGAAGAGGATCGCCTTGGAGAAGGCGGTCCAAGGGAGGGATCAGCTCCTCAAGTCCCGCGAGGCGCTGATCTCGAAGAGAGATGAGGAGAAGAAAATCCTCATAGAGAAAGTCCAAGTCCTAACCCACAGGTATCAGGCTCTGGACTCCAACTTCGCCAAGCTCACGGAGTTGAAGGAGAAAGCAGAGAGAGAGAGGGAGATCTTTCATCAAGACAAGATCTCGCTGGAGGAGCGGCTCGCGAAGGCCAAGTCACAGCTCAAGGAAATCAGCGAGAGTCTAGATAAAGAGCGCTCCACTCTCGTGCAGCTCAAGGATGACTCGATCCATTGGGACGAGGAGAGGGTCGCCCTTGTCAAAATGCTCTCTGAAGAAGGAACTCGGGCCATCACCGAGTTTCGAACTTCACCGCTGTATGACGAAGATGTGGGCATGATGTGGGCATGCGTTTAAAAGCTCATTATACCTTTCCCAACATTGGAAAAAGGTTTCTTCTTCATTTTGGGCGAAGTTCATTATGGCCCTTCTTAGTGCATTAGTTCGATGAGTAGGGAAGAATTTTTTAAGAAACTCCCTAGTCACCTCAGCCCATGTCCCAATAGACCTCGGCCTTAAGGAATGTAGCCATGATTTGGCCTTCTCTTTCAAGGAAAAAGGGAACAATTTAAGTTTTACTGTACCCTTGGTCACATTGTCATAGTTTATTGTGGCTATAACCTCTTCAAATTCCTTAATATGTAGATATGCGCTCTCAGAGTCGAGTCTATGGAATCTAGGAAGAAGTTGGATCAACCCCGGTTTAAAATCAATATTTCCCACATTGTGAGGGAAAATTATGCAAGAGGGAGTACTCATCCTAGCTGGTTGTAAATAGTCACATAAAGTTCTAGGTTGAGGTACATCCCCCACTTCATTCTCATCCAATTCAGTAAGGTTTGGGGCTGGATTTTGATGTTGATTCACCCCTTGATTTGGTTGATTTTCAGCCATCTCTCTAGTAATTTCAGAAAAATTTTGATGTTTCCTAGCACAAGGCTCTCTATCAATCCCTTCAACAATTACTCCGTCACGATTGAGTCGGTTATTAGAATCCCGAGCCCAATGTGGCATGCAAAACCAAAAAGAATCAACAAAAAGGAAAAAGAATTCTTCCTTCCTTCCTTTACTCCTCTCTAGGACTTAAGCACAAGGTGTCTTGCAATGGCTAAGCCAGAAGCAAGGATAGAGACCGATTTCTCCTGGTCAATAGGGGTTCAAAGAACTCCCCACCCACTCTTTGAGTCTTTTGAGAAAAAGTATAGAAAAAGAAGAAAGAGGAATAGGTTGAGAAGAGAAATCTCTGAGCACAAGGTGATCCAAGACGGCAGAGCCGACCAATAGGAATCCAGGTGGCACAAGGCCTACCTTTCAGAGATCCAAAAGGAGTCTCCACCCACTCTACAAGAGATGAATATAATAGGAATGAGTAGGAGAAGAAGAAGAGTAAGGTTAGAACGATAAAACCTGGTTTGTGACTTAAGATGCCTTCTTCTTCTTCATCTTCCTAAAAATCCCTGGATTAAACCTATGTTAGAATCCTGCAAAAATCAAAACAAAGTAAGTTAGTATTTAGAAGAAAACCTACTCTAGAAAGCAAAACAAATCCTAAACCTATCTTAACACAATCTCAACTAGAAGTTAATTCAGAAAATTCTAAAAATACCGCATAGAAATCCACGGCAACGGCGTCAAAAACTTGTTCACTCCCCAAGTGTAGGGTTGCGAAGTAGTAATAATTCGGAAAGACCGAGTATCGTTCCCACAGAGATTTATGTATAGGTATCCTCAGAATTTGTCTAAAACAACTAGTAATTAAGATCCTATTAAGAACTAAAACTGGAAAATAACGATTTGGGTTTAAACAGTGAATGGTTAAGGTAATTTCAATCTAAAAAGGCACTAGAGCGCCAAGGATCCACTTTTGATAACTTTTAATGCATCAACACAACTAGGTCTCTCACAACTCAATCGGAATCGAATTCATATCTCTATCCGATCGGAATATAGAGCGGTTCAATCAACAATCATCTAAAACAAGTGCTTATTCATTGAATTGATTCCCACAACCATGCTCAGGCCTTGGGCACACTCAATTGTGTAGGCCAAGCCTCTTTCCAATCTAGTTGAGATTCATAACCATAGCTTTCACCAAATCCTGTCACTAGACTTGATTACAACTCATGATTAGAACTCTAATTAAATTAAAATCAATCAATAAACAACTATTCCAGATTATACGACAAAAGATAAGAACTTTAGTTGAATGAGTTCCCACATGAAAATCAGGCTATTGCATACAAGGCAATTAAAGCGTCTACCATGCCCGGAGTCGATGGTAGATCAATGAACTACACAAGCATAAACAATGCTCAAAGCTTAAGATACTAAGCTAGGATCACTAAGAATCACATGAGCCCGGAGTCATCAAGAGATCAAAGTAGAAACCAAAATAGTACTTGATTCAAACTCACATTAACTAAAATTCATCAATTAAATCTTAAAAAGGAAAGCTAGGTTGCATCAATCCATAAAAAACGAATCAAAAGCTTCACCTCTTAGCCCTAGCTAAGAGGTTTTAGTTCATCTCTAACATCCTTGAACTAGAAGCCTCTAAAAACATAAAAAAAAAATAACTAAAACAGGAAGAAAACTAGAAATTCGAAGTAGAATCCGTCTCCCAAGCAATCCCCACGTTCTAGCCTTTTTTGGTATGAAGGGAAGACATCCTTTTATAGCTTGGAGGTGTCCTTTACGCAAGAAAGTTCCAAATTTCGCGTAAAGTTACACACTTGCGCAGAAGAATCCAGAACCCAAAATAGAAAGATCCTGTTTTCGCATGGCCGACCGGTCTGAATCGGTCGGACTGGGCTGGCCGATCGGTCACGACCGGTCTGGCTCTGTTTTGTCTTTGGTCCAGCAACTATGGCCGACCGGTCAAGACCGGTCGGACCTCCTCCCTGATCAGTCCAGCCAGTATAAAGGGTAGCCGGCTGGTCTTGACCGGTCGGGCTTCTTTGGCTGTTCACTCCCCAAGTGTAGGGTTGCGAAGTAGTAATAATTCGGAAAGACCGAGTATCGTTCCCACAGCGATTTATGTATGGGTATTCTTAGGATTTAACTAAAACAACTAGTAATTAAGATCCTATTAAGAACTAAAGCTGGAAAACAGTGAATTGTTAAGGTAATTTCAATCTAAAAAGGCACTAGAGCGCCAAGGATCCACTTTTGATAAGTTTCAATGCATCAACACAACTAGGTCTCTCATGACTCAATCGGAATCAAATTCCTTTCTCTATCCGATTGGAATATAGAGCGGTTAAACCAACAATCATTTGGAATAAGTGCTCATTCATTGATTTGATTCCCACAACCATGCTCAGGCCTTGGGCACACTCAATTGTATAGGCCTGGCCTCTTTCCAATCTAGTTGAGATTCATAACGATAGCTTTCACCAAGTCCTGTCACTAGACCTGATTACAACTCATGATTTGAACTCGAATTAAATCAAAATCAATCACTAAGCAACTATTCCAGATTATATACAAAAGATAAGAACTTTAGTTGAATGAGTTCCCACATGAAAATCAGGCCATTGCATACAAGGCAATCAAAGCGTCTACCATGCCCGGAGTCAATGGTAGATCAATGCATTACACAAGCATAAACAATGCTCGAAAGCTAAGATACTAAGCTTAGAATCACTAAGAATCACATGAGCCCGGAGTCATCAAGAGATCAAAGTAGAAACCAACATAGTACTTGAATCAAACTCAAATTGAACTAAAATTCTTCAATTAAAACATAAAAGGAAACCTAGGTTGCATCAATCCATCAAAAACGAATCAAAAGCTTCACCTCTTAGCCCTAGCTAAGAGGTTTTAGTTCATCTCTAACATCCTTGAACTAGAAGCCTCTAAAAACATAAAAAAACTACTAAAACAGGAAGAAAACTAGAAATCCGAAGTAGAATCCGTCTCCTGAGCAATCCCCACGTCGTAGCCCCCTTTGGTATGAAGGGAAGACATCCTTTTATAGCTTGTAGGAGTCCAATACGCAAGAGAACTCTAGAAATTGCGTAAACTTAGGCAATTGCGCAGAAAATTCCGGAGTTCCAATAATAGAAAGAGCTTTTCACACATGACCGACCGGTCTAGACTGGTCGGCCTTCACTTGCAACAGTCCAGAGAGCACAGCCGACCGGTCATGACCGGTCGGAGTGACTTTCCATTGATCCAGCGTACATGGCCGACCGGTCATGACCGGTCAGACCAAGTTGAATTTGTTCCAGCGTGTGTAGCCGACCGGTCATGACTGGTCGGACTACACTGTCCATCCTCTGTTGTGCATAGAAGGGAGCAGCCGATCGGTCTTGACCGATCGGGCTTCTTAGCCAACCGGTCTAGCTTCTTTTCTTCTTTATTTCTTTCTTTCTTTCTTCTTTTCTCTTCTCTCCTTGCTTTCTTCTCTTTGATCTTCCTTCAATACTTCATCCTATGATCTTCAATGCTTGTAAGGAGCTACATTTAGCCTTCAATTGGTGACATCTCCATCTTGTTCCTATAATTACAAATCATGTATTAGAATGGTCCTTTAAATGTGTAAACCGTGCATAATGAGTGGTGAATTGGGGTTAGAATATGCACAATTAAGAGCTTAACACACCCCCCAACCAGCATTTTGCTAGTCCCGAGCAAAACATGCGTGAAACTAGTTTCATTCTCCAAAACCTAACTCTCCTCTAGAAACTACTCTTCTATACATTCCAAGACACATAAGTGTAAGAATTAGAGAAATTCAGTGATAAAGGTTGAAACCTACAACTCTCAGAACGTAATAAGTATTTATATGAAATTCCCGCTGATTGATTGATAGATAGAAGAACTTGAACAAATTCAACCTAGTGTGCATGGTGAAAGTTCATCTCACGATTTTCCGGGATTATCTTCTTCATAAATCAACTAAACTACCGATCTCAAGGTATATAGAGCAACAACAAGACAGGAATTTGCCTTACCGCCCTTCCGACGACTTTCACACTACGTCCCATTTCCGGCTTTGGTTACGGGTAGACCATCCCCCGGTTGGTAGTAGGTAGCCCTAATCGGAATTTTCCACCATTTTCCATCATTCCCAATTTCATCCTTCCTTTCCTTTTTCTTTTATATTAGATAGGATTTTTAGAAATCCATATCTTCCGTTGTTTTCCCATGAACAAGGATGGACAAAATACCCCGGCTTGGTTTCTCAATACCTCAAATCAGAGTCTAATTAATCCACGAATCACATACTCCTTTCAAATCATGAAAATCGTGTAATGTGAACTAGGTGCAAAAGGTGTTCAAATTTTCTATCAATCATAAGAATAGGTGAATTCACATATAAAACCATTATATTAAGAGAAATTCAAAGCTTGCAACATCCCTCACTTCGTATCTCATCTTCTTATACTCATGCTATCTCGAATGTATAGAATCAAAGTTTTCCAAAAGAGTTTCGAATTTTAAAAAAATCAAAAAATTTCTACATCTTTGCTCGACATGTCACAAAAGCTAGCAGATTCATCAAAGGAATCTCTCACCCCCCAACCAAAACTTTACATTGTCCTCAATGTGATAAGATATGCAATATGTATGACATGAGAGCAATGACATAAAACAAAGGAGAGTGAGAAAGAGAGATATCACCTGAAGCATATATTTCATGGCAAGATTGGCTTTTGGAGATGGATTACTTCACAACTAAGTCAACTAGCAAAGCAAATCCTAATGGGAAGCATTCTAGCAAATTATCCTCCGTCAGACTAGGAGGTTAATCCCAACAACTCATCCAAAAGCATAAAGTCAAGCAGAATCATTAGATGGATCAAAAGGTTTCGCAGTAAGGTCATCCAATATCCTGCTTTACAATGTACATGTGTGTGAGTAATTGAAATGAGCCACTCAAAATCCCAAAAAGGAATTTTAGCGGGTTCCTTAGTGTGCGCACCACATGTATCAGGGGAGACACCATCATATTTATCAGAAAAAATATGTCTCCATTCAAATTTTCCTGGGCATTGATATTGCAAGTAAGGATCATCCCAGGGTTGGTGGAGTTCGGTATGCATGATCCACAAAGGTGTGGAAATCTGAATTGATTTTTCAGCGCAAAAAGGTATTGTTTCCACATCCTTCTCTCGGCTAACGTCATACGCCGATACCGACTCAAAAAGTGTGACCATATCCAGTATCATATCATCGTTCTCATCAAGGAAGTGAGTCACTTCTTCGTCTAAGGGACCGGAGTAAAAAGGTGAGAGGGACTCATTTTCCACAATAGAATTGATCATGTTTATTTCGTGGACCTCCTCATCCTCATCCTCTTGTTGGTTGTCAATATTAAAAGCATTCAACTCAATTGTCATATTGCCAAAAGACATTTGGATGACCTCACTCCTACAATTTATGATAGCGTTTGATGTAGCTAGGAATGGGCGGCCAAGTATGACAGGAATTTGGGGGCCAATATTAACCATGGGTCTCGTGTCCAAGACAATAAAGTCCACCGGGTAGTAAACTTTGTCAACTTGGACAAGAACGTCCTCAATCACCCCTCTCGGAATACGAATCGATCGGTCAGCAAGTTGTAATGTGGTTTTGGTGGGTTTTAATTCACCCAAACCCAATTGTTCATAGACCGAAAAGGGAATTAAGTTTACACTTGCCCCTAGATCTAGTAGAGCGTGTCTCACCCGGTAGTCGCCAATCACACATGATATTGTCGGACAACTGGGATCTTTGTATTTCTTGGGCAACCCGTGGTTGATAATTGCACTCACATTCTCTGTCAAAAATGCCTTCTTTTGCACCTGTTTTTTCTTTTAACCGTGCAAAGGTCTTTTAAAATTTTTGCATATGACGGTATTTGTTTAATGGCATCCAACAATGGGATGTTGATTTTGACTTGCTTGAAAACCTCCAAAAATTCCTGATATTTATCTTAAGGTTTGGCTGGAATCAAGCGTTGGGGGAATGGAGCAACGGGCCTATATTCTTTCAATGGCTCTGTTTCATTCATGGGGGTGCTAGGTCCATCATCCTCTTTGGAAGATACCGGATCATTAGGCGTTGAAACCTTCACCGGATCAGATTTTTCAATGATTTTACCACTTCTAAGAGTGGTGATGGCCTTTGCATGTTCCATATGTTGGTTAGAAGAACTAGGCACGCTTATTTCGCATTGTTGTTTTGGATTTGGTACGGGTTGGGCTGGAAGCATCCCTCCCCTTGCGTTTAAGCGAGCCTTGATTTCCTCCACCGAACTTTTAAGCTCAAGCATTATCGTATGGTTGGATTGATTAATTTGAGCTTGTCCTTCCATGAATGCTTTCAAAGTATCCTCTATAGGCATTTGAGGTGGGGCCATTTGCATTGGGGGCCCCCTTTGAGGATTATTTTGATTAGTCGTGTTTTCATTCGCCCAATTGAAGTTTGGGTTGTTTCTCCAACTAGAATTGTTCGTGTTTTGATTTGGAGTACTGAAAGGTCGTTGATAACTATTCAAGGCATTCGATTGTTTAAATAAAAGTTCTCGAAACGCATAAATTGTTGGACAATCCGGCGTTTGATGCACATTGGAAGCACAAATACCACAAATAGTTTCAACAGCCCCCTTTTCTTGGGTTGTATCCACCTTCTTTAATTCCATCTCTTCGACCTTTCTTGTGAGTTTAACCACTCTAGAACCTAGATCATCTTGCCCATCTAAAACATAAATTTCTCTCTTTTCCTTGGTTTGGGGTTGTTTTGAACTTGTTGGCTTAGATGTATCCCATGATTGTGTATTTTCAGCCAACATGTCAAAATAATCCCAAGCTTCCTCTGTTTCCTTGTTCATGAACTCCCCATTGCACATCATCTCCACAAATTGGCGCATGGTTGAGTTCAATCCATCATAGAAGAAACTAATCAACCTCCACCTTTCATAGCCATGATGTGGGCATGCGTTTAATAGCTCATTATACCTTTCCCAACATTGGAAAAAGGTTTCTTCTTCTTTTTGGGCGAAGTTCATTATGGCCCTTCTTAGTACATTGGTTCGATGAGTAGGGAAGAATTTTTTAAGAAACTCCCTAGTCATCTCAGCCCATGTCCCAATAGACCTCGGCCTTAAGGAATGTAGCCATGATTTGGCCTTCTCTTTCAAGGAGAAAGGGAATAATTTAATTTTTATTGTATCCTTGGTCACATTGTCATAGTTTGTTGTGGCTATAACCTCTTCAAATTCCTTAATATGTAAATAAGCGCTTTCAGAGTCAAGTCCATGGAATCTAGGAAGAAGTTGGATCAACCCCGGTTTAAAATCAATATTTCCCACATTATGAGGGAAAATTATGCAAGAGGGAGTACTCGTCCTAGCTAGTTGTAAATAGTCACGTAAAGTTCTAGGTTGAGGTACATCCCTCACTTCATTCTCATCCAATTCAGTAAGGTTTGGGGCTGGATTTTGATTAACCCCTTGATTTGGTTGATTTTCAGCCATCTCTCTAGTAATTTCAGGAAAATTTTGACGTTTCCTAGCACGAGGCTCTCTATCAATCCCTTCAACAATTACTCCGTCCCTTACAAGTCGGTTATTATAAGTCCGAGCCCAATGTGGCATGCAAAACCAAAAAGAATGAACAAAAAGGAAAAGGAATTCTTCCTTCCTTCCTTTACTCCTCTCTAGGACTTAAGCACAAGGTGTCTTGCAATGGCTAAGCCAGAAGCAAGGATAGAGACAGATTTCTCCTGGTCAATAGGGGTTCAAAGAACTCCCCACCCACTCTTTGAGTCTTTTGAAAAAAGTGCAGAAAAAGAAGAAAGAGGAATAGGTTGAGAAGAGAAATCTCTGAGCACAAGGTGATCCAAGGCGGCAGAGCCGACCAATAGAAATCCAGGTGGCACAAGGCCTACCTTTCAGAGATCCAAAAGGAGTCTCCACCCACTCTACCAGAGATGAATATGATAGGAATGAGTAGGAGAAGAAGAAGAGTAAGGTTAGAAAGATAAAACCTGATTTGTAACTTAAGATGCCTTCTTCTTCTTCAACTTCCTAAAAATCCCTGAATTAGTCCTACGTTAGAATCCTGCAAAAATCAAAACAATGGAAGTTAGTATTTAGAAGAAAACCTACTCAAGAAAGCAAAATAAATCCTAAACCTATCTTAACACAATCCAAACTAAAAATTATTTCTGAAAATTCTAAAAATACCGCAAAGAAATCCCCGGCAACGGCGCCAAAAACTTGTTCACTCCCCAAGTGTAGGGTTGCAAAGTAGTAATAATTCGGAAAGACCGAGTATCGGTCCCACAGAGATTTATGTATGGGTATTCTTAGGATTTAACTAAAACAACTAGTAATTAAGATCCTATTAAGAACTAAAGCTGGAAAACAGTGAATTGTTAAGGTAATTTCAATCTAAAAAGGGACTAGAGCTCCAAGGATCCACTTTTGATAAGTTTCAATGCATCAACACAACTAGGTCTCTCATGACTCAATCGGAATCAAATTCCTTTCTCTATCCGATTGGAATATAGAGCGGTTAAACCAACAATCATCTGGAACAAGTGCTCATTCATTGATTTGATTCCCACAACCATGCTCAGGCCTTGGGCACACTCAATTGTATAGGCCAAGCCTCTTTCCAATTTAGTTGAGATTCATAACCATAGCTTTCACCAAGTCCTATCACTAGACCTGATTACAACTCATGATTTGAACTCGAATTAAATCAAAATCAATCACTAAGCAACTATTCCAGATTATATACAAAAGATAAGAACTTTAGTTGAATGAGTTCCCACATGAAAATCAGGCCATTGCATACAAGGCAATCAAAGCGTCTACCATGCCCGGAGTCAATGGTAGATCAATGCATTACACAAGCATAAACAATGCTCAAAAGCTAAGATACTAAGCTTAGAATCACTAAGAATCACATGAGCCCAGAGTCATCAAGAGATCAAAGTAGAAACCAACATAGTACTTGAATCAAACTCAAATTGAACTAAAATTCTTCAATTAAAACATAAAAGGAAACCTAGGTTGCATCAATCCATCAAAAACGAATCAAAAGCTTCACCTCTTAGCCCTAGCTAAGAGGTTTTAGTTCATCTCTAACATCCTTGAACTAGAAGCCTCTAAAAACATGAAAAACTACTAAAACAGGAAGAAAACTAGAAATCCGAAGTAGAATCCGTCTCCTGAGCAATCCCCACGTCGTAGCCCCCTCTGGTATGAAGGGAAGACATCCTTTTATAGCTTGTAGGAGTCCAATACGCAAGAGAACTCCAGAAATTGCGTAAACTTAGGCAATTGCGCAGAAAATTCCGGAGTTCCAATAATAGAAAGAGCTTTTCACGCATGACCGACCGGTCTAGACCGGTCGGCCTTCACTTGCAACAGTCCAGAGAGCACAGCCGACCGGTCATGACCGGTCGGAGTGACTTTCCATTGATCCAGCGTACATGGCCGACCGGTCATGACCGGTCGGACCAAGTTGAATTTGTTCCAGCGTGTGTAGCCGACCGGTCATGACCGGTCGGACTACACTGTCCATCCTCTGTTGTGAATAGAAGGGAGCAGCCGATCGGTCTTGACCGGTCGGGCTTCTTTGGCTGACCGGTCAGCCAACCGGTCTAGCTTCTTTTCTTCTTTATTTCTTTCTTTCTTTCTTCTTTTCTCTTCTCTCCTTGCTTTCTTCTCTTTGATCTTCCTTCAATACTTCATCCTATGATCTTCAATGCTTGTAAGGAGCTACATTTAGCCTTCAATTGGTGACATCTCCATCTTGTTCCTATAATTACAAATCATGTATTAGAATGGTCCTTTAAATGTGTAAACCGTGCATAATGAGTGATGAATTGGGGTTAGAATATGCACAATTAAGAGCTTGGCCGACCGGTCAGCTGACCGGTCTAGCCCTCTTTCTCCTTTATTTCTTTCTTTCTTTCTTCTTTTTCTTTCTTTTCTTTTCTCTGCTTGCTTTCTTCTCTTTGATCTTCCTTCAAACTTCTTCTAATGAATCTCAATGCTCTTAAAGAGCTCCATTTAATCTTCAATTTGTGAAATCTCCCTCTTATTCCTACAATCACAAATCATGCATTAGAATAGTCCTTTAAACATGTAAACTATGCATAATGAGTGATGAATTGGGGTTAGAATGTGCACAATTAAGAGCTCAACAATTGACAATGAGTTGAGAGTCACTGTGGATATGTAGATTCTGAATGGAGAGGACGTTGGCTAGTTCGAGACCAACAATCAGAGCCTCATATTCTGCCTCATTATTCGAGATGTGAGAGTCGAATCGTAAGGCGTATTGAAAATGTGACCCGTCTGGGGCAACTAGAATAAGGCCCGCTCCACTACCAGTAGCCCGTGAGGACCCGTCCACGAAGAGCGACCAGGAAGGCTAGTCGCTGATCGCGGAATTTTCATCGGAAGAGGAATATGTGAATTCGGCGATAAAGTCAGCTACGGCCTGGCCTTTGATTGCAGTCCTAAGGCAGAACGATATGTCGTGCTCACTGATCTCGACCGCCCATTTAGTTAATCGTCCGGAAGCCTCAGGTTTTTGAAGGATCTGCCGTAGCGGATGATTCGTTGGCACTAAAATAGCGTGGGCTTGAAAGTATGGTCGCAGCTTTTGAGCTGCCGTGACTAAAGCCAAAGCCAGCTTTTCCATATCAGAATACCGAGTTTCAGCGTCTACCATTGCTCGACTGATATAATAAACGGGCCTTTGTATCCCGAAATCTTCTCTTATTAAAGCGGCGCTAACGGCCATGGAGGATACAGATAAATAAAGGATGAGTTGTTCGTGTAGCACAGGTTTAGATAAAACAGGGGGTGTACTCATATATTGCTTCAGTTGTTGAAAAGCTTCTTCGCATTGTAATGTCCACTCCCAATCAGACTTGGTTGTGGCACGGAGGAGCTTGAAGAAGGGTAAACACTTGTCAGATGCTCGCGAGATGAACCTATTCAATGACGCAATACGACCAGCCAGACGTTGGACGTCCTTAAGAGTGGTCTGGGATTTCATCTCTATCAACGCTTTTATTTTTTCAGGATTTGCCTCAATTCCTCGCTGGCCAACCATAAATCCAAGAAATTTTCCAGCAGATACTCCGAACGCACATTTTTCTGAGTTTAGCTTCATCTGATATTTCCTCATCAGGTCGAAGGCTTCTCGAAGATCTGAAAGGTGATCGTCTTCTACGACACTTTTCACGAGCATGTCATCCACATATACTTCCATATTCCTGCCAATTTGCGCGACGAATATCTTGTTGACGAGACGCTGATAGGTGGCCCCTGCATTTTTAAGACCAAACGGCATTACCTGGTAGTAATATAGACCTCGGTCAGTGATGAAGGCAGTATGCTGACTATCGGGCGGATGCATCATGATCTGATTATAACCAGAATAAGCGTCCATAAAACTGAGCAGAGCATGCCCAGCTGTTGAATCAACCAACTGGTCGATTCGCGAGGTCGGGAAGCTATCTTTGGGGCACGCTTTGTTCAAATCTGAATAATCGACGCACATTCTCCATTTGCCATTGGATTTTCGAACGAGAACTACATTCGCGACCCATTCTGGGTAGTCAGCTTCTTTTATGAAATTGACCGTAAGCAGCTTCTCGACTTCGGCCTTGATCGCCATTTGCCTTTCTGTAGTGAAGGCACGTCGGCGCTGGTGGACGGGTTTATACTTCGGATCGATGTACAGACGGTGTGCAATGACACTAGGGTCAATGCCAGGCATGTCTCGGTGAGACCAGGCAAACACATCTTGATATTCAGTGAGGAGGCAGATCAAATCTGCTCGAATGACATTTCTCAAAGAGGATCCCACACAAACAACTTTGGATGGGTCATCTCCATTTAAGCGAATCGATACTGTCTCTTCCCCGGGAGTTCCTGATTGGAGAGCATCCTCTCTTGGGTCCAGCGAGGTATCCGCTGGGGGGTTGGATGAATCTTGTGCTACCATCATAACTGGCGTCGCTTGTGCTTTCTTCCGATCTTGTAAGGCTATCTCATAACAAGACCGAGCCTCTTTCTAGTTCCCTCATACGACCCCAACGCCACTCGATGTTGGAAATTTGACGCACAAATATAAAGGATGTAAAGCTGCCCCAACCTTATTAAGAGATGGCCGCCCAAAATGGCGTTGCATGCTGATTTTTGGTCCACCACGAGGAAATTTATGAAGATAGTCGTCTTCGCTGGACTCTCCACAAAGGTGACCGGAAGGTCAATGCTTCCTTCAGGTGTCACCACCTCGCCCCCCAAAATCGATGAGGGGAGTTGAAACTGGCTTGAGTAGGCTTCTGGCAAGTGCCATTTTGTTGAAAGCCTCCAGGTATAGAATATCAGCAGAACTACCTATATCCACCATAATACGATGAGTCAAATAATTAGATACCTTTAGTGCGACCACGATGGAGTCTTCGTGAGGGAAGTGAATTCCCTCAGCATCTTCGAGGGAGAAGAAAATTGGAGGATGACTGGTTTTTGATGCGTTGGGTGTCTGTTCCAGCCAATAAATATGCTGGGGCTTCTTGGACGCCTTACGAGCGTATGCTTTTCTTAAAGCTCGAGAATCTCCCCCGCAAGCAGGTCCCCCGGCGATGGTCTGTATCTCCCCGGTGAGTTAGCGTCTTCTTGCGGAGTATGTCGATGAGGTGATTTCTTCCATTGTTGCGAGGCTTCCCCCCTTTTTGGCGAGCGACCTTGCTGGACAACATAATCTTGAATATGACCTTTTCGAATAAGAGCCTCGATTTGGTCACGCAAAGTTATACAGTCTTGGGTAGTGTGCCCATGATCTTTATGAAAATAACAAAACTTGCTCTTGTCTCTTTTCTCAGGGTCAGATTTTATTTTTGCGGGCCATGTCACATATAGTTTATGCTTAATCTCCATTAGCACCTTTTCTGGAGGCCGATTAAGGGGGGGTGTAATTATGGTACTTACCAGAGAAAACTTTCTTGGGAGAGCGATCTCGCCGATCGCGCCTATACTTCTTATCCGAAGAAGAGACTTCCTCCGGCTTGCGTTTCTTGCCTTGTATACCATGACGTGCTAATGCCACCTCTTCAGCATTGATATACTTCAGAGCTTTAACTTGAAATTCTGTTATAGTTTTGGGAGGATTCTTATCCAAAGCGAATCTGAATTTTTCGCTGGTGATCCCAGCTATTAGGGCGGTGAGGCCTTTCTCTTTAGTATAACCTTCAGTTTGGACTACTTCGGTCGTGAATCGCACTGTAAACTCCTTTATTGTTTCCCCATGCTGTTGTTTCAAATCCATTAGGTGAGACGCCGGTTTTTTGATACGGATGCTTCCCATAAATTGGGAGAGGAACAGCTCTGATAGCTGTGAAAAGGAACTGATAGATCGAGGTTTTAACCCCCGGAACCAAGTACGGGCTGCTTCCTTCAAGGTTAGGGAAAAGGCCCTACACATGATTTCCGATCCATGTCCCTCCAGCTCTATAAGAGACCTATAAGTTTCCAGATGTTCGAGAGGATCGCCGGTACCTGTATATGGGGTGATGACGGGTGTATGATGTTGAACCTCCAATTTATACATTGCATTGCCCACTACATGACATGGTATGCATGGTTTTCATGATTAAAAGGCTCATCTAATGCATGTTTTGTGATTGTAGGGATGAGAGCGGACTTCACTCAATTAGAGACCAAAAAGGGGCCATTTGGAGCCTTTGATGAAGGCCCAAGGTGGACCAAAGAAAGAAGAAAGCAAAGAGAGAGGAAGGAGAGAAGAAAAGAAAGAAGAAAAACAAGCAAAACTGGGTTCGACCGGTCAAGACCGGTCGGCCAAGAAGGCCTGACCGGTCATGACCGGTCGGATGCACTCCCTGGAGCAAGGCCAGCTTTGTCCGACCGGTCATGACCGGTCGGCCAGCCCTGTCCGACCGGTCGTGACCGGTCGGCCATGCAAAGTTCAACTTCCAGATTGCATACAGCAGGCCATTCCCGTTTCTGGTTTTTCAGGACCACTTTTCTGAAGCCATCTTGATGATATTTGGAAATCCAACACATCCATGTCGAAGAGGAGCTCGACGCGAACTAACCCAAGTGGTTTTGTATCGATCGGAGCTACGGATTGACCGTGGTGGCCAAAACAATACGAACTGTCCAGAAAGTTCCAGATTTCGCTGTTCCACTCTGGGCCGGTCCAGGTGACCCATCATTGATGATATGAAGAATCTACTTTGACCATATTTTAGAATACATCCATATATGAATAACCACAAAAGTTTCAGATCAAAAGGATGTGTGGTTTGATCATACCGGTTGAAGAAAGATGGACCATCCAGAAAGATCCAACTGCGCAGAGTTTATAAAAGCCCTAAGTGTTCTAATTTTCGGACCACATTCTGAGATTGTTTTGGACAATCTAATCCGTCTATCATGTAGAGGAGGAAGTTTTCTACCAATTTTCAAATTTTGAGATCAATCCGACCTCTGTACACTCCGGGGCGTTGAAAGCAAGATGACTGGTTCTAAAGGTACCCAAAGTGCGCGATTTTGAGAGGCGGTCGGTGATGTGATTGGTGGGCCCATTCAGAGGATAATCTTGGAAATCTAAATCATCTATGAGGAAGATCACATTACAAGGAAGCTACAAACCAAATTTGAAGGCAATCCGACCATTGGTTAAGCCGTACCAAGCGAAACAAATTCTGCTATGTTGCTGTACTATTGCTGCACTATAAAAGGAGGTGCTCTCTTCTATTCCAATTCAACCAAGGACGTGGGAAGCAAGGAGTTCAATTCCCAGGAGGCTACCTAGCCTCCTCCAGCTAGTTTTTCTTCCTTTTCTTAGTTCTAGTTCTAGTTTTAATATGCTTTTCCTTAGCTAACCTCTTAGCTAGAGCTAGAGGTGAAATTTGTAGTTGGTTCCAATGCTTTAATTCTTTTATTTCAAGTACCCTTTTCTTAATTTTGGATTTTGAAGTTCTAGTTTGAATAAAGTTTGGTTTTTTAGAAGTTTTGTGAGAGTTTGTGTGCTCCGGACATGAGTTCCTTTCTATTCTCTAAGATTACCATGATTGGGTTGTTTGAATTAGAATTGTAGTAACCCTTGAGCATGCCATAGTCCATAGGCATGGCTGTTACTCCGAAGGCTACAAGTTCAAGTTCTATGTGCTTCATTAGAACTAGAAATCTAATTTTCAGATTTAAGTGGGATTGTTTGTGCTTGAATGCTATATCTTCCAATTAGATGAGAGATAGGACTTTGATTCTAATTGTGTTGTACTTGGATGAATGGATTGGCATTAGACCACTACAAGTGGATCCTTGATGCTCTAGTTCTTCTTATTTTCAGATTTTCCTATTTCATGTGAAAAACTACTCTCTTAAACTTCTTAGATTCTAGTTATTAGAGTACTTGGAATTGTTTACTTCTTTCCCTGTGGATCGACCTCGGTCTTACCGAGATTTATTACTACATTGCAGCCTTACACTTGAGGCGAGCGAACATATGATACTTTCTCGGTAGAGGTGCTTCCATGACTTCGTTGGTGAAAGGGGACTTGGATCGATGTATCGATGCTGCAGCGGCTGATGGTCGATTCGCCTGATATCGTTGCTCCATGTCATCAAAAAGATCATGGATTTTCTTGAGGTCTCCTTCCCATGGTAAAGTATAACCTGATGCTTCGACGGTGGACCCATGAGATTGTTGTTGGCGGGAAGCACTGGAATGTACGGAATGTGGAGATAGTACGGGGGGTTGGTGGCCGATGGGTATTTGGTTCGATGGAGGACGATTTCGTGGGACTTGTGGTTCGTTCACAGAGTGTCTGGAAGCCATCGGTATGGGCTGCGCCGGCAACCCCCCGGAAGGTAGCTTCTGAGGCTCCAGGAAATGCTAATCAAGTCGGTTAGACAAGGCTTGAAACCCAGCATTGAGAGTTAGAAGTGTGTTTCCTAAGAAACGCATGACATCTTCTTGACTTCCGGAAGCCTCAAAAAATGGGTTTTGTGACGGCACGCTAAGATCCCCTTGAGGGATGCCCGTCGAAGTGGCTGGAGGGATGGGTACTGGTTCTGTAACTTCAGGTGGAGGTAACGTCTGCCTTGATGTGGAAGGATGAACAGTCTTTTTAGGAGGCATTTTAAAAGGATGTTGAACAGTGGTAAGAACGACTTTGATGATCAAATCGTTTCCACAGACGGCGCCAAACTATTTACATCGATATTTGTAACAGGATCCTCCAGAAGATTCACCTTCCTTCCAAGCGAATTTTCTCCTTGGACCTGAAAGGGGACAGAAAAATAACTAAGGGTGGCCGGCGTTCGGCCGTTGGCCCTCCGATGCCTAAGTTAGATAGGGTAAAGAAGGAGAACTAATAAACGACGGAGATTAGGGATTGAGTATCGTGTACCTCTTATTGATAAAACCATCCATTTATATAGACTCGAATGTCCCACTCTGTTATGTTAGACGCCGAGATTATCTACTGATTTCATGGGATATGATGTCTATCCTACTTATCCTTGGAACAATCTAATCCAATTAGTCACCCGGTCAACTACGTTCCTTGATAACGATCCCTTGAGACTCAGAGCCATAAATGAAGATAAGCCCAAAATCGGCCTATACGGGCTGCTGGTACTAAAGGATGAAGGACGTCATCGCTGATCATCAATAAAAGCTGCTCGCACGACGGAAGATGCTCGCGAGACCAGGTGCTCGCATATTGAGATGTAACTCCTTTTAACGACTTGCGAGAAGGACTGCTCGCGGGTCGAGAAGAAAATTTCCTGCCTCGTAATATCCGACTATCGACCATAAGAGCTCGAAGCCTCGATAGCTGTGTTCCGTATTTATCCAATCTGGGAGCCTCGAGCAGATGATTTCGAGAGTCGAATAAATGTGCTCGCAGAATTAGGACATCGTGAGAATATCGAGCCGCGAATAGTTGATCTCCGCTATTTTGACTATAACAAGTGCCGGCGATATTCTCCTATACCTCATGTACCGTCCGATCAAATGATGCTAATGGATAGCCCTTGGCCCTTCGCCCAATAGGGAGTCGATATCATCGGGCCCTTGCCTATCGGGAAAGGTCAAAACAGGTTCGCAATCGTGGCGGTCGATTAGTTCACCAAATGGGTCGAGGCAGAACCATTAGCCAGAATTATCGAGAAACAGACCACTAAGTTCGTATGGAGAAATATCATATGCCGTTATGGGCTCCCTCACACTATAATCACCGATAATGGAAAGCAATTCGACAATGCCGCTTTCAATGAATTTTGTGAAAAATGGAAGATATGCAATGTCTGCACCTCCCCATATCATCCTCAGGCAAATGGGCAAGTTGAAGCGGTGAATAAAATCATCAAGCATCATTTAAAGACCAAGCTCGGTGAGTGTAAAGGCATGTGGCCAAAACTCCTGCCAGAAGTCTTATGGGCATATAGAACTACGACTCACATATCAATAGGTGAAACTCCTTTCTCCTTGGCATTCAGCACCGACGCAGTAGTACCGGTTGAAGTTCAAGTACCTTCGTATCGAATCGAGCAATATGATCCCACTTATAATCAGGAAGGTCTCCGACTTCATCTCGACCTCTTGGAAGGGCGAAGGGATGCCTCCCAACTGCGAGCAGCAGCGTATCAGCAGCGCATTGCTCGGTATCGTGACGCCAAAGTCCGACCTAGAACCTTTCAGCTCAGCGATTTGGTTCTCAGACAGAACCTCGGAGTTCCTGCCCGTTCGCTGGATCCAAATTGGGAAGGTCCATACCGAGTTACCAAAATTGTGCGACCTGGTACTTATTATCTTGAAGATATGTAAGGAAGACCCGTACGTTGCCCTTGGCATGTGGAACATTTGCTACGGTACTTTCCTTAATTCGATGTAATTTTAAACGACATTCGAATAAAGGTGATCGACTTTAATGTCTTTTGGTCGCTACTCCATTTGATTGGACCCGAATAGCCCCGAAGAGAATACACACATTCTCTTGGCCAATTGTCTACCCTTGGTAGAATCAAAGTCAGTCTTTTGGTCGCTACTCCATTTGATTGGACCCGAATAGCCCCGAAGAGAATACACACATTCTCTTGGCTAATTATCTACCCTTGGTAGAATCAAAGTCTCAATTGATAGACCAGTCTATCTCAATGAGGACATGGTCACCACGACCCCTGAATTAAGCATTCAAGATGCGATGACAAAAAAAAAGAGGCAAGAAAGAGCACATGGCGTTGAGAAAAAGCAATTTTCATTAAAAGTGACTAAAAAGTCAGATCATTTACATGGATACAATTTCTTCTGAAAATACTAAGGAAAAAAACAAAGGAGAGAGAGAAGGGCGACGACTCTAAGATCGGTCGTTCTCGTCTTGAGCAGGCTCGCGACTCTCTGCTTCAGGACCGATCTCGGGAGCAGGTGCGGCATCAGTAGCTCCAGTGACCTCATTCTCAGCTTTAGCTCACTCTCTGGCTGCGACCTCGAAGGCCACTCTCTCAAACTCCTCAAAATTAAAGGAAGGAGTAATTTGTTGCATAACTCTGACTGCAAAATCGCGACCAGCGATATACGCCTCATAACGCTCCTCGTCGTAGAGCTGAGAAGTTCGAAACTCCTGGACCGCACGAGGCCCCTCGTCAGATATCATCTTGACAAGGGTCACTCTTTCCTCCTCCCAGTGAATGGAGTTATCCTTCAGCTGGTCGAGAGTATTCTTGGCCTCCTTGAGCTTAGTCTGAGAGTCTTTGAGCTGCTCCTCGAGGCAGATCTTGTCCTGGCAGAAAATCTCCTTCTCTCTCTTGCTCTTGGTATGGACTTCTTAGAGCTTCACAAATTGTAGGTCCAATGATTGAAAACGATAAGTCGGGGCCTGGATCTTGGCGAGGAGGATTTGCTTCTCCTCATTTAATTTTGCGATTTGGGCTTCCAGGGCCTTTATGATGCGATCTCTTCCTTGGACCTCGCACTCCATCGCTTCCTTTTTCTTTTCCGCATCATCGACGACGCGGCGGGCGGCATCAATGTCGCGCTGGACTCGGAGCATAAGATCCAGACTCTGCTCAGATAAAGAAAGAAGAATTAGAGTAGCCTACCACATCAATAATCCAAAGAAAAATAAGGAACGGGGAGGAGGTTGTCACCTGAATCAATCTTACCCCTATGTCAGTAGAAAGAGCCTTTGGACTTGGCTCAGGGAGGCCCCCAAAGGAGTTGGGGGAAATATTATCAAACATAAACTTGCATATCAGATGCAAGTATGGCGGGATGACGAAGACTCCCGACCCAGAGGGCTGAGCTATGACCATCTCGCTGGAGCCTGCCTTGCGAGCATTCGCAGTCCCCGAGGCAGGTGTCGCCGAATAGCGAGCAGTGATGGGCTCGCATGATGTCTCCCTTGGAGGGAGACCTTCCTCCGTTCGATCGCCTTTCAGCGAACTGTCAACGACTTCGATTATTGGCTGGCTATGGGCGCCGGCCGGAGGGGTTGCAGACGCCGGAGGGGTCGCGGTAGTGTGAGGGGTCGTGGCAACACCCCCTTTGGTAGTAGCACGCGGCTGTGCGCCGCGAGCAGACCCCTCTGTTGGAGCGGGCACAGCTGAAGGTCCAGCTGCTGACTTCTTTTGCCTCTTCGAGGCCGTACCCTTCAGACGGGGGAGCACCCCCAGCGCGCCCCTCTTGTCTCCTATATTCGTCATCTCCTCGTGGGAAATCAAGCTTGTGGCACAGAGACAGCGTGGGTCTAAGGCAATGTTAACGTTGCGCGCGGCCGCTGAAAGCTTGGAGACCCTTACGAGTTTTTCGTTAAGTCCCCCCCGCAAGTTTGGCTTAGCTCCAATCGAAATGCCTGCAAGAAGAATATGAAGGCACATTAGTCGATGCGGAGCAAAATTCTTTTTTGTTCCTTCAGACAAAGGGGTAGAAACTCAACCCACCTTCGCCAAAATAACAGTTAACATTATGGCCTTTGGGGTCGAAGCCCACGTTTGACTCCCAATTGCCGGAGACGTAAAACCATTTTTTCCTCCACCTGGGGCAATTAGAGGAGGGGTTTCCCAGAATGAAGTTGTCTCGGTGCCAGAAGCAGAGGTAGTACCAACCTTCGCTAGCCGGGGCCCTTTTCACCTAGTATAGTCTCAAAAACTCCTCAGCGGTTAAGTCAACGTTACCCGCCTGCTTCTAGAGGACGAAAGCACTTATAAGCACCCGCCAGCCATTTACGATAAGTTGGTCGGGGGCAATCTTATAAGTACGAAGGAAGTTTCGGATGAATGGGTGAAGGGGAAGACGTACGCCAACTCGAAAAAAATACTCATAAAAGGCTACACAGCCTGGCGGCGGCGCATCGGCTGTCTCCCCTCTCCCAGGTAACCTGAGAATGATGGAATTCAGAACCCGATACTTCTCTCGAAGGCCCGAGAGCTTTTCTTCTGTCATTATAGAGGGATAACCAGCGGCAGAATACCTCCCGACCGGTACTCGAGCATTATTGGATTTAGATGAATCAGGGGTATCATCTCCCAGAGGGACGATCTCTTCATCGGAAACCCCCGCCATTGTAAAAGAAAAAAGGAAGAAAGAGAAGAGAAAAGGAAAATAAGATGAAAGACTACCTCTGCGAAGGTTTGCACCGAGAACAAAGGAAGAAAAGAAGGAAGAACTCTCCACAGCAGAATTTCAAAAATGAAGCAAACTCCGCAGGATTCGATATTTATACGCAATCATTCCGTTTGATTTGGTTGACATGCGGCGGCTTCTCATCCGGCACGACAGAGGAACGGGCACAAGCATTAATTACAGAGGCACGTGGTGAGTGACGCTTCACCTCTCACGGTCGAAAAGCTGCGTAAAGCTGGCCATCATAAACGCAGGATCACTCCGGATGATTCACGCACGATTCTTTCCCAACAGCCGGTTACGCATGCAAACAAAACCCTTGGCATAGCTCCTCAACGCCAAGGGTTTGGGGGGCATTTGTTGTAGGATAAAGTTGACCATCAAGAGATGCGATCAAAGAATGATTGAGAGAAGGCGCGGCCAGCCATCCCAAATGTGAGCAGCTCGGCTCGTGCTCGACGAAAGGGGTCGCATCCCAAATGCGAGCAGCTCGGCTCGTGCTCGTCGAAAGGGGTCGCATGCCAAATGCGAGCAGCTCGGCTCGTGCTTGTCGAAAGGGGTCGCATCCCAAATGCGACCAATCCACCGAGCCTGAGTATTCTCTACCTTTGTAGTACCAGCAACCCATATAGATCGATTCTGGGTTCGTGGTTCCGGACTTCAGGGGATCATCATCAAGAAACGTAATCGAGTAGATATTTATTTGAACTAGGGCGTTCCCCCATCTAAGGAATAACAAGATAAATATTTTATCCCTGGAAATCAGCAGGACGCTCAATGTCTTACGTATTGGATTAGATCACTTGGGTCTATATAAAAGGATGGGTTCATCAGATGAAGGAGGTACACAATCTCTGAGCTTCAAATCCCTTCGTTTCCTTTGTAATCACGTCCCGTCTAACTTAAGCTTCGGAGGGCCAACGGCTGGACGCCGGCCACCCGTAGTTTTCCTTTGTGCTTTTTCAGGTTCAGGAGGAAACTACCTGAGAGGAAGGTGAACGTCTGGAGTACCCTGTTACAAAATCCGACATAAACAGCTTCAATGATGAAATCTCATCTGACAGAATCGAAGGCCTTCTTAAGATCAATCTTAACGCACATTCTGAGCGGACCTCCATTTAGGTGGATACCACATATAAGGTTGTGGCTACACAGAATATTATTAGAGATATTACGCCCTGAAATGAAGGCATATTGAGTTTGAGTAATTATGGAAGGCATAAAAGCTTTCATTATGTTCACCATGATACAAGATATGATTTTGTAGAACTCATTGGTCAACAAGATAGGCCTAAAATCATTATGAGTTTCAATATTGTTAGATTTGGGGATCAAGGTCACATGAGTGTTGTTGAGTTGCTTCAACATTTTGCCAGAGTTAAAGGAACTGATAATAGCAACGGAGATATCCTTCCCAATAATAGGCCAACAAGTCTTATAGAAATGCGCATTGAAACCATCAGGACCAGGAGCTTTATTGGGATTGGTAGATTTGATGGCGGCTTCAATTTCTTGAATTGTGACTGGCTGGATGAGTTGATTAGTCTCTTCATTAGATAGCTTGGGGACATCATCCAAGAGACGCAAATCTACAGGAGGCCAATCCCTCTAGCTAGGGCTAAGTATATCTTTAAAATGATCTATAATTATTTTCTTTATCTCATCTTGGTTATCCATTAGGATACCACTTTTTTATCTTTGATTTTCCAAATCCTCGCGGAGGCTTGTTTGGATTTGATGGAAGCATAGAAATATTTTGAGTTAGAATCACTGAGATTAAGCTTGATATCCCTAGCCTTTTGCCTAAGGACAAAATCCTCCATAGATTGAAGTTCGGCAAGCTTATTTTTGGATCTAGTCTCTGCTTCAACATTGGCGGGAGAGGGATCAATTTGTAAAAGAGTTTGGATAGCCAGCAGGTCATCCTTAGCTTTGTCGAGTTGGTCATTAAGATTGGGTTTATTAGCTATCCAGCTTTTCAACGCAAGCTTAAGGATCCTAAACTTGGTGGCGGAGTTCCCACAATGTGTTGCTCCCAGGCTGTGGCCACAACATGAAAAAACCTATCCATCTTGCACCAATGATTGAAAAAGCAGAATGGAGATTTACAAGATGAAGCATGAGAATTACTTACCACAATTTTACCACTTTTTTCAATGGTGTAGACCACAAATTACTTAGGTTTATCATAACGTCCTAAAATGAGCTGAAAAAATGGATGGACGGTGTGGATATACAAAAAATTCATCAAGATGAGCCCCACACGGTAAGGGTCCCACCTAATCCACTCTCCTATCAAACTGTCCAGTGTCACCTAAAGCCCTTTAGATGCTCTCAAACCGAAAATTCCATTGATTTGATTTTTTATTCAGATCGTCTGATACATAATGGATCGCGGGAATGACAGTGAATGTTTCAAATTGGGCATACAAATGCAAATTCAGTGTACTAATCTCACTAATACGTGGTTTGGATTTTGGATGATTATCTATTTAAAGTTGGTCACACTTGTATTGGGCTAATATATGATACAGATGCAACTTCAGGTGCCCGAGCATCAGCCATCACACTTAGCCAGAGTATCAAATCACTCCCCACACTGGGCAAGCCATTTACAACCCTTCTTCACCAAGGGGGTAAGTGGGCTAGCTTGCCTGGTCCAGCCTAGGTAGCCTAGCCCTATAAGGCCAGGGATTGGGCTCCTAAACTTGGCCTGAGGCCAGGCCAGGGCTTGAAAACTAGGCCTAGTGTTTTGGGCTGAGTTAAGCGTAGGAAAATGTTGAATGGCTGGGTAAGATAACTCAGTCCAATCATCAAGTGGACCACAATTACGAAGAATGCATGGTTTAAAGATACTTGCATCCAGGTCGGAATCATTGGTATATGTAATTTAAAGGCACTTTTGGATTTAGTCATGTTTCAATCATCAAAAGCATTCACATGGTGGGGCTTGTCGTGAATGGAGGATGTACTCACCAAAATTTCTAGATTAGATAGTTTCAAACCGTTGATCATTTCTGGCCCCGCCTGGCACTAGTCCTACTAGGGCCAGGGCCCAGGCTTTTTTGACCCTATTTGTTCAGGGCCGGGCCTCAGGGCTGGGCCAAATCAGGTGCAAGCGTAGCCCGGTCCATTGAAACCCATCTTCCGCTACTCTGTAAGATCACTTCCTTTTATGTCCACGTGTATTGCACGCACCATGTCTCCTATCTGCTGGTTTTAACTAAAACCCTTCCCGAGCTAAAACCCTCTCCAACAGTGACATTTACTCCTTCCCCGTTTCAAAGGAAGAGAAAGAAGAAGAAGAAGACAAAAGAAGAAAGGAGAAGAAAAGGTCAGAAATGCAACGAAAATCTCATTTGGGTTTCCTCACTCGAATGAAACCAATGCTTTATTTTAGTTTATTTTATTTTTTAATTTTAAATTTGGGATTTGTGTGCAGATGATGATGATGATGATGTTATAGAGTAGGAAAGGAACGGAGAATAAAAGGGGTATTTTGGGCAATGGCTTTTCAGCAGCAGCTGCTCCTGCCTAGTTCCTCCTCTTATCAGAACCCTCTCCCTCCAAATTCTCTTCTTCTCGCTTCCCATTTCTGCAGGCCATTGAAGATTCCCAACCCCCATCAGGTATATATTTTTATATTTTATATTCCGTACATTTAATCTTCCTGCATTCAGGCTTTCTTCAGGTGGGCCCACCTGTGTAGATGAACTGACCCAAGATCAGGCTGGTTGATTCATCAGGTGGGCAACACATGAACTGGAACAATGGATGTTGGTCAACGGTCTACATTCAAGTTATATGTATGGCCTGCCCGCCTGATGGGATTTGCTGCTTGAATTTTGGACTGGGCCGTCTATGTGGCATGGCTCCACCTCATGCATAGCTTGGATGCCCAACACAAGAGCAGGGTTGGCAAATGTGAAGGTTGTGCGTGCAGGGACCTAGCAAAACTCTGTTGAATGAATTAGGTCACTTATACGAGAAAGCAATTCAACTTTTAAGGACCTGTTTGGATGTTTTTTCCACGGGTTTTTCGATGGTCGACTTGTTGAAAACCAATCCAATCGGTGTTTGGTGAGTTGGCTTTCTAGTGCCTGTTGGATATATCTCATTTGAGATAGTGATTGATGTGGCCCACATTCAATTGCCATGTCATCACACAAGTAGTTATTGCCACATCAGCCTATACTTGTTAGTTTTTAAAACTATTGGGTCTTTTGAATTATTGTAACTGTTCCCTCTAAGTTTCTAGTTGGTTGAGTAATTGTGGTTAAGGTGTAGGAGATAACTACCCATCCACTATCTCCATATGGTAACTACTTTCTTGATGGGAGAAAGATATAAAAGTTATTTTCATGGAGGGTCCCTAATCTACAAGCAAAAAAAAAAAAAAATAGCCTGTGATTTTCCATCTAATCTGTGCATGAAGTGCTTGAATAGACTAGAAGATTTCTCCTTTGAATCAAGGGTATTTAGTTGTTGAATTGTGTCACACCATTGAAGTATCATCAACTCCATTTGGATTTCAATCTTTGACAAAATATAAAGCTAATCATCATGGCCGGAGGTAAGATCTTGAACTTCCGCTGATTTTATTCTTCTTTAATATCCATCATTGTGGTATCAAAGCCACACTCTGGAACATGATGGTTGTTTTATGCTTTGTTATTTTTATTTTTTAAGAATTTATGTGAATTTATAAAGTTCTAAAATTCACATAAACTCCATATAAATGTTATGCTAAAGTTATAATTTTTTAATTATTGGAATTGGTTAATTTCCAGAAGGTTTATTCTTTGTTTAAATCTTATGGTTTTATTTTAATGAAGGCACCTAATTATTGATGTAATTTATTCGAGATAATGGTGATGTATCATATCACTTTATTGCCTATTTGGTTTTTGGCGTTTTAATGAAGAGATCATGAGATCTTATACCTTTTTCCCTTTAATTAAATGTATCTTTCATATTTTTTTATAAAGTTGCGCCAAATGCATTTGGACATTAATTTTATTATATTTTGGATTGAGCAGAAATAGAATTTAATTCAGGGGTATCTTTCTGTAATTTTATTTTTTGGGGATCTGTTTTTAAAATTCGTAATAGGGACCTGTGTACAATAAAAATTACAGTAAGCATATAACTGTAATATTACAGGTCTTGTACAGAATTTAACAGGGGCCTATTTGCAAACAGAAAATTACAGAAGTACTTTATTGTAACAGAATGGATATTTCGATGAAATTTACACATATTACCATGTGTTTAATATTTTATGATTCCATATTAGTTTAGAACTTACATTGGCATTTAGTTTAGTTAATTTATAGACTATTACTCTTAGATGCTATTATAAAGTTTAAAAAACATTTGATTGGCTTGCAAAGTAGCCACAGCATCTTAAACCATGATAATGTCCAGCCACAAATTACATCATAAATTGTATGTGATTATTCCTAAGGCAATGGCATCAACAATTGCGATTATTCCTTGAAAATTAATAGCTTTGCCCACAGGGAGGCTATTATATTTCATGAATTAATCGGAATTAGATAATGCATTTCATATCAATATAAAAATTATTCTAAATGCCCATAGGTATAGGATAATTTTTTTATATTTTGATGTCATGAAATTGTTTAGTCTCATTATAAAGTTATTAAATAAATCAATAGCGTGTTACAACCCCTACCCATAGAAGGGTTATAATGACGCAATGATTTTTTCTTACTATCAGATTTGCTAGCATGAGTTAATATTTTGAATTTTTATTATACATTTTTCATAGCACTTAAGTAAGCATGATTATTGTTTAAATTTTGCAGCTATGTCATCTACTTTTATGTCAAATGAATCATCTCGTATCCCAATGTTAAGTGGTGACAATTTCTCGGATTGGAAGGAGAAAGTTCTCCTTACATTAGGGTGCATGGACCTTGATTTGGCAATTCGTATGGATGAACCACCCATTCCCACGGAATTACGTACGCCAAATGAAAGGGTCACATATGAGCGATGGGAGCGATCTAATCGCTTGAGCTTGATGCTCATTAAGACCTATGTAGGAAAAAGTATTCGGGGATCTATCCCTACATGCACTAAGGCAAAGGAATTCCTTAATGCTGTTGAAGAACAATATGTGAGTTCCGATAAGGCATTAGCCAGCATCCTAATGACTAAAATGTCATCCATGAAGTACAATGGAAATAGTGGAGTGCGTGAGCATATTATGGAAATGAGGGATATAGCAGCCCAGCTCAAATCCCTAGAGATTGAGATTTCTGAGACATTTCTTGTCCACTTCATACTCAACTCCCTACCTACTGAATATGGGCCATTCAAGATTTCCTACAATACACATAAGGAAAAATGGTCAATTAATGAATTATTGACCATGTGTGTTCAAGAGGAAGGGAGATTGAAGCAGGAGAAACTAGAGAGCGCTCATCTAGTAACTCATGGAAAGGGACATACAGGAAAGGGAAAATGTGCTTTTTAAAAGAAGAAGAATAAGAAAAAGCCAACTAATCAAGTTGGTAATAAAGACACTATCACATGCTTCTTCTGCAAAAAGAAAGGACACATGAAGAAAGAATGCCCCAAATACAAGAATTGGCTCGAAAAGAAAGGTAATCTCATCTCCTTAGTGTGTTATGAATCTAATATGGTTGACGTTCTTCATAACACTTGGTGGATTGATTCGGGTCCTACAATCCATGTTGCCAATACCATGCAGGGTTTTCTCAACCGAAGGAAACCAACGCAAAGTGAACAAAGCATCTATTCAGGAAATCGGATGCGTTCGCATGTGGAAGCTGTTGGGACTTTTAGACTTATCTTGCAATCTGGTTTTATATTAGATCTTGATAGGACTTTCTATATTCCATCTTTTTCTAGAAACCTTATTTCAGTTTCCAGACTTGTTATGGTTTCAGTTTTAGTTTTGTTGGTACTACTTTTACTTTACTAAAAGACTCTGTTATTGTTGGTAATGGAACTCTTAATGATGGGTTATATAGACTTCAATTAAATCCAACATTTGATTATAACCATCTAACTATGCATGGTAATATTGGCATAAAGCGTAGTGTTATGAATGAAAAATCATCAATGTTATGGCACAAAAGATTTGGACATATCTCCATAGAGAGAATCAAAAGGTTAGTGAATGATGGTGTCCTTAAGACTCTTGATTTCTCTGATTTTGGCATTTGTGTGGACTGCATAAAGGGAAAGCAGACCAACAAAATTAAGAAAGGTGTTAGGAGGAGTTCCAAAATACTAGAAATCATACACATTGACATTTGTGGACCTTTTCCTACTCCATGTTTGAACGGTCGGAAATATTTCATCTCTTTTATAGATGATCATACATGATTTATGTATCTCTATCTGCTATACGAAAAGGCTGAGGCACTAGATGCTTTTAAAACATATAAAGCAGAGGTAGAAAGACAAACAGAAAAACAAATTAAAATCGTAAGATCAGATAGAGGTGGAGAATATTATGGTAGGTACACGGGCACAGGACAGAAACCAGGACCATTTACAAGGTTCCTTAAAGAACAAGGTATTGTTGCTCAATACACAATGCCAGGTGAACCACATCAAAATGGTGTAGCCGAAAGACGGAACCGTACATTAATGGACATGGTAAGGAGTATGATCAGTAACTCCACACTCCCATTATCCTTGTGGAGTGAGGCCTTAAAAACCGCTGTGTACATCCTAAATAGGGTTCCCACTAAAGCAGTTTAAAAGACACCCTTTGAACTTTGGAATGGTTGGAAACCAAGTTTAGGACATTTACACATATGGGGTTGTCCAGTTGAGGTCAGGGTGTACAATCCACAAGAGAAAAAGTTAGACCTAAAGACAGTCAGTGGATGTTTCATTGGCTATGCAGAAAAGTCTAAGGGATTTAAGTTCTTCTGTCCTTCCCATACACCTAATATTGTTGAAGCAAGAAATGCCAGGTTTTTTGAGAATGATGATATTAGTGGGAGTGAGCAACCTCAAAATTTAATTTTTGAAGAAATATAAGTTCCAATTGTTCTTCCTACTTTTATAGAAGAATCAACTATACTTCAAAATGATTCTCAAGATATCATTATGGAAGAACAACCAGTTTTAGAAGTGCCACTCCATGGGGAACAAGTTGTGATAGAGCCTATTGTTCAACATTCAAATAATATAGATGTTGAGATGGCATTAAGAAGATCCTCAAGAACAAGAAAACCTGCAATTTCTTCTGACTATGTTGTGTACTTACAAGAGTCTGACTATGATATTGGAATTGAGGATGATCCAGTCACGTTTTCACAAGCCATGAGTGGAGATAAATCTACACTTTAGTATGATGCAATGAAGGAGGAAATTGATTCGATAGCCAAGAACCAAGTTTGGGATCTCGTTGAATTGCCTAAAGAAGTCAAGGCCATTGGCTGTAAATGGGTCTATAATACTAAAAGAGACTCAACCGGCAATATCGAACGATATAAAGCTAGGCTTGTAGCTAAAGGATTCACTCAGAAGGAAGGCATTGATTATCATGAGACCTTCTCTCCAGTCTCTAAAAAAGACTCATTTCGGATAATCATGGCATTAGTAGCTCATTTTGATTTAGAGTTACATCAAATGGATGTGAAAATGGCATTCCTCAATGGAAACCTAGAGGAAGAAGTATACATGACTCAACCTGAAGGATTTTCTTCAAACATGAAAGATCACTTGGTTTGCAGACTTAAGAAATCCATATATGGGCTAAAACAGGCTTCCCGTCAATGGTATTTAAAGTTTCACAATGTAATTTCTTCATTTGGCTTTGAGGAAAATATTGTTGATCAATGTATATACCTTAAAGTCAGTGGGAGCAAATTTATATTTTTAATCCTATATGTGGATGATATTCTGCTTGCCAGCAATGATATAGGATTGCTACATGAGGCAATGCAATTTCTCACACAGAACTTTGATATGAAGGATATGGGTGAAGCCTCTTATGTTATCGGCATAGAGATTCACAGAGATAGATCTCGAGGAGTATTATGATTATCTCAAAAGGCCTAAATTAACAAAGTTCTGGAAAGGTTCAAAATGAAATATTGCTCGCCAAGTGTTGCACCTATTATCAAGGGTGATAAATTCAGTTTAGATCAATGTCCGAGAAATGATATAGAGAGGGAACAGATGAAAAACATTCCTTATGCATCTGCAGTTGGAAGTCTAATGTATGCACAAGTCTGTACAAGACCAGATATAGGATTTGCAGTTGGAATGTTAGGCAGATATCAAAGTAACCCAGGGATTGAACACTGGAGAGCTGCTAAGAAAGTGATGCGATATCTTCAAGGGACCAAAGAATACATGCTTACATATAGTTCATCTAATCATTTGGAAGTGGTTGGATATTCAGATTCAGACTTTGCTGGATGTCTTGACTCTAGGAAGTCGATATCGGGATATGTCTTTCTGTTAGCAGGAGGGGCTATTTCTTGGAGGAGTGTAAAGCAATCATTAACCTTCTCTTCTACTATGGAAGCAGAGTTTGTAGCATGCTATGAGGCGACTTCACAGGCATTATGGTTACGAAATTTTATCACAGGACTTAGAGTTGTGGATTCTATCTCTAAGCCATTGAGGATTTACTGTGATAATTCTGCAGCAATTTTCTTTTCTAAAAACAACAAAAGTGGTAGTCGAAACAAGCATATCGACATAAAATACTTTGTTGTTAGAAAAAATGTTCAAAATCATCGAATAATTATTGAACACATTAAGACCAAGCTAATGATTGCAGACCCCATGACAAAAGGGTTGTCCCCCAAGTTGTATAAAGAACATGTGTGGCATATGGGATTAATTAGTTACATTTGTGTTTGATTTATTATATGCATCTAAGAACTCATTTGGAGTTTATTTGTCTTAATATTGCAATATATGGTTTATGATGATTCTATTTTTTTATCTTCTCATTATTGGTATATATAAAGCTTTAGAGAATGACAGAATGTCCATTTGGACAATAAAGTTGGACCTTGAATGGACATTGGGTAGCCCATTCATAAGGAAATTATGCCACATAAAGTATTCAGTTAAAGGAAGCCAATAACATTGTAATACATGGAAGATAATACTCTTTTTAGAAGTATTTATCGCTATGATTCATGTATTGAGATTCTTTGATTAGGTATATATATTTTCTTGACAAAACTAGAAAGGGAACAATTTTGTTTTCAAAATGTATGGCCATACGTCAGGTTTTTCCAAAGACTTCAAAAAACCTAATGTGTCTTTTTCAAAATCGGTTGTGTCTATGTGAGCCAAGTGGGAGAATGTTGGATATATCTCATTTGAGATAGTGATTGATGTGGTCTACATTCAATTGCCATGTCATCACACAAGTAGTTATTGCCACATCAGCCCATACTTTAGTTAGTTTTTAAAACTATTGGGTCTTTTAAATTATTGTAACTGTTCCCTCTAAGTTTCTAGTTGGTTGAGCAATTGTGGTTAAGGTGTAGGAGATAACTACCCATCCACTATCTCCATATGGTAACTACTTTTTTTATGGGAGAAAGATATAAAAGTTATTTTCATGGAGGGTCCCTAGTCTACAAGCAAAAAAAAAAAAAAAAAAGCTTGTGATTTTCTATCTAATCTGTGCATGAAGTGCTTGAATAGACTAGAAGATTTCTCCTTTGAATCAAGGGTATTTAGTTGTTGAATTGTGTCACACCATTGAAGTATCATCAACTCCATTTGGATTTCAATCTTTGACAAAATATAAAGCTAATCATCATGGCCGGAGGTAAGATCTTGAACTTCTACTGATTTTATTCTTCTTTAATATCCATCAGTGCCTACTTTGATGGCTGGGGTATCGGATGGGGCTCGTGAACTGTCCAAATGCACAACACGGACTAGGGTTTGGCTCAAAACAGCATTTACACATCAGATGCCCTGTTTAAGGGTGCGTCTGAGCGGGCCCTAAGCCTATAAGTTCTCTAGTTGGTCGGACAACCTATTGGCTTTATGTGTGCCATATAAAGCAACTTTGACTCAATTAATTGTTTTGTTGATTGAAAATTGGTCATTAGCGACGTTTACTGGTGAATGGAACAAGGTCATTAGTGACCCACTTTTCTTGCTTTCTTATTAATTGTGATTGGAAACTTGGATGAATTAATGGGTTATAGCCTTATAGGTTTTTTTTTTGTGAAATCTATTTCGTTCCTAGGGGAAAGAATACAATTGACGTAATGGCCCAGGTGAGCTATTACAGAGTTTATATTCCATATTCTTGAGTACCCAGAATTTTTCATGACCATCATAGTGGATTTAGGCAATCTTGATTTTTTATGGTCATCCTTTGTGATATGTATAGATGATAAATTGGCATAAAATGGTAAGGTAATGAAGAGAGAGAGAGAGAGAGAGAGAGAGAGAGAGAGAGAGAGAGAGGAATGTGAATATTAGAAGGGATTGGGTTAGATAGTTGCCCTAATCCCAAAGATCTTGTATTTATAACTTGAATACCGTGTGGGAACCATGGTCCATGTTGGGCCCAACATGGGCTGGCCCAGTACATAAAACTACTTATTCAACTCCTTGCTCCTTATTCCACTATGTACACAGACTTATTCAACCAGTGTCTTTTCTTTATTTTTCTACACTCCCCCTCAAGCTGGAACACATATATCAAACATGCCTAGTTTGTTACAAAGATAAGAAATATGAGAATATGATAACGACTTGATGAAGATGTCCGCCAATTGGTCTTTGGTGTGCACGCATTTGGTGGTGATCTCCTTTGCTATAGTCTTTTCTCTGATGAAGTGACAGTTGACTTCTATATGCTTCGTTCTTTCATGGAATACAAGATTATTTGCTATATGAGCTGCTGCCTCATTATCATAGTGAAGGGCCATGGGTTCAATTGTGAAAAGTTGAAGTTCTTGAAGAAGAGATTTCACCCATAAAAGTTCGCAAACTGCATGTCCCATGGCTCTATATTCAACTTCTGCGCTGGATCTTGCAACCATAGTCTGCTTTTTTACTTCTCCACGTGACTAAGTTCCCATCAACAAATGTGTAATACCCAGATGTGGACTTCCTGTCGATCGCTGATCAGGCCCAATCAACATCTACATATGATTCTATTTTGAGATGGCCATGTGGTCTATATACGAGACCCAATCTAGGAGCTTTCTTCACATATCGAAGGATGTGTAAGACCACATCCCAATGCTGAACTTTTGGTTTGTGCATGAAACTGCTTATGACCCCTACAATGAAGGAGATACCGAGATGAGTGATTGTCAAATAAATGAGTATTCTGACTATTCTTTTATATCTTTCTGGGGCTTCATAGAGATCACCATCATCTGTCATTTTATTATTTGGGTCCATTGGTGGATCACATGGTTTACATTCAATTAACCTTGTTTCTTCTAGGAGATCAAGAGCATATTTTCTTTGAGACAATTTGATGCCTGTGGAGGATCGAACCACTTCTATACCAAAAAACTTCTATCCCAAGAAAATACCGTAGTTGACCAAGTTCCTTCGTCTAGAACTGTTCTTGTATATGGGCCTTGACTTTAGAGATGCCTTTTTCATCATTCCTGGTAAGAATGATATCGTCCACATAAATAGTCAATACGCCCATTCCTCTGGAATTGTATTTTACAAACATAGAGTGATCTACTGATGCAACGATGAAAGCCATAACCAATAATAACTTGGCTAAATTTTTCGAACCACGCTTAAGGAGATTGGTTCAACTCATAAATAGCTTTTTGAAGTTTGCACACCTTTCCACTCTCTCCCTGAGCAACAAACCCAGGTGGTTGCTCCATATCCACCTCGTCGGCCAAATCACCATGCAAAAAAGCATTCTTGACATCAAGTTGATAGAGCGGCCATGACCTATTAGCTGTGGCAAAGATTAAGACACAAAATTCAGTTTAACAATAGTTGAGGAGGTTTCTTCATAGTCAAGGCCAAGAGTTTGAGTGTAGCCCTTAGCAACTAGCCTTGTTTTCAAGCACTCAATAGAGCCATCCGGGTTATATTTCATGGTATACATCCACCGGCACCCAACCATACGCTTTCTAGGAGGCAAGTTCACTCTAGTGATTAGTATCGATATCGCTAGTCAGCGATACGAAACCCCCCTGGAGACACTAAAAAATTCGACGATTCTTGTGTATCGACGATATTATCGGCCGATATCGTCAATATCTCCTTTTGTATGTTCTTGATATTGGCGATACCTGGACAATATCGTCCAGCCGCACAAGAGTTCCTTAGTTTTTGGAAAAAAAATGATTTTTTGTTTGATTTTTTTCTAGTTTCTCCTCTCCCTAAAAAAAAAAAATTCCAACTCTGCGAAGGGGTCATATTTTGTTGTGTCTAATTAGCCATTTTCTAGGTTTTGTTGAGTCCCCATATCAATCTAAGCCATATAGGGTAGCTTGCATTGCGTTGAACTCGAATAGTCAAAAGATTCAAAACTGCATTTGGAGGATACCTAGTCAGTTGCATCATCCATAGGTATATTTCTCAATTGTCTTGCTTGTTTTACTTTGTCAATGAATTGGTTGTGTTTCATTAATGTCTTCTTACATTTATATATCTTATGGAATCAATTTAAACAATAGTTGCATCAGTTCAGTCAGACAGCGCATAGCTTAGGATCCTTTTACAAAGGAACTCTATTATGTGGACTTTTGTTTTTACATATTATGATTTAAATATGTGTATTAAGGTCCATTTTAACAATCCCTGAAGTTTCATTGAAAAATTCAATCAATTTCCCAATATTTCCCCATGTTTCCCAAAAAATACAATACATTACGCGATACAACCTATATATCCCTAGCGATATGTGATATGTATCTGTATCCCAAGGGTGCTAAATGTAATGCGATACCGATACTGTGAACACTTCACTCAAGTCCGTGTCCTAATACGATGCATAGTGGAAATTACCTCCTCCATTGTTGTCCTCCACCCGTGATGACTAAGGGCATCATAGTGGGGCTTAGGGACAACATCCCAAGACAAGGCAAAGACAAAGGATTTAGAGGGCTGTAGGCGATGATAAGAAACCACATTTGAGACAGGATGAAGAGTACAAGAACTTTTACCTTTTTGAAGCACAATTGGAAGATTGTTCTCGACATGGATTGTGGTGGAAGTAGGAGCCTCACATGGAGAGATTTTGGTGGTATGTGAGTCCATAGGCTGGTCACTAGATGCTAGTGGACCGGGAGTAGGAATGTTCATGGTTATGGGAAGTAAACGGGGGTTGCTTTGGAGGTTAGAAGCGGAGAGCTCCCCCTCATTATGAGATGGTGAGAAGAAGGGAATTTCCTTAAAGAATGTAAGATATGCACTAATGAGCATTTGGTTGGAAATGGGGTCGAAAACCTATATCCCATCTTGGTATGTGAATAACAAGAAAGAAAACTTGATGATTCGTGTATCAAGTTTGTCCCAAAGCATGTTATGTTTATGTACAAATGCAGTACACCCAAAGATGCATGGCGGCAAGGGAAATGGATTACTTGTTGGAAATAAGAAGGAGAGTGGCATATGATCTCGAAGTACAGAAGAGGGAAGCCGATTGATGAGATGACAAGCAGTGAGAATAACATGACCTTTTGCAACATTCATACGAGTCAGCAGTGCTTGGTCTACTTCAAGAAGGTGACAATTTTTTCTCTTGGCAACCCCATTCTGTTGAGGAGTATCCGTACATGATGTTTGATGTGTGATTCCTTCCGTTCCAAGGTTTTCAGTAAATGACTGGGACATGTATTTTCCAGCATTATCAGTTCGAAAACACTGAATAGTTTTAAATTAATTTTTCACTTTTGCATGGAATATTTTGAAAACGTTAAACACCTCTGTTATAAAATAAAGTTGGTCGTCGAAGAGGTTTAAGACCCAAGACCTGCGAGCGCCTTTGACTCCGTAAAGGAATGACCCAATCATTCGACCAACGAGCCCCTATGGTCGCAGCTCGTATATCGCGTAGACGCATCCTTACACACTCCCGAATATGCGAGCAGGACTGGTCGCAGGATGTGAGTGCGGGATAAGCGATGATGTTCCGTTATCCGAATAGCCTTGGTCTCTGGTCATCGACCGGCGACAACCCCATGATGCGAGTTGCCCTAATCTCTGGTCTCTGATAGGGACGTCTTTCGTTTTATAGTACCAGCAGCCCCTTTAGGCCGGTTTGGGGCTTGTCTCTGTTCGTAGCTCCAAATCATGAGGAGTCTCTATGATTATGCGTAATCAACTCGACATCTAAAGTGGTTATGCCTTCCCTTTGTCTAAGGATAAGGATTAATGGGATAAGCACCTTATCCCTTAATATCAGCAGTGATCTCGACGGCTTGTGTAACAAACTGGACCACCCGGACCTGTATAAATAGATGACTCATTGATGACAAAGGTATGCAATCTAAAAACCCACGTCTCACACTTCATCTTACTATCGAATCCCGTTTGACTTAAGCTTCGGAGGGCTGACGGCCAAATGCCGGCCACCCTTAGTTTTCTTCTTTGGCTTTCAGGTCTAGAGGGGAGCTCGCCTGAAGGAGGCTGAACGCTTGGAGGAGCCTGTTACCAGAATTAGACGTTAACAGATTGGCGCCGTCTGTGGGAACTTCTCGGAATTCAATTCGCTTTCATCACCGATTGTCACCTCCCACTATGCCCCCTAAGAAGACGACTCATCCTTCTACCTCAAGGCAGATGTTACCCTCTCCAGACATCCTTGAACCAACGCCCAATCTCCCTTAGACTGCTTCGACGGGGATTCTCCCGGAAGAGCCTAACCTACCGTCACAAAATCCATTTCACGATATATCTGGTGGCTACGATGGTGTTATGCGTTTCGTCGGAGATACACTCCTTACCCTCAAAGCTGGGCTTCAAACCTTATCTAATTGGTTTGATCAGCATTTTCCCAAATTGCAGTAACCTCCAGAAGGACCGCTACTACAATTTGCACCAGTGGCTTCCAGACATTCCGCAGATGAGCCACGAGCTCAGCGAAATCCTCCTTCAAGTCCCATGCCACTCGGCAATCAAATTCCAGCTCCTCCACAATCTATCCACTTCAGCACCTCTCGGCAACAACGATCTCAAGGATCTGGTGTCGAAAATCGAGTTATACTTTACCTTGGAAAGGAGATCTCAGGAGAATCGAAGATCGTTTCGCCGATATGGAACAACGGTATCGATCCAACCTCCCACCTGCTGCTTTTGCATCAATCCATCGAGCTGAACCCCCCTTCACCTGCGAGGTAATGGAGGCCCCTTTGCCTAGAAAATATCGAACGCCTAGCATCGTCCCATATACTGGTATCAGTGATCCTCTCGAACATTTGGAGACGTATAGGTCTCTTATGGAGTTAGAAGGATATAGTTCGGAAATTATGTGTAGGACTTTTTCCTTAACTTTAAAGGATGCAGCGCGTACATGATTTCGAGGCCTAAAACCTCGGTCTATAGAATCTTTCTCTCAATTATCGGATCTTTTCCTCTCTCAGTTCATGGGAAGTATCTGTACCAAAAAGCCTGCATCTCATCTATCAGAGTTAAAGCAGCAACATGGAGAAACAATTAAGGAGTTTACAGTTTGGTTTATAGCAGAAGCCGTCCAAACTGAAGGTTATACTGAAGATAAAGGCCTCACTGCCCTTATAGCAAGAATCACAAGCGAGAAATTTCGATTCGCCCTAGATAAAAACCCTCCTAAAACCATGACTGAATTTTAGGCCAAGGTTCAAAAATACATTAATGCTAAAGAAGTTGCTTTGGCTCGTCACGGTATATAAGGGAAGAAACGTAGGTCTGAGGAGATCTCTTCCTCTGATAGGAAATATTGGCGCCATCGATGGGATCGCTCCCCTAAGAAGCTTTACTTCGGTAAATATCGTAACTATACGCCTCTCAATCAATCTCCTGAGAAAGTATTAATGGAGATGAAGCATAAATCTTATGTAAAATGGCCTCTAAGGATCAAATCAGATCCTGAAAAAAGAGACGAGGAAGTTCTGCTATTTCCACAAAGATCATGGGCATAATACCCAAGATTGCATATCTCTGAAAGATCAAATTGAAGCTCTCATTCGGAAGGGACATCTTCGGGATTACGTCGCGCGACATGATCGGTCGCCTAAAAGAACCGATACCTCATCACGAAGAAAAAGGTCGCCTCAGCATCATCCTCCACAGGAAGATGTGGAACCCACTAGTGAAATTCGGACCATTGCTGGAGGTCCAGCTTGCGAGGCAGATTCTCAAGCTTCAAGGAATGCATATGCTCGGAAGGCGTCTCAGAAGCCTCAACACATTTATTGGCTCGAAAAATCGTCCGATACGTCAAATCCTAGCCATCACCCAATCTCTTTCTCTTGAAGATGCTGAAGGAATTCATTTCCCTCACGAGGACTCCATCGTGGTCGCATTAAAGGTATCAAACTATTTAACTCATCGTATTATGTTGGATGCAGGTAGCTCTGCAGACGTCCTTTATCTAGAAGCCTTCAATAAAATGACACTTGCCAGAAATTTACTTAAACCTATCTCCACCCCCCTGTTGGCTTCGGGGGTGAAGTTGTAACACCAGAAGGGAGCATCGACCTTCCTATCACCTTCAGAGAAAGTCCAGCCAAAATCACTGTTTTCGTCAACTTCCTAGTGGTCGATCGAAAATCAGTGTACAATGCTATTTTGGGTCGACCCTCGCTCACCAAAATAGGAGTAGGTTTACACCCCCTGTATCTATGCATTAAATTTCCTACTCCAAGTGGAGTCGGGGTAGTACGAGGGAACCAAAAGGAAGCTCGAGCATGCTACGAAATCGCGGTACAAGATCGAAAAATGTCCAAGCAGCTCCTATTATGATGATTACAGGAGACCAAGCAAATCCCCCGATAGCAACAGCGTTGGACCTGAGGGAGGATGCTCATCAATCAGGGACCCTAGGAGAGGAGATGTCGAAATCCACCTATCTAAACATAATCCCTCCAAGAAGGTTTGCATCGGATCCTCTCTAAGCTGTGTCTTTCGAGCAAACCTGATCAATTTCCTAGTCGAATATCAGGATGTATTTGCTTGGTCTCATGAAGATATGCCAGGTATCGACCCCAACATTGCGGTCCATCGTCTAAATGTTGATCCGAAGTGTAAACCCATTCATCAGCGTTGACGAGCGTTCACGGCCGAAAGGCAAATGGTAATTAAAGCTGAGGTCGAAAAATTATTGGCCGTCAATTTCGTCGAAGAGGTTGACTACCCAGAATGGGATCGCGAACTGTGGTTCTTGTCCACAAAGCCAATGGTAAGTGGAGAATGTGTGTAGATTACTTCGATTTGAACAAGGCGTGCTTAAAGGACAGTTTCCCGATTCCCCGCATCGACCAATTGGTCGATTCAACAGCAGGGCATGCCTTGCTTAGCTTTATGGACTCTTATTCTGGTTACAACCAGATCATGATGCATCCGCCCGATCGTTAAAATACTACCTTTATCACTGATCGAGGCTTATATTGCTATAAAGTAATGCCTTTCAGTCTCTAGAATGTGGGTGCCACCTATCAGCGTTTGGTCAATAAAATATTTGCTGCACAAATTGGTAAGAATATGGAGGTTTACGTCGACGACATGCTCATAAAAAACGTCATGGCCAATGATCATCTCGCGGATCTCCAGGAAGCCTTCGATCTAATGAGGAAGTATCAAATGAAGTTAAATCCAAAAAAATGTGCTTTTGGGGTCTCTGCTGGAAAATTTCTTGGATTTATGGTTGGTCAACGGAGGATCGAAGCAAATCCCGAGAAGATAAAGAGCCTTGATTGAAATGAAGTCTCCATCCACTCTCAAAGATGTCCAACGATTGGCTGGTCGCATTGCATCGTTGAATACGTTTATTTCGCGTGCTTCTGATAAATGCCTTCCTTTCTTTAAGCTTCTTCGCACTACTGCAAAAACCAACTGGGTATGGACCTAACAGTGTGAGGAGGCATTTCAGCAACTGAAGCAATATATGAGCGCGCCTCCTATCTTATCCAAACCTGTTCCACACGAGCAGCTTTTTCTTTATTTATCTGTATCTTCCACGGCCTTTAGCGCCGCCTTAATAAGAGAAGATTTTGAGGTCCAGAGGCCCGTTTATTATGTCAGTCGAGCAATGGTAGATGCTGAAACTCGATACTCCGATATGGAAAAATTAGCTCTGGCCTTAATGACTACAGCCCGGAAACTACGACCTTATTTCCAAGCCCATTCTATATTAGTACCTACGAATCATCCATTAAGGCAAGTCCTTCAAAAGCCCGAGGTATCTGGGCGGTTGACTAAATGGGCAACTGAGTTCGGCGAACATGACATTACATTCTGTTCAAGAACCGCCACTAAGGCCCAAGTCGTAGCCAATTTCGTCGTTGAATTTACATACTCGATCCCCGCTGATTCCACCTCCAGCAATGACCCTGCGATCAGTGAGCAGGCACCCTGGTCGCTTTTTGTAGATGGGTCTTCATGCGCCATTAGCAGCGAAGCCGGCTTGATCCTAATCGCTCCTGACGGATCATAATTCCAATATGCTTTACGCTTCAATATTCATGTCTCGAACAACGAAGCAAAATATGAGGCCTTAATCGTCGACCTCGAATTAGCAAACGTGCTCGCAATACAGAATTTACTTATTCACAGTGACCTCAACTCATAGTTAATCAAGTGCTCGGCGAATTCGAGGCGAAAGAAGAGCGAATGACTTTGTACAAATCTCGAGTACTTATCCTGCTCGCAAAGCTAAGCAAATATGAAATAATTCACATTCCTCGCGAGAAGAATAAGCTCGCAGATTCTCTAGCAAAGTTAGCTTCCGCACCAGAGTCTGATTTAACACGATCTGTTTCTGTCGAGCATCTCCATGTTCCGAGTATTGATCAAGTCGCTCCAGAACAAGTGGTTACATTGCATTTATCTCCATGCTGGATGGATCCCATCGTCCTTTACCTCAAAAGCGGACAACTCCCAGACGATAAAAAATCTGTGCGACGAATTCGATACCGTGCTGCCAGGTACACCTTACAAAATGGAATATTATTACGTAAAAGTTTTACTTTACCATACTTAAGGTGTCTCCATCTAGAAGAGGCACACCGTATTTTCGATGAAATACACCAGGGGGCATGTGGTAATCATCCCAGGGGATGATCTTTAGCATATAAAGCAATGAGGCAAGGGTACTACTGGCCCACCATAAAGGCGGACGCAATCGAATTTTCCAAGAAATGCGACAAATGCCAGCGATATTCTCCTAATCCCTCGCGTGCCATCTGAGCAAATGACACCAATGGATGGCCCTTGGCCTTTTGCCCAGTGGGGAATCGATATAATCGGACCATTACCCACCGGGAAAGGCCAGAACAGGTTCGCAATTGTAGCAGTTAATTACTTCACCAAATGGGTTGAGGCAGAACCTTTAACCACAATCACTGAAAACTAGACTACTAAATTCATATGGAGAAACATCATATGCCGTTATGGGCTCCCCCATGATATAATCACTGACAACGGAAAACAGTTTGACAACGCTGCGTTCTCCAATTTTTGCGAAAAATGGAATATATGAAGTATTTGAACCTCCCCATATCATCCTCAGGCTAATGGACAAGTGGAGGCAGTTAATAAGATTATCAAACATCACCTGAAAACTAAACTTGATGAACGTAAAGGTATGTGGCCTGAACTTTTACCTGAAATCTTATGAGCTTACAAAACGACGACTCGTGCGTCAACTGGAGAAACCCCTTTCTCTTTGGCATTTGGTACCGAAGCAGTTGTTCCAGTCGAAGTTGAAGTAACCTCGTATCGAGTGGAGCAATACGACCCAACAAGCAATGAAAAGGGTTTGAGGCTTCACCTTGACCTTTTGGAAGAAAGAAGGGACGTATCCCTACTTCGAGCAGCAGCTTACCAACAGCGTATAGCTTGCTACCGCAACGCAAAGGTCAAACCCAGAGCTTTTCAGCTTGGCGATTTAGTGCTTAGACAAAATCTTGGAACACTTGCTCGTTCGTTGGATCCGAACTGGGAAGGCCCCTATCGGGTTATCAAAATTGTACAACCAGGTACGTATTATCTAGAAGACATGCGAGGAAGACCATTACGTCGCCCTTGGCACGTGGAGCATCTGTTTCAATATTATCCATAAAACATTCATGTATTAAGTACATGAATCACGTTGGAATAAAAATCATCTCTTTCGTTACGGCTAATCAACTATGAATCTCATAATTTGGTCGCTGCTCCACTTTGGACCAGAACAGCCCTGAAGAGAAGACAAACGTTCTCTTAACCAAATCTTCTGCTTACTGCAGAGCCAAAGCCTCAATCGATAGATCAATTTATCTCTACGTGGACATGGTCACCAAGACCCCTGGATTGAGCCTAATTCATTTTTCATGAGTTAAGTACCTATGCATTTAACATACAAATAATTTATTGCTAGAGGAAGCCAAAATGTCAAAATGATTCTTTTTATTACAAGTCATTTAAAGGAAAAACATCAAGATTGTTTTTACAATAAGGGAGCGACCAAGATCAATATAAGGAGAAAAAAGAAAAGAGAGGAGGTGCTCATTCCCGAGCGTCGCTTGGAGGAGGAGCTCTACTCTTGACCTCGGGGCCCACCTCGGGAACCCCCGCAGCTTAAGTAGCTTCCGTAGCTTCGTTTTCAGCAGCTGCTTGCTCTTCAGCAGCGACGACGGCCGCGACCCTCTCGAATTCCTCCATATTGAATGATGGAGATATTCGCTGCACCACTCTCAATGCGAGGTCGCGACCAGCATCGTATGACTCATACCGCTCATAATCATACAACTGTGAAGTACGGAACTCCATGACACCTCGGGATTCCTCTTCAGATAACATTTTAACGAAGGCCACTCTCTCCTCCTCCCAATGAATGGAATCATCTTTGAGCTGCGTGAGAATAGACCTCTCTTTCTCTAAGCTATCGTTGACTTCTTTTAGTTGCGACCTGCTCCTCCAGAGAGATTTTATCTTGGTGGAAAATCTCTCTCTCTTTCTCGATCTTCTCCTTCATCTCCATGAGCCTCACGAAGTTCGTATTCAAGGTTTGATACCTGTCGGTCAAGACCTGAATCTTTTCAATGAGGATTTTTCTATCCTCATTCATATTCACGATTAGAGTCTCACGAGATTTGATGACTTGATCTCTTCCTTGGACCGCCTTCTCCAAAGCAAGTCTCTTCTCCTCGGCCTTATCAATGATACGACGAGCAGTGATAATATCAAGTCTTGTCCGAATAAGGAGGTCCAGTCCCTGTTCAAGGAGAAAAAGAGTTATCAAAGGAACAAAGATCCTAAAAAAACAAAGGGAGGAAGGAGAAAAACAAGTCAAAATTGAAGTATATTTACCTGGATCATCCTCACCCCCACATCCAGAGAAAGATCCTCGGGACTGGGCTCGGGAAGAGTACCAAAAGTCTGTGGGGTGATATTTTCAAATATAAACTTGCAAATTGGATGCAAGTGACTTGGGATATTGAATGTCCCAACTCCAGATGGCTAAGCCACGACCAGCCCAGCAGTGCTCGCATCTTGAGCAACAGATGGCTCATGAGCAGGAATCAACTCGCGAGCAACTTCAGGCTCGCGATGCCCTTCACTCGAGGGACGACTTGGCCCCGCCTTGTCGATTCTTGGGGAGTTATCAACGATATCAATAACCGGCGGCTCTGGAGGAACCATCGGAGCATTCGTCGTAGACCCAGGAAGGGGGTTGCATGGTTGCGAGCCTCGTGCAGGCTCATCCGACCGACCAGATGGATGAGATGGACCGGCTGTCGTCTTCTTTTGTCTCTTCGAGATGGTACCCCTCAGGCGGGGCAGCAATCCTCTCTTCTCACCAATGTTCGCCATGGTAACTTCCTCCTGAGATATCAGTCCGGAAGCAGCAAGTCGTGGAAGTGAGAGGGTGGACTCGATATTCCTATCGCTAACTGACAGTTTGTAGATTTTAACGATCTTTTCGTCAATCCCCCCTTTCAAACTCAGCTTTCCTCTAGTCGGAATACCTGCGAACATGAGCAAAGCTTGGTAAATAGGAGATTAGGACTACTACGAAAATTGTGGCAAAATGAAGATTTACCCACCTTCACCAAAGAAGCGATTCACATTATGGCCTCCAGGGTTGGATCCTACGTCAGATTCCCAATTTCCGGAGGCATAAAACCACCGTTTCCTCCACCCAGGGTAATTCGAATTGGGTTTTCCCAAAACGTAATTATCTCGGTGCCAGTAGCACAGATAATACCAACCCTCACTGGAAGGAGCCTTCTTGAGTTGAAACATTCTAAGGAACTCTTCGGTGGTTAAATCTTCATTTCCGGCTTGTTTCCAGAGAACAAAAGCACTCAGAACAACCCTCCAGCCATTTACGATGAGTTGTCCGGGGGCAATTTTGTAAATACGAAGTACGTTTCGGATAAAAGGGTGAAGGGGAAGATGCACACCAAGAATAAAAAAACAGTCGTACAAGCCCACGCAGCCCGGAGGTGGAGAATCCGGAGTCTCTCCCTCTTTAGGAAACCGGAGAACGACGGAGTCAGGGATCCGATATCTTTCCCGTAACTCATTTAATCGTTCCTCCATTATCGAAGGTTACCCGGACGCAGAGTATCTCCCCGCAGGGACTCTTGCGTTGTTTGAAGAGGAGGAATCTGGAGTTGCGTCCCCCAAAGGAACAACTTCATCATCGGAATCTCTCACCATTGCCGTTCAAGGAAGAAAACAAGGAAATGAGAATACCTCAAAGAAAAAAAAAATATAAGTCACTCCAGAGAGAGACAGGAATAGGGAGAGAAGAAGAACTTTTTTGAAATCCTCGATGAAACTTCGAAATGAAGAAACCTCCGCAGGCTTCGTATATTTATAAGCAATCATTCCTTCAAGATTTAGACGACACGCGGCGACCATTCGTTTGGCACGATAGTCGAACGGGCATGGTCATTAACTCCGAAGACATCTGGCGGGCGCCGCTTCATTTCCTCCCAGTCGAATAGTTGCGGAAAGCTGGCGCTCATAAATAAGGGCTCAATCATGTACGACTACTCCTCCAAAAAACGCATTAGGCGGTTACATGTGCAGACAGACAAGTCCTTCGCTTAAACTCCTCAACGCCAAGGACTTGGGGGGCATCTGTTATAGAATAACGTTGGTCGTCGAAGAAGTTTAAGACCCAAGACCTGCAAGCGCCTTTGACTCCGTAAAGGCATGACCCAATCATTCGACCAATGAGCCCCTATGGTCGCAGCTCGTATATTGCGTAGACGCATCCTTACACACTCCTGAATATGCGAGCAGGACTGGTCGCTGGTCGCAGGATGTGAGTGCGGGACAAGCAATGATATTCCGTTATCCGAATAGCCTTGGTCTCTGGTCATCGATTGACGACACCCCCATGATGTGAGCTGCCCTGATCTCTGGTCTCTGATAGGGACGTCTTTCGTTTTATAGTACCAGCAGCCCTTATAAGCTGGTTTTGGGCTTGTCTCTATTCGTAGCTCCAAATCATGAGGAGTCTCTATGATTATGCGTAATCAACTCGACATCTAAAGTGGTTATGCCTTCCCTTTGTCTAAGGATAAGGATTAATGGGATAAGCACCTTATCCCTTAATATCAGCAGTGATCTCGACGGCTTGTGTAACAAACTGGACCACCTAGACCTGTATAAATAGATGACTCATTGATGACAAAGGTATGTGATGCAGGACAACTAACCACTTGCTCTAAAAGCTCGAACTGTTAGAGTGTGGCGAATCAATCCCTTTATCTCATAGCCCAGGTTGAGAGGGCCCCGAATCCACGGGTTCACCTCAAGGCCCCGAATCCACAGGTCACCCTAGGCCCTCGGTCGAATCCTCCTACGTGGGCCCCGAATCCACGGGTGGGTCCGAATCCACGGTCCCCCTGAGTCCACAGGCACTGAGTCCACAGCCAACCCCACCCCGAATGTGCTCCTGAGTCCACAGGCCGCCCCACTCGAGCCCGGTGTGAAAATGCCCCTGCATTATTCACCTCCGGTGAGTAGTTTCGAACACGAGACCTCCCTCTCTGATACCAATTTGATGCAGGACAACTAACCACTTGCTCTAAAAGCTCGAACTGTTAGAGTGTGGCAAATCAATCCCTTTATCTCATAGCCCAGGTTGAGAGGGCCCCGAATCCACGGGTTCACCTCAAGGCCCCGAATCCACAGGTCACCCTAGGCCCTCGGTCGAATCCTCCTACGTGGGCCCCGAATCCACGGGTGGGTCCGAATCCACGGTCCCCCTGAGTCCACAGGCACTGAGTCCACAGCCGACCCCACCCCGAATGTGCTCCTGAGTCCACAGGCCGCCCCACTCGAGCCCGGTGTGAAAATGCCCCTGCATTAGTATGCAATCTAAAAATCCACGTCTCACACTTCATCTTACTATTAAATCCCGTCTGACTTAAGCTTCGGAGGGCTGACGGCCAAACGCTGGCCACCCTTAGTTTTCTTCTTTGGCTTTCAGGTCTAGAGGGGAGCTCGCCTGAAGGAGGGTGAACGCTTGGAGGAGCCTGTTACTAGAATCAGACGTTAACAACCTCATATTGATCATGCAGTAGATATACTCAGATCATGTGTGAATAATTAACAATAAATGTAATAAACTAATGAAAATTAAGTAAACTTGGAAAACACATTGGTCCCCAAATATCTGAATGGACTAAAGAAAATGGTTCTGAACTACGATTATTAGAACTAGGAGAATAAGTTGTTCGACTGTGCTTTGCTAACTGATAAGCTTCACATGATGGTACTGAAAAAGTAGAAGAGGATTAGATGATTAGGATGGAAGAAGAAGAGAGAAGAAAGGGAAGAAGAGGAGAGAGAGTGAGAGAGAGTTTTAGGGTGAATCTTGTGTATTTGTGCCACATGCCCACCACACAAAGCTTTATTAGAATAAGCATATAGTACACTGTAGGAGGAGAAAAGATGTGCACATGCACTTACAATCAAAGAGCCACATACTAACATACATATATACTAATATTCTCTAGACTCCCCTTCAAGTTGGAGCATAGATGTTGATCTTGCCCAACTTGTTACGAACACGATGAAGAGCATCTCGACTTAAAGACTTCGTAAGAACATCAGCAAGTTGATCCCTGGACCGAACAAAAGGAGTGATGATTTCCTTCGAGGCAACTTTCTCCCGAATAAAGTGATAGTCAACCTCAATATGCTTGGTGCGCTCGTGGAAAACAGGATTACGAGCAATATATATGGCTGCCTGATTGTCGCAATGAAGAGAAACAGGGCCCGAAGGAGAATAGCCAAGTTCGTCAAGAAGGGTGCGAAGCCACACGAGCTCACATGTAGCATGAGCCATAGCACGATATGCTGCTTCAGCCGAGGAGCGCGCAACAACTGATTACTTCTTACTTTTGCACGTGACAAGATTACCACCTAGGAAGGTACAAAACCCGGATGTAAATCGACGATCATATATACTACTCGCACAATCGGCATCGGAATAGCCCGTAAGATGAAGATGACCATGAGATTGAAAATGGATGCCAAGGCCCGGTGCTGATTTAAGATACCGGAGTATGCGGTAAACAGCCGTGAGATGTGAAGAACGGGGAGCTTGCATGAACTGACTGACAACTCCCACCGCAAAGGAGAGATCTGGACGAGTAATAGTCAAATAAATGAGCCGACCTACAAGATGACGGTACATTCTAGGATAAGAAAGAAGAGTACCATCATCTGACTGAAGCTTATGCGAAGTATCCATAGGTGTGGTAGCCGGTCTGCATCCTAGCATGCCGGTCTCCATGAAAAGATCAAGAGCATATTTTCGTTGGGATAAGGATACCCCGGTTTGGGAGCGAGCAACCTCGATGCCCAGAAAGTAGCGAAGAGGACCAAGGTTCTTTATCTCAAACTTGTTCTTCAAAAATTCTTTGACATCGCCCATGCCAACCAAATCACTGCCTGACAGTACAATATCATCCACATACACAATGAGAACCATGATGCCGGTCGATCGTCGACATATAAAGAGAGAATGGTCGGCATGACTACGAACAAAGCCAAACTCCATGAGAGCTTGACTGAATTTGTCGAACCAAGCACGTGGGGACTGTTTGAGCCCATAAAGGGCCTTCTTCAATCGACTCACAAGCGTAGGATTGTGGGAAGCAACAAAGCCTGGAGGTTGATGCATGTAGACCTCCTCCGCAAGATCCCCATGAAGAAATGCATTCTTGACATCTAGTTGGAACAAGGGCCAGGATAAATTGACGGCCAAAGAGACCACCACACGAATAGAATTAAGTTTTGCCACTGGAGAGACTGTCTCGAAGTAATCCACGCCCTGAGTCTGTGTATATCCTCGAGCAACAAGATGGGCCTTGTAGCGATCAATGGAGCCATCAGGAAGGAACTTGATCGTGTACACCCATTGAAACCCAATAGGTTTGTGCCCTGGAGGAAGAGAAACTAGCTCCCCAGTATGATTCTTCTCAAGAGCAAACATTTCTTCCATCATAGCCTTCGTCCAGTCAGGACTTTGAAGAGCGTGGGAGAGAGACCGGGGAATAGCCTGTGATGAAATGGAAGCTGCAAACGACTGAAAGGACGGTGAAAGATGATCATATGAAATAAAATTGCTAATGGGGTGTTGAGTACATGATCGTGTCCCTTTACGCAAGGCAATGGGAAAATCCGGACTTGAGGTAGGAGAATCACCTAAGCCAACATCTAAAGTGAGTGGAAGAGTGGACGGCGGAGTGCATGAAGATTTATCTCAACGATGATACACTCGCAGAGGCTTCGGGTCACCCAAATCACCAACAGAGTTAGGAATGGGAGGTGAAAGAGTCTTCCTATGATCACTAGTGACAAGAGGAAGGGGAGAAGCAGTATGCTCCCCCTCACTCGCAAGAGGATCACAGAGGGATCGACCGTGAGGCGAAAAAAAAGGAACATCTTCAAAAAATGTTACATCGGCAGAGATATATTTCTTACGAGTCGAGGGGTCATAACACTTATACCCTTTCTGGCTCCGAGTGTACCCTAAGAAAACACATTTAGTTGCCCTGGGACTAAGTTTATCATTACGACCATCCAAAATTTGAACGAAGCATGTGCATCCAAAAATTATAGGGGGTAAAGGAAATGGATTGTCATGAGGATACAACATATTAAATGAGGATTTGGAAGACAATATACGTGAGGGAATACGATTAATAAGGAAAGTGGAAGTAAGAAGAGCGTCACCTCAAAAATGCTTAGGTAGATGCATACCAAGAAGAAGGGTACGTGCGACTTCAAGAAGGTGACGGTTCTTTCGTTCTGCAATACCATTTTGTTGTGGAGTGTAAACACATGATGTCCGAGACAAAATACCATGTTTCTGTAAGAAGGACAAAAAAGGAGTGGACATGTACTCCCCCCCCCCATTATCAGAATGGAGGGTTTTAATTGAGCATTGAAATTGAGTGCACACTTCACGATAAAACACTTTAAACACATTAAACACTTCACTCTTTGATTACAAAAGGTAAACCCAGGTCATGCGAGAATAATCATTAATAAAGGTGATAAAATATTTAAAACCAAAAGTGGAAGTAACGGGGGCTGGTCCCCAGACATTTGAGTGAACCAGATCAAAAGGTTGAGATTTCCTTCCTGAAACACTTAGAGGAAACATAGTACGATGATGTTTTGATAATTCACAAATATCACAACACAAAGGTTTAGTAACCGAGAATGAAGGAAATAAAAGTCTCAATTGAGCTAAGGAAGGATGTCCTAAGCGGCAATGCCACCGTGTGATGGAGTCTCGATCAAGAGAAGAGGTACTTGAAGCAGCAACAGGTGTATCATTGAGAAGATAAACGCCTCCTCGCTCATGCCCCCCACCAATCACTCTCTTCGTCTGTAGGTTCTGAAAAAGACAATGAGAAGGGTAAAAGGTAATCGAACAATTCAACGATTTAGTAAGGGAGCTAACAGACAGTAAGTTTAATGGAAAATGAGTTACATGTAAGACTAAGGACAATGGCAAGGAAGGGGAAAGGGAGATGGAACCAATCCCAGAAATGGGGGCATGTGTTCCATCTGCGACTGTAACATATTGAGAGTGGGAGGAAAGAGAATAAGAGGAAAAGAGATGTGACGTACCGGTGATGTGGGAGGAAGCTCCATAGTCAATGACCCAGGAGGTGGTAGAAGAAGACGCTAGAAAAGTGGTACCTGACTGGGCCGAAGCTGCATGAGAAGGCTCAGGAACATCACGTATATGAAGCCGCATCAAAGCATCATAAGCTGCTCGAGAAATAATGAGTGACTCTCCAGAAGAAGGTTGCTTAGCTGCCAGGGTGGAAGGTTGTCCCTCAGGAGCAACAGTAGTTGTAATAGAGGCAACAACATACGTAGGATAACCATGGAGCTGCCAACAATAATCAATAGTGTGATTAGTTCCGGCACAATGCGAACAAATGCGGGAACTATCACGTCCTTATCCACGTCCACCACGACCTCGAAGATGATGACCAACACATCCCCGATCTCCCTCTCGGCCTCTGCCACGACCACCATAACCAAAAGTACGCCCTGAACTCAAGGATGGTGCGCGAGATCTAGGAAAAATGGAAGATGGATCTCCAGCGAGGTGTGCTGAACACTCTGGTGGTACAAAAGGATGTGAATGAAGAGCTGATATAGTAGCACGCTGGCATATGGCATAGACTGTTGTTAACGGAGGAAGGGGATCATTAACAACCACTTGATCCCGAACACTGAGGTAGACGGAGTTCAACCCTACGAGGAACTGCATAACACGAGTGTCATCCCGTTGCTTGCGAGCATGCTCATGATCGTCTAGACATTTCGAAGGAAGAGGTTGATACAAGTCCAGCTTATCCCATATGCCTCGAAGTGTCGAATAGTAATCTTTTAATGATCTTGAGTCTTGCTGGAATCGACCAATTTCTTGAATAAGCTGAAATACCCGCGAAAAATTTTTAGACTCGGAGTACATGTCATGAAGGGAGTCCCAAATGCCTTTAGCCGATGACAAAAACATCACGGAGTGGCTAACCGAAGAATCCATACTGTTCAACAACCATGCAATGACTTGATAGTTCTCCTTTGTCCAAGTCTTGTAGGTGTCTTCTGTAGAGCTTGGGGGATCATCCAGAATATACGACAACTTCTCACGGGCCCCCAAGAACACTTTTACAGATTGTGCCCATTGAAGATAGTTATCACCATTCAACTTAATCGAGGTGATTTGGAGTGAGTTGGGTTTAAGCGAACCCATGCCAAGATGAGATTGCCCTTTGTCCTCCATAAGAATGAGGGGTCCAAGTAAAATGTACTTCAACAAAGTCTCTAATAAGCAATCCTTTGAGGAGATGAGAGACTAACCCCAATCAACCAGAAAACTCTGAAAATACCACCCGAAGTACTCAAATCTGACGCAAACAGCCCAAAAATGACATGGCCGCACCTCTATTTGGGGTTAAAACCCACTCAAATCTTAATATCAGCCAAAAACTCCTCCAATATTAGCTTGAGTGAGAGATATCAGTCCATCTAGAGGAAAGAAACAAGAGAAAAGCTTACCGATTTGAGAAAAATCGACGAAAAACTGATTCGGGGCCCGATTTTCGAATTTCACTATTTCAACCAAATCACCATCAAGAAGGCTCTAAAAAATTCTCAAAAAATTATGACAGATCTTCTAAAATAGAGATCTATCAAACCCCTAAACTTTCAGCTCAAACGGGGTCCATTTGACCGTACGGTTGCTGACGTCAGCAATCTGACGTGTCGCCTCTCAACTCCCTTAATGCGGAATAGTTTGATCTTTGCTCTGATACCAAGTAGAAGAGGATTAGATGATTAGGATGGAAGAAGAGGAGAAGAAAGGGAAGAAGAGGAGAGAGAGTGAGAGAGAGTTTAGGGTGAATCTTGTGTATATGTGCCACATGCCCACCACACAAAGCTTTATTAGAATAAGCATATAGTACACTGTAGGAGAAGAGAAAAGATGTGCACATGCACTTACAATCAAAGAGCCACATACTAACATACATATATACTAATATTCTCTAGAGAAAAAACACTTTTCAAGGAAGGTACCAAGACCTTTAAAGTCTGAATAAATGGATGACCAAGTTGCGCATGTCACTGAAGAGGTGTGACTTCCAGACCACTAAGAGCTGCACCTATGCGTCCAGTTTCCAAGTGATACAGTCCACATAGTTCACGACCCCCACCAATCGTTTTCTTTGTTGCAACTTGCAAGGTCCTGGAAAACACATTAATAGGGATAGAAAGGAGACTTAGTGGAAGATTTTTGGGACGTATAGGGCACCAGGTGAATGAAATGTAGAGGATGGGGAGATGGTACCTTTACCACAAACAGTTGAATGAGATACATCAACAACGAATATGGGAGGATACGTAGTGGAGGTATCAAGGGTAGTGAAGAGGGATGCATTACCTGTCATATGGTCAGTTGCCCCAAAGTCTATCACCCATGCTGACACACCAGCGGATGCCATAGTACCTTCTGCAGGTTTCAATAATGTGGGCCCCTTGAAGTGTCTAAGCCTCTCAACAATGTGGGCCCCAGCAGAAAAAGAACAAAGTTCCACACAGTGATCTGGGAAGCATCATGTGTCAGTAACAATCACGCATTCGCACACAGTGGGCCCAGTAAAATATGGTTCAACAGTAGCAATAAGTGGGACTAGCACACGCTATCCTTTGAAGTGGCATGTGTCAGCAGCTGCTTCTTAACAAAGGAGAGATCAACTGTTAGGAGCTGATCAGAGGCGTTGAATAATGGCCTCTGGGTCAGCAATGACCTCTAGCGGTTGATCACCAAGAAGTGGGCCACAAATCTGTGAAAAAAATAGAGAATCACAGCGGCAGTGGTCTTGATGAATGATGATCTCAACAAGGAGTGGGCCCTATCTTGCTTTATCTTTTACTTAAGGATCAGCAACAGGTTAATGCTTGGTGGGTCAAACAATAGATCCAAAAGAAGATGCAATCATCAGATCGACAAGGTTGCAACTGCAGCAACAATGACGATTGAAAGCACGCCTGATGAAATCCCAACTGGATCTGCTTTTTAATTTTTTATGACCCAACTGGTTGAATAAGCAGATATATGAATCACTGACCCAACTGGTTGAATAAACAGATAAATGAATCACAGGATCTGCTTTTTCTATGACCCAACCGATTGAATAAGTAAATACGTGAATCACAGATTCATACTGCTATGTGTTGATTCAGAAGACCCGAACTGGTTCATCTTGGAATTGAGAAGGAAAAAAAAAACCACAGAAAAAAAAACTTAAGCTGATCAAACCCACTGATTATTTGAGCAAACCAGTGGATCGAAGAAGAAGATTTTTAAATTGTTTGTAACTGAAAGGATCAGCAGCAGAGATGCCCCAATATCATATAAAATGGGAGGGAGGGAGAGGACAGTATGAGAAGGGATTGTGTTAGTGTTATGTAGTTGCATGAGTAAGGGAATGTGTTAGTGTTATGTAGTTGCCTTTAATCCCAAAGATCTTGTATTTTTAAGCTGGTCCAATACATAAAACTGCTTATTCAGCTCCTTCCCACTCCTTATTCCACTGTATACACATACTTGTTCAACCAATGTCTTTTCTTTATTTTTCTACAGTTGGGATAGATGATTCTCCACCAATGGCATTCAGTTGCCATCGGCTTCACTTATGGGAGTGTGGATGTTCATTTGTTTATTGGGAATGGATGGATCACATCAAGTCTCTTAACTAAGCTTACCCATCATGCTTTGAATTCAGGTGTCCTTATGTGGGGTTTTGATGCACCTTTTGATGCTACATTAGTGGCTGACATGTAGTTGTTATTGGGTTCTCATGTTAAGATTCAACTGAGGTCCAATGTACTTCAATGAGGAATCCACTTATCACCTAGGACTAAGTTTAGTAGCTAGATCTTACTTTTTAGATGCTCCAAGCTCAATATAGCTGACCAACATCATTAAATGCTTTCAAAAGGTTTTGTGAAGGTTTTTAATTGTTGGATCTTTTGTTTTCATTGTATTGTTTTTGTATCAAGCTTGATGGAAAACTGACGGTAAGATCTTTTGATGTCCATTCTTGAGCTTAGCATTGGGTTTTAGAGGTCTGGATTGGTTGCCATAGTAAAATGGAAGAACACAGATCTATTTGGGTTTGTAGATTAGGCAGGATGATAAACTTTTCATGGAGCACCAAAGCATGTGCTACACTGAAACCCTAAAGCTCCTATAAATAGATCCTAGAACCAAGCCCAAAACATCACCCCTCTCTTCCTCTGGTAGACATCCACACACACACACACACACACACAGAGAGAGAGAGAGAGAGAGAGAGAGAGAGAGAGAGAGAGAGAGAGAGAGAGAGAGATTTCATCTCCCACCTCTTCCTTTTAACCGGAAATGTGGGAAAGCATTGGGGAAACACGGGGAAAACGGTGGAATTTTTTGGTGAAACTTCAGGAGATGCTAAAATACCCATATTTGCTTATTTAGGAATCAAAATATTGCAAAAAGAATGCATACATAATAAGTTTCCATTTAATGTGGGCCTAAATGCATGTACTATCATAAGAAATCAGTCCAACCATCTCATCTATCCTATTTATCTATCCAACAATCCCATCCATCCCATGCATCCCATTTATCCATCCAACTATCTCATCTATCCATCCAACCATCCAACCTTCTATCCAAACATCCATCGATATTTCATAATATTGACAACATGATATTTTGCTCAGAAATCGTGCACAACTGGAAAGGAAACGAAAGATTGTAGTCTCAATATCACCCATGTTACAATAATGATAATATCATGATGTTATTAATATTATTGTCAACACATTGAACACTGTGCATACAACCTGCGCCCATAAAAAAATTGAAATGGATTTTTTTTAATAAGTAGATTATTGGCGATACCATCAAAACATCACTGATACACTAGCAATATAAGTGACGCCTGGAATTTGCATTGTCGAAATTATTGGTGATACATTAGCAATATTGATACATCGGTAATACAAGTGACACTTGGAATTTACATAGCTGAAAATATTGGCGATATTGATACATCGGCAATACTTACCAATACATAGGAGATACCTAGAATTTCTGATACTATCAGTGTTATCTGTATAGCTGCCAATGCTATCGATATCACCGAGCTAGAGATACAGATAATATCGGGGATAATTCGAACAATGATTAGGGCTATTTTGGCCATTACATAATGGTATCGGTCACCCCCGTTAAGTGTTATGGGGGTGGACTAGTCCATTAAGGGGGACAAATGGATTGTATTTGCCCATATCATCCGATACATGCCGATATGCCATGTAGGCACTGATACAGGGTTGTCAAGGGTGATGGCTTGACATGGGCCAATACGACCTTATTAAGGTAAGGAAGGGATTTAACCTTGGCTTTAATTCTTGCAAGAACTTTAGAATGTCTATCATTCCATTTTTCTTTATTGAATTTTTAAAGAAGACTTTATAAGATCTTACGATATCGAGCAAGGTCTTTATAGAAATCAGAGACATAATTTAGGTAGCCTAAACCATTGGTTTTGATTACTTGTTCAAAGTTGGACAAATGTTTCCAAGCTATTTTATCCCAATATGCATTTTGCACCAAAAGCTACCAATTTGACCCGAATGTTCTATGAAGCCATCCTAACCTAATTCCAGAGTGTCTTCCTTGAATGCACATGTCAAGTCAATCACCCCAATGAAATGGCCTATTCCAAATGTAAAATTTCCAAGATTATTTTCCCTTCTGAATGGAGAAAAAATCTCAATGAACCATGATATGTTATTCATCCCAATGGAAAAGAATTTGCATATGATTATTATGACTACAAAGATGCATGGGAATATGTCTTTCTTTACCAAAAACCTACTCTTGGTTGCTTAGCTTCAATTAGAATGTTATTAAGGTACTAACATGGTTTATCCATAAATGGTGGAGACTCTATGGAGCCCCAATTAAAATTGTCCCAAAAAGACCTCTTGACAAACTGCAATTTCTGCCAATCAAGTCCCCAAAACATCCTCAAAACCAGCAATGATGCAGGACAACCTATTCTAATCATGTATGCATGTGAAACATATGAACGTAGCGGAATCATGTAAACAAATCAATTTAACATTTAACGAACATCATCATAACTAAGAAATCCATAAGAGAACATGTAATAGAAGGGGCCATCATCACATACACATTGTACCGGGTTCAGATTCATGCGTGGATTGGATCCGACGAGGAATAGAACCCTTGATCTTACATGGTTCCATCTAATCGTTCACGGGAATTCACTAGTCCAAGAAATTGGGTATTTTCTGGATCAGGGATTCACAAAATCTGAAAATCTGAAATAGACTTGTAATATCAGAAATTAGGTTGAAGGAAAGATGAGAGAAGAGGTGTAGAGGAAGAGAGAAAGTTAGAAGATTACCTGAGAAGAATAAGAAGAGGAAGAAGAGAAGATTTGAGAGAAAAGAAGAGATGAATCACTAAGAGATAGGAAGATGAAGAAGAAGCTCACCACAAATGTTTCTTTAGTTTCATTCACAATAGCATAATAATGAGAAATGTTTAGGGCAACACCCTTATAAAATTCAGAATTAAGCATAATTACCAAAATACCCCTACTAAAAAAAATTCAAAAAAAGATATTTGTGCAAAAAAAAAGTGCGTACCTTGACTCGAAGCTCAAATAAGTAAAACTGCATAAAATAAACTTAAATCTAAGATGCCCGATGGGCTCCGATGATGGTGCGATGAAGGTGAGTTGTGACGAACCAACAGTCCGATCACACCATCCTTGCAATCCAACGGTCCAATCATCTCCTCCAAGCAACTTACACATGCCACGAACATATGTGCAAGGTCTTTACCACAATCTAGGAACTTGGACTCAATCCTGGCTCATCATCAAACCATATGAACACGGGCAAGGTCGTCTCCTATGCTGGTACACTCTAAGGGCCTGATATCCACATCAAACGAACTCTTAATTCATCTTTTTATAAAAACTTCTATACCTTGGATTTTCCGATGGGAATACCAAATTAAGTCTGAACCCAATCTCCTTTCTCCCGCATTATTCAGAATAACCTACACCAAATGGTGGATTAAGTTTAAATTGAATTAGCCTGAATCCTCTATAAAAGTCTCTCCACCAAAATCTTTTAAAGAAACTGCTCTTGCAGATCTCAATTCACAAACTCAACAAGAATTAATTAAGCAGGTTAATGAGCTCAGAAAAGAGGTCTCTCTTCCCCGAGAACAAAGCATTTCAGGATAAATGAAAAATGTATCCCTTAGCAATCCAGAACTAGTTGACGTAGGCGAAGATGAATTTGCCGAAGTCATATTCTAAGCCTTCTTCGCACCAATCGAGTCATCAACAAAGCAATAGAGCCACCTCTAATAAAGCCATCAAGCCATCAAGCCATCAAATCAAGCATCGACAAGCCGATTACTATAACAAACAACAAATCAAGATAAGCCTCCGGATTTCAACCCATTTCAAGTCCGGATTTCAAGTCATTTCAAGTCCACCAAAATTAGATAAGATAAGCTTCCAGACTTCAAGCCATTTCAAATTTACCAAATTCAGATAAGATAAGCCTCCGGATTTCAGCTTATTTCAAATCCGGACTTAAAGCCATTTCAAGTCCGCCAAATTCAGATGCAATGAAGATGCGAATGCAATGAAGATGCAAGACAAATTAAAATGAAATGAATGAAGATGCAATGAAGATGAAACGAAGATATAGGACATTAAAATGAAAAGTAAATTTACCTTTGTTTATAAATTCAGTGTGTTGATGTTTTGTAAGACATGTCAGTTATGTCCTATAGAGCTTTGTTTTAGGTCTTCTTTCTTTTTGGTATCAAAGCAGGCCACATAGGTCTCGTTCAAGTTGCGATGAAACCCTTTACTCGAACTGGCCTCAATACTTCAACATTGGCTAATGTTAGACATAAAAGATTCCTTAATTTCAAAGACTCTTTGTTGGATCTTTGTTGAAGCAAGTCTAAGTAACGGACTTGCTTTCTTCTGCATAATTCCAAATTTCGTTGTCTCTTTAACAGACAGAAACATCTTGCAATTTCTTCAACTTGGTGTGCATAGGTTCAGAGAACATTGCAGTCATTTATCGTGTTTATTACAAAGTAATGAAAATCTTTGCTCCTAATGTTGCACATTCTAATCAAATTCGAGGGTTAACCACTTTCTTCTCACAAACATGACTAATCGAATCGTTATCCCTAAACCAATTTCCTGGAAAGACAGAGACCTTTCTGGCTCGTGAAAAATCCCAATGGTCCAAGAACCCGTCCAACAAGTTAATGACCAACCACATCAAATTAAACAAAATGAAGATGGATCTGTCGAAGATAACTTCGCAGATTATAAAACACTGGCCCCATCATCATTAACAATAAAAACAAAACCATACTTCTAATATCTCATATGCAACCTCTTAAGCTCCAAATTCTCTTGAATCATACAATCATATTGAAACAAATTTCGAAATTAATACGATCATTCAAGATCAACCATTCAAAATAGATAAAAAGGCTTTAGGTGATGACCTAAAAACTCCTCCTCTAAAAAATTGGTTTTTTTTACCAATTTTGATAAAAACGAATGTGATAACTTCAAATCTCTTTAGTTTCAAGAATGAAAAATCCAGAAAAGAATATTCCTTCCTTTACTTGGTTTTTTGAATACTATCTTAATAAAGACTCACAAAAGATTATGATGCTTCATATCAAAATTAAAAAAACGAGAAGCCTCCAGAGGGGAGATGATCACTCCACCTCTACCTCTACTTTGATCTGTCAAGATATTAGACACAATAGCTACCCCCATAAAATCCACCTCCCAAGTCACATATAATAGGTCAATTACCCCTAAAGATCTGACACATGTAATTGAACAAAATAATTACACCAATACCTACTTCGATGCCCTTGGAAAACAAATAGAAAAAGATAGGGCTTCTACATCCCAAAGTCAAACTCCCCTGGCATTAAAATTCCTTCAAACAACCCAACCTTCACTTTCTCACACTCAACCAATGTTCATATCTAAATATGTCCCAAAGCCTTTTATTCCTCACAAAGAAAAAATCTCGGAAGACTTTATCGAAGAGTTAACCCAACGAATAAATAACACCACTCTCAATAAAGATAGGACATCAGGTCAACGTTTTTCATAAAGATATAGATGACCCTATAGCCGAATCATCTGAATCAGATGATGTAAAAAAATTTCCTCAAATAAATAAATTAATGATTAGCAAAACAAAAAATAACCATCGACGACCTACCCCTGTTGATCTTCAATATGAACAACAAAATGAATTCTCAAAAGTTCACTTTGAAGGAAGTCAAATCTATGAGTGGAATTTAGATGGACTTTCTGAATATCAAATTATTCAAATGTGCAATCACATGCTTGTTTATCAAATAACTTGCGTTGCCCATCGCCATACTCAAGAACAGATTGTTGGAGCCATTGTTGCTGGCTTTACTACTCAATTGTAGGGATGGTGGAATGATTATTTAACTCCAAATCAACAACATGCCATAATGACATCTACCCAAATCTATTATAATGGTGACCCTGTCGTGGATGACCATGGTCAACCAATTGGAAACCAAGTCATAATATTGATTATCAATATACTACAACATTTTGTAGGAAAACTAGCTGACATTTCTGAGAAAAATAAAGAACAACCTATGCATCTAAGATGCCACACTCTAAGCGACTTTAGATGGTATAAAGATGTTTTTCTCACAAAATTATACAAAATTGAGACTTGCAAAGATGGATTTTGAAAAGAAAAGTTTATCTCCGGTCTACCTCATTTATTTGTTGAAAAGGTTAAGAACTATCTCAGAGACAGCACCGAAACCTTAAATTATAATCACTTGACCTTTGGTCAACTAATTCAAGCCATAAATCACACAGGTCTCAATATATGTACCGATTTAAAATTAAAATCCCAATTAAGAAGAGAGCAATCCAGTGGCAGAAAAGAATTAGGAGATTTCTGCTATCAATTAGGATATGACCCCATTGTCAATAGGGCTCTCAATGGGTCGGATCTAGATCGGATCCAGTTGGATCCGGCTCCAAGTCCGTATATTTGTAGACGGATTCGGATTGGATATGGATCCAACTCAGATCCAAAAGGTGATATCCATATCCGATCCTTTTATAAATTGTTAGATCCATTTCTGATCTAAAATCCATATAACCATTGGATTCGGGTCAGATCTAGGTCTGAATCCACCCACGTTACAAACTTAAAAAATATATAATATAATATATTTAATTTAGTAGAAAAATGATGCGAATCCCACTATTTATTGTCATATGGTCGACCTAAGAGTGGCATGTCACTATTTTGAGACATGCCCAAAAATAATCTGTAAAACGGATGGCCAGCATGAATATAACATATACAGTAAGGTGACAATGAGTCGGATCTTATTCGGATTCGGATCGAACTCGGATATGTTTCTGTGAATCCAAATCCGGTCCATTTAAGTAATCAGACCTATTTTAAGATCCAAATCTGCATTATACGGATTTGGAGCGAATCAGATCTCGGATTTGACCCGCTCCATTGAGAGCCCTAATTGTCAATTCCTCTAAAAAAGGTCATTCGAAGCACCAAAAATATTTTTCAAAATGATATCCTCAAAAATCTTCTCATAGAAAACCTTATAGGAAGCATCCCAAAAATTCTTTTAGGAATAACAAAAACACAACTAAGAATACTAATAAGAGTTATTGCCGTACAGGCACCTATCTTTTGGGCCATAGACGGATTAGTACCAACTTTTAAACTTATTCCAAATCAGTACCTAAGGATTGCAAACGTTAGTCATATTGGTACCCACCGTCTATCTTCCCTACGTATATGATACAAAGCCATATGGTATTTCTAAAAAGACGATATTATCCCTCCTTTTAGCCTGTCATCGGAAGCTATGTAGGGCTCACAGAGATGACCTAGACAAATTCACTCTGTCTATCCATTTCTGTTCATCAAAAGATTCTAATAAATGGAAAACTTAATCAAGTGGGCCACGCTGCATGAACAATAATATCTCAAATGTGCACCATTTAAACCTTCATTGAGCCAATCTCCACTATTTTGTATACCGTGGTCCACTGGTGATTTGGATCTGCTTCATTTTTAGGCTCATCCCCTAAGTTTAATATAGAAAAACGGATAGACGGTGTTGATATATACAACAGATCAGCAAGGTGGGCCCTACAAATTTACAACCACTAAAATACAACTCGCCTAACCCTTCTCCCCAGGCGCGGCTTCACTGGATCCCCGGATCCACCGAGGTAGGTGGATCCCTTACCGTGCCATCCACTGTGTGATGTGTGTGTATTACATCCACGCCGTCCATTCATTTTGAAACTCATTTTAGAGTATGATTTAAAAAATGAAGTAGATCCAAATCTCAGGTGGACCATAATACAGTAAACAATGGTACTCAACCATTATAAGCTTCTCGTGGGTCACAAAAAGTTTTGGGTCAAGCTGATATTTGTTTGGTATCTTCATCCAGGTCTTTGTGACCTTTTAAATAGGTTGGATGGAAAATAAACATTCTAGTGGCCTCCATGAAATTTTTAATGGTGTGGATTCAATCACTACTATTTCATGTGGTATGGTCCACGTAAGATTTGGATCTACTTCATTTTTTGGATAATGCTTTAAAATGAGCTTTCAAAATGCATGGACGGTGTAGATTTAAGGTACATACATCAAAGTGGCCCACAGTTGGGGATCCACCGACCTCAGTGGATCCGGGGATCCACCTAAACCGCGCCCCCTCTCCACCTCTTGGGCGCAAATTTCCTACGAAAGCCTTGCACAGGAAGTTCCTGCGCTAGGAACCAAGGTGGGGCCCAAAGTGATGTTTTTTGATAAATCCACCCCGTCCATCCGTTTTGGGAGCTCATTTTAGGACATGAGAACAAAAATGAACCGGATCCAAGATTCAAATGGGCCGAAAACGTGAGGATTGAACGTCCACAGTTGAAATATTTGTGGAGCCGCAGGAGTTTTGATTAAGGATAATATTTGTGTTTCCAGTTCATCCCAGTAGTAGTGACGTTATGAATGGTATGATGTCATATAAACATGACTGTGGACCCCAGGGAGGTTTCAACGGTAGTAATTTACCTACCCACCTTTTCCTTTAGTGAGGCCTACTTGAGTCTTGGATCCGGTTCATTTTTGTTCTCATGTCCTAAAATGAGTTCCCAAAACGGATGGACGGGGTGGATTTATAAAAAAAAATCACTTTGGGCACCACCTTATTAGATGGTTGGAATTGTTCAATCGCAGAATGTTGGATCCAATCCATCCATGAGGTGGGCCCCACTAGCTGGCCCTGGTTGTCATGCAATGGGTCCACACGATGTGGATAAAACATAAACATCATGGTGGGTCCCCATATCACACCCAATAAGGGTGTCCGCCAGCAGCAGCGTCCTTTGGATGCTGTCTGTTCCAGCGACCCTTGTTATTGTTATTATTGTGCTTTCCCAGCAAGGTGGGGTCAACATGGAAAATATAATCCGTCCATCGAATTGGCCAGCTCATGGCTTGCCCAAAGAGATCTGGTTTGGACATAATAGACAGCATAAAAAATCACAGTGGGCCTAAAAAGGTTTCAACAATGGAAATTATTCTTGTCAGTATGGCCCATTTGAAATCTTGATCTTCTTCATTTTCAGACCCATGATCTAAAATAAACTGGAGAAACAGATGAACTGCGTGGATCTAACATATACATCATGGTGGGGCCCACGAGTGGCCATCAGACAGCTGCCAAAAAGGGCAGCGACTTGACCCCACCGTTCCATGTGGTGTGTTCCACTTGAGACTCGGATCCGGCTGATTTTCAGGCCTTGGCCTGAAAATGATTTGACAAAATAGATGGACGGATGGATGAAACACATATATCATGGTGGGGCCCATGAGTGGGGCCCTATTACCACCCAAAAGGGCTTTCGCCCTTGCCAACACAAGACAACAACGTCCTTTGGAAGAGCTGCCTATACAGCAAGCACCATCATCATTCTATATAAGTAGGGGTAAATGCGTCTTTTTGTAACAAAATGGATGTCTACGTTACTCCTCTGTCAATCAATGTCAACAAAGTAGTAAGATGTCCGTATATTACAAACCTTTGGTACTGATTTGGAATAAGTTTAAAAGTAGGTATTAATCCGTCTATGGCCCAAAAGATAGGTACCTGTACGGCAATAACTCTACTAATAATCATTGTTATAAATGTGGCAAACCTGGCCATTTTGCCTCAAAATGCTTCTCTTCAAACTCTAAAAGAAAAATCCATAAATTACAAAATCAAGAAAGTTCACACACCTCTGATTCAGAATCCCCCTCTAAAGAAAACATCTGAAGAAAACATTAATGAACCTTGCAAAACCAAAACGTGTAACTGCCACAATTCAACTACTGAAGAAGATTCTTCTTCTCTTTCTCTCATGACAATCACCGCAGAAGAAAAGGTTATTTTGGAAATGATCGATCAAATCCAAGAACAGATTGCTGGAGCCATTGTCATTGGCTTTGTCGGTCAATTGGATGGATGGTGGAATGATTATCTAACTCCAAATCAACAACATGCCATAATGACATCTACCCAAATCTATGACGATGGTGGCCCTATCCTGCATGACCATGGTTAACCAATTGGAAACCAAGTCATAGTATTGATTATCAATATACTACAACATTTTGCCTCCAAATGCTTCTCTTTTGGGAGGTTCAATAAAATTAAAAGTGGCGCCCCTCCAAAACTGGCCTCTTTCACTTGGTTGGTAGGAAGATGGCGCATTCTCACAATGGATGACCTTCCGAAGCGAGCTATGATCCTTCCCAACATATGTCGTCTTTGTATGGACGATTCAGAATCAATTGATCATATATTCTTGAGTTGTCCATATGTGCATCAAGTGTGGTTGCATCTTCTTAAAGCCTTTGAAGTTAGTTGGTGATGCCCGATTCAGTAGACTTATTGTTCTGGATGTGGCATGCCATCCAGCTTGCTAAAGGAAAGCGATCTATTTGGCGTTTATCTTTATTAGCAGTCCTTTGGAATATTTGTGGTAAATGAAATGCTCATAGCTTTTGCAACAAAGCAAGACCATGGGAAGAAGTCGTGCGGAAGATAAAGAGGGATGTAATGGAATGGGCAACAACTATTAAAGGAGCAAACATTTCCACAATCAAAAGGGGAAGCAAATTGCGTACCATACTGAGTAAACTATGTGTGGCCCACGGTGATTTATTTATTTTATCCACTTCGTCCATCCATTTTAATAGATAATTTTAGGTCTTGATCCTAAAAATGAAGCATATACAAATCTCAAGTGGACCACACCACAGGAAACAGTGTGAATTGAACTTCTACCATTGAAAAATTCTTGGAGGCAACAAAAGTTTTAGATCAAGTTGATATTTGTGTTTTCCTTTTATCCATGTCTTTGTGATCTTATGAATAGGTTGGATGACAAATAAACATCACTTTGGGCCTTAGGAAGGTTTCAATGGTGGAAATCATTATTCCCACTGTTTCCCGTGGTATGGTCCACTTGAGCTTTGTATATGCTTCAATTTTGGGCTCAACCCCTAAAATGTGCTGGAAAAACAAATGGACAATGTGGATAAACCACATACATTCACAGTGGGCCCAACTGAGTTTACTCAGTACGATAAGAGTGTTAGTGCACTTTTTTATGGCATACTAGTGTACTTTATTTGTCAATCATGTGTGTCTATGTGTTGTAATGTCGGTGGAGCCTTGGCAAGGTAAAGACTGAAGATTCAAGTGGACAAGTATCATCAAGGAATAAGAAACATGTAAATGAGATGCCTTAGTGACCCTAACCCTTAGAACCAAAACAACTAAATCCTCTAGATGACTTGGACCATATAAGGAAACCCTTAGTCATAATCATTAGCCTTAGATCATATAGAAAAACATGATAAGTTAGGCTAATTAAAGAGGTGTTAACTGCTGTAAACAAATTGGCCCAGATAACAGTTTTCGATTGCACTTCGATGCCGTCGAAATATATTTCGATTCATCGAAGACCAGTTCGATTCCATTGAACATATATCCAGCAAAATGCAAACTCTTTAGACGATCTTCAATTCCCTCAGACAGCCTTTCAATTCTATTGAATTGGCTTGTTCGATGCCATCGAACTGTATGTCCAGCAAACTGAAGAAACTCTCTGGACAATTTTCGATCCCATCGAAAGTGGGTTTTGACCCCATCGAAGGTATATTCGATGCCATCAAAGCTGAGTTTGATGCTGTCGAAGATTCATGAATCTGCCTATTTTTTACTGTTAGAGATTTATCTATAAAAGCTGGGGAGTTTATTTTTGGGCTTAAGAGAGGGATTTTAGAGATTTAGAAGCCACCATTGTTGCATACACCCATATGCTATAATTTTAACTCATTTAAGACATCTTCATTATGATTCATCACAAGCATGTAGCATTCAAAGCTCATGAAGAAGATGATCTTGTTCCCTCTTGATCTCTAGATGTTTTAGATACCTACACCATAGGTATATCCTTAGTCTAAATTCTTCTAGAGATCCAATTAGGTGGAATTCCTCTAGGCAACCAAATCCTACTAAGTTGTAGAGAATTACTCACCACCTCCTCACCTTGGGCACCTCCTCACCTTGGGCATCTCCATCAGAGCATCAAATCCAAGGTAGCTGATCTCGGAGCTAAAGCATTGGTGACGCATCGGCATCAGTGATCGGGGGAGCAAGGGGTAGCTGATTGAAGCACGAGAGATTTGAGATCAAGCAACTTGAAGTGGTGCATCAATAGGGCTCAATTCTGAGAAGTAAGGTTGTCAATTGTAGAGTCTAATATGCTCTTTCCCCGTGGAGGATTGAGTATAAGAGTTTGAATTGCCAAACTCGATAGGTTCAGTTGTAGGACCTAAGCCCTTGTGAGAGGGCTAAACCAAGTCTTCGTGTGGAGCCTCTGGCGAGAGTATACGTATGTTGTATAGGTTGGGAGGAACCTTGTTAAACTCCTTAGTTAGGTGGAACCATTAAACACCTTAATAGGTTGGGAGGAACCTTGTCAAACTCTTTCGTTGGGTGGAACTATTAAACACCTCGGTAGGGTGGAACTGATTTAAAAGACCTAGGTTGTGAGGAACCTGATTTAAACTCCCTAGTGAAATCCGGTGTGCTCAAGGAGTGAGTACTTGAACCAGGAGTGGAGTAGACACATAGTCGAACCACTATACATGCTTGTGTTTGTGGTGGATTTGAGCACATTGTTAATCTAGCATTGTATGTTTAATTGGTTAATTATGAATGCTTGATAGGAATGTATGCTAGGCACTAGATAAGCACATTCACACACAAGATGAGTTTTCACTAATTAGTGTAGACTTGAGCTCATATGATCCATTCTCATATAGTCTATATAGGTTGCATAGATTAGGTGCTTGATTAGTTATATCATTTATTAATCTATGCTTATTAGACTAGGTTACTTAATTGTGTAATCTATTGCCGGTCTATGTGATTGGACCCACTAAGGCTTAAAAGCTGAAGTGTTCTTGCTTGCTTAGCTTAATTAAGTAGGCGAAAAGAATTTCAAAAAGGTCCTAATCACCCCCTCTAGGACTTAGCCATAATTCTAGTAGCTCCGTCAAGCTTCCGCGTATAGCGTAGGGTGTCGTATTAGATGATCTGATGCAATTTCTAAGAGCGTACTGAGTAGCGTAGGGTGTCGTATTAGATGATCTGATGCAATTTCTAAGAGCGTACTGAGTACGCGTACTGAGTACTCAGTACGCAATCTGATTTCATCAAAAGGGTAAAGGAGTAGGAGGGGACCAACATGCCCGCGAGCGAACCCTCTAAAAATTCTATCATTTCTTTATAACTGCCAAAGAATAGCAAACAAGAGCACCCTCCAACCATGTGCCCATTTTTGTTAGCATCAGGTCAAGTGTTTGAATTGGTTGAAAAATGATGAGAGGAGACCAAGAGACGAAAGATTGTGAAGAATGGGAAGAGAGAATATCGAGCAACTAGAAATGCGAGAGATTGTGAAGAGAGGGAAGAGAGAATATTGAGCTGTAAGAAATGTGAGAGACTAGTGGTTGGTTATCGAGGGGAGCATCTGTGATGGCGATCGAGTTCTCTTAGACGGCCCGATTGGTGAAGGTACGGTCATCGCTGAATGCAAGGAAGATGGAGACCTTTGTAGAATGATGCTACAGAAGGACCCAATGATGTGTTCCGATGGTAAGGAACTTCTAGCTGAAAGGAGAGGCCCTATCCCTCATTTTGGTTGCGAACATAGTGGTGTCTTAGGGAGAGCCCCTGCTACGCATGCTAACTACTTGGTTCCCAGAGACAATGGATGGACTTTAGTTACCAAGAAGAAGAAAGCTCCCGTCATAAAAGATGTACTGATGTCTAAATTCGCTCATTTCCCCACCATGTTTGTTTCAAATTTTCCGGTCGAGTGGGATGAATACACAATCTCTTGAGTTTTTCAGGAGTCAGGAGAGATCAAGTAGATCGTTCTCCCTAGAAGAAAGGAACTTTGGTGCCTAGAGGCTTTGCCTTTGTTAGGATGGGCTCATCAGAAGTTGTTGCATTGGCCATTTCCACTCTCCATTAGTCCCTCTTCAATAGACGATGTATCTCAGTCCAGGAGGCCTATTTTGGCTCTAGACCGGAGCAACAACAACAACCCCTCCGCAGGGCGGAGGACCGGTGTCAACCCCCCTCTGCTGATTCGAATAAAGGCACCAAAGTTCCTCCCTAGCCTCACATGGTGTTCGGACACTCCTGCAAAGATCTAGTGGGAGTCAGCTCACTCGACGAACAACACCAGTCTGCGGTAACCCCTCCTTGCGGCCCCTATAAGCCCAAGGTCCAAAAGGTCATCTCCTCTACTGGCCTGGAAATTATGGTGGATGAGTCCATGATCATCAAAGCTTCCGCCTCGTATGCGCAAAGCCTGGTGATTCGAAATTGGTTCCTTGACCAATGTTGATGTCTGGGTGGAGTCCTTTTGCCAGCTATTAGAAGGTAGTTTCGGCCTCAAACCCTTAGAGAATTCAGTCTTTCTCCTCAATCTCAGGCCCAAAGCAAACCTCGACCCCATCCTATTGGCGGGAGCTTCTTCTCAATATGGCCTCGTGTCCTCCATGTGCAAATGGGAGGACTTTTCTTCAGTTTTGAAGTTTCCTGGTACCATTCTTTGGCATCCTGCTCGAACTATGGAATCTGGAGATCCTTTTAGCGTTGTGTTTGTGCATGGGTGAGGCCATTCAGTTTGATCCCTATTACCGAGTCTGGCTGGGAGCTGAGATTGGCCCGACTTCAAATCTTGAAAAAAAAGAAGAAGAAAACACCTCGACGCGGTGATATCCAAAATCCCTATCATGGTTGGGAAGGATGGATTGTTCATCTTGGTTTTGCCGGAGGATCACCTTGATAGGGCGACCAGCTTTCATGTCGTCCTAACTATTCTAGGGAGCTCGATGAAGGTGCACCGCTTGTTGGATGCTTCGGCAGAGCACCACAACCAATCCAATGCGGTGGGGGTGTACACATGGAAGTAAAGGTGTCTTTAGTTCTCTCCCCATCTCCGATCTTAGCCGTTGACACCTCTACAAATGTTGATGGTTCGGATTGCCCCACCCTCAACCATCCATCCTCGCCATGTGTCAACTCAAATGACCATTTGACGATCTCAGGCTCTCGAGAGATCGAAGCCTCTAATTTCTCTATCAATGAGCCCCACGTAGTTACGATTGATGTCAGAAAATCTCTAGCACTCAGAGAATTGAGGGGAGCCTCGAGAAGTGACCTCTCTCCCTCTCTCCCTCCCTCCCTCCCTCCCTCCCTCTCTATTACATGGCAACCAGACGTGCCCTTCATGACGACTTTGTAGCAGAGAGAGAGAGAGAGAGAGAGAGAGAGAGAGAGAGAGAGACTCTTGCATCTTGAGACTTTGTCATTTAATGCTTCTCCTGCTACCATCCACAGGGCATCAACATGTGGCTTTGTCGAGTCGTCTTTCGAACCAGATATTTCTGCCCCGTCCTTCGACTTTAAGAGCTTTGCTAGTGATGATGACGGCTCCGCTGACATGTCTTCTTCTCATGCTTCCTCCCTTTCATCCTCGGCCGTTGATTCCCTCTCTACGCTCTCTCAACCATCCTTTTGCCCTTCGAAGTCTCTCACTATCGAGCCCTTTTCCCCGTCGCTTCCATAAGCTTTTAACAAATGGCATTGATGACCACCTTGATATCCTAATCCCCTCTACCTTTGCTGTCAAGTCTAACCATTCTACCCTAACTCTGGTCAAGCCTCACCCTTCTAACCCAGTTACCCCTCTCCAATCCTTTCCTCTTAAGAAGTTTCCTCAATCCTCTTCCTCTCCTTTCGAAATTCAAACCTCTATGACCATGCTCCTACCAAGTCGTAAGCTGCCTATGTCCATCATTTGCACCCCCCTCTTCTAGTTCGAAGAACATTTGCACCCCCCTCTTCTAGTTCGAAGAACCCTCGTTGGGCTTTGGTTTCAACAGGCCTTTCTTCCTGACCTTTCTTACCCGATGCTTTTATTATTGACGTGCCTCCTCTGCAATCGATTCCAAATGACATCCCCCTCCAGAAATCCATAGCCTTCCCGACTTTTTGGAGTACGGGGGGTCTTCTCTAACCACAAGGAACTCTAGAGGATTATTGAGGCATATATGGAATTCAGGAGATCTCTGGGTATGTCATTCGAGGATTTAGAGGAGGATTATCTTACCCTGTTTCAGTTCATTAAGGAAAGTGGGATCAAAACATCATTGAAAGCAAGGAAAAGTCCAAAGTCTTCTTGAGGATGGAGGGATCTGATGAATCTCGAGTCTTATGTTAACTAAGAGGTGGGTTCTTCCTCTCGTTCTTTTAAGAAAGGTAGACGAGGTAAGTTATCCAATGAAGATAATCTCTTGGAACATGCGAGGCCTCAAATGCGGCAGGAAAAAAGCATCATAGGTCAAGGAGCTTCTTCGTATGTATAAGGCTCAAATTATTACTATCCAAGAGACCAAGCTCTCCTTGGTAAGTCACTTTGACCTTGATTCCATTTGGGGTTTAGGCGAAAAGATTGGATTTCCATGGATGCTGTAGGCTCTTCAGGGGGAATTCTTGTGGCCTAGGATGCTAACTCCGACAAGACTCCCTGATTGGAGCATTTGTTGTGTCCGTTGTTCTAAGAAATCGATCTTCAAGGTTCAAATGGATTTTCTCTTTTGTGTATGGCCCATGCATTGCTTCCTTGAGGCACCTACTTTGGGAGGACCTTAACATTATCAAGGACAAATGGACCCTTCATTAGTGCATTGGAGGTGATTTCAATGTGATTCGTTTCTCCTTTGAGAAATCCAATGTAGTCATATCTTGAGGAGCGTGCAATTATTTTCTAACTGGGTTGTGGAGAAGCTTTACTTGATTTGTGGAAAAATCTACTTGATTTAGCATCTAGAAGAGGAAGGTGTCATCTGGGTTGTGGACAAGTTTTACTAGATTTAGAATCTAGAAGAGAAAGGTGTTAATGAGATTGTTCTCCACAACGCAGTCCAATGTAGTCATATCTTGGGTTGTGATTTCAATGTGATTCGTTTCTCCTTTGAGAAATCCAATGTAGTCATGTCATTGACACCTTCCTCTTCTAGATGCTAAATTTACTTGGACTAACTAGCAATCTCCTTATCTTGGCTTGATAGATTTCTTATTTCTCCCTTTTCGTTGGAAGCTTTACTTATTATGTTTTAGAGTGGCCTCCTTTGACCAGTCTCAGACCCCTACTCCATTCTTTTAGATCTAGTTGAAGAAATTGGGGCCCCAAATCTTTCAGATTTGAGCTCTCTTTGAGCTCTCTTGGCTCGAGATTGATGGTTTTCCTTCTTTAGTCTCCGACTGCTGGTCTTCTTTCTCAATTTCTGGTAGCCCAAGTTTTGTCCTAAGTAGTAAGCTTAAGCTTCTTAAGCAACACCTAATCATTTGGAGGAGAGACACTTAGGTCGACCTCAAGGCTACCATTTCTAACTCTCTTGACTCCATCCACCTTCTAGACTTTCAAGAGGAGTCTAACCCTCTCTCGGAGGAGGAATTATCTCAAAGGGTCTGTCTCAAAGAGGAATACTCTAGGGCAGTCTGGCATCAAGAAATCAAATGGAGGTAGAGATCCAGGGCTCTTTAGTCAAAGGACGGTGATAAGAACACTTGCTACTTCCACATGAGAGCTAGTGTGAGAGTTGGATCCAAAAAGATAAGTAGCGTGTCTGATAACGGTTCTAAGTTAGAAGACCCTACTCAGGTATGGAACTTCATTGTTTCCTTTCACTCTTCTTTACTATCTGCTGAATCTTGGTCTAGACTTTCTCTGGATAACCTGGACTTCCCTTATATCCTTTCTGAGGAATTCTCAGCTCTGGAGCCTCTTTATTTGAGGCTGAGATTAAAACAGTTGTCTTTTCGTCAGCAGGGACAAGGTCCCTGACCCCAATGGCTTTCATTTGGCCTTTTTCCAAATTTTCTAGGACATTTTGAAGATTGGATTAATTGATTTCCTCTTAGAATTTCACAACTCTGGTATTTTATCTAAAGCTATGGGAGCCTCCTTCATAGCCTTAATCTCCAAGGTTGATGGAGTAACAAAGCTCAAAGATTTTCGGCTTATTAGTTTGCTTGGAGCTCCTTATAAAATTCTTGCCAAAATTTTATCTACTAGATTTTGGCCTATGTTATCTAACATAATTTCAGAGGTGCAAGGAGCCTTCCTGGCTAATAGGCAGATCTTAGATTGCACTTTGATACCTCACGAATGCATAAATTCTCGCCACAAAGGCTGTTTGGGTGGTCTAGTCTGTAAATTGGACATTGAAAAATGCTTTGAAGCTATCTCAAGGCTCAAGATTAACTTTTTAAAAGAGAATTGTTGGGTATTAACATCCCTTTTTCTTTCCTTTATAGATTGGCTAAGGCTTTTGGTTGCAAGGCTGGCACCTTCACTTCTTCATACTTGGGGCTTCCTCTCTGTATTGGCAAACCAGCCAACCATCCTTGGGATATTGTCATTGAAAGAATGGAATAGAGCCTATCCCCGTAGAAAAGTCATTACTTGTCTCTAGGGTGATGGTTAACCCTCATAAAAGTAGTTTTGTCCAATCTTCTTTCATATTTTCTATCTTTATATAGTTGTCCCAAATCTGTGCTAGCCAAGATAGGCAAACTTATGCGTGAATTCCTTTGGAATGACAACTCCGATTGCCAAAAGTTCCATCTCCTAAGTTGGGCTGAAGTCTGTAGGCCTTACACGGAAGGAGGGGTGAGTATTAGGGTCTTAATTGAAGTGAATCAAGTCCTTCTAGGGAAATGGCATTGGTGCTTCGCCTCTAAAGTTGGAAATAGATGGAGGGATATTGTTGCTTGTAAATGCGGAGTGGAGGAGGGGGGTTGGTTTACCAAATCCTCCTTGTATAGGGCCTCCTCTGTTTGGAAGGTTATCTCCTCTACTCAGTCTTTTTTTCGGAAAGGCCCTTCATTCAGCCCAAGAGATGGTTCTAGGTTTAGATTCTGGAGGGGTCGTTGGATCTCCAACTACCCCCTAGCTAACTCCTTTCCTGCTTTTTCTAGAGTGTCCTCCAAGATCTCCATTTATGTTGCTGGTTGCTTCTCCTCTGATGGCTAGGAGAGATCTGTCAGAGACTGAAGTGAACAAGTTGCTGGAGTTATTGCAGCTCCTGCAAGGTATCCAGCCCAATCCAGAGATTGAAGACTCCCTTGCCTGGATGTTTCCTTCATCTGGCCAGTTCTCTTCCAAATCCTTCTGGTAATTCATTATTCATCAAGGGTCGTAACCCCCCTCATCTCTCGAATTTCCCCCCCTGGCATTATGGAGCTCCCCCTAAGGTCTCGGCCTTCGTGTGGATCTTTAGCCAGTGGTCGGACTCTTGCAGTCAATAATCTTCAATGGAGAGGAATAGTCATGACCAATGTTTGCTTGCTCTGCCTCGGAGAAGTAGAGTTCATTGCTCATGTTTCCATTCACTGCTCGTTCACTGATGACCTGTGTTCCTCCATCTTGATTAAATTCCATTCCACTTGGGTGATGTCGGGTGACATCTCATGTCTGCTGCATGCTTGGCATGTCGGAGGTTGTGGAAAAGACTCCCAAGCAGTGTGGTGTTTATCTCTAATGACCCGTTTGTGGAATATCTGAACAGAAAGAAACTCCTGCTGCTTTAGGAACATCTCCTCCTCTTCTTCCAAGGTCTCGTCTCAAATCTTCAGAGATTTGAAAGCCTTGTCTATCAACCTCAATCTCAATGACAAATCCTTCATCACTCCTCTTTTAGATTAGAGCAGACGCCTCGTTTCTACCGCAGCTAGGTTATGCCCTTCTCGACTTTAACTTACCTGGCTATGGCTTTTGTCTTTGGGCCGTGGTTGTTTGGGTGGAACAGGTTTCCCCTGATCCTGTTGTGTTTGTCGTCTTGAGTTTGATAGTTGTTTTTCAGGTTTCTTGGTTTTCGTCTTATCATTTGGTTTTTCAGTACAATTGGTTTTTGTCCTCTAGAGTTGTATAGTTGTTTTTCAGGTTTCTTGGTTTTCGTCTCATCATTTGGTTTTTCAGTACAATTGGTTTTTGTCCTCTAGAGTTGTATAGTTGTTTTATGTTGGCTTGTGTTTTCCGGTTTGGTGTTTGCTCCATTTTGGGTTGCCTTGTCTCCATATATAGGGAAAAGGTACTATGCGCTCGATCCCATGAGGTCGAGCTGTATGGGCCCCACTGTGATGTGTGATGGGCATTTAGACCATCAATTAGATGCACCATTTCGTGGTGGGCCATGGGCCTAAAAATCAAGGCCAATCCATGACTTGGGTGGGCCACACCATAGACAACAGTTAAGAGTGGATATCCACCCATTGAAACCTTTATGATTGTTTCTAGGATCGATTGAGATGTGGTTGACAAATCCAGCCCATCCATTGTGCGTGTCCCACTTAAACAAGAGGTCACACCAAGTTTCAACTGTATCCAAAACTTAGGTGGGCCCCAACAAGTGTTTTTAGATGTTGTAGGCATGATTTTACACTCTTTCAGTTGGTATGGCCCACTTCAGTTCCGATACAGCTGATTTTTGGGATATATCCCATAACCAATAGGGGACCCACCAAATGCATGGTGTGGATGCCCATCACACATCACAGTGGGGCCCACACAGCTTGACCTCATCGGGACTTCCCATGAGGTCGAGCACATAGTACCCCCGTGACCCCCCCCCCCCCCCACCCCACCCACACACACACACACACACACACCTGCGCACAGTTCTCACAAGAACTCATGAGCACTTTTTGAGAACTCATCACACGTGATGTGAGCCTAAAATCTGAACCGTCCATGTGATGCAGCACCCCAAGAAACCCTCAGGGCCCAACTTTTACCTTGATCTAGAACTTTGGTAGGCCATGGGAAAAGGAAACAGTTTCTTCCCTTGATTTGCCTCTATCTATCTCTCTCTCTTTGCTATGGCCCATCAGAGTTTTGGATCATATTGAAAGTTGGGCTCTGGGGATTTCTTGGGGTGCTTCATCACGTGGATTGTTTAGATTTTGGGCTCACATCACGTGTGATGAGTTCTTAAAAAGTGCTCACGAGTTCCCGTGAGAACTCGTGAGCATTTTTTGACAACTCAACACGTGATGCGAGCCCAAAATCTGAGCCTGTCCACATGATGCAGCACCCTAAAAAAACCCCTGAGCCCAACTTTCAACCTGATCCAACCAGTGGGCCGTCGTAGAGAGGCAAATCAAGGGAGGAAACTGTTTCCTTTTGCCATGGCCCACTAAAATTCTGGATCAGGTTGAAAGTTGTGCCCTAGGGGTTTTTTGGGTGCTTCATCACGTGGATGGCTTAGATTTTGGGCTCACATCACGTGTGATGAGTAGTCAAAAAGTGCTCACGAGTTCTTGTGAGAACTGGTGCACAAGTGAGCATTCCTCTCTCTCTCTCTCTCTCTCTCTCTCTCTATATATATATATATATATATATATATATATATATATATATATATAAGTAATCTTCAAAATAAATAAATAAAGTGTTTCAATCTTGATTGTCATTGCCTCAAGGCTAGAGCATCCTCCCTTTAGTGTAGCCACCACTCTGAAAAATAATCTTTTTGAAAGTTACCGTTCCGCTGAAGTGTTGAAAGGGAAATAGGAGCAATGAGCTACAATATCTCTGGAAATTCATTAACATTTTATTTCTACAATTTTGTTCTCGCATAATCACATCAAATACATACCTAGGTAATTTTTTTTTTTACGCACTTCCCACTAACAGTTCTGGGGGAGACAGCTGTGATGAAGGTAAAGAAAAACAAAATGATAAAATTCTACTGAATCTCGAAGCTGAATAAACAATGGTAAATGCTTAATCAATTGTGTTATTGTTGTATTTGGTTATTGATATCAAGTTCGGATCTTTTGATCATATCTTCAATCTTTTTGAAACTTTGTGGGAGTGAAAGCCTTTGTATTACTCAAAACTACAAGTTTAGAAACTTGCTTACTCATGAAGTAGACAAAGTAAGAGTTAATGAATATAAAAAAGTAATTGAAAAGCTATTTGAAGTATACTTATTATTATTATATTTGTTGCACGCAACTCTGGATGTAGACTATTTATTAGCTTCCTTTTTTTTCTTATTATTCTTCTAAGATCCACAATCCCATTTGATTGTGAGCTTCAGTCATTCTATTTCTCATAGGTAAAACTCATGCAAGCCTTTTCACCTCCACGTGAGGACTTTTGCTAGTTGCTCCATGGCTTTTACCATATCATGTGTTTTCATCTGCCAGTGGCGCTCTCATCGCCACACCCAAGTCCTGATAAAGGATGGTTGGGTCAGGTTGACAACTGTCGTTAAAATTTGGCCACAACTTTTCTCATGAATCCTACATATGAGATTCAAATGATAGTGGAATGGTGGAATAAGATTCCTGTAGTTATTCACCAGCCCCAAGTGTAAGGCTACGATGTAGTAATCAATCGTGAGACGAGATCGTCCTCAGGGATTAGTAACTAAATTGACTCTTAACTCTTCTAACAACTTGGAATAGCAAAGTTCAGAGATTAGAATTTTTGAGATTTAGAACTAAGTGTATACAGTAAAGTAAAGATGGAAAAAAACTCGAGAAATTAAAGCAACTAGAGCACCAAGGATCCACTTGTAGTAGATTAATGCCAATCCATTCATCAAGCACAAGCGCACAATTGGAATCAAAGTCCCATCTCTATCCAATTGGAAGATATTGCATTCAACACTTAACAATCCAAACTCAATCTAGAATCCAATTCTAGTTTTAATGAAGCATTGAGAAGATGAACTTGTAGCACTACGAAGTAATAACCATACCAGGAGATAATGGCTTGATCTAGGGTTATTACAATTCAAATCTCATTAAACCAATATGATCATTCTCAGAAACTTATAAGCAACTTGTGTTCGGAGTACACAAACTCTCAAAATCATCTACAAATATCAACTTTTATTCAAACTGTAACTTGAAAATCCAAAACTAAAGTTTAGAGTACTTGCATGAACAAATTTAGCGTTAAATCTAACTACAAGCTTCACCTCTTAGCCCTAGCTAAGAGGTCTAGCCAACCATAGACATGATTGAACTAGAAACAAATAGAAAAACTAAGAAGAACATAGAAAACTAGAAGAAAACTAGGTTGGAGGAGTTGTAGATGCTCCACTTCGATCCTCTCCACCTCCAGCAACTTCAGGACTCTTCTATGATGAGTTGGGAAGAAAGTAGATGTGTCGTTTTATAGCAAAAATCCGCCACCGCCTCGGAATATTATGGAATTGTGCAACTATTTACACAGTTTGGGCGGTGGACGACCGGTTGCAGCCCCTAGTTGACCGGTCTTTGCTTGCACAACAACTAACAAAACCGAAAATCGGACTTTGGTTCTTCTGGCTGACTAGTCGGGCGACCGGTCGGAAATCGCACTTTTTTGTCCGGCAAGCTTTTGCATAAAACTGTCTTCCACTTCTAATTTTCAGACCAGTTGGACGACCGGTTTGTGCTCTCAACAATCGGTTTGGAATGGGCATTTTTAGTCTAGCGAGCTCAGCAGTTTTCCTTGATTTTTAGACCGGTCGGACGATCGGTCTTTGGAGACCATTTCTTCATGATTTCTTCTTTCTCTCTTCTTTCTTTCTTGCTTCTTTCCTCTACCCCTTGGCTCTTCTTCCACTGATCTTCAATGTGTGTTAAAGTGGTCCTTTTATCATAGAATTCATGAGGTCTCTCTCTCATTCCTACAAATACAAATACATATATAAGATAGGTCTTTTATTACTCAAAATTATGCATAATGTGTAATGAATTGGGGTTAGAATATGCATAATTCAGAGCTCAACAGTAGCCAACCCCAATTAGTTGGTATAAGGCTTAGATGATGATAGTGATGATTATATCTAGGCAGTGTTTGCATTATCTCCGATATTATCGAAATATCCCCGATATTATCTCTATTTCTAGCTCAGCGATACCGATAACACTGGTAGCGATACCGATAACACTGATCGTATAAAAATTCTAGGTATCGGCAATGTATCACTAAATATCGCCAATGTATCAATATTGTAAATATTTTCAATTGTGTAAATTTCAGGCGTCGTTTGTATTGTCAATGCATTGATACCGCCGATGTATCGCCAATATTTTTTACTGTGTAAATTCCAAGTGTTGCTTGTATCATCAATGCATCTGCAAATATTTCGATAATATCGCCAATGTATCGATACACCAAAAATCTATATGTTAAAAAATTTCCATTTCATATTTTTTATGGGTGCATGGTTGTATGCAACATTCAATTTGTCGACGATAATATTGATAATATCACGATATTATCATTATTGCAACATGGCAATAATGAGACCACAATCTTTAGTTTCTTTTTCAGTTGTTAACGATTTGTTTGGAAATATCATGTGTTGCCGATATTCTGAAATATCAATGAATGTTTGGATGGAAGGTAAGATATTGGATGGATAGATGGGATGGATGAGATGGTTGGACTGATTTCTTACAGCATCACATGCTTATATGCCCCCATTAAATAGAAACCTATTATGTATGCATTCGTTTTGCAATTTTTTTATTCATAAATATGCAAATATGTGTATTTTATCATCTCCTGAGGTTTCACTGAAAAATTCCACCATTTTCCCCATTTTCCCTGCATTTCCGGTTATCAGCGATATTATCGGCGATATCGATATTGTTTCTGTATCCCTAGCTAGCGAAACTTGTAGCGATACCGAAACTTCGAACACTGTATCTAGGTAGAGGTTTGCTAATTTTACACACTTGGAGCCTTGCTCATCCACATGTAGGCACATTGGGCCAATGCCCGATCTGAGTTGTCTATCTGGTTGGAATGCTTAAATCTCCTACTTTGAAAGTCAGATTGTCTCAATCCTAAGGTGGGCAAAAAATGTACAAAGTAAATTGCTGGTTGAATTTTTTTTCTGGCCATCCATTTGTTTTGCATGCTCTGGCCCACCTGACGTGTCGGATGGCCTGATTTTTAGGCCATAACATCTAAACAGTCTAACTCACCTGACAGAAAGCTCAGATCCCTCAGATGTGTTCCATATTGGCACATGTGTATGGCCAGGGCACATGCATGCGGAATTGGCAAACATCACATGGTGGTGACAGATTTTGGGCCTCCCAACAGCATCATATTGCCTTCAGTCCTCACTGGCTAGCTTTACTTTTTACTCTTGCTAGGTGGGACTGACGAGGTCTCACTTCCATTTGTTGGGTTCTTAGTAGTGGAAACACATAAGAAACATGAGCTTACTATATCACCAAAACATGAATCTAGCCACGCCCACTTGCTTGCACATGCATATTATAGCTAATTTGATCTAGGAGGATGGGAGCATACGCGGAAAGAAGCTTTAGTTGTTAAAACTAGCACGGTCATTAGAGACAAATGGAGATTATCGAGCATGTGGAAATTTCAATTCTTTTTTAAGTACCATATGGGTTAAAGCTGGCTTCTAAGTCTGATTCCATGTCCGATTTCAGTGTGATTCTTAAAAAAAAAAAAAACCGAATTGTAACCTAACTTGCTTTCATGGGAACACATAAGAAACATGGGCTTATTATATTTATTAACTAGCCCAAGTTTCTAATGTGGGTGCATTTGATTTAAACCACTCCAGATGAGTTGACTGGGTCAAAATCGTGAACTGACTCAATTTTGAGAGCATGCTTTAATTTAAGCTGAAGTTACTGCGTTTCAACCATTTTTATAGGAGGCTGAGTTCCCTATTCATTACTTCATTGCTGTGGGGCCCATCATTAATCCATCCAAGCCATTAATCTGACAGCCCCCATCATGGATGGATCATTCCCAGAATATCCTTTCAATTGGTAAACTCTAACCTTCCCATTGTTGGCATACACATACATGGTTAAAAGGAAATTTAGAACAAAGCACATTCAATGGAGGAAAAACAAAAGATTCGATGGCTAGGATATTCCAATTTGGTAAATTTTGGGGGAATGGTCCATCCATGATGAGGGCTGTCATATCAATTGCTTGGATAGACCAATCATGGACAAACCAAGTTCTGAACCGGGAAGTTCCCTGTTCAGAACGAATAGGAAACTCGACCTCTGTTTGTAGATATACCTTTTGGGGATGATATTATGTGGGTCTTCATAATAAACCCTACAAATTATTCTCAGAGCTGTCATTGGTGAACTTCTGTTGCTCATCAAAATTAGATTGTTTCTTCCGTTTATGTGAGTTCCATTCTAATGTATTGTCAGCAGCAAAGAAGACCATCATGTCGGACCCAAAGGACTTCAAAGGTTTTGGCTTTCTTTGGCTTGACAACCCCTCCTTATAAGCTAGTAAGTCACACCTAATATATTTTCATCAGAAAAATCTGTTTCTTCTTTTATACACTTGGACTGTCTTTTTATGTGCCACATTATTAGTGGTAATCTCCATGGCTAAATTTACATGTTCATGGCCTTTTAATGGCAATGAAGCTCTGACTTTTGCAATGCTTATATGTGCCTCTTCATGGCATGTATGTAGACATTCGAGCCCCATCTTTAAGTGATCTGGCCTGAAAATTAGGCTGGGCAAGTCATCATGTGGGCCACCCATGTACAAAAGAAATGGATGGTTTCAAAGAATTGCTAGAAGTCCACATTCAACATATACGTTTGGCCTGTGTGACAAGTGCCATACCTGATTTTGGGGCTAGGTTATCCACACGGTGCGGCCCACTCATGCACGGCATGAATGTCTCAAACACATGCCAGGTCAGCATGATGGTTTCATTTAGAGGTGCACATGATGAGGTGCATGTAGGCTAATAAAAGCTCAAGATTCCAGCTCAGATTCTACTTCATTATTGTGTCATGCGACTTTCTTCATTTTCCATCATGAAGCATTACTCATTCTAAGTCATAGAAGTACATTGCTTTAATTGATCAACTAACTTAACAGATTCAGAAGTTTTTGTCGTTTCCGTGCATGTCTAGGATGCGTTGGAACCATATATGAGCCAGAGGGCACTTGAAATGCACTGGGGAAAGCACCATCAGGACTATGTGGAGGACTTGAACAAACAGCTGGAGAAAAGCCCATTATATGGATACACAATGGAGGAATTGGTCAAAGTAACCTACAACAATGGGAACCCCTTACCAGAGTTCAACAATGCTGCTGAGGTGCTCCCTCTGATTAAACTGTAACATCTCCTTTTTATTTGCAAGGAATTATATCATCCTCAACCTGATGATATGCGTAGTACCCTCAGGAGTTTCAGTTTGTACAAGCGGGACCTTTGGTTCAGTGATCCAGACCATTGATATGGAGGGCCCCACAGTGGATTGGAAATTACTTTGTGACCTTTCAGATTGGAGGATCCTAGCCACAAAAAGTTTTGGAATTTTTCTTTTTCATTTGAATGGCTGCATTTTCTTTCTTAACCATTTATTTGCAGTCTACTAATCAATGGTTAGGATTGTCCTATCAAGGAGATTAGGGGATGGTCTCAGCTCTATTCATGTTTGTACTCTTTTATTAGTTAATGATAAGCTTTCATAACACAAAGAAAGAAATACCCTCATTAAAAAAAAAAAAAAAAAAAAGAACATAGCCCAACACTATATAACACAAGATGTGAGTAAATGCGTAAAATGGGTAAGATGTGGCCCAGCACTGTAACATTCCCCCTCAACCTGGTGCATAGATATCCACCATGCCCAGCTTGCCTAGTATAGCATGTAGCTGAGCATTTCCTATTGCCTAAGTTTACAAATGGAAAGCAAATTTCCTTGGAGGTAACTTTTTCTCTAATGACATGATGATCGACTTCGATATGTGTGCCTTGTATTTTAAATACTTCTAGGTTAAAGAGATTCCAGGAGAGAGGAATCTTGACCGTGTGGAAGAGGAAATCGGATTTGTGAATAGGTGGCAATAGATCATTGACTACATGTAACGCCTCAAAATTCAGGGGTTGGGTATGTCCATTATCCCCGATTTCCCGGGTGTCACTTTTAGTGCAGAAGCGTGTTTTAATAGTCTGATTCGATTCAAATGGCTTCAAATCAAAACTATAGGATTAAACCAAACAGTGTGCATATCTTATGAAAGTAGACTGTAGCATACATATAGTCATCCAACCCAACACAAAGTCCACACACTGGGGACCCAATATATACAAGTCCAAAAAATGAATAGAATAGACGTCCAAAAACCATTGTGTTGCTGTCCAAAAGTAAAGTTGAAAAGACACGCATAAAAGCCTAAAGGTGCTCGTTAGCAAATTGGAAGTAAGACCCGACGAAGACAGGGTCTATAAACTCGTCTGCATCCACTGGCGCCTCTACTGATTTTGCGCCAAAAGTATCTGGTTTGTATTTTAAAACACCTTCCTAGGTGGGAGTGATTGATCAACTTAGTGTTACTATTCCCTAAGTTACACATGTTATCAACACTTTCAATTACAGGTAATGAAGCATAACATCGCAATCAAGTTCCTATACTAGTTGAATAATGCATGCAGACATGATATACATATGTTATGTTCTAGAATAAGAAATGGTGGGGCTCTCTCACCTACCACCCCAACCCCCAACGGACCAATGCACGGGAAAAGGGTCAGGGCTGACATAACTAAGAGGGCAACCAGATACCTGAACAAGTACGTGATACATGCATGTTTGCCAAGTGATTATTAAGTCTGTCTTCAACCAGCAGCATTAGCGAAGCTAGAACACCACAATTATGTCACGAGTTATATACGCAGGATCCCATGGCTCGTCTCTTGGGGTCCTCAATTCCATTAGGGTTCGTCACCTGAAGTCCATGTTTGACAATGCGAAGGTATGAACATTGCCTAGGACTTAACATTCATATGGTATGAGTCGTCACCCAGATCAATGATGGTAGGCTCGTCACCTAGCATCGGTGCTCAAGACCCTTTTTAAGGCTATCAGAATCAATACAAGTCAAAGTTAGCACAGTCACAGTGTCCCATATCACCATGTCTGGCGCATGAGCTACAATGAGTAGATCACCAAAGATATGGACGCCTATTGATGGTGACTGTATAGCAATAGGAATCATGTTATCTTGAATTCCATAGAATATTCAACAACAATCACAAAGTAATGATTTTCCCTGGAATAGACTAATACGGTGGAGTGGAGTGGAGTGAAACAACAACGAGATTGGCTTTGCTAGGTCGGTTAGCCGCGTTCCACCCAAATTGATTGAACGAGTTTTGGATGGCTCAACCCAAGGTAGGCAGTCCACATTAATAGTTCGAAGTTGCAGCTACTAATCCCACATAAAGCTGTATTATAATCCTCTAAACATGTTAATAAGCACAAAATCATAATTAAATATTGAATTCAACACATAGGCATTTCATCAAACACTTGGCGTTCAAAACACACCAAATCGTATATTTCACAAAATCAATTCAAACAGGCACTGAATTCATACATCATAATAAGCATGTTATCAAATTAACACATGGCACATGAATCATAAGCATGAACCATTCAAATAATCAACTTTGAATGAATTCCACCCAAAATCCTAAATTTTACTATTCGACACTGTCAAGGGCTAATAATAGCTAACTTAGGAGAATGGTCCTCACCTATCTTGGTGATTTCACCCGTTTAAGGTGCTTAGAACTGGAAGGCCCAAGGGTAATTAAGCTTCTAACCTAAATCCAACCAAAAGTTCAGTTGGAACCAAGAAAATCTAGCATATGCCTAAAATTTCATACAAGGATGCATGTTTACCTTCGATTACTGCTGGGCGTCTAACCGACGGAGGAAACAACGATCAAATCGGAAGATTCTAGCAAAAACCCCCAATTTCCCAAACCCTAGAAATGAGAATTATGATTTTCTAACTAATTGAAATGAATTTTTTTTATGTAGTTCCATTTGGTGTGAGTCACACAACTTATACTCTTGGGTTTCGATCTAAGTTGTGCGCTTCTGAGCATGCTCTTGGACATCCGATTTAGGTGACATGTCAAGTCCACTAAGGCGAACGTAATTCTATAGTTTCGTGATCGTTGGCCCACCAACGAACTGTATAGAGCTCTATTGTGCATTTCAGTCACTTTTTGGGAATAAGATTTTATTGTCCTTTATACTAGGTTTGTATCGGCCAAGATTAAGCACACACGTGTCATAATGAGGTGCATTTATTTCCTACCTAAGAGGGCTTATTCGTGCTAATACGGGTTTCTATCGTTAATACTTGCTTATTCACTCGGGTCGAGTGTAATAAAATTTGAGGGTCATTACAATCTCCCCTCCTAAAAAAATAATTTCATCCTTGAAATTTTACCTGTTCGAAATCCTCAAGCAACTGAGGATAGTTCTTATGAACCACAGCTTCTGTTTCCCAGGTAGCTTCTTCTTCTGTATTGTGCATCCAGACATAGGTAGCATCGCCATGAACCACAACACTTTCAATAATGGAATTACTTTGTTGCGAAGCACTTGTTCCAAACATAGGTAGCATCACCATGAAGTTCCACATTTCCCCATTTAATGATATGAGATGGATCGGGAATGTACATCGTTAGCATGGAGATGTGGAAAACATTATGCACCCTAGAAATTGATGTAGGTAGTACAAGATGATAGGCAACTGCACCAACTCGATCCAAAATCTGGAAAGGACCTATGTAACGTGGCATCAACTTTCTTTTCTTGCCGAAATGTAACATTCCCATCATGGGAGAGACCTTCAAGAAGACACGATTTCCCTCTCTGAATTCTAGGTGTTTCCTCTTCGTATTTGCATAGCTCTTTTGTCTGCTTTGGGCTGCTAGCAGACGTTGCCTAACTGTATTGATCTTTTTAGACATAAGTTGGACTAAATCAGGTCCAATCAAGTTGTTTTCACCAACTTCTGTCCAACAATGCAGTGCTAGACACGGGCAACCGTACAGTGCTTCGTAAGTTGCCATGCCGATACTAGCTTGAAAGCTATTGTTGTATGCAAACTCAGCATAAGGGAGACAATCATCCCAGCTGTCCTTAAAATCAAGCGTTTTGGTAGGGGCTGCAGAGGTCCTGGTGACATACGATGTTCGGCCTTAACCTGTAGTGTTGACATATAAGGCACTGCGAGACGAAATCAGCTATATTGCTTTTCATGTTATCTCACCAGTAAGCACGTTTCACATCCTGGTACATTTTCGTGCTTCCCGGATGGATCTCTAGTTTAGCATAATGAGCTGCCTTAAGCACTTCCTTCTGTAGCTCGTAGTTGCTTGGAACACACAATCTTCCACGATAACGTAACTCACCATCTTTACCAATTCTCCATTATGACTTCTCGCTTTGAGTCATATTAGTTTTCATCTTTACCAAAAATTATCTTGGTCTTGTGCTGCTATGATTTGGCTGTTTATCGCAAGCTGGAAGCAGAGATGAGATATTTTCTCATAGGGCTGTTCCATTTGCAACTTCGACTTGAATCCCCGAACAAATTCCATCATATTCCATTCTTTCAACATAAGTGGTATTGCAAACTCATGCGCCTTCTTTCTGCTCAAAACATCAGTCACCAGATTTGCTTTACTAGGGTGGTAAGACACCTCGAAATTGAAGTCCTTCAACATCTCCATCCAACGACGTTGGCGCATATTCAGATCTTGCTGCCTAAAAATGTACTTCAAACTCTTATGATCGGAGAAGAGTTTAAATTCTTCTCCATACAGATACTGTCTCCACAACTTGAGTGTGAAGATTACCGTCGCCGACTCAAGATCGTGAGTGGGGTAGTTATCCTTGTGCTTCCTCAATTGTCGAGAGGCATACGCAATTACTCTCTCATTCTGCATGCCAACACGTGATGCATCAGTGTAGATCACGCATCTGACTCCCTATTCTAGCAACACTAACACAAGTGTGGTCGTTACCAAAGTCTTCAACTCTTGAAATGCTTCTTCTGCCTTTTCATTCCAACCAAACTTGACGTCCTTATAGGTCAACTAGGAGATTGGCCAGGCGATCTTGAAAAAATCTCTAATGAATTGCTTGTAGTACCTGCCTAATCTAAGAAAACTTCTCACCTCCGTGACTAAAGTAGGTCGCACCCAACTTTGCATACCCGCGACTTTCGTGAGGTCGACTGCTATGCCTTGTCGAGTAATGACATGTCCGAGAAACTTCACTTCTTCTTTCCAGAAGTCACACTTCTTGAACTGCGCAAACAACCGGTGCTGCCTGAGCGTGTCCAACATTGCTCGCAGGTGCTTCTCATGATCCTCGTGAGTCTTGGAATATATTAGGATGTCATCAATGAAAACAATGACAAACTTGTACAAGTACAGCTTGAACACTCTGTTCATGAGGTCCATAAATACTGCGGGCACATTTGTGAGTTCAAAAGGCATCACTAGAGACTCGTAATGCCCAAAGCTTGTCTTGAAAGCTATCTTCGGTACGTCTTCTTCCCTAATCCGTGAGTGATAGTATCCAGACTGTAGATCGATCTTTGAGAAATATTGGGCGCCTCTTAACTGATCAACCAGATCATTGACCCTAGGTTGAGGATACTTGTTCTTAACGGTTATTTTATTTAGCTTTCGATAGTCTACACAAAGTCGCAGTGATCCATCATTCTTCTTAACGAATACCATTGGGGCTCCCCACGACGACACACTCGGCCCGATAAAACCGTGGTTTACTAGCAAGTATATCTGACGTCTCAACTCCTCCAACTCACAAGGAGGCATACGATATGATGGTAGTGCGATCAGCTTCGCACCTGGCACTAGATTGATAGTGAAATCAATCTTGTGTCGAGGGGGCAAACCAGGTATAGTTGCAAAGACGTCCTCAAACTCATTCACTAGCGGTGTCTCAAATAACACCGGCCCAACACGACTTTCTTCATGAGTAGCAAATATATATAAGCAACAATCGTAACAAACCTTCAAAGGGAAAGTGAATGGGGCTTCGCCTTGCTCTCGCACCGTGACGGTCCTGGCATCACAGTCTACCTCTGCCTTCATCGGAGTCAACCAATCTATATCGATGATTACATCATAATAATGTATGCTCCCCACTATCAAGGAAATTAGCATCTCTGTACCACCCAACATGACTGGACAGTTGGAACAATACTTGTTAGATTTCGAACTTCCTCCTGTAGCTGTTATTACTGACTTACTACGCATAGGTGTCATTTTCAACTTCGGTTGTGGCAGTAGATAGAAAAGAAGACGCAGCTCTTGTATCGACTAATAAACACACAGGAGTACCATGGATGTATTCGGTACCTTCAAATGCTTTAGGAACAGGATCCGCCGCATTAGAAGTTTCAGCTATCAACGCATGAACTTGAGCCTGCTGTGCTCGATTTACAGCTGGGGTTGTAGGTCTCTGGGGAGGATGGATAGGTCGTGCTGGAGGAGCAGTTATCGCCTGCTGAGGAGGGCGATTCTACCATTGAGGGGGTGTGATGCCCTCATCTTTCATTTGTCTATAGCACGAATTGAGAAAGTGGCCCAGCTTTCCACAGTAGCCATGGACTTTGTTAGGCGTGATGTGAAACATAGGTGCAGGTGTTGACAGTTGGATAACCCACTCTCTCTTGTTTGCAGGGTAAAGAGAAAGACCCGGTCGACTTCGGTTGAATGCTTGCACACAGGCTTTCGAAATACTTTCCCCATCCTACTCTAGCCTCAAAGCCATGTCTACCAAGTCAGTATACAATGTAGCACACGAACAACACATCTTTGTAAGGATCCCAGGTCGTAACCCACCCTCGAATCGTCTCATTTTTTTAAGTCTCGTCCGTGATAACGGTCGAGGCATATCGGGACAATTCAATGAACGAATTCTTAAACTTGGCCACTGTCATGTTTCCATGTTGTAAATGTTCAAACTGGCTCTCCTTCTCTTTCCTATAAGTAAGTGGGAAATACTTGTTGAAGAACCTTGTTTCGAACTCATCCCATGTCCATACTAACGGTCGTGGAACAGTTCGGAGAACACTGTCCCACTAGAGATCTGCCTCTTTCTCAAAGGCATACGTAACAAGCTCAATGTTCACTCCCCAAGTATAGGGTTGCGAAGTAGTAATAATTTGGAAAGACTGAGTATCGTTCCCACAAAGATTTATGTATGGGTATTCTCAAAATTTGTCTAAAATAACTAATAATTAAGATCCTATTAAGAACTAAAGTTGGAAAATAATGATTTGGGTTTAAACAATGAATGTGTAAGGTAATATCAATCTAAAAAGGCACTAGAGCGCCAAGGATCCACTTTTGATAAGTTTCAATGCATCAACACAACTAGATCTCACATAACTCAATCGGAATCGAATTCATATCTCTATCCGATCGGAAGATAGAGCGGTTCAATCAACAATTATCTAAAACAGTTGCTTATTCATTGATTCAATTCCCACAACAATGCTCAGGCCTTGGGCACACTCAATTGTATAAGCCAAGCCTCTTTCCAATCTGTTGAGATTCACAACCATAGCTTTCATCAAATCCTGTCACTAGACTTCATTATGATCAATGATTAGAACTCTAATTAAATCAAAATCAATCAGTAAACAACTATTTCAGATTATAACAAAATATAAGAACCTTAGTTGAATAAGTTCCCACATGAAGATCAGGCCATTGTACACAAGGCAATCAAAGGGTCTACCATGCCCGGAGTCGATGATAGATCAATAAACTACACAAGCATAACCAATGCACAGAAGATAAGCTACTAAGTTTAGAATCACTAAGAATCACATGAGCCCGGAGTCATCAAGAGATCAAAGTAAAACTGAACTAGTACTTAATTCAAACTTATATTAAACTAAATTCTTCAAATAAAACATGAAAAGGAAACCTAGGTTGCATCAATCCATAAAAAACAAATCAAAAGCTTCACCTTTTAGCCCTAGCTAAGAGGTTTTAGTTCATCTCTAACATCCTTGAACTAGAAGCCTCAAAAATATGAAAACAACTAAAACTAGAAGAAAAACTAGGAAAACTTGAAGTAGAATCCGTCTCCTAAGCCTCCTTGATGATCCTCACGTCCTAGCATGCCCTGGTGTGAAGAGAAGAAGTTCATTTTATAGATTGGCCTGGAAGATTCCAGATTGTGCAAGGAATTACGCAATTGCGCAGAGAAAATCGGAGCTTCACGGACAAGCTCTGTTACGCTGACGACCGATCGCACGACCGGTCTGAGCTCCTGGACGATCGATCTCAAAATCGCAAAAAACGTCCAGCGAGTTTTCGAAATTTCCGCGCCCACAATTTTAATTCAAGAACCGGTCGCACGACCGGTCGTGAATGGTCCAGTGAGTGTTGGCCACAGGGCTCCTCTGTTGAGTGATCAGACCAGTCGGACAACCGGTCCTGAGCTATGGATGACCGGTCTTGGACACATTCCTCTGCTTTCTTTCTTCTTTTCTCTGACTTCTTTCTTTCATCCTTTGATGCTTAGTCCTTTGATCTTCTTTGCTTGTAAATGGCGTCTTTAAGTCTCCAATTGATGAATCCTCTCTCTCATCCTTACAATCACAAATCCATGCATTAGATTAGTCTATAAATCATGAAAGCCTTGCATAATGAGTGATGAATTGGGGTTAGAATATGCACAATTAAGAGCTCAACAGTCCACCTGCTCAGGTTCGGTGCATCGCAGGGGCTTAATCATCTTTAATATACGCTGCAAAAACTGTTCAGCCTCCCTGGGGTTAGGCGAGTCGGCGAATGTAGGCGGCCTCAATCTTTGAAATCTCTAAAAAATATCTTCGCTTCGAACGGGGATGGTCCGAAAAGCTTGAACAACCGAAGGGATATGATCGGGTATAACTGGAGGGGTAGGGTCTGACACAACCGGAGTAAGATCTGACACAACTGGAGGAGTAGAATTTGACACAACTGGAGGAATAGGATCTGATACCACTGCAGCTAGGGTTTGTTGTTGCTGCCGCTGCAGAGTCCGTTGCTGCTGTTGCATAGACTGTTGTTACTGTTACATAAAGGAACAACATTTGTCCCATCCGGTCATCAGATGACGACATTTGAGACGTAGATGGTGTAGGTGAAGGAACAGACTCCTGACTTGAGGTAGGAACCTCAGGAATACTCGTCAGCTCGTTTGGCCAGAGTAATGGGAGGGCAACTCTTCTTAGGTGCCATTCCTAAATTTAATTGACACTTGCTATTTAGGAACATGATAAGGCATTTGCTCCAAATAAAAAAAAATAGAAGATTTTAATTAAATCACGAAAGATGATTCCTTACAGGATTAAAAGCAATTTCTACGAAGACATCACATACTAAAAGGCTAAAAAGATACGGCTAGTCTAACTTAACTAAAGATAGTAAATTTACCATAAACTGAAATTTTGAACAAGGAATCGTTTTCTCGCGAAACGGAGCGACGCAACACGCCTACAAGTGTCGACTGACCCTATAACAAAATTTCAATAGGAATACATATGTTGTGCGTCCCGTAACTCATCCTGGATCAAAAGTCACGGCCGAACCACAGTTCGTGTTAAGAAAAACTCAATTTTGCAAGTTCGGGTAATCCTTCGATCGATCGATCAAAAATGGAAAAAATAGTCCAGCAAGATTTGCGCCTATAATCTGAATTAGTTCGATCGATCAACGACCTTTTGTCAATTGATCGACAATGACTAAAAACGTCCAAAGAGTTTTCTGCCAAGATTCCAAATTATTTTGATTGATCGAAGTGATCCTCAAGCAATCGACGAAATCCTCGATCTGTCTCGGTCGATCGAAATTGATATCGGTCGATGATGTCTTGTCGAAAGTGCCTAAAAGTGTCTAGTGAGCTTTCTAACTAAATTTGAAATTATTTCGATCGATCGAAACCTTTTGGTTGATCGATCAAAAGTGACCAAAAGTGTCCAGTAACCACTTTGTCCAAAATTCAAAGTTGTTCGATCGATCGAAAATGTTCGAAGGTGTCCAGTGACTCTTTCCGTGTTCAATTTGAATTCGTTCACCGGTACATTCGGACGAACCGAAGTACCACGAACTCAATGATCATGACCAAGGTCCTCCTAGTGTTCAAATTTTAAATTCAAGTTCGAATTCATCACACAAATGGGGAATTTGGTCCTAGGGTTCCTTGTTGCTAATTCCACAACCTAACTAAGTTAGCGTATTGCTTATGATGAATCTATAACCCACTAGCTCAGTTTATCTTTAACTCATGATCTGATACTAACTTGAAACGCCCTGAAATTCAAGGGTTGGGTATGCCCACGATTCCCGATTTTCTGGGTGTCACTTTTAATGCAAAAGCATGTTTTAATAGTCTGATTCAAATGGCATCAAATCAAAAGTATGGGATTAAACCAAACAGTGTACATATCTCATGAAAGTAGAGTGTATCATACATACAGTCGTCCAACCCAACACAGAGTCTACACACTGGGGACCCAATATATACAAGTCCAAAACATGAATGGAATACGCATCCAAAAACCATTGTGCTGCTGTCCAAAAGTAAAGCTGAAGAGATAGGCATAAAAGCCTAAAGCTGCTCCTCAACAAATTGGAAGTAAGACCCAATGAAGACAGGGTCCATAAACTCAACAAACTGGAAGTAAGACCCGACGAAGACAGGGTCCATAAACTCGTTAGCATGCACTGACGCCTCTACTGATCTTGCGCCAAACGCATCTGGTTGTTGTTTTAAAACACTGTCCCAGGTGGGAGTGAGTGATAAACTCAGTGTTACCATTTCCTAAGTTACACATGTTATCAACACTTTCAATTACAAGTGATGAAGCATAACATCGCAATCAAGTTCTTATACTAGTTGAATAATGCGTGCAAACATGATATGCATATGTTATGTTCCGGAATAAGAAATGGTGGGGCTCTCTCACCTACCACTCAAGCCCTCAGCGGACCGATGCATGTGAAAAGGGTCAAGGGTGACATAACTAGGAGGGCAACCAAACACCTAAACACCTATGTGATGCATGCATGTTTTCCAAGTGATTATTAAGTCCATCTTCAACCAGTAGTATTGGTGAAGCCAAAACACCACAATTATGTCACGAGTCATATACGCAGGATCCCATGGCTCGTCTTCCGGGGTCCTCAATTCCATCAAGGTTTTTCACCCATCAAGGATCCCATGTTTGACGATGTGAAGGTACGGGCATAGCCAGGACTTAACATGCATACGGTAGGGTTGTCACCTAGATTAATGATGGTAGGCTCGTCACCTAGCAACGGTGCTCAAGACCCTTTGTAAGACTATCAGAATCAATACAGGTCAAAGTCAGCACAGTCACAATGTCCCATACCACCATGTCTGGCCCATGAGCTACAATGAGTATGTCGCCGGAGACAGGGATGCCTATTGATCGTGACTGTATAGCAATGAGAATCGTAGTAACTTGGATTTCATAAAATATTCAACAACAATCATAGAGTAATGATTTTCCCTTAAATAGACTAATCCAGTGGAGTCGAGTGAAACAGAGACGAGACCGATTTAGCTAGGGTTGGTCAGCCAAGTTCCGCCCAAATCAACTGAATGAGTTTTTGACAGCCCAACTGACGTAGGACAACCCTAATTATGATGCATGCTCATGAACATAATTAAACAGCGAAAAATAAAATAAATAAATAATCTAAAATTCAGAATCACTCATCATAAACTAAGAAAATCCATAATGAGCTTGCAATGGATCGGGCCAATCATCACAACCACGAAGTTTGACTTTCAATTACAACTAGGGTTGGATCCAGCGAGGGATAGGACCTCCCGATCTTGCATGGCTATAACCCAATCAATCAAGAGGAATCTCTAATCCAGGAAATCAAGGGATTTCGGATTAGAGGATTTGAAAATCTGAAAACTTTAGGGTTTATGCTCAAAATCAGATTTTGGGATTGTGGTTAACGAAGCAAGTAGGTTAGAAAAGATAGAATTACCTGGAAGAAGGATTAGAGGGACATAAGAAGCAAATAGAAGAAAGAAGGATCAAGGAAGAAGAAACATCACCATGAGAGAAAGAGAGGAGGAGAGAAGCACCAAGAGGCTTTTCATTGATCAATAAGCAAAGTTAAATTCGAGTTTAGGGCTTTAGCCCACTTAAATGAGCAAATAAAGACATAAAAGTACTAAAATACCCCTAAAACTAAGCAAAATGCGTAATTAAACATAAGTGCGGGAAAGTTCGGGCGCTTGGTCGGGCGCCCGAGCAGTCACCCGAAGTCGTTCGAAAACCTCCAAAGAGGTTCGGGCGCTCGTCAGACAAAGTTCAGGCTCCCGATGAGGCGCCCGAAGGCTATGGTCGGGCACTCGATCGGGCACCCGAAGGCAGCGGTCAGGCGCCCGATGGGCGCCCGAATTGTCTAGTTCTTCGCCCTTATTTCTCCTTTCTTCCTTCACACGTGTCTTCCCTGAGTGGGGTCTTCTATGTGTCCAATCACATGTGAAGGGTCTTCAGCAGGTCTTTAGTTCCTCAATAATCGTCTATTCACAAGGACGGTACTTGTGGTTGGCACTTTCTTCATTGGTACACCTTGAATGCTTTTGTGTCCGCATCACCAACCCAAGGTAGGCAATCCACACATTAATAGATTGCAGGTACTAATCCCACATAAAGCGAAATTATAATCCTCTAAACATGTTGATAAGCACAAAATCATAATTAAATATTGAATTCAACATAGGCATTTCATCAAACACTCACCAAATCACATATTTCGCAAAATGAATTCAAATAGGCACTGAATTCATACATTATACTAAGCATGTTATCCAATTAACACACATGGCACATGAATCATAAACATGAACCATTCGAATGATCAACTTTGAATGAATTCCACCCAAAACCCTAAATTTCACTATCCAACACTATCAAGGGTTGATAATAGCTAACTCAGGAGAATAGTCCTTACCTATCTTGGTGATTTCACCCGTTTAAGGCGCCTAGAATAGGTAGGCCCAAGGGGAATCAAGCTTTCTAACCTAAATCCAACCAAAAGTTCAATTAGAACTAGGAAAATCTAGCCTAAGCTTAAAATTTCATTTAAGGATGCATGCTTACCTTTGATTATTGTAGGGCATCTAACCGATGGAGGAAACAACGATCGAATCGGAATATTCTAGCAAAAACCCCAATTTCCTAAACCCTAGAAATGAGAAATTCTGATTTTCTAACTATTTGAAGTGAAATTTCTCTTATATAGTCTCATTTGGTCCAGAAATGAGGTGAGTTACACAACTCACACTCCTGGGTTTCGATCTAAGTTGTGCATTTCTGAGCATGGTCTTGGGCATTTGATTTAGGTGAAATGTCAAGTCTACTAAGGCGAATATAATTCTATAGTTTCGTGATCGTTGGCTCACGAACAAACGATTTAGAGCTCTATTGGGCATTTCGGCTACTTTTGGGGCGATTTTGGAAATAAGATTTTACTGACCTTGATACTAGCTTTGTAGCGGCTAGGATTAGGCATACACTTGTCATAATGAGGTTCATTTATTTACTACCTAAGAGGGCTTATTAGCGCTAATGCGGGTTTCTATCATTAATACTTATTTAGTCGGGTCGAGTATAAAATTTGATGGTCATTACGCTGCAGGTGGTGATTCTTCTGATATTATAGCAGACATTGAATGGAAGGGTGACCTGGAGGTAGAGAATGGTGGAGGGGAAGGGTGGATAACGATTTCTCGTTCCAATGCAAGGTAGCAATTTAAGGAACGAGACAGGGCAAATGTTTTGGATTTTCTGACGCTTTTCGTCAAAGGTTTTCCGACGGGATGAATGCCAGTCGACTTCGAAAGAGTCTTCGGGAGGGCAGGAGCGGTTACGGACATGGTTCGTCCCATGGATAGGACCATCTCAATGCCTAGAGGATTCACTTTTGTGAGAATGAGTTCAGAAGAGGAGCTTTGTCGTGTGGTGGAAATGCTTCATGGGGAGTGTTTTGGTGGCGAGAAACTCTAGAGTTCAGAGAGCCCGGTTTGGACCGAAAATGAAACTCAAAGATAGAAGGGCCCCAGAATAGGAAATGCGTATCCGCCCGAATGAGAAGGGGAAGGAGGTGGATGTTTTGGGGTATCAGGGCGGGAGAGCGGTGCGCGACACTTTGGTTGAGTTAGGAAAACATTCTTATAAGGAGGCAATTATCAGGAAGGGGAAGTTTGTTTCCCCAGATGAAGGGCGTTAGAGACGGGGTGGCTCCTAACACTTCTAGTCCTTCTTCGGAGATCTGGGTGGACTCAAAAGTAGAGGGCAGTGAGAAAGTGGTCAGAGTAAGGGAGGAGGTGATTGCTCGCTCCTTGGACTCTTTTTCCAATCTTCGATGGTCATGACAACAAAGGAAGGAGCATTGATTCGCCAAGTTAGGTTTTCATTGGACAATTGTTGTATAATGAAATCGGAGGTGTACAAAATCAGGCCTAAAAACTACAATGAACTATGGATTAGCGTAAGTCTGGGGGCCAACATTGATCTTCTGATCATGGTAGGTGTTCTTCATAGAGATGGTCCTATCATTAAGCTATAGAGATGGGAAGAATTTTCTGCATTTAGTAAAGGAAGACTGGTAGTTCTTGATTTGGTCAGTTCCGATGAAACTATGGTGCTATGACTTCTTCCTAGCGGCGTCTTCTTGCCTGGGGGAGCTAGCAGAGTTGGACCCCAAGACTGAGCTTGGAGAGAAGGTTGGAGTCATCAGGGTTCACATCCGGGCAAAAAAGGGTTCGGTCTTCCCTTTCTTCCTCTTTGCTATTGTCAGAGATAAGAGGCTTGTATTGCCAGTCCAGAGGGAGGATGGAGATGGGATGTCACCAAGGCGGGGGATTTGTGGAGACTTCGGGAGATCGATCCGCCGACAACAGGGTTTCCTGACAGAAGCGAGCTAGGAGACGAAAGAGCATTTTCCAGGTGCTCCATTGGATCTCCAAATCCAGAAGGGGACACAGGTCCCTCCCGTTTGTGGAAACAAGGTCGATGAGGCAGATCTGGTCTGAGGAAGGGGACATAGGTCCCTCATGCATTGCTTTTTTCACTTAGGATTCATCAAAGCTTCTGCATCATTTGAGGTAATAGACACAGAAGATAGGGAAGAATAAAGGCACGACACGAAGGAGATAAAGGACTTATAAAAGACAAAACCAACAACATGATACTTAGTAAGACTAGGACGATCTCCTTTAGCCATAAGGCTCAAGATGTTTGGAGGGCTAACAAAACGGAAAGCAATGTGAAGATCAGAATCAGTATCAACAACTGTAGGTCAAGCAGAAGAAGGCTGAGAGGAAATGATGTTATCTGGATTTAAAGAAGTCATTTAGTGTGGAGTGTCTGTTGTGGTCGCCTCCTTTGGCAGTTGAGTGTGTACTCTCAGCTCCTCTTTTACTTTAGATGACGGAAAAGTGACTAGAATAGGGGATAGGAACACGAGACTGCTTCTTTCCTTCAATAATTTCGACCTGAAGATGTTTAGAGATGGTAGCATAGGAAAAAGAGAGACTTTAAAAAAATAAAGTTTGTGGAACAAATTTCTTCTCTAAAGTCTTCTCTAAAGATGGATCAAAGACTCCATACCCCCTTTAAGATGATGGCTGTCCAAGAAAAACACACTTCAAATCCTTAGGATCAAGTTTTACCCTATCTGGCCCAAGAATATGAAGAAAACAGATACAACCAAGGACTTTATGAGTACACTAAACAACAGACAATTTTGGTCAAAGAATTGATAAGTAATTTTGAAGTTAAAGGACTTAAGAAGGCATCTAATTAATAAGGTATGATGAAGTGGGGACAGTTTTGCTGCAGAACCTCTTTGGAACATTCTTCCAAAAGATGTCTAATTTTTCTCTCCATGACACCATTTTACAGTGGGTTATATGTACATGAAGTCCGGTGTGTAATTGCTTGATCTTCAAAGTAGGATTGCTCACCATTAAGGTATTCCTTCCCATTATCAGATCTAAAAGTTTTAATTCCTTTCTCGAACTGAGTAATTGTCATTTTATGAAAATTCCTAATAACTGTGGAACTTCATGACTGGTTTTCATAAGATAAACCCATGTACAATGCTAGAAATGATCCACAAATGAAATAAAATTTTGGTAGCTAGAAATAGAACAAATCAAGGAGGGTCCCCACACAGCTATGTAAAAAAGTTCTTGCAATGAGTTGCTTTTTTTATTACTTGGGAGGTAGGAAGTTCTATGTGACTGGAGCGGTTGAAGCTGAAGTAGCAGAATCCAGGACGTACATACCATCAGCTTCATGACCAAGTCCAGCTATCTTCTTTGTCGCCAAGTCCTGGAATGCACAATATGAGGTATAAAATGTTGCATTGCAATTCAAAGATCTGGTAAGGCCACTGACTGAAACAAGGTTAGTTGCAAAATTAGGAATATGGAGAATTGACGACAGGGACAAATTAAGAGAGAGTAGTAGTTCCCTTTCCAGATACAAAAGAAAAAATAACCATCAACAATCCAAACTTTATCATTTTTGTACAGACTCTAAGAATAAAAAAGAGAGGACATACATGTCGTGTGGTCGTATGCACCTAAATTGAAGATCCAAGGTAAGCCAGATGATGAGAGTTAGACATGGTGGGCTGAATGCATGCCTGAATGGGAAAGGACGTGGAAGAGGAAGGTGGACCATACAACTAAGAAAATAGATATTGGAGATTTTCACTCTAGTCTTCTGGAACAGAAAACATGTCCCTCAAAGAGGACGTTGCCAAATCCAGTGTAAAAATGGGAAACACTATTTGCGGCTTAGAAATGATAGGGACTAATTCTCCAATAAAAGCTGAATTGTATGCATGTGAGGGTCCTGGTCAGCTGAACTTGGTAGGACGCCCATAAAGTCCCTTTCACATCATGTGGTCGTCCACAATGATCACACTTCACCTTGTCCCTATCATCTTGGGTCAAATTTCCTCCTGTAATTCTATGAGCTTCACCTTTATTACCTTTTGGTGGAAGGGAAGACGAGCAAATCTATCTGTTACTTGGGAGTGTTGCATGGTAGCACGACGGTGTTCTCACTTTGAATAAAGGAGTAAACTTGGCTAATTAGCGGAATGTCATCTTAACTAAGCACTTGATCTCAGGGTAATTCAAAATGTGGATTTAAACCAGCTAAGAACTCAAAAATCTGGTTTGCTCTACTAGCCTCTTTGTACCGCTCTCTATTGGCTGAACAGGTTGTTTTGAACATTTGATATTGATCAAGTTCCTTCCCTATTCCATGTAGAATTGAATGATAATCATCTGGTGGTCACTTCCGCTGTCCAAGATATGCAATCTCTTGCAGTAGGTGGAATATACAAAGCATAACTAGATCATGACTTGAACTTCATTCAAATCACATATACCATCAACACATAATTCAAAAATTAGTACAAAAAGGTAGAACTTTGGTTGAAGTTCCCACATGGAAATCCAAGTGTAGAGCGTATTGAATCCGATTCCTCGGAGTGTACAGGTCTAGGAGCCATGCAAAACGATTAAGAACTAAAGCAATTCTCCCAAACATCCATTAGCCATCATAAGATTAAGAAAAACTACTTAGAACTTTATTCAAAACTTCTATAAACCATTGTTCTTCAATAATTCCAACTTGAAACCAATATAAAACGAATTAAAGCATCTCAAATTCACTATAAGCTTCACCTCTTAGCCCTAGCTAAGAGGTTTAGCCGTTCATGATCCAAGGAAGCATGAAAACAACTAAAAACATAAAACTAGAAAACACACACTAGGAGTTGTGGAACTCCGAATCCGACTTCCGCCGCTTCCCACCTTCGTAGATCTCTTTTAGGATACCCTAGCTACGTCCCCTAGGTCCCTTTTATAGTGGAGAGGCTCTACCGCTTCAGAATCTTCCGGATTTGCGTATTACTTGTGCACTTGCACTAGAAAATCGGAGCTTCAAGAGGAAGCTATTGGAATCCGTTGAAATTACACTGGCCGACTGGTCACGACCGGTCTAGCCTGTTTGTGGACGGTCCAGCGTGCTTACATGAGGAGCGAAAGTCTTGGCCGATTGGTCACGACCGGTCGGCCTCTTTGCATTAAGTGTCCAGAGAGGTAGCAGGACATGGCCGACCGGTCTAGACCGGTCGTGGCCCTCTTGGCCGACCGGTCAGACCTATTTTTCTGCATTTTCCTTCTTTCTTTCCTTATCTCTTCTCTCTCCTTACTCTCTTCTTTCTTTGGCCCACCTTGGGTCTTCATCCAAGGCTCTTAAATAGAGCTTTTTAGTCATTAATTGGGTGGTGTCCCTCTCATTCCTACAATCATGAAACCACGAATTAGAATAGTCTTTAAGCTTGAAAATCATGCATAGTTAGTGATGAAATGGGGTTAGAATATACATATTTAAGCACTCAACACACCCCCCAACCAGCATTTTGCTAGTCCCGAGCAAAACATGCATGAAACAATTCATTCCTCCAAAACCCAACTCTCCTTCAGAAACTATGCTTCTATATACTCTAAGACATGCAAGTACAAAAATCGGAAAGACTAAGTGATAGAGGTTGAAACCTTAAACTTTCAAGAACATAACAAGTACTCATATGGACTTCCCGCTGATTGATTGATAAATAGAAGTATTTGAACAATTTAACCTAGTGTGCTCAGCGAATGCTCATCTCATTGAAATTCGGGATTATCTTTTTTATAAATCAGCTAAGGTATGGAATTCAAGGTGTACAGATCAACCCAAACCTATGACAGGAATTTGCCTTACCGTCCTTTCAACAGCTTTCACACTACTTCCCATTTCCGGCTTTGGTTACGGGTAGACCATCCCCCAGTTGGTAATAGGTAGCCATTTTCGGAATTTTCGACCATACTCTCCATCATTCCCACATTTTCATCATTCCTTTCCGTTTTCTTTTTCATTAGATAGGATTATTAGAAATCCATATCTTTCGTTATTTTCACATGGACAAGGACGGACAAAATACCCCGGTTTGGTTTCTCAACACCTCGAATCCAAACTTAGCTAATCCATGAATCTAATAATCCTTTCAAAACATGAGAATCGTGTGAAGTGAACTAGGTGTAAAAGTGTTCAAAAGTTCTATCATTCATAAAAATAGGGGAATTTACATACAAGACTAGTACCTTAAAGAATGTTCAAAGTATTTAACATCACTCACTTCGCCTCTTCTTTTCTTATACTTACACCATCCCGAATGCATAGAAACAAAGTTGTCCAATGGAGTTTTGAATTTTTAGAGAAAATATAAAAAATCTTCTTCATGTTGCTCGAGATGTTAAAAAACACTAGATTCATCCTAATGATCCCACATCCCCAACCAAATCTTGCATTGACCTCAATGTAAAAGATATGCAATAGGCAAAACATGAGAGCAATTATAAAATAAAGGGAGTGAGGAATGAGAGTACCTGAGAGAGCAAGGATTGTAATTCTTCCTCCTTCTAACAACCCTATAGAAAAAGCAAACCAAAAGCAACAAAATCCTAATCCTAACTACTCTATACCTCCATCAGACTAGGAGATCAAATGTCCTGATACACAAGATCAGTCAGAGGTATGGACATACCTTCTGAAGGGAAATTTTCAAAGAACGGCTTTAGGCATTGACCATTTGCTTTAAAGATATTACTGTTCCTTGGATTCAACAACTCGACGGTCCGATATGGATAAACAGTTTTCACAACAAAAGGACCGGTCCATCGAGACTTCAATTTCCCCGGAAATAAGTGTAACCGAGAATTATACATAAGGACTTTCTAATTGATCGTGAAGGTCTTACGAAGAATGTTCTTATCATGGAATACTTTCATCTTGTCCTTGTAAATTCTCGCATTTTCATAAGCTTCGTTCCGGAGTTCTGCAAATTCATTCAATTGAAGTTTGCGCAATGAGCTTGCCTTATCAGAATCAAAATTCATCTTCTTTAGCGCCCAATATGCCCTATATTTCAACTCCACGAGCAAGTGACAAGCTTTCCCATAGACAAGTCTATAGGGAGACATTCCAATGGGGGTCTTCAAAGCAGTACGGTAAGCCCAAAGTGCATCGGTAAGTCGAAGCGACCAATCTTTGTGATCGGAGTTTACCGTTTTCTCCAAAATATATTTAATTTCCCTGTTGGATATCTCAACTCGTCCACTTGTTTGTGGGTGATAGGGAGTGCTCACCTTGTGATTTACACCGTATTTTTTCATTAAAGCTTCAAACGGGCAGTTACAAAAATGGGATCCACCATCACTTATAATGACTCGAGGTGTTCCAAACCGGGAAAGGATATTTTCTTTTAAGAAATGAATGACTGTTTTATGGTCATTGTTCCGGTATGAAATCGCCTCGACCCATTTTGAAACATAATCGACGGCAAGCAAGATATATAAATTTCCAAAAGAAGATGGGAATGGACCCATGAAATCGATGCCCCAACAATAAAAAATTTCGATTAGTAAGATGTGATTGAGTGGCATCATATTTCTACGGGAGATTCCTCCCAATTTTTGACAAGGCTCACACGTTTTACAAAACTCATGAGCATCTTTGAACATGGTGGGCTAATAAAACCCACATTGCATAATTTTAGCTGTGGTTTTCTTAACCGAAAAGTGGCCACCACACGCTTGCAAATGACAAAAGGAGATGATACTTTGTTGTTCATCATCCGGCACACATCTCCTTATAATTTGATTGGGACAATACTTGAATAAGTACGGGTCGTCCCATAGGAGTTTTCTCACCTCGTTGAAGAACTTGCCCTTATCTTGCTTTTTCCAATGTGTCGGAATTGTACCTGTAGCAAGATAGTTAGCAATGTCCGCATACCATGGCAATTGGGAGACTTTAAAAAGTTGTTCATCAGGGAACATGTCATTGATCGCGGTCGTCTGAGGGGAATCGGTGAAGACAAGTCTAGAAAGATGGTCAGCAACTACGTTTTCTACTCCTTTCTTGTCTCGTATTTCTATGTCAAATTCTTGAAGTAGGAGGATCCATCTTAACAAGCGTGGCTTAGCATCCTTCTTAGAGAGAATGTACTTAAGCGCTGCATGGTCGGTGAATATGATGATCTTGGATCCGATCAAATAGGACTGAAACTTGTCTAAAGCAAAAACTACGGCCAAAAGTTCCTTTTCTGTAGTAGTGTAGTTTGCTTGAGCCGAGTTTAAGGTTCTACTTGCGTAGTAGATGACGCAAGGCTTCTTCTCTTTTCTTTGGCCTAACACAGCCCCAATAGCGTAGTCACTTGCATCACACATGATTTCAATAGGAAGGCTCCAATCGGGTGATTGCATTATGGGAGCACATGTCAACAAGCCTTTAAGTTTGTCAAAGGCATTTTGACAATCCTTATTCCACTCAAATGAGTTTTCCTTTTGAAGGAGGTTACATAAAGGACGAGAGAGTGAACTAAAGTCCTTTATGAACCGTCTATAGAATCCGGCATGTCCTAAAAAGGACCGCACATCACGTATGCTTTTGGGGAATGGAAGGTTAGAGATAAGATCGATTTTAGCCTTGTCCACCTCGATTCCATTTTGTGAGATGATGTGACCAAGGACAATTCCTTTTTGAACCATAAAATGGCATTTCTCCCAATTCAACACAAGGTTCTTGCCTTCACATATTTTAAAACAGTTTTTAAGTGTACAAGGCATTCATCAAAGTTACAACCAAATACAGAGAAATCGTCCATGAAAACTTCAAGAATCGTCCCCACCATATCAGAAAAGATACTCAACATACAACGCTGAAAAGTGGTAGGAGCATTACATAGTCCAAACGGCATCCTTCGATAGGCAAAAGTGCCAAAAGGACATGTAATGTTGTCTTCTCTTGGTCTTCTAGGGCGATCTCTATTTGGTTATACCCTGAATACCCATCAAGGAAGCAAAAGTGGGAATGACCCGCCAACCTTTCTAAAATTTGATCAACAAATGGTAAGGGGAAGTGGTCTTTCCTTGTAACTGTGTTGAGCTTTCTGTAGTCAATGCACATTCTCCAACCGGTAGTGACTCTAGTTGGCACGAGTTCATTATTGGCATTGGCTACGATGGTTATTCCAGATTTCTTAAGCACCACCTGAGTTGGACTCACCCATTGACTATCGGATATTGGGTAAATGATACCCACATCCAATAGTTTGAATACCTCGGCGTTAACCACCTCTTTCATATTTGGATTGAGGCGTCTTTGTGGTTGCCTAGATGTCTTCGCATTCTCCTCATGGTGTATGCGATGAGTACAAATCAGGGGGTCTATGCCTTTGAGATCCGCAATTGACCATCCAATGACACTTTTGTGCTCTATTAGAGTGGCTATCAGCCTACTCTCTTGTTCCTCATCCAAGTGGGAAGAGATTACCATCGGATATGTCTCATCTCGACCTAAATAAACATATTTCAAATCAGTAGGTAATGGTTTTCGGTCGAGCTTCGGTGCCTTGATATTAGATGGAAGCGGCTTGTTCTCGCTTAGGGGCAAAGGCTCAAATGGTGCCTTCCATCTTTTATTATCAAGTACCGGCATAAAATCTAAAATGGCATCCATCTCTCTCATCATGTCATCATCAATCTCATGAGAATGGGCCAAGCATGCTTCCAAGGGATCGGAATAAAAAGTCAGGAGGGATTTGTCTTCCATGAATGATTCAATCATATTTATTTCGTGGATTTCGTCATCAACATCCCGTGGTTGTTTACATAAATAAAAAATGTTCAGCTCGAGTGTCATATTTCCAAAGGACATTTGTACCAGCCCGTTTCTACAATTGATAATCGAATTTGAAGTGGCTAAGAAAGGGCGGCCAAGTATGACTGGAATTTGAGCACCGGTTCCCATCACAAGATGTGAATCTAAGAGAATAAAATCTACTGGATAGTAGAATTTATCGACTTGGACGAGGACATCTTCAATCATCCCTCTCGGTATACGAATAGATCTATCTGCGAGTTGAAGTGTGGTTTTGGTAGGTTTTAATTCACCTAACCCAAGTTGTTCATAGATCGAGTATGGGATGAGGTTAACGCTTGCCCCAAGATCGAGTAAAGCTTGTTTGATCCGGTAGTCACCTATGATGCATGAGATGGTAGGACTACCCGGATCCTCGTATTTTTGAGGCATCTCTTGTTTAATAATGGCGCTCAAATTCTCAGTCAAAAGTACTTTTTTGTGAACATTATGTTTCCTTTTGACTGTACACAATTCCTTTAAAAATTTGGCATAGGATGGTATTTGTTTTCTAGCATCCAACAACGGAATGTTGATCTTCACTTGCTTAAAAACCTCTAAAATTTTCAAGTTTTTGTCTAAAGGTTTGGGTGAAATCAATCTTTGTGGAAACGGGGCGATCGGCTTGTATTGCCTTTCCGGTTCTTTCTCATGTGGAGTGTTGTTCCGGTTCTTTCTCATGTGGAGTGTTGTTCAAGATATCATCTTTATTGGCAATTTCCGGATCATTAGGCTTTGGGGCCTTCACCGGATTTGATTTATCAATTGTTTTGCCACTCCTCAAAGTTGTGATAGTTTGAACATGCTCCGTATTTTGGGAGGATGGGCTGATGTCTTGTATCTCAAATTGGGTTCTTGGGTTAGGGAGAGGTTGGGTACGAAGTGTACCTTTCTTCCTAACACTAAGATGAGATTCAACTCTAGCCATTGAAGTTTTCAAATCATTGATGGCTTGAGATGAATTCTGATTGTATTTCAGTTGTTCTTGTATGAACCTATCTATTTTGTGAGAATTATTCTCATTGTACTCAACCTGGGCCGAGACGAATGTACCTACTATTTCCTCAAGTGTAGCCTTTGGGTTGTTGTTTGCATTCTCTGATGGCCCATTCCTCCAACTGAAATTGGGATGGTTCCTCCAACTAGAATTATACGTGTTCGAGTTTGGATTGCTAAATGGACGTTGATAGTTATTTATGGCATTTGATTGTTCTTGTAGAACTTCCTGGAATGCAGAGATTGTAGGACAATCCTGTGTTACATGTTGGTTGCCTCACAAATTCCACAAATACTCTCAAATTCCTTAGTCTTTTCTCCCTTCCCTAATTCCATGGCCTCAACTTTTCTTGTGAGGCTAGCCACACGTGTACTTATGTTGTCTTCTTCGGAGAGGACATAGATTTCTCCATTTTCTCTTTGTTGGCTTATCTTGGGATTTGCTAGTTTAGTTATATTCCAAGATTGTGCATTCTCGGCTAAGATATCAAAATAATCTCATGCTTCCTCGGCTTCCTTATTCATGAATTCCCCATTGCACATCATCTCTACAAATTGGCGCATGAGCGAAGTTAGTCTTTCATAGAAAAAGCTTATTACCCGCCAAATTTCTTAACCATGATGTGGGCATGCATTCAATAAGTCTTTGAACCTCTTCCAACATTGGAAGAAGGTCTCATCCTCTTTTTGAGCAAAATTCATGATTAAGCGCCTCAACATGTTTGTTTTATGAGTAGGGAAGAAGTTTTTAATAAACTCCCTAGTCATCTCAGTCCATGTGCCGATTGATCTTGGCCGCCTTAATGCATGAAGCCAAGCCTTAGCCTTCTCTTTAAGAGAAAAAAGAAATAACCTAAGTCTCACAGTATCATCAGATACGTTTGCAAAGTGCAACGTGGCTATCACCTCATCAAATTCCTTAAGATGTTGATATGCGCTCTCACTGTCTAAACCAAGGAACTTAGGAAGGGGTTGGATTACTCCCAGTTTTAGATCAATATTCCCTGCATTGGTTGGAAAAATTATGCATGAGGGAGTACTCGCTCTTGCAGGTTGCAAGTGATCACGTAAAGTTCTAGGTCGAAGAACATTCTCAACCTCATTCTCACCCGTTTCGGTTTGGCCCAAATTTTGATTGGTTATAGGGTTGGGTTGATTCTCAGCCATACTATCAAATAAAATTGGAGATTCTAAATGTCTCTTAGAACGTGACTCCTTATCAATCCCTTCAACAATTCCCCCTTCACTAATCAGTCGATTGTTAGAATCCCGAACCCAATGTGGTATGCAAATCTCAGAAAAATAAAAACTAAAAAGGGTTAAAAAAAAACCTAATTGAAGCGACTCCTTCGACTCCTAGGATCTCTGTAAACAAAAGGAAACAAAACAAACAAACTAAGTTAGTAGGACTCCTAAAACTCTCAAATAGAAACTATTTTCAGAAATTTTGTAAAAACCGTTAAAAATCCCCGGCAGCGGCGCCAAAAACTTGTTCGCTTCCCCATGTGTAGGGTTGCAATGTAGTAATAATTCGGTAGAGACCGAGATCATTTTCAGGGACTTGTTGGGAATTCACAAAATTACTTCTAATATTCTCTACTTGAGAATTAACTAAACAGATTTCTAGAATTGAATGTAAATATGATTCTTAAACTAAAAATGAATGTAATCAATATAAGAAAGCACTAGGGGTCCAAAGATCCACTTGTAGCAATCCTCAATGCATAATTCGCTATGGTTTCCCAATTACACAACTAGAATCGAAATCAAATCCTATCTAGTCGGATGATAGAGCGGTTGTATTACACAATCTGTCATATATGTGATTCTATACATGATTCCCTCAATTCAAGTTAGGACTTGAGCACACTCAATTGCATAGGTCAATCCTAGTTCCAATAGATTAAGATCACAATCATAATCATCATTAAACTCTGTCACAAAGCACAACTAAATCATGATTTGAACTTCATTCAAATCACATATACCATCAACACATAATTCAGAAATTAGTACAAAAAGGTAGAACTTTGGTTGAAGTTCCCACATGGAAATCCAAGTCTAGAGCGTATTAAATCCAATTCCTCGAAGTGTATAGGTCTCGAGCCACGCAAAACGATTAAGAACTAAAGCAATTCTCCCAAACATCCATGAGCCATCATAAGATTAAGAAAAACTACTTAGAACTTTATTCAAAACTTCTATAAACCATTGTTCTTTAATAATTCCAACTTGAAACCAACATAAAACGAATTAAAGCATCTCAGATTTACTACAAGCTTCACCTCTTAGCCCTAGTTAAGAGGTTTAGCCGTTCATGATCCAAGGAAGCATGAAAACAACTAAAAATATAAAACTAGAAAACACAAACTAGGAGGAGTTGTGAAACTCCGAATCCGACTTTCGCCGCTTCCCACCTTCGTAGATCTCTTCTAGGATACCCTAGCTACGTCCCCTAAGTCCCCTTTTATAGTGGAGAGGCTCTACCGCCTCAGAATCTTCCGGATTTGCGTAGTACTTACGCACTTGCGCTAGAAAATCGGAGCTTCAAGAGGAAGCTACTGGAATCCGCTGAAATTACACTGGCCGATCGGTCACAACTGGTCTAGCCTATTTGTGGACGATCCAGCGTGCTTACATGAGGAGGGAAAGTCTTGGCCGACCGGTCGGCCTCTTTGCATTAAGTGTTCAAAGAGGTAGCAGGACGTGGCCGACCAGTCTAGACTGGTCGTAGCCCTCTTGGCCGACCGGTCAAGACCGGTCAGACCTATTTTTCTGCATTTTCCTTCTTTCTTTCCTTCTCTCTTCTCTCTCCTTGCTCTCTTCTTTCTTTGGCCCACCTTGGGTCTTCATCCAAGGCTCCTAAATAGAGCTTTTTAGCCATCAATTGGGTGGAGTCCCTCTCATTCCTACAATCATGAAACCACAAATTAGAATAGTCTTTAAGCTTGAAAACCATGCATAGTTAGTGATGAAATGGGGTTAGAATATACACATTTAAGCACTCAACAGAACGTAAAGGCCTTAACGGCTGTTACGGAAAAAAATGACCCATACAGGCCGTTACAGCCCTCGTAACGGCCCGTTACGCCTCCTGTAAAGACCGTAATGACCCCGTTACGGGCCATTACGGGGCCGATACAGGTTTCTTCTTTCAATAAAAAAAGGAGACGATAATGGGTGTTGCAGAGTCCGTAACGGCCGTTACAACCCGTATCGTAAAGGTAACGGTGGTGGCTGTTACGGCCACCATTACCATTACAAAATACCTTGTTCCAACTTCTCATAGGATGCATCTGAAGTAGTTGCATCCTTAATCCTACCGTTAAGGAACGGGCTGGCTGGCCCAGCATGTAGGGCAAGGGCATGGGCCCCTAAACTCGGCCTGAGAACTAGGCCTAGGCATGAAATCTAGGCTTGGTGCCCAGGCTTGGCTAGGCCCGGGCCAATGATAAATGCTTCAGCTTAATCATCAACTTTGTTATCATTGTATGAAAATAACGGGCAGTTTAAATCACTAGTGAGTGGTAGTTGTTCAACTTACATGTGTAGTTTAAAAGTGATCTTTTCCAAAGATCAAAGCCATTTATGCGATTGGGACTCATCTTGGATGGAGGGGCCAAAAATCTTAGATTGGACATTTCAAGCCTTTGATCATCTCAATCTTTTCCTAATAGAGCGGGCCCTGAAGGACTGAGGCAAGGGCCAGAGCTTAGGAGACTAGGGCCAGGCTAAGGTGCCCAGCCCTGGCCTGACCCATTGCCACCCCTAGTACTAGGGCTGTCAATGGGAGGGATCAGGCAAGAAAAATAAAATTTTGAACTAGCCCGGTTCAGCAAGGCCCAGTCTGAATAGTTCAAAATTCAGGCTAAAGCCAACCCCAAGCCCGTTGCGTTGACAATCTACCCAGTTCGCCCCTTCCGCCAATATATATCTTGGCAAATTGGGAACATTTCAAGGTGGTTGGTATCTTCCAACTTCGTTGTAGTAATCTGTAATCCTTGGCTATCATTATGGAAAACCATACGAATGTACCACATGGGAGAACTTGAAACAGTAGAAGAATCTACCACACTACTATTGTTGGACATCCCAATTGTTACGCAGCTTGTACAAAACCAAATTTGACGCATACTGAATTTCTCAGGTCCCACCTATGAAGACCTCACAAGCATAAACTCATTAACCAAATACCACATGATTTTGATAACATTTTTGGAGCTGGATGTTTTTTGCTAGATAGATCTTGCAATGATATGGAATGCAGCTACAACCAAAATACCTGTCAGAAAAGAAACTGAGCAAGAACAACATCCGCAAGCATCCAATAAAGACCCAACAACAGTAGGTAGTAACTAGGTCCTGCAATGTCAAAATATTCCAGTGACCATGGTGAGAGCAGTAGAAAAAACAGTAGTGATGGGTTTCATTGAGGATTATTCATTATGGTTGCAATTTGTGGCAGTGAGATGTGTTGATTCCAATGGCATCAAGGCTCCAGCAATCTTGATACTCGAACCACAGGATTGGCAACAGCATGTGTTGGCATGTGATTTTGACAACCTGTGTTCTCCAGTGTTTTTGGACATCAGTTCAAATGAGGATGAATCTGGTGATCACTGTAGGTTGGAGAGATGGTGGGTTCCCTCATAGAAATGGCTGTTCATAGGAGAAGTGGATGATATGTGTCCTCTTCCTTCATAGAAATCATGGGTTTTGATCTTGCCTCATTCTTTGGTGATGATCAATGCCATCACATTGTCCATCCCCAATTTGCAAGAAAATGGGTGCTGATCCAAAACTCGAAGAAAATTAACCCACCTGAAGCTTCGATACCAAGTTGGGTATATGTGGAAAAACACATAAACAAGAGGGGGGGGGGGGGGGGGGGGGGTGTGGAGGATAGAGAAATGAGAGAGGAGATGATGAAGAAAGAGGAGGAAGCATTGAATAGTTCTCAACCATATTCATGTCCAAAGTCTTTTGTTAACTAATGATGAGCATTTTTATTTTTGAAAGGCAACTAATGATGAACATTTGATAACATAAAGACAGAAATATGCTCACCACAAACTATAAAATAAAGAAAATGGTGGGGAAATGAGTAAATTGGGTGAGAAGTGGAGTGGCCCTACTCTAACAACATGTTTTAGCAGTTCTTTAATGCCAAAATGCTATGACAGTCATCAATTGTTCCAACAATGACTCATCTGTTAAAGTATTCTGGTGTCACTAAGTCGTATCTGACATAGATTTTATACTTGAATCCATGTTGTGTTATATCTGCAGAGACCATGGGGAACCTGAAGGATCTTGGTAATTAGCATAAGAGCTTCATGATCGGTCACTTACTTCCTAGTGGCCAGTGGTTTGATTGAATTTTTGTCTATTCATGGCTCTCCAAAAATTACATATGCATTGTTGCTCATGCCACCAAGTTGGTGGCCAAGACAGATCAGTTACTCTCATGTGGTTCAATATGCCGTTTTTGTGTTTTTATTTATTTATTTATTTTTAAAGAGAGATTTTAAATATGAGAGATGCTCCTGTGCTTTCATATCACTATAAATTATAGTGCTCCTAGTTGCATTTAGACACTTAGTCCAACCCATTGGTCCAAACTCTTCACTAAGTCCAGGGCATATTTCATGGGTTACCATGCAAACATCACACTAATCTGACAAATATAAACATTTGATCAATAGCCTTTAATATGGATGGCCAAGGTCATTCACACAAAAATATGTCCATTGACCAATTTGATCCATCTATTTGTTAGGACCCATTATGGAATGCTTATAATTCTAAAGAATGACTTTTTCTAGGCAATTGAAACCATCCCGTCCATTGCTTGGAAATGGATGGCTATAGAAGTACGGCCAATTCAAGTTGGATCATCTGATCAATGTGATTTTTGCATCATAGCCCGTGGCATTTGTTCTGGACTTAATAGACAGACAGTTCAGATTAATCAATTGGACTGCCCGAGTGAACTGATGCAGCTAGGAGCATTGGTTCATTTCTTTGTAAGATATACATATTCATCTGAACTTCCATAATCTTGAAATCCTATTTTCTGACCAATTTTTGTGGTTGTTTGTTAAGGCAAATGCATTTCTAAGATGATTTTGTGCTTGCTTTGGGAACTCGATCATTTGTAGGTCTGGAACCATGATTTCTTCTGGGAATCCATGCAACCTGGAGGTGGTAAAATGCCTTGGGGCGGTGTTCTTCAGCAGATTGAGAAGGATTTCGGCTCCTTTACAAACTTCAAAGAAGAGTTTGTGAACGCAGCCCTTGCACTATTCGGTTCTGGCTGGGTGTGGCTTGTGTGTGAGTAACCATAAAACCAACTCTTCTTTGCCAAATTGAAATAATGAAGAATAGGACAATGCCTATACACAATCTTTTCCCTTATTATCTCTACTATATATAACGCGGGTAGTGTTTAGCCAATTTTACCCCGCAATTAGTCAGAGGGAGGGCTTCAATTTTGAATTTTAGAAGGAAGATGGGATCTGTTTGGCCCTTCAACCAAGGGCATTTTTGTCATTTCAATCGTTCCATGTGAGTAGCCCACACTCTCCTCCTCTTTGCGTGTGCCCGCACAAGGCGATGTCATATTAGGGAGCTCGTGCAACAAAGATTCTATAGGCTCACCATGGTGACTGTGTGAAATCCAATCCATAGATCTGTTGCGCCAGCTCATTTTAGGACATCAGACCAAAAAAGAGAGTTCTAAAAATCGAGTGGGCCACAACACCATAAGAAGTAGGGATGGGTTGCCCACTATTGAAACCCTTCTCTCTTTCTCTCTGTGTGCATAGTATGCACCCCGCATCTAGTCGCACCCTTTCCCTCCATCTCCTTCTCCTTTGTTCTCTCTCCCCTACTCATTCAATGTAAAAATAAAAAAATAAAAAATAAATAAAAAAATCCTTGCTCCGAATGAAGAATAGGACAATACCCACCATTTCATTCTCTAGTCGTCATGCAAAGCTCAAAGGCTTTTAACCTTTGCTGCAATTGATACTCCCAAATGGATGAAATATTTTCCTTCCTAAAGGAAATGGTGTTTGAGATGAGCGAACTTTGAATTCACAGAGAGATGTTTTTGGTTAGTGACAGAGAAGGCTAACATGTCTCAAGTCTTCATGCCTACAGCAACCATTTACTCAACAGTACTCAGTTACTTTAAAAAAGATGTTTCTTCAATTTCTCAACTTCAAAAAAAAAAAAGTAATAGTGAATTTAAAATTCTCATTTTTCTTATTCAGCTAATGCCAGCCATAAATAGTGTATTATGTATTATTCTCCATTTTTTGCGTGTTTCAGTGAAGACCCAAGAGAAAAGGCTTGCTGTGGTTAAAACATCTAATGCTGTTAACCCGCTTGTTTGGGGCGACATTGTATGCTATTTTCCTATCCTCCCTTTAATTTCTGTTTGATCTCTCTCTCTCTCTCTCTCTCTCTCTCTCTGAGAGAGAGAGAGAGAGAGAGAGAGAGAGAGATGCTCACATCCAACCATGCCGTCCACCAAGCGGACAACTTCCAACATGTCAAATCCATGTGACATCCAAACTGTCCAATAGGTTGGCCCCACCCCCACCATGTGGATCACCTTGTGCAAAAATAAGTCCCATCGGCCATCGGCAAGGTTTAAAAAAATGATTACGTAATGGCCCCTATGTAACGGTAACAGTGGGAACCTTCACACAATACGGGGACAATATAGGTCTCCCAACCCCGTTACCATTATAGAATACCTTGCCCACCCATTAATCAGGTGGGCCACATGAGAAATAATGTATAGCTGCTTATAAATAGCAAAAGACAAGTGTGGTCCGCCTAATGAGCGGATGGGGCTGATTCTTGGATAAGGTGATCCTCATGGTGGGGCCAACCTTCGGACGGGCTGGATGTTGCACGCGCACGATAGGTTGGAAATTATGCACTTGGTGGATGGCAAGTTATTGTCAGATTGGTTGGATGTGACTGTGTGCGTGCGTGATCATGTATATGTCAACTAGGCTGAAATTTTGGGCTGACATTCTTTTCGATTGATTTTTTTTTTTTCTTCTAATATTTTGCAGCCAATTATCAATCTGGATATGTGGGAGGTACGTTGATGGACGAATGCCTCTATTCTTCTTTCAAATTTATCCTTGCATGCAGCAAGAATTTATAATCTTTTTCCGTTTGCTAAATCTTGCAGCATGCTTACTATCCCGATTACCAGGTACTTTACATCCTTCTGAACTCTACCATCCCGTGGATACTGTACCACATCATTGATCCATGGTCCTTCAATTATAGTTTATTCAGATGATTCATAATAGGGAAAAGAGCATCCACCCATTGGGAAACCAATATTTTGTCCCACTGTCCTATGACAGTTGGCCAGAATCCAATTTCAGTCAAAATGGGATCCAATGCCATAATTCTAAGGGCCCATTTGGATTGTAAGTTACTTAAGATAAGCTACTTATTAGATAAGTTACTTATCTTGGCTTTTACTTATTAAGCAGATATAAGCAACATATTGACATGAAAAGAAAAAAGCTAAGTGTTGAGGCAGTTTTCCTAACAGAATGAGCTTTTCTAATCCCACATGCGTGCAATAAAGCTCATGTACATGCCATGCATGTGCTAGCATAGCACGATTGGTCCGAGATACATTCCATCCATCAGAATAGGACCACTATATGGATGCCCTGGCACAAGAATCAGGTTGATCCACTGGTCAGGTGGGGCCAGAGTCTGCAAAACAAATGTATGGCTCTGGAAGACTTGGCTGAAGTTTTCTAACCCATTCACTTGTTTCGAATAGTCGGTCCACATGGTGAGTGGACTAGAACCATTTTTGGGAAAGATGTAGAAGATCAGATCAACCTGATTGGTGGATTGGATCTTGCACCAATTAATGTAGGGCCCATCTTTGATGTGGGCCGTCTAGTGTGGGCCCCACCTTTGATGGGACAGTCCATCATGTGGGGCCTCCTTTGATATGGACGGTATGAGAGAGCAGTAATTGAGTGAACCATGAGAGAGAACTTTGATATGTAGCGTGACCTGAGAGAGATAAGTAGAAAAGCCAAATTGGAGGGTGACTAACAGTGTGGGTGTGTACTCACCCGAAAACAAAAAAAAGAACAAAAGTTTGACATGAGAAAGATAAGTAGAAAAGTTAAAATTCAAAAAGCTAAAAAAAATACTTATTAAGATAAGTAATTTTTAAAAGATAAGTTTCATTTCAATTATACTTACCAAACGACCTTAAGTGCCAAAAGTAACTTAACGTCTTAAGTTCAGTCGAAAAGTAACTTATTTGGTAGTATCCAAATGGGCCCTAAATCCCATTTTGATTGTGGCATTAGGGGTTCCTTCCTTTTGTCCATAACCCCATTTTGAATATGCATGGGCATCCCATCCATTGGCACTTGGTAGTGGGAGCTTTGTGAATGCTGTGGTCAGGCTCTTAATCATAATGGAAATTTGAATTTGTTTTCAGGTTAATGTTCAGTTTTGCCTGTTAATTTCATGATATTTGGTGCAACCAAATGCACCCTTGACCATTTTACAAAAAGAAAGAAAGAAAAAAAGATAAAAGATACAATCTACCCCCCCCCCCCCCCCCCCCCGGTTAATGTTCAGTTTTGCCTGTTAATTTCATAATATTTGGTGCAACCAAATGCACCCTTGACCATTTTACAAAAAGAAAGAAAGAAAAAAAGATAAAAGATACAAAAGATTGACAAATCAACCCCCCCCCCCCCCCCCCCCCCCCCCCCCCCCCCCCCCACACACACACACAATAATAATAATAATAAAGAGTAGAAAAAAGCTGGTTTTGTTGATTCTGAAATTTATTCGAAGTTGTTTATGGTCTTTGGGATTCTATGAACAGGACAATAGGGGGAAATATGTGAGCGTATTCATGAACCACCTTGTGTCGTGGAATGCAGCGACAACCCGCATGGTCCGTGCAGAGGCCTTTGTGAATCTAGGGGAGCCAAATATTCCAGTTGCTTGAAAGTTTCATGAACTGGAATTATATATAGAGAGACTTCTGTAGCTAATCCTAATCTGTATTGGTATTATATATCTAGAGTTCTGTAGCTAATCCTAATCTGTATTGGTATTATATATATAGATAGGTGCATACATGCCAGCGGCAGTGTTTTGAATTCCATTACATAAAGATCCTCTGTAAATGTTAATGATCATTGTAACAGGTGATTCGAAGGATAAAACATTTTTTTAAAAAATGGCCATTAAATGGCAGGTATGGAAATCATTATTTCTAACAAGGACTTGTTTTTCTGCACAAAATTTGCATATGCAAATGCTTTGCACTAAATGATTTTCATATGCATCCATTTGCATAGTAATTAATTTCTACCATGTTTTCTATTTTAGTGCATTTTCCTATTAAAGTCATTTTCACATGTTTGTTTCTGGCATGCCACACCTGTCTAAGAATCCGCTTTGATGTAGCAACATTGTTAGCACACAGTGGACATATGGGGGTCACCATCTGCATTGCACCACGTGTAAATCGGCCCCCCAATATACATCTACAAGCGTTGGGCCAATTGCATGGATCTAGAAAGTTAACATAAGAGGTCCGATAGTACAAAAATAGATGGTCTATTTGAAGTATATTCAAGGGTCCTTACTAATCCCACTGTGGTGTGAGTGTGTGTGTAAAAAGAATAAGGAAAGAAAGAAAGAAAGAAAATGTTAAGGGCCTGTTAACCAAACAGGATTCCATCTGGAAACCTAGATTGGCTAGAATCAGGATTAGTGGAAATTTCTACCGAAGGGATTTGAAAAAGAGGCAGAAGTGAGTGTCATTCAATGTTGACGATAATATCCTTAGGTGCCAACCTAGGGTATTATGTATGTGTTGTATATCCACATGATCCATCTGTTTTGAGAGCTCAATTAAGGGCATTAGACCAAAAAATGAGGCAGATCTAAATCTCATGTGGTGTCCACCACACCACTGGAAAACAATGTTGATTGAACGTACATCATTAAAAACTTCCTAGGGCCCACTATAATGTTTATTTGCCATCCAACCCGGCCATCTTTCTTGTGGGACTACTATATGCGATGGGTCAAGTTCTCAAGCGGATCCGAAGCCCAAGTGGGCCATGCCCCAAGCAACGGTTGGATTATACAGTTTTCAACCAAACAGAATCTAGATTACAGAGTTTTCAAACAAAAGGCAAATTTAGATTACAGAGTTTTCAAACAAAAGGCAAGTTTCAGATAGAATTTGGGTTTTCTGCAATTTTGGATTCCCACACTGGAATTTGAATTTTCTCTGGAATCTAGATTTCACAACCAAACAAGCCCGGAGTATATTAAAAAAGATCCAATCATCAATATGGATTGTCCATTGCAAATCATTGCTATGGGCTGGGCTGCACCGAAGTATGTCTAGCTCCAACCCATGAACGAAGGACACGAGTCGAGGCCCCGCTCAGCCTCTGGGCGGAGTCGGTTGCAGGCTGTAAGATCTAATAATCTTTTCAGTTCTCCTTTTGAACAGGAATGGTGGCATTGTATCATGCTTCTGTGGCATGTGTATAACATCCAAGCCTTGCAAATGGTGGGGCTCAACAAGAAGCTTGGCTTAGGAATCAGGCGGATCCACTCATCCGGTGGACCATGCCATTGAAGTCAACTAATGGCTGATGATCTGACCGGAAGTATCAGTGTGGCCGTGTGTGATGGCTGATGATCTGAACGGAAGTATCAGTGTGGCCGTGTGTGATGGCTGATGATCTGAACGGAAGTATCAGTGTGGCCGTGTGTGATGAGTTGGATCAACCTAATTTTCTTGGCGGGTGATTTTCATGTTGGGACCCGTCTTTGGATTGCTTGGATAATCGACCAAATTCAATCTGGGCCATTGAATCAGTTAAACCCATTGGGAGTCACCCAAATTTCAGAGAGTTGACTCGTTTTCACTTGGGGCCATGCGTTTGGTGGATCCCATTCATACATTCCTAACCATATCGTCCAAGTCTACAAGAAATCTAAAAGAGTCCGGTGGGTCCCACATTGTGGAGGATGGTTTTTATTCGAAGGCGAAAGTTCCATCAGCAGGTACAATTTCAGGATGCGACCGTCTAGTGGGACCCACCGGATGGATAATGCATGCAGCAACGCATCGAATGATGTGGTCATAGAAAGCTCAAATTAATGCTTTTAAAGGTATTTGATGGAGCAAGCCGTCGCATAGAGATAACAAAAGAGAGGCCGGTTCCTCTGCTAGTCATTGTAGAATAAGCTTATTCTACAAGATCACCTGAGTGTAAAAATCTGAGCGTAAAAGTTGTTCGCCTGCACCCATTCATGCACAACTCTATTGCATGTTGGGGTACACTGGATTGTTTGTATGCGATCTAACCCATGCATCAAGTGAGAGACACCAGATCTAACCCATGCATCAAGTGAGAGCCACCATGATAGTCGGATGCTCCAAAACTTAGACCTTTGCAATTGGGTGGGCCATGCCATAGAAAACAATGGGCACCACCCAAAAACCTCTAAATTCATGTGGTGGCCCACACCATAGAAAACAATGGGCAACCACCCAAAACCCTCCAAATTTATGTGGTGGCCCACAAGATGGTTTTAGAGGCGTCCGGCTTTCATGGTGGGGCAACCCTGCTGAGCAGGTCGGATGGCATGCAGACACCACGGTGGGCCCACGTGCAACCCATGTATAATAAGCTTATTCGACCAAGGACTTGTAGCAGAACCTGCTTCAACTAAGAAGACTCATTCATGTCCACCGGAAATTGATGCACTTTCTAATCCTGAATTGGGCTGGGGTTGGACCCACAACTAGCTTGGCCGGGTGTGGCTGCTGGGCTAATTAGCATCCTTAAGGTTTTTTTTTTTTTTTTTTTTTTCGTGTTCTACACACAGCAGCACTACTTGACATGGTAGTCTGTAAAAGCTCACTGCTCATGTGATCGATCTGTTCATCTGATCCACCTCGCTGTTCTTGGCCCATTACAAGCATCACACGACATGACAATAATAACTGTCCTATTAAAGCACTTCTGGTCATTGAATGCCTGACAACAGTTTTCTTTAAAAAAAAAAAAAAAAAAAGAAGAAGAAGTTGACAGGCCATAGCAGGCCTATTAGTACATCTACGGCTGGCAATGATCTGGGCCTCAACCAACAAAATCAATTTTTTTTTGGTTCCAGTCCGAGCATTTCAAAATTGGGGTCTTAGGGGTGGCAATGGGGCCCGACACTTGAGACTCAAGGCCCAAGCCCAGCCCAAGCTTGTCATGGCCCTAGCACAGCAGCCCAAGCTTGAGTCTGAAATTTTGGTTGGGCCTAGGACTGACGTAGCCCAGCCCAAAAATGTTAATATCTGTTTTTCTCACTTGAATGTTCATAATCTATCATTTGATCAAGTGAGCCTCACAAGCACAAAGAGAAAGATATTTTAGAAGAATGAAACCAACAGTCTACATTCAAGGTGAATGGGTTGCCTGCCTGAGGATTGGAATGACATAACTGTAGGATCTAAGACATTTACTAATAAATTCAGGTCAGGCTATCCCTGGGTGGAGGAACCCAAGCCAGCCTTAACATTGATCAGGCCATGCATCCATGCCCAAGCTAACAGGCCCTAGCCTGGACCAAAGCCGGTTCAGGCTTGTTGGGCCCGGCAGGCAACCATAATGTTGCCACCCTTACTAGGCCTGAACCAATCCCCAAGCCCACCCGTTGCCAGGCTGGGGTGCACCAAGGCACTCATATTATCATGATTACCCATTCCATAAAAGTGGGCCCATGACTCCATAATCACAACTGTTGATATGAGAGGCTTTAATGTGGACAATCGTGGTCCCTGACGTTTCAGATTGGCACTTGCTAGTCATCCAATCTTCGAAAGTGGCTGTAGTTTTGTTCTCAATGGTCTGATCAAAGAGCTAGGCACATATAATCTTCCAACTTGGAGGTATTTTGGTGCACCGCTCACCCAGCGTGAGCCAATCAGATCAATGGTGTGGATCATCTAAACCATGGCCCACTTTAACTGAACGAACTCTGAATAATTCCTCACGTAAAATATTTTTACATTCTCAGCGAACAAGATAGCAATGGCGTCAGTCGCTCCATTGGTTCAATCATGAACTAGAACTGTAAATCCAAGATGCGGATTGGGTCCTAACCCCCGCCTGTCTGAGTTCGGCATGGGCAAGGCTTTGAGTGGCCACCGTCATGTGTATGGGTTTTATACACACGCTCCATCCATTTTGTGATATAATTTTAGGGTATAAGCCTAAAAATGAGGCAATCAAAGGCTTTAGTGTACTACGTCATTGGAAGCAGTGGTAATAACGACGCCATGGTTGAAACCTTCCTAAGGCCTACAGTGATGTTTATTAGCCATCCAACCTGTTCGTTGTAACCTGGATGAAGTGAAAACACAAATATCAGCTTAATCCAAAACTTCTATGGCCCTCAGGAAGTTTTCAATGTTAGGGGTGGGGTTTTGATTGGGCCCACACCCGACTAGAACTGTTCAATTAGGCAGAGGACGGTTGTATCCTGGAAGTAGACAAGCTGGGACCCAATGCATCATACAGTGGAAGTGAATATGTCGTTAAGACTTTTCTGATTTTACTGCTTTGTGTAATGGGTCAATTCAATTATTGTGCTGATTAAATTGTTTTAATTCAATAGTCCATTTATCATAATTTTTTGTGCAATCTCTTAAATTTCCTCATAACAATTCAAAGACAAATTCATACTTCCAATTTTAGTCTCAATTAGTTATAGCATCTATTCTAGAGTCGTTTAAAATTGAGATTCGATTGAATGAATTTTAAGAAATGACAAATGAAGATGGAATTCTATCGGACAACTCTGAAACTAATATATGTTATTAAGAATCTGACTCCTTTTAACATATATGAAAATATTACTTTTGTTGAAAGAAATATTAAATAGATAAAAGATTATTTATGCCAAAATCATATATTAAGTACGATGATCAATGACAATTACTTTTGATAAAGAATTTTGGGAACATTTAAAAAAATTAAAATAGAAGATGCAAGTTCTAAAAAATATGTTGTGGGTCGTTATATTGACTTCAAAATGATCGATGAAAAACTTATGATAGATCAAGTACATGATCTACAAAAGATGGTTCATAAGATTATATTTAAATATATGATATTCAATGAGGTATTTCAATTCACCATTATAATTGAAAAACTTTCACTTTTATAGAAGGAATACAAAAACTTTCTTAAAAATAAGATAAGAAAAATGAAGTTAGACGATCTCATACTATATATTCAGATAGAAGATGAAGCACGAGACCGTGATAAACAAATCTCTAAATTAAAAAACATCCCTAAAGCACATTTAATTGAAAATATTTAAAAAAACAAGTAGAATAGTAAAACTAATGCATTTAAAAGAAAAACTTCTTTTGCAAAAATAAAAAAATAGAAAAATAAATAAATAAATGTTTATTGCTATGTATGTGGGAAACTTAGCCATTATGCTAAAGAAAGTTGAAAATTGAAAATTAGACAATAAGAAGAAATCTCAAACTCACATAGAACAAGAATTTATAGATGTTATTATAAAAACTTTTCTTACTACTGATTCGAATAGTTGGTGGATTGATTCGAAGCCACCAAACATCTTTGCTCTGCCCATAATTTATTTGTCACATATGAGAATGTAAAAAATTGTGAAAATCTTCATGAAAAATTCTACAAAAACTATGATTGTAGGCAAAGGTAAAGTTAGTATGAAAATATCATTTAGAAAGATCTTAATTTTATTTGAGGTTATATATATCTTAAGAATTTAATTTGTAGTTCTATGTTAGATAAGAACGATTTTAATTTAATTTTTAAATCTGAACAGTGTATATTATCTAAGAATAGTACATTTATTGGTAAGATTATGTTAGTGATGGACTTTTTAAATTAAGTGTTAGGAATGATAATGCATCAATTTCTTCTACTTATTTCCTTGAATCTTTGGATATTTGGCATACTAGATTGGGACATGTTAACTATTATTCTCTTGATAATATGATTAATATGATCTTGAACTCTTGATTTATTATATATGTATTTATTCTAAAAGTGTTGGAAAACCTCTTAAAATAGTAGAAATTAATTTTAATTAACTTGATTTGATACATAATGATGTATGCGATTTAAAGAACATAGAAATCTGAGAAAAAAATTTATTTTATTACCTTTTTAAATGGTTGTTGTAGATATATTAAATTATATCTAGTTAGAAATAAAGATTAAGCTATAAATAAATTTGAGACTTATGTAAATGAAGTAGAAAATCAATTAGATAAAAATGATGAAGTCATCAAATTAAATAGAGCTAATAAATAAACTTCTATTTTTATTTTTTATTTTTTTACATTATTTTGTGAATCTAAAGGAATAATACATGAAGCTACTATACTTTATTCATCTAACAAAAAAATATAGCTGAAAGAAAAAAAAGATTTATATAGTAATTTTTTTGTTATCAAGTTTTAGCTTACACTTTTTTTTATTAATACACACACCCCATTGGTAGTACACTCTCCCCCTCTGTTAGTCACACCACAATGTTAGCCACCCCCCACTTGGGAATTGATATAAAGACCTCAATGTTGAAAGGAAACTATCTTCACTTAACTTACCACTGAGCTATGGTTCGGGGTGTAATTCTAGTTTATGCTTTAATATGTAAGAAGAAACTTTCTTGATTGGATATTATATTCTAAATTGTGTACTTTATAAACATTTTGAAAAACTTCGTATGAATTATAGAGAAAATAAACCTCCTAGTTTGAAATATTTGAAAGTGTTTGAGTGTCTAGCTAAGATAAATTTATTATCTTCTACAAGAACCAAATTAGAAGATAAAAGATTAAATTATGCATTTATTAGATATACATAAAATAAATAAATTTTTAGTGTTAAGATCTCAAATAACATAAAAGTTGATAAATGATAGAATCTTTTGATGCAAATTTTTTAAGAATGTATTTCCTTTAAAGACCTTTATGTTTAACTTTAAAATAATAGTAGAAAATATTTAAATAGACCGTTTGAAATTAGAAGAAGTAAACAAGCTAGAATTGAAACTACCTTTAAACCAGACTTACATATGTATTTAGTAGAAGACTATCCTTTTACTTTTGTAGAAGCTATGAAGTTTATAAATTCAATCTTCTAGAAGAAAGTCATTCATAATGAGATGGATTCCATCATACATAATCACACACCTAAGAGTTAGTAAACTTACTTCATGATAATGAGCCTATAAGTTGTAAATAGATATTTAAAAGGAAACTAAAACTTGCTAAGTTAATTGAGAAATTTAAAGCTAAATTAGTTATCAATGAGTATAAAAAAAAAAGTATTGATTTTTTAACACACACTCTCTAATGACAAAAATCACTATTATTAGGGTATTAATTGCAATCTTGATATTTTAACCTTGTAATTTATTTTATGTATGTTAAAAATGCATTCTTATATGGTGAATTAGAAGATTTCATCTATTAGAAGTTTATCATTATTAGATAAGAAAAGAAAGTATGTAGATTAATTAAATCTCTGTATGGGTTTAAACAATCTTCAAAATAATGACATAAAAATTTGATCAAGTTTTGCTATGTAATGGTTTTATAATTAACGAATCTAATAAATATGTATATAACAAACTTTGTATATAGATAATATATTAATTTTTTTATACCAAGTTGAAAATTGTAATAGAAACCAAGTCTTTTTTGACATTTTAATTTGATATGAAAGACCCGAGAGAGGCAGATGTAATCCTTAAACTTAAGATTATTAAGATTATAGTATGGTATTACATATTTATAAAATTTTTACCATGTTGAGAATATCTTAAAAAAGTATAACTGCTTGTATTGACTTTCTAAGTATTTTTCTAAATCCCCATTTAAAATTAATTAAAAATGAGAAAGATAATGTATCACAACTTAAATACTCCAGTATAATTGATCATTTTATATACCCAATAAACTATACTAGACTTGATATAACATATACAATTGGCAAGTTGAGTACATTTAATAGTAATACGGAACTAGAATATTAAAACGTCATATTTAGAATATTAAGATACTTAAAAATACTATAAGAAAAGTGACCTATAGCGACAGTCAATAGCAACGAATCAAATATTCCACCACAATAAAATACATATACCAGCGAAAATTACCAATTTGCTAGAAGTAGTGAATATGCTAGACCTATAGAAATTGTCAATAACAATGGATAATTTTTTCCGCTGTTGTATACCTTGTTACTGCTACAAATAATAATCCAGTCATTTATATAGCGACAGATTACTGGTGGATAATATATCTGCCATTGTGCAAAGAATCCTACGATAGTCATAAACGACTCAATATAGTGGTAGATAAGTTATCTACCACTAAAACATATAATGGTGGAAAATTTTATCCATTACTTTAGATATTACTACCATTTTAACCCGCCAAAAGTATTATCACGCGAACTTTTTTGACATATAGCGTTGAAATCATATATCCACCGAGATATAGGCAATTGAAGATGCCAAGTGGCACCTTTTGATTTTGCATCATGATTACCTTTTAAGTGGCATATAATTTATCCGCCACTAGACTACACACGCTAGGTGGTGCCTTTTGGTATTCTGACATTAATATTAGTGGCGGATAATATACCGCCACTTAAATTTTACCACCATTTTATGTTTTATTCCGGTCATTTTTTTGTTGCATGTGAGCATATAGCAGCGGAAGATTATATTCGCCAATATATAGTCGTGATTAAGGTCTGAAATGGCGGTAACATATCCGTTACTATAAACTATACACATCATGTGGCACCCTTTGGTATTCTGGCATTAATAGTGTTTCTAGTGGCATATATGATATTCGCCACCATAGATTACAAACACGACAGGTGGCGTCCTTTGCTATTCTGCCATATTTATGAAGGACTTCAATGGTGGTAACAATTTCTGCTATTATATAGCCATACTATATTTGATTGTTTTCGCCATATTAATAGTAGCGGATATTTATCTGCCATTATAAGCCTTACTTATATATTCATCATTCCATTTGCAAACACCACTTCTTATGCCATATAAAGCTCTCCTTCTTTGGAGGCCTCTAGCTCCCTTTCTCTCCAGCCTATAGCTCCCTCCCCCTTCATGAGTTAACTCATTCTCCCTCTCCCTCTCACCCTCTCTATATATCTCTCTCTTCAACCACCAGATCCCTCTCCCTCTCTCCTTGTATCTCTCTCTCTCTCTCTCTCTCTCTCTCTCTCTCTTCTCTATATTATGAAGAGGAAGAGGTCATCTTCTTCTTCTCTTTGTATCTCTCTTTGTATGTCTATTTTGTTATTTTTTAATTTATTTGATTTATAATATGTTATCTCTCTTGTAAGTACATCTATTTTTTTAATCAGTTTGATTTAATTGGTATATTTCCTTTCTTCTTCTTTTTATTCATTAGATTATCAAAATCTATTGGTGCATTTTGTGGATCTGTTTGGATTTTGAAAATATGTTAGACTTTTTTTTTAGATTTGTTTGCATTGTTGAAATATGTTGGGGTTTTGGTGCAAATTCTATTTTTGTCGCATGTGACTTATCTATCACAGTGTCGGATGATCACAGACATTCACTTACAAGCCTACAAAATGGACGATAATGTTATCTTATAATTAGATCGTCCATTTTCATGACCTTAATCAAGCAACTCTAATAATTCGATCATTTAATTATCTGACTAATTTATAAGTGCTAAATTTTGTCCAACTTACATTGAATCTGAATATTTTGGACAGTAGACTATGTTATGACCTCAGAATCTGGGAATGTGGACAATGCATGTGGGGCTGTCTATTATCTAAAATTCATCTATTGTATTTGTTTATGCAAACCATTCTATCTCTTGTGGAATCACATCCAATTCTTTTGGATAAGTTCTTAATTGATAATGAACTTTTATTTTAATTGATTTTAATTTGATTTTAACTGGTAATGGTTCAATTGGATGGATATAAATACTTTGGATGAAATTATATCCATTGTGGTGCTCAAGGGATTGATTGTCTGGCTCAAATCTTCAATTTTTTTCCTTTGTGTTTTACAACAACATACAAATGTTAAACTATATTTCTACTGATGCCAATGGGTTGACTATTCTACATATTAGGAAGTTCATTTCTTTCTTAAGTATTAGAACATATGTGGTTTCATTTGAGTTTAAAATTTTCTCATTCATCACATATTTTGTTTTGTTCTTTTATTAGAACAAAATTAAATGTGAGGGGAAGCATGGGTTGAATTTATTTTGCATATTGTTGTGAAACATGAATCATGAACTTGACCCAATTAGTTGGAATATGCTTAGATGATGATGATGACAGTGTTGAATGAAAATCATTTTCTTTTATATTAATTTCTTTTACTTTGAAATATGGATATAAATATTATATCTTTTATATTAATTTGTGCTTGAACTTATATCTTTTATATTAACTTTCTAAGATTGACAATAAAATGCTAGAATTGCTAAACCATTTTGATTTTGTGACTATGTCATGTTTTGCATCACATCATGTCCTGATATAGCCCTTCAATACAACATCCGTTAAATAGAAAGCTGAGAAAAATATTCAGCAATAATCCACATTCAACTAAAAGGACCAGATATCTGATGGATTCTAATTTATGGTTTTTGTATTGATAAAACCTAGAACCAACCCATAAGATAGTGGGTGGATCTTGATCCTCTTGTACTCATAGTTTAAAAACACTAAATATCCAGCTAGGTCGAGTCGACAAAAAAACTCTATCCAAATCATTATTTGACAATCTCCATATTTAATGAATAAATTAAGAGATTTATTAGGTATAAATATGAAAAAATTGACAAAGAAGTTAGATGAACAATGCTTGGCGCATTTTTTCAAGTCATGCCAAGTAGCACTAAGTCAACTGAGTCCATGATTGAACGAGTCTCATGGAGTTAGAACTTGGTCACAATCACGAACAAGTTCCCTTATGAAAATCTTATCTAGGGAAGTTGATTCAATTAGGTTATGTATCGAGTCACTGAGATTTAAAACTATGCTTGTATACGGACCTAATCCAATAAGTAACTGTGTTATCTTATTTCTACTTGTACCTGACTCAAAGTGGATCAGATTTTAAGGAGGTGGGACAGAGCCAAATGATTAAATGGGTTGGTTCTGGGGCTCCCTTGGGCTTGACCAAATTTTATCTAATTTCCATATGTTTATGCTCCAAAATAATAGTTTTCATTTTAAACGTTCAGTAAATGTCTACCAATTTGTAAATAGTCAAATAAACCTAATTTTTTGTTCATGATATACCTAACCTAAGAACCTTAATTTGGACAGTTTAATTTAACTTTTTATATGTTGATTATGCAATTACTAAATAATTTGTAAGTGTTTAAGAATATAAACATGTGGCCTACCTCATGAGTGGACTGACCTGATTTTTTTGTTTGTTACTATATTTTCATTTATAGGGTGCAAATTTTTGTGGTTTCTTATTTTATTTTATTGGCTGGTCTGAGGTGTTTGCTTGAGAATCAAAGGCTAGGATTGTTAAACCTTTTTGTGACGGTGACTCAATTGTTGGTTTTTGTACTATGACTTAACTATTGAAGACTTTCTGAATCTGATCATGATGTTTACATGTCATCTAAACTGTTTATCTTTTCTATCTATTTGATTTACTTCAAACAAATTTCAAAGTTCAGGGTTTTAAAACATTAAATCGGATGCATCTCCCTCACAAATTAAGGCTATGAGCTCTGGAGTAGATCTAAATCTCATATGGACCACACTAAAGGAAATAGTGGTGATTGAATGACAACTATTAAGAAATTGTTATGGCTAACTGTAATTTTTATTTACCATCTAGCCTATTAATAAGGTCACAAAGACCTGGTATAATGTGTGTAGTCTAACCCCATTTCATCACTAACTATGCATGGCTTTCATATTTAAAGACTATTCTAATGCATGGTTTTGGTGGTTATAGGAATGAGAGAGAGTTTACTCAATTAATGATTGCAAGACCACATTTAGGAGCCTTGGATGAAGACCCAAGGTGAGCCAAAGAAAGAAGAAAGCAAGAAGACTAAAGAGAGAAGAAAGAAAGAAGAAAATAAGGTCCGACCAGTCATGACCGGTCGGCCAAGAGGGCCACGACTGGTCTTGATCGGTCGGCCATGGCCTTCTGCTCTCTAGACGCCTAGCCGAACAGGTCCGACCGGTCGGCCATGGCTTACCCCCCCCCCCCCCCCCCCCCCCCCAAGTACTCTTTGGACCATGCACAGACGGGTCCGATCGGTCTTGACCGGTCGACCAGTGTAATTTGAGCAGCAGTTCAGAGGGCTTGCTTAGCAAGCATCGATTTTTGTGGGTTGCCGGATTCCTTACGCAATTCTAAAACTTTCTAAGTTGTTGAGGCTTCAAATCTATAAAAGGGGACCTAGGGTTCGTTCCTAAGGTATCCTAGAAGAGATCTACCATGTGGGAGGAGGCAGAAGTTGGATCTGGACTTCTACAACTCCTCCTAGTTTGTTCTTCTAGTTTTTTTTTTTTTTTTTTTTTTTATGTTTTCCTTAGTTGCTTTCATCTTCCTTGGATCATAAACGGCTAAACCTCTTAGCTAGGGCTAAGAGGTGAAGCTTGTAGTGAATCTAAGATGTTTTAACTCGTTTGTTTTGGTTTCAAATTAAATTTTCACTGAAGAATAATGGTTTGAAGTTCGAATGAAGTTCTAAGTACTTTTCTTAATCTTATGATGGCTCATGGATGTTTGGAAGAGTTGCTTTAGTTCTTAATTGTTTTAAATGAGTCTAGACCTGTACGCTCCGAGGAATCAGATTTAAGACGCTCTAGACTTGGATTCTCATGTGGGAACTTCATGCCAAGAGTTCTACTTTTCTGAAATTTCAGTTTATGTGTGATTGTGCATATGATTCGAATGAAGTTCAAATCATGATCTAGTTATGCTTTGTGATAGGGTCTAATGATGATTATGATTGTGATCTTAATCTATTGGAACTAGAATTGACCTATGCAATTGAATGTGCTCAAGTCCTAACTTGAATTTAGGGAATCATGTATATGAATCACACATATGACAGATTATTTGTTATAACCGCTCTATCATCCAATTAGATGATTTGATTTCGATTCTAGTTGTGTAATTGGGAAACCACAGCGAATTAAGCATCAAGGATTGCTACAAGTGGATCCTTGGATCCCTATTGTTCTTTTATATTGATTACATTTACCCTTAGTTTAAGAATTCTATCACATTCAATTCTAAAAATCTGTTTAGTTTGATCTCAATTAGAGAATATTAGAAGTAGTTTTGTGAATTCCTAACAAGTCCCTAAGAACGATCTCGGTCTCTACCCAATTATTACTATATCGCAACCCTACACTTGGGGAAGCGAACATATAATAAAAAATAAAACTATTAGCTTGGTCTCATCTTTAGTTGCACAAAAGAAGTTTCTAATGGTAGGCACCCAAACACCATTGTTTCTTATGGTGTGGTCCACCTAAGATTTGTGCTTTCTTCAGTTTTTTGTTCCACGCCCTCATCCTATTTACTTGATTTCTTTTTGTTCATGGGTGTTTGTTTGTTGTGTGTCAATGCTATCATATTAATTAAGACATTGGTATTTGTTCTTATTGCCAGTTGTTATTATTTTTCTACAATTCAATTCATTTTTTTATTCTATTCTATGTAACAGAATATCATGTGGATGCTTTTGCATTTATCAGTAGAAGTTTGATTCTTTGATTTGAATCTGTTTGGATTCTATTGCAATTAGTTTTTTATTTATAAAAGGGAATCTCACTTGATGCAAGAGGACAATAAAAATTACACATGTTCAAACCCCATGACTCACATGATCCTTCTCAATGGATGTGCGCTAATAAAATGCACATAAAATAAAGTAGGGAGTAACAAACATCCGTCTCCTTTATATTGGAAAAATGGGTATTCACTTCCCCAAGTAATAAGATTGCAATATAGTAATGATTCTCGGTAAGACCGAGGTCGATCCACAAGGAAGAAAGTAAAAAATTCCAACTATCCTAATAACTAGAATCTAAGAGGTTTGTGAAATCAGTTTTTAAACATGAAACAGGAAAATCTGATAATGAAAGGGTAACTAGAGCATCAAGGATCCACTTATAGCTCTCCTTGGATGTATAATTCATATGATTTCCCAATTACTCAACTAGAATCGAAATCAAATCCTATCTAGCCGGATGATAGAGCGGTTATATTATCAAAGCAATCCAACGCATGTGTTGTTCATCATCATGATTCCCTCAATTCAAGTTAGGACTTGAGCACACTCAATTGCATAAGTCAATCCTAGTTCCAATAGATTAAGATCTAACCATAATAATCATCAAACCCTGTCATAAGACTTGACTATATTATGATTTGAACTTCATTCAAATCATATGAATAATCAACAACATATTTAGATTTTAGAACAAAAAGGTAGAACTTTGGTTTGAAGTTCTCACATGATAATCCAAGTCTAGAGTGTATTGAATCTGATTCCACGGAGCGTACAAGTCTAGAGCCATGCAAAATGATTAAGAACTAAAGCAGTTCTTCCAAACATCCATGAGCCATAATAAGATTAATAAAAACTACTTAGAACTTTATTCAAACTTCCAAAAATCATTATTCTTCAATAAATTCAACTTGAAACCAATAAAACGAATTAAAACATCTAAGTAAACTATAAGATTCACCTCTTAGCTCTAGCTAAGAGGTTAGCTAATGAAAAGCATAAAAACAAAACTAAAACTAGAACTAGAATTGGGAGAAGAAGAAAACTAGTTGTAGGAGGCTAGGAAGCATCCTAGGTCTTGAATCCTTTACTCCTCACATTACTAGATGCCTTACGAAGAGAGTGGAGGTAACCTTTTATAAGAGAAATCCTGCACCAACTTGGAAACTTCGAGAATTCGTGGAGTTTTTCTGCAATTTGGAAACTTAATATTGAAAAATGAAGTTTCTAGAGCACCTTAGACCTGTCCGGCGACCGGTCTTGAGACAGGTCTTGGGCCAGGTCTTGGGACAATTTTTTCATATTTTCTTCTCTTTCTTTCTTCTTCTTTCATCCACCTTTTGGCACTTGTTATATTGATTTTAAATCCATATAAAATGACTCTTTAACTATGCATTAGTGAATTCTCTCTCTCATTCCTACAATCACAAATCCATGCATTAGATTAGCCTTTAAATCATGAAAACCATGCATAATGAGTGAAGAATTGGCGTTAGAATATGCATAATTAAGAGCTCAACACACCCTCCAACCAGTATTTTGCTAGTCCCGAGCAAAACATGCGTGAAATAAGTTTCATTCTCCAAAACCCAACTCTTCTTCGGAAACTATATTTTTAGATATTCCAAGACATGCAAGTACAAAAATCAGCAAAATTGAGTGATAGAAGTTGAGACCTTAAACTTCAAAAAACATAACAAGTGTTCATACGAAATTCCCGCTGATTGATTGATAAATAGAAGGATCCAAACAAATTTAACCTAATGTGCATAATAAATGTTGATCTCATGAATTTTTGGGGTTATCTTCTTCATAGAAAAACCAAATTAGGTATCTAAGGTGTACAGATCAACAACAAGCCTATGATAGGAATTTGCCTTACCGTCCTTCCAACGGCTTTCACACTACGTCCCATTTCCGGCTTTGGTTACGAGTAGACCATCCCCCGGTTGGTAATAAGTAGCCCTTTTCAGAATTTTTCCACCATATTTTCAATCATTCCCATATTTTCATCCTTCCTTTCCTTTTCATACACATTAGATAGGATATTTAGAAATCCATATCTTTCATTATTTTCCCATGGACAAGGATGGACAAAGTACCTCGGATTGGTTTCTTAACACCTCAAATCTAAACCTAGCCAATCCACAACTCTACATAATCCTTTTAAAACATGAGAATCATGTAAAGTGAACTAGGTATAAAAGTGTTTCAATTTTTCTATCAATCAAATCAATAGGGAATCCAATTAGAAAACCATCATGTTATAAGTCCTTTAAGAGTTTCAAAATCATCTCACTGCATCTTTCTTCCTTTCATACTTACGACATCCCAAGTGCATATAAACGCGGTTTTCCAAAGGAGTTTTGAATTTTCAGAAAAATCGAAAAATTTCTATATAATTGCTCGAAATGTCACAAAAGCTAGTAGATTCATCTAAGGAATCTCTCACCCCCCAACCAAAATCTTACATTGTCGTCAATGTACAAAGATATGCGATTTGCTTGACATGAGAGTAATGACATAAAACAAAGGAGAGTGAGAACGAGAGTGACAGAAGTGATAGAAGTTGGGACCTTAAACTTCAAAAAACATAACAAGTGTTCATATGAAATTCCTGCTGATTGATTGATAAATAAAAGGATTCAAACAAATTTAACCTAATGTGCATAGTGAATGTTGATCTCATGAATTTTTGGGGTTACCTTCTTCATAGATCAACTAAATTAGGGATCTAAGGTGTACAGATTAACAACAATCCTATGACAGGAATTTGCCTTACCGTCATTCCAAAAAATTTTATACTACGTCCCATTTTCAGCTTTGGTTACGAGTAGACCATCCCCAGGTTGGTAATAGGTAGCCCTTTTCGAAAATTTTCCACCATATTCTCTATCATTCCCATATTTTGATCCTTCCTTTCCGTTTTCTTTTTCATTAGATAGGATTTTTAGAAATCCATATCTTTCGTTATTTTTCCCATGGACAAGGATGGACAAAGTACCCAGGCTTGGTTTCTTAACACCTCAAATCTAAACCTAGCCAATCCACAAATCTACATAATCCTTTTAAAACATGAGAATTGTGTAAAGTGAACTAGGTGTAAAAGTGTTTCAATTTTTCTATCAATCAAATCAATAGCGAATTCAATTAGAAAACCATCATGTTACAAGTCCTTTAAGAGTTTCAAAATCATCTCACTGCATCTTTCTTCCTTTCATACTTACGACATCCCAAGTGCATATAAACATGGTTTTCCAAAGGAGTTTTGAATTTTCAGAAAAATTGAAACATTTCTACATAATTGCTCGAAAATGTCACAAAAGCTAGTAGATTCATCTAAGGAATCTCTCACCCCCCAACCAAAATCTTACATTGTCGTCAATATACAAAGATATGTGATGTGCATAACATGAGAGCAATAACATAAAACAAAGGAGAGTGAGAACGAGAGTACTTGAGGTAGCAAGTTGATAAATTTAAGCATCTTCCATTGTCTCGATGAGACTTATTCAAACTTAAATGAAAAAGGGAAATCCTAACCTGCCTACCTACATTTGATTAGTCCGATCGACTACATGATCAAATTTGAGCAGGATCTTCATGACTTTCAATGGTTTCTCATGAGGACCATCCAAAGTCCTACTCGACATACATGGGTGCTTTTCTTCATTAAAGTCCAATAATAGTGTGCACCATACGCATGTGAGGAGATAGAGCAGCAAATAGATATCTCCTTAAATTCTGAATTAGGTTATGAGTGATTAAAAACGGATTCTCCAAATTAGAATTTTCAATGGCCTAAGGAACCCATGATAGTGGAGTGTTCGCTGGCCTCAAGTGCAAGGCTGCGATGTAGTAATAATTCTCGGTAAGACCGAGGTTGATCCACAGGGAATTAGGTAAACCAATTCAAATTGTTCCAACAATTTCAAAATTAATTAAATAAGGAGTTCAACTTCATAAACTAATTTAAAACAGTAAAGTTGTAAAAATCTGTAATTAACGGAACTAAGGCTTTCGAAGATCCACTTGCGATAGCCCTCATGTGAATTCATTCATCCAAGCATAACACAACTAGAATTGAAGTTCTATCTCTCTTCTAGTTGGAAGATATAACATTAAAACACAAACAATCCCCACTCAAGTGGAAGAGTAAGATTCTAGTTCTAATGAAGCACGTAGAAGTCGAATATGTAGCCTTCGAAGTAACAACCACGACAATGGACTATGGTACGCTCTAGGGTTACTACGATTCGAATCTAATCAATCCAAACATGATAATCTCAGAGAATTGTAAGGAGCTCATGTCCAAAGCACATGAACTCTCATAAAACATCCAAAAATACCAACTTTTATTCAAACTAGAACTTAAAAATCCAACTTAAAGCAAAGTACTTGAATTAGAACGAATTCAACATGATAACTACTCACAAGCTTCACCTCTTAGCCTTAACTAAGAGGTTCTAGCCGAGCATTATCATGCTTCAACTAGAATTCAAAGAAAAACTAAACAAAAATATGAAAAACTAGAAAAAAAAAAACTCTAGTTGGAGGAGTTACGGTCTCTCCACGATGCTCTCCCTTGCTCCCCACGAACTTAGAACTCTTCTAGGATACCTTAGCAAGGATGCCAAGGTGTCCTTTTATAGGAAAAATCACGAACCGCCTCGGATTGCATAAAAACTTACGCACTTACAACGGTCATCAGACGTTGGTCGAGCGCCCAGTCAGGTGTTGGTCGGGCGCCAGACCATACTTTAATTCTTCCAGTGTGTTTTTGATGAAATTCACTTTGAATATCGAGCGCTCGACCAGATGTTGGTCGGGTGCCCAGTCAGGTCCAGATTTGTCTAGCGGGTTCAGCAGCAATTCTACCAATTTCGGGCGCCCGACTATGTGACGGTCTGGCGCCCGGTGGCCTTCTGTTATGAATGCTGAAATCCTCTTTTCTTCTGGTCAATCCAGGTCTTTCTGACGCGATTCTTCAAGGCTTCTTTTCAGTGTCTTCAATTTGGTTCCAAAGGACTCTTTTAACAACAAATTCATGACTTCTCTCTTTCATTCCTACATACACAAAACAAGCATTAGATGGGTCTTTTAAGCATACAAACCATGCATGTAATATGATGTAATGGGCTAGAAAATGTATAAAATGGAAGCTCAACACACCCTCCAACCAGCTTTTTGCTATTCCCGAGCAAAACATGCGTGAAATAAGTTCAAATTTCCAAAACCAACTCTCCTTCAGAAACAATACCTCCATTCATTCCAAGACATACAAGTACAAAAATTAGAGAAACTAGGTGATAGAGGTTGCAACGTTAAACTCTCAAAACATAAAAAAGTGTTCATATAGAATTCCCGTTGATTGATTGATAAATAGAAGAACTTTGAACAAAATTCAACCTAGTGTGCGTAGTGAAAGTTTATCTCATGAATTTTCGGGATTATCATCTTCATAGATAAACTAAACTATGGATCTAAAGGTGTACAGATCAACAACAAGCCTATGACAGGAATTTGCCTTACCATCCTTCCGACGGTTTTCACACTACATCCCATTTTCAGCTTTGGTTACGGGTAAACAATCCCCCGATTGGTAATAGGTAGCCCTTTTCAAAAATTTCCACCATTTTCTCCATCATTCCCATATTTTCATCCTTCCTTTCCTTTTTATACATATTAGGTAGGATTTTTAGAAATCCATATCTTTCGTTATTTTTCCATGGATAAGGATGGACAAAGTACCCCAGTTTGGTTCCTCAACACCTCAAATCTAAGTCTAGCCAATCCACAAATTTACATAATCCCTTTAAACCATGAGAATTGTGTAATGTGAACTAGACTCAAAAGTGTTTAAAGCTTTCTACCGATCAATTCAATAGGGGAATTCATATAGAAAACTGTTATATTTAAGATAATTCAAGGATTTCAAAATTAATCACTTTATCTATCTTTTTTTTTCCATAATTGTATCATCCTAAATGCATAGAAGCAAGGTTTACTCAAAGAGTTTTGAATTTTCAGAAAAATAAAAAAAATTCAACATATAATGCTGTAATGTTACAAAACACTAGATTTACGTAGAAATCTCACCCCCAACCAAATCTTGCATTGTCCTCAATGTAAAAGATGTTCAATGAGCAATAACATGAGAGTAATGATAAAAATAAAGGAGAGTGAGAACGAGATCACCTGAGAGAGTTGATCATGGAAGTCTACAACTCCGATAACTAAATCTACTAAAGCAAATAGAACTAAAATAAAAAATAAACTAGACCTAATCCTAATTAAAGCAATAAACAAAACCTAAGTTATCTTTTTAGAAAGAAAATCTCCATCAGACTAGGAGATTAATCAGCATTATATCATCCAAAAGGACAAAGTTGAGCAGGATCATCAAGTGGTGTAACAAATTTTTCAGTAGAACTATCCACCATCCTGCTTTGGAAAGTACATTGGTGACATTAATCATTCTAACCCATTGAAAATCCTGCTGAAAGGTTTCAGTAGGTTTCTCAATAAAATTGTCACATGTATTGGAAAAGAAGAATTGCATTGGTTAGAAATTATTGAAGATGGATCTCCTTTCCTTCTTGTCTGGGCAAAAATCATTCAAGGACGGGTCATCCCAAAGGTGGTGTTCATTGGTTTGAACAAACCAAAGAGATGTGGAGACTTGTATTTCTTCTTCACAAGTCGTTATGGTCTCCAAAAAATCTAATTTCATCGGTGCATCCACAATTGATATTTCAGTTTGGCACTCTGTGGAAGGAGGATTTTTGGGCACCGGAAGGGTTTCTTTTAAGGCGTCTACGATGTCTTGAATCATAGGATCATCCCAATCTTCAAAGTAAGTTAGACACTCCTCTAGAGTATAGGAGACCTCATAGGGGGAAGTTTTCAAATTTAATTTTTTTATGTCTTCCTCCTTTTGTGTAGGTTGGATTGGGTCCTTAACTTCCACGCTTTCAGATTTTGGCCTTTCTGTAGGCAAATTAAGCACCAATTCTTCATAATCCTCCATAATAAATGTGTTTAAATCAGAAATTGGTATCTTATCAAATAAAATTTCAGAAATTGGCACTTCTAAGGCCTCATTAATAGTCAAATAAGTTTCATCCTTGGAGTGTGCCATGCACGTCTCCAATCTTCTAAGTAGATCATGTTGGAGAGACTCCCCGTATTCCATAAATTCTATCATGTTTACCTCATGGGGACAGTCATCATCGTCCCAATCCTCAAAGGGATCGAAGCTAACAACATCTAAAGGATCAAAATTGTGATTTAAAGTGAACTCATCTTCCACGATTGATTCAATCATATCAATCTCGTGGTCATCGTCATCATCCCTATGCCTTTTGCCCAAGTGGAACACATTCACCTCCAATGTCATGTTCCCAAAGGACATTTGCATCACCTCATTTGAGCAATTTATGATTGCATTTTATGTAGCATGGAACGGGCGGCTAAGAATCACTGGTATTTGAGTGCTCGTATCCGTAGCCGATTGTGTGTCCAAGACGATAAAATCCACTGAATAGTAGAATTTGTCGACTTAGACTAATACATCCTCAACTATCCCTCTTGGTACACGAATGGATCTATCAGCGAGTTGCAACATGGTTTTGGTGGGTTTTAATTCACCAAGACCCAATTGCTCGTATACCAAGTATGAGATTAAATTTATGCTTGCCCCCAAGTCTAGCAATGCACGTTCAATCCGGTAGTTTTCAATGATACATGAGATTGTGGGACTACTGATATCTTTGGATTTTGGGGGGGTCTTTTAAGTGAGAATGTTACTCACTTGCTCATTTAAGAAGGCATTTTGCTGCACATTATATTTGCGTTTGGTTGTGCACAAGTCCTTTAGAAACTTAGCATGAAAGGGATTTGTTTAATAGAGTCAAGCAATGGAGTGTTGATCTTGACTTGTCGGAAAATCTCTAAAATATCATGAGAGTTTGGGAGAGATTTTGGAGCAACCAATCTCGAAGGGAATGATGCTACGGGCTTATAAATGCATTCCGTTTCTTGTGGGGCTGAGTTAGATCCGTCCTCATTCTCAGAATTTACCGGATCATTAGGCTTGTTGGCCTTCACCGGAATATATTTGTCAATTTGTTTACCACTTCTAAGAGTGGTGACGGATTTTGCTTGCTCTAAATGTTGGTTGGGAAGATTAGGGATGCTTATCTCATGTGCTTGTTTAAGATTAGGCTGAGGTTGGGCCGGGGAGGTCCCTTCCCTAGCATTCAAGCGTCCCTTAATCTCATCAATCGAGACTTTAAGCTCTTGGAACATTTGCTGATTTGATTGATTGATTTGCGTTTGCCCTTGCATGAACGCCTTTAGAGTATCCTCCATTGAGAATTGAGGTGGGGCCATGTTTTGCATGGGTGGCCCTCCTTGAGAGTTGGTAGGATTGGCCATAGGACCATTCCTCCAACTAAAGTTAGGATGATTCTTCCAAGTAGAGTTATACGTGTTACCTACCAGTCCATTAAAAGGTCGTTGACATCCATATGTGGCATTTGCGTGTTCTTGTAACACCTCTTGAAACGCAGGAATTGTAGGACAATCTTGCGTAGTGTGTATATTAGTGGCACAAATTCCACATATGTTCTCAATAGCTTCAGTGGGCTTTGTAACTTCACTCTTGGTAAGTTCCATGGCCTCGACTTTCCTTGTGAGTTTGGCTAGCCTTGCATTCACATCATCTTCCTCCTTAAGAATGTAAATCCCTCCTTTCTCTTTTTGTTGAGGAAGCTTGAGGTTATTAGATTTGTACGAGGTATGCCATGATTGGGCATTCTCGGACAACATATCCAAATAACTTCAAGCTTCATCTGGATTTTTGCTCATAAACTCGCCGTTGCACATCATCTCTATGAATTGGCGCATTTTGGAACTTAATCCATCATTGAAGAAGTTTATGATTTGCCAGCTTTCGTAGCCATGATGTGGGCAAGCAAGTAGGAGGTCCTTAAACCTTTCCCAATATTGAAAGAATGATTCATTCTCTTTAACTGAAAATTTTATTATGGCTCTTTGAAGGGTATTCGTTTTATGAGCCGGGAAGAACTTTTTCAAGAATTCCCGGGTCATCTCATTCCATGACCCTATCGAGTGTGGTCTAAGAGAGTGGAGCCAACTCTTAGTTCTTTCTTTCAGTGAAAAGGGAAAAAGTTTAAGTTTGATGGCATCTTCTGAGACATTCACATATTGTAAAGTAGCCACCACTTCTTCAAATTCCTTTTAAGTGTAGATATGGGCTCTCAGAGTCTAGCCCATAGAACTTTGGTAGAAGTTGAATTACACCCGGCTTTATATCGATGTTTCCTCCGGTTGTTGGGAGAATCACACATGAAGGTATTGTTGTACGAGCCAGTTGTAGGTAATCTCGTAAAGATCTCATTAGAGGAGTATTGTGCACCTTATTTTCTCCTACTCCATGATTTGTATTTGTCGTTGGAGTAGGGTGGGGAGGATTCCCTAATGGAATTTGATCCATACTTCCCAAAATTTCACGATGTTCTATAATTTTTCGGACTCGTCTATGAACGGAGAGTGGTCCAACTAAACCACCTTCGGTTCGGAGACGATTGTTGTGGTCATGTTCCCAGTGGGACATAAACCACACAATCCAAAATCTAAACTAATCCTAAGTCCTAAAATCTAAAAATAAAAAACTGAAAACTGAAAGAGTTCAAGTTGGAAGGATAGTACCCGATTTGCTTGAACTAGAAGAATTTCCTATAAAACAAAACAAACATTGTTAGTTCTATAATTCAAAAAAACTAATCCTAAGAAAAGAATAAAACCTAACTACTTCTACTCTATAGCCACTAAAATAATTTAGAACCGTTTAACCTAGCTTCCCCGGCAGCGACACCAAAAACTTGTTCGCTGGCCTCAAGTGCAAGGCTGCGATGTAGTAATAATTCTTGATAAGACCGAGGTCAATCCACAGGGAATTAGGTAAACCAATTCAAGTTGTTCCAGCAACTTCAAAATTAATTAAATAAGGATTCAAGTTCATAAACTAATTTAAAACAGTAAAGTTGTAAAAATATGTAATTAACGGAACTAAGGCTTTCGAAGATCCACTTGCGATAGCCCTCATGTGAATTCATTCATCTAAGCATAACACAACTAAAATTAAAGTTCTATCTCTCTTCTAGTTAGAAGATATTGTTCACTCCCCAAGTGTAGGGTTGCGAAGTAGTAATAATTCGGAAAGACCGAGTATCGTTCCCACAGAGATTTATGTATGGATATCCTCAGAATTTGTCTAAAACAACTAGTAATTAAGATCCTATTAAGAGCTAAAACTGAAAAATAACAATTTGGGTTTAAACAGTGAATGGTTAAGGTAATTTCAATCTAAAAAGGCACTAGAGCGCCAAGGATCCACTTTTGATAAGTTTCAATGCATCAACACAACTAGGTCTCTCATAACTCAATCGGAATCGAATTCATATCTCTATCCGATCGGAATATAGAGTGGCTCAATCAACAATCATCTAGAACAAGTGCTTATTCATTGATTTGATTCCCACAACCATGCTCATGCCTTGGGCACACTCAATTGTATAGGCCAAGCCTCTTTCCAATCTAGTTGAGATTCACAACCATAGTTTTCACCAAATCCTGTCACTAGACCTGATTACAACTCATGATTAGAACTCTAATTAAATCAGAATCAATCAATAAACAACTATTCCAAATTATACAGCAAAAGATAAGAACTTTAGTTGAATGAGTTCCCACATGAAAATCAGGCCATTGTACACAAGGCAATCAAAGCGTCTACCATGCCCGGAGTCGATGGTAGATCAATGCACTACACAAGCATAAACAATGCTCAAAAGATAAGATACTAAGCTTAGAATCACTAAGAATCACATGAGCCCGGAGTCATCAAGAGATCAAAGTAAAACCAACTTAATACTTGATTCAAACTCATATTGAACTAAAATTCATCAATTAAAACATAAAAGGAAACCTAGGTTGCATCAATCCATAAAAAACGAATCAAAAGCTTCACCTCTTAGCCCTAGCTAAGAGGTTTTAGTTCATCTCTAGCATCCTTGAACTAGAAGCCTCTAAAAACATGAAAAACTACTAAAACAGGAAGAAAACTAGAAATCCGAAGTAGAATCCGTCTCCTGAGCAATCCCCACGTCCTAGCATCCCCTGTGGTATGAAGAGAAGACACCCTTTTATAGCTTGGAGGAGTCCAATACGCAAGAGAACTCCAGAAATTGCGTAAACTTACGCTATTGCGCAGAAGATTTCGGACTCCCAAAAATAGAAACAGCCGTTTTTATGCATGGCCGACCGGTCATGACCGGTCGGATGATGATTCTCTTAATCTAGCAGCTATAGCCGACCGGTCATGACCGGTCGGACTGGCTGTCCAGTGCGTCCAATGGTGTGGCCGACCGGTCTTGACCGGTCGGACTGCGTTCCTTGATCAGTTCAGCAACTATGGCCGACCGGTCTTGACCGGTCGGCCTGGGTAATCCATCCTCCAGCGGTTCTTCACTTCAAATAAACGAGTGGCCGACCGGTCATGACCGGTCGGGCTTGCTTGGACGACCTGTCAGCTGACCGGTCTAGCCTCTTTTTCTCTCTATTTCTTTCTTTCTCTCCTCTCTCCTTGCCTTGACTTTCTTTGGTCCTTCTTCATCCTTCATCCTATGGTCTTCAATGCTTGTAAGGAGCCTCATTTAGCCTTGAATTAGTGAAATCTCCATCTTGTTCCTATAATTACAAATCATGCATTAGAATGGTCCTTTAAATGTGTAAACCGTGCATAATGAGTGATGAATTGGGGTTAGAATATGCACAATTAAGAGCTCAACAGATATAACATTAAAACACAAACAATCCCCACTCAAGTGGAAGAATAAGATTCTAGTTCTAATGAAGCACGTAGAAGTTGAATATATAGCCTTCGAAGTAACGACCATGCCAATGGACTATGGTACGCTTTAGGGTTACTACACTTCAAATCTAATCAATCCAAACATGATAATCTCAGAGAATTGTAAGGAAGTTATGTCCGAAGCATATGAACTCTCATAAAAACATAAAAAAATACCAACTTTTATTTAAACTAGAACTTAACAATCCAACTTAAAGCAAAGTACTTGAATTAGAGCGAATTCAACATGATAACTACACACAAGCTTCACCTCTTAGCCTTAACTAAGAGGTTCTAGCCGAGCATTATCATGCTTCAACTAGAATTCAAAGAAAAACTTAAAAAAAACATGAAAAACTAGAGAGAAAAAAAACCCTAGTTGGAGGAGTTGCAGTAGCTCCATGATGCTCTCCCTTGCTCCCCACGAACTTAGAACTCTTCTAGAATACCTTAGCAAGGATGCCAAGGTGTCTTTTTATAGGAAAAATCACGAACTGCCTCGGATCGCGTAAAAACTTATGCACATACGTCGGTCATCAGACGTTTGTCGGGAGTCCAGTCAGGTGTTGGTCGGGCACCCGACCATACTTTAATTCGTCTAGCGCATTTTTTATGAAATTCACTTTGAATATTGGGCGCTCGACCAAATGTTGGTTGGGCGCCTAGTCAGGTCCAGATTTGTCCAGCAGGTTCAGCAGAAATTCTCCCAATTTTGGGCGCCCAACTATGTGATGGTCGGGCGCTCGGTGACCTTCTGTTATGAATGTTGAAATCCTCTTTTTGTTTAGCCGATCCAGGTCTTTCTGATTCGATTCTTCAGGGCTTCTTTTCAGTGTCTTCAATGTGGTTCCAAAGGACCCTTTTAACAACAAATTCATGAGTTCTCTCTTTCATTCCTACATACGCAAAACAAGCATTAGATGGGTCTTTTAAGCATACAAACCATGCATGTAATGTGATGTAATGGGCTAGAAAATGTATAAAATGAAAGCTCAACATGGAGAGACATTCATTAAGTATTCTTTAGTTGGGGTTGTCTCCTTCACAAATTCAGAATTGCACGGTGTTTCCACAAATAAGGGTAAAAAGTGTAAATCAGTGGAATGGTGTTCATCAAGCATCGACACCGTGTCTAACAAAGTGTCCAACTCCATAATCATCTCATCATCCAGATCATAGGGGTGGGTCATGCATTCCTCTAAGAAATCGAGAGAGTTGGATGAAGGCTCCTCGTTCTCCCTAAGTGATTGAGGAAAGTCTGTTTCAATGGCAAGGAATTCCTCCTCTATAGAGGGGAGCTCTTCCAAAGAAAATTTTTCAAATTCAGTGGTAACTATATCATTTAACATTGGTTGATCTAAAATTTTAAATTGTGCCACCACATCATCCAAAGAAACAGAATTTTCAGTCAAAGGGAGATCTTCCACAATAGAATTGGTCATGTTATGTTGGTGGGAGGACTGTTCGCTTCCCCAAGTGTAGGGTTGCGATGTAGTAATAATCTCGGTAAGACCGAGGTCGAACCACAGGGACTTATGTAGGAATTCACAAACACATCCAACAGTTTTTATTAAAAAGCTAACAATCGAATTTTGTATGAGATTGATGTAAGTAACAACTTTGAACTAAATTGAAGGTAAACAACTATAAAAAGGCACTAGGGGTTCAAGGATCCACTTGTAGCAATCCTTGATGCTCAATTCACTGTGGTTTCTCATTCTCTCAACTAGAATTGAAATTAAGATCTATCTAGCCGGATGATAGAGCTGTTAAACCAAACAATCTGTCATATGTAAGGCCAATGTATATGATTCACTCAATGCAAGCTAGGATGAGCATGCTCAATTGCATAGGTCAGTCCCAATTCCAATAAACTAAGTTCATAATCATGATCATCATTAAGTCCTGTCATCAGACAAAGCTAGATCATGATTTGAACTTGAATCAAATCACACGCACAGTCCCATACATAATTCAGAAAACCAGAAAAGTAGAACTTTGGTAGGAAGTTCCCACATGAAGATCATAGTACTAGAGCGTACTCCAATTCCTCGGATCATACAGGTTTAGACTAACATTCAGCCATTAAGAACTTAAGTAATTCTCCTAAACATCCATGAGTCATTATAAGACTAAGAAAAACTTACTTAGAACTTGTATAAACTTCAAACCATTGTTCATAAACATGAAATTCAATCTTAAAACCAACTTATAACGAATTGAAACATCTTAGATCCACTACAAGCTTCACCTCTTAGCCCTAGCTAAGAGGTTTAGCCGTTCATGATCCAAGGAAACATGAAACAACTAGGAAAAGCATAAAAATAGCAAAACAAACTAGGAGTTGTGGAACTCCGAAATCCACTTCCGCCGCCTCTCACCTTGCTCAAACTCTTCTTAGATACCCTAGGAACGATCCCTAGGTGTCCTTTTATAGTGGGAAGGCTCCGCAACGTCAGAATATTCCAGAATCTGCGTAAGCTTACGCAGTGCGCAGAGATTTTCGGCGCCAAAAATAGAAAGTACGCAGCTTACGCATGGCCGACCGGTCGCACGACCGGTCTGAGTGGCTGGCCGATCGGTCGCGACCGGTTGTGCCTCACTATGAAACAGTCCAGCAAGCTTCTGGAGTTGGAAAGTTCTCTGGCCGACCGGTCTGGACCTATCAGACTGGGTTGGCCGACCGGTCACGACCGGTCAGACTGTCTTGGTCCTGCGTCCAGCGTATGCAAGGGGTTGGCGGACCGGTCTTGACTAGTTTGGCTCCCTTGGCCGACCAGTCAGACCACCGGTCGTGGCCATTGCTTCTTCATTTCCTTCTTCTTTTCTTCTCTCTTTGCTTCCTTCTTCCTTCGACCCACCTTGGGTCTTCATCCAATGCTCTTAAAGGGATCTTTTTGGTCTCCTATTAGGTGAAGTCCACTCTCACTCCTGCAATCACAACACATGCATTAAATTAGTCTTTAAATCATGAAAACCTTGCATAATGAGCGATGAATTGGAGCTAGAATATGCACAATTGAGAGCTCAACACACCCCCAACCAGCATTTTGCTAGTCCCGAGCAAAAAATGCGTGAAATCAATTCCATTCTCCAAAACTCAACTCTCCCTTAGAAACCATTCTTCTATACATCCCAAGACATACAAGTGTAAAATTCAGAAATATTAGGTGACAGAGGTTGAAACTGTAAACCCTCAAAACATGACAAGCATTCATGTGAAATTCCCGTGATTGGTTGATAAATAGAAGAACTTGAACAAACCCAACCTAGTGTGCATAGTGAAAATTCATCTCATGAGTTTCTAGGATTATCTTCTTCATAGATCAACCAGACTAGAGATCTCAAGGTATATAGAGCAACAACAAGTCAATGACGGGAATCTGCCTTACTGTCCTTCCTACGGCTTTCACACTACGTCCCATTTCTGGCTTTGGTTACGGGTAGACCATCCTCCGGTTGGTAATAGGTAGCCCTAATCAGAATTTCCACCATTTTTCCATCTTTCCCAATTTCCATCCTTCCTTTTCCTTTTTCTTTTAAATTAGATAGGATTTTTAGAAATCCATATCTTTAGTTATTTTCCCATGGACAAGGATGGACAAAGTACCTCGGCCTGGTTTCTCAGCACCTTAAATCAAAGTCTAGCAACCCACAAATCACATAATTCTTTCAACTCATGAAAATCGTGTAATGTGAACTAGGTGTAAAAGTGTTCAAATTTTCTATCAATCACATAACTAGGGGAATTCACATATAAAACCATTATTATATGAGAAGTTCCAAACATACAACCTCATACACTTCATATCTCCTCCTCTTATGCTTATATCATCTTGAATGCATAAAAACAAAGTTTTCCAAAAGAGTTTTGAATTTTAGGAAAATTGAAAAATTTCTACATAATTGCTCGAAATGTTACAAAACGCTGGATTCATCTAAGTGATCCTACACCCCCCAACCAAATCTGGCATTGTCCTCAATGTAAAAGATGTGCAATAAGCAAAACATGAGAGCAATTCTAACATAAAAAGGGCGTGAGGAATGGTAGTACCTGAGAGAGTGAAAAGTGGAATTTGTCCTCCTTCTAACAAACTTATGAAAAATAAACAAAAACAACCAAAACCTAATCTTAACTACTCTATACCTCCATCAGCCTAGGAGATCAATCATCTTGATATACAGGATCAGTCAAAGGTATGGACATACCTTCTGAAGGAAACTTCTCAAAGAACGGCTTTAATCGCTGACCATTTGCCTTAAACATGTTGCCGTTCCTTGGATTTAACAACTCGACGGTCCCATATGGATAGACAGTTTGCACGATGTAGGGACCGGTCCATCGAGATCTCAATTTTCCCAGAAATAAATGTAGGCGGGAATTATACAGAAGGACTTTTTGATTGATCGTGAATGTCTTACGAAGAATTTTTTATCATGGAATATCTTCGTTTTGTCCTTGTAAATTCTTGCATTCTCATATGCTTCGTTCCGGATTTCTGCAAGTTCATTCAATTGTAGTTTGTGCAACAAGCTCGCCTTGTCAGAATCAAAATTCATCTTCTTAATTGCCCAATATGCCTTATGTTCCAACTCCACAGGCAAGTGACAAGCCTTCCCATAGACAAGTCTATAGGGAGACATTTTAATAGGGGTCTTAAAAGCAGTACGGTAGGCCCAAAGCACATCAGTAAGCAGAAGCGACCAATCCTTGCGATTGGGGTTCACCGTTTTCTCTAAAATATGTTTAATCTCCCTATTGGATATCTCAGCTTGCCCACTAGTTTGTGAGTGATAGGGAGTGCTCACTTTGTGTGTTACACCATATTTCTTCATTAATGTTTCAAATGGGCGATTACAAAAGTGAGACCTTCCATCACTGATGATGACTCGAGGTGTATGTTAAACCTCCAATTTATACTTTGCATTGCCCACTACATCACATTATATGCATGGTTTTCATGTTTAAAAGGTCCATCTAACGTGTGTTTTGTGATTGTAGGGATGAGAGCGGACTTCACCTAATTGGAGCCTAAAAAGGACCATTTGAAGACATTGGATGAAGATTGCAAAAAGACTAAAGAGAGGAGAAGAAAGGAAGAAAGAAGTCCAAGGAGAAAGCAAAAAATAAAGGCCAAGACCGGTCGTCCGACCGGTTGTCCATCGCCAGGACCGGTCATCTGACCGGTCCGATTGTTCGCAGAAGAAGAAATTTTCACAGAAGGTCTCTGGACCATTCACAACCGGTCGTGCGACCGGTCGTCCGATGCCCAGACCGGTCGTGCGACTGGTCCTTCAATTAAATTTTAATATCGAAATTTTGGCAAAACTCGCTGGACTAAAAAGTGATGTTTTGCGATCGGTCGTGCGACCGGTCGTCTGCGTAATGAAGCTTCTCCGTGAAGCTCCAAGATTTTCTGCGTAGTGCGTAACCTTGCACAATTTCTGGATGTTTCCGACGCAAGGGGCTTCCACACTATAAAAGGACACCTAGGGGCTCTTCCTAGGTTATCATAGAAGCTAAGGGACGTGGTTTTAGAGAGAGGAAGCTGCCGTGGAGCATCTGCAACTCTCCAATTTTCGATTTTTCTAGTTTTTATGCTTTTATTATGAGTTCTAGTTGTAGTATGACAATGCTCGGTTAGAATCTCTCAGCTAAGGCTGAGAGGTGAATCTTGTAGCTAGTTTCATGTTTGATTCAAGTTAATTCAAGTACTTTTTAATTCAAGTTTGGATTTTTCATATTCTAGTTCTTAAAGTGGTAGTTTGAGATGTTTTATGAGAGTTCATGTGCTCCGGACATGAATTCCTTGCAATTCTCTGAGATTATCATATAATGCTTGTTTAGGTTCGAATTATAGTAATCCTTGAGCAGGCCATAGTCCATAGGCATGGCTGTTACTACGAAGGCTATGATTTTGAATTTTACATTGATTGAATGGGATTAGAACTTGGAAGTTCAACTTGATTTGGATTGAATGTGTGTGAATGCTTTATTTTCCAACTAGATGAGAGATAGGACTTCAAATCTAGTTGTGTTCTCTACTTGGATTGATTGAATTGACATGGGATTGCTACAAGTGGATCCTTAAATGCCTTAGTACTTTAAATCACTGAATTTCCATTAAGTTACTGTTTTAGTTTAATTACCTAATTAAATCTGATTTTCTTGCAAAACTGAGTTGCTGGAATAGTTTGGAAGTTGTTTCTAATTCCCTGTGGATCGACCTCGGTCTTACCGAGATTTATTACTACATCGCAGCCTTACACTTGAGGAGAGCGAACAAAGTTTTGGCGCCGTTGCCGGGGAACTTAGATAACGGTTTTCAAATAGTTTCGGTGGCTGTAGAAGTAGAAGTAGATAGGTTTTCTGATTTTCTTAGAACTAACAAATTTTTCTGTTTTGTAGGAATTCTTCTCTAGTTCAAGCGCATCAGGTGATACCTGTCTAACTTAGCTTTTTGCAGATTTTTTTAGATTAATTTCAGATTTTAGATTTTTGGGATTTAGTTTTAGTCAGTTTTTGGGTGAGTGGTTTATGTCCCGTTGGGAACGTAACCACTCAAATCGTCTCCAATCTGAAGGTGGTTTAGTTGGAACATTATCAGTCCATAGACGAGTCCGAAATTACCAAGAGCATTGTGAAAGTTTGGGGAGTATGGATCAAACACCTTTAAGGAATCCTCCCCCCTACTCCAACTACAAACGCAAATCAAGAAGGAGTAGGAGAGAATGAGGTACATAATGTTTCTCCACTGAGATCATTGCGGGATTACCTACAACCAGCCCGTGCCATTACACCCTCTTGTGTGGTTCTACCACCAAATGGGGGAAACATTGACATAAAGCCGGGTGTAATTCAACTCTTACCAAAGTTCCATGGGCTAGACTCTGACCGCCCATATCTACACTTGAAAGAATTTGAAGAAGTGGTGGCTACCTTGTAGTATGCCAATGTTTCATAAGATACCATTATACTTAAACTTTTTCCCTTTTCATTGAAAGAAAGAGCCAAAGATTGGCTTCACTCTCTTAGACCACATTCGATTGGGTCATGGATTGAGATGAACCGGGAATTCTTGAAAAAATTCTTCCCGGCTCATAAAACGAACACCCTTCGAAGAGCCATAATGAATTTCTTGGCTAAAGAGGGTGAATCTTTTTTTCAATGTTGGGAGAGATTTAAGGACCTCCTACTTGCTTGCCCACATCATGGCTATGAGAGTTGGTGAATTATAAATTTTTTCAATGATGGATTAAGTTCCAACATGCGCCAATTTGTAGAGATGATGTGCAATGGCGAGTTTATGAGTAAAAATCCAGACGAGGCTTGGAGTTATCTGGATATGTTAGCTGAAAATGCCCAATCTTGGGATACCTCGGATAAACCAAATAACCCCAAGCCTACTCAAGAGAAAGGAGGAATCTACATCCTCAAGGAGGAAGACGACATGAATGCAAGGATAGCCAACCTCACAAGGAAGATCGAGGCCATGGAACTTAGAAAAAGTGGAGTTCCAAAGTCCAATGAAGCCATTGAGACCATATGTGGGATTAGTCACACTGATTTACACGCTACGCAAGATTGTCCCACAATTCCTACATTTCAAGAAGTGTTACATGAGACCGCCAATGCCACATATGGTTATCAACGGCCTTTTAATGGACCGGTGGGTAATACGTACAATGAGAGTTGGAAGAACCACCTAAATTTTAGTTGGAAGAATGCTCCTACGGGCAATCCTAACAACTCTCAAAGAGGGCCACCCATGCAAAATATGGCCCCACCTCAATTCTCAATGGAGGATACCTTGAAAGCGTTTATACAAGGGCAAACGCAAATCAATCAAACGAATCAGCAAATGTTCCAAGAGCTTAAAGTCTCGGTTGATGAGATTAAGGGACGCTTGCATGCTAGGGAAGGGACCTTCCGGCCTAACCTCAGCCCAATCCAAAGCAAGTACATGAAGTGAGCATTCCTAATCTCTCCAACCAACATATGGAGCAAGCCAAGTCCGTCACCACTCTTAGAAGTGGTAAACAAATCGATAAATCTATTCCGGTGAAGGCCGACAAGCCTAATGATCCGGTAAATTCTGAGGATGAGGATGGATTTAACTTAACCCCAAAAGAACCGGAACGCATTTACAAGCCCGTGGCACCATTCCCTTCAAGATTGGTTGCCCCAAAATCTCTTCCAAACTCTCATGATATTCTAGAGATTTTCAGACAAGTCAAGATTAATATCCCCTTGCTTGATGCCATCAAACAAATCCCCTCTTATGCCAAGTTTCTAAAGGACCTATGCACAACAAAATGCAAATATAATGTGCAGCAAAAGGCCTTCTTAACTGAGCAAGTGAGTGCCATCCTCACTCAAACCCCCCCCCCCCCCCCCCCCCCCCCAAAAAATTCAAAGATCCCGATAGTCCAACCGTCTCATGTATCATTGGAGACTACCGGATTGAGCGTGCCTTGTTAGATTTGGGGGCGAGTATGAACTTGATCCCATACTCGGTATATGAGCAATTGGGTCTTGGTGAATTAAAACCCACCAAAACCACGTTGCAACTCGCTGATAGATCTATCCGTATACCGAGGGGGATAATTGAGGATGTTCTAGTTCAAGTTGACAAATTCTACTACCCGGTAGATTTTATCGTCTTGGATACACAACCGGTTTTGGATGCTAGCACTCAAATACCGGTGATATTAGGCCGCCCATTCCTTGCCACATCAAATGCAATCATCAATTGTCAGAATGGGGTGATGCAACTATCTTTTGGAAACATGACATTGGAAGTGAATGTGTTCCACTTGGGGAAAAGGCATAGGGATGATGATGATGTCCACGAGGTTGATATGATTGATTCAATCGTGGAAGAGGAGTTCGCTTTAAGGTAGAATTTTGATCCTCTAGATGTTCTTAGCTTTGATCCCTTTGAGGATTGGGACGACAATGATAGCCCCCATGAGGTAAACATGATAGAATCCATGGATGATGGGGGGTTATTCCAACATGATTTACCTGAAAGCTTGGGGACATGTTTGACACATTCTAAGGATGAATCTAATTCTCACTTTATTAAGACCTTGGAAGTGTCAATTTCTGAAAATTCATTTGACAAGTCACCAATTTCTGATTTACACAAATTTGTTGTGCAGGATTTGGAAGAATTGGTGCTTGACTTGCCTACAGAGAGGCCAATTTCTGAAAGTGTAGAGGTTGAGGACCCACTCTAACCTACATAAAATTCTGAGAAGGAGGAAGACATAAAGGGTTCAAATCTGAAAAATTCCTCCGATGAGGTCTCTTATACACTCGAGGAGTGCCTAACGTACTTTGAGGATTGGGATGATCCATGATTCAGGACATTGTACATGCTTTGAGAGAGACCCCTCCGGTGCCTAAAAAGTTTAATTCCACAGAACACCAAACTGAAAATTCAATTGTGGAAGCACTGATGAAATCTGATTTTGTGGAGATCATATCGACTTGTGAAGAAGAATACAAGTCTCCACATCTCTTTGGTTTGTTCAAACCGAAGAACACTTCTGGGATGACCTATACTTGAATAATTTTTGCCCAGACAAGAAGGAAAGGAGACCCATATCCCCTGATTTCCAACCAATGCAATTCTCCTTTCCTAGTACATGTGACAATTTTGTTGAAGAACCAGCTGAAATTTTTCAGCAGGATTTTCAATGGGCTAGACTGGTTGATGTCACCAATGTACTTTCCAAAGTAGGATGGTGGATAGTTCTACTGAAAAATTTGTTACACCACTTGATGATCCTACTCAACTTTGTCCTTTTGGATATTATAATGATAATCGATCTCCTAGTCTGATGGAGATCCTCTTTTTAAAAGGACGGGTTAGGTATCTTTATTGCTTTCCGTAGATTAGGTTAGTTTCGTTTTACTGTTTTAGTAGGATTTAGTTGTTAGAGTTGCAGACTTCCATGATCGCTCTCTCAGGTGTTCTCGTTCTCACTCTCATATTTTACCATTGCTCTCATGTTCATGCTCACTTCCTATCTTTTACATTGCGGACAATGCAAGATTTGGTTGGGGGGTGAGATGAGATCCTCATCTAGCAGTTTGCAACATTTCGAGCTTCATATGTGCAAATTTTTTTCGAATTTTCTAAAATTTCAAAACTCTTTTAGAAAACCGTATTTCCATGCATTCGAGGTGATATGAGTATAAGAGGAGGAGATACGAAGTGTGTGATGTTGTAGTCTTGAATTTCTCCCAACATAATGGTTTTATATGTTACTTCCCCTATTGTTGTGATTGATAGAAAATTTGAACACCTTTACACCAAGTTCACATTACACGATTTTCATGAGTTGACAGGTTTATGTGATTTGTGGATTATCTAGACTTTGATTTAAAGGTGTTGAGCAGCCAAGCTGGGGTAATTTGTCCATCCTTGTCCATGGGAAAATAATGAAAGATATGGATTTATAAAAATCCTATCTAAATTAAAAGAAAAAGGAAAAGAAAGGATGAAATCGGAAATGATGGAAAAATGGTGGAAAATTCCGAAAAGGGCTACCTACTACCAACCGGGGGATGGTCTACCCGTAACTAAAGCCGGAAATGGGACGTAGTGTGAAAGCCGTCGGAAGGACGGTAAGGCAAATTCCTGTCATAGGCTTGTTGTTGCTCTATACACCTTGAGATCTATAGTTTAGTTGATCTACGAAGAAGATAATCCCAGAAACTCATGAGATGAACTTTCACTATGCACACGAGGTTGAAGTTGTTCGAGTTCTTCTATTTATCAATCAATCAGCGGGAATTTCATGTAGACACTTATTATGATTTGAGAATCCAAGGTTTCAGCTTCTATCACCTAACTTTTTCAAATTTTATACTTGTACATTTTGGAATGGATAGAAACATGGTTTCTGAAGGAGAGTTGGGTTTGGAGGTTTGAACTCATTCATGCATGTTTTGCTCGGGACTAGCAAAAAGCTGGTTGGGGGGTGTGTTGAACCTCCAATTTATACTTTGCATTGCCCACTACATCACATTGTATGCATGGTTTTCATGTTTAAAAGGTCCATCTAACGTGTGTTTTGTGATTGTAGGGATGAGAGCGGACTTCACCCAATTGGAGCCTAAAAAGGACCATTTGAAGACATTGGATGAAGATTGAAAAAAGACTAAAGAGAGGAGAAGAAAGGAAGAAAGAAGTCCAAGGAGAAAGCAGAAAACAGAGGCCAAGACCGGTCGTCCGACCGGTCGTCCATCGCCAGGATTGGTCGTCTGACCGGTCCGATTGTTCGCAGAAGAAGAAATTTTCACAGAAGGTCTCTGGACCATTCACGACCGGTCGTGCGACCGGTCGTCCAATGCCCAGACCGGTCGTGCGATCGGTCCTTTAATTAAATTTTAATATCAGAATTTTGGCAAAACTCGCTGGACTAAAAAGTGATGTTTTGCGACCGGTCGTGTGACCGGTCGTCAGGGGCTCAAACTGGTCGTGCGACCGGTCGTCTGCGTAATGAAGCTTCTCCGTGAAGCTCCGAGATTTTCTGCGCAGTGCGTAACCTTGCGCAATTTCTGGATGTTTCCGACGCAAGGGGCTTCCACACTATAAAAGGACACCTAGGGGCTCTTCCTAGGTTATCATAGAAGCTAAGGGACGTGGTATAGAGAGAGGAAGCTGTCGTGGAGCATTTGCAACTCTCCAATTTCCGGTTTTTCTAGTTTTTATTCTTTTATTATGAGTTCTAGTTGTAGTATGACAATGCTCGGCTAGAATCTCTCAGCTAAGGCTAAGAGGTGAAGCTTGTAGCTAGTTTCATGTTTGATTCAAGTTAATTCAAGTACTTTTTAATTCAAGTTTGGATTTTTCATATTCTAGTTCTTAAAGTGGTAGTTTGAGATGTTTTATGAGAGTTCATGTGCTCCAGACATGAATTCCTTGCAATTCTCTGAGATCGAATTATAGTAATCCTTGAGCAGGCCATAGTCCATAGGCATGGCTGTTACTCCGAAGGCTATGATTTTGAATTCTACATTGATTGAATGGGATTAGAACTTGGAAGTTCAACTTGATTTGGATTGAATGTGTGTGAATGCTTTATTTTCCAACTAGATGAGAGATAGGACTTCAAATCTAGTTGTGTTCTCTACTTGGATTGATTGAATTGACATGGGATTGCTACAAGTGGATCCTTGAATGCCTTAGTACTTTAAATCACTGAATTTCCATTAAGTTATTGTTTTAGTTTAATTACCCAATCAAATATGATTTTCTTGCAAAATTGAGTTACTGGAATAGTTTGGAAGTTGTTTCTAATTCCCTGTGGATCGACCTCGGTCTTACCGAGATTTATTACTACATCGTAGCCTTACACTTGAGGCGAGCGAACAGTGTACCAAACCGGGAAAGAATATTCTCTTTTAAGAAGCGAATGACCGTTTTATGGTCATTATTCCGGCAAGGGATGGCCTCGACCCATTTGGATACATAGTCAACGGCAAGCAAGATGTATGCGTTTCCAAAAGAAGATGGGAATGGACCCATGAAATCGATGCCCCAACAATAAAAAATTTTGATTATTAAGATGGGATTGAGTGGCATCATATTTCTACGGGAGATTCCTCCCAATTTCTGACAAAGTTCACATGTTTTGCAAAACTCATGTGTGTCTTTGAACATAGTGGGCCAATAAAACCCACATTGCAGAATTTTTGCTGTGGTCTTTTTAGCCGAGAAGTGGCCACCACATGCCTGAGAATGACAGAAGGAGATGATACTTTGTTGCTCATCATTTGGGACACATCTCCTTATAATTTGATCGGGACAATACTTGAATAAGTATGGATCGTCCCATAGGAATTTTCGCACCTCAGTGAAGAATTTATCCTTATCTTACTTTTTCCAATGTGTAGGAATTGTACCTGTAGCAAGATAGTTAGCAATGTCCGCATATCATGGCAATTGGGAAACAGCGAAAAGTTGTTCATCAGGGAACATGTCATTGATCGCGGTCGTTTCAGGGGAATCGGTGAGGACAAGTCAGGAGAGATGGTTAGCTACGACATTTTCTACTCCTTTCTTATCACGTATTTTTATGTCAAATTCCTAGAGTAGAAGGATCTATGTTAACAACCGTGGTTTAGCATCCTTCCTAGAGAGAAGGTACTTAAGCGCGGCATGGTCAGTGAATATGATGATCTTGGATCCAATCAAGTAGGACCTAAACCTGTCCAAGGCAAAAATTACGGCTAAAAGTTCTTTTTCAGTAGTAGTGTAGTTTGCTTGGGCTGAGTTTAGGGTTCTACTTGCATAGTAGATGACACATGGCTTTTTCTCTTTTCTTTGGCCTAGCACGGTCCCAATAGCATTGTCACTAGCATCACATATAATTTCAAAAGGAAGGCTCCAATCAGGTGGTTGCATTATGGGAGCACATGTCAACATACCTTTAAGTGTGGTAAAGGCATTTTGACATTCTTCATTCCACTTGAATGAAATTTCCTTTTGAAGTAGGTTACATAATGGACGAGAAAGTGAACTGAATTCCTTTATGAACCTTCTATAAAATCTTGTGTGTCCCAAGAAGGACTGCACATCTAGTATGCTCATGGGTGGTGGAAGGTTGGAGATAAGATCAATTTTCTCTTTGTCCATCTCGATTCCATTTTTTGAAACAATGTGACCAAGTACAATTTCCTTTTGAACCATAAAGTGACACTTCTTCCAATTCAGCACAAGGTTCTTCTCTTCACATCTTTTCAACACAGCTTTTAAGTGCATAAGGCACTCATCAAAGCTACAACCAAATACTGAAAAATCGTCCATGGAGACTTCAAGAATTGTACCTACCATATCAGAAAATATACTCATCATATAACGCTGAAAGGTGGCAGGGGCATTACATAGTCCAAACGGCATCCGTCGATAGGCGAAGGTGCCGAATGGACATGTGAATGTAGTCTTTTCTTGGTCTTCAAGGGCGATCTCTATTTGGTTGTACCCTGAATAGCCATCAAGGAAGCAAAAATGGAAATGACCCGCCAACCTTTCTAAAATTTGATCAACAAATGGTAGGGGGAAGTGGTCTTTCCTTGTGACAGTGTTTAGCTTCCTGTAGTCAATGCACATTCTTCAACCGGTAGTGACTCTGCTTGCACGAGTTCATTGTTGGCATTGGCTACGATGGTTATTCCGGATTTCTTAGGCACCACTTGAGTTGGGCTCATCCATTGACTATCGGATATTGGGTAAATAATATCCACATCTAATAGTTTCACCACTTCGGCCTTAACCACATCCTTCATGTTTGGATTGAGTCGTCTTTGTGGTTGCCTAGATGTCTTCGCATTCTCCTCAAGTTGTATGTGATGAGTACAAATCAGTGGGTCTATGCCTTTAAGATCCGCAATTGACCACCCAATGGCACTCTTGTGCTCTAATAGAGTGGCAATCAGCCTACTCTCTTGTTCTTCATCCAAGTGGGAAGAAATCACCACCGGATATGTCTCATCTCGACCTAAATAGACATATTTCAGCTCACTTGGTAATGGTTTTAGGTCGAGTGTTGGTGCCTTGATATTAGATGGGAGGGCTTTGTTCTCGTTTACTGGCAAAGGCTCAAATAGGGCCCTCCATCTTTTATTATCAAGCACCGGCATCGTATCTAAGATGGCATCCATATCTCGTATTGTGTCATCATTTATCTCATGAGAATGGGCCACACATGCCTCCAAAGGGTCGGAATATAATAACAAGGGGAAAGTTTCCTCCACGAATGATTCAATCAAGTTTATCTCATGGATCTCCTCATCAACCTCCTGTGGTTGTTTGCATAAATCAAATATATTAAGTTCAAGAGTCATATTTCCAAAGGACATTTGTACAAACCCGTTTCTACAATTGATAATTGCGTTAGAAGTAGCTAGAAAAGGGCGGCCAAGTATGACGAGAATTTGAGCACCAGTACCTATCACGGGATGTGTATCCAAGACAATAAAGTCTACTGGATAGTAGAATTTATCAACTTGGACTAGAACATCCTCAATCATTCCTCTCGGTATACGAATGGATCTATCAGCAAGTTGGAGTGTGGTTTTGGTGGGTTTCAATTCACCTAACCCAAGTTGTTCGTAAACCGAGTATGGAATGAGGTTCACACTTGCCCCTAAGTCGAGTAAGGCTTGTTTAATCCGGTAGTCTCCTATGATGTATGAGATGGTTGGACTATCTGGATCCTTATATTTTTTTGGGGCACCTCTTGTTTGATGATAGCGCTCAAATTCTCAGTCAAAAGTACTTTGTTGTGAACGTTGTGTTTCCTTTTGACCGTACACAATTCCTTTAGAAATTTGGCATAAGATGGTATTTGTTTTATGGCATCCAACAACAGGATGTTGATCTTCACCTGCTTGAAAACCTTTAATATTTCGAGATTTTTGTCTAAAGGTTTAGGTGAAATCAACCTTTGTGGAAACGGGGCAACCGGCTTGTATTGCCTTTCCGGTTCTTTCTCTTGTGGAGTGTTGTTTGGGCTATCATCCGCTTTGGAATTTTTCGGATCCTTAGGCTTTGGAGCCTTCACCGGATTAGAATTGTCAATTTCTTTTCCACTTCTCAAAGTGGTGATAGCTTGAACATGCTCCATATGTTGGGAGGATGAGCTTGCATCTTGTATCTCAAATTGGGTTCTTGGGTTAGAAAGAGGATGGGCAGGAAGTGTGCTTTTCTCCCTAACACTGAGATGAGATTCAACTCTAGCCATTGAGGTTTTCAATTCATTGATGGCTTGAGTTGAATTTTGATTGAATTTCAATTGCTCTTGCATGAACCCATCTATTTTCAGAGAATTTGTCTTGTTATACTTAGCTTGAACCGATACAAATGCACCCAACATCTCCTCTAGCGTAACTTTTGGAGTAATGACTAGAGATGGGCCTAGTATAGGTTGAGCTTGAGGGATATTGGTTGCATTCGCAGTGGGTCCATTCCTCCAACTGAAGTTGGGATGGTTCTTCCAACTAGCATTAAACGTGTTTGAGTTTGGAGCACCAAATTGTCGTTGATAACTGTTTGTGGCGTTTGATTGTTCTTATAAGATGTCCTAAACTGCTGAAATTGTGGGACAATCTTGTGTTGTATGTTGATTTTCGGCACAAATTCCACAGACAGTTTCAACGTCATTAGAGTTGATCGTCTCTTCTTTCCTTAATTCCATGGCTTCGACCTTTCTTGTGAGGCTAGCCACCCGTGCACTTATGCTATCCTCTTCTGATAAGACATACATTCCCCCTTTTTCCTTTTGTTGGCCAGTCTTGGAATTTGTTGGTTTCGATGTATCCCAAGACTGTGCATTCTCAGCTAATTCTTCCAAATAATCCCATGCTTCATCAGCTTCCTTATTCATGAACTCCCCATTACACATCATCTCTACAAATTGGCGCATGGGTGAAGTCAGTCCTTCATAGAAAAAGCTTATAACCCGCCAAATTTCATAGCCATGATGTGGGCATGCGTTTAATAAGTCCTTAAACCTCTCCCAACATTGGAAGAAGGTTTCATCTTCCTTTTGGGCAAAGTTCATGATAAGGCGCTTTAACATGTTTGTTTTGTGAGTAGGGAAGAATTTTTTTATGAATTCCCTATGCATATCAGTCTATGCACCAATTGATCTTGGCCTTAATGCATGAAGCCAACCTTTAGCTTTATCTTTAAGAGTAAAAGGGAAGAATTTGAGTCTCACCACATCATCAGCCACATTAGCAAAGTGCATGGTGGTTATTACCTCATCAAACTCCTTAAGGTGTTGATAGGCACTTTCACTGTCTAATCCATGGAATTTAGGGAGAAGTTGGATCACTCCCAGTTTCAAATCCACATTCCCTGCATTTTGTGAAAAAACTATGCATGAGGGAGTGCTCACTCTTGCTGGTTGCAAGAAATCACGTAAAGTTCTTGGTCGGGGAACATTCTCAACCACATTCTCCCCCGTTTCAGTTTGGTTTAGGCCCAGATTAGGATTGGCCATCGGATTAGGTTGCTTCACAGCCATACTTTCAGACAAAATTGGAGGAGTTAGATGTCTCCTAGCACGTGGTTCTCTATCAATTCCGTCCACTATTCCCCCTTCACTAATGAGTCGGTTATTGGAATCCCGAGCCCAATGTGACATGCAAAACCAAAAAGTATGAAACAAAGAGAAAGAAGAATTCTTCCTCCCTTTCTTTACTCTTCTCTAAGACTGAAGCACAAGGTGTCTTGTAATGGCTAAGCCAGAAGCAAGGATAGAGACCGATTTCTCCTGGTCATTAGGGGTTCAGAGAACTCCCCACCCACTCTTTGAATCTTTTGAGAAAAAGTGCAGAAAAAGAAGAAAGAGGAGTAGAGGTGAGAAGAGAAATCTCTGAGCACAAGGTGATCCAAGACGGCAGAGCTGACCAATAGGAATCCAGGTGGCACAAGGCCTACCTTTCAGAGATCCAAAAGGAGTCTCCACCCACTCTACAAGAGATGAATATGATAGGAATGAATAAGAAAAGGAGAAGAGTAAGGTTTAGAAAGATAGAACTTGATTCGGTACTTAAGATCCTTATATCTTCTTCAGCTTCCTAGAAATCCCTGCAAAAGAAAAATTAAACAAAACAAACTAAGTTAGTCCTAGAATCCTAAAAATCCTAAATAGATACTATTTTCAGAAATTTGTGAAAAAACGTCAAAATCCTCGGGCAACGGCGCCAAAAGCTTGTTCGCTTCCCCAAGTGTAGGGTTGCGATGTAGTAATAATCTCGGTAAGACCGAGGTCGATCCACAAGGACTTATGTAGGAATTCACAAACACATCCAACAGTTTCTATTAAAAAGCTAACAATCGAATTTTGTATGAGATTGATGTAAGTAACAACTTTGAACTAAAATGAAGGTAAACAATTATAAAAAGGCACTAGGGGTTCAAGGATCCACTTGTAGCAATCCTTGATGCTCAATTCGCTATGGTTTCTCAATCTCTCAACTAGAATCGAAATTAAGATCTATCTAGCCGGATGATAGAGCTGTTAAACCAAACAATCTGTCATATGTAAGGCCAATGTATATGATTCACTCAATGCAAGCTAGGATGAGCATGCTCAATTGCATAGGTCAGTCCCAATTCCAATAAACTAAGTTCATAATCATGATCATCATTAAGTCCTGTCACCAGACAAAGCTAGATCATGATTTGAACTTGAATCAAATCACATGCACAGTCCCATACATAATTCAGAAAACCAGAAAAGTAGAACTTTGGTAGGAAGTTCCCACATGAAGATCATAGTACTAGAGCGTACTCCAATTTCTCAAATCATACAGGTCTAGACTAACATTCAGCCACTAAGAACTTAAGTAATTCTCCCAAACATCCATGAGTCATCATAAGACTAAGAAAAACTTACTTAGAACTTGTATAAACTTCAAACCATTGTTCATAAACATGAAATTCAATCTTAAAACCAACTTATAACGAATTGAAACATCTTAGATCCACTACAAGCTTCACCTCTTAGCCCTAGCTAAGAGGTTTAGCCGTTTATGATACAAGGAAACATGAAACAACTAGGAAAAGCATAAAAATAGCAAAACAAACTAGAAGGAGTTGTGGAACTCCGAAATCCACTTCCGCCGCCTCCCACCTTGCTCAAACTCTTCTTAGATACCCTAGGAACGAACCCTAGGTGTCCTTTTATAGTGCAAAGGCTCCGTAACGTCAGAATATTCCAGAATCTGCGTAAGCTTACGCAGTGCGCAGAGATTTTTGGCGTAAAAAACAGAAAGTACGCAGCTTACGCATGGCCGACCGGTTGCACGACCGGTCTGAGTGGTTGGCCGACCAGTCGCGACCGGTCGTGCCTCACTATGAAACAGTCCAGCAAGCTTCCGGAGTTGGAAAGTTCTCTGCCCGACTGGTCAGACTGGGCTGGCCGACCGGTCACGACCGGTCAGACTGTCTTGGTCCTGTGTCCAGCATATGCAAGGGGTTGGCCGACCGGTCTTGACCAGTCTGGCTCCCTTGGCCGACCGGTCGGCCGACCGGTCGTGGCCATTGCTTCTTCATTTCCTTCTTCTTTTCTTCTCTCTTTGCTTCCTTCTTCGTTTGGCCCACCTTGGGTCTTCATCCAAGGCTCTTAAAGGGATCTTTTTGGTCTCCTATTAGGTGAAGTCCACTCTCTATTCCAGCAACTCGGTTTGCAATAAATAAGAGATTCAATTGGAATAATTATACTAAAACAGTAACTTAATGAAAACAGTAATTTAAAGGTACTGAGGCATTCAAGGATCCACTTGTAGCAATCCCATGTCAATCCAATCCATCCAAGCAAGATACACAACTAGATTTGAAGTCATATCTCTCATCTAGTTGGAAAATAAAGCATTCAAACACATTTAATCCCATTCAAGTTAAACTTCCAAGTTCTAGTCTCATTCAACAATGTAGAATTCAGAATCATAGCCTTCGGAGTAACAACCATGCTGATGGACTATAGCATGCTCAAGGATTACTATAATTCGAATCTAAACAACCACAATATGATAAGAATTGCAAGGAATCCATGTCCGGAGCACATGAACTCTCATAAAACATCTCAAACTATTAACTTAAAGAACTAAATTAATTAAAAATCCCAACTTGAATTCAAATTACTTGAATCAACTGAATCAAACATGAAATTAGCTACAAGCTTCACCTCTCAGCCTTAGCTGAGAGATTTTAGCCGAGCATTGTCATACTACAACTAAAACTCATGAAAGAAAACATAAAAACTAGAAAAATCGGAGTTTGGAGGATTGCAGACGCTCCACGATGACTTCCGTCCTCTCGCACAACGTCCCTTAGCTTCTATGATACCCTAGGAAGAGCCCCTATGTGTCCTTTTATAGTGAGGACGCTCGGTTGCGTCGGAAACATCCAGAAACCGCGTAAAGTTACGCAGTGCGCAGCAATTTTCGGAGCCAGAATTAGAAACTACCCGTTTTGTATGTGGCCGTCAGGTCGGACGACCGGTCGAACTGGGCTGGCCGACCGATCACGACCGGTTGGACCTATCTGCTTGAGAGTCCAGCGTGTACAGAAGGCATCCTGCCTTGATGGCCGACCGGTCAAGACCAGTCGGACCTGAGTGAAATTGAGTCCAGAGAGTTTCCAGCGGCCACCGACCTGTTGGCCGACCGGTCACGACCGGTCGGACCAACTGGTCCTTCATTCAGTGCTTTCCAGAGGTGTGGCCGACCGGTCGGACAACCGGTCGGGCTTGCTGTTCTTCTTCTTTTTATCCTTTCTTTCTTCTTTCTTTTCTCCTTGCTTTCTTCTTTCTTTGCTCCTCTTTCAATCTTCACCCCATGCATCTAGATATGTTCTTTTGTCTCCGACTGGATGAAGTCTGCTCTCATCCCTACAATCACAAAACATACGTTAGATGGGCCTTTTAAACATGAAAACCATGCATATAATGTGATGTAGTGGGCTATGCAATGTATAAATTGGAGGTTCAACAATCAACTCATCAAATTTCTTAAGATGTCGATATGCGCTCTCACTATCTAAAGCAAGGAACTTGGGAAGGAGTTGGATTACTCCTGGTTTTAGATCAATATTCCCTGCATTAGTTGGAAAAATTATGCATGAGGGAGTACTCACTCTTGCAGGTTGTAAGTGATCTCGTAAAGTTCTAGGTCAAGGAACACTCTCAACCTCATTCTCACCCATTTCGGTTTGGCCCAAATTTTGATTGGCCATAGGGTTGGGTTGATTCTTAGCCATACTATCAAACAAAATTGGAGAGTCTAAACGTTTCTTAGCACGTGGCTCCTTATCAATGCCTACAACAATTCCCCCTTCACTAATGAGTCGATTATTAGAATCCCGAACCCAATGTGGCATGCGAATCTAAAAAAAGTAAAAAAAAATTAAAAAGGGGTTAGAAAACCTAATTGAAGTGACTCCTTCAACTCCTAAAATCCCTGCAAACAAAACAAAATAAAACAAACAAACTAAGTTAGTAGGACTCCTAAAAATCTCAAATAGAAATTATTTTTAGAAAATTTGTAAAAACCGTCAAAATTCCCCGACAACGGCGCCAAAAACTTGTTCGCTTCCCCAAGTGTAGGGTTGCGATGTAGTAATAATTCGGCAGATACCGAGATCATTCTCAGAGACTTGTTAGGAATTACAAAATTACTTCTAATACTCTCTAATTGAGAGTTAATCTGACACAACCCAAATTCGGTTCTCGACGTCCATTCACCGTAACCCGAATTCAGAGGTGGCAGCCTCCGTAGTACCCCGATCTCGGATCCTAACCTCACACGCCAGGTTCCGATCCTGGGATACCACAGGAGGATTTTAGGGTCTAAATTTTTTTTTGAAACATGAGCATCACCATATGAGTACCATCAAAGACAAACATAATATTTCCACTAAGTCATTTCGTTTACATACAGTACTGAAAAGTAAATACACAATGCGTAAATATAAAAAACTGTGCACAATCCGGCACCTCCTGCTATTGCACTCCCAACTCCAACTCAACGTTGCTGATACACTCTGGTATAACCTGCAGCGTAACAAACGCGCATAAGCTTCGAACAAAGCTTTGTGAGTGCGTGTGTGCGTGCGCAATGCGTATGACAAGCATGATAAATATCAAAGTAGTAAAGCATGATGAGAAATCTAAACCAAAACTTAGCCAATTAGGCTACACGATCATGTGATATGAATAACCAGCCTACCACGGCTATGCAAGCATGTAATATAGATAACTAGCCTGGCTAGGCTATATACTCATACTATGCAATGGCCTACAGGGCCTAATGTCACATGCAATGATCCAATGCATGTATGTAAATCACCACCTCTCAGTATAATGGTCCAGATACGAACAGTCATATCGCGATCGCCCAAGCAATGCAGGACTCAGAACTGGTAGCTCGCCCAGTGTGGTAGCTTGCCCAGGCTTACAGCCCCGCCCACATCACACCCGCCCACGTCAGGACCGTCCCACACCATACAGAACATCAGTCACATCACTGATACCAATACCATCTCTGAAACGGAACATCACCGGGGTCTCACAGACCTCACTACTCAACAGTAGAATGTCAAAGCCTATCTGGTGCAATAGCGGACCTACTCACAGCTGGTCAAACTCAACCCACTTTGCCAACACTCTTCCGGCAGGTTAGGTCAAACCTCCTTCCAAACTGACCACGTGCAGTGGAAAACACTGCCGTTTGGTATTCGGCATACTGGTGTATGATTAAACCACCCGGTCCTTGAATGGAGCACCCACCATGGTACCAACGGGATCAGGGACTTTCACCCAGGGACATCTTTGGCATCCAGTTTAAAGATCACATATTTTCGGTGTTCTGCAAACCACGATGGAGTTGTGGTTGCAACGTAGTAACCATGCTATATGCGGCACAAGCAGACGGTGCGAAATGAAACCATGCATACAAACGTGGGACGACATGCTCGTGCAAGTCTCCAAATGGCACCATAAAACTATAGGGTCTTAAATACAATGTCACCGTCAACTGGTAATGAACTGCAAGACAATCGTGGCCGATATGGCCGGTTGATACAAGACAATCAGATGAGCCAAGCATTCATGATGCATGAGCCAAGCATACAGTATGAGTGCCAATAAGTAGTCAATCTACCACGATGGCAATAAAACAATCTAGTCCATCCTATTTGAGATATGATTAAAATGAAGGGACACATATGAATGATCGAGTCATAGTGCGGGATGTCATTAGCCAGGGAATCTCGCACCAAGGGCTACAAGGTATGCTAAGCTATTCCTACCATACAGTGTAAGTCAGGATGATAGACTCCTGTCCTCGAATAGTCCCATACCTATTGGAGAGGTTTGCCATAGAGAGCACGTGAATTACATTTATGCGACTACATCTCGAATGCTTTATGAATGCGTTTATGCCCTAGTGGTCCCCAACTAACAATGGTGATTCGAGATGCATACTCATTACACAAGCATGGTGGTCATCGAAGCATATAGTATAAAGATCACATATGAGTATTCGAACAACACTACGTGTGGCAACAGACATACTAAAAACATCATAAAAAGATAATTCACTTATAACACAAACAAACACAAAGAGATAGGACCCTAAATGGATGGTATTCAACAACACAGATGGTCCAACAATTGAACGGTGTGGATTAACCTTCAACATTCAGATAACCAAAATGGAAAGAAAATGATTGAATACATTACCGACACATCAAAGGTAGAACCTACTTGAGCGGCAAGAGTAGAATACCCAAAATCATGCCGAGACCCATAGTGTGGTAGTACAGTTGAGATAAACACAATAATGGTCCGTAAAAGGAATGTCATAGAACGGGTTGCAAAATAGACAGGTCATGACAGGGAATCATGAATGGTAGGGTAATTTGAGATAATTGATCAATACGATGAGGTCCAAAAAGGGACGATGTTCGCTCGCCTCAAGTGTAAGGCTGCGATGTAGTAATAAAACTCGGTAAGACCGAGGTCGATCCACAGGGAATTAGAAACAACTTCCAAACTATTCCAGCAACTCAGTTTTGCAAGAAAATAGGATTTAATTGGGTAATTAAACTAAAACAGTAACTTAATGGAAAATCAGTAATTTAAAGTACTAAGGCATTCAAGGATCCACTTGTAGCAATCCCATGTCAATCCAACCAATCCAAGTAGAGAACATAACTAGATTTGAAGTCCTATCTCTCATCTAGTTGGAAAATAAAGCATTCACACACATTCAATCCCATTCAAGTTGAACTTCCAAGTTCTAGTCCCATTCAATCAATGTAGAATTCAAAACCATAGCCTCCGAAGTAACAGCCATGCCTATGGACTATGGCCTGCTCAAGGATTACTATAATTCGAATCTAAACAAGCATCATATGATAATCTCAGAGAATTGCAAGGAATTCATGTCCGGAGCACATAAACTCTCATAAAACATCTCAAACTACCAACTTAAGAACTAGAATATGAAAAATCCAAACTTGAATTGAAAATTACTTGAATTAACTTGAATCAAACATGAAATTAGCTACAAGCTCCACCTCTTAGCCTTAGCTGAGAGATTCTAGCCGAGCATTGTCATACTACAACTAGAACTCATAATAGAAAGCATAAAAACTAGAAAAACCGAAAATTGGAGAGTTGCAGACGCTCCACGACAGCTTTCTCTCTCTAGAACCACGTCCCTTAGCTTCTATGATGACCTAGGAAGAGCCCCTAGGTGTCCTTTTATAGAGTGGAAGCCCCTTGCGTCGGAAACATCCAGAAATTGCGCAAGGTTACGCACTGCGCAGAAAATCTCGGAGCTTCATGGAGAAGCTTTATTACCCAGACGACCGGTCGCACGACCGGTCTAAGCCCCCTGATGACCGGTCGCACGACCAGTCGCAAAACAACACTTTTTAGTCCAGAGAGTTTTTCCAAAATTTTGATTTAATTTTTTAATTCAATGACCGGTCGCACGACCGGTCTGGGCATCGGACGACCGATCGCACGACCGGTCATGAATGGTCCAGTGAACTTCTCTGAATTTTTTTCCTTCTGTGCATAATCGGACCGGTCGGACGACCGGTCGCACGACCGGTCTTAACCTCTATTTCTGCTTTTCTCCTTTTGCTTCTTTCTTCCTTTCTTCTCCTCTCTTTCTACTTTCTTTGGTCCTTCTTTCTTCTTCATCCAATGGCTTCAAATGGCCCTTTTTAGTCTCCAATTTGGTGAAGTCCGCTCTCATCCCTGAAATCACAAAACATGCATTAGATAGGCCTTTTGAGCATGAAAACCGTGCATATAATGTGATGTACTGGGCAATGCAATGTATAAATTTGGAGGTTCAACACACCCCCCCCAACCAGCTTTTTACTAGTCCCGAGCAAAACATGTGTGAAACAATTTCAAACCTCCAAACCCAACTCTCTTTCAGAAACCATGTTTCTATCCATTCCAAGACATGTAAGTATAAAATTTGGAGAAATTAGGTGATAGAAATTGCAAACTTAAACTCTCAAAGCTTAAGAAGTGTCTACATGAAATTCCCGCTGATTGATTGATAAATAGAAGAACTCGAACAATTTCAACCCAGTGTGCATAGTGAAAGTTCATCTCATGAGTCTCTGGGATTACCTTCTTCATAGATTAGGTAAACCAAGGATTTTAAGGTGCACAGAGCAACAACAAGCCTATGACAGAAATTTGCCTTACCGTCCTTCCGACGGCTTTCACACTACGTCCCATTTCCGGCTTTGGTTACAGTTCGACCATCCCCCGGTTGGTAATAGGTAGCCCTTTTCGGAATTTTCCACCATTTTTCCTTCATTCCCGATTTCATCCTTTCTTTTCCTTTTTCTTTTGATTTAGATAGGATTTTTAAAAATCCATATCTTCCGTTATTTTTCCATGGATGTTATAGGCAAAATGATGGAGATAAGATTTCACGCGGAAATGCCCATAACGTCCATTTGACTCTCGAGATTATATGATCGAGAGTCGAATATTGGATAAGTGCGGGACGTCCATTCGACTCTCGATATTATCTGATCGAGAGTCGAATGTTGGATAGGTACGAGACGTCCATTCGACTCTCGAGATTAGCTGATCGAGAGTCGAATGTTTGATAGGTGCGGGACGTCCATTCGACTCTCGAGATCACCTGATCAAGAGTCATAGATTGAAAAATAGGGAGCAGCTATTCGCAAGTCCCGAGTCTTCATAACCGATAGTCAAATACGGCAAAGCTCGATCCGCGAGCAGACCTTCTCACAAGTCGTTGAAAGACATTACACCCAAAATATGTACTTGGACTCGCGACCACATTTTAACCTGCGAGCAGCTTTACTACGGGCGTCTCCTTCCTTTTCGGAGGCCATGACTCCCAGTTACGGGCGTCTCCTTCCTTTTCGGAAGCCTTGACTCCAACTATGGCTTCCGGCCGGATCCAGCCGGATTTCAAGGGATTACCATCTAGGGGCGTGATTGTTGGAATAAGTCATTGGGTTGGATCTGACTAAAAAGATAGGATCTTATCCCACGAAATCAGCGGATTCTCAGTATCGTATGCGACATCAACGGGATTTCGACATCTCACGTAACAGATTGAATTGCTTCAGATCTATATAAGGGGGTGGCTCCATTGAGAGCAGGTACGTACACATCATTCAATCTTGGTCCCGTTTTGCTTGGCTTCTCTTCTGTGGCCTAACTTAAGCGTCGGAGGGCTAACGGCTGGTCCCCAGCCACCCTTATTCGCTGTCTTGCTTCAGGTCTGGTGGTGGAAATCCCTGCTGGAGCGAAGGAGAAAAGCCGGAGGATCTCGTTACAAAATCTGACATTAACAGTTTGGCGCCGTCTGTGGGAACGACTTGATCATCAAAATCAATCGTGTTAACCACCGATCAAAATCCTTCGGTGATGCCTCCTAAAAAGACTGTTCATCCTTCAACTTCGAGGCAGGCACCACCTCCGCCCGGTGAGACGGAATCCACACCTGCCCTCCCACCTGTTCCGACGGATATCCCTCAAGGAGCCCCAAATATGCCATCAACAAATCCATTATTGGAGGCCTCTGGAAATCAGGATGATGTCCTACGATTCCTCGGGAACACTCTCCTAACTCTAAACGCCGGAGTTCAGGCACTGTCAAATCGGCTTGATCAGCACTTCCCTAAACCGCAAAGACAACCCTCCGAAGGGTTACCACCGCCACCCATACCAGTTGCTTCCAGACATTCTATGGATGAACCACAGGTCCCACCACTTGGTGGCCATCCCCCTGTGCCGTCTCCACATTCTATACATTCCAGTTCGTCTCGACAACATCTACCGCAAGGCTCCACCGCCGAAACGTCTAGCTATACCTTGCCATGGGAAGGAGATCTCAAAAGAATCCAAGACCGTTTTGATGTCATGGAGCAGAGATACCAGGCAAATCGGCCATCTGCTGTCATGGCGGCAATACATCAATCTGAATCTCCCTTCACAAGCGAGGTCATGGAAGCCCCGTTGCCCAGAAAGTATCGAACGCCTGTTATCGCTCCGTATACAGGCATTGGCGATCCTCTGGAACATCTGGAAACATATAGGTCCCTCATGGAGTTGGAGGGACATGGTTCAGAAATCATGTGTAGGGCTTTTCCCCTTACATTGAAGGAAGCGGCTTGTACGTGGTTTCGGGGGTTAAAGCCACTTTCCATCAGTTCCTTTTCCCAATTATCGGAGATATTTCTTTCTCAATTCATGGGAAGTATTCGCATTAAAAAGCCAACCTCCCATCTGATGAATCTGAAACAGCAACATGGGGAGACAATAAAAGAGTTCACAGTACGGTTCACTGCCGAAGCCGTTCAAACCGAGGGTTACACTGAAGAAAAGGGTCTCACAGCCCTCATTGCTGGAATAACGAGCGAGAAATTTAGGTTTGCCTTAGATAAGAGCCCGCCGAAAACTATGGCGGAATTCCAAGCCAAAGCTCAGAAATATATCAATGCAGAAGAAGTCGCATTGACACGCCATGGAGTACAAAGTAAGAAACGCAAGCCAGAAGGAACTTCTACAGATAAAAAATACCATCGCGATCAGCGCGATCGTTCTCCCAGGAAGCCTTACTCTAGTAAATATCATAATTACACTCCTCTTAATCGGTCTCCTGAAAAGGTTCTAATGGAGATAAAACACAAGCCATATGTGAAGTGGCCTGCAAAGATTAAATCCGATCCCGAGAAGAGAGATAAGAGTAAGTTCTGTTACTTTCACAAAGATCACGGGCATAGGACCCAGGACTGTATCTCCCTACGAGACCATATCGAAGCTCTTATTCGAAAAGGCCATCTCCAGGATTATGTTGCTCATAAAAATCGGTCACCAGAAAGGGCGAAGACCTCATCTCGCCAAAAGGAACCTTCTCATCATCAAACCGACCAAGAGGATGCTGAGCCCACGGGAGAAATTCGCACTATCGTCGGGGGTCCAGCTTGCGGGGGTGACTCTCAAGCTTCAAGAAAGGCATACGCCCGAAAGGCGTCCAAAGAACCCCAGCAGATCTATTGGCTGGAACAAACGTCCAACTCATTGAAGGCTAGCCATCCCCTAATTTCTTTCACCCTCGAAGATGCAGCGGGAATTCATTTCCCTCATGAAGATTCCATCGTAGTCACACTGAAGGTATCAAATTATCTGACTCATCGAATTATGGTGGATACAGGTAGCTCGGCCGATATTCTGTATTTGGAGGCTTTCGACAAGATAGCACTCGCCAGAAACCTCCTCAAGCCAGTATCGACCCCTCTTGTCGGCTTTGGAGGAGAAGTGGTAACACCTGAAGGAAGTATCGATCTCCCAGTCACCTTTGGGGAGAGTCCAGCGAAGACCACCGTCTTCGTAAACTTCCTCGTCGTGGATCGAAAATCAGCATATAACGCCATCTTGGGGAGACCGTCTCTAACTAAGGTTGGAGCGGCCTTGCACCGTTCATATTTATGTGTTAAATTTCCGACCCCAAATGGCATAGGGGTCGTGCGAGGAAGTCAGCAAGAGGCACGGTCCTGTTACCAGATAGCCCTCCAAGATCGAAAGAAGGCTCAAGCGACACCTGTCATGGAAATAGTTCAAGGTTCATCCGACGTTCTCGCCACCGCGTTGGATCCAAGGGAAAATGCTCTGAAATCAGGAACTCCAGGGGAGGAAACAGTGGCGATCCGCTTGACCGAAGACGACCAGTCTAAGATCGTGTACATCGGTTCCTCCTTAAACAGTATCCACCGCGAAGATTTGATCCGTTTCCTCACTGAATACCAGGACGTGCTTGCTTGGTCTCATAAAGATATGCCGGGCATCGATCCTGATGTCATCGTACATCGTCTCAACATTGACCCGAAGCATAAACCCGTACATCAGCGTCGACGTGCCTTCACTGCAGAAAGACAAATGGCGATCAAAACTGAAGTTGAGAAGCTGCTCGCGGCAAATTTCATAAAAGAAGTTGACTACCCACAGTGGGTCGCCAACGTAGTTCTCGTCCGGAAAGCTAATGGCAAATGGAGGATGTGCGTCGACTATTCAGACTTAAACAAAGCATGTCCCAAAGATAGCTTCCCGACACCACGAATCGACCAGTTGGTCGACTCGACAGCTGGACATGCCCTCCTCAGTTTTATGGATGCTTATTCTGGTTACAACCAGATTATGATGCATCCACCTGATGGCCAACATACTGCCTTCATCACAGATCGAGGACTATATTGCTACCAGGTAATGCCGTTTGGTCTCAAAAATGCAGGGGCCACTTATCAGCGTCTTGTCAACAAAATATTCGCTGCTCAAATCGGTAGGAATATGGAAGTTTATGTTGACGATATGCTCGTGAAAAGCATCGATGAAGATGACCACATTCCTGATCTTCGAGAAGCCTTTGATCTGATGAGGAAGTATCAGATGAAATTAAATCCAGAAAAATGTGCGTTTGGAGTATCTGCAGGGAAATTTCTTGGGTTCATGGTTGGCCAACGTGGAATTGAGGCGAATCCCGAAAAGATTAAAGCATTGATAGAGATGAAATCCCCAGTGACTCTGAAGGACGTTCAGCGTCTAGCTGGTCGCATCGCATCATTGAACAGGTTCATCTCGCGAGCATCTGACAAGTGCCTGCCCTTCTTCAAACTCCTTCGTGCAACGGCCAAGTCTGATTGGAAGTGGACACCTCAATGTGAAGAAGCTTTTCAACAACTGAAGCAATATATGAGCGCTCCCCCCATTTTATCTAAGCCTGTGGCACATGAGCAACTCATTCTTTATTTATCTGTGTCTTCCACGGCCGTTAGTGTCGCTTTAATAAGAGAAGATTCCTGGGTACAAAGGCCCGTTTATTATATCAGTCGAGCAATGGTTGATGCAGAAACTAGGTATTCTGATTTGGAGAAACTGGCCCTAGCCTTAATTACGGCAGCTCGAAAACTGCGACCATACTTTCAAGCCCATGCTATTTTAGTACCAACAAATCATCCACTACGTCAAGTCCTTCAAAAGCCTGAGGCTTCCGGGCGCTTAACTAAATGGGCGGTCGAGATCAGCGAGCATGATATTTCATTCTGTCCTAGGACCGCAGTCAAGGGCCAGGCCGTGGCTGACTTCATCGCCGAATTTACATATTCTTCTGAAGATAGCGTCATGACCAGCGACCAGCCTTCTTGGTCGCTCTTTGTGGACGGGTCGTCACGGGCCAGTGGCAGTGGAGCGGGCCTGATTTTAGTGGCTCCAGACGGGTCGCATTTTCAATACGCTCTGCGTTTCGAATCACGCGTCTCCAATAATGAAGCAGAATATGAGGCCCTTATTGTTGGCCTCGAGCTAGCCGTTGTCCTCGCAGTCCAGAATTTGATAATTCATAGCGACTCCCAGCTCATTGTCAACCAAGTTCTTGGCGAATTCGAAACCAAAGAAGAAAGAATGGCCTTATACAAGTCTCGTGTCCTCATCCTGCTCGCCAAACTGAAGACTTACAAAATATTCCATATCCCTCGCGAGCAGAACCAACTGGCCGATTCCTTGGCAAAACTCGCTTCTGCACCAGAATCAGAACTATCACATTCGATCCCCATCGAGCACCGTCAACACTTGAGTATCGACCAAGTGACTCCCGAGTAAGTTATATCGGTACAATCGTCTCCATGCTGGATGGATCCTATCATCCTTTATCTCAGAGATGGATACCTACCAGAAAACAAGAAAGCTGCAAGACAAATTCAGCTTCGAGCTGCCAGGTATACCTTACAAGATGGAATCTTGTTGCGAAAAAGCTTCTCCTTGCCTTATTTGAGGTGTCTTCACCCAGAAGAAGCACATCGTGTTCTAGATGAAGTACACCAGGGGGCATGTGGTAATCATCCCAGGGGGCGATCTCTAGCATATAAAGCGATGAGGCAAGGATATTATTGGCCTACTATGAAAGCAGACGCCATAGAATTTTCTAAAAAATGCGACAAGTGTCAACGATATCAACCTATACCTCGTGTACCGTCTGAGCGGATGACCCCAGTCGACAGCCCTTGGCCTTTTGCTCAGTGGGGGATCGATATCATCGGGCCCTTACCTATGGGAAAGGGACAGAATAGGTTCGCGATCGTGGCGGTTGATTATTTCACCAAATGGGCCGAGGCAGAACCATTAGCCAAAATTACTGAAAAACAAACTACTAAGTTTATGTGGAGAAATATTATATGTCGCTTCGGACTTCCTCATACTATAATTACCGATAACGGAATGCAGTTCGACAACGCAGCCTTTGATGAATTTTGCGACAAATGGAAGATATGTAATCTCCGCACTTCTCCATATCATCCACAGGCGAATGGGCAGGTCGAGGCAGTGAATAAAATTATAAAGCATCATTTAAAGACCAAGCTAAGTGAATGTAAAGGGGTGTGGCCAGAACTTCTGCCAGAAGTGTTATGGGCCTATAGAACCACGGCTTGTACATCGACAGGTGAAACTCCTTTCTCCTTAGCATTTGGTGTTGACGCAGTGGTACCAGTGGAAATTCAAGTGCCCTCATATTGGATCGAACAGTATGATCCCGCGAGCAATCAGGAAAATATCCGACTTCATCTCGATCTCTTGGAAGAGCGAAGAAATGCTTCCCAAGTACGAGTGGTGGCATATCAACAACGTATTGCTCGTTATCGGAATGCAAAGGTTCGACCTAGATCCTTCCAGTTCGGAGATTTGGTTCTAAGGAAAAATCTTGGAATTCCTGTTCGTTCATTGGATCCGAATTGGGAAGGCCCGTATCGGGTTATTAGGGTTGTGCGACCCGGGTACTTATTATCTTGAAGACATGCAAGGGAAGCCTGTACGTCGCCCTTGGCACGTGGAGCATTTGCTAAGATACTACCCCTAGATTCGATGTAGTTTATCATAACATTTTATGAATAAAGTAAAAGATATCTTTTGGCCGCTACTCCATTTATATGGACCGGAATAGCCCTGAAGAGTGCTTACACGTCCTCTTGGCCAATTGCCTACCTTTGGTAGGATTGAAATCATTACTAGTTGGTCGCTTCTCCATTCTCATGGACCTGAACAGCCTCGAAGAGAATGAATACCATCTCTTGACCAACCTTCTGCCCTTGGTAGAATCAAAATCTCAATCGATAGATCAGTCTATCTCAACGCGGACATGGTCTCACGACCCCCGGATTGAGTCTAATTCATTTTTTCATGAGTTAGTTACTCGCGATTGGTGAGAGGAGGAATCGCACTCCAAAATGCGACACCACAACTCGTGCTCAAATTAGGGCAGCGAACGGGGTCACATCCTGATCACGAGCAGCTTAGCTCATGCTCGAATTAAAGGGTCACATCTCTGACGAATCCATTCAAGATTAACAAGCAAAAAATGAAAGATGAAGGGAGAACAGCAACGAAACAGCGACACTTCCAAAAATATCTTTTCATTAATAATCAGATGATTACATATACATGAGCGCAGATACAAGAGAAGAAAATAAAAGGAAATCAATCACTAGGAGGAGCCACGCTCTCGACTTCAGGGCCCATTTCAGGAGCCCCTCCAGCCTGCGTGGCTTTGGTCACCTCGTTCTCGGCAGCCGCTTGCTCTTCTGCAGCTATGATGGTCGCGACTCGACCGAATTCCCCCATATCGAAGGATGGGATCATTCGTTGCACTACTCTTAGTGCAAAGTCTCGACCAGCATCGTATGACTCATATCGTTCATCGTCATACAGCTGCGAAGTCCGGAACTCGAAAACTGCCCGAGTACCTTCCTCCGAGAGCATTTTTACAAGGGCGACTCTCTCCTCGTCCCAGTGGATCGAGTCGTCCTTAAGCTGCGCAAGAGCGGTGCGCTCCCTAGTCAAGTTGTCGTAGGCCTCCTTGAGCTGCGACCTGGCTCCCGCGAATTGCTCCTCTAACGAGATCTTGTCCTGTCGGAAGATCTCCCTCTCTCTCTCTCTGCCTTCTCCTTCAGACCCGTGAGCTTCACGTAGTCTGAGTCCAAGGCCTGATACCTGTCGGTCAGGACTTGGATCTTCTCGATGAGGATCTTTTTCTCCTCATCTCTCTTCGAGATCACTGCCTCACGAGCCTTGAGCAGTTGATCTCTTCCTTGAACTGCCTTTTCCAAGGCTGTCCTCTTTCCTTCAGCCTCCTCTATCATGCGACGGGTGGCAACGATATCACGCCTCGTTCGCAGAATAAGATCTAAACCCTGCAAAGAGATGAAAAATATAAGATTTCAGAACGTAACAACAGGTCGAAACAGATCTTGACGAGGTCTTACCTGAACCATCCTCATCCCCGCTTCAAGGATAAGGTTCTCAGGACTTGGGTCGGGGAGAGAGCCGAAGGCGTGAGGCGGGACGTTCTCGAACAAGAACTTACATACAGGGTGGAGGTGGCGTGGAATCGAGTACGTCCCGCTCCTAGACGGTTGGGCAACGACCAAACCGGCCTGCTCGCGAGGTGGAGGCATGGACTCGCGAGCAGGTCCCTGCTCGGCAGCTGGGACCAGTTCCCGAGCAGGAGTCGGCTCTTGAGGCTCTACCTGCTCTCGAGCCTCTTCAGCTGGGGGGCAGCTGGACCCCACCCCATCTGGGGAATTATCTGCAATGTTGATCACTGGTGGCCCAGGTGCGACCACCAGTGAAGGGATAGTAGGCCCAGCTGGGGCCCCCGCCATGCTCGCGGGAAGGGCAGGCTGATCGCTGCCCGCGCGGATGGAAGATTGAGACGGTTCGGCAGGGGTTTTCTTCTGCCTTTTGGAACCTGTGCCCTTCAGACGGGGCAGTAGGCCTCTCTTCTCTCCAGCCTTCGTCATTTCGACTTCTCTTCTGGATATGAGGCCTGCTGCTGCAAGTCGCGAAGGAGATAAGCAAGCCTCGATATGCCTATCTCCGACAGGCACCTTATACACTCTGACGATCTTCTCGTTGATCCCACCCTTCAAATTCGGTTTCCGCAATGCCGGGATACCTGCGAGCACAAATAATGGTCAAACGAAGCAAAACCCTAAAAATTATTCTAAGGAAACTGCACAATACGGGATTGTGTCTACCTTCACAGAAAAACCGGGTCACTCCTGGACCCCTGGAGGAGGCAGACTCCCAGCTCCCGGAAGCATAGAACCACCGCTTCCTCCAGCCGGGATAGTTCGAGGAGGGCTTACCCAACACGAAGTTATCCCGGTGCCAGTAACATAAATAATACCAGCCTTCGCTGGATGGAGCTTTCTTCAGACGGAACATACGGAGGAACTCCTCCGCCGTGAGTTCCCCGTTGCCAGCCTGAGCCCAAAGGGCAAAGGAGCCAAAAACCACCCTCCACCCGTTCACAATGAGTTGCCCAGGGGCAATCTTGTAACACCGTAATACATCGCGAACAAAGGGATGGAGGGGAAGGCGTACCCCCAGGATGAGCTGGTACTCGTAAAATGCTACGCATCCTGGGGGGGGGGGGGAGTCGGGTGTTTCTCCACCTCCGGGCAAGCGGAGAGTTACAGAGTCAGGGATTTGGTATCTCTCCCGTAGCTCAGCCAGCCGGTCCTCCGATAAAACGGAAGGATATCCGGCTGCTGTGTATCTCCCCGCCGAAACCCTTGCACTGCTGGAGGCAGAGGACTCCGGAGTGGCATCACCAAGGGGGACAGTAGTCTCGTCAGAGTTCCCAGCCATGGGGAGATGAAAATAAAAGAAGAAGAAAAAGGAAGTATACCGGGAAAAAGAAAGAATGAGCACCGGAAGAGGAAGAAGAATGGAAAGAAAGGATTGCAGGATTCTTTCGAAAAAACTTCTGTAGAAAATCAAAGAAATGGCGGACTCCGTATATTTATAGGCAATCATTCCGCCGTATCTGATGGCACGTGGCAGTCCCTCGTTGGACACAGCGCTCGAGCAGGCACGCCCATTAACTCCTCAAACACGTGGCGAGCGCCCCTTCATTTTCCATCAGCGAAAAGGCTGCGGAAAGCTGGCGCTCATTAATTTCAGCCCATCATGAGGGGTGCCGTTCTCGATGAAGGTAGCGAGCGGTTTCGTGTGATAGTGAGCTAAGTCCTTTCCTTAAGAATTCTTGACGGCAAGGACTTGGGGGGCATCTGTTATAGGCAAAATGATGGAGATAAGATTTCACGCGGAAATGCCCATAACGTCCATTTGACTCTCGAGATTATATGATCGAGAGTCGAATATTGGATAAGTGCGGGACGTCCATTCGACTCTCGATATTATCTGATCGAGAGTCGAATGTTGGATAGGTACGAGACGTCCATTCGACTCTCGAGATTAGCTGATCGAGAGTCGAATGTTTGATAGGTGCGGGACATCCATTCGACTCTCGAGATCACCTGATCAAGAGTCATAGATTGAAAAATACGGAGCAGCTATTCGCAAGTTCCGAGTCTTCATAACCGATAGTCAAATACGGCAAAGCTCGATCCGCGAGCAGACCTTCTCACAAGTCGTTGAAAGACATTACACCCAAAATATGTACTTGGACTCGCGACCACATTTTAACCTGCGAGCAGCTTTACTACGGGCGTCTCCTTCCTTTTCGGAGGCCATGACTCCCAGTTACGGGCGTCTCCTTCCTTTTCGGAGGCCTTGACTCCAACTATGGCTTCCGGCCGGATCCAGCCGGATTTCAAGGGATTACCATCTAGGGGCGTGATTGTTGGAATAAGTCATTGGGTTAGATCTGACTAAAAAGATAGGATCTTATCCCACGAAATCAGCGGATTCTCAGTATCGTATGCGACATCAACGGGATTTCGACATCTCACGTAACAGATTGAATTGCTTCAGATCTATATAAGGGGGTGGCTCCATTGAGAGCAGGTACGTACACATCATTCAATCTTGGTCCCGTTTTGCTTGGCTTCTCTTCTGTGGCCTAACTTAAGCGTCGGAGGGCTAACGGCTGGTCCCCAGCCACCCTTATTCGCTGTCTTGCTTCAGGTCTGGTGGTGGAAATCCCTGCTGGAGCGAAGGAGAAAAGCCGGAGGATCTCGTTACAAAATCTGACATTAACAATGGACAAGGATGGACAAAATACCCCGGCTTGGTTTCTCAACACCTCTAAATCAAAGTCTAGCTAATCCACAAATCACATAAACCGTTCAACTCATGAGAATCGTGTAATTTGAACTAGGTGTAAAAAGTGTTCAAATTTTCTATCGATCACAACAATAGGGGAACTAACATATAAAACCATTATGTTGGGAGAAATTCAAGACTTACAATGTCGCACACTTCGTATCTCCTCTTCTTATACTCATATTATCTCGAATGCATGGAAATAAGGTTTTCTAAAAGAGTTTTGCAATTTTAGAAAATTCGAAAAATTTTGCGCATATGAGGCTCGAAATGTTGCAACATGCTAGATGAGGAATCTCATCTCACCCCCCAACCAAATCTTGCATTGTCCTCAATGTAAAAAGATATGCAATGAGCATGAACATGAGAGCAATGGTAAACTATGAGAGAGTGAGAACAGTAGTACCTGAGAGAGCGATCATGGAAGTCGACAACCCAACAACTAAAACCTACTAAAACAGTAAAACTAAATAACTAAACCTACCTATGCTATACCTCCATCAGACTAGGAGATCAATCATCCTGATAAACAGGATCATTTAGAGTGATGGACATGTCCTCTGAATCAAATTTCTCAACAAATGGTTTAAGGCGTTGTCCATTAACTTTAAAACAGTTACCATTCGCTGCATTCTTAATCTCAACAGCCCCATGAGGAAAAACTTCTTTGATAATATATGGGCCGGTCCATCAAGATCGTAATTTTCCCAGAAAAAGATGAAGTCGGGCATTGTACAAGAGCACTTTCTGTCTTCATGGAAAGATTTCCTTAAGATGTGCTTGTCATGAAAGGCCTTCATCTTACTCTTGTAAATTTTTGAATTCTCATATGCATCGCTCCGGATCTCATCAGGCTCATTTAATTGAAGTTTGTGAAGCGAGCTAGCCTTGTCAATGTCAAAATTTAAAGCCCGAATTGCCCAATAGGCTTTGTGTTCTATCTCCACAGGCAAGTGGCAAGCTTTCCCATAGACAAGTCTATAAGGGGACATTCCAATGGGTGTCTTGTAGGCCGTACGGTGAGCCTAAAGTGCATCATCTAATCTTAGAGACCAATCCTTGTGATCCGGTCTCACCGTCTTTTCCAAAATCTGCTTGATTTCCCTATTGGAGATTTCAGCTTGCCCACTTGTTTGTGGGTGGTATGGGGTACTCACTTTATGCTTAATACCATATTTCTTCATCAAAGCTTCAAAAGGTCTATTGCAAAAGTGAGAACCACCATCACTAATGATGGCTCGAGGTGTCCCAAATCTAGAAAGTATGTTTTCTTTGAGGAACTTGAGAACCGTACGATGATCGTTGGTTCTACATGGGATAGCCTCTATCCATTTAGACACATAGTCTACGGCAAGCAAAATATAGACATTTCCAAAAGATGAGGGGAATGGTCCCATGAAATCGATGCCCCAACAGTCAAAGACTTCAAGATGTTGAATTGGGGTGAGAGGCATCATATTTCGACGGAATAATCCTCCTAACTTTTGGCAGCGCTCGCATGCTTTGCAAAACTCGTGGGTGTCCTTAAATAGCGTGGGCCAATAAAAACCACACTGTAAAATTTTTGCAGTAGTTTTCTTGGCAAAAAAATGACCCCCACATGCTTGATCATGACAAAAGGAGATGACGAAATTATGTTCATCATCAGGGACACATTTCCTTATAATTTGGTCTGGGCAATATTTAAACAATAGAGGTTCATCCCAGAAAAATCTGCGCACTTCCCCTAGAAATTTATGTTTGTCCTGCGCAGTCCAATGAATCGGCATCGCACCTGTGGAAAGATAATTGGCTATATCAGCGTACCATGGTGGATGTATAGCAACAAAGAGTTGCTCATCAGGGAATGAGTCCTCAATAGGTGACTCGTCAATGGAATTAGGTAGGACTAGGCGGGATAGATGATCCGCCACCACATTTTCTACTCCCTTCTTGTCTTTGATCTCCAAATCGAATTCTTGAAGGAGTAGGATCCATCTAAGCAAGCGGGGCTTGGCATCCTTCTTAGAAAGAAGGTGTTTCAGCGCTGCATGATCTATGTAAACAATTACTTTGGATCCTATTAAGTAAAGCCTGAATTTGTCCAAGGCAAAGATAACGGCTAGGAGCTCTTTCTCCGTAGTCGAGTAATTAACTTGGGCTAGATTCAAGGTCCTACTTGCGTAGTAGATAACATGGGGCTTCTTATCCTTCTTTTGGCCTAACACTGCCCCAATAGCATAATCGCTCGCATCGCACATCAACTCAAAAGGAATGGACCAATCTGGTGGTTGCATGATAGGAGCAGTTGTCAACATCTCTTTTAGCTTTGAAAAAGCTAATTGACATTCGGCACTCCACTCAAATTGATTCTCCTTTTGTAGAAGGTTACATAAAGGCCTTGAGATATGACTAAAATCTTTTATAAATCTTCTATAGAAACCGGCATGTCCAAGGAAGGACCGCACATCGAGTATGCTTTTGGGTGGTAGTAGATTGGAAATTATGTCAATTTTTGCCCGGTCTACCTCTATTCCATTGGACGAGATGATATGTCCAAGGACTATTCCTCTTTGTACCATGAAATGACACTTTTTCCAGTTTAAGACGAGTTTCTTCTCCTCACACCTCATCAAGACCAACTTCAAGTGCTTGAGGCACTCATCAAACGTACAACCAAAAATAGAAAAATCGTCCATGAATACCTCAAGAAACTCACCCACCATGTCTGAGAAAATATTCAACATGCATCATTGGAATGTGGCGGGTGCATTACATAACCCGTATGGCATTCTTCGGTAATCGAAGGTGCCAAACGGGCATGTAAATGTGGTTTTCTCTTGGTCCTCCAGAGCTATCTCAATTTGGTTGTATCTGGAATAGCCATCTAGGAAGCAATAATAGGAATGGCCTGCTAACCTCTCCAAAATTTGATCCATAAATGGGAGAGGGAAGTGGTCTTTCCTAGTAACCATGTTGAGCTTCCGATAATCAATGCACATACGCCAACCGGTGGTCACTCTAGTCGGTATAAGCTCGTTGTTGGCGTTTTCTATGATGGTAATACCGGATTTCTTGGGGACAACTTGGGTAGGACTCACCCATTGGCTATCTGAGATGGGGTAGATGATACCCACATCTAATAGCTTTAACACCTCGGCTTTGACAACCTCCATCATGTTTGGATTTAGCCGTCTTTGAGGTTGTCTAATCATTTTTGCATTTTCTTCAAGGTGTATACGGTGAGTGCAAACCGAAGAATCTATCCCTTTGAGATCCGCTATTGTCCAACCTATGGCTTTCCTATGTTCCTTGAGTAGCTCAATCAACTTGAGCTCTTGGTCTTTTTCTAGGTGAGAGGCAATGACAATTGGAAAGGTTTCCTCTTCACCCAAATATACATATTTAAGCTCAGATGGTAATGGTTTAAGGTCAAGCTTCGGTGGTTTGATGTTAGACGGTAGAGGCCTTGATGTGGTTGGTGGCAACTTTTCAAAATGGGGCCTCCACCGGCTAGTACCAACTACCGGTCTTTCTATATTCAATGCTTGCACAATTTCACTAATGATGGGGTCTTCGGAATCCATGAAATGTACTAAGCATGTCTTCAAGCTTTCTAGTGGTTCAAGTTGGAGGAGTTTTTCTTCTTCAAAAGATTCAAGCATGTTTACCTCGAAGAACTCATCATCATCAACATCCCTACGTCTTTTGCCCAAGTGAAACACATTCACTCTAGTGTCATGTTTCCAAAAGATAGTTGCATCACCCCATTCCGGCAATTGATGATTGCGTTTGATGTGGTAAGGAATGGGCGGCCTAATATCACCGTATTTGAGTGATAGCGTCCAAAACCGGTTGTGTATCCAAGACGATAAAATCTACCGGGTAGTAGAATTTGTCAACTTGGACTAGAACATCCTTAACTATCCCCCTCGGTATACGGATAGATCTATCAGCGAGTTGCAACGTGGTTTTGGTGGGTTTTAATTCACCAAGACCCAATTGCTCGTATACCGAGTATGAGATCAAGTTCACACTCGCCCCCAAATCTAGCAAGGCACGCTCAATCCGGTAGTCTCCAATGATACATGAGACGGTGGGACTACCGGGATCTTTGAATTTTGAGGGGGTCTTTTGAGTGAGAATGGCACTCACTTGCTCAGTTAAGAAGGCCTTTTGCTGCACATTATATTTGCGTTTTGTTGTGCATAGGTCCTTTAGAAACTTGGCATAAGAGGGGATTTGTTTGATGGCATCAAGCAAAGGGATATTAATCTTGACTTGTCTGAAAATCTCTAGAATATCATGAGAGGTTGGAAGAGATTTTGGGGCAACCAATCTTGAAGGGAATTGTGCTACGGGCTTGTAAATGCATTCCGGTTCTTGTGGGGCTAAGTTAGATCCATCCTCATCCTCAGAATTTACCGGATCATTAGGCTCATCGGCCTTCACCAGAATAGATTTGTCAATTTGTTTACCACTTCTAAGAGTGGTGATGGATTTAGCTTGCTCCATGTGATGGTTAGAAGGATTAGGAATGCTCACTTCATGTACTTGCTTTGGATTGGGCTGAGGTTGGGCCGAAAAGGTCCCTTCCCTAGCATTCAAGCGTCCCTTAATCTCATCAATCGAGACTTTAAGCTCTTGGAACATTTGCTGATTCGTTTGATTGATTTGCGTTTGCCCTTGTATAAACGCTTTCAAGGTATCCTCCATTGAGAACTGAGGTGGGGCCATATTTTGCATGGGTGGCCCTCTTTGAGAGTTGGTAGGATTGCCTGTAGGAGCATTCTTCCAACTAAAATTTGGGTGGTTCTTCCAACTCTCATTGTACGTATTACCCACCGGTCCATTGAAAGGCCGTTGATACCCATATGTGGCATTTGCATGTTCATGTAATACCTCTTGAAATGCAGGAATTGTAGGACAATCTTGCGTAGCGTGTAAATCGGTGAGACAAATCCCACATATGGTTTCAACAGCTTCATTGGACTTTGGAACTCTACTTTTACTAAGTTCCATGGCCTCAACCTTCCTTGTGAGGTTGGCTATCCTTGCATTCATGTCGTCTTCCTCCTTAAGGATATAGATCCCTCCTTTCTCTTGAATAGGCTTGGGGTTATTGGGTTTATCCGAGGTATCTCAAGATTGGGCATTTTCAGCCAACATGTCCAAGTAACTCCAAGCCTCATCTGGATTTTTACTCATAAACTTACCATTGCACATCATCTCTACAAATTGGCGCATATTGGAACTTAATCCATCATTGAAAAAATTTATAATTCGCTAACTCTCATAGCCATGATGTGGGCAAGCAAGTAGGAGGTCCTTAAATCTCTCCCAACATTGAAAAAAAGATTCACCCTATTTAGCCGAGAAATTCATTTTGGCTCTTCGAAAGGTGTTCGTTTTATAAGCCGGGAAGAACTTTTTCAAGAATTCCCGGGTCATCTCAACCCATGACCCAATCGAATGTGGTCTAAGAGAGTGAAGCCAATCTTTGGCTCTTTCATTCAATGAAAAGGGAAAAAGTTTAAGTCTAATGGTATCTTCTGAAACATTGGCGTACTGCAAGGTAGCCACCACTTCTTCAAATTCTTTCAAGTGTAGATATGGGCGGTCAGAGTCTAGCCCATGGAACTTTGGTAAGAGTTGAATTACACCCGGCTTTATGTCAATGTTTCCCCCGTTTGGTGGTAGAACCATACAAGAGGGTGTAATTGCACGGGCTGGTTGTATGTAATCCCGCAATGATCTCAGTGGAGGAACATTATATACCTCATTCTCTCCTACTCCTTGATTTGCATTTGTAGTTGGAGTAGGGGGGAGGATTCCTTAAAGGTGTTTGATCCATACTCCCCAAACCTTCACAATGCTCTTGGTAATTTCGGACTCGTCTATGGACTAACAATGGTCTAACTAAACCACCTTCAGATTGGAGATGATTTGAGTGGTTACGTTCCCAACGAGACATAAACCACTCAACAAAAACTACACTAGTCCTAAATCCTAGAAATCTGAAATTAATCTGGAAATAGAAAATTTGTAAAAAGCTAAGTTAGAAAGGTATCACCTGATGCACTTTTAACTAGAGAAGAAATCCTACAAAACCAAATAATTTGTTAGTTCTAGAAAAAAATCAGAAAACCTATCTACTTTTACTTCTACAGCCACTAAAACAATTTGAAAACCGTTACATAAAATCCCCGACAACGGCGCCAAAAACTTGTTCGCTCGCCTCAAGTGTAAGGCTGCAATGCAGTAATAAAACTCGGTAAGACCGAGGTCGACCCACAGGGAATTAGAAACAACTTCCAAACTATTCCAGCAACTCAGTTTTGCAAGAAAATAGGATTTAATTGGGTAATTAAACTAAAACAGTAACTTAATGAAAAATCAGTAATTTAAAGTACTAAGGCATTCAAGGATCCACTTGTAGCAATCCCATGTCAATCCAACCAATCCAAGTAGAGAACACAACTAGATTTGAAGTCCTATCTCTCATCTAGTTGGAAAATAAAGCATTCACACACATTCAATCCCATTCAAGTTGAACTTCCAAGTTCTAGTCCTATTTAATCAATGTAGAATTCAAAACCATAGCCTCTGGAGTAACAGCCATGCCTATGGACTATGGCCTGCTCAAGGATTACTATAATTCGAATCTAAACAAGCATCATATGATAATCTCAGAGAATTGCAAGGAATTCATGTCCGGAGCACATAAACTCTCATAAAACATCTCAAACTACCAACTTAAGAACTAGAATATGAAAAATCCAAACTTGAATTGAAAATTACTTGAATTAACTTGAATCAAACATGAAATTAGCTACAAGCTCCACCTCTCAGCCTTAGCTGAGAGATTCTAGCCGAGCATTGTCATACTACAACTAGAACTCATAATAGAAAGCAAATAAACTAGAAAAACTGAAAATTGGAGAGTTGCAGACGCTCCACGACAGCTTCCTCTCTCTAAAACCACGTCCCTTAGCTTCTATGATGACCTAGGAAGAGCCCCTAGGTGTCCTTTTATAGTGTGGAAGCCCGCGTCGGAAACATCCAGAAATTGCGCAAGGTTACGCACTGCGCAGAAAATCTCAGAGCTTCACGGAGAAGCTTTATTACGCAGACGACCGGTCGCATGACCGGTCTGAGCCCCCTGACGACCGGTCGCACGACCGGTCGCAAAATAACACTTTTTAGTCCAGAGAGTTTTTTCAAAATTCTGATTTAATTTTTTAATTCAATGACCGGTCGCACGATCGGTCTGGGCATCGGACGACTGGTCGCACGACCGGTCGTGAATGGTCCAGTGACCTTCTCTGAATTTTTTTCCTTCTGTGCATAATCGGACCGGTCGGACGACCGGTCCTGGCGATGGACGACCGGTCGCACGACCGGTCTGAACCTCTGTTTCTGCTTTTCTCCTTTTGTTTCTTTCTTCCTTTCTTCTCCTCTCTTTCTACTTTCTTTGGTCCTTCTTTCTTCTTCATCCAATGGCTTCAAATGGCCCTTTTTAGTCTCCAATTTGGTGAAGTCCGCTCTCATCCCTGAAATCACAAAACATGCATTAGATAGGCCTTTTGAGCATGAAAATCGTGCATATAATGTGATGTACTGGGCAATGCAATGTATAAATTTGGAGGTTCAACAGACGACAGGTCTCACCTCATATTGCAAGATAGGCTCCATATAATGGATGGCCTAAATGACATACTAATGTCAAGGATGAGCCCCACACTCGTCCTAAAGGTAGACGGACGGCGTGGATGAGGTATACGCGATATGGTAGTCTTTAATAGTTGGGTACAAGGGTAAGAGGGGTGAGTCATATGAGTATAGAACAAGCTGAGTTACCAGGATCAATCAACATGGTGAGTCAACAAGGTGAGTCAATAAGGCAAATTGACAAGGCGGGTCAACATGGTGAGTTAACAAGGTGAATTGACAAGATGGTTCAACAGGGTGAGTTTAAGCAGGTAGCCCTATGACTTGGATCGAGCGAACTTTAGGGATTCCCATGCATCCAGATCTATATGACCTTTCAATAAGGGTTTACACAACTAATCATCAAGGTGGATCCATGGGATGGACAACGCAGTCATTCGAACACGCACACTAAGGTGGTCCCAAAGCCATCCTGTACATAACATGCTAGGGTCCATTCATTTGGATGGTTTGGATCAAGCACAAAATTAAGGCGGTCCTAATCGATGGGCAACATACATATCGCACCATAGTGGCAAATGGCTGAGGTGGATAGAACACATGCATAACAAGGTGGACCCGTGGTTGGGGATAACCGCACAAAGGAGTGGGGAAGCCACATACATCAATGGGCCCCAACAGTTTGCGATCAACCCGATATTTGTGCTTTCCCACTAATCAAGTAAGATGGCAACCAAACACCATGGTGGGGCCTGCACACCACACGTGTGGAACCCCACCCATGGTTAGGTGACTTATGAACAAGAAGAATGGCAAATAAACATAACAGATGGGTCCTGTAAAGTTTCCAATGGTAGGCGTTCAATCACCCTTATTTTCTACGTGTGGCCCACCCAAAACTGGGCCCACACCCCTGCCAAGAAGAACGACAAGGTATACCCAACATTCATCAAGGTGGGACCCAAAGTTGGGCCCCATCACCTTTGGTTAGATGGATAAATAAACATTACAATGGCCCCAAGGAAGGTTTCAAAGGTGGGCATCAATGACCACTGTTACCTACAATGTGGTCCACCTGAGGTTTGTATTTACCTCATTGGGAGGGCCCACGGCCCTAAAATACGAAAAAAATAGATGGTCGGCATAGATAAACCAGATGCATCGTGGTGAAACCCCCAAGGTAGGCCACCTGCTGGGCAGCATGCCAAAGCACGCTGCTTGGAGCGTGGCACCAAGATGGGCCCCAAGAGTTTTGAATCAAACTGATATTTTGTTTTCTCCTTCGTCCATATCCATGTGATCTTATGAATAGGTTGAATGACAAATAAACATCATTGTAGGGCTGGGAAGGTTTCAACGGTGGAGATCATTATTCCCATTGTTTCTCATGGCATGGTCCACTTGACATTTGGATATGCTTAAATTTTGGGCTTAGCCACTAAAATGAGCTGGAAAAACATATGGACATAATAGATAAGGCACATACATTCTAGGTGGGTCCCATGAGTGGGCCACCGGCTGGGCAGCCCAGCCAGCCCACGGCCAGCACCCCCTTCTTTTAGATGACAAATAAACATCACTGTAGTGGGGTCCACAGAAGCTTTAAATCAAGCTGATATTTTTGCTTTCCCTCCTCCACACGTGTGTGGAATTATGAACAGGTTGGATCTCAAATAAACATCATAGTGGGCCGTAGGAAGGTCTCAATGGTCTGTCACTGTCCCCACTGTTTTCTCTCAAGTGGGGTCCACTGGAGATTTGGATCTGTCTCATTCTTCAGACCATGCCCTAAAACAATCTCCTCAAATGGATGGACGGTGTGGATATAGCACCCGCATCATGGTGGGACCCACGAGTGGGCCACCAGCTGGCATCACAAGCCAGCGTCCGTGGACGCTGGTACGCCCAGCGTCAGAGACGCCTCTGCTTCTTCTTTTCTTTCTTTCTTTTTTTTGTTGTGTGGTTTTGATCGAGTGGGGCCCACATAAGGGTGATCTACTATGTTCATCAGGTTCCTCGGCTCATGAGGGACTCAATGAGCCCAATATTAGGTATGTAATTCAGTTTAGAAACATTAAGGTGGGCCAAAGATGGTCCAACACTAGGCACCATCCTCTTCACTGTTTCCTATGGTGCGGTCCGCTTAAAATTTGGATCGGCTTCATATTTGGGCCCTGGCCCTAAAATGACTTGGGAAAACAGATGGACAGTGTGAATACAACATAAACATCAAGGTGGGTCCCACGAATGGGGACCCCATTCACACGTCCAGGTGACGGACTGTTCCAGCATCTCTGATGCTGTGAATGTCCAGCGTCTGACGTTCCCCTTTTTCTTTCTTGCTTATTTCAAGTAGGGCCCACATAAGTACAATCCAATCCGTTCATCAGGTTCCCCAACTCATGGGGAAACAACAGAGTCCAATATTGGATAGGTAAAGATGCTCACAAACATCACGGTGGGCCCAAAGAATTTCGACAGTGGACATCCTTATCTCCACTGTTTTCTATGGTGTGGTCCACCCGAGATCTGGATCTACTTCATTTTTGGTACCCAGCCTTAAAATGGGCTAGAGAAACAGACGGACGACGTGGATCAAATACATGCATCAAGGTGGGTCCCACGAGTGGGGACCCCACGGTTAACGCCCAAAGGGGCTAGGCGCTGCTGGGCAGCAGCGTCCTCTGGACGCTGTCTGTCCAGCGGCCATCCTCTTCTTCCCCCTTTTTAATTATTATTATAGTTAAGTGGGGCCCATTCATGGATGATCCAACTCATCCATCTTATTGCCCATCACAAGGTGGGCCCAAGGAAAGAAAATAAAAGGTAAACGAGAAGGGGGGGGGGGGGGGGGGGGGAGTTTGCACTCACAATGATGGTTGGACGGTTGGATGGGGTCGGGTTGACGATCGGACGGTCTAGATGATGATCGGGGTCCTCCAAGCTTGGATCTCCTCCTTCAATGTCTCTCTTTTCTCCCTTCTAATCTCACTCAAAACTCTCAAATCTCTTTCTTCTCTCTCTCTCTCTCAAGTCTCTTTCTCTCTCCTTCTCTCTTTCTCTTTCTCTCTCCTTTCTCCTTAGAAATCCTATGGACGAGTGGTGCTTGGGGTTTTTTTAGAGGAGAATGGCTAGCATGGGAGGGGGGTACATGAGGTAATGATGATGATGATGGGAGAGGGCATGTGAGATATGGGTTGCATGATTAGAGTTTACTTTGGAGGTGAGAGAGTGATGGGGTGGGTATGGTGATTGATTTGATTGATTTGACATATTCTTGAGATTTGTACAAGTGGGGCCCACGCCACACGCGCGTTGCGCGGCCCACCTCGGATTGCGCAAAAGTGCGCATCTTTCACACCGGGTATCGCAATGGGGCGTGCCGCGCGGCGTTGGAATAGCAACGCCTACGCAGTCGCCAGGGTATAGGTCTTGGGTCGTTGCGGTACTAAATTAGGGTTGCGATCAAGGCTCTCTAATCTGGTCCTTCTGGGACGTACCGGTACTGAAAACTAAACGTATGGAGGGCAATTCAGGGTATGGGTCTTACATAATCAAACAGATTTCTAAAATTGAATGTAGATAGAATTCTTAAACTAAAAGTAAAAGTAATCAATATAAAAGAGCACTAGGGGTTCAAGGATCCACTTGTAGCAATCCTTGATGCATAATTCGCTATGGTTTCTCAACTACACAACTAGAATCAAAATCAAATCCTATCTAGTCGGATGATAGGGCGGTTGTAACATACAATATGTCATATGTGTGATTTATATACATGATTCCCTCAATTCAAGTTAGGACTTGAGCACACTCAATTGCATAGGTCAATCCTAGTTCCAATAGATTAAGATCACAATCATAATCATCATTAAACTTTGTCACAAAGCCTAATTAGATCATGACTTGAACTTCATTCAAATCACATACTCAATCAACACATAATTCGAAAATTAGAACAAAAAGATAGAACTTTGGTTGAAGTTCTCACATGTAAATCCAAGTCTAGAGCGTATTGAATCCGATTCCTCGGAGCGTACAGGTCTAGAACTGTGCAAATCAATTAAGAACTAAAGCAATTCTTCCAAACATCCATGAGCCATCATAAGATTAAGAAAAACTACTTAGAACTTCATTCAAACTTCTAAAAACCATTGTTCTTCAATAAATACAACTTGAAACAAAAACAAACGAATTAAAGCATCTCAGATTCACTTCAAGCTTCACCTCTTAGCCCTATTTAATAGGTTTAGCCGTTCATGATCAAAGGAAACATGAAAGCTACTAAAAACATAAAACTAAAAAACACAAACTAGAGGGAGTTGTGGAACTCTGAATCCGACTTCCACCACCTCCCACCTTCATAGATCTCTTTTAGGATACCTTAGCTATGACCCATAGGTTCCTTTTTATAGTGGAGAGGCTCTACCGCCTCAAAATCTTCCAGATTTGCGTAGTACTTACGCACTTGCACATAAAAATCGGAGCTTCAAGAGGAAGCTGCTGAAATCTCCCTCCCTTCTGTGGACAATCCAGCATACAAGGATGGGGGGAGCAGGCCCTAGTCAACCGGTCAAGACCGGTCGGACTGTTGTACAGCAACCTCCAGCAGACGCTGGAGTGATTCCTGATGCTGGCCGACCAGTCAAGACCGGTCTGACCCTTGTTTTCTTCATTTTTCTTCTTTCTTTCTTCTCTTTTCGCTCTCCTTACTTTCTTCTTTCTTTGGCCCACCTTGGATCTTCATCCCAAGCTCTTAAATGCAATCTTTTAGCTATCGATCGAGTGAACTTTCTCTCACTCCTGCAATTACAAAACCACGCATTAGAATAGTCTTTAAGCTTGAAAACCATGCATAGTTAGTGATGAAATGGGGTTAGAATATACACATTTAAGCACTCAACATAATGTGAACCTTTCATTATGTGGGCCCACCTTGATGTGGGGCCCCACTTCAATATGAGTGATTCATTATGAGGGGCCCATCTTTGATGTCCACTATCCATCATGTGGGTACTACCTTTATTGTGGACCACTATCATGTGGGGCCCACATCAAGTAGGTAGTCCATCATGTGGGACCCATTGGATGTCCACCATCCATCATGTAGGTCCCACCTTGGCTGTGGACTGTCCATCATGTGGGGTCCAACCTTCAATATGGGTTACTCATCATGTAGGCCCACCTTTAATGTCAACCTTCCATCATGTGGTCCCACATTCAATATCCACCATCCATCACTAGGATCCTACCTTTGATGTGGATCATCCATCCTGTGGGTCCCACCTTTGTTGTGGACCATCTATCATGTAAGGCCCACTTGATGTGGATAGTCCATCATGTAGGTCCCACCTTTGCTATGGACCATCCATCATGTGGGGCCCAACCTTCAATATGGGCCATTCATCATGTGGTCCCACATTTAATGTCAATCTTCATTTATGTGGTCCCACATTCAATATCCACCATCCATCATGTGGGTCCCACATTTGCTATGAACCGTCCATCATATGCGGCCCACTTGACATGGATATTCCATCCATCATACCGGGCCACATTTTAATGTGGGTCATCCATCATGTGGGACCCACCTTTGGTGTTCACTATCAATCACGTGGGGCCCAACCTTCAATATGGGTTGTTCATCATGTGGCCCCACCTTGATGTGGAAACCCAACTTCAATATGGGTTGTTCATCATGTGGACCCACCTTAGAGATATTCTAAAGAAGAGAAGAGGGCAAGATGGGAATTACTTAAAAAGTTTAAGGACAAACTTGTCCAAAAATTAATTAAAAATGTCTACCCACTTTAGTTGAATAAGCTCTTAAAGAAAAAGTGACCTCCCTATCACTTATTATTTAAGAGTTTTTTTGTTAGTTTCTAAAAAAATAAGCTTTAAAATGAAAGCTTTACCAAACACCCCCTTAACTTCCAAGTATAAGTGGGTCTAATCACATAGACTACAAAGATATAAGAATTAAGCCACTAGTTTATAGAGTGAAAATACATCTTATGTGTGAATCTATTGATCATCTGTATAATATACATTCCATTCAAGCATTCATATAATAAATAATTAAATTAACATTGCTAGAATAACAATGTGCTCAAAACAATCACAAACACAAGCATGTATAGTGGTTCGATTTCCCTACTCTACTCTCAGTTGTCGTACTCATCCCTTAAGCACACCAGATTTCACTATACGGAGGTTTTAAATTATTTTCACCTCTTAACCATTTTCTAAAGGTTTTACACACAGGTTTACTTCTTAACCTGAACGAAGGATTTCAATAGGTTAGTCTCTCAACCTTAGTTCTTACACAAGAACCCACATTCTTCTCTTATTGGATGCTCCCCACTTGGAGACTTATTTGGTTTTCAATAGGTTAACCATCAACCTTGTGTTCTTCTCCCCCCGGAAGCTCCCTACTTGGAGACTTGGTTGAGTTTGGGTTATAAACTCTCACACTTGATCCTACCCAAGGAAAGAGCGCACACATATTCTTACAAATGACACTTGTTTAATTGAGCCCCTTTTGTCGTGCCTTCTTGGGTTGCTTATTCTAGCTTTCCTATGCTTGAACCAGCTTCCCTTTAGCTCCCCTGATCTTTGATGCCAATGCTTTGCCAAGGCTTCAACTCCAACAATCAATCACCTTGCATCCGATGCTCCTTTGATATACCCAAGTTGATGGGAGGTAGGTTGATTCTTCTATAAATAATGGAGAGTTGCATGCCTAGAAGGATTCTCCTAAATGATCTCATGAGAGGTTTAGACTAAGGTGTTACCTATATAATCGGTGTCTAAATATCTAGATATCAAGAGGGAATAAGATCATCTTCATTTGATATTTGAATGCTCTGACATGTGATGAATCACAAGGAAGATAACTTGATTGGGTTAAGATTAAAGTCTAATTGTATTAGCAATGTGGGTGGATTTTAATGCACTAAAATTCCTCTCCCCAGCCCAAGAGTTGAGCCCCGTTCTTATATAGATAAAGCTCCAACAGTTTTAAAATGGGTTGCAACAGCTAACTATTGGTCGATAATAGGCATCGACTGATTGAATTACCCCAAAGGCTTTCCGTATGATTTCAACCTCATATCGGCCTATCGACCTGACCTTTCGACCGGTTGATAAGGCTCGTAGTCGGTCAAATTAGGCCAGGATAAATGTTGTCTTTGCTGGCTTTCTTTGGCCATTTTCAGCTTGTCGACCCGATCGGTTGGTCGATCTTGAGGCCGACAACACAATGAGTTCTGATGTTTGGGGTGTATTTTTACAACAACTGATAAACTTCTTAAGCCTTATAAAGGGTAGTCTTTTGGGACTTCTAAGGCCAGTTATTGATAAGTAAAAGTTTACCTAATAGGTCTAAGTCATGTAAAGGTTTAGGTTATTTTGGTTTTAATAGGTTAGGGTCACTAAGGCATCTCTGATTTACATGTTTCTTTTTCCTTGATGCTTCTAGTCCACCTGAATCTCCGATCTTCAACTTGTCATGGCTCAACTGACTTTACAACACATGGACGCACATGATTGACAAATAAGGTGCACTAGTATGCCAAAGAAAAGTGCACTAAGAGATTTAACAAGAGGTGTTTTGACGGGGAGGAGGAATTACAAGCTTTGCCGCTCCCACCATCTGGTTATGATGCTTTAGAACAATTAGATGGCATGAACTTCACATTGGGAAAGAGGTTGAATGTTACATTCGGATGCAAGAGACGGCGGGAGGATGATGTGAGAGATTTCTTCAACTGAAAGAAGAAAAGCATCCTCTTCGAAGTCGCTATTAGAAAGACAATATCTTGTGACAATGTTTAGATGTTATGCACATTGAAAAGAATGTGTGTGACAATGTCATTGGTACATTACTGAAAATAAAAGGGAAGATGAAAGATAATTCATCTTGACCTAGAAGATATGAATATAAGGCACAAGCTTCATCCAGTTAGTACTGAAAACAAGACGTATTTTCCTCCAACGTGCTACACAATAAGCCTAACAAAGAGAGGCCATTTTTTAGTTGTTGAAATGTGGGTAGGTTCTAGATGGTTATGCATCAAATATCTCGCTACATGTGCATCTAAAAGAGTGTAAGATTTCAGGTCTGAAAAGCCAAGACTGTCATGTGCTTATGAAGAATTACTCCCAATCGTCATGCGGAGTACATTGGCTAAACTAATGAGCGCAGTCTTAATTGAGTTGTGCTCATTCATCAAGGAGTTGTGCTCTAAGGTTGCAAGAGTTAATGATTTTGAGAGGCTACAGTCTTGTATTGCACTAACACTTTACCAACTAGAGAGGTTTTTTCCACCATCTTTCTTCGATGTTATGGAACATTTACCCATTCATTTGGCTGCCGCGGCAAAGATTGTTGGATCAGTACATTACCGATAAATGTATCCCATCGAAAGGTGTATTGGTGTTTTACTGCACTTTTTTTAGCTGTATACATGTATTATTATTCATTCTTATAATTTCATCACACCTTACGCGTGTGTTAGAACTTAGAAAAATCGACTGCTCGTCAGCAGTCCTTTTTTCCTGTGTTTCTTTATTCTGGGGGAAATTCTGAGTATAGAGACATTCATAGACAATCATAAGCAATCACAAAGTGTACACAAGAGAGAGATATCGCAAGGAAAATTTTATTCCAGAGATTCTGAGATCTTTTACATTCCAAGCTGTGATACTGGTCACGAGCCTTTAATTACGTCAACGGTTGATCACCCTTGATTGGAAGGCAAAAGACTAATCCACCGGGGATTATGGTCTTGAGTTCATGGTCGTATAGACCTTTGTTTTCTTGTTATGGACTGAGCCATATTTATTAGACAAGCCGGATGTCTATGTCCCATTTTCTTTCGGATTGTCCGGGTTGAGAGACTCTCAGGATTCGAGTGGTGCAACTCTGGGCCCGCGCCTGTTACTGTGAACAGGTGACCGCTGGAATACACGATCCGTGAATGTTGGTCAGCATAACTCAAGGCCCGCGCCCGTATTTTTATGACTGGTGACCTTAGGAGAGCACTCCACAACGTTCCCGAATGAGGTTTTTAATCGAGTGGTGCAACTCTGGGCCCGTGCCTGTTACTGTGAATAGGTGACCGCTGGAATACACGAACATCGAAATGTTGGTCGGCATAACCTAAAGCCCGCGCCTGTTACTGTGAACAAGTGACCTTAGGAAAGCAATCTGCAACCGCCTCATCAGCTCAACCGACGGACCCATTGTCGATGGGTAGGGCATCGACTGTCTTTTTCATAGTGGCAATCCATAGCAGGATGTTTCAAGCTTAGTTTGAACTCTTTTGTTTATGGTTTCTCGTGGTAACCATAACCCCTTAGGTTTAGCCTCAGACCTTTATCTGGGATGAATGGAGCTTTGTGCAGTAAACTAAATGTGTTTCTTTTGGAGTCGGGCGACACGTCTTCGAGATCATTCTTTCTTCCGAGTATTTTTCCAATGATCTGTTTGGGATCAAATAGGCTTTATCGAGCCAAGATCTTTTGAGGATGTCAATTCAATAGGCTGGATCGGCTGTTTCCGATGCCTGCAAATGGCTAAGTATAGAGTCTGATGGGTACCCACATATACCAATTTCTTATGAATAATGAGGTCGGTGCCCCGTAAATGCTTAACTCAGCTGTTGGATGGCCTGAGCGCTTCATCTTTGCCTCGGCGTCTTTGAGATCGCGGTTGATTTCATTTGGCATCAGTCAATTTTTAAGCCAACAGGGCACTTCCCAGGGATGAAAATGACTAAGTAGTGGACCTGTTTGCGGTCTAATCAGGGTATTCGGTGAATATTACCGATAACCGTCTTTGAACAGGGGTGGATTATATCCACGAGGATTACGGTGCAATCGCTTTTCGATTTGCTTGGCGATAATCGATTATCGAGCCAACAGGGCACTTCCCAGGGCTGAAAACGACTAAGTAGTGGACCTGTTTATGGTCTGATCAGGAAAATCGGTGAATATCATCGCTAACCGTCTTCAAACAGGGGTGGATTATTTCCACGAGGATCGCGGTGCAATCGCACTTCGATTCGCTTAGCATAGGTCGATTTCCAGGCCAACAGGGCACTTCCCAAGTCTGAGAATGACTAAGTAGCGGGCCTGTCAACCACTTGATTAGGGTATTCGAGGGTCCTAAGTTTGGATAACCTTTTCGCGGTGCATGATTATGGTATGTCATGTCATGTAGAAGAAAAGCGTCCCTCTTGGGCTCGGTCCAATTCCGCCCGATTTTCCTCGGTTTCGGCCGTTTCTGGCCCTTTCGGAGGGATTTTCGGAGCTGCCAAATTGGCTAAGTGTTGGTCATTTTGGATCAACACACTGATTTGGGCCATTTATCGTTGACCGTTGGAGAATCTGATCCGGGGGAATGGATAGATCTCATCGAGATGTATCTAGGAGAAGCGGTTTGATCGAAATCCGATCCCGGAAGAAGGCGGGCCGCACGATCGAAGGCCCACCCTTCCAACCAGCGTCCAGGCGCATGGAGGGGATGGTACATGCGCATGTGGGGATGGTACAGGTGCATGTGGGGCTGGTACAGCTGTCAGGCGCGTGTGGTTAGGAGGTGGGCGCATGTCCCATCTCCCGGGTGCATGTGGGGCTTGTTTTCATGAAAAAAAGAGGGACTGAGAGTAATCTCGGCGCATGTGGTGGTGCACCTGCGCCTGGCCCCAAATAGTGGGCGCATGTCCCTTTGGGACTTAGTAGATTTTAGGATTTTTCGGTCAAAAAAGCCAGTGCATGTGCTGGGAAAGCCGGCGCATGTGGGGGAAAAGTCGGCGCATGTTCCCAGCACTTAGAAAAAATTCAGGATTTCTCTCTGAATTTGGTATTCCGGCGAGGGAATCCACTCCAGCCAAGGCATCCGGCGAGGGGAAACAAAGCGGGCACATGTGGTGCTTACATCGCTCTGAGGTCGGAGGGAGATGATCTCATGTTGATGAATGAAATGACTCCGCTATTTATAGGGAGGTAATCGGGTTCGGGTCTGGCCCGATGGGTATTTCCCAGCGCATGTGGCAGAAACAAATTCAAGCGCATGTGCATGATCCGGGCGCATGTCCTTTTCCGGCGCATTTCTCAGCGCTTTCCGAAAAAGTGTTCAAATCACTTCCTTTCATCAATAGGGTGTAGGCGCATGTCTTTGCTGGCGCTTTTCCCACTACTTAGCCAGATTTTCAGGATTCCAGCAATTAGAAAATTTCAGGATTTCAGCTCCGACGGGAGACCTCCAAAGGACAGCTACCTTTTGTAGACATGCACTCAATGTCGCCAAGCCACTTCTAGGCTAGGATTGACCTCCTGAATAAACAGGATGAGGTGTGGAAGTCCAGATGTTGCCAATTTTGGTACTTCCTTCTTAATTTGGAGCCTCCGGGTCGGCTTGTTGTATAGGAACGTTGTTCTAGGGAGCGCGCACATAGAAATACGCACCGTAATGACTTCAAACTTGTTATTTAAGGGTTTTGGGGTGCTCCAGATCATTTGGCGGTGAAGCGCATGTCTAGTTTTGCTCTGAAATGGCAGCTATAGGCTTACAGACCCTTTTTGGTCATCTCCAAGCAGGGATGAAACGCATTTCGAGGTGCGCAGGTAAATATATGCACCGAATGACTTCGAAACTTACAGGTTAAGGGTTAGGACATTCCGGACCATTTGGCGTTGAAGTGCATGTCCAGTTATGCTCCGAAATGCTGTTTACGGATTTTGGTCGCTATCGAGCGATTAGGGTCACACTGGTGTTTTCAGCGCTTTGCCAGCCTCAAAACTGATCCAAATCATTGTCAGTGGACCACGGGATGTTGTTTCATAATGGGTGCAAATTTGAGCCCCAACAAGTGCCCCCTCGATGTGCTGCGCTGGATGCTTACGTCATGCTAGTGCAATGCACCGGTCCATTAGGCTCAAGTATAAATAGTTGACTCACTGAGTCATTCCAACATTTTCTCGAGTCAGAAAATCCAATTTTCCCATGGTGAGAGAGCTCACCCTCAGGGTAAAGGCGCATGTGGTCCCCTTGTGGGCACATGTGGCCTGCCATCCATTTTTTGGCGAAGAAACTCCCTCCAGGCGCATGTGAGATGCCATACGGGAGTGGGCGCATGTCCAAGGCACATGTTGTTCTGGGCATGCGCCCAGGGCATTGCCTAGGACTTGTGTTTACCCAAAAATTAGAGGTGGGCGCATGTGGTGATGCACATGCACCTGGTGCATTGAATTTCAAACTCATTCATTTCTTTCTTCTGAGCCGGGCGCATGTCAGATTGCACATGCGCCTGAGGTCTTGTGTGATGAACTTGCACTTTCAAATTTTCTGGATTGGGCGCATGTGAGGGGCCACATGCGCCTGGGGCTCCACCTTGGGCGCATGTGAGCCCAACACTTAGCCAAAATTTCCATTTTTAAGCCCCTGTATTGCACTCGGTGAAGAAATGGTTCTCAGTCAAATTCAGTGCTGTTTAAGGCTAGATCACCATCTATTTTTAGGCAAGTTTAGGGTATGTCTACCAGAGTGCGCTTATAGCGTTCTGATCGCCTGTGAAGTTATTGTGTGCGAACAGTTGCGTATATATGATGTTGAAACTATTTCCTGACTCTGTCCAGTACCAGCTTAGAAGCACTTAGACTTGTCAAGGCTGCTTTTGGGCTAAATGCATGGATGTATTATGGGTTCAATCTATGATTTTGTGTGTGCATCAATCACATGTATGCGTGCATGTATGATGGCAATTGCTTTGTTGTGAAATGAATATGATGACTAATATGCTATGCTCTTGATTTGGTTGCTTTCATGCTTTGTTGCTTGTGCTATATATCCTGTTCTTGTGTTTGCGATACGATTTTGTTAGGTTATTTGCCCGTGTGTATCGAGTTGTTTTCTGATGTTGTTCTGTTTGCGCGTTACAGTGAATTGCAGTAGCGACAATGGGATCTTCTGGTGAAACCTCTGGGTCGCATGCTTCTGGTCCGACGCCGATGAAGCGCGGTCGAAAAAGAACAGCTGATGGTCCTTCCAACCCTCCTCCTCCAAGACGTAACTCTCGCTTCTTTCCTGCGGTCGAGCCTGAGATAAAGGATTTCTCGGAACGTATTGAGCAGCTTCCTCATGAAGTGCTGGTGCGCATCTTCGCCAACAAGATAGTGCCCGAACCTCCAAAGCGAGGAACAGAACAAGAGTGGGTCTATTGGTATGCCTAACTTGCTGGTGTGGCGAGTGTCATCGAGGCAGGTCCTCAAGATATACCTGTCCAAAATGCAGAAGAAAATCCAATAGGTCAGAAAGGTAAGAAGAAAGGAGGGTGCGGAAAACAACCCATCAAAGCGCTCAGTCAAGCGGAGCGATTGACACAGCTCCTTGACTTGAAATATGAACGGATGAAGATTGAATGGGAAAGCAACAAGATCGTTGTTGAGCGTGACATCTGCATCACGAACCCCTACGATGGCGAAGTCATCTTGCACCAGAAGTCTCTTACTAAGTGTAAACCTTGTTCGAGCATCGAACCATATGATATTCATAGACCTAGCCAATTCTATGGAGTGGAGAGGTGGTCTTCAGTTCCTGAGAGATTACTTACCACCACTCTGGGAAGCAACGGGAAGCAACAAAAGGTTGGTGAGACTAAGGAGATGACTTTCCTCATGCCTACGTGTGATCCGCATGCACCTTACCTGACTCATTTCTTTGAGAAGGTGCATCAAAGGTTTCTTCCTATGAGCACGTCCGCAATGTGGGAGACTTCGAGCTTCCGTACACAAGGGCATCTAAGTCGTCATGACAGCTACATCCCATGGGCGAAGGAGATTCTAATCCGGCACGAGGCTGTGCTGAGGGAGGTCGGGCTCTACTATGCCATCGAGGCGACTGCCGACTTCTTTCCACGAGATCCGACGATTCTCAGGGGCTTCTTAAATTACTGGAGTTCCATTACCAATTCTTTCCATCTTCCTCAAGGAGAGATGAGTATAACCCTCTGGGATCTTAAGGTGATGGCGGGCTTGCCCATACGCGGCGGGTATTATCACGAATATATCCCCTCTGATGAAGAATTGTCTGGCTTCAGACGCCAAGGTGATCGGAAGGCCTATCATTCCAAGGCGTGTTTGGAGTTGTTCCATGAATTGCAACAGTTCGACTGCATTACAAAGATACACTATGAAGATTGGTCAGTCTACTTCAGCCACGGCTTGAAGTAACTCTTCACAGGACGTCTCTTTCTTTCTTCTCATGATGTATGTTCTTTTCTCCTGCGTAGCTTCTTATGTGAAGTTCTCTCTCCTTTCTCTCTTTCAAGATTGACTACGAAAAATATAAAGTTGATGTTAAAAGAATAAGGGCCTTACGACAATGGTTCCAACGAAAATTTCCTTGCCTGAACGTATTGTCTCCCACTTGTGAGCTAGCAGGCTTCCTCGCTTACTGGTTGTTCGCAGTCACGCTTCCCAGTTCGAAGAGTGCTGATGGTGTCAGAGTTTCTTGCTTCGTCATGGCGGGTGCCCGTCAACGTTTTGCTATAGAGCCACCTGTACTCTGCACCATATATAGGGCGTTTGGTTACGTTGCCAGTAATCCGGACAAACCTGCTGATGGAATGAATGCGGCCTATTGCCCGTGGCATTATTTCTGCTGGCTGGTTAGGCGTTTACTTCCCATGGGTATATGGCATGAAGCCTCACGCCTACTTCTTTCCGGACCAAGCATCTCTTATCAGGTTCATGAAGGCCAAGATGGTGCTTAAGACGCCAGAATGGGTGTCTTCGAGGATCTATAGCGAGAATAAAGTCGACTTCTAACATTTTCCCGCTTCCATTACTGATGAAGATCTCGAAGTCGTCGATGATGAGATTCGGATGATTCTTCTGATAGGGAATTCCTGATATTTATCCGGACCGCTTCTCTCCCGTTCTGCGAAGGCATGGAGTTCTGGCGCGAGCCTTATTATCCGAGCAGGTTCGCCAAATTCGGCTACGATCAGGGTGTTCCGTCGACTCTTTTGAGCGACGAGGATAGAACGAGCATATGGCATGGGTCCTATCCATTAGGAGTGGATGTGGGACCAGCTTTTGTTGACGCGAACTGGCATGAGGTTCGTGTTGCCTCGCGGTAGTCGACGACCCTCGACTTCTTATGGTTGGATGAGATGGTGGGGGCATTAGTACGCACGCATCCGAGATGCCAAGCCTGTCGATTTCCCTCTTTATCTCTCTCCTCTGAGGTTGACTGACATTCTTGAGGACGGTCTTGGTTATCTTCGTGAGCAGCGTGAGGCCGACGGAGTTCCTGGTACCAGCCATCTGACTTCCTTGAACGTGCCGATCACTAGTAGGAAAGAAGATGGAGCGTTAGACAGATGGTATTACTTCGGGGTCCCTATACAGAGGCGTCAGCAAGACGTCAGATCTTTACGTCCCCCGACAGAGACTGTTCCTCCGTCTGTCGAAGATGGTGAGCCTACGGAAGGCATAGGCAGGAGTTAGACCTTCTGATGATTTCGTTGACGATCTTCCACCTGGCCGCGCGAGAGATCAGTTGAGAGTCAAGATAAAATTCACACCAAGAGTTCGCCCGTTAGCACCTGAGAAAAACTTAAGAAAGGCAGAAATGTTACATATCAAGAAGTGGGGGAGTTTGGATCCATCGTTGCAGATTAATCCTCCAGAGGTAGCCGTAGGTGTGACTGTTGCCGATAGTCGTGAAGAAGGTGAGCTTCGGTCTGGTGCTACAAAGGAGATTGCCGATGAAGAAGATATGATTATTGATAATCGTGACGGAGGTGAGTCCGAGCCTGCAGACGTTGAGGGGGACAATGCCGAAGGCGGTTCTGAAGCCGGTGATGGTCAGGGAGCGGCATGCCTCGATGATTCGAGGTCGTAGCTTGAAGATGAACCTCTAGATTATTCTGGCAGTGACTGGGAAGTAGATCGTGCCAATGATCACAGTAACGATGATTCCCTCGCGAACTATTATGATAACGATGCCGGAGTCGAGGGTGCAGGTGATCTTGACGATGTTGCCATAGTAGTGATCGAAGCACAAATCTACGACAACGTTAGGGTCCAGCCTTCTTCCGAGCCTTTAGTCTTCGTTTCTCAGGCTATTGCGGCACCGACTATGGGGTTGTCGACGAATGTTCATCCTTGTTTGCCCGTTCGTGCTGATAACGCCGAGGAATCCATTCTTGGGCTTGAGATGCGTGAGGGGAAGCCGATCCTTCTTCGGTCCTTCCATCAGGCTGTTCATTGCAAGTGGACTTCCTGTTGAGTTGGAGGTCGTGGATACATCACACTCTTTTGCGGTCGAAGTCGGACCCGACATTCCAAAAGCACACAAGGTAAGAAATGCGATTGTGGTTCTGCTTTGTACTTTTCTTCTTTGATTCCTGCATAATCATACTAACCATTTTTGTTATTATTATCTTATTTCTACAGATCTTATTGAGTCGACTACCTGCCTCTGCCACTTCCGTCGCATCGTCTCCGGTTGTGACTATTGAACTGCCGGGCGAAGCTTTGGAAACAGTTGTTGATTTCGAGACATGAATTGCGGGGCCTTCGGAGCCTGCTGTTGATCTTCCTGCCATTCCTGGTACGACTCCTTCGCACTTTAAATTAGATTATGACTTGTAGTTTCTGCTTTCATTTTTACTAACGCATCATTTGTTTGTCTTGCATTTTTTTCTTGCAGCTGCCGTCGATTCTGACGTCGTCATTACTATGATGCCGGACATTCCTGCATTTGAACATTTAGATTGTTTTGGTCAGAGCGTGCTGAAGGGCCTGCTGTCTAGCCTCGCGAAGGCGTTGGCCGATCCACGAGAATGGCATATGCTGGGCGCTGGCATGAAGGCACTGGAAGCTTGTGTCGGAATAGTTGGGTCTGATGCGCTCGTGGTTGTCATTGCATCTCTACGTTTGAAAGCTCCCTCGCAAACGTAGCAGCTGTTGAGCGCTTCAAGCCCGATCCTGCTATCGAGGAGAAGCGGAGGATTGCGGAGTCTTTGAGACCTGCAATGGAACGCCACGCGCATTCAACGGTGAACGCACGAGAATCCCTACAAAATAATAAGATACAATATGAAGGGTGCTTGGGTCGTATAGCTGAAATCGACGCAAAGATTGAGCGTCTGCAGGTGGAGAAGATCGTCGTGAGCTTCGAAGCTGCCCGTCTCGAGTCAGTAGTTGAAAGATAGTGGTCATGAGGCTCGAGAGTGAGGGCAAAGTAGCGCGTAAGCAGTTGAAAGATTTGACTGCTGAACTTTAACATGTTCCTAATCCTGAGGAGGTGTTATCTGCAGCAAAGTCAGCGATGGAAACTGCCAGGGTGGCCGTGATTAGGCTGATATCGGGATGTTTGGAGAAGCTTTGATCTTCCACTCCCGATGCTCTCTTTTTTGACTTCAAATGTATAGAAATGATCATAGGATCTTACCTTTAGAAAATTTTGTAGTTGGTGTAAGAAATACTTACCTTCTGACCATTCATGTATACGGCGTCGAAAGATGTCAACCAAACTTTTGTTAAATGAAATGACTACAGCAATTACTTTTCTATCGTGTGATGTTTGTGTGATGTGTGTTAGAATGGTTTGCAATAATAACAGTAATAATCATAATTCTAATAAGTGATGAATGTAGAATGAAATGAAAAGAGTAATACTTCCCTTTGTCATCGATTTCGGGAGTGTCCTGGGTTTCTAAGCTTGGGACACGCTCGTGTCGTAGACGAATGGTCTTTCTTGGTTATTTCTCCATAGCAAGGGCAAGGAAGACCTGCAAGAATATGGAGCAACTGATTAGCTTTTGTAACTATAGGCTTATCTACTATATTCTACTCCATTCCATTCTCCATTTCTATCCTTACTTATTACATTCCCTCTCTTGGGGAGTTTACATTTCTAACATTTATGTAAAAGGAAGTAACAGGTTGACCATTAGGGGCAATATCTCTTCAAAAACCGGCCATTAATCGTAAAATCGGCTCCACCACCGTCGAAATTCACTAAACGGTAGGCCTAGTTGGAGTAGACTTCTTCTATGATGCATATCGGGTCCCACTTAGGGTCTAACTTGCTCTTTGTAGTGTGCGCGGCTGTCGGTCATTTCATTACGAGTACCAAGTCACCTTTCTTGAAGGATCTACCCCTGACTCGCTTGTCATACGCTTTTGAGATATGCTTCTGGTACATCTCTAGCCGTTGTTGTGCCGCGAGCCTCTTCTCGTCCAAGGCATCGAGCTCGGCCATCTTGAGCTCGGCATTACGTTCATCAATCAGGGAGTTCCAAAGTGCTACTCGCAGGGACTTGACCTGAACTTCCATCGGGACGATGGCCTCCGTGCCGTATACTAGTGAATAGGGAGTAGCCCGTGTTGCTGTGCGGTGAGTAGTACGATATGCCCAGATCGCTTCGGCCAACCGTTTGTCCCAATCTTTCTTATTCTCTGCCACCGTTTTCTTCAGAATCTTCACGATGGTTTTGTTGAATGCCTCAGCAAGCCCGTTTATAGGAGGATAATAGGGTGTTGAGTAGCAATGCTTGATCTTAAACTTGGCACACAGCTTGTCGATCATGGCATTTTGGAAGGGCATGCCGTTATCCGTGACGATCCGATCGGGAATACCGTGTCGGTAGATGATGGCGTTCAAGATGAAACCCTCCACTTGCTTAGCTTTCACGTTCTTCAGGGCCACAGCCTCAGCCCACTTAGAGAAATAATCTGTTGCCGCCAGTATGTACTGGTGCCCTTGAGAGGAAGAGGGGCTAATGGGGCCTATCACATCCATACCCCAAGCCGCAAAAGGCTAATACATCACTGACTGATGCAATTCTTTTAGAGGTATATATATGATGTCAGCATGTATTTGACACTGATGGCATTTCCTGACGTAGTCCATCGTGTCTTTCACCATGGTGGGCCAATAATAGCCCATGTGCTGCACTCGATGATGCAGGTTCAGGCCGCCTTGGTGGGCACCACATTCTCATCCGTGCGCCTCTCTCAGCATATCATGAACTTCTTCCTAGGCCAGGCATCTTGACAGCGTTCCGTCGCTAGAGCGTCGATATAGTACCTCTTCTAAGAGGATGAATGAGCTGGCGCGCCTTCTGACTTGAGTGTGCATCTGCGGATCCTCGATTAAGAACTCGTATTTCAAGTAATCAGAGAATGGTCTTCTCCAATCTTCTTCTTCTGTGATCTTAAAGCAATGTACGAGGCTTGCGCTCGTGACATTCTCGGCTGCTGTGAGGGATGGCAGTATCATTCTTTCCTCTATGGTAACTTGAAGTGGGCTGCCCCCTGGATGCACGAGAGCCGCGGCTAGTTTAGCTAATGCATCAGCTTGAGAATTTTCAGCTCTTGGGACGTGCGATACTGTACTGTCTGAAAATGATCAAATAGGGCTCGGGCCTGATGGCAAAGAGATGATAGCTCTAGCTTGCGGACTTCATATTCCGTCGTAAGTTGTCGCACCACTAACTGAGAATCACCGTATACCTGTAGTGATCGGATTTGCATGTCTCGTGCCAACTGTAACCCAATGATGAGGGCCTGATACTCTGCCTCGTTGTTTGGCACGATGACACTATTGTGAATGAGGAGGGCAATAAGTCGCCTTAAGGACTGATGAAGATTACACCGGCTCCTGATCCTGCAGCTCTAGAGGCTCCGTCGAAATACATCCGCCACTGCCTCGCGATCCTTACTGTCATAGCTTGATCATTAGGAAGATCGCATTCCATTTCCATGTTATTCGGTATCAGGTGAGCTGCTAGAAAATCGGTTATCGCCTGCCCTTTAACAGCTCGAGACGGCAGATACGTAATGTCGAACTCGGATAGCAGTAGGGCCCATTTAGCTAATCACCCGGACAACATAGGTCGGTTCATCAGGAACTTGATAGGATCTGCTCTAGAGATCAGTGTAATCTAGTATGACAAACAGTAATGCCTCAGCTTCTTCACAGCGAATATCAAGGCCAGGCATATCTTCTCAATCGGTGAGTAATTAAACTCAGCACCGACAAGCGTGCGGCTCAAGTAGTACAGAGCATTCTCTTTTCCTTCTTCATTCTTCTGGGTGAACAGTGCCCCCAGTGAGTTCTCTCCCACTGCTACATATAGTATTAGAGGCTTTCCCTCGATTGGCGCTGCGAGCACTGGAGCTTTCCCAAGTAACTCTTTGAGGGAATCGAAGGCTTTCTGGCATGCTTCGTCCCACTCGAAGCGGACGTCTTTCTTGTTCAGCCAAGAGAAAGGCTGACAGGTTCGAGATGAACCGCAGCAAGTAAGCGACTCTCCATTGGAAGCTCTTCAGCCTTTTCAAGTTCTTCGAGGAGGCATTTCTCGGATTGCCTTGATCTTTGTGGGGTCAATTTCAATTCCCTGATGCTTGATCACAAAGCCGAGAAATTTTTCGGAGGACACTCCAAAGGCGCACTTTAATGGGTTCATGCGGAGGCTCTTCTTCCTCAACCTCTGAAATACTAACTTCAAATGTTCATGATGCTGCTGATGTCCATCGGACCTCACTACCAGGTCATCGACATAGCATTCCACATACTTGTGCATCATGTCTTGGAAGATTACCTACATCGATCTCTGATACGTGGTGCCCGCATTTTTCAACCCAAATGGCATCACCCGATAACAGAATATCCCGAGAGATGTGCAGAAGGCAGTGGACTCTTCGTCTTCTGGAGCCATTCGGATCTAATTATACCCTGAGTAGCCATCCATAAAGGACATCGTCGTATATGCTGACGTGCTATCAATCAGGAGTTCCGGGATGGGTAGAGGAAAGTCATCTTTGGGACAAGCCTCATTCAGGTTGTGGAAATCAACACACACCCGGATCTGCCCGCTCTTCTTCTTTACAGGTACTATGTTCGAGATCCATTTGGGATACTGAACTTCCCTGATAAACTCGGCCTGAAGCAGCTTCTTCACCTCTTCTTCTATCTTCCGGACGATGTCAGGATGGAAGCACCTCTGTGGCTGCTTGACTGACCTCTTCTCCTTCGCGATATTCAACCTGTGCATCACGATTGCCGGGTTCAGTCCTGGCATTTCAGAATAGGTCCATGCGAACACGTCTTTGTTCTCTTTCAAGAGTTGAATGTAGCTCTCCCTCTCTTCTTCTGAAATGTTCTTACTGATATAAGTATTCCTTAGCTCTTCAGTGGTCCCCAGATTGACTTCTTGCAGCTCATCTATCTTGGGCTGACCTCCATCTTCAATCTGCTTTGGTACGGCACTCGGCTGTATGACTTCATTCAGTCCAACGGGCCTCACTTCTTCCATGAGACTGATTATCACCATGTTAATATGCCTGATTTCACATCTTGCCCCCAGGACTTCTTTTCCTCTGTATACCTTCGTCTTTACTTCGAAGGGTGCTAGCATGCCTTTTCAAGCTGGTTTCTAAACAAATGAACCCCATGTTTCTCATGATGTTCCTACTGGCCTTGCTATATCTTTCTTCTTCAATGGGCGGTGTCTCTACCGGCGTTCTCTTCGTGTTCTCTTCTATCTACAACGGGTTGCGGAGTCCAGCTTGAAACCTTATCTCATGCTTGGCTCCCATTGTCGGCAGCACGCAAAACTGGCTCGGAGCTTTAGGGAAGGGACAAATCCTCCCAACCTTTGGCACCGGCATATTGAAGCTGGACTGTAACATGCTCATCTATTGGCTTGTCATCTGTTTCAACACTGACTGCCCTGCCTTCTAGAGGTGCTTCGGGATCAGGTAGAACTTCTTTCTTGGAAACGAATTTTCTCCGTGAGCCCCTGTCGCTTTAGCGATCACTCGTGGAGCTTCGTTCGCTTGTCTTTGACTCTCACCGTGGGGTTCTGCCCCCTGTGCCACCTCTATCGATTCGCTGGTTTTTCTGGCGGTCTCGGCTCCATCGCTCTCCTGATAGTATTGTGCATCTGCTAGGAAGGATTCAGTGATAGAGTACGGCCTCGGGTCTGCCACCACTCTATACTGGACGCCATCCCTATTGTACTTGAAGCATTGATGGTATGTCGAGGGAATGATACCGTATTGATGAAGCCACGGTCGTCCCAACAAGATATTGCATGTCGTCATCGCATCGATTACCTGAGAGGTGACTTTAGTGCTCAATTCTTCTATTTCCAGCATGACAGTAATGGACCCTAGGACACGCTGACCATCCTGATTGAACCCTTGGATAACCATGGCGCTTAGTCGAAGTGTTGTCTGTCTGAAACCCAACTGCTGCAATGTCTTCAGGGACATAATATTCACAAAGGACCCGTCGTCCAGCATGCATCTCCGAACCTCTATGTCTCGGATGAGACTTGTCACCATCAACGAGCGGTTGTGGTCCGTCAGGCTGATCGTCCTGTCTTCTTTAGAGAATGTGATCATGGACGATCGGTCTGTTAGTGCACTTTTCTGTGGCATACTAGTGCACCTTGTTTGTCAATCACTTAGGTCAGTGGGTCTAGTGTCGGTTGAGCTTAATGAAGATGAAGACCGAAGACTCAAGTGGCCCTGTTGCATCAAGGAAGAAGAAACAGGTAAAAGTGATACCTTGGTGTGCCTTAACCTTGACCAAAACCTAACCCTTAACCTCTTAGATGACTTGCACTAACTAGGTATACCTTTAGTCATCATCATTAGTCTTAAAACTCCATGAAAAACATGATAAGTTAGACTAATTAAAGAGGTGGAAGCTGCTGTAATTAAAACAGCTCAAATAGCAGTTTTCGATTGATCTCCGATCAATCGGACATTGGCTCCAATAGGACTCCGATCCATCGGACAGAATCTCCGATCAATCAGAATTTGTTCCAGCAAAATTGAAAATCCACTGGACAAATTTCTGATCAATCAGACATACTTCCGATCCATCGGAAGGGGTCAGTCCGATCAATCGGAATATCTTCCAGAGAATCCACTGGACTGATTTCCGATCAATCGGACATGTCTCCAATCAATCGGACAGGTCTCCGATCAATCGGACCTTTTGCCGATCAATCGGAGATGCGCTAATCTGCTGGGTTTTTTTTACCGTTGGAGCTCGAACTTTATAAATATTGAGCTCGGTTCTTGGGCATTGTGAGAGGGTTTTGAGAGCCTATTTGCCATACCTTTTGTACATCATATGGGGCCTCAAAGAGGAGGAGATTCAAGTCATATCCCTTGTGTTTAAATCACAAGCGAGGGCATTCAAATGCAAACATAGAGATGACTTGATTCCTCTCTCAATTCTAGAGGTGAGACACTATACCACATAGTTATATTTCTTGTTCAATACCTCTAGAAGACCCTCTAGGTGAATCTCCTAGTTAGGACAAGCTACATACCCCATGTAGGAGATTCAACCATTCCCTAGCACCTTGGGCATCTTCAATGGAGCATCACATGTAAGGTAGCTGATCTTGGAGCTGAAGCCTTTGCAAAGCGACGGCGTCAAAGATCGGGGGAGCACAAGGGCAATTGATTCAAGCACGGGAGAGCGTCAAGAAGCAATCCAAAGCAGCGCTACAAAGGGGCTCAATCCGACAAGAAAGGTTGTCTTGTTAGGAGTCCATCCACTCAATTCCCTGTGGGAGTTGAGTGTAGAGTTTGTTTGACAAACTCGATTTAGGGTCGTTAGCCGATCCTTGGCCTGTTTGTCGGCCTAAATTCAGGGACGTCAGCCGTTCCTTAGCTCGTTAGTCGGCCTAAACAAAGTCTCCAAGGGGGAGCCACCAACACGGGTGCAAACGTGTAGGTTGGGAGGAACCTGTAAACTCCTCAGTTGGGTGGATCCGAGTTAAAACACCTTGGTTGGGAGGAACCAGATTTAAACTCCCCAGTGAATGCCGGTGTGCTCAAAGGGGTTGAGTACTTGAACCGGGAGTGGAGTAGACAAGTAGTCGAACCACTATACATCCTTGTGTTTGTGATTGTTCTTGAGCACAAGTCTCTTTATGCATTGCGTTTAACTTGTTAATTATGAATGCTTAGTTATGAATGTATGCTAGGCGCTTGATAGGCACATCCACACTCACAAGATGTACTTTCACTACCTCATGTTGACTTGAGCTTTTCTTGATCCATCCTCTATAGTCTACATGAGTTGTTTAGACTAGGTTGCTGATTGCACTTATAGTTTGCTAGTCTCTTGATTGGACCCACTTAGGCTTGGAAGCCGAAGTGTTAATCGCTTACGTAGTTTAATTTGTTGAATTGTTTAAGTAAGCGAAAAGAGTTTTAAAAAGGTCCTAATCACCCCCTCCTATAGGTTTAGCCATAATTCTAGTTTCTCTTTAAGCTTCCGTACGTGTATGCATAGGGTGTCGTGTTAGACTATCCGACGCAATTTCACGGTCAATCTGCATGACCTATTCTATGGGTCGATCCTCAGTTCCCGTTATCTTCATTTCTTCCATCTCTGACTCGATCTTTACCATCATGACCTCACGAGCTTCTTGATCGAGCAATGCATTGAGCAACATTTCTCGATATTTCTTCGAAAGGCACAAGGCATCGTAGATGCTGAGTCGGGCTGGGACCTTCTTCAGATGAGACACCACATCATAAATCACAGGTGCCTTATCTCGAGTGTGATCTCGCTGGTCAACTGCTGGCTCATTGACTGCTTCTATTGATTATTTTTCTAGAGGTGTCCTTGATGGCTCACCTATGACCACATTCGTTCTTCTAAGGTCTGGTCGTCTTAGGAATTCTCTCTGCACGACCTGCTTTCCTGACCGTAGAGCCACTACATTGACTTCTCCTCTCTCTAGGACTTGGTCCTTGTCACTGACCCCTGGTTGAGCGACCATTGAGACCATGGCGCACTGAACGGGTTGTGCACGTGGCTGTTCTTGTCCAACATTTCTTCTTCCCATTCTGTTCTTCATCTTCTTCTCTTTCTCCAAGAGTCTTCTTTTGTTCTCTAGCCTCTTCTTGCTGCTCACAAGTGTCCATGGCTCTTCCGGTTCTGGGAACGGATTCGCCGTTCGAATTTGGACTGGTACAAGGAGGGCAGACACCACTGTCGTAGTGTTCTGGCTCGCATCTTCCACCTTCATATTGATGGTCTTGTCGTTGATCATCCGCTGGATCTTGCCTTTTAGGACGAAGCAGTCTTCAGTCTTGTGGCTGGTCACACGATGATACCTGCAGTAGCTGGGATGATCGACCATCTTCGCTTCCTCTGGGCGCGTGCATTCTGGCAGTCTTATCAATCTTTCTTCTACTAGTTGTTCCATGATCGGAACCAGATCTTCCATGTCGAAGGTATAAGGTCCATTTGCTCGATTACGCTCTTCTACCTTAAGATGTCACGGCCTCTGAAAACTCTTGCCTTTGTCTTGAGTCGCAGTCACTGGCTTGGCCTCGACTCTATGCTTAGTGTTCAGGCGTTTCCTGTCATTCAAACCCTTTCCTTTGTCGACGTAGTTAGATGTTATCATCCTTCCGGCTTCTCTTCTGGGCTACTCTGCTTTGAACTGCGCTCTAAACGCGGCTCCTTCCACCAGGTGGGATTTCGTAGCTAGGTCTCGAAACGTCGAGAAGTTGTGTCTAGATAGGCCAAATGAAATCATCACATCCATGGCCTGCATGCACATCTTGACCTACTCAGATTCGCTGGGTAGTTCTCGGCACTGTGCTGCTATAGTTCCCCACCTGTCGATGAACTTCTCGACTGACTCCCCCTGCCTCTGACGAACCAAGGCTAAATCTATCAGCTAGACTTCTCATTCAGTAGAGAAGAATTTGGAGATGAACAGGTCCTGCATCTGCTCCCAGGACTTGACTGACCCTGCGGGCAGTGACATGTACCACTGGAATGCCTTGCTCGTGAGTGTTGAGCCAAACAATCTGAGACAGTACTGGGGAATTGTCGACAGGTTGCCCATCATTGTCATGAATTGAGCCATGTGTTCCTCCAGCGATCCTTTGCCATCGAATTTGGGGAAGTCCGGACGCTTGAAATTGTTGGGAAACGGCAGGTCATCGACCTCGGGTAAGTACGGCACCCGGTATACATACTTTCCTCTCTTTCTCTTTTCTCTTTCCTGACGCATCAGGTCCGCAACTGTCTGAGATAGTTCTTCTCTCGTGGCTTGGGATGACAGTGGCGATACACGTCCGAGCTCAACGTTTCTTGGGCGAACTTGTGGTTCGGCGGCAGCTGGTTCTCTTGCTGTCCCCTGGCATTCCTCCACAACCTATCGAGTAGGTACAGCTGGGCTTCTGTTTGCCCACTAGGCAACTAGAGCCAACGGTGCTTCTTTCATCTCCCTCATCTCTCTAGCCGTGTCCTCTTGGACCTGGATAATCTCATCTATCTATTCTTGGATTGGAGGCAACTCTGGGTATCGCTCACTCGCCTCTCCTTCGTTGACCTGCACCATCATTACTTGCGCTCGGTGCGGCCTCGTCTTGGTCACGGCGGCTTCAGTAGGGGTTGTCTTCATCATCGTCTCGGCCGATTGTCAGACAGTGGGTCTGTTCAATACCTTGGCTGACAGTGCTGTCTTTGGTATTGCTGGGAAGTCGATAGCGGCGAAGGAGAACTCTGGCCTGGCTGACACGGTAGTTCTGCTGGCATCGCGAGCGTCGCTCCTGTAGACTGGCTTCCACTGTCTCTTTATTTTGCCCTGTACCCTTGCTATTATCCCTGTTTCAGCTGGAATAACCTTCTTGTTCTCGGTCTTCTTGACGGTCTTGCGCTTCTGCACAATCTGTCATCCGGCTTCGGAGGTTGCTGCCAGATGGGGGAAGTAGAATCCTCCAGACGCTAGGAAGATCATTGTAGATGCCATTTGGTTGGTTCTTTTCTGTCTTTCTGTTTCTTTCTCTGTCTTTCTCTGTCTCTCTGTCTCTCTCTGACTCTCTCTATCGCTCTCTCTCTCTCTGCACAGTCATACACGCATTAGAATATTCCGTGCACTTGGGAAAGAGAGGGGAAGCGACCTTACCAATCGCGATACGGCTTGACAGTGGATAGACAGAAACATACAAGTACAAACTACATGCATGCTATGCGAAACATCGGAATTCTTTTGCCTTAAAGATGAAGGGAAGAACGTTCCTGTTGAGCAGTCACCAGTTTGGCGCCCGTGAAGGCGCTGAACATTTCTCTTTGCTGTAGCCTTTCTCATGTACACTTCAGTGTTTGCAAATGATTTATCGTAGAACACTACGCCAAAACAGTGAAAAAACGACTGTCAAAAACCGTCTTAAACCGCGATACCAGACGGTTTTAGACCGTCGCAAGGGCCGCCTTATTTTGCTGTGTCGTAAAACTTATCCGACAGTCCATAACCGTCGTTATTAAACGACTGTTATGAACCGTCTAAAATACAGACGGTCTTTGACCACCAGTTAATACTGGTAATCTAACATTTAGATACGGCTATCAACCGTCGGTAATTTTTAGTCTAGAAAAAAATAACGAAGGCTTGGAGCTGTCGGTAAATTTCTTGCATTTCTTTTTGTTTTCCTTTGACCTGATAGGGAAAAGAAAATATTCAAGCAGCACAAAACATGGATATAAATCCTAATAAATAAAATTGGCAAGTTCAAAAAATAAAATGAACTTTATTATTATTTTTTTTAAGCGAGCACACCTTCTCTAAATCAAATTGACTGCAATAAAAAAAAGTGGACAACAGAAAAAGGAAAAGAAGCAGCTAGCACTGACAATGCACTTTTCCCTATAGTATGGATTTAACGTGCATCTCTTCATTGGATAATCAAGTTTTCAACTTGATGGAATTAACATGACCATGCAAACTAGAATGCAATTCTATAAGAAAATCTTTTGTCAAAGTCCAAAATGAAAGACCAGGGTGTGAATTTGTACATATTTAAATTATCACCAAAATGTATTAAACATGACATACGCAGCACTATGCTCCCCCAATATGATGTAAAAAAAAAATCATTATCTTTCAACTCCATCCTGATTTTCTACAGTAAAGGAAAAAGAAGAAGAAAAAAAACTAACAGAATTGATGAGGCATCATCATTTACAATCGAGTATTGATGTGGAAATTGGTACTGCACACCCGTCCAGTGAGGTTTTGTATAATTAGATTGAAAAAAGTATTTGACACCAAGTATATAAAAATATAGAACTTCATAGAATTCTCTCAATTGATTTGCATCAAGTAACTTCAATCTACCCAAGATTTTTTTGTTTAATTCCAAATATTTTGATATCTACTCCATACCAATGAATAAAGTGATACCAAAACCTTATTTAGGCATGCTAAAAGAGGATTTCATAGCTGGAAACTTCTACAAATCCTAAGTGATAGAAGGAAAAAAGAAAATTTCCTTGGTTAGCTAGGATCAAAACCACAAAGATAGAGATGAATTGTTATAAAAGAATCATTCATGACTTGAAAAGAGCAATAATAGTAATGAATCACAATAGGAACTTCAATTATATTTTTCTGCATGTCAATTCATGTGCGTTGTCACTCATTTCGAACAAAAGATGTGACGGTTCACTAGATCCGACATGTAGGGAACCTTTCCTATCAAACTTCAATTTCATCTTCTTTTAATAATCATAGAATCTACATGCATCTTGAAAACCATACCTTAGAAGATTCGAAAGTATCTCCTTCTTGAAGACGTACACTCCCATGGAAGCAATGTATGGTTTCTTTTCAGCCTCCTCTCGTGACATCCCCATAACCGTAGTATCCACTGCCCAAGGAATTTTTAAATGAAGATCACAGAAAACTGTTGAATCACTTCATACTCACAAGTTCTGATTTTAGTCTAATCCTATCAGCAGATGCAAAGATAAAACATCAGGAAAAGTGTGATAATTACCATTGCCTTTAATTCCTCTTCTTTGGGCTTTTTACTAAAGAAAAGAACCCAATAAGGCATGGTTGTAAAGGAAGAAATACACTCCAAATTAATATAAACCATACATCTTAGAAGCTCAGAAGAAACATTTGGAAATAAAAAGCTTATTCTACACAAGCAAAGGAGGTTGTAAATGAGAAGGATGGTAAACATGGTGAAAGTTAGAAGTACAGAAGGTATCAACTAAGTATATAGGCAAATACCACAATGTATCTCATCATTCACAACTTCTAGATCGCCATCTTCATTCTCATATTGCTTGAAACATGGGAAATGGAAATTATGCACTTATCTATTATTCGTCCCTAGTCAATGGGTAGGCCACATTATGCAAAAGCAATTGATGGTTTAAACATGGATTAATGACTCTACAACACAGACCAACTTATTCAGTCCTCAGTCGAGTCGGGACTCGGATGAGTAGGCCAATTCAGACATACTTTTAACACTGACTCATGGTGTTGATGGATCAGACTTGCTAATGGCATATGTGGTCCGCCTAAGTTGACTGGCCTGATTTTTATCCTACGTGACATCCAAGTTGGGACCAACCTTTTGCATGACTACAATGTCATATACACATGACAGTCGAACCTAAACAGTAATCGTAGGCCAACTGAACCTGCAAAATTCCATGTAAACGAAACTTATTAGGTCCCAAACTCCGACATCACATATGATAAGCAAAGGGGGTTATCTGACCTCCAATAAGAATTGATCCCCCGTCCACATTCGGTGTATAGAAGTGGCCCACCTGACCTCAAAACCAGGCTGATTTTCAGGGTCATGGCAGTTATACAGCAATACTCACTGTTATAGGCAAGATTAGTTGTGGAGGGGTCGCATCTCCTGGATGCGAGCAGCTCGGCTCGTGGTCGTCAGAAGGGGTCGCATCTCCTGGATGGGAGCAGATCGGCTCGTGGTCGTCAGGAGGGGTCGCATCTCTTGGATGCGAGTAGATCGGCTCGTGGTCGTCAGGAGGGGTCGCATCTCCTGAATGCGAGCAAATCGGCTCGTGGTCGTCAGGAGGGGTCGGATGCGAGCATATCGGCTCGTGGTCGTCAGGAGGGGTCGCATATCCTGGATGCGAGCAGCTCGGCTCGCGCTCGGCAGAAGGGGTCGTACCTTCTGAATGCGAGTATTCCTGACATGAGCAGCTCCCGATATCTGTGCAGTCATGAATCTTTGCTTTTGGTTTGGACAGTCTTCGTATAATAGTTCCAATAGCCCGTATAGGCCGATTCCGGCTTATCTTCTTCAATGGTTCCGTATCTCAAGGGATTATTCTCAAGGAACGTAACTGACGATGAGTTGTTGGATTAAATCACTCCTCTATCTAAGGATAAGAATCTTATCCCACGAAATCAGCGGGATCTCGATATCTTACGTAACAGATTGGATCACTTCAGATCTATATAAAGGGATGACTCCATTAAGAGACAGGTACACAAAATTCAATTTCTAGCCTCGTTTCGCTTGGATATTCTTCTTCTTGCTTTGCCTGACTTAAGCATCGAAGGGCTAACGGCTGGACACTAGCCACCCCTAGTTGCTTTCTGTCTTCTTACAGGTCCGACGGAAGAAATCCCTGTTGGAGAGAAGGTGAACGACCGGAGGGTCCTGTTATAAAATCTGACGTTAACAGTTTGGCGCCGTCTGTGGGAACGACTTGATCGTCAAAGTCAATCGTTCTAAACCACTAATCAAAATCCTTTTGATATGCCTCCTAAAAAGGCTGTTCATCCTTCGACTTCAAGGCAGGCACCACCTCCGCCCGATGAGACGGAATCCGTACCTGTCCTTCCAACCATCTCGACGAATATCCTTCAGGGAGCCCCAAATATGCCATCAACAAACCCATTATTGGAGGCTTCTGGAAATCAAGACGACGTCCTGCGTTTCCTCGGGAATACTCTTCTAACTCTAAATGCCGGAGTTCAGGCCCTGTCGAATCGGCTTGACCAGCATTTCCCTGAACCGCAGAGACAACCCGCCGAAGAGTTACCACCGCAACCCATTCCAGGTGGCTTCCAGACATTCTGTGGACGAACCACGGGTTCAACCACACCATCCTCCATCAAACCGAACACCACTCGGCAACCATCACCCTGCACCGTCTCCACATTCTATACATTCTAGTTCGTCTCGACAACCTCAACCTCAAGGCTCCACCGCCGAAACATCAGGCTATACCTTACCCTGGGAAGGAGATCTCAAAAGAATCCATGATCATTTTGACGTCATGGAACAGCAATATCAGGCAAATCGGCCATCTGCCGTCATGGCGGCAATACATCAATCCGAGTCCCCCTTTACCAGCGAGGTTATGGGGGCACCGTTACCTAGAAAGTATCGAACGCCTGTTATCACCCCGTATACAGGTATCGGTGATCCTCTTGAACACCTGGAAACATATAGGTCTCTTATGGAGTTGGAAGGACATGGCTCAGAAATCATGTGTAGGGCATTTTCTCTAACATTGAAGGAAGCAGCCCGTACGTGGTTCCGGGGACTAAAGCCTCATTCCATTAGCTCCTTTTCACAGTTATCGGAGATATTCCTTTCTCAATTCATGGGAAGCATTCGCATTAAGAAGCCAGCCTCCCATCTAATGAATCTGAAACAGCAGCATGGCGAGACAATAAAGGAGTTTACAGTACGGTTCACTGCAGAAGCCGTTCAAACTGAAGGTTATACTGAAGAAAAAGGTCTCACAGCCCTCATAGCAGGAATAACGAGCGAGAAATTCAGGTTTGCCTTAGATAAGAGCCCGCCAAAAACTATGGCAGAATTCCAAGCCAAAGCTCAGAAATATATCAATGCAAAAGAAGTCGCATTGACACGCCATGGAGCCCAGAGTAAGAAACGCAAGCCAGAGGGAACCTCTTCTGCAAATAAAAAATATCGTCGTGATCAGCGCGATCGTTCTCCCAAGAAACCTTATTCTGGTAAATATCATAACTACACTCCTCTCAATCGATCTCATGAAAAGGTTTTAATGGAGATCAAACACAAGCCATATGTAAAGTGGCCTGCAAAGATCAAATCCGATCCCGAGAAGAGAGATAAGAGCAAGTTCTGTTACTTCCACAAAGATCACGGGCATAGAACCCAGGATTGCATCTCTCTACGAGATCACATTGAAGCCCTTATTCGAAAAGGCCATCTCCAGGATTATGTCGCTCGTAAAAATCGATCACCAGAAAAGGCGAAAGCCTCACCACGCCAAAAGGAACCGCCTCATCATCATACTGCCCAAGAGGACGCTGAGCCAACTGGAGAAATCCGCACCATCGTCGGAGGATCAGCTTGCAGGGGCGACTCACAAGCTTCAAGGAAAGCATACTCTCGAAAGGCGTCTAAAGAACCCCAACATATTTATTGGCTGGAACAGGCATCCAGCGCGTCAAAGGCCAGCCATCTCCCAATTTCCTTCTCCCTCGAGGATGCGGCAGGAATTCACTTCCCTCACGAAGACTCCATCGTAGTCGCATTAAAGGTATCGAATTATCTGACTCATCGAATTATGGTGGATACAGGTAGCTCAGCGGATATTCTGTATCTAGAGGCTTTCAACAAAATGGCACTCGCTAGAAGCCTACTAAACCCAGTTTCGACTCCTCTTGTCGGTTTCGGAGGTGAGGTGGTAACACCTGAAGGAAGCATTGATCTCCCAGTTACTTTTAGAGAAAGTCCAGCGAAGACTACCATCTTCGTAAACTTCCTTGTGGTGGATCGAAAATCAGCATATAACGCCATCTTGGGGCGGCCATCGCTTAATAAGGTTGGGACAGCCTTACACCCATCCTATTTATACGTCAAGTTCCCTACCCCAAATGGTGTTGGGGTTGTGCGAGGAAATCAAAAGGAGGCTCGGTCTTGCTACCAGATAGCCCTACAAGATCGAAAGAAAGCTCAAGCGACACCCGTTATGGAGATAGCACAAGATTCACCCAACTTTTCCACCAACACCTCGCTGGATCCGAGAGAGAACGTTCTCCAATCAGGAACTCCTGGGGAAGAAACAGTGGCGATTCACTTAACTAAAGACGACCCGTCTAGGGTCGTATACATTGGATCCTCTTTAACCAGTGTCCATCGTGAAGATTTAGTCCGTTTTCTCACCGAATACCAAGACGTGTTCGCTTGGTCTCATAAAGATATGCCAGGCATCGACCCCAATGTCATCGCACATCGTCTCAATATTGACCCGAAGCATAAACCCGTACACCAGCGTCGACGTGCCTTCACTGCAGAAAGGCAAATGGCGATCAAAGCTGAAGTCGAGAAGCTACTCACGGTCAATTTCATAAAAGAGGTTGATTACCCAGAGTGGGTCGCGAACGTAGTTCTCGTCCGGAAAGCTAATGGCAAATGGAGAATGTGCGTCGACTATTCAGATTTGAACAAAGCATGTCCCAAAGATAGTTTCCCGACACCGCGGATCGACCAGTTGGTCGATTCAATAGCTAGACACGCTCTGCTCAGTTTTATGGATGCTTATTCTGGTTACAACCAGATCATGATGCATCCACCTGATAGCCAGCATACCGCCTTCATCACAGATCGGGGACTATATTGCTACCAGGTAATGCCGTTTGGTCTTTAAAATGCAGGGGCCACATATCAGCGCCTCGTCAACAAAATATTCGCTGCCCAAATCGGACAGAAATATGGAAGTTTATGTCGATGACATGCTCGTGAAAAGCATCGTGGAAGATGATCGTCTCCCTGATCTTCGAGAAGTATTCGATCTGATGAGGAAATATCAGATGAAGTTGAATCCAGAAAAGTGTGCGTTCGGGGTATCTGCTGGAAAGTTCCTCGGATTCATGGTCGGTCAGCGAGGAATTGAGGCAAATCCCGAAAAGATAAAAGCATTGGTAGAGATGAAATCCCCCACTACTCTAAAGGACGTCCAGCGTCTAGGCTGGTCGCATCGCATCGTTGAACAGATTCATCTCGCGAGCATCTGACAAGTGCTTACCATTCTTCAAACTCCTTCGTGCAACGGCCAAGTCTGATTGGAAATGGACACCACAGTGTGAAGAAGCCTTTCAACAACTGAAGCAATACATAAGCGCACCCCCCATTTTATCTAAACCTGTAGCACATGAGCAACTCATTCTTTATTTATCTATGTCCTCTACGGCCGTTAGCGCCGCTTTAATAAGAGAAGATTCCGAGGTGCAAAGGCCCGTTTATTATATCAGTCGAGCAATGGTTGATGCAGAAACTCGGTATTCTGATATGGAAAAGCTGGCCCTGGCCTTAGTCACGGCAGCTCGAAAACTGCGACCATACTTTCAAGCCCACCTATTCTAGTACCAACAAATCACCCGCTACGGCAAGTCCTTAAAAAACCTGAGACTTCCGGACGCTTAACTAAATGGGCGGTCGAGATCAGCGAGCATGATATCTCATTCTGCCCCAGGACTGCAGTTAAGGGCCAGGCCGTGGCTGACTTTATCGCCGAGTTCACATACTCTTCCGAAGATAATGCCGTGGACAACGACCAGCCTTCTTGGTCACTTTTCGTGGACGGGTCGTCGTGAGCCACAGGTAGCGGAGCGGGCCTAATCTTAGTGGCTCCCGACGGGTCGCATTTTCAATATGCTCTACGTTTCGATTCTCGCATCTCAAATAATGAAGCGGAATATGAGGCCCTGATAGTTGGCCTCGAACTAGCAATTGTCCTTTCAATTCAGAATCTGCTGATTCATAGCGACTCCCAACTCATTGTCAACCAAGTTCTCGGTGAATTCGAGGCCAAAGAAGAAAGGATAGCCTTATACAAGTCTCGTGTCCTCATCCTGCTTGCAAAACTAAAGACTTATGAAATAATTCATATCCCTCGCGAGAAGAATCAACTTGCCGATTCCCTGGCAAAGCTCGCCTCTACACCAGAATCCGAGTTATCACTTTCAATCCCCATCGAACATCGTCAGAACCTGAGTATCGACTAAGCAACTCTTGAGCAAGTAATATCGGTACAATCATCTCCATGCTGGATGGACCCTATCATCCTTTATCTCAGAGACGGATACCTACCAGACGACAAGAAGGTTGCAAGACAAATTCGGCTTCGAGCTACCAGGTATACCTTGCAAGACGGAATATTGTTAAGCAAAAGCTTCTCCTTGCCTTATTTAAGGTGTCTTCATCCAGAAGAAGCACTTCGTGTTCTAGATGAGATTCACCAGGGGGCATGTGGTAACCACCCCAAGGGCCGATCCCTAGCATATAAGGCGATGAGGCAAGGATATTATTGGCCAACTATGAAAGCAGATGCAATTGCATTCTCTAGAAAATGTGACAAGTGCCAGTTATATTCTCCTATACCTCGTGTACCTTCCGAGCAAATGACTCTAGTAGATAGTCCTTGGCCTTTCGCGCAATGGGGGGTCGATATCATCGGGCCCCTGCGTACTGGAAAAGGACAAAATAGATTCGCGATAGTGGGGGTTGATTACTTCACCAAATGGGCTGAGGCAGAACCATTAGCCAAGATTACTGAGAAACAAACTACTAAGTTCATATGAAGAAATATCATATGCCGTTTCGGACTCCCTCACACTATAATTACCGACAACGGAACGCAGTTCGACAACGCAGCTTTTGATGAATTTTGTGAAAAATGGAAGATACGTAATCTCCGCACTTCTCCATATCATCCTCAGGCGAATGGGCAGGTCGAGGCAGTGAATAAGGTCATCAAGCATCATTTAAAAACCAAGCTCGGTGAATGTAAAGGTGAATGGCCAGAACTTCTACCAGAGGTATTATGGGCATATAGGACTACAACCCGTACATTAACGGGTGAAACCCCTTTCTCCTTAGCATTTGGTGTCAACGCGGTAGTACCGGTGGAAATTCAAGTCCCCTCGTATCGGATCGAGCAGTATGACCCCGTGGGTAATCAGGAAAACCTCCGACTTCACCTCGATCTCTTGGAAGAACGAAGAAATGCCTCCCAATTACGAGCAGCCGCATATCAACAACGTATTGCCCGTTATCGAAATGCTAAGGTTCGGCCTAAGTCCTTTCAGCTCGGAGATTTGGTCCTGAGGCAAAAACTCGGAGTTCCTGCTCGTTCGCTGGATCCAAATTGGGAAGGCCCTTATCGGGTTATTAAGATTGTGCGACCCGGTACCTATTATCTTGAAGACATGCAGGGCAAACCCGTGCGTCGCCCTTGGCACGTGGAGCATTTGCTACAATACTTCCCCTAGATTCGATGTAGTTCATAACGGCATTTTATGAATAAAGTTGAAGATATCTTTTGGTCGCTACTCCATTTACTTGGACCTGAATAGCCCTGAAGAGAGTGCATACCATCTCTTGACCAATTGCCTACCTTTGGTAGGGCTAAAACCACCTTTTGGCCACTATCCCATTTATTTGGACTCGAATAGCTCCGAAGAGAATATACACATCCTCTTGGCCAATTACCTACCCTTGGTAGGATTGAAACTATTACTAGTTGGTTGCTTCTCCATTCTATGGATTAAAAATAGCCCCGAAGAGAGCATACATGCTCTCTTGACCAATCTTCTGCCCTTGGTGGAATCAAAATCTCAATCGATAGATCAGTCTATCTCAACGCGGACACGGTCACACGACCCCCGGATTGAGTCTAATTCACTTTTTCATGAGCTAGATGCTCACGCTCGATGAAAGGGGTCGCACCTCCTAAATGCGAGTAGCTTGGCTCGTGCTCGTATAAGGGGTCACACCTCCTAAATGCGAGCAGCACAGCTCATGCTCGAATTAAGGGGTCGCAGTCATTCACCCTAATTGCGAGCAGCGCAGCTCGTGCTCGAATTAAGGAGTCGCATCCCCTGATGAGTCAACATGTGATCAACACAAAGCAAGAATGAAAGATAAGGAGAATACGCAACACTGAAGAAATAGATGTTCATTAAAATGGTGACCAAAAGGTCAAGACAGTTACAAATTTCTCAAAAGCATACAAAAAAAAAGAAAGAAAAATATAATACATGACATAGGAGGATGCTGAGGTCAAGGTTGATCATCCCCATCTTGCGCAGGCTCGCGGCTCTCGGCCTCGGGACCAGCTTCAGGAGGAGGAACAACATCTGTAGCCCCGGTGACTTCATTCTTGGCAGCAACTCGTTCTCTAGCTGCGACCTCGAAAGCCATCCTATCGAACTCATCAACATTAAAAGTCGGAGCGATCTGCTGCATAACTCTGACCGCGAAATCGCGACCAGCGATATACGCTTCATATCGCTCTTCATCATAAAGTGGAGAAGTACGAAACTCCTGGACGGCGCGAGGACCCTTATCAGATACCATCTGAACGAGAGCCACCCGCTCCTCTTCCCAGTGGATGGAGTCATCCTTTAGCTGTTTAAGCCGCTGCTGGGCCTCCTCAAGCTTGGTCCGAGCGTCCTTGAACTGCCTTTCAAGCTGGATCTTGTCCTGGCGGAAGATTTCCTTCTCCTTCTCGCCTTAGTATGAAGCTCTTGAAGCTTTGCGAGTTGGAGGTCCACTGACTGAAAGCGCTCAGTCAGGGATTGGATTTTGATGAGGAGAATCTTCTTCTCTTCATCCAGCTTGGCAATCTGAACTTCCAGAGCCTTCACCAAGCGGTCCCGCCCTTAGACCTCTGCTTCCATCGTCTTCTTCTTCTTCTTCTCCGCATCTTCCACGCTGCGGCGGGCTGCTTCGATGTCACGTCTGACTCGAAGCGTGAGATCCAGGCTCTATAAAAAATGTGAGAAAGAAGGGAAATTAGAGTAGCCCGCCATATCAATAAATATATATACATATATATATATATGAAAAAGTAAGACAATGTAAGGATGGTTACCTGCAGCAATCTCACCCCGATATCTGATGAAAGGGTTTCCGGGCTCGGTTCGGGGAGAGCTCCGAAGGAGTTGGGAGTTATTTTATCAAACATGAACTCGCATATGGGATGCAAGTGCGGTGGGATGACAAAAGTTCCCGACCCAGAAGGTTGGGCCACCACCATCTCCTTCGAGCTCGCCTAGCGAGCACCCGCTGTACCCAGAGAGGGGGTCAGCGATTCGCGAGCAATAGCAGGCTCGCACGTAGCTCCCCTTTGAGGGAGTCCCCCTCCTCTTCGATCACCTTTCGACGATTTGTCGGCTACTTCGATAATTGGCTGACGAGGCAGGTCAGCCAGAGGGGGCACGGTGGATAGAGGGGTCGCGGTCGTACGAGAAGTCGTAGCGATCCCTCCCGAAGCCACCCCACGTGGTTGAGGGCCGCGAGATGACCCCTCTGCGGGAGCAGGCGCATTAGAAGGACCCCCCGCTGTTTTCTTTTGCCTCTTCGAGGTTGCGCCCTTCAGACGGGGAAGTACCCCCAATGCACCTCTCTTGTCTCCAACATTCGTCATCTCTTCTCGGTAGATGAGACCCGCTGCACAGAGATGACCAGGCTCTAGTGCGACGTTGACGTGGCGTGTGGTCGCGGAAAGCTTGTGGACTCTAACTAACTTCTCGTTGAGTCCTCCTCGCAGGTTCGGCTTCACACCAGTCGGGATTCCTACGAACAAAAAAGAAGGCACGATTAAATCGTCAATAGAGCAAAAGCATTATTTCTTTCGGACAGATAAACGAACACTTAACCCACCTTCGCCAAAATGGCGATTAACGTTATGGCCTTTGGGGTCGGAGCCCAATTCGAACTCCCAGTTGCCAGAAACGTAGAACCACTTTTTTCTCCATCCCGGGCAGTTGGAAGAAGGGTTCCCCAAGATAAAGTTATTCCGGTGCCAGAAGCATAGGTAGTACCAACCCTCGCTAGCTGGCGCCTTCTTCAGCTGGAATAACCTTAAAAACTCCTCAACGGTTAACTCCTCGTTACCCGCTTGCTTCCAAAGGACGAATGCACTCAGAAGTACCCGCCAGCCGTTTACTATTAGTTGGCCCGAGGCAATCTTGTAGAAACGGAGGAAATTTCGTATGAAAGGGTGGAGGGGAAGACGTACGCCCACTTTGAAAAAATACTCGTAAAAAGCCACACACCCTGGTGGCGGTGCATCGGCTGTCTCCCCTCTCCCAGGTAATCTGAACGAAACAGAGTCTGGGACCTGATATGTCTCTCTAAGGCTAGAGAGTCTTTCCTCCGTCAAAATGGAAGAATAGCTGGAGGCGGAATATCTCCCCGCCGGTACTCTAGCATTGTTGGATTCAGAAGAATCAGGCGTGTGATCTCCCAAGGGAACAATCTCTTCATCGGAGGATCCCGCCATTACAAATAGAAAAGCAAGAAAGAAAGATGAAGGGAGCAGAAATGAAGGGAGAAAGTTGGAGAAGGACTACCTCTGTGAAGAGATTTTTCGCACCAGAAGCAAAGGAAGAAGAAAGCAAAGAGCCCCGCAGCAGAAAATTCGAAAATGAAGGAATTTTTTCTAAGTCCGGTATTTATACGCAATCATTTCCGTTTGATTTGCTGGACACGCGGTAGTTTCTCATCAGGCACACCAGACAAACGGGCGCTAGCATTAATTACGGAGGCACGTGGCACCCGACGCTTCATTTCTGGCGGCTGGAAAAGCTGCGAAAAAGCTGGCCATCATAAATGCGGAAGCACGTTAAGTGAATCATGCGCGATTTTCTTCTACCCGCCAGCTCCACATATAGACAAAACCCTTGGCATAGCTCTCCCCAATATCAAGGGTTTTGGGGGGCATCTGTTATAGGCAAGATTAGTTGTGGAGGGGTCGCATCTCCTGGATGCGAGCAGCTCGGCTCGTGGTCGTCAGGAGGGGTCGCATCTCCTGGATGCGAGCAGCTCGGCTTGTGGTCGTCAGGAGGGGTCGCATCTCCTGGATGCGAGCAGATTGGCTCGTGGTCGTCAGGAGGGGTCGGATGCGAGCAGATCGGCTCTTGGTCGTCAGGAGGGGTCACATATCCTGGATGCGAGCAGTTCGGCTCGCACTCGGCAAAAGGGGTCGTACCTTCTGAATGCGAGTATTCCTGACACGAGCAGCTCCCGACATCTGTGCAGTCATGAGTCTTTGCTTTTGGTTTGGACAGTCTTCATATAATAGTTCCAGTAGCCCGTATAGGCCGATTCCGGCTTATCTTCTTCAATGGTTCCGTATCTCAAGGGATTATTCTCAAGAAACGTAACTGACGGATGAGTTGTTGGATTAAATCACTCCTCTATCTAAGGATAAGAATCTTATCCCACGAAATCAGCGGGATCTCGATATCTTACGTAACAGATTGGATCACTTCAGATCTATATAAAGGGATGACTCCATTAAGAGACAGGTACACAAAATTCAATTTCTAGCCTCGTTTTGCTTGGATATTCTTCTTCTTGCTTTGCCTGACTTAAGCATCGGAGGTCTAACGGCTGGACACCAGCCACCCCTAGTTGCTTTCTGTCTTCTTACAGGTCCGGCGGAAGAAATCCCTGTTGGAGAGAAGGTGAACGACCGGAGGGTCCTGTTACAAAATCTGACGTTAACACTCACCAGACCAGCATCCCATATCTCACAAGCATGTGCCACATTGGCACATACAGGAATGGCGGGTTGGAAATTCTACTCCTGCCTCAATTTTAGAAATCAAACTTCTTATCAAATAACCTACAACATATTAGCAAATTGTTAATCTAATCTTTTAAGATGTCAATGCATAAAATGTAATGAAAACTTATAGTTACATCACATTACATAAACATAAAATTATTTGAGCGTCCTTACAACTGCATCACAATCAAGAACAACCAAGTACCTGCATCTGATAACCCAACATATTAATGAAACGAGGAATATAAAAAGGAAGAGAAAATACCAACATCTAGTAAACCAGGAAATTTTAAATTGGGAAGGTCTAGAGGGTTAGACTCTGCACACATTTTCCACCATTTGTTACTTGGTGGTGACTCATCCACCACATTTTCAATCTGAACAGTTGAGGTATTTTCTTATAACTGCTCATTCCATGACCACTAGTCAAGGGGTTACAAATTTCTATCTTGGAGATTTCTGGTGCATGGACAATCCAGAATAAACCAATTACATCAAAGTTTTGATCACTGGACAATGGCCACTGGAAGAAAATGATATTCAGCAGCCTTGCACACTAGCACACCTTCAAACATGTTAGCCTGTGTCAACTCATGCTTGAAAATTGGGTACCATCATCTACAGCCTCCAAAGCCGTCAGTTCAAAGAGGCCCAAAACTGAAAAGATCTCACTTTTGCATTATACTAGGATGGTGGTGGTTGTGTGAACTGGCAGATATTTTTTAGATTTTCTATAGCAGTAGAGGTATTTATGCAAGTATTTGTTTCTAAAGACAGAGTTCAACAGATATTCACCTTGTACTCCATACAAACTCACTTTGAAGCTCAAAGTCTATCGTCACTCTTGAATGAATTAATCTTCCTCAGAAAACTAGGTGCAATGTTAATTAATACTTTTTGACTTTTCCCAATCAGTAAAGTCGAAGTAAGATTGTGGCTCGATCTGAAAATAAAAATAAAAATCCAAAACTGAGAAGCATGTAAATGTAGTTAGTGAAAGTGCGTCGAGTGGTCTAACACGACACCCACGTATGCGTACGGAAGCGTAAGAGCAACTAGAATTATGGCTAAACCTATAGGAGGGGGTGATTAGGACCTTTTTTGAAATTGTTTTCGCTTACTTATATAATTCAACAAATCAAACTAAGTAAGTAAGAACACTTCGGCTTCCAAGCCTAAGTGGGTCCAATCACAAGACTAGCATATGATTAAACAATAAACAACCTAGTCTAAAGCATGCATAGGTAATCAAAAGATTTAACTAAACAAGCTCCTAACCTATGCAACCTATGTAGACTTATGAGAATGGATCATTGAGCTCAAGTCTACACAACTAGTGAAAGTACATCTTGTGTGTGGATGTGCTTAAATAGTGCCTAGCATACATTCCTATCAAGCATTCATAATAAGACAATTAAACTAACAATGCTAAGATATTAATGTGCTCAATCCAATCACAAACACAAGCATGTATAGTAGTTCGACTACTTGTCTACTTCACTCCCGGTTCAAGTACTCAACACCTTTGAGCACACTAGCATTCACTATCGGAGGTTTTAAATGAGGTTCACCTCTCAACCTTTACACGGAGGTTTTACCGGTTCACCTCTCAACCATTACCGGAGTTTTGGACAAAGGCTAACTCTCAACCCGACGCACGTTCACTCCCATGTCGGAGGCTCCCCCTTGGATACTTAGTTTAGGCCCGGCTAATGGGCCAAGGAACGGCTAACGTCCCTAGGTCGAGTTCGACAAACAAACGCTAAATGGACTCTCAATAAAGACAACCTACTTATCGGATGAGCCCCTTGTTTAGCGCCGGTTCGGGTTGCTTGATCTCCGCTCTCCCGTGCTTCAATCAGCTTCCCTTGCTCCCTCGATCGTGTTGCCGTTGCGTCGCCAATGCCTCAGCCACACTTGATCAAACACCTTGCATGTGATGCCTTTGAAATGCCCAAGGTGCTAGGAGGGTAGGTTTGAGAGCTCTACAACTTAGTGGGAATGGGTTGCCTAGAGTCTCTCTCCTACAATGATCTCATCTTAGAGTTTTGGACAAGAATATGCCAATCAAGAAAGCTCCAAACTCTAGAGATCAAGAGGGGATGAAGGTCATCTTCTTCATGAGCTTGGAATGCTCTAATCTTGTGTTAAAGCACAAGGAAGATGCCTTGCATAGGTTGGGAATGAGCCTCAAATGGTCTCCAACAATGGTGGCTTCACTCCTCTCGAAATCCCGCTTACCATGCCCAAAAACCGAGCTCCATATATAAGAAAGGTGGGCTCCAACGGTCATAAAACGGGCAAAAAACGGCTCTGCCGACCGGTCCCGACCGGTCGGCCAAAGAGCCAAGCAAGACAAAGAGTTTACTGTCTGATGGAAGGGCTGTCCGACCGGTCGCGACCGGTAGGCCCCAACGGCCTGCATACGCTGCGCGTCTGGACAGGGACTGTCCGACCGGTCTTGACCGGTAGGCCCAGCTCAGCCGACCGGTCGTGACCAGTCGGACAGGCCTGGGTTCAGCCTGGCATTTTGCTGACCCAACTCTTTCACAACCCATACTTTTGACCAATGTTTGGGTGTTCTTTTGGGACACCTAGGGCCAAACTATGATGACTAAGAGTATTCCTAAGATGGTCAAGGTCATCAAAGAAGCAAAGGGTTTGGGTTTTGGTCAAGGTTAAGGCACCAAGGCATCACTTATACCTGAATCTTCTTCCTTGATGTAGCGGGGCCACTTGAGTCTTCGGTCTTAATCTTCATTAGGCTCAACCGACAGTAGACTCACTGACGTAAGTGATTGACAAACAAGGTGCACTAGTATGCCACAGAAAAGTGCACTAACAGTTAGTATCACTAAAACCAATCTACAAGCAAGAGAAACGATAGTTACTTCGATTGACGGTAACTTGGGTTGAAGTCCTCCATACTTTTTCATCAGCTCTTCCTCCTGTAGAATATAAGATTGCAGATACCAGCAGTTGTTAATATACCAGAAGGAATTTCATAGGCTACATGTGTAAACTATCAAATGCGAAGAAAATGTACAGAACCTAAAAAGGAGAGGAAGCTACCTAGCCTTGTGTATGTGAACATGATGCCTTTCCCTTTTCTGTCCTCATGTTTGGGGTCATCAAAGGTGCGTCCACCGTCATATTCTTTAAGAACATTCTCCACATGTTCTTTCTTTTCATCACCATTACCATTCTTGCCAGACACCCTGTTTAGATTCCTCTAAATGTATATCAGCTAGACTAGCAAGAGTACTGATTTTCATGCAGGTCACAATTAAAGTTTCCACTACACAAAAAATAGCAAATATTACAGTTCAAATAGAACATTGAGGCATAAAAATGTAGATAATAACTAGCAAATGAAGAGTAAGGCCGACCTTTTCTTCCATCATCTCCATATGATTCTAGTTCAAGGGTGTACTATCAAAACTGACTAGTTTCATTTTTCGTGTTTGAATCTATAGAAACAATGAACGTTTTTGGCCATTCAAAACTCTAGAAGCATATTTACACAAAAGTTGTGGGCCAACACATTCTAGTACAGACTACTTCAGGAAACTATCCAAATGGATTGTCAAAAGTTGTGGGCCAACACACATTCCACTGGATGAATAATCTAGATCACCACAAATGGATTGTCAAAAGTAGCAAATGAACAATCATTGACATTTTTAAACTATTTTTTCTTTTCTTATTCTTGTTTTTTGTTTTAAATCAGTATTGTCAACACTAGGTTATTTTATAAGAGATGCAACTTCTGAATTTTCTCCTTTTTTTTTTTTTTTTTTGGTTTTTTGTCTGGAGGAGAGAATTGTGAAAATTACTTTTGGATGTTCGATTGAACTCAATTGTTATAATTCAATTCAGTAATCATATGCCAAAAGTTTGGCTACTGACATATTATTCATAATAGGAATTGGCTAAAATTGGATCTACCACTATTGCAAATCCAATTTGAAATGTGTTGAATTGCAATTAGTGGTTTTGGTTGTTGTTATTAATTAATTGGTGCCACCCCTACTTTGGGAATTTCCTTTATCAGTTGTTTTGCATCCACAAGTGAATTGAATTGCGGACATTCAATTCATTAAAAAGGAAACGGCAAAAGAAAAAAAAAAAAAAAAAAACCTTTTAGATCAGACATAGGCCTTCAATGTGTCCTTGATAGAGTAGAATTGTGGAAATGGAATAGGATTTGTGTAGCCAGCCCCAACTAATTGTGATAAGGCTTAGCTGATGATGATTGTGCACGTAGACCTATACGAGTGCTAAGAAATTACAATTTGAGAACACACACAGAGTCACTACGCAATTTGAGAACTTCTTCCATCCTGCCAAAGCTGGAGTACATATTCACCATAGAATTAGCTAGCAACATCAACAAACCATCTAAAACAAGTCATACCCATAGAATTGGCTATGATACAAGTTCTATCAAGACTCTAGCCAATCCAAATCTTCAAAAAATCTACATGGCTTATCACATTCATTTGTGACCCTAGAATTCCCAAAAGGAAACAATTGTGCAGGAAAATGAGCATGAAGACAAACTTCGGCATGTGTTGGAAACATAGATCATTGTTGTATAATTAATACTAACTCACTTCATTCTTTTAAATAATGATGAAAATTTTATTGGCAAGCAAAAAAAAAAGACGATAAAAAGATGCAAAATACGTGTAATAACAATGGGACGGTCCCACCTGCAACTAGTTGTAGATGAGAAAACCATGCAACAAGCTATGTGGGGACCCACCATGGTATGTGTATGGAATTCACTAGCACAATAAGAAAATCATGGTCCTACCATAACTCTTCTACCAGCGTTGCAATGTTTCCCAACATCACCTCCATCAAACAATGCCCAACCATCTGTATGTTGAACTTCTTCCCATTGCATATGGACTATTGGCTATAGTTATACTTAATTAAAACGATCTAGTAGTGAGCTGAAAAGCAAATGGATCACATGATTGTGTAAGAGTATTTGAGCATGGCCAAATGATGAGGCCATCTGACAAACAACTGAGATTACCAAAAGATTGGACCCCTCCAATACCATCTATGGGTCGAGCCAAAAATATTTCTTTGATTGAGCATCATATAAAACACATTTCCTGGAAATAACATTTTTTGCTCATCCCATCAAGGGCACAGGTGAAACCAACGTTTCTATTACTAAGCCATTGATGTGGTGGTCCCCACTCTCCATCATGGATGGACCACGCCCCCATTGGATGATCCAAACCACATGCTCAAAAGGAACGCTTAAAACGAATGATTGTATTTAACTAGGGGTTTTCCTAAATCAGATGCTTAGGATCATCTGATGGGAAAGATGTAAGGGTTTCTCCCATCCACCATGAGGCACACCATATGAACACTTTTGAATCAGAGGGTGGGCCCCAAATGTACAGTTTGCTTGATTGATCATTTTACACTATTCCACTTATCCAAATACTTCAATTTCTATAAAATTAAAATTTCAAAAAAAAAAAAGAAAGTTTCTGAAGAAAACATCAAAACTAACAGAAAAATCAATTCTCCTTCGGACTCCTATTCGTCTCTTTCTCACTTGTAGTCAAAGAAGAACACTCAATCAATGAAGAAAACCCAAATTAAAAAATGAAAAAAAAAAAAAACAAATACCAAAAAATCAGAATTAAAAAAAGAAAACCCACTTGAAATGTTCAAACCCTAACCAAGATTGAGAAAAAAATACAGAGAAATACCATACCTTAAAAAGATTGCAGAGAGAGAGAGATGCTGCAATGGCCACCCGTGGTCCGGTTGGAGCGGAGATGGCATTAGAGATGGGAGGCATGGATTTCTGGAGAGAGAGAGAGAGAGAGAGAGAGAGAGAGAGAGATGGAGGTCGACAGTGGAGAGAACGAGAGAGACTGAAAGGCAGGGAGCGAGATCCAAAAGAGGGGTTTTGAGAGGGAAATGGGTTTCGGTTTCCCTCTCACCAAATTTGGGGACGCGGTTTGTTTATTGGAAGTGGATTGGCTGTTACGTGGGTGTACCCTTACCGTGTGGATTAGCTTAATGGGTGTTACCCTTACCGTGTGGGGCCCACCTTGATGAATTCGTTTCATATCCACTCCGCCCATCCGTTTTCGCAGCTCATTTAAGGATGTTATCCCAAAACTTAAATAGATCCAAATTGTGGGTGGAACACACTATTGACAAAAGTAGTGAATAGCCATTAAATGCTCTTTGGAGGTCACAAAAGTTTTGTATCAATCAAATATTTGTATTTTCACTCAATCCACTTTTGGTTGGAATTATCGATGGTTGGATGATAAATAAAAATTACAGGCCTTAGGAAGTTTTTAATGGTAAGCGTTCAGTCATCATTGTTTCTTGTGGTGTGGTCCACCTAAGATTTGGATGTACTTAATGTTTGGACCGCCTTCTAAAATGGGCTGTAAAAAAGAATGAACGGAGTGGATATACAACATATCATAAAGGTGGGCCCTACGGTAAGGGTAACACCCACTAAGTTGTTACGTGGGTAAACACCTATCCACACTCTTTGACCATTGAGGCTGCAGCTAGTGGTTGGTGCTCTATGAGCCCCACCATGATGTATGTGTTTTATCCACACTTTCCACCAATTTCTCAAGATCATTTTAGGGCTTGATCTAAAAAATGAGCCACATCTAAATCTCAGGTAGACCAAACCATAGGCAAACAATAGTAACTGAATGTCCACCATTAAAAACCTTCTTAGGCCCACTGGAAATTTTATTTGACATCCAACCTCTTGATTAGGTCATATGGACCTGGATGTAGGGAAAAAATAAATATCAACTTCTTCCAAAACTTCCATGGCCTCCAAGAAGGTTTTTAATGGTGGGCGTTTAATTAACATTGTTTCCTGTGATGTGGTCCACTTGTGATTTGAATGTACCTCAATTTTGGGCTCATGCCATAAAATGATATGGAAAACTGCATGGACGGCATGGATGAAACCAATACATCACGGTTGAGCTCAAATAACACTAATCACTAGCCATTGGCTAGTAGCAGGATTACTAGCCAATCCACGTCCGTTATCCTAACCGTATGAGCCCAAGTTGATATTTTTTATGTATATATATCTCGTCCATCTATTCTTTATCATCATTTTAGGACACAATACCAAATCTTAAGAAAATTCAAATCTCAACGGTTGAATTGGAGTTTGGGGTTCAATGACCACACATTTTTTTAGTTTTCAAGAGGTCAGCAAGTTGTAGCACAATTTCGACCTACAATTTAGCCCAATTTGAAAATCTAATCTAGTTACTCTAATATACTCATCAATAGCTTCAATTTGACTGCTCACTTACCCCGATTGGGTTTCAGATGAGAGAGACATTTGATAGATAAGATTAATCAACAATATGATGGGCCATATCTTTCGATCCAACGGTTAGATTTGAGTGAAATTTAATCTAAACATCTAAAGTCATTTACTTTTCAATCTAGACTGATCAAATTGTCCAAATTTTGTCGAGATCTAAACAAATTGATCGTGCATATTTAAAGAGTGTTTTGGACAAATCTAATTTGTTTCAGGTCAATTTGGGCTGAATTTTGTTCTCTGTAATAATTAGCACATTCTGACCATATTTGACTATTCACATTAAGTTTAGGATGGTCATATCATAAAATTTGATTAATCTCATCATTATAAGTTTTTCTTGCAAATAACTTCATTATACTTGGTTATCATTTTTTGCACTAGTGAACTTGTGTGTATGCATAAACCAATCTAATAATAGCTAGCAAACTGAATGAGTGTAATTTTTCATTTTCAACTATCTAATAAATGTCCACCAATAAATTTAGTCTACTAATTTGAAATTTCGTATTTTTTTAATCACAATTTTTTTTTCAAAATCTCATTTTTTTTTAATCAAACTTCTTAATTCTTTTAAACTTCTCAATTTTTTTACTTTCAAAATACAAAATCTCAATTTTTTTTTTTAATTTCAAATCTCCATTTCTTTTTCAATTTTTTTTTTTTTCAAAATCTCTAACTTTTTTCGAACTTTTGAACTTTTTTCGACTTGATCAAAACTCTATTTTTTTTTTTTTTTATCATTCTTAATTTTATTCAAACTACTCAATTTTTTCAAGATGCCCTTTTTTTTTTCAAAATGTCAATCTTTTATGCAAAACTCGCTTCTTATGCCAATTTTTTCTTTTCAAAACGTCAATTTTATAAAAATATAATTTTTTCTAACTTGTCAATTTTATTAAAACTTTTTTTTTCAAAATGATATTTTTTGGTAAAAAATGTTTTATTTTCAAGATCCCTAGTCTTTTTTAAATCACAATTTTGTTTCAAAATCTAATTTTTTTCTCAAACGTTGTCGATTTCTTTCAAACTTCTCAACTTGTTTTTTCTTTTTTTTGAAATCACATTTTTTTAAACTTGCCAATTTTCCTTTTCAAAATTTCAATTTTTTAATCAAAATCTTGATTTTTTTTAAATAACATTTTCTTTTCAAAACTTCAATTTTATTTCAAACTTCTCCATTTTTTCAAAATGTCAATTTTTTTCAAGCTTAATTTGTTTTCAAAATCTCTATTTTTTTTTTTTTTATCAAACTTCTAGATTTTTTCAAAATATAAAATCTCAATTTCTTTATAAAATTTTCATTTTTTTTCAAGCTTTTCATTTTTTTTTCATTATTCGATTTTTTTTTGTCAAAATCTTGGTTTTTAAATCTCGAATTGTCCCCAACGTTGTGATAATATTTAACAATTTTATTCAATGACGAACATAATTCGTCGCAGATGAAAAATGTCCGTCGTAATCTCTGTTAAGGTGCGCCTTTTCGTACTGAGGAATACCGACGAACCAAGTTCGTCGCTAAGTTATACTTTGCGACGAATTATGGCCGTCGATAAACAGCGACGGACTAAATTCGTTGGAAATTATACTTTAGCGACGTTCTTAATGCATCGCTAAATTCCGCCACGATGTGCCGCCTTATATTCTACTTAGCGACGGACCTTTGTAACAAACGACGGACTAAGTCCGTCTTTAAACTAAGCGATTTTAGCGACAAATACCAGTCGCAAATTTCCCATTTTCACGTAGTGGAATGTCTATTTACTTAGAAATAACCAAAGATTCTGGTATTGACTAATCCCTAGTAGAGTCGCCAATTTGTTAGAACTTAGAAAAATTGACTGCTCGTCAGCAGTCCTTTTTTCATGTGTTTCTTTATTCTGGGGGAAATTCTGAGTATAGAGACATTCGTAGACAATCATAAGCAATCACAAAGTATACACAAGAGAGAGATATCGCAAGACGAATTTTATTCCAGAGATTCTGAGATCTTTTACATTCCAAGCTGTGATACTGGTCACGAGCCTTTAATTACATCAACGATTGATCACCCTTGATTGGAAGGCAAAAGACTAATCCAGTCGGGGATTATGGTCTTGAGTTCTGTTAGAACTAGAAAAATCATTGCTCGTCAGCAGTCTTTTTCCTGTGTTTCATTATTCTGGGGGAATTCTGAGTATAGAGACATTCATAGACAATCATAAGCAATCACAACGTATACCCGAGAAAGCACCGCGAGGTGAATTTTATTCAAGAGATTCCGAGATCTTTTACATTCCGGGCTGTGAACTAACTGGTCACGAACCTTCAATTACATCAACAGATGATCACCCTTGATTAGAAGGCAAAAGTAAATGCATGCATATATCATAAATGAATTAAATAAAGCATTAAAAAAGCATAAATATAAATAAAGCACAACATAGACAACACAGATTTTTACGTGGAAACCCTTACGGGAGAAAACCACGGCACAAAGCAACAAAATTTCACTATGAATTGCAGTTATACAATAGATGGAATATTAAAGGGATGAAGCTCGGATAGATCGAGCAAGTAGTTTAAATCGTCAGGGATTATAGTCTCGAGTTCATGGTCGCCGAGACCAAGTCTAGGATACCTTATAGACCAAGCCATTGTTAAGACCAGTTAGATGTTGGTCCCATACTCCTTCGGGCGTTCCTAGTTAAGTAGCAACCAGGATTTTAACCGAATCGTGTATCTCAGGGTCATGACGCGTCTCTATGGACGATATGACTTTCAGCGATACACTACATGGCGTCCACTTACTGCAACCAGGGCCAATGACTGTCTCCGATGGGACGGGTGACTTGCTATAAGACACTCCATGGGGTCTTAGTCCGACCAGGGTTTCAACCGAGTCGTATATCTCAGTGTTATGACGCGTCTCTATGAACAATATGACTTTCAGAGATACACTCCACGGCGTCCACTTACTGCAACCAGGGCCAGTGACCGTCTCCGATGGGACGGGTGACTTGCTGGAAGGCACTTCATGGGGTCTTCGAGCGACCAGGGTTTCAACCGAGTCGTATATCTCAGTGTTATGACGCGTCTCTATGGACGAGATGACTTTCAGGGATACACTCCATGGTGTCCACTTACTGCAACCAAGGCCAGTGACTGTCTCCGATGGGACGGGTGACTTGCTGGAAGGTACTCCATGGGGTCTTCGTGCAACCAGGGTTTCAACCGAATCGTATATCTCAATGTTATGACGCGTCTCTATGGACGATATGACTTTCAGGGATACACTCCACGGTGTCCACTTACTGTAACCAGGGCCAGTGACTATCTCTGACGGGACGGGTGACTTGCTGGAAGGCACTCCATGGGGTCTTCGCGCGACCAGGGTTTCAACCGAGTCGTATATCTCAGTGTCATGACGCGTCTCTATGGACGATATGACTTTCAAGGATACACTCCACGGTGTCCACTTACTGCAACCAGGGCCAGTGATTGTCTCCGATGGGACGGGTGACTTGCAGGAAGGCACTCCATGGAGTCTTCGTGCGACCAAGGTTTCAACCGAGTCGTATATCTCAGTGTCATGACGCCTCTCTATGGACGATATGACTTTCAGGGATACACTCCACAGTGTCCACTTTCTGCAACCAGGGCCAGTGACCATCTCCGATGGGACGGGTGATTTGTTGGAAGGCACTCCATGGGGTCTTCGTGCGACCAGGGTTTCAACCGAGTCGTATATCTCACTGTCATGACGCGTCTCAATGGTTAATATGACTTTCAGGGATATACTCCACGGTGTCCACTTACTGCAACAAGGGCCAATGACCATCTCTAATGGGACGGGTGACTTGCTGGAAGGCACTCCATGGCATCTCCGTGCGACCAGGGTTTCAACCGAGTCGTATATCTCAGTGTCATGACGCGTCTCTATTGACGATATGACTTTCAGAGATACACTCCACGGCGTCCACTTAATGCAACCAGGGCCAGTGACCGTCTCCGATAGGACGGGTGACTTGCTGGAAGGCTGTAACGCCCCAAAAAATTCGACACTCAAGTATATAACTCAAATCTCGAAATCAAGGGTGGTATGTAAATAATGAATAAACTCATCACATTCTCAACTGATAATTTTCTCTTTTCCATTCACATGGTACCAAAAATATAAAATCAAAATAAACCAAACTTGAAATATTAAATCATAATTCCATGAGTTCAACACATTATCCCGAACTATCTAAACTAATGGCCATCTAATGGGCTTTATTACATCAATACTTTCAAACTAAAATCAAAAGAAATAAATTCTCAAAAATCTTCTAAAGTATTTCCTCATCTGGAATCGCTTCCTCAAAGTCTTCTAAACCATCACCTGTCATTACAGTTAATCGCATAACACTGCGTCGGCAATAAAAGCCGGTGAGCATTCTCATATAGTTTGACACATGTAATTCGATATAGAAAATTCACTTGATCATTAAATTACAAATCATTACAAATCCAATGACAATTTTATCGAACCAAAATCTCTTAAACATGCACGTGATGCATAGTATGCAAGTATGCCTCAACAATCTCAGTATGGTTATCAGTAGAACATCCAAGGCTAGTTTATAGTCGGGCCTACACTGTTTCACAACTGTAGAGTTGGTCTCTTATACACACCAGGGAACTCACCCAACCTGCTAAAATCATCTGATATCCACCGGGTACGCTAGTATGGTATCTTGCACACACCAGGGAGCTCAACCAACCCGTCCACAATCGATGGACTATCAGAAGGGTATATTGCACACACAGGGCGCTCAACCAGGGACTGTTGCACACACTTGGGCGCTCACCCAAACAATCATCAATGGGCCTATTGCACACACCAGGGTGCTCACCCTACGGTAATAACTGGAGTTCACAATCGTGTTATGCATGAATCAAATCAATATTCCAAACATCTTTTCAGGATAATTCAAAATAGGCTCACACATGTACAACCTTATCCGGTATTAATTCATATGAAAAACACAATTTGTAGAGAATTCTACATAGCATCAATATAATTCATAAATCCAATCATAGAAAACAATTCAAACCTCTAAACCAAGAAATCTAAATATAAATAAAAATTTCAAAACTCGAAACACATAGTGAAAAATATATGAGAAAGAAACTCACAGTCCCTTCTTCTTCTCTCTTTCTTTCTTCCTTTCCTTCTTCTTTCCCTTTCTTTTCCTTTTCTTTCTCTTTCTTCTTCTTCTTCTCTGTGCTATTGGAACGTTGCTCCAGCAACTTGAATCCCCCCCTTGAAATCTCTCTTTCTCTCTACAAAACCTCTCTCTCTACTCGCACTCACTCTCTCTCTCTCTTACGTCTCCCTCTCTCTATCTCTACGTTTTACTGGGGAGGGGAGAGACGACTACGGCCTCTTATAGCACACTAATACGCCAGAGGTAGCTTTTTACGGACGGAAGATCCGGACGGACGTGGTTGAGTTTGAGTGGGAGAAGGAAAGATCAAGATTTCAGATCTCCCTCTACATCAGCACTTGGCATCATGTAAACCATTAAAACCGTAGGTGGGGTCCACGAAAGCAATCCCTTAAAATTTCAGGGACCCATGCGTAGGATCAGTCCCGATCTTGAGCGTTCTATTTCGTTAAGTTCCAGGTATAAACGGATTATGCGGTCCACTCGGGCTTCTATTTACAAAACTAAATTCTTTCCTTAGTAGTCCCAAGAGGGGGCTACATAATGGACGGAATAGATTTCCAGATGGGGTCCACCGTGATGGATGGTGTGGACCGTCCAACGGATAGCGGACGCTGCTGTCGCAGCGGGCGGAAAGAAGAAGACGCTGTGTCTTCGTAATACGCGGTCAACGTGCGTTGACTGGTCGATTCTTGTGCACGTACTGCACGTGGGTCCCACCGTGATGTATGTGTAAAATCCACACCACTCATCAGTTAGGCCACATGATTTTAAGGCATGACACCAAAAATGAGGTAGATCCAAGTCTTGGGTGGGCCACATTTCACAAAAAACGTGTTGGTAATACCCAACGTGAAAGACTATCCACGTTTCCATGTTTCTTTCACATACCATAATATGGACAATACCAAGTTTGCCCTTTTCTTTGGTTTTGACTTCAACCGTCCATAGCTATCTCGTTTACCATCAGTTTTAGGTGAAACTTCACCTAGGCCTGTCATTTTTCACGTTCTTTCTACGGGTTAATTTTGGACCTTGATGTCTTACAGATAACCAAGATTCACTTTTAGTGGTTCATCACACTCCATGATCCAAAATGACATTTGTACACGTCCAATAGAAAATTTGACTGATAGCCTTCGTACTGATCCAATGATCTTTGAAATGATCGGTTCAATTTGTTATTTGGATGGCCCATTTGGCGGATATAATTTTGATGGATGGCCATATGAAAGGCTAATTTTTTTCTAATTAAACAGTTATGATCTTAAGCCCAAATAGGAGTTATTGTACGGTTGGTTTCTTTAATAGATACTCGTAACATGGTTTTTGGGCAACCTTTTAGTAAGGCACATACATGGTCAGACTTTGGTGACTTGTCTACTCATGAACTTTCAACATTTCACAATTTAAACAATAGGTTAAGCATAACTACGTATGATAAATAAGATGATCGGATCAGAATGTTAAATTGATTTGTGTATGAGCGGCTATGGAGACCAAGGGGTTTAGTTTACTATGATCGGCTTGTCCAAATTCAAAGTGGACGGTCAGATACCTTTACCTAGTGATAAATAATTAATTGAACGGCTGGTTTTGATGAATAAGTGAGAACTTCAGGGTAATTGATGGTTCGTCTTGGGAATCAACGGGTTGATGGATTTATATATGCATATACTTGAGCTAATGTAGTGTGCGTACTCACATGCATATCCACACGCACCCAAAATCTTAGGTCATTACATTCTACCCTCCTTAAAGGAATTTCATCCCGAAATTCAAAAACTTCCACGATGTTTGGGGATGAGGATACCTCGATTTACATAAATCCATAATTCCTCTATGTTCCTCTTAAAGTAACCCTATATGTAATAATATGCATAACTTAGAACTCGGGTTCTTACAATCTACCCCCCTTAAAGAATCTCATCCTCGAGATTAGAGTACATATGTATCAGTCTTCAATTATCATAAGTTAGAAGGAAGAATCATACAAACAACAATTTTTTTTTTAGTACTCTTCAAAATATCGGATCATCCAAATATCCATACAAGATTTAAAATTTTCAATAATTGGGTGATTCATTATTTAATTTAAGTCTGATTTCCCCTTTCATATACTTGTTTGACGAATGTTGTACAAAAATCGGATGGCTAGACAGGTAGTTACTCTAAGATTTAATTCTTCCAAACTATACATTCAAACGATCTAAAATTTGGAACAGATGTAACTGGCTTCAAGGTGTATCATCAGAAAACTTTTCAGCTTAAAATATCTAATAATTCTTAGGTTTTCTCCTTGATAAAGGTAGTAATATGTTGCTGTCTAGCAGCAGATTTTACGTTTCTCAGTCTACTACTAGAATATCTAGAACTTTTCTACAATTCCGTTTATTTTAAAATTTTGTAGGGATATCAATGGGTATGTTACTGACCTTCAGAAAAAATTTTAAAAATTTTTAGACTTGTATTATGTCATGTGTGATCATAGGTATGAATCTGGTCCACAATTTCACTCCTATAAGTGAAAATTAAGGAAAATTTCAAAAATATCGATTTTTGGTCAATCTGCTTGTTGTGATTTCGTGGGAATGTCTTTATGACCCTAAGAAAGATCACAAAGGTTAACATTTTAATTTTCAAAATTTTTGATTAAGTAAAAGGTTTACTAAGGTGGGAATTCACCTCCCACGGTACTTAGATACATGTGTCTAAATTCAATGGCTATCCTAAAAGTATTTGGGAGCCTATGTTTAGAGTTTCTACATTCATGAAGCCACCCTATATCCTAAAACTTTATTGGACCGTTTTCCCAAGGCATAGTTTATCTCATTCCTACTCTCTGATACCAACTATAACGCCCCCAAAATTCGACACTCAAGTATATAACTTAAATCTCGAAATCAATGGTGTTATGTAAATAATGAATGAACTCATCACATTCTCAACTGATACTTTTCTCTTTTCCATTCACATGGTACCAAAAATATAAAATCAAAATAAACCAAACTTAAAATATTAAATCATAATTCCATGAGTTCACTACATTATCCTGAACTATCTAAACTAATGGCCATCTAATGGGCCTCATTACATCAATACTTTCAAACTAAAATCAAAAGAAATAAATTCTCAAAAATCTTCTAGAGTATTTCCTCATCTGGAATCGCTTCCTCGAACTCTTCTAAACCATCACCTGTCACTACGGTTAATCGCATAACACTGCGTCAGCTATAAAAGCCGGTGAGCATTCTCATATAGTTTAACACATGTAATTCGATATAGAAAATTCACTTGATCATTAAATTACAAATCATTACAAATCCAATGACAATTTTATCGAACCAAAATCTCTTAAACATGCACGTGATGCATAGTATGCAAGTATGCCTCAACAATCTCAGTACAGTTATCAGTAGAACATCCAAGGCCAGTTTATAGTCGGGCCTACACTGTTTCATAACTGTAGAGTTGGTCTCTTATACACACCAGGGAACTCACCCAACCTGCTAAAATCATCTGATATCCACCGGGTACGCTAGTATGGTATCTTGCACACACTAGGTAGCTCAACCAACCCGTCCACAATCGATGGACTATCAAAAGGGTATATTGCACACACAGGGCGCTCAACAAGGGACTGTTGCACACACTTGGGCACTCACCCAAACAATCATCAATGGGCCTATTGCACACACCAGGGTGCTCACCCTACGGTAATAACTGGAGTTCACAATCGTGTTATGCATGAATCAAATCAATATTCCAAACATCTTTTCAGGATAATTCAAAATAGGCTCACACATGTACAACCTTATCCGGTATTAATTCATATGAAAAACACAATTTGTAGAGAATTCTACATAGCATCAATATAATTCATAAATCCAATCATAGAAAACAATTCAAACCTCTAAACCAAGAAATCTAAATATAAATAAAAATTTCAAAACTCGAAACACATAGTGAAAAATATATGAGAAAGAAACTCACAGTCCCTTCTTCTTCTCTCTTTCTTTCTTCCTTTCCTTCTTGTTTTCCTTTCTTTTCCTTTTCTTTCTCTTTCTTCTTCTTCTTCTCTGTGCTACTAGAACGTTGCTCCAGCAACGTGAATCCCCCCCTTGAAATCTCTCTCTCTACAAAACCTCTCTCTACTCGCACTCACTCTCTCTCTTACGTCTCCCTCGCTCTCTCTCTACGTTTTACTAGGGAGGGAAGAGATAACTACGGCTCTTATAGCACACTAATACGCCAGAGATAGCGTTTTACGGATGGAAGATCCGGACGGACGTGGTTGAGTTTGAGTGGGAGAAGGAAATATCAAGATTTCAAATCTCCCTCTACATCAGCACTTGGCATCATGTAAACCATTAAAACTGTCGGTGGGGTCCACGAAAGCAATCCCTTAAAATTTCAGGGACTCATGGGTAGGATCGGTCCCGATCTTGAGCGTTTTATTTCGTTAAGTTCAAGGTATAATCGGATTGTGCAGTCCACTCGGGCTTCTAATTACAAAACTAAATTCTTTCCTTAGTAGTCCCAAGAGGGGGCTACATAATGGACGGAATAGATTTCCAGATGGGGTCCACCGTGATGGATGGTGTGGACCGTCCGGCGAACAGCGGGTGCTACTGTCGTAGCGGGCGGAAAGAAGAAGACGCTGTGTCTTCGTAATACGCGGTCAACGTGTCTTGACCGGTCGGTCCTTGTGCACGTACTGCACGTGGGTCCCATCGTGATGTATGTGTAAAATCCACACCACTCATCAGTTAGGCCACATGATTTTAAGGCATGACACAAAAAATGAGGTAGATCCAAGTCTTGGGTGGGCCACACTTCACAAAAAACGTGTTGGTAATACCCAATGTGAAAGACTGTCCACGTTTCCATGTTTCTTTCACATACCATAATATGGACAATACCAAGTTTGCCCTTTTCTTTGGTTTTGACTTCAACCATCCATAGCGATCTCGTTTACCATCAATTTTAGGTGAAACTTCACCAAGGCCTGTCATTTTTCACGTTCTTTCTACGGGTTAATTTTAGGCCTTGATCTCTTACAGATAACCAAGATGCACTTTCAGTGGTTCATCACACTCCATGATCCAAAATGACATTTGTACACGTCCAATAAAAAATTTGACCGATAGCCTTCGTACTGATCCAATGATCTTTGAAATGATCGGTTCAATTTGTTATTTGGATGGCCCATTTGCCGGATACAATTTTGATGGATGGTCATATGAAAGGCTAATTTTTTTCTAATTAAACGGTTATGATCTTAAGCCCAAATAGGAGTTATTGTACGGTCAGTTTCTTTAATAGATACTTGTAACATAGTTTTTGGGCAACCTTCTGGTAAGGCACATACATGGTCAGACTTTGGTAACTTGTCTACTCATGAACTTTCATCATTTCACAATTTTAACAATAGGTTAAGCATAAATACGTATGATAAACAAGATGATCGGATCAGAATGTTAAATTGATTTGTGTATGAGCGGCTATGGAGACCAAGGGGATTAGTTTACTATGATCAACTTATCCAAATTCGAAGTGGACGATCAGATACCTTTACCTAGTGATGAATATTAATTGAACGGCTGGTTTTGATGAATAAGTGAGAACTTCAGGGTAATTGATGGTTCATCTTGGGAATTAACGGGTTGATGGATTTATATATGCAAATACTTGAGCCAATGTAGTGTGCGTACTCACATGCATATCCACATGCACCCAAAATCCTGGGTTATTACAAAGGCGCTCCATGGGATATCCGTGCGACCAGGGTTTCAACCGAGTTGTATATCTCAGTGTCATGACGCATCTCTATGGATGATATGGTTTTCAGAGATACACTCCACGGTGTCCACTTACTGCAACTAGGGCCAGTGATCGTCTCCGATGGGACGGGTGACTTGCTGGAAGGCACTCCATGGGGTCTTAGTGCGACTAGGGTTTCAACTGAGTCGTATATCTCAGTGTCATGATGCGTCTCTATGGACGATATGACTATGAGAGATACACTCCATGACATCCACTTACTGCAACCAGGGCCAGTGACCGTCTCCGTTGGGACGAGTGACTTACTGGAAGGCACTCATTACCTTAGCCACTCAACTGACGGATCCCGCCTTGGACAGTACGCACATCAACTGGTCTTAACGATGAAGTATTTCAGACGTTTTAGAACTCTTTGGTTACAGTTTTCGATGATAACCATAGTCCCCTTCGATTTAGTTTCGTAACTCGATCTGAGATGAAATAAATTCATGCAATGGATGCAAATGAGTACAGTACAAAGTAATTATGCTTTATGCATGCTCAAGAGAAGATTGCATTTATGCTAGATGTTCAGTGTATCAGACAAATTATGCATTTAATTTGATCAATCTGCTTCGTATATATCTTTGTGTCATCGATATTTTGCCCTCGCGTCTTTGAGATCGCGATTGATTTTATTTGGCATTAGTAGATTTTCGGGCCATCAGGGCACTTCCCAGGGCCTGTTTACGATCTGATCGGAGGATTTGGTGAATACCTGTCACGATCGTGTTTGGATTGGGGTTGATTATGTCCACAAGGGTCACAGTGCGATCGCATTTCGATTTGATTAGTGTAAGTCGATTTCTAAACCAATAGGGCACTTCCCAAGGCTGAAAATGACTAAGTAATGGGCATGCTGACCACTTAATTAAGGTATTTGGAGCTCCTGAGTTTGGATAACCTTGTTGCGGTGCATGATTATGATATATCATGTTATGGCGGAGAGAAGTCTCCCTCTCGGGTTCGGTCAAATTCCGCCCGATTCCTCTCGATTTAGGCCGTTTCCTGCTCTTTCGGAAGGGTTTTCGTGGTTTGCAATATTGGCTAAGTGCCTTTTTGATCAAATTGCTGATCTGGCCCATTTATCATTGACCGTTGGTGAATCTAGTCCAGGGGATGGATAGAGGACATAGATGTGTGTCCAGGAGGATCGGTTTGATCGAAAATCGATTTAGATCGAAGGCGGGCCACATCATGGGAGATCTCACACCCCAACCAGCGTCTGGGCGCACCTATAGGATGTGGGCGCATGTGGCTGAGGTGGGCGCATGTGCCCTCTCCCTCAAGCGCATGCGATGAGAAGAAAAGGAAGGAGAGAGAGGATGGATGGGAGGTGAGCGCATGTGCCTCTCCCGGGCACATGAGGCCTGCATGGTCGCTTGTCACTATGCCACTTAGTGCATTTTTGCACATTTCCCCTCCAAAGTATGGGCGCATGTTAATGCGACTTTGGAGAAATTTGAATCTTCTCCTTCCGGTGGGAGAAATCCCTTTCCGGCGATGGCATCCGACGAGGCATGGGCGCATGTGAATAGCCCATGGAGGATTCCGGCAAGGATTTTTACCTTGTTCTGACGATCCTTTCTGGAAAATGAAGCCTCTCCCTTGATTTAGAAGTGAGTGGGGTATTTATAGTATGTTAATCGGGTATCGGGTACCGGGCGCATGTTATCTGCAAAAGGGAGGGCATGCGCATGCATTTGGAGAGAGGAATCATGCGCATGTCATGGGGATCATGCGCATGTCACCATGCATCAGACGCATGTGGCTTGGTGTGGGCGCATGTGCCCCTGGTATGGGCGCATGTGGCCTCTGTGGTGGGCGCATGTTGCCCCACTTCTTATATTTTCATGATTTTTTTGTATTTTTATTTTATTTAGAATATTGAAAAGGGAGAGAGAGCGCTCTCATGCGCATGTGGTGAGAGGGCAAATGCATGTCTTCTCATGGCATCCGCATGTGGAGAGAGAGTGGGCGAATGCATGTTCCATCACTTAGAATATTTCAGGTTTTAGGCTCCGACGGGCGACCTCTAGAGGGGGGCTACCTTTTCGGAGACCGAGGTCACTGACGCCAAGCCGCTTTTAGGCCATAATCGACCTCCTAAATGAACGGGGTGGGGTACCGATGGTCATCTGCTGTGAATTTTGGTAGTTCCTTCCCAATTTGGACCCTCCTTATCAGCTCTTTGCATAGGAATATTGTTCTGAAAAGCGCGCACGTAGAAATATGCACCACAAGGACTTTAAACTTGCTACTTAAGGTTTTTCGGGCATTCTGGATCATTTGGCGGCCATCCGAATGTCTGATTCTACTCTAAAATGGTACCTGTAGGCTTTCGGACCCTTTTGGTCAGCTCCAGACGGGCAAAACTCATTTGGAAGTGCGCAGGTAAAGATATGCATCGCACGACTTCGACACTTGCAAGTTAAGGGTTTTAGGGCATTCCGGATCATTTGGCGGTAATCCGCATGTTTGATTCCGTCCCGAAATAGCGTTCGTAGGTTTTGGTCACGACCGCGCGTGTTAGCTTGCACTGGCATTTTCTGAGTATTTCGGGTCTCAAAATTAGTCCAAATCGTGGTAGATGGATTGCTGAATACTATTTTATAATGGGTGCAAATTTGAGCCCCAACAAGTGCCCCCCCGGTGCACTGTGATGGATGCTTACTTCAGGCCAGTGCGGTGCACCGGTCCCCAAGCGCAAGTATAAATACCGGACTCACTGAGTCATTTGGTCATTTCCGAATCAAGAAAATGAAAATTTAAGAGGTAAGAGAACTTCTCATGAGGGAGTAGGTGCATGTGGTTCTCCCATTGGCGCATGTGCCGTCTAACTGATAATGGGAGCATGGGATTTAACTCCCAAGCGCGTACCTTTCGCTCTAAGCGCATGTGGAGATAGCTTAGGCGCATGTGGGAACATGTTAAGAGCTAGGCGCATGTGGAAGTGTTATGGGGCTAAGCGCATGTACCCACGACACAAATGCATGTGTGGAAACCTCTCATAATGCAGGTGCATGTGAGCTTCTCTTTGGTGAAGTGAATATGGGCGCACATGGGGTCACATGCTACGAACATATACCTCCATTTACATAGAATGGGCTGGGGCATTGGCTTGGGTGCATGTAACTCCACTACTTAGTGAAATTTTCTGAATTCTGGCATTTTCCATCGCCCTTGGTGAAAACTCATGCATCTGGCCCTGTTCTCGACCGAATTCGATGTCGTTTGTGGCTGTCTCCTCAATGCTAAAATATGATTGGGACGTAGTGCTCAGGGCTCATAATATGTTACTTATGTTAGTCTTTTATGGCTCGCAACTGCTCCTTTAAACGGTTCTATGATGTGCACTTCCGAGCGGGCGCGCATGCATCATTTGGGGTTAGTGCGAATTCACACGCACTCCGGGTATACATGTAGGGCTGCTACTGTATTTGCTGCGCTATGATATGTGCGCGCTTATTTGTCGGATGTGCGCTCGAATTCCACTATTTCCATATTGTTGTGGGTCATGACTTTATGCATGTATTTACTGACGTGTTTTGTGTGTGAAATCTGTGATTGAATGATGCGGTGCTTACCTTATTACGTTGCCTGTTGCATGCGCTGGTCTTCTGTTTGATGCACTTTTGTTTGTGTATTGCAATGAATCATGGCAACACCAGCAGGTTCTTCTGACGAAGCTTCCAAGTCGCAAGTTTTCAGCTCTTCGTCTATACGACGCGGGAAGAAGAGGGTGACTGGAGATACTGCTAACCCGTCTTCGGTAGAGTGTCGTTCGCAATCCTTTGAGACAATCGAATCCGAAGTGAAGGATTTCTTTGATCGAATTAAGCAGCTCTCCCATGAAGTATTATTGCGTATCTATGTGGATAAAACCACATCTGAACCTCCAACGCAAGGGATTGAAAGGGAATGGTCTGCCTGGTATCGTTAGTTCACTGATGCCGCCAATGTTGTTGAGGTAGATCCTTCTAGTGTGCGCGGCTGACATTTCGAGGATGATCAGGAAGGTCAGAAGAAGAAGAGACGAAATCGAGGTAAGAAGCCGGCTGAGGAAGTTGACCAGGCGGAGCAATCGCCACAGCTCGTTGATCCGAAGAATGAGCGGATGAAGATCGACTGGAATAGAAATAAGATCATTACAACATGCGGTTTCTCCATCGTCAACCCTTATACCGACCGAGTCATCTTGCATGAAAAATCTCTTACGAGGCACAGGCCCTTCCCGAGCATCGAACCATCCAACGTTCAAGGCCCTTTTCAGTTCTAAGGAGTCGAGAGGTGGACATCTGCCCCCGAGCAGTTGTTAACTACCATACTGGTCGAGGATGGGAGAGAACAATGGGCAGGTTTCCCGAGAGAAATGGTTTTTCTTACGCCTACTTGTGATCCTCACACTCCTTCTCCAGTCCATTATTTTGAGACAGTGCAGCAAAGGTTTCGACACATGGACAAGACGATGATGTGGGCGACGAAGAGCTTTCGTACGTGGGGTCATTTGAACGAGCGAGTTGGTTATGAGCCGTGGGCAAAAGAGATTTTAATCCGTCATGAGAGGATTTTAAAACAAGTCGGCCTTTATCAGGCTATCGATGCAACCTCCGAACATTTCTCTCGAGATCCAACAATTCTTCGAAGTTTCTTGAACTACTGGTCTTCCACTACCAATTCATTCCACTTTCCATATGGAGAGATGAGCATAACCTTATGGGATCTTCGGATGATGGCTGGGTTGTTTGTGATAGGAGAATATTATCAGGAATATGTTCCAACTGATGAATAGCTGTCTTCGTTTCGGCTCAAAAGTCCTCGAGATGCTTATCATTCAAAGGCTTGTCTAGAGCTATTTGTTGAGTTGTCGCAGTTCGACAATATTACGAAGATTCACTATGATGATTGGTTGATCTACTTCCGCCAGAGGATGAAGTAATACTTCTTTCGATGCCTTCTTTTGTACTTCGTGCTCTACCTACTTTAATTTCTTTATTTCTGACATGGGCACTTCTTTGTCCTTGTAGCATTAATTACGAAGAGTATGAGATCTTACCCGAAGACTAGGCTTTAATGAGGGAAAGTTTTGAACCAAAGTTTTCCAATCTGAATGAGCTTACACCGTCTTGTGAACTGCCAGGATTTTTATCATACTGGTTGTCGGCAGTTATGTTGCCTAGCTCCAAGAGTGCTGATGGTGTCAGGGTTTCTTGCTTCGTGGTGGCGGGAGCTCTTGTAAATGGTCGTCAATTTTCTCTAGCACCGCCGGTGTTATGCAGTTTATATAGGGCTTTTGGCAATATTCCGAGTAACAAAGATCAACCCTGGCGAGGGATGAACGCAGCTTATTGCCCATGGCATTTCTTCTGCGGATGGTTGGGCATATATTTTCTGTGGACATATGGAGTGGATCTCTTCCAGTATCTCCACGCCGATCACGCACCTCCTTATCGCTATAGAAAACTTAACATGATAACGCAGTCGTTTGATTGGATAACTTCCAAAATTGGCAGTTAGGCGGAGATTTGTTTCTACCACTTTCCTATTTCTGATGCCGGGGAAGATAGAGAAGTCGTTGACGATGAACATTCTGTGGATACCACTGATAGGGAATTTCTGATGTCTATTCATACTGCCTCACTTCCGCTAGCTGTGAGAAGGAATAGAGTTCTGGCGAGAACCTTATTACCCTAGTAGGTTTGCCAGGCAATTTGGGTACGATCAGGGTGTTCCGATGACGTTATCAGATGTAACTAAAGTATAGCGGGCGTACGACACAGGTCCTGCTCATTGGGAGTGGATATGGCATCAACTTTTGATGATGCAAACAGGCGCGAGGTTCATGCTTCCCGGCCTCTATCGGAAGACTAGCGGTCCTTATAGCTGGTTGAGATGGTGGGCGCATCAGTATGCTCTGGTTCGGAACAAAAGATCTATTGACGATCCACTTTATATTCCTCCTCCGGGGCTGACAGAGGTCCTCGCTGACGGATTAGGTTATTATAGAGAGCAGGTTGAAGAGTATTTATCATCGAGCATTAGGCATAAGACTTCCCTAAGTGTGTCAATTGACCATCGTAAGGAGGATACTGCGTTGGATGGCTGGCATACTTTTGGGATACCTTTAGCGAAATGGTCTCAAGAAGCCGGGTTCACACGTCTTCTGGTGGTTGAAGGTGAAAAGGGTGCCGGTCGATTAATTAGTGAAGATGACCCGAAGATGACTAAGCCGACGACTACAATATCAGACCATGCGAGCGTGAGAGAGCAGGCTGAGCCGATTGGAGAGGATAATCTGCAAGGGTCCACTATGTCAGGGAATGACACGACTGTGTCTATGGCCCCTAGTGCTTCCAGTGTTGAGGGTATGGCGGAGTCGCCGGCGGTAATTGAAATGATCGATACTGATAACGATACTACTGAACTTCTGGATGTGACCTCGACACCACTGACTGAGATTATTGAGCCATTCCCTGATGCGACAATACATACTGCAAATTCCTCGGAACCTGTCGTCGACCCATCTTTCGGTATAGTTCTTTCATAGTTCCTTGCTGTGTTCTTTTTTTATACTTGTCATTTCATTGCATACTCGCTCTGTTCTTTTTGTTGTAGATACTGTCAGTTCTGAGGCGGCTGCCCACGGAGCATTCGACGTTCCTTGTTTTGATCATTTAGACTGTTTCGGACAGAGCATACTGAGGGGTCTACTATCTAACATTTCAACGGCGTTGGCTGAACCAAGCGAGTGGCATACACTAAGAGCGGGGGTGAAGGCATTGGAAGCTTGTGCAGGAGTAATCGGGCCTGAAGTATCCAAAATAGTCTGTCGCGTTTCTTCTTTCGAGGATTCTGTTGCGCAGGTTATTATGACTGAACAGATTGAACCTGACCTTACGGCTGAAGAGAAATGGCGAGTGTTTTCTTCTTTGTGGCCTGTCGTAGAGCAGCGAGAACATTCGGCAGTTAATGCTAGAACAACCTTAGAAGATAGTGAGACTCAACGTCGTGGGTGTATTAATCATCTTGCTGATGTCAAATCTGAGATCGTGCAGCTACAAGCAGAAGAAACGACCATAAATCTTGAGGTTGCCCACCTTGATCTTGTCGTTAATCAGAACCGTGCCGAGGTCGCACAACTCGAGAGTGAAGGAGAGGCGGCATGCAAGCAAATGGAAGATTTAGAAATCGAACTTTGTGATATTCCGAACCCTGCACTGACACTAACAGAGGGAAAGGCCACCATGGAGGCAACACGAAAAGATGTGATGAAGTTCATAACAGGGTGTCTGGAGAAGCTGTAATTCTGTTCTTTAGCTTTTTACGGTCATTGTCAGACAAAAGTGGTATCAAATAGTTGTCCTGAATACCTAACTGTCACTTGTATCCGATGTACTCGACATCGGAAATTGTTAACTGCATGCTTCATGATCTAAAATAATGACAATGATTCTTTTGCTAAACCACTACTTGGTGTTATGTGTTTGAGACTAGTATGCATAAAATGATGTATTATGTATGAGTTTAATGTAAACGGAGTATATCAAAGCATAAAAATGGAAGAACCCATAGGAATAATACTTCCCTTTTCACTTAACCTGTGTACCCTTGGGTCATCGCTTTTGAGAGACGTTCGTGTCATAAGTCCAAAACTTTCTTTTAGCTCCATGTTTTTAGGTTTATATGTTCTCCTTCCTGGCCTGCCCCCAGTCATTCCTTTCTGCAGACTTGAGATTTTGATAATATATTAGGGCTTGCCCCCAGTCACCTTCTTCTTATAAACTCGAGTTTCTTATAATATATTGGGGCTTGCCCCCAGTGCTTCTGGCTCGTCACTTTGTAAGACCACTTCATTTTAATAAGATAGATCTTGTGCCTTAGGAATCCGTGCCGAATACCCGTCCGATCATAATCTTTAATTGCATATTCTTATCGCAAAATTCTTCATAAGAGGAAGTTGTCGATATTTTCAAGGTGAAGTGATACATAATAGAATGCCCTAATCATCTTCATATAAGGTCGTATGTATATATATATATATATATATATATATATATATATATATATATATATATATATATATATATATATATATATAGTAGATTCCCAACCGTGACTTATCTTCATATACAGTATAAGAATAATGCGATAATGATCGGGGATTCATGACATAATATGAAAGCTGGATATAGATAGCGATGTTCCGATTATCTTATAAAACATTGTTCATAAGTATAAGAGATTGATAATAATAGAGTATCCCGGCTGTCTTCATGTAGAACCACATATACATATATATGAGAATCCATCAATTCTGAAGTATTCTTCTATTAATCAGAGGAATGTCAAAATACCAGGATACTTAATATAAGAACCTGTAACGAAGATACCATAATATGGGGATGTCGTGATTCGCGTAGACTTTCTATAAGATATTCTCTCTTGATTGGACCGGTCTGATGAGTATATAATAAGTCGGTTGATGATTCGTGGAGTCGATTCTTTAATATTCTCCGACTATGGTACCTATCATTAAGAAGAGCTCTATGAACATTTTATATTCATATGCATAACAGTATGATGTGAGTGAACATGTAAACAAGTATGAAGCACAACATACAGATGAAGCGGACGCATGAGGGAATATAAGTATATCCATATCTACTTTATAAACCGTCAGAACTATTTGTAAGCGCTCACGATTATTAAAGTAAAATCCCCCAGAAACTAGGAAGACCATAGTGGCTGCTATTTGTATAGCTTTGATGGTTGATTCTTTTCTATCTTTCTGTCTTTCTCTCTTTCTGCACAGTCATACACACATTAGAAAACCCTGCACCTCTGAAAGGAGAGAAGATGCGTCCTTACCAATTGCGATATGGCTCAATGATCGACAAAAGCATATAAGTACGAATCATAAGCATCCCATGCAATATTTTGAAATTCTTTTAGAAAACTTTTGCTTTAAAGATGAAGGGAAGAACGTTCTTGTTGAGAGTCGGGCGCCGAACATTTCTCCCAGCGGAACTTTCTTATGTATACATCTGTGTTTGCGAATGATTTATCATAGAATGTCTATTTACTCATAAATAACCAGAGATTCTGGTATCGTTCGATCCCCAGCAGAGTTGCCAGTTTGTTAGAGCTTAGAAAAATCAAACTGCTCGTCAGCAGTCTTTTTCCTGTGTTTCATTATTCTGGGGGAATTCTGAGTATAGAGACATTCATAGACAATCATAAGCAATCACAACGTATACCCGAGAAAGTACCGTGAGGTGAATTTTATTCTAGAGATTGCGAGATCTTTTACATTCCGGGCTGTGAACTGGTCACGAACCTTCAATTACATTAACGGATGATCACCCTTGATTAAAAGGCAAAAGTAAATGCATGCATATATCATAAATGAATTAAATAAAACATTAAAAGAGCATAAATATAAATAAAGCACAACATCGACAACACAGAGATTTTTACGTGGAAACCCTTACGAGAGAAAATCACGGCACAAAGCGACAAAATTCCACTATGAATTGTAGTTATACAATAGATGAAATATTAAAGGGATGAAGCTCGGATAGATTGAGCAAGTAGTTTAAATCGTAAGGGATTATAGTCTCGAGTTCATGGTCACCGAGACCAAGTCTAGGATACCTTATAGACCAAGCCATCATTAAGACCAGTTAGATGTTGGTCCCATACTCCTTTGGGCGTTGCTAGTTGAGTAGCAACCAGGATTTTAACCGAGTCGTGTATCTCAGGGTCATGATGCGTCTCTATAGACAATATGACTTTCAGGGATACACTCCACGGTTTTCCTTTAGTGCAACCAGGGTTTCAACGGAGTCATATATCTCAGTGTCATGACGCGTCTCTATGGACGATATGACTTTCAAAGATACACTCCACGACGTCCACTTACTGCAACCAAGGCCAATGACCGTCTCCGATGGGACGGGTGACTTGCTGGAAGGCACTCCATGGGGTCTTAGTGCGACTAGGGTTTCAACCGAGTTGTATATCTCAGTATCATGACGCGTCCCTATGGACGATATGACTTTCAGAGATACACTCCACAGCGTCCACTTACTGCAACCAAGGCCAGTGACAGTCTCCGATGGGACGGGTGACTTGTTGGAAGGCACTCCATGGGGTCTTCGTGCGACCAGGGTTTCAATTGAGTTGTATATCTCAGTGTTATGACGCGTCTCTATGGACGATATGACTTTCAGGGATACACTCCACGGTGTCCACTTACTGCAACCAGGGCCAGTGACCGTCTCCAATGGGACTGGTGACTTGCTGAAAGGCACTCCATGGGATCTTAGTGTGACCAGGGTTTCAACCGAGTCGTATATCTCAGTGTCATGACCCGTCTTTATGGACGATATGACTTTCAGGGATACACTCCACGGTGTCCACTTACTGCAACCAGGGCCAGTGACTGTCTCCTGATGGGACGGGTGACTTGCTGGAAGGCACTCCATGGGGTCTTCGTGTGACCAGGGTTTCAACCGAGTCGTATATCTCAGTGTCATGACGCGTCTCTATGGATGATATGTCTTTCAGGGATACACTCCACGGTGTCCACTTACTGCAACCAAGGCCAGTGACCGTCTCCGATGGGACGGGTGACTTGCTGGAAGGCACTCCATGGGATCTCCGTGCGACCAGGGTTTCAACCGAGTCGTATATCTCAGTGTCATGACGTATCTCTATGGACGATATGACTTTCAGAGATACACTCCACGACATCCACTTACTGCAACCAGGGCCAGTGACCGTCTCCGATGGGATGGGTGACTTGCTGGAAGGCACTGCATGGGATCTCCGTGCGACCAGGGTTTCAACCGAGTCGTATATATCAGTGTCATGACGCGTCTCTATGGATGATATGACTTTCAGAGATACACTCCACGGCATCCACTTAATGCAACCAGGGCCAGTGACCGTCTCCGATGGGATGGGTGACTTGCTGGAAGGCACTCCATGGGATCTCCGTGCGACCAGGGTTTCAACCGAGTCGTATATCTCAGTGTCATGACGCGTCTCTATGGAGGATATGACTTTCAGAGATACACTCCACTGACGTCCACTTACTGCAACCAGGGCCAGTGACCGTCTCCGTTGGGATGGGTGACTTGCTGGATGACACTCATTACCTTAGCCACTCAACTGACGGATCCCGCCTTGGACAGGACGCACATCAACTGGTTTTAACGATGAAGTATTTCAGACGTTTAAAACTCTTTGGTTATAGTTTTCGATGATAACCATAGTCCCCTTCGATTTAGTTTCGTAACTCAATCCGAGATGAAATAAATTCAAGCAATGGATGAAAATGAGTACAGTACAAAGTAACTATGCTTTATGCATGCTCAAGAGAAGATTGCATTTATGCTAGATGTTCAGTGTATCGGACAAATTATGCATTTAATTTGATCAATCTGCTTCGTATATATCTTTGTGTCATTGATATTTTGCCCTCGCGTCTTTGAGATTACGATTGATTTCATTTGGCATTAGTAGATTTTTGGGCAATTAGGGTACTTTCCAAGGCCTGTTTATGATCTGATCGGAGGATTTGGTGAATACCTGTCACGATCGTCTTTGAATAGGTGTAGATTATGTCAACGAGGGTCGCAATGCGATCGCATTTCAATTTGTTTAGTGTTAGTCAATTTCTGAGCCAACAGGGCACTTCCCAGGGCTGAAAACGACTAAGTAGTGGGCCTACTGACCACTTAATTAAGGTATTTGGGGCTCCTGAGTTTGGATAACCTTGTTGCGGTGCATGATTATGATATATCATGTTATGGCGAAGAGAAGTCTCCCTCTCGGGTTCGGTCAAATTCCGCCCGATTCCTCTCGATTTAGGCCGTTTCCTGCTCTTTCGGAAGGGTTTTCGTGGTTTGCAATGTTGGCTAAGTGCCTTTTTGATCAAATTGCTGATCTGACCATTTATCATTGACCGTTGGTGAATCCGGTTCGGGGGATGGATAGAGGACATAGATGTGTGTCCAGGAGGATCAGTTTGATCGAAAACCGATTTAGATCGAAGGCGGGCCACATCATGGGAGATCTCACTCCCCAACCAGCGTCTGGGCGCACTTGCTATGGGATGTGGGCGCATGTGGCTGAGGTGGGCGCATGTGCCCTCTCCCTCAAGTGCATGCGATGAGAAGAAAAGGAAGGAGAGAGAGAGGATGGATGGGAGGTGAGCGCATGTGCCTCTCCCGGGCACATGAGGCCTGCATGGGCTCATGTCACTATGCCCCTTAGTGCATTTTTGCACATTTCCCCTCAAAAGTATGGACGCATGTTAATGCGACTTTGGAGAAATTTTAATCTTCTCCTTCCGGTGGGAGAAATCCCTTTCCGGCGATTGCATCCGACGAGGTATGGGCGCATGTGAATAGCCCATGGAGGATTCCGACAAGGATTTTTACCTTGTTCTGATGATCCTTTCCAGAAAATGAAGCCTCTCTCCCTTGATTTAGAAGTGAGTGGGGTATTTATAGTATGTTAATCGGGTATCGGGTATCGGGCTCATGTTGTCTGCAAAAGGGAGGGCATGCGCATGCATTTGGAGAGAGGAGTCATGCGCATGTCATGGGGATCATGTGCATGTCACCACGCATCAGGCGCATGTGGCTTGGTGTGGGCGCATGTGCCCCTGGTATGGGCGCATGTGGCCTCTGTGGTGGGCGCATGTTGCCCCACTTCTTATATTTTCATGATTTTTTTGTATTTTTATTTTATTTAGAATATTGAAAAGGGAGAGAGAGCGCTCTCATGCGCATGTGGTGAGAGGGCAAATGCATGTCTTCTCATGGCATCCACATGTGGAGAGAGTGGGAGAATGCATATTTCAGGTTTTAGGCTCCGACGGGCGACCTCTAGAGGGGGGCTACCTTTTTGGAGATCGAGGTCACTGACGCCAAGCCGCTTTTAGGCTATGATCGACCTCCTGAATGAATGGGGTGGGGTACCGATGGTCATCTGCTGTGAATTTTGGTAGTTCCTTCCCAATTTAGACCCTCCCGATCAGCTCTTTGCATAGGAATATTGTTCTGGGAAGCGTGCACATAGAAATATATACCGCAAGGACTTCAAACTTCATACTTAAGGTTTTTCGGGCATTCTGGATCATTTGGCAGCCATCTGAATGTCTGATCCACTCTAAAATGGTACCTGTAGGCTTTCGGGCCCTTTGGGTCAGCTCCAAACTGGTAAAATGCATTTAGAAGTGCGCGGGTAAAGATATGCATTGCCTACTTGGACACTTGCAGATTAAGGGTTTTAGGGCATTCCGGATCATTTGGCGGTAATCCGCATGTCCGATTCCGCCCCGAAATAGCGTTCGTAGGCTTTGGTCACGACCGCGCGTGTTAGCTTGCACTGGCATTTTCTGAGTATTTCGGGTCTCGAAATCAGTCCAAATCGTCGTAGATGGATCGCTGAATACTATTTTATAATGGGTGCAAATTTGAGCCCCAACAAGTTCATGGTCGTATAGACCTTTATTTTCTTGTTATGGACTGAACTACATTTATTAGACATGCCAGATGTCTATGTCCCATTTTCTTTCAGATTGTCCGGGTTGAGAGACTGTCAGGATTCGAGTGGTGCAACTCTGGGCCTGCGCCTGTTACTGTGGACAGGTGACCACTAGAATACACGATCCTCGAATGTTGGTCGGCATAACCCAAGGCCTGCGCACATATTTTTATGACGGGTGACCTTAGGAGAGCACTCTGCAACGTTCCTGAACGAGGTTTTTGATCGAGTGGTGCAACTCTGGGCCCGCACCTGTTACTGTGAATAGGTGATCGCTGGAATACACGAACATCAAAATGTTGGTCGGCATAACCTAAAGCCCATGCCTGTTACTATGAACAGGTGACCTTAGGAAAGCAATCCACAACCACCTCATTAGCTCAACCGACGGACCTGTTGTCGATGGGTAGGGCATCGACTGTCTTTTTCATAGTGGCAATCCATAACAGGATGTTTCAAGCTTAGTTTGAACTCTTTTTTTGTGGTTTCTCGTGGTAACCATAACCCCTTAGGTTTAGCCTCGGACCTTTATCCGGGATGAATGGAGCTTTGTATAGTAAAGTAAATGTGTTTCTTCTGGAGTCGGGCGACTCGTCTTCGAGAACATTCTTTCTTCTGAGTATTTTTCCAATTATCTGTTTGGGATCAAATAGGCTTTATCGAGCCAAGATCTTTTGAGGATGTCAATTCAATAGGCTGGATCGGCTGTTTCCGATGCTTGCAAATGTCTAAGTATGGAGTCCGATGGGTACCCACATATGCCAATTTCTTATGAATAATGGGGTCGGTGCCCCGTAAATGCTTAACTCGGCTGTTGGATGGCCTGAGCGCTTCAGCTTTGCCTCGGCGTCTTTGAGATCGCGGTTGATTTCATCTGGCATTAGTTAATTTTCAAGCCAACATGGCACTTCCCAAGGCTGAAAATGACTAAGTAGTGGACCTGTTTCCGGTCTAATCAGGGTATTCGGTGAATATTATTGATACCGTCTGTGAACAGGGGTGGATTATGTCCTCGAGGATCACTGTGCGATCGCGTTTCGATTTGCTTGGCGATAGTCGATTTTCGAGCCAACAGGGCTCTTCCTAGGGCTGAAAACGACCAAGTAGTGGACCTGTTTGTGGTCTGATCAGGGAAGTCAGTGAATATGATTGATGACCGTCTTTGAACAGGGGTGGATTATGTCCACGAGAATCACGGTGCGATCGCATTTCGATTCGCTTAGCATAGGTCGATTTCCGGGCCAACAGGGCACTTCTTAGGGCTGAGAATGGCTAAGTAGCGGGCCTGCCGACCGCTTGATTAGGGTATTCGAGAGTCCTGAGATTGGATAACCTTGTCGCGCTGCATGATTATGGTGTGTCATGTCATGTAGAAGAAAAGCTTCCCTCTCAGGCTCGGTCCAATTCCGCCCGATTTTCCTCGGTTTTGGCCGTTTTCGACCCTTTCGGAGGGATTTCCGGAGCTGCCAAATTGGCTAAGTGTTGGTCATTTTGGATCAAAACACTGATTTGGGCTATTTATCATTGACCGTTGGAGAATCTGATCCGGGGGATGGATAGATCTCATCGAGATGCATCTAGGAGAGGTGGTTTGATCGAAATCCGATCCCGGACGAAGGTGGGCCGCACGATCGAAGGCCCACCCCTCCAACCAGCGTCCAGGCACATGGAGGGGATGGTACAGGCGCATGTGGGGATGGTACAGGTGCATGCGGGGCTGGTACAGCTGTCAGGCGCATGTGGTTAGGAGATGGGCGCATGTCCTATCTCCCGAGCGCATGTGGGGCTTGTCTTCATGAAAAAAAGAGGGACGGAGAGTAATCCCAGCGCATGTGGTGGTGCACATGCGCCTGGTCCCAAATAGTGGGCGCATGTCCCTTTGGGACTTGGGGGGCGTTTGGTAAAACTTAAATTCACAACTTATCACTTAAAAATCCTATTTTCAGTGATTTTAGTAATTCAGACCGTTTGGTAATTAAAAAAATTTAAGTGCTTAATTGGAAAAATCACTTAAATTAAGTGGATTATTTTCAGCCATGACAACCTGACTTAAAACTTATAGCTGAATGCGGTAAGTGGTTCCTCTTTAAATTTTTAGATAAAAAGTAACAAAAGAATCCCTATTAACATTTAATAATGGCAAGGATTACCCTTCTTTGTTTACTTTCCTATCTATGACACCATCCCACGCAAGTACTTGAAGTCACCAAATTCTATAAGCCCGAGCATAATGTATGTATTATATCTACATGGTCTATCCATTTGGAGAGATCATTTTAAGGCATGAGCCCAAAAATGAGACAAGTCCAAACCTTAGGAGGACCATACCACTGAAAGCAATGGGGACAATGATGCCCACCATTGAAACCTTCTTAGGGCCCACCATGATGTTTATTTACCATCAACCCTGTTCATAAGAACATAAAGACCTAGATTAAGGGAAAACACAAATATTAGCTTGATTCAAAACTTTTGTGGCCGTAATAAGTTTTTAATGGTAGTTTTCAAACAAATTACCAAACAGATTTTTCAGTTCTTATAAGTACTTAAATTCAGCACTTTAAGTTCTAAGTACTTAAATTAATTTTCAGGCTTAATTTTTTAGTTTACCAAACAACACCTTGGTGGATTTCAGGATTTTTCGGTCAGAAAAGTCAGCGCATGTGCTAGGCAAGCCGACGCATGTGGGGGAAAAGCCGGCGCATGTTCCCAGCACTTAGAAAAAATTTAGGATTTCTCTCTGAATTTGGGATTCCGGCGAGGGAATCCACTCCGGCCAAGGCATCCGGCGAGGGGAAACAAAGCGGGCGCATGTGGTGCTTACATCGCTCTGAGGTTAGAGGGAAATGATCTCGTGCTGATGAATGAAATGACTCCGCTATTTATAGGGAGGTAATCGGGTTCGAGTTTGGCCCGACGGGTATTTCCCGGTGCATGTGGCAGAAACAAAGTCAAGCGCATGTGGCCAGAAAAAGTCAAGCGTATGTGCATGATCCGGGGGCATGTCCTTTTCCGACGCATTTTTCGGCGCTTTTCGAAAAAGTGTTTAAATCACTTCCTTTCATCAATAGGGTGTAGGCGCATGTGGTGGGAGGCCAGGCGCATGTCTTTGCTGGCGCTCTTCCCACTACTTGCCAGATTTTCAGGATTCTAGCACTTAGAAAATTTCAGGATTTCAGCTCCGACGGGAGACTTCCAAAGGACAGCTACCTTTTCTAGACATGCAGTCACTGTCGCCAAGCCACTTTTAGGCTAGGATTGACCTCCTGAATGAACGGGATGGGGTGTGGAAGTCTAGATGTTGCCAATTTTGGTACTTCCTTACTAATTTGGAGCCTCCGGGTCGGCTTGTCGTATAGGAACGTTGTTCCAGGGAGCGCGCACATAGAAATACGCATCGTAATGACTTCAAACTTGTTATTTAAGGGTTTTGGGGTACTCCGGATCATTTGGCGATGAAGCGCATGTCCAGTTCCACTCTGAAATGGTAGTTGTAGGCTTACGGATCCTTTTTGGTCAGCTCCGAGCAGGGATGAAACACATTTCGAGGTGCGCAGGTAAATATATGCACCGGATGACTTCAAAACTTGCAGGTTAAGGGTTTTAGAACATTCCAGACCATTTGGCGGTGAAGCGCATGTCCAGTTATGCTCTAAAATGCTGTTTACGGATTTTGGTCGCTATCGAGCGATTATGGTCGCACTGGTGTTTTCAGGGCTTTCCCAGGTCAAAACTGATCTAAATCATTGTCAATGGACCACGGGATGTTTTTTCACAATGGGTGCAAATTTGAGCCCCAACAGCGTGCTCATAGGTACATCCTCACACTCTAGTCGTACGTGTATAATCGAAGTCGATCGAAGGGTTTCATAGCAAAAGGGTACCTTGTAGAAGAGTGTCTAACATTTTGTTCGAGGTATTTCGATGGTGTCGAAATGAGGTTCGACCAACTGACACAAAATGAAGACTTTGGGGATCCTGTCTTCGGTCGACTAGTGGGGAGTGAACAGATGTTTACTCTAGATGACAGGTCATGTAGACAAGCACAACGATACATGCTCTTTAACTCTGAATCACTTATCCCATATTTCGAGTCAGAATGCAATTTTGTATTATTTTGTTACTACACTTTTTAGTTGGAATAACATATGTCAAGTTTACATATTCATTGAGCTCGAGACGTCCTATTCATATGTAGGGAACAAAAAAAAAAAAACTTAAGAAGAAAAATCGTCGGGTTACTCGTCATGAGATTAATAGGATGCATAGTCAACAGTTTGATAATTTACTTTTTAGGAAGTCACACAATTCGGACTGGGGAACCTTTTTTAAAGAAGTAAATATGTTAGCGGTCATAATACTGTTGCAAGCAACATGATCAAGAGTATAATGATTTATAATAGAAATACAACTCTAAACATGTATAATTACTAGCAAAGCTCCTCTTCAGTTGCCACCTCCCCCCCCCCCCCCATAAACTATCAATCCCTACAACATAAAACATAACAAACTTGTTTTGGTGAGACTTGATTTTTCTCCCCATTTTTATCAGCAATTGACAAACCAATTTCTCCCCCTTAATATTATACCAATTAAGTAAAGGGAGGTACACATAAGAGTGTCTCAGATATAACGATATAAGCATGTTAACTAGGAGAGTATAAGGGTGTATGAACATTAAACATGGAGCATGCATAGAACATGATCAACAAGAAAATATTTCTATCTTAACCATAAGTGATCATGCATAATTGCTCATTCTAAGATAAACATAAAAGCACAAATGACCATGGATATGATCATCCAAAATATTTAACTACAGAATCAAAATAAGCAAAATAGAGGCTCGAATCAAAGCTCCTCTTCTAAAGATACCAAAATAAGCAACCAAGGCTAAACTATCAAGGGCTAATGAGGCTCGAATCCACTAATATGCTTATATGCACAAAAAAGATGCTAAAATCCTTAAACTTTTCTATAAAATTCAGATTCTAGCTACCCTTATTAACTATTTCTAGTTTGTTCATCCTAAGGGTAACCTAATTCCCTCAATACCCTCATAAAATATAGCAATCGAGGAGGGGTTGAGAACTCCTTCTATTAGAAGGGATAGTGGTCGAGATCCTCTATTAGATTAGGGGGAAGAGCGAAAGTGGTGGAGACCATGAGAATTCTCACAGTGTTTGGTCCTTATCACTAATGGAGTCACTAGATTCAGATTTTGACTCATCCATGTCATCCCATGTTGCTGTCATAGCCTTCTTACCTTTAGGCTTAGGCTTTTCCAGACAATCCAGGGCAACATGACCATGATTATGAAGCCATAACATCATATAGATTTGTATTTGGATGATTTTCCTTTATATTTATCACCCTTCTGGTCCGTCTTGTCATAACTTCTCTCTCTCTTTCAAATTGAGGAATCTCTTAAATTTTTTATTTAATTTCTCTTCCTCATCATCCTCATCACTACTTTCGGAAGACTCACTCTCAATATTCTTTTGCCTATGTGAAGTCTTCAAAGCAATGTTTTTCTTCTTAGAGGGAGCCTTAAAGTGTAGTTCATGAGTTTATAGGGAACCTAAGTGTTCTTCTACCTTCATAGTGTCAATGTCTCTACATTCTTATAAGGTAATAACTTTAGAGCTAAATCTCTCCGGAAGGTACCTAAGGATTTTTCTATGAATTCTTCCATCCAGAACCATTTCTCCTAAACCATACATGGAGTTGTAGATATAGTTCAATCTAGCATAAAACTCCATAAAATATTTATCTTCACCCATTTTAATATTTTCAAATTGTTTGGTGAAGAGTTGTAATTTGAAATATTTGACGATACTTGTTCCTTCATGAGTGATCTCTAGGGTCTCCCAAGTTAATGTGTTAGTCCAACAATTACATATTCGATTGAATTCACTGGGTGAGACAGCACAAAATATTGCATTGAGACCCTTGACATTGTAGCCACAACGAGACCTTTCTACGTCACTCCAACTTGTCATAGGTTTAAGTTGAGTGGCTGCAACTCCATCTCGTTCCACCGTTTCCACCGGTGCGGTCCAACCTTGTTCAACCATGTGACATACCAAAGGGTCAAGGGACATTTAAAAATATCTGCATTCGAGCCTTCCAGTACGTATAATTTTATCTGTCAAAGTATAGTGGACGAGTGATAATGGTGCTCCCTTCTTGGGTAGGCATAATGCTCAAGTTCCGGTATTAGATCTTACTCTAGACGGTTAAGTCCTTGAAGAGCACCCGCTCTAATATCAATTAAAATTACGTCGGAGATGGTCTAATCAGACACCCTACACTTATTGTGAAAGCTTGACGGAGCTTAAAACTATAGCTAAATCCTGGGGGGGGGGGTTGATCAGGACGGTTTTAAAATCCATTTAAAAATTCTTGTCTAATTAAACTATTTTGGTAATTATAAACTAATTAAATAAGAACACTGTTTACATCGGATTTGGTAATGGGATCCTCCAGACGTTCACCTTCCCTCAAGCCAACTTCCCTCCAAACCTGAAAAAACACAAGAGAAAACTAAGGGTGGCCGGCGTCCAGCCGTTGGCCCTCCGAAACTTAAGTCAGATGGGACATGGTTGTAAAGTAAATAGCCGGGTATAAGCTTAGAGATTGTGTACCTTTATCTTCTATGGAGTCATCTATTTATACAAATCCGAGAAACCCAGTCTATTGACGTTAAGATTACTGCTGATGCTCCTGGGATAGAGGTTTATCCGATGAATCCTTAGATAAGCAGATAGTCCTTAGACATCTAGCTGATTACGTTCCCTGATGGTGCTCCCCTGAGATTCAGAGCCATGAACAGAGATAAGCCTAAGACCGGCCTATACGGGTTGCTGGTACTAAAAAAGTGGAGGATGCTTAGGCTCGGGGATAATTGTTCGCATGCTGAGATGCGACCCTTTTCAACGACCATGAGCCGAGCTGCTCGCATGCTGAGATGCGACCCCTTTCAACGACCACGAGCCGAGGTGGTCGCATGATGAGATGCGACCCCTTTCAACGACCACGAGCTGAGCTGCTCGCATGCTGAGATGCGACCTCTTTCAATAACCACGAGCTAAGCTACTCGCATGCTGAGATTGACCCCTTTCAATGACCACGAGCCGAGCTACTCGCAGTTGGACAGACTGGCCACAACTTCTTTCAATCACTCCGTGATCATATCTCTCGACAACCAACTTTATCTTACAATAGATGCCCCCCAAATCCTTAGCGTTTTGAGAAGCAGCGCCAAGGATTTTGTTTGTATATACATAACCGCCTGTTTGAGGAGAGATCGTACGTAACCTATTAGGAGTGACCTTGCATTTATGATTGCCATCTTTCCCCAGCTTTTCGGTCAAGAGAGGTGAAGCGACGCTCGCCATGTGCCTCTGAATTTAATGCTCATGCCCGTTCGGCTGTCGTGCCGGATGAGAGGCCGCCGCGTGTCACCCAAATCAAACGGAATGATTGCTTATAAATATCGGATCCTGCGGAGTCTACCTCATTTTCAAAATTCTGTCGTAGAGTTCTAGAAACCCTTCTTCTTCTCTCCTTCTGCCTTTGCTGTTAACCTCTTCACAGAGGTATTCCTTTCTCTTATTTTTCTTTTCTTTCTTCCTGTCCTTTTCCTTTACGATGGCGGGGGTTTCTGATGAAGAAATCGTTCCTCTAGGAGATGATACCCCGATTCTTCTAAATCGAATAATGCTTGAGTATCGGCGGGGAGATATTCCGCCGCTGGTTATCCATCTATCATGACTGAAGAGCAACTCTCAGACTTATGAGAGAGATATCGGATTTCGGACTCCATCATACTTAAGTTACCAGGGAGAGGAGAGACCGTCGATTCCCCGCCGCCGGGTTGTGTAGCATTTTACGAATATTTTTTCCGGCTTGGCGTGCGTCTTCCCCTTCATCCCTTCATCCGGAACTTCCTCTGTACTTATAGATTGCCCCTGGCCAACTTACTGTAAATGGTTGGAGGGTGCTTATAAGCGCCTTTGTTCTTTGGAAACAAGCGGGTAACGAGGATCTAACCGCTGGGGAATTTCTGAGGTTGTACCAGCTGAAGAAGGCCCCAGCCAGCGAGGGTTGGTACTACCTTTGTTTCTGGCACCGGGATAACTTTATCTTGGGAACCTATCCTCCAATTATCTCGGGTGGAGGAAAAAATGGTTCTATGTCTCAATCAATTGGGAGTCTGATGTGGGCTCCAACCCCAAAGGCCACAACGTTAACCGCTTCTTCGGCGAAGGTGGGTTGAACTTTTACCCCTTTGCCCGAAGAGAAAATGAGTTTTGTGTTGCTTCGACTAACTTGCCCTTCTCTTCTTCTCGTAGGCATTCTGATTGGGGCCAGGCCGAACTTGCGGGGAGGACTTAACGAGAAACTCATCAAAGTCTCCAAGCTTTCTATGGCTACCCGTAACGTTAACGCTGCCTTGGACCCTCGTCATCTCTTTGCCGCCAGTCTAATCTCCCAAGAAGAGATGATGAACGTTGGGGACAAAAGGGGTGCGCTTGGGGTGTTTCCTGGCTGAAGGGCATGGCCTCGAAGAGGCAAAAGAAATCAGCAGCTGGCCCTTCAACTGCGCCCGCTCAACTAGAGGGGCCTGCTCGCGGCTCACAACTGCGTAATGCTCCTCAGGAGGAGGTTGCTGCGACCCCTCCCACTGCTGCGATCCCTCCGGCTGGCTCCCATGGTCAGCCAATAATCGAGGTCATCGATAACTCACTAAAAGGCAATCGGATGGAACCAAGTCTTCCTCCGAGAGAGGTGTCATGCGAGCCTAATGCTGCTCGCGAATTAGCCACACCCGCCTTGGGGCCCACGGATGCTCGCGAGGCAGGCTCTTGCGAGATGGTCGTAGCCCAACCTTCAGGGTCGGGAGTCTACGTCATCCCCCCACACTTGCATCTAATATGCAAGTTTATATTTGAAAACATTGCCCCCAACTCCTTTGGGGGCCTCCCTGAACCAAGTCCAGAGGCTCTCTCCACTGACATTGGACTGAGATTAGTTCAAGTGACAACCTTTTCTCCATCTTTATTTCTTCTTTGAATAGTTCATCTGGTAGACTGCCACTCATTTTTCTTTCTTTGTGAGCAGAGTCTGGACCTCACGCTGCGAGTTAGGCGTGACATCGATGCTGCCCGTCGCATCGTCGATGATGGGGAGAAGAAGAAGAAGGCGATGGAGGGTGAGATCCAAGGAAGGGACCATATAATAAAATCCCAGGAAACCCAAATCGCGAAGATAAATGAGGAGAAGCAAATTCTCATCGCCAGGTTCAAGCTCTGACTAATCATTTTTAGTCATTGGACCTTAATTTTGTGAGACTCCAAGAAGTTCATACCAAGAGCGAGAAGGAGAAGGAGATCTTTCGCCAGGATAAGATCTCCCTCGAGGAGCGGCTCAATGATTGTCGGAATCGGCTTGAGGATGCTGAGAAGACTCTCGCTCAGCTGAAGGACGATTCCATTCACTGGGAGGAGGAAAGAGTGGCCCTCGTCAAAATGATGTCTGAAGAAGGTCCTCGTGCGGTCCTGGAGTTCGGAACCTCTCAACTTTACGACGAGGAGCGTTATGAGGCGTATATCGCTGGTCGCGACTTTGCGGTCAAGGTTATGCAACAAATTGCTCCTTCCTTCAACGTCGAGGAGTTCGAGAGAGTGGCCTTCGAGGTCGCAGCTAAAGAGCGAGCTGCAGCCGAGAATGAGGTCACAGGGGCTACAGACGCTGCATGTGCTCTCGAGGCAGGCCAGAGGCAGAAAGTCGAGAAGCTCCCCCAAACCAGGAATGACCGATCTCTGAGTTGCCGCCCTTCTCCTCTTTTTCTTTTCTAGACAGAAATATGTCTTTGTAAACGATTCGACTATTTTAGTTAACTGAAATGAAAATATTTTTTGATACTATGGCTCGTACCTTCTTTCCGTTTTCTCCCCCTTTTTTTGTTGATCGCATGTCGAATGCTTGGATACTTAACTCATGAACGAATGAGTTAGGCTCAATCCGGGGGTCGTGATGACCATGTCCGCGTTGAGATAGACTTCTATCGATTAAGGCTTTGGCTTTGCCGAAAGCAGAGGGTTTGGTCAAGGGAATACGTATATTCCCTTTGGGGCTATTCGGGCATAACTAGTGGAGTAGCGACAAAAAAATCCATCTTTATTGGAATGTCATTGGGATTTACATCAAATTTATGAAAAATATTTGAGTAGGTGCTCTACGTGCCAAGGACAATGTAAAGGCCTTCCTTGCATATCTTCGAGATAATATGTGCCTGGTCGCACAATTTTAATAACTCGGTAGGGGCCTTCCCAGTTTGGATCCAACGAGTGAGCAAGAATTTCGAGATGCTATCTAAGGACCAAATCATCGAGCTGAAAAGCTATAGGTCGGACCTTGGCGTTACGATAACGAACGATACGTTGTTGATAAGCTGCTGCTCGAAGTTGGGATGCGTCCCTTCGCTCTTCCAAGAGGTCGAGATGGAGCCTCAGACCTTCCTGAATACTAGTGGGGTCATACTGCTCAATCCGATACAAGGTCACCTGAACTTTGACTAGGACCACTACGTCGGTGCCGAAAGCCAATGAGAAAGGAGTTTCCCCGGTCGACGTGCGAGTTGTAGTTCTATAGGCCCATAAGACTTCCAGCAAGAGTTCTGGCCACATGCCTTTACATTCACCGAGCTTGGTATTTAAATGATGTTTAATGATCTTATTCACCGTTTCAACTTGCCCATTAGCCTGAGGATGATACAGGGAGGTGTAAACACTTCGTATCTTTCATTTTTCACAGAATTCTGAGAACGCGACGTTGTTGAATTGCTTTCCATTGTCGGTGATTATAGTATGGGGAAGCCCATAACGGCATATGATATTTCTCCACATGAACCTAGTGGTCTGCTTTTCGTTGATTCTGGTTAATGGTTCTGCCTCAACCCATTTGGTGAAATAATCGACTGCTACGATTGCAAATCTATTCTGACCTTCCCGGTGGGCAAGGGCCCGATGATATTGACCCCCCATTAGGCGAAGGGCCAGGGGCCATCCATTGGCGTCATTTGCTCGGAGGGTACATGAGGTATAGGAGAATATCGCTAGCACTTGTTACATCTTTTGGAGAATTCGATTGCATCCGTCTTCATAGTGGGCCAGTAATACCCTTACCTCATTGCTTCATATGCTAAAGACCGTCCCTTAGGATGGTTACCACATGCCCCCTGGTGTATTTCATCCATAACGTGATGCGCTTCTTCTAGGTGAAGTCACCTCAAGTATGGTAAAGTAAAGCTCTTGCGTAATAGCGTTCCATTTTGTAAGGTATACTTGGCAACGCGATGACGGATTTGCCGTGCAGATTTTTTATCATCCGAGAGTTGTCCATCTCTGAGATAAAAGGACGATGGGGTTCATCCAACATGGAGAGGAATATACCGTGACCACTTGCTCGGAGGTTGTTTAGTTGATACTTGGAGCATGATGATGCTCGATGGGAATAGATTACAATAATTCAGTTTCTAGTGCGGAGGCTAGCTTTGCCAAAGAATCTGCGAGTTTGTTCTTCTCGCTAGGGATGTGAATTATTTCATATTTCTCTAGCTTTGCTAGCAGGATGAGCACTCGGGATTTGTATAAAGCCATCCACTCTTCTTTTGCCTCGAATTCGCCGAGAACTTGATTGACTATGAGCTAAGAATCACTATGAATAAGTAAACTCTCAATCGAGAGAACATTTGCTAGTTTGAGGCCGACGATCAAAGCCTCATATTCTGCTTCATTGTTTGAGACATGAGTGTCAAATCATAAAGCATATTAAAAACGCGACCCGTCAGGAGCAACTAAAATTAAGCCCGCTCCGCTACCGGTGGCCCGCGAAGAACCATCCACAAAGAGAGACCAGGGGGTCTGGTCGCTGGTCGTAGAGTTATCATTGGAGGAGGAATATGTGAATTCGGCAATGAAATCGGCCACGGCCTGACCCTTAATGGCGGTTCTTGGGCAGAACGAAATATCATGCTCGCTGATCTCAATCGCCCATTTAGTTAATCACCTCGAAACTTCAGGTTTTTGAAGGACCTGTCTTAACGGATGATTTGTTGTCACCAATATAGCGTGAGCTTGGAAATAAGGTCACAATTTTCGAGCGGCCGTAACCAAGGCAAGGGCTAATTTCTCCATATCAGAATATCGAGTTTCAGCATCCACCATTGCTTTACTAATATAATAAACGGGCCTTTGTACCCTGGAATCTTCTCTTAATAATGCGGCACTAACAGCCATAGAAGACACAGATAAATAAAGAAGAAGTTGCTCATGTGCAACAGGTTATGATAAAATTGGGGGTGCACTCATATATTGCTTCAGTTGTTGAAATGCTTCTTCGCACTGCGGGGTCCATGCCCAATCGGCTTTAGCGGTAGCTCGAAGGAGCTTAAAGAAAGGTAAGCACTTATCAGAGGCACGCAAAATAAACATGTTCAATGATGCAATACGACCAGCCAGATGTTGGACGTCTTTGAGAGTGGACGGAGACTTCATTTCAATTAAAGCCTTTATTTTCTCGGGATTCGCCTCGATTCCTCGTTAGCCAACCATAAAGCCAAGAAACTTCCCAGCGGACACCCTGAATGCGCATTTTTCTGGATTTAGCTTCATCTGATACTTCCTCATTAAGTCGAAGGCTTCTCGAAGATCCGCAAGGTGGTCGTTTTCTATGACACTTTTCACGAGCATGTCGTCGACATAAACTTCCATATTCCTACCGATTTGCGCGGTGAATATTTTATTGACCAGGCGTTGATAGGTGGCTCCTACGTTCTTAAGACCAAAAGGCATGACCTTGTAACAATACAAGCCGCGGTTAGTGATGAAGGCAGTGTGTTGACTATCGGGCGGGTGCATCACAATTTGGTTATAACCAGAATAAGCGTCCATAAAACTAAGCAGGGCATGCCCCGTCGTTGAGTCAACTAACTGGTCGATACACGGAGTCGGGAAACTATCTTTCGGGCATGCTTTGTTCAAATCAGTGTAGTCCACGCACATTCTCCACTTGCCATTAGCTTTTTGAATGAGGACCACGTTCGCGACCCATTTCGGGTAGTCAACTTCCTCTATGAAATTGACGGTCAGCAACTTCTAGACTTCGATTTTAATTACCATTTGCCTTTCTACGGTGAAGGCACGTCGACGCTGGTGAACAGGTTTGTGCTTCGGATCAATGTTCAAGCGATGTACTATGACACTGGGGTCGATACTGGCATATCACTATGGGACTAAGCAAATACATCTTGGTATTCGGTGAAAAAAGGAACTAGATTTTTGTTGAGCTCTTAATTGTGCATATTCTAACTCCAATTCATCACTCATTATGCAAGATTTTCATGATTTAAAGACTAATCAAATACATGTTTTGCGATTGTAGGAATGAGAGTGGCTTGGCTCAATTGGTGACCAAAAGGGTACATTTAGGAGTCTTTGATGAAGGCCCAAGGTGGACTAAAGAATGATGAAGAAAGAGAGGAGAATGAGGAAGAAAGAAGAAATAATGCAGAAAATGGGCCCCGACCGGTCGGCCAAACAGGCCCCGACCAGTCTTGACCGGTCGGCCAACACTACCCTTCCCTTCACATGCTGCTGGAGCAAGGCCAGCCTTGTCCGACTGGTCTTGACCGGTCGGCCATACAAATTTCAGTTTCCAAATTACAGACAGCAGGCCACTCCCATTTTTTTATTTTTCAGAACAGATTTTTGGGCCCATCTTAATGATATTTGGAAATCCAACACATCCATGTCGAAGAAGAGCTCGACGCCGAACTAACCCAAGTGGTTTCGTGTCGATCGGAGCTACGGATTGATCGTGGTGGCCAAAACAATATAAACTGTCCAAAAAGTTCCAGATTTCACTGTTCCACTCTGGGCCGGTCCAGGTGGCCCATCATTGATGATATGAAGAATCTACTTTGACCATATTTTAGACCACATCCATATATGAATAACCACAAAGTTTCAGATCAAAAGGATGTGTGGTTTGATCGTACCGGTTGAAGAAAGATGGACCATCCAGAAAGCTCCAACTGCGCAGAGTTTATAAAAGCCCTAATTGTTCTAATTTTCGGACCACATTCTGGGATCGTTTTGGACAATCTAATCCATCTATCATGTAGAGGAGGAAGTTTTCTACTAATGTTCCAATTTGGGATCAATCCGATGTCTGTACACTCCGGAGTGTTGAAAGCAAGATGACTGGTTCTGAAGGTACCCGAAGTGCGCGATTTTAAGAGGCGGTCGGTGATGTGATTGGTGGGCCCATTCAGAGGATAATCTTGGAAATCTAAATCATCTATGAGGAATATCACATTACAAGGAAGCTATAAATCAATTTTGAAGGCAATCCAACCATTGGTTAAGCCGTACCAAGCGAAACAAATTCTGCTATGTTGCTGTACTATTGTTGCACTATAAAAGGAGGTGCTCTCTTCTATTCCGGGGCAACCAAGGACGTGGGGAGCAAGGAGTTCAAGTCATAGGAGGCTTCCTAGCCTCCTCCAGCTAGTTTTTCTTCCTTTTCTTAGTTCTAGTTTTATTTTTAATATGCTTTTCATTAGCTAATCTCTTAGCTAGAGCTAAGAGGTGAACCTTATAGTTTTCTTAGATTGTTTAATTCGTTTTATTGGTTTTAAGATTGGTATTCATGATTATGAACTATGGTTTGAAGTTTATACAAGCTTTAAGTAGTTTTTCTTAGTCTTATGATGACTCATGGATGTTTGGGAGAATTACTTAAATTCTTAATTGGTTTGCATCAGTCTAGACCTATATGATCCGAGGAATTGGAGTGCGCTCTAGTACTATGATCTTCATGTGGGGACTTCCTACCAAAGTTCTACTTTTCTGAATTTCTGTAATATGTATGGATTGTGAATGTGATTTAAATCAAGTTCAAATCATGATCTAGCCTTGTCTTGTGACAGGACTTGAGGATGGTTATGATTGTGAACTGAACCTTTTGGAATGGGGAATGACCTATGCAATTGAGCATGCTCAGCTCAGCCTACATTGAGTGAATCCTATGCATTGAACTTATATATGACAGATTGTTTGGTTTAACAGCTCTATCATCCGACTAGATAGATCTTAATATCGATTCTAGTTGAGAAAGTGAGAAACCATAGCGAATTATGCATCTAAGGAGAGCTATAAGTGGATCCTTGATGCTCTAGTTATCTTTCCATTATCAGATTTTCTATTTTATGTTAAAAATCAATTTCACAAACCTCTTTGATTCTAGTTATTAGGATAGTTTGAATTGTTTACTTCCTTCCCTGTGGATCGACCTCGGTCTTACCGAGATTATTACTACAATCGCAACCCTACACTTGGGGAAGCGAGCAATTTTCGCGAAATACATCACTTAAAGAAGATCCAACGTAGACCTTTTTGGACGAATTTTCTTCAGATAGGTGGATTGCGACTGTCTCTTCCCCCGGGGGTGCCTGATTGAAGAGCGCTCTCTCTTGGGTCCAACGTTGTAGCTATCGGAGGGTCCGATGAATCTCTTGTAACCATTATAACCGGCATTGCTTGGGCCTTCTTTCGATCTTGTACAGCGATCTCGTAACACGCTTGAGCTTCATTTTGATTTCCCCGTACAACCCCGACTCCATTTGGAGTAGGGAATTTGATGCATAGGTACAGGGGGTGTAAAGCTGCCCCTATCTTGTTGAGCGAAGGTCGGCCCAAAATGGCGTTATATGCTGATCTCCGATCTACCACGAGGAAATTAACGAAGATAGTAGTTTTTGCTGGGCTTTCTTCGAAGGTGACTGGAAGGTCGATGCTTCCTTCCGGTGTTACAACTTCACCCTCAAAGCCGACGAGTGGAGTTGAGACTGGTTTGAGTAGGCTCCTGTCGAGTGCCATTTTATTGAAGACTTCCAGGTAGAGAATGTCAGCGGAGCTACCTATATCCAACATAATATGATGAGTCAAATAATTTTATACCTTTAATGCGACCACAATGGAGTCTTCGTGAGGGAAGTGAATCCCTTCTGCATCTTCAAGAGAAAAGGAGATCGGATGATGGCCGGGATTCGACACATCGGGCGTCTTTTCCAACCAATAGATATGATGGGGCTTCTGAGACGCCTTGCGAGTGTATGATTTTCTTGATGCTTGGGAATCTCCCCCGCAAGCTGGTCCTCCGGCGATGGTCCGGATCTCACCAGTGGGTTCAACGTCTTCTTGCGAAGTATGATGTTGAGGTGACTTCTTCTGGTGTGATGGGGCTTTCGCCCTTTTTGGTGATCGACCCTGTCGGGCCACGTAATCTCGAAGATGACCTTTCCGAATGAGAGCTTTGATGTGATCTCGCAGAGATATACAATCTTGGGTATTGTGCTCATGATCTTTGTGGAAATAGCAAAATTTACTCTTATCTCTTTTTTCAGGATCAATTTGATCTTTAAAGGCCACTTCACGTAAGGCTTGTGTTTGATCTCCATTAATACTTTCTCAGGAGATTGGATAAGAGGGTTATAATTATGATATTTACCAGAGTAAGGCTTCTTAGGAGAGCGGTTGTTTGCTTCCCCAAGTGTAGGGTTGCGTTGTAGTAATAATCTCGGTAAGACCGAGGTCGATCCACAGGGAAGGAAGTAAACAATTCAAACTATCCTAATAACTTGAATCAAAGAGGTTTGTGAAATTGATTTTTAACATAAAATAGAAAATCTGATAATGAAAAGATAACTAGAGCATCAAGGATCCACTTATAGCTCTCCTTAGATGCATAATTCGCTATGGTTTCTCACTTTCTCAACTAGAATCGATATTAAGATCTATCTAGTCAGATGATAGAGCTGTTAAACCAAACAATCTGTCATATGTAAGTTCAATGCATAGGATTCACTCAATGTAGGCTGAGCTGAGCATGCTCAATTGCATAGGTCATTCCCCATTCCAAAAGGTTCAGTTCACAACCATAACCATCCTCAAGTCCTGTCACATGACAAGGCTAGATCATGGTTTGAACTTGATTCAAATCACATGCACAATCCATACATATTACAGAAATTCAGAAAAGTAGAACTTTGGTAGGAAGTCCCCACATGAAGATCATAGTATTATAGCGCACTCCAATTCCTCGGATCATACAGGTCTAGACTGATGCAAACCAATTAAGAATTTAAGTAATTCTCCCAAACATCCACGAGTCATCATAAGACTAAGAAAAACTACTTAAAGCTTGTGTAAACTTCAAACCATAGTTCATAATCATGAATTCCAACTTTAAAACCAATAAAACGAATTAAACAATCTAAGAAAACTATAAGGTTCACCTCTTAGCTCTAGCTAAGAGATTAGCTAATGAAAAGCATATTAAAAATAAAACTAGAACTAAGAAAAGGAAGAAAAACTAGCTGGAGGAGGCTAGGAAGCCTCCTATGACTTGAACTCCTTGCTCCCCACGTCCTTGGTTGCCTTGGAATAGAAGAGAGCACCTCCTTTTATAGTGCAGCAATAGTACAGCAACATAGCAGAATTTGTTTCGCTTGGTACGGCTTAACCAATGGTCGGATTGCCTTCAAATTTGATTTGTAGCTTCCTTGTAATGTGATCTTCCTCATAGATGATTTAGATTTCCAAGATTATCCTCTGAATGGGCCCACAAATCATATCACTGACCGCCTCTCAAAATCGCGCACTTCGGGTACCTTCAGAACCAGTCATCTTGCTTTCAACGGTCCGGAGTGTACAGATGTCGGATTGATCCCAAATTTTGAGCATCGGTAGAAAACTTCCTCCTCTATATGATAGACGGATTAGATTGTCCAAAAAAATCCCAGAATATGGTCTGAAAATTAGAACACTTAGGGCTTTTATAAACTCTGCGCAGTTGGAGCTTTCTGGATGGTCCATCTTTCTTCAACCGGTACGATCAAACCACACATCCTTTTGATCTGAAACTTTGTGGTTATTTATATATGGATGTGGTCTAAAATATGGTCAAAGTAGATTCTTCATATCATCAATGATGGGTCACCTGGACCGGCCCAGAGTGGAGTAGGCAGAATCTGAAACTTTCTGGACAGTTTGTATTGTTTTGGCCACCACGATCAATCTGTAGCTCCGATCGACACGAAACCACTTGGGTTAGTTCGGTGTCGAGCTCCTCTTCGACATAAATGTGTTGGATTTCCAAATATCATTAATATGGGCCCAGAAAACTGGTCCAAAAAATTAGAAACAGGGAATGGTCTGCTGTCTGCAATCTGCAAAGCTGGAATTTGCATGGCCGACCGGTCAAGACCGGTCGGACAGGGCTGGCCGACCGGTCAAGACTGGTCTAGCCTGTCTGGGTGGCAGTCCAGCAACATGTGAAGAATTTCTACCCATGGCCGACCGGTCTTGATCGGTCGTGGGTCTCCTGGCCGACCGGTCTTGACCGGTCTAGCCTAATTTTCTGCATTGTTTTCTTCTTTCTTTCTTCTCTCTTCTCTCTCCTTGCTTTCTTCTTTCTTTGGCCCACCTTGGGTCTTCATCCAAGGTTCCTAAATATGCTTCTTTTAGCTATTGATCAAGTGAACTCTCTCTCATTCCTGCAATCACAAAACCATGCATTAGAATAGTTTTCAAACATAAAATTCATGCATAATGAGTGATGAATTGGGGTTAGAATATGCACAATTAAGATCTCAACAGCGGTCCCGTCGATCACGCTGGTATTTCTTGTCAGGAGGAGAAATCTCCTCAGGCTTACGCTTCTTGTCTTATACACCGTGACGTGCCAAAATGACTTCTTCCACATTGATGTATTTCTGGGCCTTTGCCTGAAACTCCGTCATAGTTTTAGGAGGGTTCATATCCAAGGCGAATCTGAATTTTTTGCTTGTAATTCCGGCTATAAGGGCGGTGAGGCCTTTATCTTCAGTATAACCTTTAGTCTGGACAGCTTCTGCAGTGAACTGAACTGTAAACTCCTTTATCGTCTCCCCATGCTATTGCTTCAAATCCATTAAGTGAGATGCCGGCTTTTTGGTATGGATGCTTCCCATGAACTGAGAAAGGGAGAGCTTTGTTAGTTGAGAGAAGGACCAGATGGATCGGGGTTTTAGGCCCCGGAACCATATACGCCCTGCATCCTTTAGGGTTAGGGAAAAATCCCTACACATAATTTCTGATCCATGTCCCTCCAGCTCTATAAGAGACTTCTACGTCTCTAGATGTTTGAGAGGATCGCCAGTGCCTGTATACGGAGTGATGATAGGCGTGCGATATTGCTTAGGTAAGGGTGCTTCTATGACCTCGTGGGTGAAGGGAGATTCGGATCGATGGGTTCACGCAACAGTAATATGTGGTCGATTTGTCCGATACCGCTGTTCCATATCGTCAAAGCGATCATGGATTCTTTTGAGATCTCCTTCCCATGGCAAGGTGTAGCCTGAAGTTTCGACGGCAGACCCCTGAGATTGCTGTTGCTGGGAGGTACTAGAGTGTATAGAATGTGGAGGGGGTACTGGGACTTGATTGTCGAGTGGCATTCAATTTGAAGGAGGAGGATTTGGCTGGGTTTGTGGCTATCCCGCATAATGTCTAGAAGCCACTGATATAGGTTGTACCGGCAGCCCTTTCGGAGGTTGCTGCTGTGGTTCCGAAAAATGTTGATCAAACCGATTAGATAAGGCTTGAAACTCAGTTTTGAGAGTTAGAAGTGTGTTTCCGAGGAAACGCATGACGTCTTCTTGACTGCCAGATACATCGAACAGTGGGTTCTGTGATGGCACGCTAGACTCCCTCCGGGGGATGCCCGCTGAAGCAGTCTGAGGGAGATTAGGCGCTGGTTCGGTAATGTCAGGCGGAGGTGACGTCTGTCTTGAAGTGAAGGATGAATTGTCTTTTTGGGAGGCATGGTGGGAGATCACGATCAGTGATTAGAATGACTAATCCTGACGACCTGTTTCGCATAGACGGCACCAATCTATTTATGTCGGATTTGGTTACAGGATCCTCAAGACGTTCACCTTCCCTCAAGCCAACTTCCCTCCAAACCTGAAAAAACACAAGAGAAAACTAAGGGTGGCCGGCGTCCAGCCGTTGGCCCTCCGAAGCTTAAGTCATATGGGACATGGTTGTAAAGTAAATAGCCGGGTATAACCTTAGAGATTGTGTACCTTTATCTTCTATGGAGTCATCTATTTATACAAATTCGATTAACCTAGTTTATTACGCAAGACTGTTAAGATTACTGCTGATGCTCCGGGTATAGAGGGTTATCCGATGAATCCTTTGATAAGGGGATCGTCCTAACTCAATTAGACATCTAGCTGATTACGTTTCCTGATGGTGTTCCCCTGAGATTCGGAGCCATGAACAGAGATAAGCCTAAGACCGGCCTATACGGGCTGCTGGTACTAAAAAAGCGGAGGATGCTCAAGCTCGGGGATAATTGCTCGCATGCTAAGATGCGACCCTTTTTAACGACCACGAGCCGAGCTGCTAGCATGCTGAGATGCGACCCCTTTCAACGACCACGAGTCGAGCTGCTCACATGCTGAGATGCGACCCCTTTCAACGACCACAAGCCGAGCTGCTCACATGCTGAGATGCGACCTCTTTCAATGACCACTAGCCGAGCTGCTCGCATGCTGAGATGCGACCCCTTTCAACGACCACGAGCCGAGCTGCTCGCAGTTGGACAGACTGGCCGCAACTTCTTTCAATCACTCCCTGATCGTATCTCTCGACAACCAACTTTATCCTACAACAAACACTTAGCTTTCAAGCTAAAGTGAAGCTAAAGTGGGTCCAATCACAAAGGCTACAAATGATCTAGCAGTTAAACAACCTAGCTCAAACACATAGATTATAAAAGATGCAACATGATGAGCTTCTAATTAATGTGCAATTATCTAGACTACAAAAGATAATTCTAATCATGTTACTAGTCTAGAAGTGAAACTACAATATGTGTATGAGAATCTACCTATCATGCATAGGATACATTCTATTAAGCATTCATATACTTAACAAGTAAACAATAATGCTAGAATAATAATGAAATCATTCCCAAACAAAGTATGCATAGTGGTTCGACTACATGTTTACTCCACTCCTGGTTGTCGTTCCCAACCCATGAGAACATCGAATTTCACTATAACGAAGGTTTTAAATTAAGTTTACCTCTTAACTTTTACACGGAGGTTTTTACACAGGTTCACCTCTCAACCTGAATAGAGGTTTTCTAGGTTCATCTCTTAACTTAGGTGTTTGACAGGTTCCACCCAACTTATGAGTTTACAAGTTCCTCCCAACCTACACGTATTCATCCATGTTGGTGGCTCCCCTTAGAGACTTGATTTAGACCCAACTAATGAGTCAAGGTCCCACTAAGGAACTTAAATTTTAGGCTCAACTAATGAGCCAAGGATCTACAAAGGAACCTGGATCGAGTTTGAAACCAAACTCTCACACTTTAACCAACAAATGGAAAGAGTACAATGGACTCTCAACTTGAAACTTACTTATCGGATGAGCCCTTATTCAATGCTGCTTTGATTGCTTGATCTCCACTCTCTCGTGCTTCAATTAGCTCCCCGTTGCTCCCCCGATCATGATGCCGATGCGTTTTCGATGCCTTTGTAAGTGCTAAGCATAGTGTAGTTGTCAAATTTAGTAGACAATAGAATAATGCATGAGGTTGTGTGAGCAAGCCAAGTTCTTTGAGAAGACGAGAGTCATCCTCAACAAACATATCAAGATCAAGACTATCGACTCCACAACAGAAGTTGTGGGAAAGCTTCAAATATAACCATATATGCTAAAGGTAAAATTGACCATAGGGATGAACCTAGGTTAGGTGAATTCATATGACTTTTAAGTTAATCATTCTAATCTCTTTTAAAGCTATAGTTTAAGAAAATTTGGCTAGCCTAACTCTATATACGGTCAACCTAAGAATCTTCGGCCAGCCTAGAAACTTCGGCCAAGTTTCCAGCAAGTATAATTGAAAAATCCAGAGGAAATTTGGTCAGCCCGAGCATGTGTTCGGCCAGCCGAATAAGCTTCGGTCAGCCCAATGGTGTTCGGTCAAGTTTTCAGATTTGAAACTGATTTCTAGACCCTGAACTCGGATCAGCAGTACTGCTTATTAGGTCAGTCGAATTTTGAACTAATCCTTATCCCGCAAAATCTGATAGTCGTTGGGATAAATTTGTTGGAACTTAGGTTAGCCAAAGGAAAACTTAGGTCAGCCGAAGACCTAACTTTTTTTCTATAAATATTTCTTTTTTTCCTCTATTTTCTATTAAGAAAAACCACAAAAATACTATCCATCTTTGGTGAAAAAGCCCTCCATTATAGTCTAACTATCTACTCTTAATTCCTAGTTTATTATATTGCTATCTCAGTTCTCTTCTCAAACAATTTAACTATCTGAGAGAGATTATTCTCAACTTGAGATTAGAGAACTGAAATTGCAGCTTTTAGGGAAACCTTTTAGAATTTCCTAGATACATCTTGTTCGAGTTATATTGGTAAATCTTTTTCAAAGATCGGATCGCTGCATCACTGAAGCTTCATCTTTGCTAAGCTTCAACATCTTTTATATAAAAAAGATTGGTAATATCCTTCCTCTTAACTCTTTGGGTTTGTTTAAGATTGCCCGTGAAAATCTCATTTAAGGTTTTTAGTGATAGCCTGCGAAAATCACTTGAGGTTTTGTTGTGATAACCTGTGAAAATCACAAATCATTGTATCAGGTTTTAAAGCAGTTGAACCTGTGAAAATGTTCACTCCCTAAGTGCAAGGTATGAAGTGGTAATAAATTCGGAAAGACCGAGTATCGTCCCACAGAGATTTGTATGTGAATATTTTCAAAATTTATCTAAAAATAACTTACAATCTAGATTATATTAAGAACTAAATCTGAAAAATTGAAATTTGGAATAAAACAGTGAATATGAGAGGTAATAAGAATCTAAAAGGCACTAGAGTGCCAAGGATACACTTTTGGTTATTTTCAATGCATCAACACAACTAGGGTCTCCCACAACTCAATCAGAATCGAAGTCCTATCTTTATCAGATCGGAATATGGAATGGTTAGACCAAAAAAATCTAAAATAGTTGCTTGTTCATTGATTTAATTCCCACAATAATGCTCAGGATTTGGCACACTCAATTGTATAGGCCAATCCTTTATCCAATCTAGTTAAGATCATAATCATAACTTTCATCAAATTCTGTCACTAGACTTGACTACATCTAATGATTTGAATTTCAATTAAACTAAAATCAACCAGCAAAATAACTATCTTAGATTAATATAAAAGATTAGAACTTTAGTTTGATATAGTTCCCACATTAAGAGCATGCCATTGTACACATGGCAATTAAAGTGTCTATTATGCCCAGAGTCAATGATAGATTAATGAATTACACAAGTATAAACAATGTAAACAGGTAAATTACTAGATTTAGATTCACTAAGCATCATATGAGCTAGGAGTCATCAAGAGATCAAAGAAGAACTAAACTAGAACTTTATTCAAACTTCACTCAAACCATGTTCATCAATTAAAATAATAAAAAGGAAACCTAGGTTGTATCAATCCATAAAAAATAAACCAAAAGCTTCACCTCTTAGCTCTAGTTAAGAGGTTTTAGTTCATCTCTAACATCATTGAACTAAACTCTCTAAAAAACATGAAAAATACTAAAAATTATAAGAGAAATAGAAAAACTAGAAAGTAGAAGTAGAAATCCTTCTTCTAAGCCTCCTTAATCTTTCCCACATCCTAGCATGCCTTGGGAATGAAGAAGAGGTGTCTTTTTATAGGATAAATCGCCCACCGAGTGAGAAGGTTCGAGAATCCGCGTAGAAATTTTGCAGTGGCCGAATTTAGAAATTGTAATATTAAGGTGACTGTGCTTGGCTGACTAGTCATGACCGGTCGGACCGACCACTTAATGGTCCAACAACATCAGAGGTGCAACGTTGGGGGCTGTCATGGTGGTTGACCGGTCATGACCAGTCGGACATGATTTTTGCTCTTTTTTCTTTGCTTTTATTCTTCTTTCCTCCTCTTCTCTTTTTACTTCTTTCCTTCATCTGTTGGTCTTTCTTCCTTTGGTCTTTAATGATGTTAGAATGTGTCCTTTAACATCAAATAGGTGAAGTCTCTCTCTCTCATTCCTACAATCACAAAAGCATGCATTAGATATGTCATTTAATCACAGAAAACATGCATAATGAGTGATGATTTGGGGTTAGAATATGCACAATTCAGAGCTCAACACACCATCATTTTATAAATTTTCGAGTAAAACATGCGTGAAACAGATCCAACTTTCAAAGCCCAACTCTCTTTCAGAAACTATGCTTCTATAAACTTCGAGACATACAATTATAAAATTAAGAGGAACTTAGTGACAAAAACTGAGATCTTAAACTCCCTAAACATAACGAGTGTTTCACATAGAATTCCCACCGATTGATTGATAAATAGAAGAATTAGAACAAGTATAATCTAGTGTGCATAGTGAATGTTCATCTCATAACTTTTGAGGATTACCTTCTTCATAGATTAGCGAAGCTAAAGATCTACAAGTGTACAGATCAACCACATGCCTATTGTTCACTCCCCAAGTATAAGGTTGCGAAGTAGTAATAATTCGAAAGACTGAGTATCGTTCCCACAAAGATTTATGTATGGGTATTCTCAGAATTTATCTAAAACAACTTATAATTAAGGACCTATTAAAAAATAAAGCTGAAAATAGTGATTTGAAGTAAGATAGTGATTATGAGAGGTAATAACAATCTAAAAAGGCACTAGAGCGCCAAGGATCCACTTTTGACAGTTTTCAATGCATCAACACAACTAAGTCTCTCACTACACAATCGAAATCGAATTTATATCTCTATCCGATCGAAATATAGAGCGGTTCAATCAACAATTATCTAAAACAGTTGCTTGTTCATTGATTCGATTCCCACAACAATGCTCAGGCCTTGGGTACACTCAATTGTATAGGCCAAGCCTCTTTCCAATCTAATTGAGATTCACAACCATAGCTTTTATCAAATCTTGTCACTAGACTTGATTATGACCAATGATTAGAACTCTAATTAAATCAAAATCAATCAGCAAACAATTATCTTAAATTATAACAAAAGATAAGAACTTTAGTTTGAATGAGTTCTTACATGAAGATCATGCCATTATACACAAGGCAATCAAAGGGTTTACCATGCCCGGAGTCGATGATAGATCAATAAACTACACAAGCATAAACAATGCCTAAAGAATAAGCTAATAAGTTTAGAATCACTAAGAATCACATGAGCCCAGAGTCATCAAGAGATTAAAGTAAAACTGAACTAGTACTTGATTCAAACTCATATAAAACTAAATTCTTCAATTAAAACATGAAAAGGAAACCTGGATTGCATCAATGCATAAAAAAATGAATCAAAAGGTTCACCTCTTAGCCTTAGTTAAGATGTTTTAGTTCATCTCTAACATCCTAGAACTAAAAACTCAGAAAACATAAAAACTAGAAAAAAAACTATGAAAACTTGAAGTAGAATCTGTCTCCCAAGCCTCCTTGTTGTTCTCCACGTCCTAGCATGCTTGGGTATGAAGAGGAGAGGTCCTTTTATAGGTTTCGAACTCCAATTGCAAAGAACCTTAGAGAAATCCCGCAAAATAGCGCTTTGCGTAGCAAATTTAGGAGCTTGTAGAAGAAGCTCTGTTAAGCTGTCGACCGGTCGGATGACCAGTCCGAACCCATGGACGATCGGTCGAAAAACGTCCAAAACAGTCGAGCAAGCTTTGTAATTTTCACCCATTCTCTCTTGAGTGTTTGACAAGTCTGAATAATAGCCGACGGGTCAAACGACCGGTCTTAATTGGTCTAGTGAGTTTGGGCAGCAAGGGTCCTTCCGTTGAGTGTTCGGACGGGTCAGAGGACCAGTCCTGGGCTATGGCTGATCGGTCGGACGACCAGTCTTAAGTGCAGTTTTCTTCACTTCTTCCTTTTCTCCCTTGCTTCCTTCTTCAATCCTTTTGTACTTGGTTCCTTGATCTTCAATGTATATAAAGTGCTCTTTTTAACTTTAAATTAGTGAAATCTCCATCCCGTTCCTACAATCACAAATCATGCATTAGATTAGTCTTTTAAACATGCAAACCATGAATAACATGTGATGAATTGGGGTTAGAATATGCACAATTCAGAGCTTAACACACCCCCCAACTAGCATTTTGTTAGTCCCGAGCAAAACATGCATGAAACAAATCCAACTTTCAAAAACTCAACTCTCCTTTGGAAACTATGCTTTTATAAACTCCAAGACACAAGTAAAAAATTCAGAGAAAAGTAGTGATAGAAATTGAAATCTTAAACTCCCTCAACATAACAAGTGTTCATATAGAATTCCCGCTGATTGAATGATAAATAGAAGAATTTGAACAAATTCAACCTAGTGTGCATAGTGAATGTTCATCTCATGATTTTCCGGGATTATCTTCTTCATAGATCAATGTTGAGATCTTAATTGTGCATATTCTAACCCCAATTCATCACTCATTATGCATAGTTTTCATGATTTAAAGACTAATCTAATGCATGGATTTGTGATTGTATGAATGAGAGGGAGACTTCACTAATTCATAGTTAAAAGAGTCACTTTGTATGCATTGAAAACCAATAGAACAAGTGCCAAAAGGTGGAGGAAAGAAGAAAAAAGAAAGAGAAGAAAATATGAAAAAACGATCCCAAGACCTGTCCCAAGACCGGTCGCCAGACAGGTCTACACAACTAGATTGGTCACCAGACAGGTCAAGATGAGTCCAAAGAAACATTACTTGCTGGACTATTTTTGATGTTTTGAGACCGGTCGTCCATAGGCTCAGACCGGTCGGTCCGACCGGTCAGCAGCATAAAAGAGCTTGTCCGTAAAGCTCCGATTTTCTCTACGTAATTGCGTGATTTCTTGCACAATCTGGAATCTTCGGCGCCAATCTATAAAAGGACACCTACAACCTCTTCCTAAGGCATCTAGCAACGTGGGGAGCAAAGGATTCAAGACCTAGGAAGCTTCCTAGCCTCCTACAACTAGTTTTCTTCTTCTTCTTCTAGTTCTAGTTCTAGTTTGTTTTTATGCTTTTCATTAGCTAACCTCTTAGCTAGAGCTAAGAGGTGAAACTTATAGCTTACTTAGATGTTTTAATTCGTTTTATTGGTTTCAAGTTTGGATTTATTAAAGAATAATGGTTTTTGAAAGTTTGAATAAAGTTCTAAGTAGTTTTTCTTAATCTTATGATGACTCATGGATGTTTAGAAAAATTGCTTTAGTTCTTAATTGCTTTGCATGGCTCTAAACCTGTATACTCCGAGGAATCAGATTCAATACGCTCTAGACTTGGATCATCATATGAGAACTTCAAACCAAAGTTCTACCTTTTTGTTCTAAAATCTAAATATGTTGTTGATTGTTCCTATGATTTGAATGAAGTTTATATCATAATATATTAAGTCTTGTGATGGGGTTTGATGATTATTATGGTTATGATCTTAATCTATTGGAATTAGGATTGACCTATGCAATTGAGTGTGCTCAAGTCCTAACTTGAATTAAGGGAATCATGTTGATGAATAAGACATGTGTTGGATTGCTTTGATAATATAACCGCTCTATCATCCGGCTAGATAGGATTTTATTTCGATTCTAGTTGAGTAATTGAGAAACCATATGAATTATACATTTAAGGAGAGTTATAAGTGGATCCTTGATGCTCTAGTTACCCTTTCATTATCAGATTTTTCCTGTTTCAAGTTCAAAACCGATTTCACAAACCTCTTAAGATTCTAGTTATTAGGATAGTTCGAATTGTTTACTTCCTTCCCTGTGGATCGACCTCGGTCTTACCGTGATTATTACTACATCACAGCCTTGCACTTGAGGCGTGCGAACAAGTTTTTGGTGCCGTTGCCGGGGAAGAGGTTAAACGGTTCTAATTGTTCTAATAGCTATAGAGTAGTCTTAGTTAGGTAGGATTTTCAATTTTTCTAGAAGTAGTTTTCTGATTTTTTTCTAGATTACTAACAATTTTCTGTTTTTGTGTGTTGTAGGAACTTAGTTGCTGACATAGTTCTCACCTTCACGGGTAACAACTCCCCTTCTCCTTTTCTTCTTCTTTTTTTTCCTAGATTGGGATTGTTTCAACTTCTTATAATTTTATTATGAATGATTGGACGGGTGGATTGTCTAAATACCTCTTGGAAGATGAGAGGTCGAACCTAAATAAAAAATAATTATGATTGGAACCATTACAAGCATGAAATTTTTCTATGACTCAATCTACTTCTAATACTCCCCCAAGTAAGACATTGCGAGATTACCGGAATAAGAACAATGTGCATAACTTTTCGCCGGGTAAGACAATAGGAGATTATCAGAAAGAGATGAATAATGTTCTACCGGCTAAGACAATGTATGATCACTTGTTTGGCTACACATATCAACAACCATTTAATAGCCCAACATATGACATGCATAATCCTAATAGCTGGGAACATCAAATTTTCAATTTGGGAGATGAGCCAACCATGGATGCCAACAATTATCCTCAAGAGTTTCTTTCTCATGAGTCGCAACCGTCACGAACTCTTGAGGATACGCTGCGAGAGTTTATGAAAATAACTAAGCAATGCATAAAAAACTTCTCGCCATCTTAAAATCCTGAACCCGACATTGGGAACACCGAATCATCCCCCAACAATGAGAAGGATGAGGCTATCCAAGCCCAACCCTCTTCCGATTTGATGATTAAACTTTTAGGGGATGTAGATCTCAATAATCCCAACATTACCATCGATTATGGTGAATCAACTATCTCTTTTAGTTATTCCGATTTGAATGATGAAGAGATTTCAGGAGCGGTTGACGAACCCAAAGAATCTACAAAATCTGAAAGTGATAGTTTGATTGCTTACAATGAGGGTTTGAAGGATGATTGTGAGTCCATGATTTCTTCTTCCAAAGGGCCGAATGTTTATGAGTTGCCGAAAGATATTCTTGCTAGAGAGATGGCCGAAGTGGATCTCTTTGAGTCCTCTCACCAACATAACATGACCAATTCTATTGTGGAAGATCTCCCTTTGACTGGAAATTCTGTTTCTTTATATGATGTGGTGGTACAATCTGAAATTTTAGATCAACCAATGTTAGATGATGTGCTTACCATTGAATCTGAAAATTTTTCTTTGGAAGACCGAGGAATTCCTTCCCATTGAAACAGACTTTCCTCAATCACTTAGGGAGAACGAGGACCCTTCATACGACTCTCTCGATTTCTTAGAGGAATGCATGACCCACCCCTATGATCTAGATGATGAGATGATTATGGAGTTGGATATTTTGTTAGACACGGTGTCGGTGCTTGAAGAACACCATTCCACTGATTTACACTCTTCACCATTAATTGTAGAAACACCATGCAATTCTGAATTTGTGGAGGAGACAATCCAAAATAAAGAATACTTAATGAACGTCTCTCCACCACCATGGGTTCTTCAACCCATTGAAAATTTTGATTGGGAGGACCCATTTTTAATCAATTACAACCCAATTCAGAACTTGAGGAGATATCTGTTTGCTTCTCTTATCTCCTCCTTATATGTGTGTGGTGCACACTATGATTGGACCTTAATGAAGAAACGCATCCATGTGTACATTCGAGCAAGACTTTGGATGATCCTCATGAGAAACCTGTTAAAATTCATGAAGATCCTGCTCAAATTTGATCATATAGTCGATCGGAATAATCAAAGGTAGGTAGGTAGGTTAGGATTTCTTTCTGCATTTAGGATTGAATAAGTCTCATCAAGACAATGGAAGATGCTAGAATTGATCAACTTGCTACCTCAGGCACTCTTGTTCTCACTCTCCTTCGTTTTATGTCATTGCTCTTATGTCATACATATTGCATATCTTATTACATTGAGGACAATATAAGATTTTGGTTAGGGGGTGAGATTCCTTAAATGAACCTACTAGCTTTTGTGACGTTTCGAGCAATTACGTAGAATTTTTTTATTTTTCTGAAAATTCAAAAATCTTTTGGAAAACCGTGTTTATATGCACTTGGGATGTCGTAAGTATGAAAGGAAGAAAGATGTAGTGAGATGATTTTGAAACTCTTAAAGGACTTGTAACATGATGGTTTTCTAATTGGATTCCCCTATTGAATTGATTGATAGAAAAATTGAAACACTTTTACACCTAGTTCACTTTACACGATTCTCATGTTTTGAAAGGATTATGTAGAATTGTAGATTGGTTAAGTTTAGATTTGAGGTGTTGAGAAACCAAGCCGGGGTACTTTGTCCATCCTTGTCCATGGGAAAATAACGAAAGATATGGATTTCTAAAAAGCCTGTCTAATGTGTATGAAAAGGAAATGAAGAATGAAAATATGGGAATGATTGAAAATATGGTGGAAAAATTCCAAAAAGGACTACCTATTATAAATCGGGGGATGGTCTACCCGTAACCAAAGCCGGAAATGGGACGTAGTGTGAAAGCCATCGGAAGAACGGTAAGGCAAATTCCTGTCATAGGCTTGTTGCTGATCTATACACTATTGAATCCATATCTTAGCTAATTCATGAAGAAGGTAACCCCAGAAATCCATGAGATGAGCATTCACTGAGCACACTAGGTTAATTTGTTTGGATCCTTCTATTTATCAATCAATCAGTAGGAATTCCATATGAACACTTGTTATGTTTTTGGAAGTTTAAGGTCTCAACTTCTATCACTCAGTTTTGCTGATTTTTGTACTTGCATGTCTTGGAATGTATATAAACATAGTTTCCGAAGAAGAGTTGGGTTTTGGAGAACGAAACTTATTTCACGCATGTTTTGCTCGGGACTAGCAAAATGCTGGTTGGGGGGTGTGTTGAGCTCTTAATTGTGCATATTCTAACCCCAATTCATCACTCATTATGCATGGTTTTCATGATTTAAAGACTAATCTAATGCATGGATTTGTGATTGTAGGAATGAGAGGGAGACTTCAATAATTCATAGTTAAAAGAGTCACTTTGTATACATTGAAGACCAATAGAACAAGTGCCAAAAGGTGGAGGAAAGAAGAAAAAAGAAAGAGAAGAAAATATGGAAAAACGATCCCAAGACCTGTCTTAAGACCTGTCCCAAGACCGGTCGCCAAACAGGTCGAGATGAGTCCAGAGAAACATTACTTTCTGGACTGTTTTTTATGTTTTGAGATTGTTCGTGCGACCGGTCGTCCACAGGCTCAGACCGGTCATCCGACCGGTCGGCAGCGTAACAGAGCTTGTTCGTAAAGCTCCGATTTTCTCTGCGTAATTGCGTGATTTCTTGCGCAATCTGGATCTTCCAAGCCAATCTATAAAAGGACACCTACAACCTCTTCCTAAGGCATCTAGCAACGTGGGGAGCAAAGGATTCAAGACCTAGGAGGCTTCCTAGCCTCCTACAACTAGTTTTCTTCTTCTTCTTCTAGTTCTAGTTCTAATTTGTTTTTATGCTTTGCATTAGCTAACCTCTTAGCTAGAGCTAAGAGGTGAAACTTATAGCTTAGATGTTTTAATTCATTTTATTGGTTTCAAGTTTGGATTTATTAAAGAATAATGGTTTTTGGAAGTTTGAATAAATTTCTAAGTAGTTTTTTTAATCTTATGATGGCTCATGGATGTTTGGAAGAATTCATTAGGTTCTTAATTGTTTTACATGGCTCTAGACCTATATACTCCGAGGAATCGGATTCAATACGCTCTAGACTTGGATCATCATATGGGAACTTCAAACCAAAGTTCTACCTTTTTGTTCTAAAATCTAAATATGTTGTTGATTGTTCATATGATTTGAATGAAGTTTATATCATAATATATTAAGTCTTGTGACGGGGTTTGATGATTATTATGGTTATGATCTTAATATATTAGAATTAGGATTGACCTATGTAATTGAGTGTGCTCAAGTCCTAACTTGAATTGAGGGAATCATGTTGATGAACAACACATGTGTTGGATTGCTTTGATAATATAAGCGCTCTATCATCCGTTAGATAGGATTTTATTTCGATTCTAGTTGAGTAATTGAGAAACCATATGAATTATACATCTAAGGAGAGTTATAAGTGGATCCTTGATGCTCTAGTTACCCTTTCATTATCAGATTTTCCTGTTTCATGTTTAAAATCGATTTCACAAACCTCTTAAGATTCTAGTTATTAGGATAGTTCGAATTGTTTACTTCCGTCCCTGTGGATCGACCTCGGTCTTACTGAGATTATTACTACATCACAGCCTTGCACTTGAGGCGAGCGAACAATTAACTAAACTATAGATCTGAAAATGTATAAACTAACAACAAGCCTATGACAAGAATTTGCCTTACTGTCCTTCCGACGGCTTTCACACTACGTCCCATTTCCGACTTTGGTTACGGGTAGACCATCCCCCAGTTGGTAATAGGTAACCCTTTTCAGAATTTTTCCACCATATTTTCAATTATTTTCATATTTTCATCCTTCCTTTCCTTTTCATGCACATTAGACGGGATTTTTAGAAATCCATATCTTTTATTACTTTCCCATGGATAAGGATGGACAAAGTACCCTGGCTTGGTTTCTCAACACCTTAAATCTAAGCCTAGCTAATCCACAAATCCACATAATCCTTTCAAACCATGAGAATCGTATAATGTGAATTAGGTGCACAAGTGTTCAAACATTCTATCAATCATATAAATAGGGGAATTCAAATATAAAACTATCATGTTATAAGTCTTTTAAGAGTTTCAAAGTCATATCAATTCGTTTCTCATCCTTTCATACTTATGACATCTAAAGTGCATAGAAATAAAGTTTTCTAAAAGAGTTTTGAATGTGCAAAAAAATCAAAAAAAAATTTCAAACATTACTCGAAATGTCAAAAATTGCTAGATTCATCTAGGAATCTCACCCCCCAACCAAAACTTTACGTTGTCCTCAATGTAAGAAAATATACAATGAATGCAACACATGAGAGCAATGACAAAATAAAGGGAAGTCAGAAAGAGAGATATCACCTGAGAAATATATTGCATGGCAAAATTGGCTTTTGGAGATGGGTTACTTCACAATTAAATCAACTAATCAAAGCAACTCCTAATGAGATATCATTCTAGGAAAGGGATTAAAAATCTAAACCGTCCTCCGTCAGACTGTTGAACTTCCAATTTATACATTTTATAGGCCATTCCATCACATTATATGCATGGTTTGCATGTTTAAAAGGCCCATCTAATGCAGGTTTTGTGATTGTAGGAATGAGAGCAGACTTCATCTAATTGAAGACCAAAAAGAGACATTTAGGAGCCTTGAATGAAGACCCAAGGTGGGCCAAAGAAAGAAGAAAGCAAAGAGAGAGGAAGGAGAGAAGAAAAGAAAGAAGAAAGAATGCAGAAAATGGGTCTGACTGGTCAAGACCGGTCGGCCAATACTGCTACCTTCTACAGAGGTTGCTGGACCAAACCAGACAGGTCTAGACCGGTCAAGACCCATCGGCCAGCCCTGTCCGACCGGTCTTGACCGATCGGCCATGCAATTTCAGGTTTGTAGATTTCAAACAGCATGCTATTCCCGTTTCTAGTTTTTTGGACCAGTTTTTTGGGCCCATCTTAATGATATTTGGAAATCCAACACATCCATATCGAAGAGAAGCTTGACGCCGAAATAACTCAAGTGGTTTCGTGTCGATCGGAGCTACGGATTGACCGTGGTGGCCAAAACAATACGAACTATCCAGAAAGTTCCAGATTTCGCTGTTCAACACTGGAATGGTCCAGGTGGCCCATCATTGATGATATGAAGAATCTACTTAGATCATCTTCTAGACCACATCCATATATGAATAACCACAAAGTTTCAGATTAAAAGGATGTGTGGTTTGATCGTACCGGTTGAAGAAAGATGGACCATCCAGAAAGATCCAACTGCGCAGATTTTATAAAAGGCCTGAGTGTTCTAATTTTCGCACCTAATTCTGAAATTATTTTGGACAATCTAATCCATCTATCATGTAGAGGAGGAAGTTCTCTACCAATGTTCAAAATTTGAGATCAATCCGACCTCTGTACACTCTGGAGCGTTGAAAGCAAGATGACTGGTTCTGAAGGTACCCGAATTGTGGGATTTTGAGAGGCGGTCGCTGATCTAATTGGTAGGGCCCATTCAGAAGATAATCTTGAAAATCTAAATCTTCTATGAGGAATATCATATTATAAGGAAGATACAAATCAAATTTGAAGGCAATCCGACCATTGGTTAAGCCGTACGAAGTGAAACAAAATTTATTATGTTGCGGTACTCTTGCTGTATTATAAAAGGAGGTGCTCTCTTCTATTCCAAATCAAGCAAGGAAGTGGGAAGCAAGGAGTTCAAGTCCTAGGAGGCTACCTAGCCTCCTACAACTAGTTTTTCTTCCTTTTCTTAATTCTAGTTCTAGTTTTAATATGCTTTTCCTTAACTAACCTCTTAGCTAGAGCTAGAGGTGAAATTTGTAGTTGGTTTCAATGCTTAATTCTTTTATTTCAAGTACACTTTTCTTAATTTTGGATTTTAAACTTCTAGTTTGAATAAAGTTTAGATTTTTATATGAATTGTGAGAGTTTGTGTACTTCGGACATGAGTTCCTTGCAATCCTCTGAGATTACCATGATTGGGTTGTTTGAATTTGAATTGTAGTAACCCTTGAGCATGCCATAATCTCTTGGCATGGCTGTTACTCCAAAGGCTACAAGTTCAAGTTCTATGTGCTTCATTAGAACTAGAAATCTGATTTCCAGATTTAAGTGGGATTGTTTGTGCTTGAATGTTATATCCTCCAATTAGATGAGAGATAGGACTTTGATTCTAATTGTGTTGTACTTGGATGAATGGATTGGCATTTGGCTACTACAAGTGGATCCTTGATGCTCTAGTTCTTCTTAATTTCAGATTTTTCTATTTGATGTGAAAAATCATTTTCCTAAACTTCTTAGATTCTAGTTATTAGAGTAATTGGAATTGTTTACTTCTTTTCCTATGGATCGACCTCGGTTTTATCGAGATTTATTACTACATCGCAGCCTTACACTTGAGGCGAGCGAACACAGACTAGGAGGTTAATTCCAACAACTCATCAAAAGCATAAAGTCAAGCAGAATCATTAGATGGATTAAAAGGTTTCGCAGTAAAGTCATTCAATATCCTGGTTTACAATATACATGTGTGTGAGTGATCCAGATAAGCCACTGGAAATCCCAAAAGGAAATTTCAGCGGGTTCCTTAATATTTTCACCACCTGTATAAGAGGAGACATCATCATATTTGTCAGGAAAATATGTCTCCATTCAGATTTTCCTAGGCATTGATATTAAAAGTATGGATCATCCCAGGGTTGATAAAGTTCGATGTGCATGATTCATAGAGGTGTGGAAATATGAATTGATTTCTGAGCACAACAAAGTATTATTTTCACATCCTTCTCTCGGCTAACGTCATAGGCCGATACTGACTCTAAAAGTGCGACTACATCCCCTATCATATCAACATTCTTATCAAGGGAGTAGGTCACATCTTCTTCTAAGTGACCGGAGTAAAGAAGTGAGAGGGATTCATCTTTCACAATTGAATTGATCATGTTTATTTCGTGGACCTCCTCATCTTCATTGTAATATCTGTGATTTTTATGATTTATTATTTAATTTAAAAATCTGGATTAGAATTTATAAAATTAAAATAATAATAATTTAATGTGTGTAAGTTGATAACATGTTTGATATACGTTTCTCATGGAATAATTGGATAGAAAAGTGGAATTATAAACCATATTCCATGTACATAAACTTTAGTAATTCATTTTAAATTATTTATATTATCTGTGGAATTGATCTGAGCCATAGATTGATAGATTAAATCATGTAGAATCCAATAATATAGTCTGATCTACCCAAATCGATCATAGATCTTTCTATTGTGGCAATTCATCCTCATTTTAATCACCATAGCCCATTGAGCTGATCAAACCGAGTTTGGTTCTGTTGGAATTATAGAGTATCCTTAGAAGAACCTTTATGACCGTTGAAATTCTCATCGGACTTCGATCAAGCCATTAAAACTTGTCCTAGCACCAAACCAGTGGTGAAAGTGAACCCCCGTGATTTATTTCAATTGGTGTGTCAGTTAGCTGTGGGATTTTCTCCACACCTTTGTTATAGCATTTTAGCTGTCCATGTGAAATTAAATCACTGGATGATCTTCCGAGACCGTTTAATCGAAGAATTACTGCGTAGGGCCATGTGGACCACCAATCAAGGTGAAATCACTCATGGGAGACCTTTTTCATATACTTAGGTGACCTATTGGATTAGATTCCCTCATAAGGTCCTAGATATGTTCATGTAGACCGAGAAGTACAGAAGTCACATTCGTTGCGATGTGCCAATTCAAAATCTAAATTTTAGGATATGATTACGGAGTTTGGTACAGAGAGATTTCTATCTTCGTTGTGGACCGTCCATCTTTATGTATGGATGTCGGCGTGTGTCTAGATTTTGGGTATTTTAAGTTTTCTAAGATGGCCCACATCCCCATGTTTTTAGAATCTTGAACCGAGGTGTGTTCACCGTCCATCACATTTTTTATTAATTACTCTTAAACCAGTAAGAGATTCATTGACCCAACGGTCCATTATTCAATCCATGGACATTCTAACCAATGGTGCGGACCACTTCGCACAACACTCAACGGTCATGATTTAATTTCACCTTAAAGTGGTTAAGCTTATCCTTAGAAACCAACCACCTTAAGTTGTGGTGTTTACTACCATTTAGATCATCATTTGTGTCCTTATTAGATCGTGGGTGTGGACACTACCAAATTCTCCCAAATTCATACCACTTTGTTAGTTTTTCGAGGCCAATGTCATAATGGTCTCAGATTTGTGAATGGTGGGCCCGATTTTAAGATATTACACATCCATTCTAGAGCGTTCATTAGGCTAACTCTTACATAGATCATATTGTGTCCATCCATCGACCCTTTGACCCGAGAGTTAACCACTACTTGTTGTGTTAATCCTCTGTATGATGGACGTCTTAGATCCAAGAAGGGATCACTAGGTGGACCATCAAAATATTACTTCTATTTTCACCACAAATATTTATGTTATAAGCTAATGTACTTTATTTAAACTCTCGTAAGAGAGTCCTATTCTAATACTTTTACAATTACGACCGAATCGTAGCTATCCCATCACCATTCATCATCAATAGTTTCAAATCCCTACCATCCATCATCACCATCCATCATCATCATCATCATATGACCGTTGATTGGGAGGAAGGAGGTAGTATTTTGTAGTGGGCCAAAGATTGGTTTTCTTTGTTATTTTCATTTTCAAAATCTTGGATCGGATTGACAATTGGTGAGTCTACGGAGATACTCACTTCACATCATTGTTTGAATTTGCGCATTTGTGTTTTGTTTAGTAGATCAATTATGTTACTTTGATTAAATCTATGTCATTCATCATGTATTATAGTTTACGTTTGCTTGTGGGCCCAGATTTAAAAGGAATCTGATATTTAAGTGGGCCAGGGTGGGAGAAATAGACCCAACCATTAAAAAGGAAATAAAACCACTATCTTTGTTTTATAATTTTCGATCTATGCAAAATCAAATTTATTGGGTGGACTAAAGGCTCGAATAATTCAATGGATGGATTAGATCTCAACCTAGTGGACCTCACCTTGTGTGAATACATATATAAAAATAATAATAATAATGAAATAAAACAATGGGTTGCTGACCTAGTCAGCACCCCAAGGACGCTGCTAGTCCAGTAGCGTCATGACTGCTGACGCAAGGGGCGAACGAGCAGCAGTTTGGGGTCCACATGTGGACCCCACCCTGATGTATTTTTCTATATCTACTCCAACCATAGTTTACTTCATCATGTGTTTTGATAGCCCACCAAATTTCAGCTTAATCCGAGACCCGAGTGGACCACACCAACTTCTACAATTGGACTATATTGCTGAATTTTCTGCAATTGTGCAGAAAATTCTGAATTTATCTCTCATGGACAGCGGGTAATTCATGGGCCCCACTCTAAGCTTTCTGTCAAATCTATACCACTCACTTGTTACATTACTATGTTAGGAGGCTGGAAATTAAATTTCAGAGGATTTCGATAACCGAGTGGGCCACACCATCTCAAATAGTGGACAATGTAATACAATATAAATCTGAAGGTGAGCAGATTTTAAAGTGGGGACAACAAGCACTTATGGGCCCCACATGTGAACTTTTGGATAAATCCACCTCGTCCACATGGTTTATTGGGTTGTGTGGGATTCATTATAATAATATGGGCCAGAACGGGGTTTTAAGTGGCCCACACCACTTGAAATAATGGGACTGACACCCTAAAAAAATAACAGAATCTGAATCTGATTGGACTCCAACTTTTGGATCCCATTGGGGAAATATTTTGCCCAATCTAAGCCGTCCAATGCTTAGACCAGCAAGCCTTAAAACTGTAAAATAAATTTGGTATACATCAGACCTCCCAAATAGTTAAATTAAGCGAAATTGTGGGGACAACACCTGACCATTTTCTTTGAATGTATGGTTATAGTTTAGTTTAAAGTTCTTAAACCCCTCAAAATGCTTTGTTTCATAATGTGGATGCATTCTTACCATCTTGATATATATGCACTTGATTTGTTTCTTAAATAGTTATGTTGTATGATTCATTAAATTGTTTTAAGATGCAATAAATTCTCATTATCACATGTTTATGTTTATATGATCACATATGATGGACCCATGCATAGAGCGGTTTATGGTGAGGTTAAGTCCACGGAATTGAATCAAAGTAGGGGTATGTAAATGGTTCTTAACCATGACTATCCAAGTACGGTTAAGCATGGTCGGTGTATATGGGTGTGGTTAAGTTTGTGTGGGATGGATATGGGTGTGGTTATGGGACACCTATGTATGGATACATCATTGGATGAACTGGAATATGGGAAACCATTAAGTGTGGTATGTTTTCCCGTCGAGAATGCGTCCCGTGTTGGGATCGGATCGTAGCCGTGTCAGGATCGGGGCAATTGTTTTCTCATTGAGAATGCGACCCGTGTCAGGATCGGGCGTACCGTGTCAGGATCGGAGCAATTGCGTCTCGTCAGAAAATGCGACCCGTGTTAGGATCGGGCATACCGTGTCAGGATCGGAATGTACCTCACCTGTCTGGTTGTGATTGGTTGTGATACTATTTTTCAGGCGTAACCTCGTATGGCTGATTTACTTGTGTGAAACCTGACTAAAGACCTTGTATTAAAGGCCACGTATATGGTTGATTTATGCGTGCTGCATGAAAATTCATTATGGGATGTGTGTTTAATGTTAATGAATGTGTCATTGTGGGGTTGAAAAATGTGAGCATGGCATTCTACAATTTACAAACTGAATAGTTATGTTTTGATTCTTTTTATCTGTTTACTTGGATGCGTGATTCATATTATGGAGTGAAGTAAGTACTCATACTCGATGGGCATTGTTTTGCTCACCTTTCTTAGGGAACTGTAGGTTTAAGAGGTGACATGGAATCTTTCGAGAACAAGGCACAAGTTAAGGACATAGTGAAAATTCAGGAAGAGGAGAACGCCAACTCTAATGAAGACGTTTTTATTTATTTTTAGATATTTTATTTAGTTTTAAGTTAATAGAATCGTAGATGAGTATATCAGTGTCATGTTTATGAATTATGAACATTTATAATTTATTTTATGATGTAAGTTGGAATAAGAGTATGGATATGGTTTAGTAGAAAAATAATAAGCAAAAAAAATGCTTTAAAAAAATTGCTACTATTATTTGTATTCTTATAATTATTACGTTAGTAGTGCTCGAAAATTTGGGCTCGGGTGGTATATTCGGGCGTTGAATTTTGGGGCGTTACATTCATCCTCCTGTTGGTTGTTAATATTGAAAGCATTTAACTCAATCGTCATATTGCCAAAATACATTTGTATGACCCCACTCCTACAATTGATGATAGCGTTTGATGTAGCTAGGAATGGGTGACCAAGTATGACAGGAATTTGAGTGCCAATATTAACCATGGGTCATGTGTCCAAGACAATAAAGTCCACCGGGTAGTAGACCTTATCAACTTAGACAAGAACGTCCTCAATCACCCTTCTTGGAATACGAATCAATTGGTCAGCGAGTTGTAATGTGGTTTTGGTGGGTTTTAATTCACCTAGACCCAATTGTTCATAGACCGAGAAGGGGATTAAGTTCACACTTGCCCCTAGATCAAGTAAAGCATGCTTCACCCGGTAGTCTCCAATTATGCATGATAATGTCGGACTACCGGGATCTTTGTATTGCTTGGACATCCCATGATTTATAATGGCACTTACATTCTCTGTAAAAAATGCCTTCCTTTGTACATGTATTTTTCTTTTCACCGCGCAAAGGTCCTTCAGAAACTTGGCATATGACGGTATTTGTTTAATGGCATCCAACAATGGGATGTTGATCTTAACTTGCTTAAAAACCTCCAAAAATTTCTGATATTTATCTTGAGGTTTGGTTGAAATCAAGCGTTGAGGGAATGGATCAACAGGCCTATATCCTTTCAATGGCTCTTTTTCATGTGAGGCGGTGCTAGGTCCATCATCCTCTTTGGAAGATACCATATCATTAGGAGTTGAGGCCTTCATCGAGTCAGATTTTTCAATAATTTTACCACTTCTAAGAGTGGTGATGGACTTAACATGTTCCATGTGTTGGCTAGAGGAGCTAGGCACACTTATTTTGCATTGTGATTTCGGATTAGGTAGGGGTTGGGCCGGAAGAGTCCACTTCCTTGCGTTTAAGCAAGCCTTGATTTCCACCACCGAATTTTTAAGCTCAAGCATTATTGTATGGTTCAATTGGTTTATTTGAGCTTGACTTTCCATGAACGCTTTCAATGTATCTTCTATAAGCATTCGAGGTGGGGCCATAGGAAATTGCATTGGGGGCCCCTTTTGAGGATTACTTTGGTTGGTCGTAGGTCCATTCGTCCCAATTGAAGTTAGGATTGTTTCTCCAACTAGAATTGTATGTGTTTGGATTTGGAGTACTAAAATGTCATTAATAACTATTCAAGACATTCGATTATTCGTATAAAAGTTCTCAAAACGTAGGAATTGTTGGACAATCCCCCATTTGATGTACATTCGAAGCACAAATACCGCAAACAGTTTCAACAGCCCCCCTTTGTTGGGTTGTGTCCACTTTCCTTATTTCCACCACTCTAGAACTTAGGTCATCTTCCTCATTCAAAACGTAAATTCCTCCATTTTCCTTTGCTTGGGATTGTTTTGAACTTGTTGGCTTAAATGTATCTCATGATTGTGTGTTTTCAGCCAACATGTCAAAATAGCCCAAGCTTCCTCTGTTTCCTTGTGCATGAACTCCTCATTGCACATCATCTCCACAAATTGGCTCATGGTTGAGTTTAGTCCATCATAAAAGAAACTAATCAACCTCCACCATTTATAGTCATGATGTGGGCATGTGTTTAATAGCTCATTATACCTTTCTCAACATTGGAAAAAGGTTTCATCTTCTTTTTGAGCGAAATTCATTATGACCCTTCTTAGCGCATTGGTTCGATGAGCTAGGAAGAATTTTTTAAGAAACTCTCGAGTCATCTCAACCCATGTCCCAATAGACCTTAGCCTTAAGGAATGTAGCCATGATTTGGCCTTTTCTTTCAAGGAAAAAGGGAATAATTTGAGTTTTATAGTATCCTTCGTTACATTATCATAGCTTATTGTGGCAATAACTTCTTTGAACTCCTTAATGTGTAGATAAGCGCTTTCGGAGTCGAGTCCATGGAATTTGGAAAGAAGTTGGATCAACCCTAGTTTAAAATCAATATTTCCCACATTGTGAGGGAAAATTATATAAGAGGGGGTACTCGTCCTAGCGGGTTGTAAATAGTCACGCAAAGTCCTAGGTTGAGGTGCATCCCCTACTTCATTGTCATCCAATTTGGTAAAGTTTTGGGCTTCATTTTGATTAACCCCTTGATTGGGTTGATTTTCAGCCATCTCTCTAGCAATTTCAGGAAGATTTTGATGTTTTCTAGCACGAGGCTCTCTATCAATCCCTTCAATAATTATTCCGTCACTTAACAATCTCAAAGTGTGTTCACGAACCCACTTGGGCATGAACCACTCAACACAATCCTAAAATCTAATCCTACTTCTAAAAGTAAAAATCTGAAACTATCTATAGCAAGAGGGGTTAGAAGGATAGAACTTAAATTATAGTCTATGTTAGAATCCTGTAAAATCAAAACAAACTAAGTTAGTATTATGATATTAGAAGAAAACCTACTCTAGAAAGCAAAACAAATCCTAAACATAAATTAACTCAATCTCAATTAAAAGCTATCTCAGACTTGTTTTAAAAATACCGCAGAGAGATCCCCGACAACAGCGCTAAAAACTTGTTCACCCCCCAACTATAGGGTTGCGAAGTAGTAATAATTCGGAAAGACCGAGTATCATTCCCACAGAGATTTATGTATGGGTATTCTCAGAATTTATCTAAAACAACTTATAATTAAGGTCCTATTAAAAAATAAAGCTGGAAAATAGTGATTTGAAGTAAAATAGTGATTATGAGAGGTAATAACAATCTAAAAAGGCACTAGAGCGCCAATGATTCACTTTTGATAGTTTTCAATGCATTGATACAACTAGGTCTCTCACTACACAATCGGAATCGAATTTATATCTCTATCCGATGAGGGCCAACGGCTAGACGCCGGCCACCCATAGTTTCTCTTTGTCTCTTTTCAGGTCCAGAAAGGAAATATCTTGGAAGGAAGGTGAATATCTGAAGGATCCCGTTACAAAACGTGACGTAAACAGTGTGCTTCACCTGATTCCAAGGCCAGCCTGGTTTTTAGTCTTAGGATACATTTCCCAAGGCCTGGGATCTGACACACATAAGGGACTTCGGAATTGGTGGGGCGCTTGTGATTGGGCCATCTACACGAGTAGCTGAGAATAGCACTCTGTTACAATTCCCAGGTGGGCATCTGTCTGAGTGGAATCTTTCCCTTGTGGTGTTATAGAGTTCTCTCGTGAACCTTTTCTGTTTGTCGGCTTTTTCATGAACAACAAGTAGAAAGTTACTACTCGTCAGGCCCCAACTAGGAAAGGATGCGTTTGTTATTGTGCCCTCCAAAGACATTCCCCTGCTCTTCCCGAATTTTATTTTATTTTCCTTTAAATTGAAGTCAGGGTTTCTACTCTTTCTACACTTATATCCAAGACCAAAATATCGTGGCCCACCAATTATCCGAGTGCCATGTGCTGACTGACAATTCCATCTTCACATGCATCCCAGGTGGGCCTCATGGCACGGAATAACTTCAACGTCTCGTGTATTTTTTGTCCTCCTCTTTCTAGTATGTAATGCAAGTAGATAGTAAAACAGATTAGATACATTAAAAAAGAAAAGTAGAAAGCTTGGGCTAGCAACTCTTGCTGTTGGGCCAGGAAGTGAACGGTTAGGATGCGTGGCAATAATTTGGAACACCCATATTCATGATGGGCCTTAAATTTTGGGATTGTACTTACACGTCACGGCACCACATGTGGACGGTTTGAATCCTACGCTCATGTCACTAGTTGGCGTGTAATTTTTTTTATTTTTTTATTTTTGTGTAGAAAACAGCCTCCAAGCCTCCAGGTTTCGTGCCGGGAAAAAATGAAATGGGCCCCTTTTTGACACTGGAAAGGCAAATGCTTTCTGGAAACTTACTAATGGAGAATATCTTTTGTTTTGTTATCATTGCGGAATTGTTAATAAATGTTTGGAATTGATTTCTAAGACATACTTAACAAGATCAAAAGCTACATGTATGATAAATCCATTCTTCAAGTGGTCCACATGATGCATGGACTATTCTATAATTCGGCACTTACTATTTTTCACATGTGCGACAGATCCAAGCCATGCATCAAGTAGGCTACGTGATGCACTGATCAGCCTAAAGTTAAGGCCACTAAGCAATGACTAAAAAAGTGGCTAGTCCTGATCATAGTTCTAACTTGATGCCTCGACTCGGAACTCAGCGAGTCAACTCAATTCTCTGAGAAGTCTGACTCAATTCGGCCTCAATGAACTCAGAACCTCAACCATGGAAATTTTGTGTTTTAGACTTCAAATTTACACTTACATTGTTTTGGTGTCTATCAAGTGTAATTAATTCCAACTTTAATTATTACATATCAAGGTGAGTTAAATCAAGACTTTTGAGTCAACCCGACCCAGTTGGATATTGAGTGAAGTCAAGCTTTTATCTTATGAAAAATATGGTCCTGATTTATCTTATGAAAAATGTCTGATCATGGATCTAAAATCATCCATAATGCATCCCACCTTTCACTAGACATTTCTCCCAAATCTCTTTGATTGGAGAATTCTAAACCATTCAAACAATGGCTGGGAATAGAGGGGTGATAATGATTATATTAGAGGTCCAATCGTCCTTTTATACGCGACCCTTGATATTAATTATATTAGAGGTCCAATCATCCTTTATGTGTGACCCACGTGACATGGCAGATGCCTTGGAAAAGTCACTTTAATCAAATACTCATAATCAACCCATCAACGCCTGCAATGGTTTATATGTTAAAGAAAAGGTCCCTGTCATGTGTGGTCCAACTTTGATTGCCCATCCTCTCAGTATAAACTCTGGTCCAGTGATCTTAACCATATGAGAAGTGGATTGGAAAGATGCCATCGTTGATTTAGATCATTGTCGTGTGTAACCGGCTTTTGATTGCCCACCCCTCAATCGAATTATCCTAACTACTGGAACAATGACTAGGAAATGGTTGAAACATACTTATTGCTAGAAAAGGCTTTTTCATTGAAGTCTACCTTGTGCATGACTCTTAGAAATTATCTTGATTGGATGATGCTAGCCATCAAAGGGATCACTGGAAAAAGGACAGTCCCTTAGATGATAGGCTAAGGGTCATTATCCTTGTACCTTATACCATGTGAGGTTCACCTTTATTTGACAACCCTTTAGAAAAAATGCATTAATGGGATGATCATGACCTTGGATTGAGCGCCCAAAAAAAAAAAATGAATATTCCATCTTTTTTTTTTTCTGAGAACTAATTTACCAACCCAAAAAAAAAAAAAAAAACAATGTGGGCAGAGCCCAAACACTATCTTTTTTTCCCACAAAGATATGGAAAATTGTTTATGAAATTTGTTTTCCCAAAAGATAGAGAAGCCCTAAAACAAATGGTTTAGATTGTCTGGGTCGAATGGTGGGATCTAAAAGAAAGAAGTCTGGTCGGACACTTCAGTTTAGATCGTCTGGGCCGAATGGTTCAATTTTTTACCAGAAAAAAAATGGTTCATCTTCAGCTGTTCAAATACCAAAACGGGTTCTATGTGGCTTGGGCCACAAGACGATGCTTTAAACTGGTCCAAGTTTTAAAACATTGAATATAAATCATGTGGACAACCCATAGATATAAATAAACAACACGAAATGATAATGACAAATCTCACTTTTAGCCAACGTAGGAAGGAAAAGAAAAAAAGGGACTCCCATGCAACTAGGGATGGAATTGAGCCAGGATGGGCTGGCCCCACGGACAATTGGGCCACTGCTAAAAGCCCATGGTTGAGTTGGGATTGAACATTAGTTGTTAGGCTGATCAGGAATTGGGCCAGGCTGGAATTTGGATATGCATTAAGGCTTGAATGAAAGCCCATCTCAGCCATTCAACAGTAGTGGATGGAGGCACTTGGCCAGCTAACTGAGCTAGGCTTGGCCCAGATCACCTCCCGAGAAAGTTGGAACATGCATAGGCTCTAAGTATTTCATGCCATTGGCCTAGAAAAGCCTATTCTGGCCCGATCCATGATTCAACTCAGCCGAGCCGAGCTTATTTTCATTGAAATAACCAGATCGGACACAACCTAGTCCGAGTCAACTCAACCGACTTGCATTTGACTCGGACTGGTAACTAATTTATGGTCATAATTCAGTCAATTGTGGCAACCCCTGCAACGTACACTTGGTACAATGCGCGCCTACCTAGACCGCACCAGTGTTGGCCCCATAAATGGACGAGACAAACGTCGAAAATCTCACTGAGCACATCCTGACCATCGAATTGAATAGCTACGTAATAAACAGTAGCAAAAACAAAATGGTCAGATGTAAAAGGTTAACAGCCACAATCAGAACGGTTAAGATCATCCGATCAGAGTGATTTAGGCGTCCATAATGGATCCTATGTTTTGGACATTGGTGGCTTGCTTGCATGGGTGACACGTGTACGTATGGGTTGGATTCCTGTAATCTACGCCCATTCGCATGTATACAAATGGATTAGATAAACATGGATATTTTAGTATGAGGCAGTGTTCTATTGCGATTTTTAGATGATGAAAAGACCTAAATACCCTCATCTAGCTTTCCCTCTTCCCCGGAAGGTAGCTAAGGAAAGCTTTGTGGGGCCCATGTGATGTATGTGTAAGACATCCAACGCGTTCAGCATGTGAATCTAACCGTGCTGATCATATGAACAAAAAATTTAGGCAGATTCCATCGTCAGGTCCGCCACCCTGTATTTTGAGATATTTGGGTGGTGTACATTGTTTAATCAGCATGGTGGGTACACCTGATGCATGGACGCACTACGTGGGCCCCACAAAAGCTCGAATTCACCACTTATGTAAAAATTAAAAACATGGAGGATATTCTGGTCATTTCAGCTGCAGCAAGGCTTGTTTGGTAAAATCAGAACCGTCGAGTAAAATCCCTTCTCCATTTGTCACTGGTAGGAGATTTCTCATGGTACTCTGAGTTTGTACATGTGGGAGCCAAAGATTTGGTGATCCAGACCATTGAGCTTGTGGCCCACAGCTCAGATGGCCTGCCCTCGATCTAACAACACATAACCTCTCCACCCTTGACATTCAAATACAAGTTTAAGAAGATATAAAGTGGGGAAATGCCCTAGTATTAATGACTAGGATCTTATAATCTGGGTGATCTGAAAGGAAGGGTCCATCCGTGATTGGGCCCACCAGATCAATAATTAAATATTGGAATTTAGTATGATACAAGAATGTTATAACAGTAAAAAAAAATGAGAAATGAGGGACAAAAATGGAATAATCGCCTGGAAATCTTCCTTTTCTAATAGCGACAGGCGGGGAAAGGTGTCTTTTCTCATGTCGTTATTGTGAGGCCTGCGGGGAATCCTCTCCAGTCTGGTGGGACCCACGGCTGCTGACCCTTGAAGCCCACTGGGCCCCACTCCACGTCAGCACCGTAGGAGACATGGAATCTTTACAAACCGCAAGAGCCTCGTCCGGAAGACGACAGCCCCCCATTCATTTCATTTTCAGGTGGCCCACCGAACTTTTCTTCTTGTATTTTGGGATTTCCATTAAAATCATTCTTGTTTCTATTATTAAAAACGGGGAGTTATTTAATACTGTGGCAGAGCATGTGACGGTTGTTGATACATTGGCACTCAGAATTGTACATGTGGCAATGCCAATTTAAACTAAACCGTCCAAATTGGGGGACCCAGTTTGGGTATTTCAAAAATCAGATTGGTTGGACAGTCCTAATCTCCGATTCTGAACACTTGTCTGATGAATCCAAGCAATTGGATATTTTCCATTTCGACCACTAAATAAATATCTATCGATCAGCTTGTTAGGCAATCAAGTTAAGGCCCTGCAGTTTGGATCAAGGAATGAGATTTTGAATTCGGACAAGTTTATGGATGTGTATTAGATTTGGATTTGAAAAATCCAAAGTCCACTGTTTGCCACAAATCCATGAAATTGAGAGATTTATTTGAATGGTATAATGTTTATTGTAGGATATAATCTTTTTCTTATCTTAAAAAAGTATTATTTAGAAGATTTACCGTGTCTTTAAGTTTTTTTTTTTAAATGGGCTTGTACTCACAATATTAGCTGCTTATTTCAAGTTAGTTGTATGCCGCCTCTGGAATTTATGAGTTCCTTTAAGGCCGGTTTGGGAGCTTGTATTTGGAATGTATTGGAATCCAAATCACAATTACACTAGAATTAATGTGATTCCAAATCCTTAGTTATATTGGATTGGAATGCACTAAAATCCAAACCTTCATTTGGGAGCTTGTATGTGGAATGCATTGGAATTCTTTAATATATTCATAGAACCTAAATTTGAGTAGCTAAATCAGCTTTAATATAACATATTAGTATATGTAGGTGATATTGGATAGAATGATTGTAATGAGCCCATTAAAATATATCCTTTGGACAAAAATGAGGAAATTTCAAGACCCGATTGGGCCACAAATGTAAGGATCACAATTGAATGACTCACCCACATTTTTCAACTACCATTTAGATGGGCAACGCTTTGGCAGTTTGGATGATCATTTTACTGATGTGATTTAGTGTTGTATTATATAATTGAATATTTTAGGATATCATCAGCGTGGCATGTGTACATGGATAAGTAGCTTAGTGACACCTTTAATATAGGTGTGACTCTCTTGCCTTTAAAAGGAAGTCAAAAATGACATTTTACTCCAATTACACCTCTTTCACAACATTTTGTTGAGATTTTAAAACACATAAAAAATATATGTTTCAAATAACACCAATTCCATTACCTCCAAATCTAAGGCTAGCAAACGCAAAAAATAGTAATTTGAATACGCTATTTGCCTTTAAATCAGGGCTTGCGAAAACCGGAGGAAAAAAAAAAAAACTCTATAGAGGTGTTCAAGGGCAAGGTGGCCGCAAGCCCTTGAGCCTAGCTTGGCTTTGGACTAGGTTCAAACTTATTAGCCTAGCCTGCCAATGTCTCTATGGTCTCATTGTTGAAAAGTGTCATGATTCTACAAGGGCCCTGATCAGATAGGTCAAATTTGTATGAAAAAAATAAATAATTAGAAAAAAGTCCAACAGACCAAATTCAATTTACATGTGTGGTTCACCTGATGAGCCTACTTCTGTTTTCCATATGCACTGCCCTCACCTTGGGTCATTGCTGAATAATTCCTATTGGGAGTGAGGCTTGTTATAATACAGCCATACATGTTGATATTACAATGATGAGTTGGGACTAGACGTTGGGTTCTTTTTTGTGTCCCGATTATCCATTTAATGATAGGCTCGATAATGGATGGGGATATCAAAACCAACTTTGGATTAAAATATTTTAACCCTTGGACTATTTAATGGTTAAGGGAAACGTCCATATCCAAACCAAATAGTCAAATGATGAAGTTGTTGAAATATTTTAATATAATATTTTTTGTTAGTGTTTCAAACCTACGAACTTAGACTTGGCTTAGGTTTGTCGCTGAGTCAAGACTCGAATGAGTCGATTAGGTAGCTTGGACAAGTCTTGTAAATTTTGATTAAAGTCTAACAAATTTTTAGTTTTTGCGATGTTGACATCATCTTGAACCCTTATCCTCAATGTCTATGGAACCATTTCATGGATAAATTCAAAAAATAAAAATAAAAAAGAAATAAAAAACAAAAACAAAAACAAAAGGTGACGATTGGCCGGCCAGTTGAGTAAAGGACCATATTGTGGAGTAGCCATAATTTAAGAGTCAAAGTGATTGGACGATCCTTACCATATGATCATAGACCTAGCCATTGACACAATGAAAAGTAATAAGTAAAATAGGTCACATTCAACAGGAAAAATGTCCACCGATTGGAATACTAGGATCATTAGTAGTTTCATAGTTTGGGATTTTTAAGCCATGAACTACAAATGCTAAGGGCCAACATGGCCAACCTGACAAATAATTCGAATTTAACTCTGGGAGTATAAATTTCAATATTATGAAAAAAAAAAATTATGGGCTTATATATAAAGAAGGAGAATATAATTTAGAAAGAAAGGGAAATAAAAGATTGTGATTTGAAAATAAATAGATGTAGAATCCAATAACTAATATTATTAATAAATAAGAAGTGAAAGTAGAAATAAAATGTTAGAGACTATTTAAAAAACAAAGAAGGAAAACTTGTTCAATTGTTAAATTGGTGTTGATTTTAACAAATTTTTTTTTTATACAAATTGACTTAGGCTGAGTTTTCATAAGTCGACGAAATGACTGAGTTAGTGTAAAACTTCACTAAGTTGTCAAAACTCAATGATTATTGTATAGGACTGATACATAGTGTAAATCATTTAGGTTTCTGGCTAATCTGGTTCAAGTTGGCCAAGACCCCAGTTGACTCATCGAGTTTTCAAACGATCATCTTCATTTTATGGTTATCCCTCATCTGAAGTTGAGGTCCATCATATAAAAAATTGGGTAATTGAAAGATGACCTAAGATTCAAAGTCTAAATTTCAGATGTAAGCTACGATAACAAGTCAAGAAGTATTCTAGCAAACCACATTCGAAATTCTATTCATGGATTGCCGAAATCCAGGTAGTCACTGTGGAAGTACAATAAACCCAAAAATCAATGAAATATGATAAATGAAGGCTAGAAAAAAATTCAACGAGGCACAATTAGAGTCACAATCAGCATATGATCCTAACAATTGGAATGGTGATCAATGAAATGAAGGTTTGAAAGAATCAACCTGATGGTCAAAATTTAATCAGAAAAAATCAAATGAAAATAGATTGTCTACCGCAATGGGCACACAATTTAGAAGGTCAAAAGTTATTGTTCATGTGTCCCACATTAGGCTTTTCTTGTTATCTTTTTTTTCTTCATGTGAAAATGTCGCTATCTTGAGTGTCTGATGGAGAGAAAATTATAGTTAACTAACGCTAGGGAGAAATGAACAATGTAGGGAAATTTTAAGTGTGGAGAGTAGGTTATGATTCTCACTAGTTTAAGAGCATAGCTTTACGTATTCTATCAACTATAAAGTGATGTAGAGGAGGTCACTGATGATTATATGACAAGAATATACAATTGGAAAAGGCCAAGAGATACAATAAAGTTCCAGCCAAAGTTCAGCAAACTCAGCACCGTCGGGCGCCCAACTATCATTCGTCAGTCACCCGACCATAGGTCAAACTAGTTCAGAGAGTTATCTAGACAAAACAGTACTTAATTTCAAACACCCGACCACCCAACTATCAGGCGCCCGACCATCCTCGGTCGCCTAACCACCCCTTATCAAGTGCCTAAAATTCATCCGAATTTTGCCTCAACTCTCTGCACAGTTTTGTTCGTTATTGGTCACCCAACTACCCTTCGCCGGGAGCCTAAAATTCAACGAGATTTTGAATTTTTCTTGTTGGACTGTTTTGGAGGGTGTTGGGTGCTTGACCACCCTTCAGCGAGCGCCCAACAATGCGCGAGCAATTACATAGATTTGTGCGGAATTTTTTTATTTCTTTCCTTTTTTATTATGATTTTTTTCTTATGCACCTAGGGTTTGTTTAGGGTTTTGTTACTTATTTAAATAAGTTTAGAAAAATTGTTTAGGCATTCTCTTTTGATTATTATTCGATAAACTTCGGTTTTTCTTTGTTTCTTGTGGATTCGAGAGATTTTTCCTTATGGATTCAAGGAAGTCTGGTTGAGGATTCCTGGAAGCTCCGTGGATTTGGAGTAAGTATTTGGTGAGAGAGACGGTGATCGATCTCACCCTGTTTACACTGCGCCAAGTTGGTATTAGAGCAAGGAACAACCTCGAGAAGATGGCTTCTGGTGATGACTGCGACAACAATCCCACTATCGGTGTTTAGGGGATCCAAACTCTTGCGAAGAGGATCAATGCTATCTAGCAATCGAATAAGGTGGCTATGCAAGGGCTACAAGCAACTCTCGATCAAATCACAACATCATTGGCCCAACCTCGGGCCTAAGGCGAAGCACAACCATCGGTGATCGCTGTGCAAGACAATCCCGTCTTTTGTCAAGCACAACCGCTAGCAAATTGTAGGGCTAACATTGACGATTCGGATCTCAGTGATGAGAATATCGAATGTGTTATTATACAATGGCCTGCTCGAGGAGATTAACGTGCGAATCGTACCCAAAGAGACTTCCAATCCAAAGGTGATCTTCCTAGCTTTAATAGTTTGCTAGGTATTGAAGATTTTATAGATTGGTTAGCGAAAGTAGAGAGATTCTTTGATTACATGGGTGTCCCGAAGGATAAACATGTCAAGCTTGTTGCATACAAGTTGAAATATGGTGCCTCCACGTGGTGGAACCAGTTATAATTTGCTCGCACCCATGAAAACAAGTTGCCTATTCGACCATGGCCTTGGATGAAGCAGTTCATCAAATCCAGGTTCTTACCCCATGACTATGATTGGTATTGTTCCAATAATATCAGAATTACAGGCAAGGGAACCGATCCGTCATGGAATATCAGGCTGAGTTTGATCGCTTGACTGCGCGGAATGATTTATCAGAGACTGAATTGTAGAAGACCGCTAGGTTCATTGGCGGCTTATGAACCATGATCCAGGATCGTGTGCAACTATATCTGTTAACGTCAAATTCTGGAACAGGATCCTCCAGTCGTTTACCTTCTCTCCAACAGAGACTTCCTCCGCCGGGCCTGTAAGAAGACACAAAGCAACTAAGGGTGGCTGGTGTCCAGCCGTTAGCCCTCCGATGCTTAAGTCAGGCAATGCAAGAAGAAGAATAACCAAGCAAAACGAGGCTAGAGATTGAATATTGTGTACCTATATCTTAATGGAGTCTTCTCCTTATATAGATCTGAAATGATCCAATCTGTTACGTAAGATATCGAGATCCCGATGATTTCGTGGAATAAGATTCTTATCCTCAGATAGAAAGGGAAATCTAATTCAATGACGCGTCCGATAGTTTCATTCCTTGATAGCGATCCCTTGAGACTCAGAACCGCTGAAGAAGATAAACCCAATCTCGGCCTATACGGGCTGCTGGTACTGAGGGCTAAGAGATGTCACCACAGAAAAAGCTATTCATATGTTGGAAGATGGTCACGAGTCCAAGTGCTCGCTCATACAGATACGACACCTTTCAACGACTTATGAGAAGGTCTGCTTGCAGGAAAAATACAACTCCTCTCGCCTTCCAGTATTTGACTATCGATCACAACTTCTCGAAGCTTTGGTAATCGAGCGTCGTTTTTCCTAATATGTGAGTCGCGAACAGACGTTCTCGATAGTCGGATAGACGTGCTCGCGCGGTCAGAGCATCATTAGAATATGTGAGTCGCGAACAGACGTTCTCGATAGTCGGATAGACGTGCTCGCGGGGTCTATTTCCAGCAGATGATCTCCACTATTTTTTACTATAACAGATGCCTCTCAAGTCCTTTCCGCCAAGAATTCTAAGGGAAGGACTTCTATTCACTATCACACGTTACCGCCTGCTGCCTTTATCGAGAACGAAACCGTACATGATTAGGCTAGAATTAATGAGCGCCAGTTTTTCGCAGCCTTTCCGCAGTCAGGAAGTGAAGAGACACTCGCCACGTGTCCGGAGAGTTAATGGGCGTGCCTGCTCAACTGCCGAGCCAAAGGGGGGGCTGCCACGTATCACCAGATGCGGCGGAATGATTGCCTGTAAATATACGGAGTCCGCCATTTCTCTGGTTTTCTACAGAAGTTTTTTCGAAGGAAAGAATTCTCTAGTCATCTTCCTCTCATACTCCTTTCTCCGGTGTTCCTTCTTCCTCTTTCTTTTGTACTTGGGTACATTTCTTTTCTTTTTCCTTTTTTATCTTCTTTAACCTCCTTATGGCTGGGGACTCTGATGAGACCACCGTCCCGTTGGGAGATGCTACACCGGAATCCTCTGCTTCGAGTAATGCGAGGGTTCCGGCGGGCAAATATACGGCGGCCGGATACCCCTCCATTTTATCGGAGGACCGGTTGGTTGAATTACGGGAGAGATTTCGGATCCCTGACTCCGTCACCCTCCGGTTGCCCGGAGACGGAGAAACACCGGACTCTCCTCCCTCAGGGTGTGTGGCCTTCTATGAGTACCAGCTCATCCTGGGGGTACGCCTTCCTCTCCATCCTTTCGTTAGGGATATGCTGCGAAGTTATAAGATTGCCCCCGGGCAACTTATTGTGAATGGATGGAGGGTGGTCCTGGGCTCCTTCGCCCTTTGGGCTCAGGCCGGCAACAGGGAGCTCTCAGCTGAAGAATTCCTCCGTATGTTTCGCTTGAAGAAGGCACCCTCCAGTGAAGGCTGGTACTACCTCTGTTACTGGCACCGGGATAACTTCGTGCTGGGGAAGCCCTCCTCGAACTATCCCGACTGGAGGAAACGATGGTTCTATGCTTCCGGGAACTGGGAGTCTGCCTTCTCCAGGGGTCCAGGAGTTACCCGTTTTTTCTGTGAAGGTAGGCACAATTCCACATTGTGCTGTTTCTGCAGTTAAAATTCTAGGGTTTATACATATTTTGACCGCTACTTGTGCTCGCAGGTATCCCGGCCCTGAACAAACCAAACTTGAAGGGAGGGATTAACGAGAAGATAATAAAAGTATACAAGGTGCCTGTTGGTGATAAGCACATCGAAGCCTGCTTGTCCTCCTCGCGACTCGGAGCAGCGGGATTAATATCCAGCGAAGAAGTCGCGATGACAAAAGCTGGAGAAAAGAGGGGTTTGTTACCTCGACTAAAGAGCACAAACTCGAAAAGGCATAAGAAGTCTGCCGGACCTACCCAACCGTCCGTCCGCAAGGGTGGCGACCAACCTGCTCCTCTCGCGAGCATGGCGGGGGCACCAGCAGTGCCCAACATCCCATTACTGGTGGTTGCACCTGGACCGCCAGTGATTAACATTACTGACAACTCCCCTGATGGGGCAGGGGCCAGCTGCCCCCAGCTGATGAGGCTCGCGAGCAAATAGAACCTAGCGAGACGGTTCCTGCTCGCGAGCTGATTCCTACTCGCGAGATGACCTCTGCTGGTGAGCAGGGACCTGCTCGCGAGTCGATGGCCCCGCCTGTCGCGAGCACGGCTGGGTTGGTCGTTGCCCAGCCGTCTGGAGGTGGGACATACTCTATTCCTCGCCACCTCCATCCAATTTGTAAATTTTTGTTCGACAACGTTACCCCCCAAACTTTTGGCTCTCTTCCCGAGCCAAGCCCTGAGAACCTCTTCCTTGAGGCGGGGGTAAGGATGGTCCATGTAAGACCTTGGAGATTTTGTTTAACTCCGTCATTTTTGGGCTCTTAGTATTTTTTCTCACATTTTTTTCCCTCTTCTTTTTTTTTTTTTAAATTTTGCAGGGCTTAGATCTCATCTTACGGACGAAGCGAGATATCGTTGCCGCTCGTCGTGTGATCGATGAGGCAGAAGGGAAGAGGATCGCCTTGGAGAAGGCGGTTCAGGGACGAGATCAACTCCTCAAGGCCCGCGAGGCAGTGATCTCGAAGAGAGATGAGGAGAAGAAGATCCTCATCGAAAAAGTCCAAGTCCTGACCGATAGGTATCAGGCTTTGGACTCTAACTTCACGAAGCTCGCAGGATTGAAGGAGAAGGCGGAGAGAGAGAGGGAGATCTTTCGTCAAGACAAGATCTCGTTAGAGGAGCGGCTTGTGGAGGCTAAGTCGCAGCTTAAAGAAGTTAGCGAGAACTTGGAGAAGGAGCGTTCCGATCTCGCACAGCTCAAGGACGACTCGGTCCACTAGGAAAAGGAGAAAGTCGCCTTGGTAAAAATGCTCTCGGAGGAAGGGCCTCGGGCAATTTTTGAGTTCCGGAATTCGCAGCTATATGACGATGAAAGGTATGAGTCATATGATGCTGGTCGCGACTTTGCGCTAAGAGTAGTGCAGCGAATGTCCCCATCCTTTGATATGGAGCAATTTGGGCGAGTCGCGACCATCATCGCTGCAGAAGAGCAAGCTGTTGCTGAGAACGAGGTGACTGAAGCTATGCAGGCTGGAGGGGCTCCAGAAATGGGCCCTGAAGTCGAGATCACGGCTCCTCCTCCGAGAGATTGATTTTCCTTTTTGTTTTCCTTTCTCCTGTACTTGCGAGCTGACATTTGTAAACATTTGACATTAATGAAAAGATATTTTTGGAAGTGTTCTTGTTCTTGTTGTTTACTTTCTCTTTCCCCTTCATGCAATGAATGCCTTCTCGTTTCAATGAGTTTATGCTCTACCCGGGGGGGTTGTAGCGACCATACCTTCGTGGAGATAGACTGATCCATTGATTGAGAGATGAATTGTACTCAATCCGGGGGGTCGTGATGACCATACCCTCGTGGAGATAGACTGATCTATCGATTGAGAAATGTATTGTACTCAATCCGGGGGGTCGTGATGACCATACCCTCGTGGAGATAGACTGATCTATCGATTGAGAAATGTATTGTACTCAATCCAGGGGGTCGTGATGACCATACCCTCGTGAGGATAGACTGATCTATCGATTGAGAAATGTATTGTACTCAATCCGGGGGGTCGTGATGACCATACCCTCGTGGAGATAGACTGATCTATCGATTGAGACTCCCAAGTTTACCAAGGGTAGAAGGGTGGTCGAGAGTACAAACAGTCTCTTCAGCAATGTTGTTTTTGATCCATAAAATGGAAATGCGACCATCCTAGGTGAATTTAACCCTACCAAAGGTAGGCAATTGGCTAAGAGACTGTATACATCCTCTTCAGGGCTATTCAGGTCCAAGTGAATGGAATAGCGACCAAAAGATATCTTTGAATTTTTATTCATAAAATGTTGTTATGAACTACATGGAATCTAGGGATAGTATTATAGTAAATGCTCCACATGCCAAGGGCGACGTACGGGTTTTCCCTGCATGTCTTCGAGGTAATAAGTACCGGGTCGCACAATCTTAATAACCCGATACGGGCCTTCCCAATTTGGATCCAGCGAACGAGCGGGAACTCCGAGTTTTTGCTTCAGGACCAAATCTCCGAGCCTGAATGATCTAGGCCGAACCTTGGCATTCCGATAGCGAGCAATACATTGTTGATATGCGGCCGCTCGTACTTGGGAGGTATTTCTTTGTTCTTCCAAGAGGTCGAGATGAAGTCGAAGATCTTCCTGATTACCCACGGGGTCATACTGCTCGATTCGATACGAGGGTACTTGAATTTCCACTGGTACTACTGCGTCGACACCAAATGCTAAGGAGAAAGGGGTTTCACCTGTTGACGTACAAGTCGTGGTTCTATATGCCCATAGTACTTTTGGCAGTAGTTCCGGCCATATACCTTTACATTCACCTAGCTTGGTCTTCAAGTGGTGCTTGATGATCTTATTCACTGCCTCAACTTGCCCATTTGCCTGAGGATGGTATGGAGAGGTGCGGAGGTTACGTATCTTCCATTTTTCACAAAATTCATCAAAGGCTGCGTTGTCGAACTGCGTTCCGTTGTCGGTAATTATAGTGTGAGGGAGTCCGAAATGGCATATGATATTTCTCCATATGAACTTAGTAGTTTGTTTCTCAGTAATCTTGGCTAATGGTTCTGCTTCGGCCCATTTGGTGAAGTAATCGACCCCCACTATCGCGAATCTATTTTGTCCTTTTCCAGTAGGCAAGGGACCGATGATATCGACCCCCCATTGCGCGAAAGGCCAAGGACTATCTACTGGAGTCATTCGCTCGGATGGTACATGAGGTATAGGAGAATATCGCTGGCACTTGTCACATTTTTTGGAGAATGCAATTGCATCTGCTTTCATAGTGGGCCAATAATATCCTTGCCTCATTGCCTTATATGCTAGGGATCGCCCCCTGGGGTGGTTACCGCATGTCCCCTGGTGTATTTCATCGAGAACGCGAAGTGTTTCTTCTAGATGAAGACACCTTAAATAAGGCAAGGAAAAACTTTTGCGTAACAATATTCCATCTTGCAAGGTATATCTGGCGGATCGATGACGAATTTGTCTTGCAATTTTCTTATCGTCTGGGAGGTATCCGTCTCTGAGATAAAGGATAATGGGGTCCATCCAACATGGAGACGATTGTACCGATGTTACTTGCTCAAAAGTTGCTTGGTCGATATTCGGGTTCTGAAGATGCTCGATGGGGATTGAATGTAACAACTCAGATTCTGGTGCAGAGGCGAGCTTCGCCAGGGAATCTGCGAGTTGATTCTTCTCGCGAGGAATATGAATTATTTCATAAATCTTCAGTTTCGCGAGTAGGATGAGGACACGAGACTTGTATAAGGCCATCCTTTCTTCTTTTGCATCGAACTCGCCGAGTACTTGGTTGACAATGAGCTGGGAGTCGCTATGAATTAGCAAATTTTGAATTGACAGGACAATTGCCAGTTCAAGGCCAACAATCAGGGCTTCATATTCTGCTTCATTATTTGAGATGCGAGAATCGAAACGTAGAGCATATTGGAAATGCGACTTGTAGGGAGCCACTAAAATTAGGCCCGCTCCGTTACCAGTGGCCCGCGACGACCCGTCCACGAAGAGTGACCAAGAAGGCTGGTCGTTGATTGCGGCATTATCATCGGAAGAGTATGTGAATTCGGCGATAAAGTCAGCCACAGCCTGGCCCTTGATTGCAGTCTTGGGGAAGAATGAGATATCGTGCTCGCTGATCTCGACCGCCCATTTAGTTAAGCGTCCGGAAGCCTCAGGTTTTTGAAGGACTTGCCGTAGCGGATGATTTGTTGGTACTAGAATAGCGTGGGCTTGAAAGTATGGTCGCAGTTTTCGAGCTGCTGTGACTAAGGCCAGGGCCAGCTTTTCCATATCAGAATACCGATTTTCTGCATCAACCATTGCTCGACTGATATAATAAACGGGCCTTTGCACCCCGGAATCTTCTCTTATTAAAGCGGCGCTAACGGCCGTAGAGGACACAGATAAATAAAGAATGAGTTGCTCATGTGCTACAGGTTTAGATAACATGGGGGGTGTGCTCAGGTATTGCTTCAGTTGTTGAAAGGCTTCTTCACACTGTGGTGTCCATTTCCAATCAGACTTGGCCGTTGCACGAAGGAGTTTGAAGAATGGTAAGCATTTGTCAGACGCTCGCGAGATGAACCTGTTCAACGATGCGATGCGACCAGCCAAACGCTGGACGTCCTTAAGAGTGGTCGGGGATTTCATCTCCATTAATGCTTTTATTTTTTCAGGATTTGCCTCAATTCCTCGCTGACCGACCATGAAACCGAGGAACTTTCCAGCAGATACCCCGAATGCACACTTTTCTGGATTCAACTTTATCTGGTATTTCCTCATCAGATCGAAGACTTCTTGAAGGTCAGAAAGATGGTCATCTTCTACGATGCTCTTCACGAGCATGTCATCGATGTAAACTTCCATATTTCTGCCGATTTGGGCAGCGAATATTTTGTTGACGAGGCGCTGATAGGTGGCCCCTGCATTTTTAAGACCAAAAGGCATTACCTGATAGCAATATAATCCCCGATCTGTGATGAAGGCGGTATGCTGGCTATCAGGTGGATGCATCATGATCTGGTTGTAACCAGAATAAGCATCCATAAAACTAAGCAGAGCGTGTCCTGCTGTTGAATCGACCAGCTGGTCGATCCGCGGCGTCGGGAAGCTATCTTTGGGACAGGCTTTGTTCAAATCTGAATAGTCGACGCACATTCTCCATTTGCCATTAGCTTTGTGGACGAGAACTACGTTAGCGACCCACTCTGGGTAGTCAACTTCTTTTATGAAATTAACCGTAAGCAGCTTCTCGACTTCAGCTTTGATCGCCATTTGCCTTTCTGCAGTGAAGGCGCGTCGACGCTGGTGTACGGGTTTATGCTTCGGGTCGATATTCAGACGATGTGCGATAACATTAGGGTCGATGCCTGGCATATCTTTATGAGACCAAGCGAACACGTCTTGGTATTCGGTGAGAAAACGGATCAGATCTTCACGATAGACACCAGTTAAAGAGGATCCAATGTATACGACCTTGGACGGGTCGTCTTTGGTTAATTGAATCGCCACTGTCTCTTCCCCAGGGGTTCCTGATTAAAGAGCATTTTCTCTAGGATCTAACGAGGTGTTTGTGGAAGAGTTGGGTGAATCTTGTGCTATCACCATAACGGGTGTCGCTTGAGCTTTCTTTCGATCTTGTAGGGCTATCTCGTAGCAAGACCGAGCCTCCTTTTGATTTCCTCGTACAACCCCAACACCATTCGGGGTAGGGAACTTGACGCATAAATAGGATGGATGTAAGGCTGCTCCAACTTTATTAAGCGATGGCCGCCCCAAAATGGCGTTATATGCTGATTTACGATCCACCACGAGGAAGTTTACGAAGACGGTAGTCTTCGCTGGACTTTCTCCAAAAGTAACTGGGAGATCAATGCTTCCTTCAGGTGTTACCACCTCACCTCCGAAGCCGACGAGAGGAGTTGAAATTGGTTTGAGTAGGCTTCTGGCAAGTGCCATTTTGTTGAAAGCCTCCAGATACAGAATATCCGCTGAACTACCTGTATCCACCATAATTCGATGAGTCAGATAATTCGATACCTTTAATGCGACTACGATGGAGTCTTCCTGAGGGAAGTGAATTCCTGCTGCATCCTCGAGGGAGAAGGAAATTGGAAGATGGCTAGCTTTTGTCGTGCTGGATGCCTGTTCCAGCCAATAAATATGCTGGGGTTCTTTAGACGCCTTCCGAGTGTATGCTTTCTTTGAAGCTTGAGAGTCGCCCCCACAAGCTGGTCCTCCGACGATGGTGCGGATTTCTCCAGTTGGCTCAGCGTCCTCTTGGGTAGTATGATGATGAGATGGTTCCTTTTGGCGAGGTGAGGCTTTTACCATTTCTGGTGATCGATTTTTACGAGCGACATAATCCTGGAGGTTGAAATTGCGTCGGGTAGCCTAACACGACACCCTACGGATACGCGTGCGGAAGCTTGAGGAGCAACTAGAATTATGGCTAAACCTATAGGAGGGGGTGATTAGGACCTTTTAAAAAATCTTTTCACCTACTTTAACAAATCAGCAAATTAAAATACGTAAGCGATTAACACTTCGGCTTCCAAGCCTAAGTGGGTCCAATTAAAAGACTAGCAAGAGATAAGAGCAATAAGCAACCTAGTCTAAGTGACTCATGTGGACTATAGAGGATAGATTAAGAAATGCTCAAGTCAACATGAGGTAGTGAAGGTACATCTTGTGAGTGTGGATGCCTATCAAGTGCCTAGCATACATTCCTAACTAAGCATTCATAATTAACCAATTAAATGCAATGCATTAAAGAGAAATGTGCTCCAATACAATCACAAACACAAGGATGTATAGTGGTTCGACTGCTTGTCTACTCCACTCCCTGTTCAAGTACTCAACCCCTTTGAGCACACCGGCATTCACTGGGGAGTTTAAATCTGGTTCCTCCCAACCAAGGTGTTTTAACTCGGATCCACCCAACCGGGGAGTTTACAGGTTCCTCCCAACCTACATGTTTGCACCCGTGTTGGTGGCTCCCCCTTGGAGACTTTGTTTTAGGCCTGACTAACGTGCCAAGGAACGGCTGACGTCCCTAGATTTTAGGCCCAACTAATAGGCCAAGGATCGGCTACCGACCCCGGGGCGAGTTTGTCAAACAAACTCTACACTCAACTCCCACAGGGAATTGAATGGATGGACTCTTAACAAGAAAACGTTACTTGTCGGATTGAGCCCCTTGTTGCGCCGTCTTGGGTTGCTTCTTCTCGCTCTCCCGTGCTTGAATCAGCTCCCCTTGTGCTCCCCCGATCGTTGACGCCGTTGCTTTGCCAAGGCTTCAGCTCCAAGATCAGCTACCTTGCATGTGATGCTCCATTGGAGATGCCCAAGGTGTAAGGGAATGGTGAAACCTCTACAAATGGTAGGAAATGGGTTTCCTAGAGGAATGCACCTAAATAGACTCCTAGGTAGTGTTTAGACAAAGGATTTAACTATCATCAAGGTGTCTAAACCCTAGGAATCAAGAGGGAACAAGTCCATTCTCAAGATGCCATTGAATGGCCCAAGCTTGTGATGAAAACACAAGGAGAATGACTTGCTTTAGGTTTGGGATAGAGCCTCTAATGATCTCTAGTAATGGTGGCTTCTATCTCCTCAAAATCCCCTCTCTTTACTCAAAAAATGAATCCCCCTTTTAAATAGATTTTCTTCCAACGGTAAAAAACGGGCAGATTCGTGCATCTCTCATTGATCGGAAAAAGTGTCCGATTGATCGGAGCCCAGTCCGATTGATCGGAGATAAGTCCGATTGATCGGAAATCTATCCAGAGAAGTCTCTGGAAGAAATTCCGATTGATCGGAACACTGTCCGATTGATCGGACGGCCCCTTCCGATGGATCGGAAGACTGTCCGATTGATCGGAAATATGTCCAGTGAGTTTTCAATTTTTTCTGGGACAATTTCCGATTGATCGGAATTTCTGTCCGATCGATCGGAGTCCTATCGGAGCACCTGTTCGATTGATCGGAGTCCTATCGGAAACTGCTGTTTGAGCCTTTTTTATTGCAGCAGCTTCCACCTCTTTAATTAGTCTAATTTATCATGTTTTTCATGGAGTTCTAAGACTAATGATGATGACTAAAGGTATACCTAGGTGGTGCAAGTCATCTAAGAGGTTATGGGTTAGGTTTTAGTCAAGGCAAGGCACACCAAGGCATCACATTTACCTGTTTCTTCTTTCTTGATGCAGCCGGGCCACTTGAGTCTTCGGTCTTCGTCTTCATTAAGCTCAACCGACACTAGACCTACTGACCTAAGTAATTGACAAACAAGGTGCACTAGTATACTACAGAAAAGTGCACTAACAATCTCCCCCTTTGTCAATTACTTACAAAAACCTAACCTGCCAAAACAAATACATGTACAAGAGATTACATTGATATAAAATGAAATACAAGACTCTTAACATGCCTAATCTAAGCAGCTCCTCTTCAGTTTGCTCCCCCATAACCTGTCAATCCCTGCATCACAAAACATAGCAAATTAGTTTTGGTGGGACTTGATCTTTCTCCCCCTTTTGTTAGCAATTGACAAGCTATTCTCTCCCCCTTAATGATGCAACAATTAAGGTTAAGGTAAGAGAAGATAGTATGTCTCAATTATAACTATAAACACATGCTAAGAAGGAGAGTATAGGGTGCATGATACATAAATACATGGAGCATGCTAAGGAACATGATTAACAAGAAATGTATCTATCTAAGCATAGTTAATCATGCATAATTGGTCATCTATGATATACACTAAGCATTAAAGCTCAAGGGCTTATAGCCCAATCAACCAACCTCCCCTATTAGTATATCAAGACCAATACTAAGCAAAGATTAGCATACAATGAAGCATAAAACTCAAGATGATTAGCTAATCTAAGCATGGTGATAATCTAGCAAGCAAATATATTAATTAAAAGCAAGGCTAAATTATAAAAAATTGGGCTAATGAGGCTTGAATCCTCTGATTTGCCCATACACACAGAAATGAGGCTGAAATCCTCAAATTTACCTATATAAGCATTTCTAGCTACCCTCACTAACTATGTTTAGTTTGATAAGCCTAAGGGTAACTAATTTCCTCAACACCCTCATAAAATGTAGCATGAGGTGAGGGGTTGGGAAATCCTTCTACTCCTAGAAGGGATAGCGGTTGGGATCCCCTCTTAGATAAGCGGGAAGAGGGGTAGTGGTGGAGGCCGAGAGAGCTAGATCATTATGTTGGCTCCCATCACTAGCAGAGTCATCGGATTTAGAGTCCGACTCCTCCGTATTATCCCACGTGGCAGCCATTGCCTTTTTACCTTTCGGTTTAGGCGTTTCCGGACAGTCCGGGGCAATATGGCCACGTTGACCGCAACCGTAACATCGGACGGATGAAGGTTTGGATGATTTCCCTTTATGTTTATCACCCTTCTTGTCCTTCTTGTCACGGCTATTCCCTCTATCAAATTTGAGGAATCTCTTGAATTTTTTGTTTAATTTTTCTTCCTCATCATCCTCATCATCGCTATCTTCCTCCGACTCACTCTTAATTTTCTTATGTTTATGAGAGGATTTTAGGGCGATGTTTTTCTTCCTAGAGGGGCCTTAAAGTGTAGTTCAAAAGTTTGTAGGGAACCTATGAGTTCTTCTACTTTCATGTTATTTATGTCTCTACACTCCTCTAAGGCAACTATCTTGGAGTCAAATCTTTCCAGGAGGGACCTAAGTATTTTTCTACAAATCCTTCCTTCCAGAACCCGATCCCCCAAGACAAACATGGAGTTGCAAATATCTGACAATTTAGTATAAAACTCCATGAAAGTTTCAGTCTCTTCCATCCTAATGTTTTTAAATTTAGTGGTTAAGAGCTGAAGCTTCGAGCGTCTTACTGTGCTGTTCCCTCGTGGGTAACCTCAAGTATATCCCATGCTTCTTTTGCAGTTTCGCATGTGAGAATGCACTGAAATTCTTCCGGGGAAACCGCACAGCAAATCGCATTGAGAGCTTTGGCATTTGCCATGTATTGAGCTCTCTCTATGTCATCCCATTTGGAATCATCTTTGGGAATGACAATATTTTTCCCATCAACCTCCACTTGCTCAGTGGGCAAGGTATATCCAGTTTGTGTGCTAAGCCACACCGGACGGTCCATGGATTGGAGAAAAATTCTCATTCTCGCCTTCCAATAAGCATAGTTGGACCCGTCAAAGAAAGGTGGACGGTTGGTGGTACTCCCATCTCGGTTAGACATGATGCTAGTGCTCCGGTATCGGATCTTACTCTAGACGGTTACGTCCTTGAAGAGCAACCTGCTCTGATACCAATTGAAATTGCGTCGGATAGCCTAATGTTTGCCTTCCTAAGTGTAGGGTTGCGATGTAGTAATAAACTCGGTAAGACCGAGGTCGATCCACAGGGACTTATGTAGAATTTCACAAACTCATCCACAAGTGTCTATTGAAATCTACTAATCAGATTTTGGTATGAAATTGATATGAGTAACAAAAGCTGAATTAAATCGAAAGTACTTAATTATAAGAAGGCACTAGGGGTTCAAGGATCCACTTGTAGCAATCCTTGATGTTCAATCTGCTGTGGTTTCTTATTCTCTCAACTGGAGTCGACATTCAAGTCTATCTAGTCGGATGATAGAGCTGTTAAACCAAACAGTCTGTAATATGTAAGTTCTGTGCATAAGATTCACTCAATGTAGGCTGAGCTAAGCATGCTCAATTGCATAGGTCATTCCCCTTTCCTATAGGTCCAGTTCTCAATCATAACCATCCTCAAGTCCTCTCATAAGACAAGGCTAGATCAGGATTTGACTGGATTCAAATCACATGCACAGTCATTACATATTCCAGAAAATCAACAAAAATAGAACTTTGGCATGAAGTCCCTTTATGAAGAGCTTAGTACTAGAGCGCACTCCGATTCCTCAGATCATACAGGTCTAGACCGTTACAAACGAATTAAGAAGCTAAGTAATTCTCCCAAACATCCATGAGTCATCACAAGACTAAGAAAAATTACTTAAAAACTTGTATAAACTTCAAACCATAGTTCATAATCATGAATTCCACACTTAAAACCACTTAACTACGAATTAAAACATCTTGGATTCACTGCAAGCTTCACCTCTTAGCCCTAGCTAAGAGGTTTAGCTGCTCATGATCCAAGGAAACATGAGACAACTACAAAAAGCATGAAAACAGCAAAGCAAACCAAAAGGAGTTGTGAAACTCCAATCTCCACTTCCACAGTCTCCAACCTCGTTTGAACCCTTCTCGGATACCCTAGGAACGATCCCTAGGTGTCCTTTTATAGTCTGGAGGCTTCACAACTTCGGAATAATCGAGAACTTGCGTAATACTTACGCAGCGCAGAGAAAATCGAGATGAAATTAGAAGTTTCTAACTTCTTTCGCGCAGCCGACCGGTCACGACCGGTCGGCCTCAATAAACCATCACTCCAGCAAGCCTGTCCGACCGGTCAAGACCGGTCGGACGTTTTCTCTTGTATTACAGCAACCATGGCCGACCGGTCATGACCGGTCGGCCTTGTTCATTGAGGATCCAACATGCATGGCTGACCGGTCGCTGACCGGTCTGGCTCCCTTAGCCTACCGGTCATGACCGGTCGGCAGTCTTCCAAGTTCTTTTTCTTCTTTTTCTTTTCTTTCCTTGCTTCTTTCTTTCACTTTCTCTCTTCTTTTCTTCTTTGATCATCAAATAATCTTCCTTAGACTGATGCCAAATGAGCCCTTTTTGTCTTCAATTGAATGGAGTTCACTCTCAGTCCTGTAGTCACAAAACATGCATTGGATTAGCCTACAAACCATACAAACCTTGCACAATGAGTGATGAATTGGGGTTAGAATATGCACAATTAAGAGCTCAACACACCCCCCAACCAGCATTTTGCTAGTCCCGAGCAAAACATGTGTGAAACTAATCCCATTCTTCAAAACTCAACTCTCTTTCAGAAACCATCCTTCTATACATTCCAAGGTTCATAAACGTAAGATTCAGAAAGATTAGGCGTCTAAGGTTGGAACCGTAAATCCTCAAGACATAATAGGCATTCATATGAGATTCCTGCTGATTGGTTGATAAATAGAAGAATTTGAACAAATTCAACCTAGTGTGGGTGGTGAAGATTCATCCCACGAGTTTCTAGGATTATCTTCTTCATAGATCAACTAGACTATAGAACTCAAGGTACATAGGGCCACATCAAGCCAATGACAGGAATTTGCCTTACCGTCCTTCCGACGACTTTCACACTACGTCCCATTTCCGGCTTTGGTTACGGGTAGACCATCCCCCGGTTGGTAGTAGGTAGCCCTAATCGGAATTTTCCACCGTTTTTTCCATCATTCCCAATTTCATCCTTCCTTTTCCTTTTTCTTTTTAAATTAGATAGGATTTTAAAAATCCATATCTTTCATTATTTTCCCATGGACAAGGATGGACAAAGTACCCCGGCCTGATTTCTCAATACCTTAATTCAAAGTTTAGCTAATCCATAAATCACATAATCCCTTCAACTCATGAAAATCGTGTAATGTGAACTAGGTGTAAAAGTGTTCAGGTTTTCTATCAATCACAAAAATAGGGGAGTTCACATATAAAAACCATTATGCTATGAGAGATTCCAGACATCCACCCCCATACACTTCATATCTCCTCCTCTTATGCTCATATCAACTTGAAAGCATAGAACCGGTGTTTTCCAAAAGAGTTTCGAATTTTTGAAAAATCGAAAAACAAAAAATTCCACATGATTGCTTGAAATGTTGCAAAACGCTGGATTCATCCAGTGATCCTACACCCCCCAACCAAATATTGCATTGTCCTCAATGTAAAAGATGTGCAATGAGCCAAACATAAGAACAATTTGAAAATAAAAGGGAGTGAGGAATGATAGTACCTGAGAGAGTGAAAAGTGGAAATTTTCCTCCTTCTAACAAACCTATGAAAAAGAAAACAAAAGCAGCAAAATCCTAATCCTAACTACTCTATACCTCTATCAGACTAGGAGATCAATCATCCTGATACACAGGATCATTCAGAGGTATGGACATACCTTCTGAAGGGAAATTCTCAAAGAACGGCTTTAATCGCTGCCCATTTGCTTTAAAAATGTTGTCGTTCCTTGGATTCAACAGCTCGACAGTCCCATATGGATAAACAGTTTGCACAATGTAGGGACCGGTCCATCGAGATCTCAATTTTCCCGGAAATAGATGTAAGCGAGAATTATACATGAGGACTTTTTGATTGATCGTGAATGTCTTACGAAGAATATTCTTATCATGAAATATCTTCGTCTTGTCCTTGTAAATTCTCGCATTCTCATAAGCTTCATTCCGGATTTCTGCAAGTTCATTCAATTGTAGTTTACGTAACGAGCTTGCCTTGTCAGAATTGAAATTCATCTTCTTAATAGCCCAATATGCCCTATGTTCCAACTCCACAGGCAAGTGACAAGCCTTCCCATAGACAAGTCTATAGGGAGACATTCCAATAGGGGTTTTGAAAGCTGTACGGTAAGCCCAAAGCGCATCGGTAAGCCGAAGCGACCAATCCTTGCGATCGGGGTTCACCGTTTTCTCTAAAATGTGTTTAATCTCCCTATTGGATATCTCAGCTTGACCACTAGTTTGTGGGTGATAGGGAGTGCTCACTTTGTGTGTTACGCCATATTTCTTCATTAAGGCTTCAAAAGGGCGATTGCAAAAGTGAGACCCTTCATCACTTATGATGACTCGAGGCGTTCCAAACCGGGAAAGAATATTTTCTTTTAAAAATCTAATGACCGTTTTATGGTCATTATTCCGGCAAGGGATAGCCTCGACCCATTTGGAAACATAGTCGACGGCAAGTAAGATGTATAGGTTTCCAAAAGAAGATGGGAATGGGCCCATGAAATCGATGCCCCAACAGTCAAAAATTTTAATTATTAAGATGGGATTGAGTGGCATCATATTTCTACGGGAGATTCCCCCTAATTTCTGACAAGGTTCACAAGCTTTGCAAAACTCATGTGTGTCTTTGAACATCGTGGGCCAATAAAACCCACATTGCAGAATTTTTGCTGTAGTCTTTTTAGCTGAAAAGTGGCCACCACATGCTTGAGAATGACAGAAGGAGATGATACTTTGTTGCTCATCATCTGGGACACATCTCCTTATGATTTGATCGGGACAATACTTGAATAAGTATGGGTCGTCCCATAGGAATTTCCGCACCTCCGAGAAGAATCTATCCTTATCTTGCTTTTTCCAATATGTAGGAATTGTACCTGTAGCAAGATAGTTAGCAATGTCCGCATACCATGGTAATTGGGAAACAGCAAAAAGTTGTTCATCAGGGAACATGTCATTGATTGCAGTCGTTTCAGGGGAATCAGTGAGGACAAGTCGAGAGAGGTGGTCAGCTACTACATTCTCTACTCCTTTCTTATCACGTATTTCTATGTCGAATTCTTGGAGTAGAAGGATCCATCTTAACAACCGTGGTTTAGCATCCTTCTTAGAAAGAAGATACTTAAGCGCGGCATGGTCAGTGAATATAATGATCTTGGATCCAATCAAGTAGGATCTAAACTTGTCCAAGGCAAAAACTACGGCTAAAAGTTCTTTTTCAGTAGTGGTGTAGTTTGCTTGGGCTGAGTTTAGGGTTCTACTTTCATAGTAGATGACACATGGCTTTTTATCTTTTCTTTGGCCTAGCACGGCCCCAATAGCATAGTCGCTAGCATCGCACATAATCTCAAAAGGGAGGCTCCAATCAGGTGGTTGCATTATTGGAGCGTATGTCAACATACCTTTAAGTGTGGTAAAGGCCTTTTGACATTCTTCATTCCACTCGAATGAATTTTCCTTTTGAAGTAGGTTACATAAAGGGCGAGAGAATGAACTGAAGTCCTTTATAAACCTTCTGTAAAATCCTGCGTGTCCTAAAAAGGACCGGATATCTCGTATGCTTTTGGGTGGTGGGAGGTTAGAGATAAGATCAATTTTCGCCTTGTCCACCTTAATTCCATTTTGTGAAACGATATGGCCAAGTACAATTCCCTTTTGAACCATGAAGTGGCACTTTTCCCAATTGAGCACAAGGTTCTTCTCTTCACATCTTTTTAGCACAGATTTCAAGTGCTCAAGGCACTCATCAAAGCTACAACCGAATACAGAAAAATCATCCATGAAAACTTCGAGAATGGTCCCCACCATGTCAGAAAAGATGCTCATCATACAACGCTGAAAGGTGGCAGGGGCATTACATAGTCCAAACGGCATCCGTCGATAGGCGAAAGTGCCGAATGGACATGTGAATGTAGTCTTTTCTTGGTCTTCACGGGCAATTTCTATTTGGTTGTACCCTGAATAGCCATCAAGGAAGCAAAAGTGGGAATGACCCGCCAACCGTTCTAAAATCTGATCAACAAACGGTAGGGGGAAGTGGTCTTTCCTTGTGACAGTGTTTAGCTTCCTGTAGTCAATGCACATTCTCCAACCAGTAGTGACTCTAGTTGGTACGAGTTCATTATTGGCATTGGCTACGATGGTTATTCCGGATTTCTTAGGCACCACTTGAGTTGGGCTCACCCATTGGCTATTGGATATTGGGTAAATGATACCTACATCCAATAGTTTCACCACTTCGGCTTTAACCACATCCTTCATGTTTGGATTTAATCTTCTTTGTGGTTGCCGGGATGTCTTTGCATTTTCCTCAAGGTGTATACGGTGAGTACAAATCAGTGGATCTATGCCTTTGAGATCCGCAATTGACCATCCGATGGCACTCTTGTGCTCTAATAAAGTGGCTATTAGCCTACTCTCTTGTTCCTCATCCAAGTGGGAAGAAATCACCACTGGATGTGTCTCATCTCGACCTAAATAAGCATACTTTAGCTCACTTGGCAATGGTTTTAGGTCGAGTGTTGGTGCCTTGATGTTGGATGGGAGGGCCTTGTTCTCATTTACAGGCAAAGGTTCAATTGGGGCCCTCCATCTTTTTTTGTCAAGTACTGGCATCATCTCTAGAATGGCATCCATCTCTTGTATTGTGTAATCATTTGTCTCATGAGAATGGGTCATGCATGCCTCCAAAGGGTTGGAAAATAGTGATAAGGGGACTGTATCCTCCACGAATGATTCAATCATGTTTAATTCGTGGACATCATCATCAACTTCCCGCGGTTGTTTGCATAACTCAAATATGTTAAGCTCAAGGGTCATATTTCCAAAGGACATTTGTATAAGTCCATTTCTACAATTGATAATGGCGTTTGAGGTAGCTAGAAACGGTCGTCCAAGTATGACGGGAATTTGAGCACTGGTGCCTATCACGGGATGTGTGTCCAAGACAATAAAATCTACTGGGTAGTAGAATTTATCAACTTGGACCAGAACATCCTTTATCATTCCTCTCGGTATCCGGATGGATCTATCAGCAAGTTGGAGTGTGGTTTTAGTGGGTTTCAATTCACCTAACCCAAGTTGTTCGTAGACCGAGTATGGAATGAGATTCACACTTGCCCCCAAGTCGAGTAGGGCTTGTTTAATCTGGTAGTCTCCTATGATGCATGAGATGGTTGGACTACCTGGATCCTTGTATTTTTGGGGCACCTCTTGTTTGATGATGACGCTCAAGTTCTCAGCCAAAAGAACTTTGTTGTGAACGTTATGTTTCCTTTTGACTGTACACAATTCCTTTAGAAATTTGGCATAAGATGGTATTTGTTTTATTGCATCCAACAGCGGGATGTTGATCTTCACCTGTTTGAAAACTTCCAGAATCTCCAAATTCTTATCTAAAGGTCTAGGTGAAATCAACCTTTGTGGAAATGGGGCAACCGGCTTGTATTGCCTTTCCGGTTCTTTCTCTTGTGGAATATTGTTTGGGCTATCATCCTCTTTGGGAATTTCTGGATCCTTAGGCTTTGGGGCCTTCACCGAATTAGATTTGTCAATTTCTTTCCCACTTCTCAAAGTGGTGATAGCTTGGACATGTTCCGTATGGTGGGAGGATGGGCTTGCATCTTGTATCTCATATTGGGTCCTTGGGTTAGGAAGAGGTTGAGCAGGAAGTGTGCCCTTCTCTCTAACACTAAGGTGAGCTTCAACTCTAGCCAGAGATGTTTTCAATTCATTGATGGCTTGGTTTGAATTTTGATTGAATTTCAATTGCTCTTGCATGAACCCATCTATTTTTAGAGAATTTGTCTTGTTATACTCATTCTGGACCAATACGAATGCACCTTACATCTCTTCTAGTGATACTTTTGGAGTGTTGTTTGCATTTGCATTGGGCCCATTCCTCCAACTGAAGTTGGGATGGTTCTTCCAATTAGGATTAAACGTGTTTGAGTTTGGAGCACCATATTGCTGTTGATAACTGTTTATGGCATTTGTTTGTTCTTGTAAGATGCCTTGGACTGCTGAAAATGTGGGACAATCTTGTGTAGCATGTTGATTTCCAACACAAATTCCACAAACAGTTTCAACGTCAGTGGAGTTTATTGTTTCTCCTTTCCTTAATTCCATGGCTTCGACCTTTCTTGTAAGGCTAGCCAACCGTGCACTTATGCTATCTTCTTTTGATAAGACGTACATTCCTCCCTTTTCCTTTTGTTGGCTAGTCTTGGAAGTAGTTGGTTTCGATGTGTCCCAAGACTGTGCACTCTCAGCCAATTCTTCCAAATAATCCCATGCTTCATCAGCTTCTTTATTCATGAACTCCCCATTACACATCATTTCTACAAATTGGCGCATGGGTGAAGTCAGTCCTTCATAGAAAAAGCTTATAACCCGCCAAATTTCATAGCCATGATGTGGGCATGCGTTTAATAGGTCCTTAAACCTCTCCCAACATTGGAAAAAGGTTTCATCTTCCTTTTGGGCAAAATTCATGATAAGGCGCTTCAGCATATTCGTTTTGTAAGTAGGGAAGAATTTCTTTATGAATTCTCTGTGCATATCAATCCATGCACCAATTGATCTTGGCCTTAATGCATAAAGCCAGCCCTTAGCTTTATCTTTAAGGGTGAAAGGGAAGAATTTTAGTCTCACCACATCTTCCGTTACGTTTGCAAAGTGCATGGTGGTGATTACCTCATCAAACTCCTTAAGGTGTTGATAGGCACTTTCACTGTCTAAACCATGGAATTTAGGGAGGAGATTGATCACTCCCGGTTTCAAGTCTACATTCCCTGCATTTGGTGGAAATACTATGCATGAGGGCGTGCTCGTTCTTGCAGGTTGTAAGAAATCACGTAAAGTCCTTGGTCGGGGAACATCCTTAACCACATTCTCCCCAGTTTCAGTTTGATTTTGGACCGGGTTAGGTTGATTTGTAGCCATATTTTCAGATAAAATTGGAGAGTCTAGATGTCTCCTAGCACGTGGCTCTCTATCAATTCCTTCTACTATCCCCCCTTCACTTATGAGTCGGTTATTGGAATCCCGAGCCCAATGTGGCATGCAAAACCAAAAATAAGAAACAAAAAGAAGGAAGAATTCTTCCTCCCTTTTCTTTACTCTTCTCTAAGACCGAAGCACAAGGTGTCTTGCAATGGCTAGGACAGAAGCAAGGATAAAGACCGATTTCTCCTGGTCAATAGGGGTTCAGAGAACTCCCCACCCACTCTTTGAATCTTTTGAGAAAAAGTGCAGAAAAAGGAGAAAGAGGAGTAGAGATAAGAAAAGAAATCTTTGAGCACAAGGTGATCCAAGGCGGCAGAGCCGACCAATAGGAATCCAGGTGGCAAAAAGGCCGACCTTTCAGAGATCCAAAGGGAGTCTCCACCCACTCTACGAGAGATGAATAAGATAGGAATGAATAGGAGAAGGAGAAGAGTAAGGTTTAGAAAGATAGAACCTGATTCGCACTTGAAACTCTTGTATCTTCTTCAGCTTCCTAGAAATCCCTGAAAAGAAAAATCAAATAAACAAACTAAGTCCAAAAATCCTAAAAATCCTAAATAGATACTAATTTCAGAAATTTGTGAAAAACCGTCAAAAATCCCCGGCAACGGCGCCAAAAACTTGTTCGCCTCCCCAAGTGTAGGGTTGCGATGTAGTAATAAACTCGGTAAGACCGAGGTCGATCCACAGGGACTTATGTAGAATTTCACAAACTCATCCACAAGTGTCTTTTGAAATCTACTAATCAGATTTTGGTATGAAATTGATATAAGTAACAAAAGCTGAATTAAATCGAAAGTACTTAATTATAAGAAGGCACTAGGGGTTCAAGGATCCACTTGTAGCAATCCTTGATGTTCAATCCACTGTGGTTTCTTATTCTCTCAACTGGAGTCGACATTCAAGTCTATCTAGTCGGATGATACAGCTGTTAAACCAAACAGTTTGTAATATGTAAGTTCTGTGCATAAGATTCACTCAATGTAGGCTGAGCTGAGCATGCTCAATTGCATAGGTCATTCCCCTTTCCTATAGGTCCAGTTCTCAATCATAACCATCCTCAAGTCCTCTCACAAGACAAGGCTAGATCATGATTTGACTGGATTCAAATCACATGCATAGTCATTACATATTCCAGAAAATAAAAAAAAATAGAACTTTGGCGTGAAGTCCCTTTATGAAGAGCTTAGTACTAGAGCGCACTCCGATTCCTCAGATCATACAGGTCTAGACCGTTACAAACGAATTAAGAAGCTAAGTAATTCTCCCAAACATCCATGAGTCATCACAAGACTAAGAAAAATTACTTAAAAACTTGTATAAACTTCAAACCATAGTTCATAATGTAAGACCCATACCCTTGTTGCCCTCCGTACGCTTAATTTCTGGTGCCGGTACGTCCCGGACGGATCAGATTAGCGAGCATTGACCGCGACCCTATTTTAGTACCGCATCAACACGAGACCTATACCCCGGCGACCGCGTAGGCGCTGCGATTCCAACGCCGCGCGGCACACCCCATTGCGATACCCGGTGTGAAAGTTATGATCTATCGCGTAATCTGAGGTGGGCCGCGCAACGTGCGTGTGTGGTGGGCCCCACTTGCACAAACTCCAAGACCATGTCACATCAATCAAATCCATCACCATCATTCTCACCTACACCTATCCCATACCCCTACCCTACACACCCCATACCCCCATCCCTCTCTCTCCTCCCAAAGTCAACTCTCACACCATACCCCCCATCCCTCTCTCCCATGCTACCCATCATCACCCATGATTGCTTCTCTCTCTCTCCCCCCATACAATACCATACGTAGGGGGAGAGGAGGCTTCCTCACTTCCCATTTTGCAAGAGAGAGAGAGAGGAGAGAGAAAGAGATTTGAGAAAGGAGAGAGAGAGAGAGGAAGATTTGAGAGAAGAGAGAGATTTGGAGGGAGATCTAGGATTTGAGGGTGGAGATCCAAGCTTGGAGGACCCCAACCATCATCCGGACCGTCCGGATCATCCAATCGTCAACCCGATTTAATCCAACCGTCCATCCTTTGAGGTGAGTGCAAGGGGTACATAAATCCCCTATTTTCTTCTTTCCCTTCATCTTTCCTTTTCTTTTGGGCCCACCTGATGGTGGACAACCTGATGGATGGATTGGATCATCCATGAATGGGCCCCACTTTGTAATAATAATTATAATAATAATAATAATAAATAAATAAAAAAAAAAGAAAAGAAAAGAAAGAGAGAGAGGACTGCCGCTGGACAGCCAGCGTCCAGGGGACGCTGCTGCCCAGCAAGGGCAGCCGGTCGGCCAGGAACAGGGTCCCCACATGTGAGACCCACCTTGATGAATGTATTAGATCCATGCTGTCCGTCTGTTTCTCCAGCCCATTTTAGGGCTGGGCGCCAAACATGAAGAAGATCCAGATCTCAGGTGGACCACACCATTGAAAACAGTGGAGATGGTGAAGCCTACTGTCGAGGTTTCTTGGACCCACCGTGATGTTTGTGGACCACATCACCTGCCCAATATTGGGCTTGTTGGGTCCCTGATGATATGGGGAATCTAATGGACGGATCGGATCTTCACTAAGTGGGCCCCACATGAAATGATAGCCGGAAAACAAAAAAAAAAAAAGAAGAAAAAAAAAATATATACATACATGTGCTGGACGTCCAGCGTCTGGACGTCCTGACGCTGGAACGTCCAGCGTCACTTGAACGTTGCAAGGGGTCCCACTCGTGGGACCCACCTTGATGTTTTTGTTCCATCCACGTCGTCCATCGGTTTTCCCAGATCATTTTAGGGCTAGGGCCCAAAGATGAGCCAGATCCAAATCTTCAGTGGACCGCACCGCTTGAAACAGTGGGAATGATGATTCCTACTGTCAGAATCTCTTGGCCCACCTTAGCATTTCTAAATTGATTTTCATACCCTATATTGGGCTTGTTGGGTCCCCCATGAGATGGGGAACCTGATGAACGGAGTGGATCAGACCCATGTGGGCCCCACTTGATATGAATAGAAAAGAAGAAAAAAAAAAGAAGAAGAAAGAAACAAGGAGTCAGCGTCGCTGACGCTGACGCTGACGCTGGGCGTACCAGCGTCCTGGCACGCTGGCTCGGCCAGCAGTGGCCCACTTGTGGGTCCCACCATGATGTATGTGTTGTATCCACACCGTCCATCCAGTTGGGGAGATCATTTTAGGGCACGACCCCAAGAATGAGCCAGATCCAAGTCTCGAGGGGGCCCCACCACAGAAAACAGTAGGGACAGTGCCCCACCGTTGAAACCTTCTTATGGGCCACCGTGATGTTTATTTGAGATCCAACCTGTTCATAAGTTCACACAGACATGGAGGGAGGAAAAACAAAAAAGATCAGCTTGACCGAGAACTCCTGTGGGCCCCACTTATTAAATAAATAAAAATATATATATATATATATATTAAAAATAATAATAATAATAATAATAATAAATAAAATAAATAATGCTGCTGCTGGACAGACAGCGTCCAGGGGACGCTGCTGCCCAGCAGCCTGTCTGTATGGGCTTTGGAAATGGGCCCCACTCGTTGGGCCCACCTAGAATGTATGTGCTGTACCTATCCCGTCCATATGTTTTTTCCAGCTCATTTTAGTGGGCTATGCCACGGGTCAACGGTGGGAATAATGATCTCTACCGTTGAAACCTTCCCAGCCCTACAGTGATGTTTAATTGTCATCCAACCTATTTTATAAGTGGCCGAGCCCAAAAATCTTAGCATATCCAAATGACAAGTGGGCCATGCCATGGGACAACAGTGGGAATAATAATCTCCACCATTGAAACCTTCCTAGACCCAAAATGATGTTTATTTGTCACCCAACCTATCCATAAGTGGCTGGGCCCAAAATTTAAGCATATCTTAATGTCAAGTGGACCATGCTTCAGTGGAAATAATGATTTCCAACATTGAAACCTTTCTAGGTTCTACAGTGATGTTTATTTGCCATCCAATCGGTTCATAAGATCACATGGATATGTATGAAGGAGGAAACACAAATATCTGCTTGATTCAAACTTATTGGGATCAGTTGGGTACCACGCTGCCCAGCAGGTGGCCCACCCTATGGGTCCCAACGTGATGTATCTATTAGCTCCACCATGATGTATCTGTTTTATTCATGTTGCCTATCTTGTATGTGCAGGCCCAAGTATGGGGCCGATGTAGTCTTAAGTGGGCTATACCACGAAGACCTTTACATTTCCAATGGGATCCACAGTTCGGGTCCCACTCTCTGTATATATAGTGGGCCATTCAAGGCCAACAGTACATGATATGTCTGGTAATATGCTAGTATACTTAGCTGGATAGGTCACACTGATAATATGCTTAGTGTAATGAATATCATACCCATTCATTTGTACATACGCATCATATGTATGCCTGACTGTGGACGATGTCGATCATAGCATATGCCTTACAGCTTGAGATACTTAGGGGACCCGTATGAGATAGGGTCACCCTACATGATCGCGCGGTATGCGCAGGTTTGGTGCATGGCTTTAATAGTGTGACTCATGCATCTCGCATTATACATGTCATGATCAGATTCTCACCCCAGCGGCATCGGGGTTTTGACCACCACAGTCACATCGTGGATGGTAGGAATGGACACCGGAAATATGTTCTAGCACTTGGGCGCCAAAGATGTCCTTGGGTGAAAGTCCCTAAACCCTGTGGTACCAGTAGGATGCTCCAATGTCTAGACCGAGTGGATTTATGAGCGCATGAGGGCCAAATACCAGTAGGCCGCGTCTCCCACTGTGTCGGGGTCGGTTGGAAAGGGGTGTGACCTTACCCGCCCGGGTGCAGAGGGCTATATACTAGGTTGAGTTTGACCAGCTCGTGAATGGGTTCACTATCGACGAGCCGGGTGAATTATCTTATATGTCATTGATGAGGCGGATAGTGAGGTCTCTTCCACTCGCTTGGTTATGCGCGCGATGGGCGGCAACCAATGTCTGGAGTGTACTAGACCCCGGTGATGTCCCAGTTGTAAACCGTATGATATATGACAGTTGAGGATTGACATGCGCACATGGCATCATTAGCATATGACACTCGGCCATATAGGCCCATTGCATTGCATAGCCTCGAGATGGCTAATGACATTCATAGACTTGGTAGTGTAGCCTGCCATCATTTCCGCTTACTCTGATATCTGTATATCTGTCATATGCATTGCGCACACACCACGCACTCTCTAAGCTTCATAGTAAGCTTATGCACGTTGTTTACGTGCAGGTCATACTATAGCACGACAGCAGTGAGACAGGGGCGCGCATTTGATTTTTCAGCTTTCAGTTATACCTTGTATTTCCTTTTCTACATCATTGTACTCAAAAGATTATCTTAGTGGATATGCGATGTGATGCTTTTGGTTTGGTATACTTATGTTTATGCTCATCTATAAAAAAAAATTTACCTTGAAAATCCTCCTTGTGGGATCCCAGGATCGGAACCTGGCGTATGGGAGCTAAGGGCCGAGAATGGGGTACTACGGAGGCTGTTGGCACCGAATTCGGCGGCCGGGAATTTAGTAAGCCCGGTCCCCGAGTTTGGGGCGTGACAGAAGTTGGTATCAGAGCATAACTTGGGAATACCTGTCCACAACATTACATATCTACTAATAACCTTTAATTACCTGCCTTGTACTATATGATTGCTAGGACCCCAATCTTACTCACCTGCTTTGAACTTAGTTTAAACTAGGACTCCCCTATTGTATGCCTAGAAAATTTTGATTGACATGTGGGCACTCATGAGTAACCCGATGCTAAGAGGATCCTGCCTTTTGTAGGACATGGCACCCAAGAGAGCCGTTGGTAGGCAATCGTCTAGTGCGGGTACGTCCCAGACTGCCCCAGCTCCAGGCATGACTGCTGGTCAGTTCCAGCAGATGTTGCGTGCCATGACCTCCTTGGTAGAGCGCCAAGAGAGGAGGTCAGCCGATTCACCTGCCACATCCGAGCAGGATCGCGCCCGCTCCTTACTTAGGGATTTCAGGCAGATGGATCCCCCACGTTTCTCGGGCGAGCCGAACCCGAAGGCGGCAGAGAGATGGAAGTCTGAAGTAGAAAAGATCTTTACCATTATGCGATGCACGACTGTGCAGCGAGTTCCTCTCGCCGTCTTCCTTCTTCAGGGAGAGGCCGAGCATTGGTGGTCATCGATTACCCGCACAGTAGAGGCAGATTTCGAGTGGACCTGGGAGGATTTTGTAGACCGGTTTGACCGGAAGTTCTTCCCTGAGCATGTCCGTCAGCAGAGAGCGTTAGAGTTCGAGACGCTAGTCCAGGGAGAGATGACCGTATCACAGTACGAGGCCCGATTCGTTGAGCTATCTCGATTCGCGATGTATCTTGTGGATGATGCGAGGCGAAAGGCCCGTCGGTTCGAGGGCGGTTTGCGCCTTGGCCTTAGGGGCCGTGTCGCAGGACACAAGCTCCCTACATTTGAGGAGGTGGTGGAGCGGCCCCAAATTTATGAGGCAGAGTGGGCCGACGCGCAGCGGATCCACAGTCAAGGCGGAGATCGAAAGGGGAAGAGAAAGGCGCCCTCTGGCAACTTCCGACAGCAGCGACTTCGACCACCGCAGAGGCATGTAGCTCGTCCACCCTTCCGAGCACCAGCAGCACCAGTGGCACCCGTAGCACCCCCAGCACCACCGCAGCAGCAGATTATAGGCCATTGTTATGGGTGCGGAGAGATGGGACATCGTCATAGGGAGTGCCCCCATTCACACCGACAGCAGCGTCAGCAGTATCAGCCGCCGAGACCCCATCAGCAGCATCAGCGACAGCAGTACCCACCGCCAAGAGCTCCTCCGCAGCAGAGGCAGCAGCAGAGGACGCATCAGCAGCAGCAACGACCACAGAGGGGACAGGCACCTCCCCAGCAGGCTCAGGGCCGGTTCTATGCAGCCCAGCAGGACCCTCAGGCACCAGGAGGAGTCGTAGAGGGTACACTCCTTGTCTCTGCATGCATAGCACATGTTCTATTTGATTCTGGCGCATCACATTCATTCATATCCGAGGGTTTCTGTCGATCGATTGGTTTGCCGTTAGAATCCATGCGCGAGGGTTTGTCAGTGTCGACACCCTTAGGGAAGACCGCAGTATTAAGTTTGATTTGTTCGTCTTGCCCCGTCTTGGTAGGAGAGACCTTTTTGCCTGCTGACTTGTTTGTTTTGCCGATGTTCGAGTTTGATGTTATCTTGGGCATGGATTGGTTGTCCGAGTATCATGCCATCATAGACTGTTTCGCGAGAACGGTTACCTTCCTTATACACGGCATGCCGCAATTTCAATTTGTTGCTGAACCCAGAGGAGAGCAATTATCAGCACTGATGGCTTGTGCAATTGAGGAGCCGGTTGCTTTGAGCATCGACCACTTGCCGGTCGTTTGTGACTTTTCAGATGTATTTCAGGAGATTCCGGGGTTGCCGCCTCGTCGGCATACCGAGTTCCAGATTGACCTTGTACCCGGTACCCGCGCCTATCTCAAAGGCCCCGTATCGTATGGCACCGTTGGAGCTGCGAGAACTGCAAAAGCAGTTGGATGAGTTGCGCGAGCTAGGCTTCATCCGTCCGAGTAGTTCACCGTGGGGAGCACCGGTACTCTTTGTGAAGAAGAAGGATGGCTCATTGAGGCTTTGCGTAGATTACCACGAGCTCAATAAGGTCACGATCAAGAACAAGTACCCGCTTCCGAGGATTGACGATTTGTTTGATCAGCTGCGGGAGGCGAAGTTCTTTTCAAAGATAGATCTGCGGTCCGGTTATCATCAAGTTCGTGTCTGGGAGGAGGATATCCCGAAGACAGCATTTAGGACGCGCTATGGTCATTTTGAGTTCCAGGTCATGTCCTTTGGACTGACCAATGCGCCCGCAGTGTTCATGCAGTTGATGAATGAGGTCTTCCGTCCGTATCTTGACCAGTTTGTTGTAGTGTTCATTGACGACATTCTGATCTATTCAAGGACCCGAGAGGAGCATGAGCAGCATTTAGAAATCACCCTGCAGACTCTCCGTGCACACCAGCTCTATGCGAAGTTGGAGAAGTGTGAGTTTTGGCAGGAGGAGGTGAAGTTCCTTGGTCATGTCGTGACGAGGCAAGGAGTAGCAGTGGACCCAACTAAGGTTGATGCCGTGCGTCAGTGGTGCCAGCCCACGAACGCGTCTGAGGTTCGAAGTTTTCTGGGGCTAGCAGGTTATTACCGTCGTTTCATTGAGGGCTTCTCTCGTATTGCTGCCCCGTTAACCAGATTGACTAGAAAGGGTGCTGAGTTTGTATGGAGTGACGCATGTGAGCGGGCATTCGCGGAGCTAAAGAATCATCTTACGTCGGCACCAGTCCTTACTCTTCCTTCTGGGAGTGATGGATTCGTGATTTTTACGGATGCCTCGCGTATTGGCTTAGGTGCTGTTCTGATGCAACATGGCAAAGTAGTAGCGTATGCGTCTCGCCAGCTCAAGGTCCATGAGCAGAACTACCCCACGCATGATCTGGAGCTAGCAGCAGTAGTCTTCGCACTGAAGGTGTGGAGGCACTATCTTTATGGGGTCAGGTTCGAGCTCTTTTCTGACCACAAGAGCTTGAAGTACCTCTTCTCGCAGTCCGAGTTGAACATGAGGCAGAGACGTTGGATGGAGCTCCTGAAGGATTATGATTTTGATCTTCAGTACCACCCTGGCAAGGCCAATGTGGTGGCTGATGCCCTTAGCCGTCAGCCACGAGGCCTGGTGGCATATATGATGGTCCAGGAGTGGAGGATGCTCGAGGAGGTTGCCGAGTATGATTTTGAGCTGAGCCTGCAGTCTTCTATCGCGCAGTTATCGAACTTGTCGATTCAACCCTCTCTTGTTTCTAGGGTGATCGAGGCTCAACAATCAGATCAGACGTTGAAGGATTATTTGGAAGAGGCCGCGTCAGAGGGTCAGACTGATTGGCAGATTGGGTCAGATGGTGGACTTCGTTTCAGGGGTCGGTTGTGTGTTCCAGATATTCCTCAGTTGCGCAGAGACCTTATGGATGAGGTACACCGATCGAGGTTCACGATTCACCCAGGTTCTACCAAGATGTATCGTGATATGAGGAGGCAGTATTTTTGGGCCGGTATGAAGCGTCAGATTGCCAGTTTTGTGGCTGAGTGTGACACTTGCCAGCATGTCAAGGCCGATCATCGCAAACCTCCAGGTCCCCTGCAGCCGTTGAGTGTCCCGTTGTGGAAATGGGAGCACGTGACCACAGACTTCATTATGGGCTTGCCGAGGACTGATCGCGGTCACGATGCCATCTGGGTTGTCGTTGATCGTTTGACGAAGTCGGCACATTTTCTTGCGATACGTGCGACCTGGTCATTGGACAGACTTGCAGAATTGTTTATCGAGGAGATTGTGAGGCTGCACGGAGTCCCAGTCTCGATCGTTTCTGACCGAGATCCGAGATTTACGTCGCGGTTCTGGAGGAGTTTTCAGAAGGCGATGGGGCCTGCCTTGAAGTTCAGCACCGCATATCATCCTCAGACTGATGGTCAGACCGAGAGGGTCAACCAGATCCTTGAGGACATGCTTCGAGCTTGCGTGTTGGATTTCTCAGGTAGTTGGGATAAACACCTGGGTTTGGCTGAGTTTGCATATAATAACAGCTACCAGGCGACTATCGGTATGGCTCCTTTTGAGGCGTTGTATGGTAGACCTTGTAGGTCTCCTAGTTGTTGGGCCGAGGTTGGAGAGCATCGTCTCCTAGGTCCCGAGCTTGTGCAGAGGACATCAGAGGCTATCGATATCATCAGGCAAAGGATGCGCACAGCTCAGAGTCGACAGAAGAGTTTTGCAGATCGTCGACGTCGTCCCCTAGAGTTTTCCATTGGGGATCGTGTGTATCTCAGGGTCTCACCCATGAAGGGCGTGGTTCGTTTTGGAGCTAAGGGGAAGCTTGCCCCGAGATTCATTGGACCCTTCGAGATCATTGGGCGCGTTGGCGCCGTGGCCTATCAGCTTGCCTTGCCACTTCAGTTGTCTGGCGTCCACAATGTTTTTCATGTTTCCATGTTGCGGAAGTGTGAGTCAGACGTGGTTCCTGTGATAGATTGGCAGCCGTTGGAGGTTCGTGAGGATGCTTCTTACATTGAGCAGCCGGTTCGTATCCTTGACCGGAAGGAGCAGGTCCTCCGGACCAAGGTCATTCCTTTAGTGAAGGTCCAGTGGAGTCATCATAGCGCAGATGAGGCGTCGTGGGAGCGAGAGGCAGAGATTCGCGAGTCTTATCCTCATCTTTTTGATGATTGATTGTATCTATACGATTGATTTTCGATTTGATATGCATATATAGTGGTGCGATTTTTTTATGATCTTCGGCTAGTTTAGGTTTGTATTGCAAATTTCGAGGACGAAATTTTTTTTTTAGGAGGGAAGAGTTGTAAGACCCATACCCTTGTTGCCCTCCGTATGCTTAATTTCTGGTGCCGGTACGTCCCGGACGGATCAGATTAGCGAGCATTGACCGCGACCCTATTTTAGTACCGCATCAACCCGAGACCTATACCCCGGCGACCGCGTAGGCGCTGCGATTCCAACGCCGCGCGGCACGCCCCATTGCGATACCCGGTGTGAAAGTTATGATCTATCGCGTAATCTGAGGTGGGCCGCGCAACGTGCGTGTGTGGTGGGCCCCACTTGCACAAACTCCAAGACCATGTCACATCAATCAAATCCATCACCATCATTCTCACCTACACCTATCCCATACCCCTACCCTACACACCCCATACCCCCATCCCTCTCTCTCCTCCCAAAGTCAACTCTCACACCATACCCCCCATCCCTCTCTCCCATGCTACCCATCATCACCCATGATTGCTTCTCTCTCTCTCCCCCCATACAATACCATACGTAGGGGGAGAGGAGGCTTCCTCACTTCCCATTTTGCAAGAGAGAGAGAGAGAGGAGAGAGAAAGAGATTTGAGAAAGGAGAGAGAGAGAGGAAGATTTGAGAGAAGAGAGAGATTTGGAGGGAGATCTAGGATTTGAGGGTGGAGATCCAAGCTTGGAGGACCCCAACCATCATCCGGACCGTCCGGATCATCCAATCGTCAACCCGATTTAATCCAACCGTCCATCCTTTGAGGTGAGTGCAAGGGGTACATAAATCCCCTATTTTCTTCTTTCCCTTCATCTTTCCTTTTCTTTTGGGCCCACCTGATGGTGGACAACCTGATGGATGGATTGGATCATCCATGAATGGGCCCCACTTTGTAATAATAATTATAATAATAATAATAATAATAATAATAATAAATAAAAAAAAAAAGAAAAGAAAGAGAGAGAGGACTGCCGCTGGACAGCCAGCGTCCAGGGGACGCTGCTGCCCAGCAAGGGCAGCCGGTCGGCCAGGAACAGGGTCCCCACATGTGGGACCCACCTTGATGAATGTATTAGATCCATGCCGTCCGTCTGTTTCTCCAGCCCATTTTAGGGCTGGGCGCCAAACATGAAGAAGATCCAGATCTCAGGTGGACCACACCATTGAAAACAGTGGAGATGGTGAAGCCTACTGTCGAGGTTTCTTGGACCCACCGTGATGTTTGTGGACCACATCACCTGCCCAATATTGGGCTTGTTGGGTCCCTGATGATATGGGGAATCTAATGGACGGATCGGATCTTCACTAAGTGGGCCCCACATGAAATGATAGCCGGAAAACAAAAAAAAAAAAGAAGAAAAAAAAAAATATATATATATACATGTGCTGGACGTCCAGCGTCTGGACGTCCTGACGCTGGAACGTCCAGCGTCACTTGAACGTTGCAAGGGGTCCCGCTCGTGGGACCCACCTTGATGTTTTTGTTCCATCCACGCCGTCCATCGGTTTTCCCAGATCATTTTAGGGCCAGGGCCGAAAGATGAGCCAGATCCAAATCTTCAGTGGACCGCACCGCTTGAAACAGTGGGAATGATGATTCCTACTGTCAGAATCTCTTGGCCCACCTTAGCATTTCTAAATTGATTTTCATACCCTATATTGGGCTTGTTGGGTCCCCCATGAGATGGGGAACCTGATGAACGGAGTGGATCAGACCCATGTGGGCCCCACTTGATATGAATAGAAAAGAAGAAAAAAAAAGAAGAAGAAAGAAACAAGGAGTCAGCGTCGCTGACGCTGACGCTGACGCTGGGCGTACCAGCGTCCTGGCACGCTGGCTCGGCCAGCAGTGGCCCACTTGTGGGTCCCACCATGATGTATGTGTTGTATCCACACCGTCCATCCAGTTGGGGAGATCATTTTAGGGCACGACCCCAAGAATGAGCCAGATCCAAGTCTCGAGGGGGCCCCACCACAGAAAACAGTAGGGACAGTGCCCCACCGTTGAAACCTTCTTATGGGCCACCGTGATGTTTATTTGAGATCCAACCTGTTCATAAGTTCACACAGACATGGAGGGAGGAAAAACAAAAAAGATCAGCTTGACCGAGAACTCCTGTGGGCCCCACTTATTAAATAAATAAAAATATATATATATATTAAAAATAATAATAATAATAATAATAAATAAAATAAAATAATGCTGCTGCTGGACAGACAGCGTCCAGGGGACGCTGCTGCCCAGCAGCCTGTCTGTATGGGCTTTGGAAATGGGCCCCACTCGTTGGGCCCACCTAGAATGTATGTGCTGTACCTATCCCGTCCATATGTTTTTTCCAGCTCATTTTAGTGGGCTATGCCACGGGTCAACGGTGGGAATAATGATCTCTACCGTTGAAACCTTCCCAGCCCTACAGTGATGTTTAATTGTCATCCAACCTATTTTATAAGTGGCCGAGCCCAAAAATCTTAGCATATCCAAATGACAAGTGGGCCATGCCATGGGACAACAGTGGGAATAATAATCTCCACCATTGAAACCTTCCTAGACCCAAAATGATGTTTATTTGTCACCCAACCTATCCATAAGTGGCTGGGCCCAAAATTTAAGCATATCTTAATGTCAAGTGGACCATGCTTCAGTGGAAATAATGATTTCCAACATTGAAACCTTTCTAGGTTCTACAGTGATGTTTATTTGCCATCCAATCGGTTCATAAGATCACATGGATATGTATGAAGGAGGAAACACAAATATCTGCTTGATTCAAACTTATTGGGATCAGTTGGGTACCACGCTGCCCAGCAGGTGGCCCACCCTATGGGTCCCAACGTGATGTATCTATTAGCTCCACCATGATGTATCTGTTTTATTCATGTTGCCTATCTTGTATGTGCAGGCCCAAGTATGGGGCCGATGTAGTCTTAAGTGGGCTATACCACGAAGACCTTTACATTTCCAATGGGATCCACAGTTCGGGTCCCACTCTCTGTATATATAGTGGGCCATTCAAGGCCAACAGTACATGATATGTCTGGTAATATGCTAGTATACTTAGCTGGATAGGTCACACTGATAATATGCTTAGTGTAATGAATATCATACCCATTCATTTGTACATACGCATCATATGTATGCCTGACTGTGGACGATGTCGATCATAGCATATGCCTTACAGCTTGAGATACTTAGGGGACCCGTATGAGATAGGGTCACCCTACATGATCGCGCGGTATGCGCAGGTTTGGTGCATGGCTTTAATAGTGTGACTCATGCATCTCGCATTATACATGTCATGATCAGATTCTCACCCCAGCGGCATCGGGGTTTTGACCACCACAGTCACATCGTGGATGGTAGGAATGGACACCGGAAATATGTTCTAGCACTTGGGCGCCAAAGATGTCCTTGGGTGAAAGTCCCTAAACCCTGTGGTACCAGTAGGATGCTCCAATGTCTAGACCGAGTGGATTTATGAGCGCATGAGGGCCAAATACCAGTAGGCCGCGTCTCCCACTGTGTCGGGGTCGGTTGGAAAGGGGTGTGACCTTACCCGCCCGGGTGCAGAGGGCTATATACTAGGTTGAGTTTGACCAGCTCGTGAATGGGTTCACTATCGACGAGCCGGGTGAATTATCTTATATGTCATTGATGAGGCGGATAGTGAGGTCTCTTCCACTCGCTTGGTTATGCGCGCGATGGGCGGCAACCAATGTCTGGAGTGTACTAGACCCCGGTGATGTCCCAGTTGTAAACCGTATGATATATGACAGTTGAGGATTGACATGCGCACATGGCATCATTAGCATATGACACTCGGCCATATAGGCCCATTGCATTGCATAGCCTCGAGATGGCTAATGACATTCATAGACTTGGTAGTGTAGCCTGCCATCATTTCCGCTTACTCTGATATCTGTATATCTGTCATATGCATTGCGCACACACCACGCACTCTCTAAGCTTCATAGTAAGCTTATGCACGTTGTTTACGTGCAGGTCATACTATAGCACGACAGCAGTGAGACAGGGGCGCGCATTTGATTTTTCAGCTTTCAGTTATACCTTGTATTTCCTTTTCTACAGCATTGTACTCAAAAGATTATCTTAGTGGATATGCGATGTGATGCTTTTGGTTTGGTATACTTATGTTTATGCTCATCTATAAAAAAAAATTTACCTTGAAAATCCTCCTTGTGGGATCCCAGGATCGGAACCTGGCGTATGGGAGCTAAGGGCCGAGAATGGGGTACTACGGAGGCTGTTGGCACCGAATTCGGCGGCCGGAAATTTAGTAAGCCCGGTCCCCGAGTTTGGGGCGTGACACATAATCATGAATTCCACACTTAAAACCACTTAACTACGAATTAAAACATCTTGGATTCACTGCAAGCTTCACCTCTTAGCCCTAGCTAAGAGGTTTAGCTGCTCATGATCTAAGGAAACATGAAACAACTACAAAAAGCATGAAAACAGTAAAGCAAACCAAAAGGAGTTGTGAAACTCCAATCTCCACTTCCACAGTCTCCAACCTCGCTTGAACCCTTCTCGGATACCCTAGGAACGATCCCTAGGTGTCCTTTTATAGTCTGGAGGCTTCACAACTTCGGAATAATCGAGAACTTGCGTAATACTTACGCAGCGCAGAGAAAATCGGGATGAAATTAGAAGTTTCTAACTTCTTTCGCGCAGCCGACCGGTCACGACCGGTCGGCCTCAATAAACCATCACTCCAGCAAGCCTGTCGGACCGGTCATGACCGGTCGGACGTTTTCTCTTGTATTACAGCAACCATGGCCGACCGGTCATGACCGGTCGGCCTTGTTCATTGAGGATCCAACATGCATGGCTGACCGGTCGCTGACCGGTCTGGCTCCCTTGGCTGACCGGTCATGACCGGTCGGCAGTCTTCCAAGTTCTTTTTCTTCTTTTTCTTTTCTTTCCTTGCTTCTTTCTTTCACTTTCTCTCTTCTTTTCTTCTTTGATCATCAAATAATCTTCCTTAGAATGATGCCAAATGAGCCCTTTTTGTCTTCAATTGAATGGAGTTCACTCTCAGTCCTGTAGTCACAAAACAGGCATTGGATTAGCCTACAAACCATACAAACCTTGCACAATGAGTGATGAATTGGGGTTAGAATATGCACAATTAAGAGCTCAACACCTAACACGAAACCCTACGCATACGCGTACGGAAGCTTGAGGAGCAACTAGAATTATGGCTAAACCTATAGGAGGGGGTGATTAGGACCTTTTAAAAAATCTTTTCGCCTACTTTAACAAATCAGCAAATTAAAATACGTAAGCGATTAACACTTCGGCTTCCAAGCCTAAGTGGGTCCAATTAAAAGACTAGCAAGAGATAAGAGCAATAAGCAACCTAGTCTAAGTGACTCATGTGGACTATAGAGGATAGATTAAGAAATGCTCAAGTCAACATGAGGTAGTGAAGGTACATCTTGTGAGTGTGGATGCCTATCAAGTGCCTAACATACATTCCTAACTAAGCATTCATAATTAACCAATTAAATGCAATGCATTAAAGAGAAATGTGCTCCAATACAATCACAAACACAAGGATGTATAGTGGTTCGACTGCTTGTCTACTCCACTCCCGGTTCAAGTACTCAACCCCTTTGAGCACACCGGCATTCACTGGGGAGTTTAAATCTGGTTCCTCCCAACCAAGGTGTTTTAACTCGGATCCACCCAACCGGGGAGTTTACAGGTTCCTCCTAACCTACACGTTTGCACCCGTGTTGGTGGCTCCCCCTTGGAGACTTTGTTTTAGGCCTGACTAACGTGCCAAGGAACGGCTGACGTCCCTAGATTTTAGGCCCAACTAATAGGCCAAGGATCGGCTAACGACCCCGGGGCGAGTTTGTCAAACAAACTCTACACTCAACTCCCACAGGGAATTGAATGGATGGACTCTTAACAAGACAACCTTACTTGTCGGATTGAGCCCCTTGTTGCGCCGTCTTGGGTTGCTTCTTCTCGCTCTCCCATGCTTGAATCAGCTCCCCTTGTGCTCCCTCGATCGTTGACGCCGTTGCTTTGCCAAGGCTTCAGCTCCAAGATCAGCTACCTTGCATGTGATGCTCCATTGGAGATGCCCAAGGTGCTAGGGAATGGTGAAACCTCTACAAATGGTAGGAAATGGGTTTCCTAGAGGAATGCACCTAAATAGACTCCTAGGTAGTGTTTAGACAAAGGATTTAACTATCATCAAGGTGTCTAAACCCTAGGAATCAAGAGGGAACAAGTCCATTCTCAAGATGCCATTGAATGACCCAAACTTGTGATGAAAACACAAGGAGAATGACTTGCTTTAGGTTTGGGATAGAGCCTCTAATGATCTCTAGCAATGGTGGCTTCTATCTCCTCAAAATCCCCTCTCTTTACTCAAAAAACGAATCCCCCTTTTAAATAGATTTTCTTCCAACGGTAAAAAAATGGGCAGATTCGTGCATCTCCGATTGATCGGAAAAAGTGTCCGATTGATCGGAGCCCAGTCCGATTGGTCGGAGACAAGTCCGATTGATCGGAAATCTATCCAAAGAAGTCTCTGAAAGAAATTTCGATTGATCGGAACACTGTCCGATTGATCGGACGGCCCCTTCCGATGGATCGGAAGACTGTCCGATTAATCGGAAATATGTCCAGTGAGTTTTCAATTTTTCTGGGACAATTTTCGATTGATCGGAAATATGTCCAGTGAGTTTTCAATTTTTTCTGGGACAATTTCCGATTGATTGGAATTTCTGTTCGATCGATCGGAGTCCTATCGGAGCACCTGTCTGATTGATCGGAGTCCTATCGGAAACTGCTGTTTGAGCCTTTTTTATTGCAGCAGCTTCCACCTCTTTAATTAGTCTAATTTATCATGTTTTTCATGGAGTTCTAAGACTAATGATGATGACTAAAGGTATACCTAGGTGGTGCAAGTCATCTAGGAGGTTATGGGTTAGGTTTTGGTCAAGGCAAGGCACACCAAGGCATCACATTTACCTGTTTCTTCTTTCTTGATGCAGTCGGGCCACTTGAGTCTTCGGTCTTCGTCTTCATTAAGCTCAACCGACACTAGACCTACTGACCTAAGTAATTGACAAACAAGGCGCACTAGTATACTACAGAAAAGTGCACTAACAGAGGTGGCCCTTTCGGATAAGGGCTTCAATATGATCTCGTAGAGAGATGCAGTCCTGGGTTCTATGCCCGTGATCTTTGTGGAAGTAACAGAACTTGCTCTTGTCTCTCTTCTCGGGATCAGATTTGATCTTTGCAGGCCACTTTACATATGGCTTGTGTTTAATTTCCATTAGAACCTTTTCATGAGACCGATTAAGAGGAGTATAGTTATGATATTTACCAGAATAAGGCTTCTTGGGAGAACGATCGCGCTGATCACGACGATATTTTTTATCTGCAGAAGAGGTTCCCTTTGGCTTGTATTTCTTACCTTATACTCCATGGCGTGTCAATGCGACTTCTTCTGCATTGATATACTTCTGAGCTTTGTCTTGGAACTCTGCCATAGTTTTCGGAGGGCTTTTATCTAAGGCAAACCTAAATTTCTCGCTCGTTATTCTGGCTATAAGGGCTGTGAGACCTTTTTCTTCAGTATAACCTTCGATTTGAACGGCTTCTGCAGTAAACCGTACTGTGAACTTCTTTATTGTCTCGCCATGCTGCTGTTTCAGATCCATTAGGTGGGAGGCTGGTTTCTTAATGCGAATGCTTCCCATGAATTGAGAAAGGAGTATCTCCGATAACTATGAAAAGGAGCTGATGGAACGGGGTTTTAATCCCCGGAACCACGTACGAGCAGCTTCCTTTAAAGTCAGGGAAAAAGCCCTACACATGATTTTCGAGCCATGACCCTCCAACTCCATAAGAGACCTGTATGTTTCCAGGTGTTCAAGAGGGTCGCCAATACCTGTGTACGGGGTGATAACAGGTGTTCGATACTTTCTAGGTAACGATGCTTCCATAACCTTGCTGGTGAAGGGGGACTCGGATTGATGTATTGCCGCCATAACGGCAGATGGTCGATTTGTCTGGTATCGCTGCTCTATAACGTCAAAACGATCATGGATTCTTTTGAGATCTCCTTCCCATGGCAAGGTATAGCCTGATGTTTCGACGGTGGAGTCCTGAGGCTGAGGTTGGCGAGACGCACTAGAATGTACGGAATGTGGAGGCAACACAGGGAGGTGGTTGCCAAGTGGCGTTCAGTTTGACGGAGGATGATTTGGTTGAACCTGTGGTTCGTCCACAGAATGTCTGGAAGCCACCGGAATGGGTTATGGTGGTGGCCCCTCAGAAGGTTGTCTCTGTGGTTCGGAGAAATGCTGATCAAGTCGATTTGACAGGGCTTGGACTCCGGCATTTAGAGTTAGAAGAGTAGTTCCGAGGAAACGTAGAACGTCGTCTTGATTTCCAGAGGCCTCCAATAATGGATTCGCTGACGGCATATTTGGGGCTCCTTGAGGGATATTCGACGAAGTGGGGAGAGGGACAGGTACGGATTTCGTCTCGTCGGGCGGAGGTGGTGCCTGCCTTGATGTCGAAGGATGAACAGCCTTTTTAGGAGGCATATCGGAAGGATTTTGATTAGTGGTTAGAACGATTGACTTTGACGATCAAGTCGTTCCCACAGACGGCGCCAAGCTGTTAACTGTCAAATTCTGGAACAGGATCCTCCAGTCGTTCACCTTCTCTCCAACAGAGACTTCCTCCGCCGGGCCTGTAAGAAGACAGAAAGCAACTAAGGGTGGCTGGTGTCCAGCCGTTAGCTCTCCGATGCTTAAGTCAGGCAATGCAAGAAGAAGAATAACCAAGCAAAATGAGGCTAGAGATTGAATATTGTGTACCTGTATCTTAATGGAGTCTTCTCCTTATATAGATCTGAAATGATCCAATCTGTTAAATAAGATATCGAGATCCCGATGATTTCGTGGGATAAGATTCTTATCCTCAGATAGAAAGGGAAATCTAATTCAATGACGCGTCCGATAGTTTCGTTCCTTGATAGCGATCCCTTGAGACTCGGAACCGCTGAAGAAGATAAGCCCAATCTCGGCCTATACGGGCTGCTGGTACTGAGGGCTAAGAGATGTCACCACAGAAAAAGCTATTCGTATGTTAGAAGATGGTCACGAGTCCAAGTGCTCGCTCATACAGATACGACACCTTTCAACGACTTATGAGAAGGTCTGCTTGCAGGAAAAATACAACTCCTCTCGCCTTCCAGTATTTGACTATCGATCACAACTTCTCGAAGCTTTGGTAATCGAGCGTCGTTTTTCCTAATATGCGAGTCGCGAACAGACGTTCTCGATAGTCGGATAGACGTGCTCGCGGGGTCAGAGCATCATTAGAATATACGAGTCGCGAACAGACGTTCTCGATAGTCGGATAGACGTGCTCGCGGGGTCGAAGCATCATTAGAATTATACGAGTCGCGAACAGACGTTCTCGATAGTCGGATAGATGTGCTCGCGGGGTCTATCTCCAGCAGATGATCTCCACTATTTTTTACTATAACAATATCCAATCTGGACTTGGGCAGAAGCGGCTCAATTCACCACTTGGGTAGAGACTCAGCTTGTGAGATTTCTTGCGTAACCCTATCCATCGACCTGCGTCTCTACGATGGGTCCCGCTCTAGATACGACCCTGTCTAAGGGAAAAGAACCTGCTGGGGGGCATGTTCACCCCCAATGATCGTGAACCGTGATTCGGGAAGCGGTCCCTCTGTTAGTGCACTTTTTTGTGGCATACTAGTGCACCTTGTTTGTCAATCACTTACGTCAGTGAGTCTTGTGTCGGTTGAGCCTAATGAAGACAAAGACCGAAGACTCAAGTGGCCCCGCTGCATCAAGGAAGAAGATACAGGTAAAAGTGATGCCTTGATGTGCCTTAACCTGGACCAAAACCCAACCCCATATCCTCTTTAATGACCTTGACCATATTATGAAACCTTTTGTCATCATAGAGTGGCCCTAGGTGCGCCAAAAGACCATCCAAAACCTTGGCATTTGAAGTGGTTTGGAGTATATGTGGGTCAACAAAACATCTGGCTGAACCAGGCCTGACCGAACCTGTCGTGACCGGTCGGATGGACTAGGCCGACCGGTCAAGACCGGTAGGACTGGGTCCAGACTTGAATAGCATACTTGCTGTGTCAACAGGCTATGGGGCCGACCGGTCGTGACCGGTCGGCTAGGCTAGTCCGACCGGTCGGACAGGCCCCCCAGCAGACGGTAACCTCTCTATCTTGTTTTGGACATTGGTCGACCGGTCGGGACAGGTCGGCAGAGCCATTTTTTGCCCATTCCTTTACCGTTTGAACACCTTTTATAAAGGGGCTTGGCTCTCATTGAGGGATAAGGAGAGGGATTTCGAGAGGAGTGAAGCCACCATTGTTGGAGACCATTTGGGGTTCATTCCCAACCTATGCAAGGCATCTTTCTTATGCTTTAACACAAGATTGGAGCATTCCAAGCTCATGAAGAAGATGACCTTCATCTCCTCTTGATCTCTAGAGTTTGGAACCTTCTTGATAGGCATATCCTTGTCCAAAACTCTAAGATGGGATCGTTGTAGGAGAGAACCTCTAGGCAACACATTCCCATTAGTTGTAGAGTTCTTAAACCTACTCTCCTATCACCTCGGGCATCTCAAAGGCATCACATGCAAGGTGTTTGATCAAGTGTGGCTGAGGCATTGGGGACGCAACGGCGACACGATCGAGGGAGCAAGGGAAGCTGATTGAAGCACGGGAGAGCGGAGATCAAGCAACCCGAACCGGCGCTAAACAAGGGGCTCATCCAACAAGTAAGGTTGTCCTTTTCAGGGCCATTTAGAGTTTGTTTGTCAAACTCGATCTAGGGACGTTTGGCATTCCTTGGCCCGTTAGCCGGGCCTAAACTAAGTCTCTAAGGGGGAGCCTCCGACACGGGAGTGAACGTGCGTCGGGTTGAGAGTTAGCCTATGTCTAAAACTCCGTTTGGGTTGAGAGTTAGCCCTTTGTCCAAAACTCCGGTTATGGTTGAGAGGTGAAGCGGTAAAACCTCCATGTAAAGGTTGAGAGGTGAACCTCATTTAAAACCTTCGATTGTGAATGCTGGTGTGCTCAAAGGAGTTGAATACTTGAACCGGGAGTGGAGTAGACCCAAAGTCGAACCACTATACATGCTTGTGTTTGTGATTGATTTGTGCACATTGATATCTTAGCATTTGAGTTTAATTGTTTAATTGTGAATGCTTGATAGGAATGTATGCTAGGCACTAGATTGGCACATCCACACACAAGATGTACTTTCACTAGGTGTGTAGACTTGAGCTCATTGATCCATTCTCATAAGTCTACATAGGTTGCATGGTTTAGGAGCTTGATTAGTTAAATCATTTATTTACCTATGTATGCTTAGACTAGGATTGTTTATTGCTTAATCATATGCTAGTCTTGTGATTGGACCCACTTAGGCTTGGAAGCCGAAGTGTTCTTGTTTAGTTAGCTTAATTTATTGAATTGTATAAGTAGGCGAAAAGAATTTCAAAAAGGTCCTAATCACCCCCCTCCTATGGGTTTAGCCATAATTCTGGTTGCTTTTTAAGCTTCCGCACATACGTAGGTGTCGTGTTAGACTACCGACGTACTTTCACCCTCTAGGTCATAAAGGACCATTCTTATGACAGCGGATCTAAGTCGAGCTCCTAATTTATATGCTCAGCCTAGGCCAAATAATTGTTTCCACTATGGCCAATCGGGCCACTCATCCAATGTTTACTCTCAATGCCCCACTACCAAGCTAGCCACTAATGAAGGGGGAGTGGAGGATGAATTAGCGGAAGGAGTGCCCGAGTACAAAGAGTTTGAACAATCTGTAAAAGAGGATATGGATGATACAAACTGGTTAGCTGAAGATCATGGTGAGTCTTTAATTGTGAGATGTCTTTGCACACTCTCGGGCAAGAAGTTCACCCTCAGCACCACAACATCTTCCGTACGCATTGCACTATGACTGTGAAGGTGTGCAATGTCATCATTGACAGTGGGAGCAGCGAGAACATTATGTCAAAATTCATGGTGCACAAGCTCCGATTGTCGACAACAAAACATCCAGTCCCGTATTCCATCGGTTGGATTAAGAATGTCAGCGACACCAAGGTAATAGAACAATATCTGATTTATTTTTTTATTGGTAGGAGCTATAAAGACGAAGTATTATGTGATGTCATGAATATGGAGGCACGTCACATGCTTCTCGGTCGGCTATGGCAATTGGACTGAGATGCGATCCATCGAGGAAAGGACAATACTTATATATTTGTCAAAGATGAGAGAAAGAGGGATATAACTCCTATGACACCAGAGAGCCTCCCCGAGACTTCCAAAGTGGAGGGGAGTTCTCTCCTTGTCATAAAAGAATTTTTGGAGGAATCCAAGGTGTCGTGTGATAATCCAGGGGGCACAATTATTCCTCTAACCCTTCGACTGCTACTGAAAGAATTCTGGGAGATTTGGCCCGAAGACTTTTCTCACAACCTACTTCCGATGCAGAATATTCAACAGCACATCGACGTCATCCCTGGTGCTAGTTTATCAAACCAGCCACATTATCGGTTGAGCCCGAAAGAGATTGAAATTCTCAGAGGGCAAATTGAAGAGTTGTTGAAGAAATGGTTGCTTAGAGAGAGCATGAGCCCTTATACAGTTCCAATCCTATTGACGCTAAAGAAGGACGATAGTTGGCATATGTGTGTTAATAGCAGGGTTATTAACAAAATCACCATCAAGTACAAATTTTCCATACCCCGCCTTGATGATATGCTTAATATGCTTGATTGGTCTAAAGTGTTTTCTAAGCAAGAATTATGCAACGGGTACCATCAAATCCATATCCACCCTAGTGATGAGTGGAAGACAACTTTTTTTAGGAAAAAAGACTGAGTTATATGAATGGCTGGTTATGCAATTTAGATTGTCGAATGACCTAAGTATCTTCACGCGTCTCATGAACCAAGTTTTGAAACCGTACATAGACAAGTTCATCGTGGTTTACTTCAACAACATATTGATATACAGTCAGGATGAGTCTGAACATGTTGAGGATCTCATACAGGTTCTTCAAGTGCTACAGAAAAAAAAATTGTACCTGAATTTAAAAAAGTACATATTTTTAATGGATCATCTATTGTTTCTAGGGTTTGTAGTGGCATCCACTAGTATTCAGGTTGATGAAGACAAAGTGAGGGCCATTCGTGAGTCTTACTCCTACCAACATCTATGAAGTGCGCAATTTTCATGGGTTGGCCACATTCTATCACTACTTTGTCAAAAATTTCAACATTATCGTTACACCAATTATAGATTGCATGAAGCAATGACAGTTTTAGTGGACAAATGAAGCTGAACGAAGTTTTGCAGAGATCAAGCAAAAGTTGTCATCTACTCTGGTCTTACTTTTGTCAATTTTTAAAAGGTTTTTGAAGTGGACAGTGACGCATCCTATGTGGGCATTGGAGCAGTGTTATCTCAAGAAGGCAAGCCCATCGCCTTCTACAATGAGAAATTTAGTGAAGCCTGCAAGAAATGGTCCACGTATGAGATAGAGCTGTACATTGTGGTACAAGCTCTCTGGTATTGACGACACTACCTCATCTAGAGGGAGTTTGTCCTATTTACTGACCATCAAGCCTTGAAATTTATTAATATCCAGATTAATATTAACCATGTCTATGGCAAGTGGATTTCATTCTTGTAGGAATTCACATTCGTGTTAAAGCACAAGTCTGGCCAACAAAACAAGGTTGCTGATACATTAAGTCGTCGAGCTACTTTTTTCGTCACTATGAGTACTGAGGTTGTTGGGTTTCACAGCCTCAAGGAGTTATACACTAAAGATGACGAGTTTAAAGACACGTAGATGATAAGCAAGGAAGGCTGCCCGAGTGATTTTCACATTCAAGATGGTTTTTTATTTTATGAAAATAATTGTGCATCCCATAGTGCTCCCTTATGGGAGAAAGTCATTCGTGAGCTTCATGGGAGCGAACTTGGAGGTCACTTGGGTCGTGACAAGACGAAGGCCTTGGTGAAGGAACAATATTATTGGCCTCACCTAGGCCGTGATGTGGGACGGATGGTTTAACGGTGCCATATTTACCAAACCTCCAAGGGACATTCTCATAATACAGGGCCTCTACACTCTATTTTCCATACCAAAAGGACCTTGGGGAGGACATTTTGATAGATTTCGTCCTAGGTCTCCCACGATCACAACGCGGCATGGACTCCATGTTCATGGTGGTAAACAGGTTCTCGAATATGGCTCACTTCATCCCTTGCAGGAAGACTTATGATGCAACAAGTGTAGCCAACCTCTTCTTTAGAGAAATTATGAGATTGCATGGCCTCCTCAAAACCATCACCTTTGATTGTGATGCAAAGTTCGTGAGTCACTTTTGGTGGACTTTGTGGAGTCGATTTGATACACAACTTTAGTTTAGTAGCGCATCCACAAACTGATGGGTAGACTGAAGTGTTGAATAGAACATTGGGCAATCTCATCCGATGGATTTTCAGAGATAAGCTAAAGTAATGAGACTTGGCCCTGTCACAAGCGGAGTCCACCTTCAACAATATAGTGAACTGCTCCATGGGGAAGTCTCTGTTTCAGATTGTTTATGGACGGATTCGTCATCATACACTAGACTTTGTTCCATTAACAATGATTCCCGATAAGAGCATAACTGCAGAGAATATGGCCGAGAGAATCACCAAATTGCATGCGAAGATTCAGGCTAAGTTCATTGAGTTAAACGAGAAGTATAAGCGAGGCACTGACAAGCATCGATGCTTCAAGGTGTTCGAGGTTAGAGATTGTTAGTGCACTTTTCCGTGGCATACTAGTGCACCTTGTTTGTCAATCACTTACATCAAAGAGTCTAGTGTCGGTTGAGCCCAATGAAGACGAAGACCGAAGACTCAGTGGCCCCGCTGCATCAAGGAAGAAGATACAGGTAAAAGTGATGCCTTGATGTGCCTTAACCTGGACCAAAACCCAACCCCTTAACCTCTTTGATGACCTTGACCATATTAGGGAACCTTTAGTCATCATAGATTGGCCCTAGGTGTCCCAAAACATCACCTAAATCTTAGCCTAAGTGAGAGGGTTGAAGAATGGATGGGTCAGCAATTAGACTGACTAAACCCAGGCCTGTCCGACCGGTCACGACCGGTCGTGGACCCCTAGCTGACCGGTCAAGACCGGTCGGACAGACAGTCCAATTTGGACAGTAGACTACTGGGGTGGATGGCCATTGGGCCGACCGGTCGTGGACCGTGGACGACCGGTCGTGGACCCCTGGCCGACCGATCTTGACCGGTCGTACAGACCTCCCACCTTAAGACAGCAAGCTCCTGTCTTCAACTGGCCTATGGCCGACCGGTTGTGGACCCTGGTTGACCGGTCGTGCGACTGGTCGGCACTAGCAGTTTTCTGCCCGTTTGTATCCGTTGCACATTGTTCTATATAAGGGCTTGGCTTGTTTTGAGGGGTAACAGGGAGGATTTCGAGAGGAGTGAAGCCACCATTGTTGGAGACCATTTGAGGCTCATTCCCAACCTATGCAAGGCATCTTCCTTGTGCTTTAACACAAGATTAGAGTATTCCAAGCTCATGAAGAAGATGACCTTCATCCCCTCTTGATCTCTAGAGTTTGGAACCTTCTTGATTGGCAAATCTTTGTCCAAAACTCTAAGATGAGATCGTTGTAGGAGAGAACCTCTAGGCAACAGATTTCCATTAGTTGTAGAGTTCTCAAACCTACCCTCCCATCACCTTGGGCATCTCAAAGGCATCACATGCAAGGTGTTTGATCAAGTGTGGCTGAGGCATTGGCGACGTAACGGCAACACGATCGTGGGAGCAAGGGAAGCTGATTGAAGCACGGGAGAGCGGAGATCAAACAACCTAAACCGGCGCTAAACAAGGGGCTCATCCGACAAGTAAGGTTGTCTTTATTAAGAGTCCATTTAGAGTTTGTTTGTCGAACTCGAACTAGGGACGTTAGCCATTCCTTGGCCCGTTAACCGGGCCTAAACTAAGTCTCCAAGGGGGAGCCTCCGTCACGGGAGTAAACGTGCGTCTGGTTGAGAATTAGCCTATGTCCAAAACTCCGTTTGGGTTGAGAGTTAGCCCTTTGTCCAAAACTCCGGTTATGGTTGAGAGGTGAACCGGTAAAACCTCCATGTAAAGGTTGAGAGGTGAACCTCATTTAAAACCTCCGATAGTGAATGCCGGTGTGCTCAAAGGAGTTGAGTACTTGAACCGGGAGTGGAGTAGACCCAAAGTCGAACCACTATACATGCTTGTGTTTGTGATTGAATTGAGCACATTGATATCTTAGCATTGTTAGTTTAATTGTCTAATTATGAATGCTTATAGGAATATATGCTAGGCACTAATTAGGCACATCCACACACAAGATGTACTTTCACTAGTTGTGTAGACTTGAGCTCATTGATCCATTTCTACATAGGTTGCATAGGTTAGGAGCTTGATTAGTTAAATCTTTTGATTACTTTTGCATGCTTTAGACTAGGTTGTTTATTGCTTAATCGTATGCTAATCTTGTGATTGGACCCACTTAGGCTTGGAAGCCGAAGTGTTCTTGCTTACTTAGTTTGATTTGTTGAATTATATAAATAGGCGAAAAGAATTTCAAAAAAGGTCCCAATCACCCCCTCCTATAGGTTTAGCCATAATTCTAGTTGCTCTTTGAGCTTCCGCACATACGTGGGTGTCGTGTTAGACTACCGGCGTACTTTCAGAGATCAAGTGATGGTCCATCTATACAAGGAACGCTTCCCAACTAACACTTATAACAAATTGAAGCACAAGAAGATTGGGTTGGTACTGATTCTCAAGAAGCTAAACGACAATGCTCATGTGGTAGACCTCCTGGACGAGTTTGAGATATCAAGAACATTTAATGTGACAGACTTGTTCAAGTATCATGAGCCAGAGATAAAGGAGAACTCGGGGTCGAGTTCTTTTCAAGTGGAGGGGAATTGATGTAGAGGAGGTTGCTAATGATTACATGACAAGAATGGACCATCGAAAAGAGGCCAAGAGATACAGTAAAGTTCAACCAAAGTTCAGTAAACTCAGCACCGTCAGGCACCCGACCACCCTTTGTTGGTCACCCGACCATAGGTCGAGCTAGTCTAGAGAGTTATCTGGACAGAATAGTTAATTTCAGACACCCGACCACCCATTATTGGGCGCTCGAAATTCATCCGAATTTCGCCTTAACTCTCTAAAAAGTTTTGTTCGTCATCGGTCTCCCAACAACCCTTCGTCAAATGCCCAAAATTTAACGAGATTTTGAATTTTGCTCATTGGATTGTTTTTCAGGGTGTCAAGCGTCCGACCTCCCTTCAGCGGGCGCCGGACATGCGTGAGCAGTTGTGCAGATTTGCGCAATTTTTTTTTTTTATTTTCTTTTTTAATTAGGATTCTTTCTTATGTACTTAGGATTTGTTTAGAGTTTTTTTTTTTTTTTTTTGCTTATTTAAACAAGTTTAGTAACATTATTTAAGCATTCTCTTTTTATTATTATTTAATAAACTTTAGTTTTTCTTCATTTCTTGCGGATTCGAGAGATTTTCCCTTGTGGATTAAAGGAAGCTCGATTGAGGATTCTCGGAAGCTCCGTGGATACAGAGTAGGTATCTAGTGAGAGAGACGATGATCGATCTTACCCCATTTACGTTGCGCCATAGAGTGTTGCCATTTTTCTTTATTCTTAACATAGAGACAACACCATGTCATGCGACTGACACATAAACAGTGTGGCCTTTAGAAAAGGCATCCTAGACCTAAGCTAATAAGAGATGAAAAGTGGCATTAGAACATAGGTTAAAAAGCCAATTCTAAGCTTCTAAATGAATTCTTTAGAAACTAGGCGATCTTTGTATTAAGCAATTGTACCATCTTAATTGTATTGAAAGTGTAGACCACTCCATTACATGATGCCCTTGAGGAAGAGTTACTAGCTCTTACATTTCTTGTTTGTTAAGGGTATGTTTGCTCGCCTCAAGTGCAAGGCTGCGATGTAGTAATAAGTCTCGGTAAGACCGAGGTCGATTCACTGGGAATTAGAGAACAACTTCTAAGCTATTCCAGCAACTAAGATTGCAATAATTAAGGGATTCAATTGAGAGAATTGTGTTAAAACAGTAACTTAAGAAAAACAATAATTAAGGAACTAAGGCTTTTAAGGATCCACTTGTAACAAGCCCATGTTAATCCAATCAAATCCAAGCATAAACACAACTAGATTTAAAGTTCTATCTCTCATCTAGTTGGAAGATAAAGCATTAATCACATTCAATCCCACTTAAGTTGAACTTCCAAGTTCTAGTCCCATTCAACTACATATAGCATTCGAAATCATAGCCTTCGGAGTAACAGCCATGCCTATGGACTATGACATGCTCAAGGGTTACCATAATTCGAATCTAATCAATCAAAATATGATAATCTCAGAGAATTGCAAGGAATCCATGTCCAAAGCACATGAACTCTCATAAAACTTCTAAAACTATCAACTTTATAAGAACTAGAACATTCAAAATTCTAACTTGAAGTCAAGCTACTTGAATTAAACTGAATTAAACATGAAATTGGCTACAAGCTTCACCTCTCAACCTTAGTTGAGAGATTCTAGCCGAGCATTGTCATATTACACTAGAACTCAATGAAAAAGACATAAAAAACATAAAAACCCGGAGTTGGGAGGGTTGCAAACGCTCCATGACGGCTTCCTTCACTCCCCACGAAGTTCCTTAACTTCTATGATGCCCTAGGAAGAGACCCTAGGTGTCTTTCTATAGTGGAGAAGCTTTACCACGTCGGAAACATCCAGAAGTGCATAACACTTACGCACTGCGCAGAAAAACTCGGATCCCAAAATAGAAGGTTGTTGTTTTACGCATGGTCGAACGGTCTTGACCGGTCGGACTGTCTGGAATGAAGCCCAGCATGCACCAGAGGGGCCCTGACCTGTTGGCCGACCGGTCTTGACTGGTCGAACCAGATTGGTCCTTTGTCTAGCAAGCTTCAGAGGAGAATGGTAGGGTGGCCGACCGGTCAGGACCGGTCGTGGCTCCCTTGGCCGACCGGTCCTGACCGGTTAGCCCTCTTCTTTTCATATTTTCTTTCTTCCTTTCTTCTTCTCTCTTCTCTCCTTGCTTTCTTCTTTCTTTGATCCCGTTGGGCCTTCATCTAAAGCTCCTAAATAAGGTTTTTTAGCTATCATTTGTGCAAAGTCTCTTTCTCTCAATCCTACATCACAAAACAAGCATTAGATGGGTCTTTTAAACATGCAAACCATGCATATAATGTAATGTAATGGGTTAGATCATGTATAAATTAGAGGTTCAACACACCCCCCCACCAGCTTTTTGCTAGTCCCGAGCAAAATATGTGTGAAACAAGTTCAAACCTCCAAAAACCAACTCTCCTTCAGAAACTATGTTTCTACCCATTCCAAGACATACGAGTGTAAAATTCAGAAAAATGAGGTGATAGATGTTGAAATCTTAAACTCTCAAAACATAATAATTGTCCATATGAAATTCTCGTTGATTGATTGATAAATAGAAGGACTCGAACAAATTCAACCTAGTGTGCATAGTGAAAGTTCATCTCATGAGTTTCTGGGATTATCTTCTTCATAGATCAAGTAAACCATGAATCTCAAGGTGCACAAAGCAACAACAAGCCTATGACAGGAATTTTCCTTACCGTCCTTCCTACAGCTTTCACACTACGTCCCATTTTCAGCTTTGGTTACGTGTAGACCATCCCTCGGTTGGTAAATAGGTAGCCCTTTTCGAAATTTTCCACCATTTTCTCCATCATTCCCAATTTTCATCCTTCCTTTTCCTATTTCTTTTACATTAGATAGGACTTTTAGAAATCCATATCTTTCGTTACTTTCCCATTGACAAGGATGGACAAAGTTCCCTGGCATGGTTCCTCAATATCACAAATACAAGTCTAGCCAATCCACAAATCACATAATGTAAGGCCCGTACCATTATTTGCCCTCCGTACGCTTAGTTTCCGGTGCCGGTACGTCCTGGACGGACCATATTAGCAAGCCTTGATTGCGACCCAATTTTAGTACCACATAGACCCAAGACCTATACCTCGACGACCACAGTAGGTGCTGCGATTCCAACATCGCGCGGCACGCCCCATTGCTATACCCGGTGTGAAAGTTACGATCATTTGCGCAATCTGAGGTGGGCCACGCAACACACGTGTGTCGCAGGCCCCAATTGCATAAATCCCTAAAAAGTCAAATCAATCAATCAATCCCCCTCACCCTCACCCATACCCCTCTCATCACCCTAGTCAATACAAACCATATTCACCCCATCCCTCTCTCTCACCACAAAGTCAAGAGAGCCCATACCTTTCATGCCCCCTCCCATACCATCCTACTCCCGCTCCCATGCTAGCCATCATTATCTCATAATCTCTCCTCTCTACCCATACAAGACCATATGGGGGGGGGCTTCTTATTTCTCATTTGCAAACGAGAGAGAGAGAGAGAGAGAGAGAGAGAGAGAGAGAGAGAGAGAGAGAGAGAGAAGATTAAGAAGAGAGAAAGAGAGAGATTAAGAGGGAGATTAGGACAAGGAATTAGAAGGTGGAGATCAAAGCTTGGAGAGCCCCAACCATCATCCGAACCGTTCGATCAACCATCCGTTTCAATTCAAACGTTCATCTTTCAAGGTGAGTGCAAGGGAGGGCATAAACTCCCCTTTTCCTTGTTTCCCTTTCATTTTTTTGGGCCCACAAGTGGGCCATGCTGTGAGACAGCGTGTACCACCTTGTGTGGCCCACCATGATGCTTATTTTTCCATCTTACCCCATTATTTAGATCACAAAGATCTGGAAGAAGGAAAAAGGCAAAGTTTGGCTTGATCCAGAAATTTGGGCCCACCTTGTGATGAACAACCAGATGGAAGGATTGGATCGTCCATGTATGGACCCCACCGGAAATAATAATAATAATGATAATAATAATATAATAAAAAAAAGGAGCAGAAGCTGCTAGACGGACAACGTCCAGAGAACGCTACTGCCCAGCAGCGCATGGGCGGAAGCCCTTTTGGGCATTAACCATGGGGCCCACTCGTGGGACCCACCTTGATGTTTGCATTGAATCCACACCGTCCATCTGTTTTCCCTGATCATCTTAGGGCTAGGCCCTAAATATGAAACAGATCCAAATCTTAAGTGGACCGAACCATAGAAAACAGTGGTGATAATCATGCCTACCGTTGAAGCCTTGCTAAGGCACACCATGATGTTTGTTTGCCATCCAGACCTGTGGCATAGGTCTGGATGAAGGAGAAAACATAAATATCTACTTGATTCAAAACTTCCTGGGACCCAGCTGGGTACCACGCAGCCCAGCAGGTGGCCCACCCTGTGGGTTCCACCATGATGTATCTGTTTTATCTGTGCCATTCATCTGTTTTACCATATTAGTTTGACCATGGAGCAGTGGGGTCTACCCTAGTATGGGTTCGTCTTCACCACCCATCTATCCATGCCCTACCATTACAAATTTCTGGGGCCCACCATATGCACGAGGTAGATCAAGTCTCAGATGGGCCGCATGGATTGGATGTGCCCACCGTTAAAACCTCCTTGTAGATGGCCTTGATATTTATATGAAACCCAATTTGTTGAGGGATCGCACAGACCCTGGATGTGAGGACACCCACCGTTGAAAACCTGCTAGACCTGCCGGGTGTTCGCTCGCCTCAAGTGCAAGGCTGCGATATAGTAATAAATCTCGGTAAGACCGAGGTCGATCCACAGGGAAAGAGGTAAACAATTCTAAGTACTCTAATAACTAGAATCTAAGAAGTTTAAGAAAGTAGTTTTTCACATCAAATAGGAAAATCTGAAAATAAGAAGAACTAGAGCATCAAGGATCCACTTGTAGTAGTCCAATGCCAATCCATTCATCCAAGTACAACACAATTAGAATCAAAGTCCTATCTCTCGTCTAATTGGAGGAGATAACATTCAAGCACAAACAATCCCACTTAAATATGGAAATAAGATTTCTAGTTCTAATGAAGTACATAGAACTTGAACTTGTAGCCTTCGGAGTAACAGCCATGCTAAGAGACTATGGCCAGCTCAAGGGTTACTACAATTCGAATTCAAACAACCCAATCATGGTAATCTCAGAGGATTACAAGGAACTCATGTCCGGAGTACACAAACTCTCACAATTCATCTAAAAATCCAAACTTTATTCAAACTAGAAGTTCAAAATCCAAAATTAAGAAAAGGGTACTTGAAATAAAAGAATTAAAGCATTGAAACCAACTACAAATTTCACCTCTAGCTCTAGCTAAGAGAGGTTAGCTATGGAAAAGCATATTAAAACTAGAACTAGAACTAAGAAAAGGAAGAAAAACTAGCTGGAGGAGGCTAGGAAGCCTCCTATGACTTGAACTCTTTGCTTCCCATGTCCTTACTTGATTTGGAATAGAAGAGAGCACCTCCTTTTATAATACAGCAAGAATACCGCAACATAACAGAATTTGTTTCGCTTCGTACGGCTTAACCAATGGTTGGATTGCCTTAAAATTTGATTTCTAGCTTCCTTGTAATGTGATCTTCCTCATATATGATTTAGATTTCCAAAATTATCTTCTGAATGGGCCCACCAATCAGATCAGTAACCGCCTCTCAAAATCGCGCAATTCGGGTACCTTCAGAACCAATCATTTTGCTTTCAACGCTCTGGAGTGTACAGAGATCGGATTGATCTCAAATTTTGAACATTGTAGAAAACGTCCTCCTCTACATGATGAATGGATTAGATTGTCCAAAACAATTTCAGAATGTGGTCCGAAAATTAGAACACTTAGGGCTTTTATAAAATCTGCGCAGTTGGATCTTTCTGGATGGTCCATCTTTCTTCAACCGGTACGATCAAACCACACATCCTTTTGATCTGAAATTTTTGTGTCTATTCATATATGGATGTGGTCTAAAAGATGGTCAAAGCAGATTCTTCATATCATCAATGATGGGTCACCTGGACCGGCCCAGAGTGGCACAGCAAAATCTGAAACTTTCTGGACAATTTGTATTGTTTTGGCCACCACGGTCAATCCGTAGCTCCGATCGACACGAAACCACTTGGGTTATTTTGGCGTCGAGCTCCTCTTCGACATGGATGTGTTGGATTTCCAAATATCATCAAGATGGGCCTAGAAAACTGGTCTAAAAATCAGACACGGGAATAGCCTGCTGTTTGGAATCTGGAAGTGTGAACTTGCATGGCCGACTGGTCAAGACCTTGTTGTTTTGACATTTTCTTTCTTTCTTTCTTCCTTTCTTCTTCCCTCTCCTCTCCTTGCTTTCTCCTTTCTTTGATCCACCTTGGCCTTCATCTAAAGCTCCTAAATGTGCCCCTTTTGGTCTCCAATTGGGTGAAGTTACTCTCATTCCTACAATCACAAAACAAGCATTAGATGGGCTTTTTAAACATGAAAATCATGCATATAATGTGATGTAATGGGTCGGCAAATGTATAAATTGGAGGTTCAACTTACCCCCCAACCAGCTTTTTGCTAGTCCCGGGCAAAACATGCATGAAACAAGTTCAAACCTCCAAAAACCAACTCTCCTTCAGAAACCATGTTTCTATCCATTCCAAGACATACAAGTATAAAATTTGGAGAAATTAGGTGATAGAAGTTGAAACCTTAAACTCTCAAAGCATAATAAGTGTCTACATGAAATTCCCGCTGATTGATTGATAAATAGAAGAACTTGAACAACTTCAACCTAGTGTGCATAGTGAAAGTTCATCTCATGAGTTTCTGGGATTATCTTCTTCATAGATAAACTAAACTATAGATCTCAAGGTGTATAGAACAACAACAAGCCTATGACAGGAATTTGCCTTACCGTCCTTCCGACGGCTTTCACACTACGTCCCATTTCCGGCTTTGGTTACGGGTAGACCATCCCCCGGTTGGTAATAGGTAGCCCTTTACGAAATTTTCCACCATTTTTTCATCATTTCCAATTTCATCCTTCCTTTTCCTTTTTCTTTTAAATTAGATAGGATTTTTAGAAATCCATATCTTTGTTATTTTCCCATGGACAAGGATGGACAAATTACCCCGGCTTGGTTTCTCAACACCTTAAATCAAAGTCTAGCTAATCCACAAATCACATAATCTTTTCAACCCATGAAAATCGTGTAATGTGAACTAGGTGTAAAAGTGTTCAAATTTTCTATCAATCACATAAATAGGGGAATTCACATATATAAACCATTATATTAAGAGAAGTTCAAAGCTTGCAACATCACTCACTTCGTATCTCCTCTTCTTATACTCGTATCATCCCAAATGCATAGAAACAAAGTTTTCCAAAAGAGTTTTGAATTTTTAGAAAATTTGAAAAAATTTGCACATATGATGCTCGAAATATTGCAAACTGCTAGATGAGGAATCTCATCTCACCCCCCAACCAAAATCTTACATTGTCCTCAATGTAACAAGATATACAATAAGCATGACATGAGAGCAATGAAATAAAACAAAGGAGAGTGAGAACGAGAATACCTGAGGTAGCAAGTTGATCAATGCTAGCATCTTCCATTGTCTTGATGAGACTTATTCAATCCTAATTTCAGAAAAATAAATCCTAACCTACCTACCTACCTTTGATTAGTCCGATTGACTACATGATCAAATTTGAGCAGGATCTTCATGAATTTCAATAAATTTCTCATGAGGACCATCCAAAGTCCTGCTCGACAGTAAACATGTGTGCTTCTTATCATTGAAGTCCAATCGTATTGTGCACCACATGCATAAAAGGAAGAGATAAGAGCAGCAAAAAGATATCTCCTCAAATTTTGATATGGGTTATGATCGATAAAAAATGGGTCCTCCCAATCAGAATTTTCAATGGGCTGAAGGACCCATGATGGTGGAGAGACATTCATCGTGTATTCTTCAGTTAGAGTTGTCTCCTCCACAATTTCAGAATTATATGGTGCTTCCACAAACAATGGTAAAGAGTGTAAAACAGTGGAATGGTGTTCTTCAGGCACCGACACTGTGTCTAACAAAATGTCCAACTCCTTAATCATCTCATCATCAAGATCATAAGATTGGGCCAAGCAATCCTCTAGGAAATCGAGATAGTCGGATGAAGGGTCCTCATCCTCCCTTAATGATTGAAGAAATTCTGTTTCAATGGTAAGGAATTCCTCCTCTATAGAGAGGAGGTCTTCCAAGGAAAAAATTTCAGATTTAGGGGTAAGCACATCATCTAACATTAGTTGATCTTTTAAAATTTTAGATTGTGCCACCTCATCATCCAAAGGAAAACAATTTTTAATCAAAGGGAGGTCTACCACAATACAATTTGGCATGTGTTGTTGGTGGAAGGACTCAAAAAGATCGACTTCGGCCATCTCTCTAGCATGCATATCCTCTAGAGACTCATAATCATTATGCCCATTGGAAAAAGAAACCATAGGTTCATAAGCATTCACCAACCCCTCATTGTAGGCAACCCCACTACCGCTTTCAAATTTTATGGATTCCTCGGGTTCGTCAACCGTCATTGAAATCTCTTCATCATTAAGTTCAAAGCATCCAAAAGAGATAGTGGACTCACCATAATTGATGATGACATTGAGATCATCGAAATCAATCTCCTCTAAAAGTCTATTCATTAAATCCGAAGAAGGTGGGAGTTGGGTAGCCCCATCCTCCTCATTAAAGGGGATTGATTTGATGCCCCCAATTTCGGGCTCAACGTCTTCACAAGATGGCGAGTAAGCTTGATTTGATTGTTCATCTACATACTCATTCCATATTTCCTCAAGTATTTGTGTATACTTATCATCAAAAGAGGAAGACGTTTTAGGGTGATTGTTAATAACCATGGTTGGTTCCTCCCTTGAACAAGGAGAATGGTGGTTTTCCAGATTAAGACCGTACGCATTGTAGGATGAAAAGTTGTATGATGGTTGATAGGCATATCCATACAAGTAATCACGCATTGTCTTAACCGGTTGGCTACTATTCACCTGTTCCTTTTGTTGTTACACACCTCCTACAATAACCGATGGAACACTCATGTTATTTTCAATCCAGTAATCACGTAATGTTTTTCCCGGATGATTATCCAATTTTGCTTTGTTCCGGTATTCCCCCATCGTCTTACGTTATGTCTCAATATGTGTACTATTTTCATTAATATAATCACGCATCGTCTTACGTGGGGGGGGGGGGGGGGGGGGGGGGGGGGGGGGGGGGGGGGAAGGGGCTAGTGGAGGTTCTTTGAATCTCAGAAAAATATTCATGCTTGGAGGGATCCCGATCACAATGAGTTTGGGTACCCCAATCCGACATCTCATCCTCCAAAAGGTACTTATACGCACCATTCGTCCAATCATACATGATGAAATTTTAAGGAATTGGAAACTATCCTAATCTAGAAAAAAAAATAAAAAGAAGGGAGATAGGGAGATGTTACCCAATAGAGTGAGATCTATGTCAGCAACAATGTCCTACAAAATCAAATAAAAAATTGTTAGTAATCTAGAAAAAAAATCAGAAAATCTACTTTTATAAAAACTGAAAATCCTGCCTAACTAAAACTACTCTATAGTTACTAGAACAATTAGAACCGTTTAACCTTTTCCCTAGTAACGGTGCCAAAAACTTGTTCGCTCGCCTCAAGTGCAAGGCTGCGATATAGTAATAAATCTTGGTAAGACCGAGGTCGATCCACAGGGAAAGAGGTAAACAATTCCAAGTACTCTAATAACTAGAATCTAAGAAGTTTAAGAAAGTAGTTTTTCACATCAAATAGAAAAATCTGAAAATAAGAAGAACTAGAGCATCAAGGATCCACTTGTAGTAGTCCAATGCCAATCCATTCATCCAAGTACAACACAATTAGAATCAAAGTCCTATCTCTCATCTAATTAGAGGATATAACATTCAAGCACAAACAATCCCACTTAAATCTGAAAATAAGATTTCTAGTTCTAATGAACTACATAGAACTTGAACTTGTAGCCTTCGGAGTAACAGCCATGCCAAGAGACTATGGCCTGCTCAAGGGTTACTACAATTCGAATTCAAACAACTCAATCATAGTAATCTTAGAGGATTGCAAGGAACTCATGTCCGGAGTACACAAACTCTCACAATTCATCTAAAAATTCAAACTTTATTCAAACTAGAAGTTCAAAATCCAAAATTAAGAAAAGAGTACTTGAAATAAAAGAATTAAAGCATTGAAACCAACTACAAATTTCACCTCTAGCTTTAGCTAAGAGGTTTGCTAAGGAAAAGCATATTAAAACTAGAACTAGAACTAGAACTAAGAAAAGGAAGAAAAACTAGCTGGAGGAGGCTAAGAAGCCTCCTATGACTTGAAATCCTTGCTTCCCACGTCCTTGCTTGATTTGGAATAGAAGAGAGCACCTCCTTTTATAATACAGCAAGAGTATCGCAATAAAACAGAATTTGTTTCGCTTCGTACGGCTTAACCAATGGTCGGATTGCCTTCAAATTTGATTTCTAGCTTTCTTGTAATGTGATTTTCCTCATAAATAATTTAGATTTCCAAAATTATCTTCTGAATGGGCCCACCAATCAGATCAGCAACCGCCTCTCAAAATCGCGCAATTCGGATACCTTCAGAACCAGTCATCTTGCTTTCAACGCTCCGGAGTGTACAGAGGTCGGATTGATCTCAAATTTTGAACATTGGTAGAAAACGTCCTCCTCTACATGATGAATGGATTAGATTGTCCAAACAAATTCCATAATGTAGTCCAAAAATTAGAACACTTAGGGCGTTTATAAAATCTGCGCAGTTGGATCTTTTTGGATGGTCCATCTTTCTTCAACCGGTACGATCAAACCACACATCCTTTTGATCGGAAACTTTTGTGGCTATTCATATATGGATGTGGTCTAAAAGATGGTTAAAGCAGATTCTTCATATCATCAATGATGGGTCAACTGGACCGGCCCAGAGTGGCACAGCAAAATATGAACTTTCTGGACAGTTAGTATTGTTTTGGCCACCACGGTCAATCCATAGCTCCGATCGACACGAAACCACTTGGGTTATTTTGGTGTCAAGCTCCTCTTCGACATGGATGTGTTAAATTTCTAAATATCATCAATATGGGCTCAAAAAACTGGTCTGAATAATCAGACACGGGAATAGCCTGCTGTTTGGAATCTGGAAGTGTGAACTTGCATGGCCGATCGGTCAAGACCATCTTGTTTTGACATTTTCTTTCTTTCTTTCTTCTTCCCTCTCCTCTCCTTGCTTTCTCCTTTCTTTGATCCACCTTGGCCTTCATCTAAAGCTCATAAATGTGCCCCTTTTGGTCTCCAATTGGGTGAAGTCACTCTCATTCCTACAATCACAAAACAAGCATTAGATGTGCTTTTTAAACATGAAAATCATGCATATAATGTGATGTAATGGGTCGGCAAATGTATAAATTGGAGGTTCAACACCTGGGTCCAACGTGATGTATCTGTTTATCCCCACCATCCACTCCGTCCATTTGTCTCTCCATATCATTTTAGGCCAGGGGCCCAAAAATGTAAGAGATCCAAACCTCAAATGGGCCATACCAACAAAAAGATTCTTCGGTTGTTGAAATCTTCTAAGGCCCACTGTGATGTGTGTACGTTATGAGGCCTGTCCAAATTTGTACTCATTGGGCCCGCCATAGGGTTGTCAATATGATGGATGAAGTGGATCGTCCTTATGTGGGCCTCACTTGATGAAAACAAAAAAAAGAGAGGCAACGTTGAATGCTGGCTCCTTACAGCGTCAGAGGCGCTGGGAGTAACCAGCATCCCTGCCGAGCAGATGGCCCACTCATGGGACCCCATGATGTATATGTATCATCCACGCTGCCCATCCTGCTGTCCAGATCATTTTAGTCCATGTGCCCAGATCTGAGCCAGATCTAAGTAGTAGGTGGGCCACAACATAGAGAGTAGTGGGGACAATGATGTCCACCGTTGAAACCATCCTAATGCTCACCATGATGTTTATCTTCCATCCAGACCTATGGCACAGGTCTGGATAAAAGAGAAAACACAAATATTAGCTTGACTCAAAACTAGCGTGACCCCAGGGGGTCCCACGCTGTTGACAACGTGCGTGCGCAAGCCACCCTGCAGGTGGCCCACCCTGTGGGTCCCACCTTGATGTACCTATTTTATCCATTATCATATGCTTTGCCATGCCATTTTAGGATATGGACCCAACAATGGGGCAGATCCAAACCTCGGTTGGACCACACCCATAGGGAACAGTGGTCATTGATGCCCACCATTGAAAACTTTCTTAGGGCCACTGTGATGATTATCTTTTATCCAGCTAGAGGGTGTGGCCCCATCTTTGGGTTCCACCTTGATGGATGTATTGCTTATCATGCCACTCGTCTTGATCGACGCGTGGGGCCCAATTTTGAGTGGGCGTCACTTAGGAAATGGTGGCGATTGAATACCTACCACTGAAACTTCCTAAGACCTACGATGATGTATATTTGCTATTCGACCGGTGGGCGGGGCCCGCCATGGTCCCTTCTTTGATATATATGTTTTATCAGTGTCGTACACCTATTTTGGCAGCCTATTTTGTATGTGCAGGCCCTAAGTATGGGGCCAATGTGGTCTTAAGTGGGCTATGCCACGGAGACCTTTACATTTCCAATGGGGCCCACAGTCTGGGTCCCACTCTCTACATATATTGGGCCATTTAAGGCCAACATCACATGATATGTTTGGTAACATGCTAGTATACTTAGCTTGATACGTCACACTGAGAATATGCTTAGTATAACCAATACCATGCTAATTCATATGCCCATACGCATCATTTGTATGCCTGTTGTGGATCACGATTAGTTATAGCATATGCTATTTGGCTTGTTATACTCAGGGGACCCTTGCGAGACAAGGTCGCCCCACATGATTGGGCAGTATGCGTAAGTTCGGTGCATGACTTGGATTGTATGACTCATGCATTTCGCATTATGTACGTCACGATCGCCTTCACACCCTAGCAGCATCGGGGTGGTGGCCACCATAGTCACATTGTGTTTGGTAGTAATGGACACCAGAAACATGTTCTAGCATGTGGGCACTATGGATGTCCTTGGGTGAAAGTCCCTAAACCCTGTGGTACCAGTAAGATGCTCCAACAGTCGAGACCGAGTGGATAACATGAGTGCCCGAGTGCCAAATACCAGTAGGCCGCGTCTCCTACTATGTCGATGTCGGTTGGAAAGGGGTGTGACCTTATCTGCCCGGGTGTAGTGGGTTATAAGCTAGGTCGAGTTTGACCAGCTCGTGAAATGGGTCCGCTATTGGCGAGCCGGGTGGGCATTGACATACCACTAACGAGGTGGATAGTGAGGTCTTGTCTACTCGCTTGGTGATGCGTGCGATGTACGGGGGCTAGTGTCAGAGTGTACTAGACCCCGGTGATGTCCCAGATGAGAACCATTTGATATGTGGATTTGTTGAAGATTGACATGTTTGCATTGCATCTCTAGCATGTAACACTCGGCCATGTAGGCCCTTGCATCGCACAGCCTTGGGATGGCTGATAGCATTCATAAGCTTGGTAACTTAGCCCTCTATCACTCTCGTTTACTCTGATATCTGTATACTTGTCATATGCATCACACAAGCACACACGCACTCTACTAAGCTTCGTAGGAAGCTTATGCGCGTTTGTTTACGCTGTAGGTACTAGGGCACATCAGTAGCGTTAAGCTCGGTTCATGTACCTGATATTTTGAACTTTTGCTACATTTTGTATTTCCCCTTTTCAGCATTGTACTTAACAAACTAGATAGTGGATATCTGATGATGTTTTATGGTTTTGGTTATGCTTCTTTACAAAAAACAATTTCCCTAAAAATCCTCCCAGTGAGATCCGAGGATCGGAACCTGGCATATGAGAGCTAGGAGCCGAGAATGGGGTACTACAGAGGCTATTGGCACCAAGGTCGGTGATCGGAAATTTAGTGAGCCCGGTCCCTGGGTTTGGGGCGTGACAGAAGTTGGTATCAGAGCATAACTTGGGAATACCTGCTGATGACATCACATGTCTACTAATGGCCTTAAATTAACTACCCTTCACTGAATGATTTTTGCAAACTTAGGATGATTAGGATACTGATCTCATGCACTTAGCGACCCACACTAGGATTGTGTTACAACATAGTTTATAATAGGATTCCCTATTGAGAGCTTAGAAACTTCTGAATATGGTTCCCTAACGTGTGTGCACTTGAGAGTACCAATGCTAAGTGGTACCTGTCCTTTTCTGTAGGATATGGCACCCAAGCGAGCCACCGATAGGCCGTCGACTAGTGCGGGTACATACCGGACAGCCCCAGCCCCAGCTCCAGCTCCAGCTCCAGTTATGACTACTGGTCAGTTCCAGCAGATGATGCGCGTTATGACCTCCATGGTAGAGCGCCAGGAGAGGAGGTCATCCGATGCAGTTGCCCCGTCGGAGCAGGATCGCGCTCGTTCTTTACTGAGGGATTTCAGACGGATGGATCCCCCACGTTTCTTAGGCGAGCCAAACCCGGTGGCAGCAGAGAGATGGAAATCTGAGGTAAAGAAGATCTTTACTACGATGCGATGCACGACCGAGCAGTGAGTTCCTCTCACCATTTTCCTTCTTCAGGGAGAGGCTGAGCATTGGTGGGCATTAGTTACTCGAGCCGCCGGCCCTGATTTTGAGTGGACATGGGAGGACTTTGTGGACAGGTTTGACCGAAAGTTCTTCCCCGTGCATGTCCGTCAGCAGCGCGCATTAGAGTTAGAGATGCAAGTCCAGGGAGATATGACAGTGTCGCAGTACGGGGATTGATTTGTTGAGCTATCCAGATTTGTGACATACCTTGTGGACGATGAGGGGCGGAAGGCTCGTTGATTTGAGAGTGGATTGTGCCTTGGCCTTTGTGGCCGTGTCACGGGACACAAGCTTCCTACGTTTGAGGAGGTTGTGGAGTGAGCCTAGGTTTATGAGGCAGAGTGGGCTGATACGAGGAGAATCCGTGACTAAGGCGGAGATCGGAAGGGGAAGAGGAAGGCTCCTTCTAGCAGCTTTCGGTAGCAGCAGACTCGGGCACCGCAGAGGCATCCGGTTCGTCCATCCTTTCGACCTCCAGTAGCACCAGCAGCACCTCCAGCACCGTCACAGAGACAGTTTGTAGGTGTTTGTTACAGATGTGGAGGGACGAGGCACCGTAGACATGAGTGCCCCCACCCACAGCAGCATTCGAGAGCACCTCAGCAGCCTCCACAGCAGCAACAGTAGCCACAGCAGCAGTAGTAGCCACAGCAGCAGAGGTAGCAGCAGCCAAACAGCAGAGGTAGCAACATAGGCCGCAACAGCAGCAACAACGACCGCAGAGGGGACAGACACATCCCCAGGAGACTCAGGGCAGCTTCTACGCAACCCAGCAGGATCCTCAGGCACCTGGAGGAGTCGTTGATGGTACACTCATTGTCTCTGCATGAATAGCTCATGTTTTGTTTGATTCTGGCGCATCACATTCTTTTATATCCGATAGTTTCTGTCGATCGACTGGTTTGCCGTTAGAACCTGCACTACGAGGGTTTGTCAGTGTCGACACCCTTAGGGAAGACCGCAGTATTGAATTTGATCTGCTCATCTTTGAAAGTACGTCGGTAGTCTAACACGACACCTTCATATGTGCGGAAGCTTAAAGAGCAACTAGAATTATGGCTAAACCTATAGGAGGGGGTGATTAGGACCTTTTTGAAATTCTTTTCCCCTACTAACACAATTCAACAAATTAGACTAAGTAAGCAAGAACACTTCGGCTTCCAAGCCTAAGTGGGTCCAATCACAAGACTAGCATATGGTTAAGCAATAAACAATCCTAGTCTAAGCATGCATAGGTAAATAAATGATTTACTAATCAAGCTCCTAACCTATGCAATCTATGTAGACTTAAGAGAATGGATTAATGAGCTCAAGTCTACACAACTAGTGAAAGTACATCTTGTATGTGGATGTGCCAATCTAGTACTGCCTAGCATACATTCCTATCAAGCATTCATAATTAAACATTTAAACATCCAATGCTAAGATATCAATGTGCTCAATACAATCACAAACACAAGCATGCATAGTGGTTCGACTTTGGGCCTACTCCACTCCCGGTTCAAGTACTCAACTCCTTTGAGCACACCGGCATTCACTATCGGAGGTTTTAAATGAGGTTCACCTCTCAACCTTTACACGAAGGTTTTACCGGTTCACCTCTCAACCATAACCAGGAGTTTTGGACAAAGGGCTAACTCTCAACCCAAACGGAGTTTTGGACATAGGCTAACTCTCAACCCGACGCACGTTCTCTCCCGTGTCGGAGGCTCCCCCTTGGAGACTCAGTTTAGGCCCGTCTTACAGGCCAAGGAACGGCTAATGTCCCTAGATCAAGTTTGACAAACAAACTCTAATTGGACTCTCAATAAAGACAACCTTACTTGTCGGATGAGCCCCTTGTTCAGCGCCGGTTTGGGTTGCTTGATCTCCGCTCTCCCGTGCTTCAATCAACTTCCCTTGCTCCCACGATCGTATTGCCGTTGCATCGCCAATGCCTCAGCCACACTTGATCAAACACCTTGCATGTGATGCCTTTGAGATGCCTAAGGTGATAGGAGGATAGGTTTGAGAACTCTACCGACTGATGGGAATGGGTTGCCTAGAAGTTCTCTCCTACAACGACCTCATCTTAGAGTTTTGGACAAGGATATGCCTATCAAGAAGGTTCCAAACTCTAGAGATCAAGAGGGGATGAAGGTCATCTTCTTCATGAGCTTGGAATGCTCTAATCTTGTGTTAAAGCACAAGGAAGATGCCTTGCATAGGATGGGAATGAGCCTCAAATGGTCTCCAACAATGGTGGCTTCACTCCTCTCGAAATCCCTCTTCCTTTTGCCCAAAAACCAACCTTCATATATAGAGGAGAATGAGCTCCAACGGTCATAAAATGGGCAAAACGGCTAGTTGTCGACCTGTCCCGACCGGTCTTGACCGGTCGGCCATAGGCCACTTGAAGACAGGGAGGTTGCTGCCTTTGGGGAAAGACTGCCCGACCGGTCAATGTTAGTACACTTTATTTTGTCAATTGACGTGTTGGTTGGTCGTGTCTTGTCGTGTGAGCCCCAATCAAAGATTTGAATATCAAAGACTTGAAGACTATGCTTCTTCCATTGCTCAAGCTCAAGCTAAAGCAAGATCTCAGGTAAGTTGCATATAGATCGACCGTAGGAAACCCAAAACATCAAAGAATGGCGTAATGACTCACCTATCCTATCCCATTCCCTCTCGACCCTTGCACAAGTTGATCAGACTTGTGGTCCATGGCTGGTGCGAATCGTAATTGAAAATATGTCCAAACATTGGACCCCATGCACCTTATCACTTCATGCTTGAAAGTGATCCGCTGCTGTGTTGAAAGTCTTAGCCTAGCAATCCTGCTGTGACAAGAATATCTAGACAGCCGTTTGGTCTTGACCGGTCGGCCAGAACTTCAAGAATCCTCCAACAAGCTTGCTATAATAAGACTGTCTAGACAGCCGACCGGTCTTGACTGGTCGGCCAGACTCATAAACTCAAGACAGAGCTTGCTGTGATGAATGCAGCTGGGCAGCCGACCAGTCTTGACCAGTCGGCCAGGAATATCAAATATGTTCAGAAACTTGTTGTATGTAATTCAGCTGGATTGCCGACCGGTCTTGACCTGTCGGCCAGTAATTTAGAAACTGTCCAGCAGCTTTGCTGCATTATCTAGATAGGCAGCCGACCGGTCTTGACCGGTTGGCCTGCACATTTCAAGTTATTCCAGCAAGCATAGCCGACCAGTCTTGACCGGTCGGACTGCAAATTGTAGTTTGTCCAGCAAGGTGAGCTGACCGGTCTTGACTGGTCGGTCAGACCCAGATGTGGCCCAGATGTTTGAAATGCGACCGGTCCGTCCGACCAGTTGAGACCTCTCTCTAACAGGTCGGACGTGACCGTTTTAGATCCGTTGGGGCCATCATTTGCGGCTTTATATAGCCATAACTTGTGGTCTTTCATGGCATGCATTCAACACCCTTCAAGAGCTAAGAGAGAGAGCTTTTACTCACATCCTCCTACCCTCTTTGCTCTTAACTCCCTTGAGTTCATCATTCAAACCTAGCCATTAATGGCTTATCAATGAGTATTCAAAGCTCGGTTTGAAGTATGAACTCAAGATCTTCAATCATGGCTGACCTACCTTCGAAATATCTTTATGAGGTCGTTTATAGCCATTGAATGCTTGAAGTTTGGTAGTTCCCTCATAACCATTGCATTGAATAGGCAAGAGGAACTTGACCAACTCTCTCCCAACTACCCGGCATAATCATAATCACATCATTTGCATCGGTAGCTGATCTTGGGAGCACAAAGAGAAGCTGAAGCACGTGGAGCTGAAGCTACTCATCAAAGGCATCGAATAGGGGCTCAATTGCCTAGGTATGTCTAGTATTTGAGAGTCCATTTATTGAATCACTATTCCCTGGATTGGGAAACTCCGGCGGGAGTATACGTGACCGTCCTTAGATTAGGATTGGTGAGAGTTTGAGATCCAAACTCGTCAAGACCCTGGATTGGGTCATCGGCGGATGGTAAACGCGGTCTTAGATCAAAGGATGTCAAGGTTGATGGTTAACCTGATTTAAAACCAAGACTATAGTGAAATCCAGTGGTCTCATAGGTTGAGATCGTGAACCGGGAGTGGAGTAGGGAAACCGAACCACTATAAATCATTATGCATTGTGAGTTTGAATGATTGCTATGTGTTGAATGGCTTAGTCAATCATGAATGTTAACTGTTTGATGAAATGCATATGATAGTCCTTGCTTACAAATTCATCATATAATTGCCTTGAATGTTATTGTGATAATCTTGGTTGCTAAGATTAACTTGATTAGTTTTAATTGTAATTGAAAATTCAAAAAGTCCTATTCACCCCCCTCTAGGACATTAGGCATAACTCGGAGTATCTCTACAAGCGGTAAAACCACAATTTCAGTCAAGATCGGTCGGCCCCAATGGCCTGCACACTCGAGTCCCTCTGTCCACTCTGGATCCCAGTCCGACCAGTCTTGACCGGTCGGTCCAGTCCATCCAACCGGTCGGTCGGCCCTGGGTTTAGCCCAGCAGTTTGCTGACCCAACTCTTTCACAACCCATCGCTTTGGCCAAGGTTTGGATGGTCTTTTGGGACACCTAGGGTCAATCTATGATGACTAAAGGTATTCCTAAGATGATCAAGGTCATCAAAGAGGTTAGGGGTTAGGTTTTGGTCTAGGTTAAGGCACATCAAGGCATTACTTTTACCTGTATCTTCTTCCTTGACGCAGCGGGGCCACTTGAGTCTTCGGTCTTCGTCTTCATTAAGCTCAACCGACACTAGACTCACTGACGTAAGTGATTGACAAACAAGGTGCACTAGTATGCCATAGAAAAGTGCACTAATAATCTCCCCCTTTGTCAATTACTTACAAAAACCAAACCTACCAAAACAAAATACATGATCAAGATATTACATTGATAATGAATTAAATACAGGATTCTTGACATGCCTAAACTAAGCTGCTCCTCTTCAGTTTGCTCCCCCATAACCTGTCAATCCTTGCATCACAAAACATAGCAAACTAGTTTTGGTGGGATTTAATCTTTCTCCCCCTTTTTGTTAGTAATTGAAAAACTATTCTCTCCCCCTTAATGATATATCAATAAGGTTAAGGTAAGAGTAGATAGTATGTCGTAGTTATAACTATAAGCACATGCTAACAAGGAGAGTATAGGGTGCATGAACATAAAAACATGGAGCATGCTAAGGAACATGATTAACAAGAAAATGTAACTATCTAAGCATAGTTAATCATGCATAATTGGTCAAGGATATACATTTGCAATAAAAGCACAAAAGGGCCTATAGCCCAATCAACCAACCTCCCCTATTGGTATATCAAGACCAATACTAAGCAAAGATTAGCATACAATGAAGCATATGATTCAGCAAGATTAGCTAATCTAAGCATGATGATAGTCTAGCAAGCAAAAATATAACTTAAAAACAATGCTAAACTACCAAATTTGGGCTTATGAGGCTTGAATCCTCTGATTTGCCCATTCACACAAAAATGAGGCTGAAAGCCTCAAATTTTCCTATATAAACATTTCTAGCTACCCTTACTAACTATGTTGAGATTGATAAGCCTAAGGGTAACTAATTTCCGCAACACCCTCATAAAATGTAGCATGAGGTGAGGGGTTGGGAACTCCTCCTAGAAGGGATAGCGGTTGGGATCCCCTCTTAGATAAGCAGGAAGAGGGGTTGTGGTGGAAGCTGTGAGAGCTAGATCTTTATGTTGGCTCTCATCACAAGTGGAGTCACCAGATTCGGACTCCTCCGTATCATCCCAAGTAGGCAGCCATTGCCTTTTTACCTTTCAGTTTAGGCCCATCCGGACATTCCGGGGCAATATGGCCACGACGACCGCAACCGTAACAACGGACGGATGAAGGCATGGATGGTTTTCCTTTATGTTTATCACCCTTCTTGTCCTTCTTGTCACGACTACTCTCTCTATCAAATTTGAGGAATCTCTTGAATTTTTTGTTTAGTTTATCTTCCTCATCATCCTCATCATCACTATCTTCCTCCGACTCGCTCTTAATTTTCTTATGTTTGAGAGAGGTCTTGAGAGCGATGCTTTTCTTTCTAGATGGGGCCTTAAAGTGTAGTTCATGAGTTTGTAGGGAACCTATGAGTTCTTCTACTTTCATGTTATCTATGTCTCTACACTCCTCTAAGGCAATTATCTTGGAGTCAAATCTATCCGGGAGGGACCTAAGAATTTTTCTACAAATCCTACCTTCCGGAATTCGATCACCCAAGACAAGCATGGAGTTGCAAATATCTGACGATTTAGTAAAAAACTCCTTGAAAGTTTCAGTCTCTTCCATCTTAATGTTTTTAAATTTGGTGGTTAAGAGCTGAAGCTTCGAGCGTCTTACTATACTAGTTCCCTCGTGGGTAACCTCAAGTATATCCCACGCTTCTTTTGCAGTTGCGCATGTGAGAATGCGCTGAAATTCATCTGGAGAAACCGCACAACAAATCGCATTGAGAGCTTTGGCATTTGCCATGTATTGAGCTCTCTCTTTGTCATCCCATTTGGAATCATCTTTGAGAATGACATTATATTTCCCATCAACCTCCACTTGCTCAGTGGGCAAGGTATATCCATTTTGTGTGTTAGCCACACTGGACGGTCCACGGATTGGAGAAAAATTCTCATTCTAGCCTTCCAATAGGCATAGTTGAATCCATCAAAGAAAGGTGGACGGTTGGTGGTACTCCCATCTCGGTTAGACATTATGCTAGTGCTCCGGTATCGGATCTTACTCTAGACGGTTACGTCCTTGAAGAGCACCCCGCTTTGATACCAATTGAAAGTATGTCGGTAGTCTAACACGACACCTTCGTATGTGCAGAAGCTTAAAGAGCAACTAGAATTATGGCTAAACCTATAGGAGGGGGTGATTAGGACCTTTTTGAAATTCTTTTCCCCTACTAACACAATTCAACAAATTAGACTAAGTAAGCAAGAACACTTCGGCTTCCAAGCCTAAGTGGGTCCAATCACAAGACTAGCATATGGTTATGCAATAAACAATCCTGGTCTAAGCATGCATAGGTAAATAAATGATTTCACTAATCAAGCTCCTAACCTATGCAATCTATGTAGACTTAAGAGAATGGATCAATGATCTCAAGTCTACACAACTAGTGAACGTACATCTTGTGTGTAGATGTGCCAATCTAGTGCCTAGCATACATTCCTATCAAGCATTCAAAATTAAACATTTAAACATCCAATGCTAAGATATCAATGTGCTCAATACAATCACAAACACAAGAATGTATAGTGGTTCGACTTCGGGTCTACTCTACTCCCGGTTCAAGTACTCAACTCCTTTGAGCACACCGGCATTCACGATCGGAGGTTTTAAATGAGGTTCACCTCTCAACCTTTACACAGAGGTTTTATCGGTTCACATCTTAACGATAACCGGAGCTTTGGACAAAGAGCTAACTCTCAACCCAAACGGAGTTTTGGACATAGGCTAACTCTCAACCCGACGCAGGTTCTCTCCCGTGTCGGAGGCTCCCCCTTGGAGACTTAGTTTAGGCCCATCTAACGGGCCAAGGAATGGTTAACGTCCCTAGATCGAGTTTAACAAACAAACTCTAATTTGACTCTCAATAAAGACAACCTTACTTGTCGGATGAGCCCCTTGTTCAGCGCCGGTTTGGGTTGCTTGATCTCTGCTCTCCTGTGCTTCAATCAGCTTCCCTTGCTCCCACGATCGTGTTGCCATTGCGTCGCCAATGCCTCAGTCATACTTGATCAAACACCTTGTATGTGATGCCTTTGAGATGCCCAAGGTGATAGGAGGATAGGTTTGAGAACTCTACAACTGATGGGAATGGGTTGCCTAGAAGTTCTCTTCTACAACGATCTCATCTTAGAGTTTTGGACAAGGATATGCCTATCAAGAAGGTTCCAAACTCTAGAGATCAAGAGGGGATGAAGGTCATCTTCTTCATGAGCTTGGAATGCTTTAATCTTATGTTAAAGCACAAGGAAGATGCCTTGCATAGGATGGGAATGAGCCTCAAATGGTCTCCAACAATGGTGGCTTCACTCCTCTCGAAATCCCTCTTCCTTTTGCCTAAAAATCGAGCTCCATATATAGAGAGAATGAGCTCCAACGGTCATAAAATGGGCAAAACGGCTAGTTGTCTACCTGTCCCGACTGATCTTGACCGGTCGGCCATAGGCCATGTGAAGACAGGGAGGTTGCTGTCTTGGGGGAAAGACTTCCGGACCGGTCAAGACCGGTCGGCCCCAATGGCCTGCACACTCCAGCCCCTCTGTCTACTTTGGATCCCAGTCCGACCGGTTTTGACCGGTCGGTCTAGTCCATCCAACCGGTCGTGACCGGTCGGTCAGGCCTGGGTTCAGCCCAGCAGTTTGCTGACCCAACTCTTTCACAACCCATCGCTTTGGCCAAGGTTTGGAAGGTCTTTTGGGACACCTAGGGCTAATCTATGATGACTAAAGGTATTCCTAAGATGGTCAAGGTCATCAAAGAGGTTAGGGGTTAGGTTTTGGTCCAGGTTAAGGCACATCAAGGCATCAGTTTTACCTGTATCTTCTTCCTTGACGCAGCGGGGCCACTTGAGTCTTCGGTCTTCGTCTTCATTAATCTCAACTGACACTAGACTCACTGACGTAAGTGATTGACAAACAAGGTGCACTAGTATGCCACAGAAAAGAGCACTAACAGTCTTGCCCCGTCCTAGTAGGAGAGACCTTTTTGCCTACCGACTTGTTTATTTTACCGATGACCGAGTTTGATGTTATCCTGAGCATGGATTGGCTAGCCGAGTATCATGTTGTATTGGACTGCTTCGTAAGAACAATCACTTTCCTTATACCCGGTATGCCGCAGTTTCAGTTCGTTGCCGAGCTTAGAGGAGAGCAGTTGTCATCCTTAATGTCTTGTACCGTAGAGGAGCCGGTTGCCTTGTTCATCGACCAGTTGCCGGTAGTTGGCGATTTCCCGGATGTGTTTCAGGAGATTCGGGGGTTGCCATCTCGTCGGTATACCGACTTTCAGATTGACCTCGTGCCCGGTACCGTGCCTATCTCAAAGTCCCCGTACCGTATGGCACCACTAGAGTTGCGAAAGCTGCAGAAGCAGTTGGACGAGTTGCATGAACTAGGCTTCATCCGTCCGAGCGGTTCACCTGTGGGGAGAGCGGGTACTCTTCGTGAAGAAGAAGGATGGCTTGTTGAGGCTCTGCGTGGATTACCGCGAGCTCAACAAGGTCACGATTAAGAATAGGTACCCGCTTCCGAGGATCGACGATTTATTTGACCAGTTGTGGGAGGCGCAGTTCTTTTCAAAGATTGATCTACGATTCGGTTATCATCAGGTCCATGTCCGGGAGGAGGATATCCTGAAGACGGCATTGTTCGCTTCCCCAAGTGTAGGGTTGCGATGTAGTAATAATCTCAGTAAGACCGAGGTCGATCCACAGGGACTTATGTAGGAATCCTCAAAATACTTCCAATAGTTCTACTGAAAAGCTAACAATAGATTTGATGTAAATAGTAATGTTGAATTAAACTGAAGGTAATCAATTAATTAAAAGGCACTAGGGGTTTAAGGATCCACTTGTAGCAATCATTGATGCTCAATTCGCTGTGGTTTCTCACTTTCTCAATTAGCATCGAAATTAAGATCTATTTAGTCGGAGGATAGAACAGTTAAACCAAACAATCTGCCATATGTAAGATCAATGTATATGATTCACTTAATGCAAGCTAGGATGAGCATACTCAATTGCATAGGTCAATCCCAATTCCAATATGCTAAGATCACAATCATAACCATCATTAAATCCTGTCACAAGACAAAACTAGATCATGATTTGAACTTGATTCAAATCACATACACAGTCTCAAATACTTCAGAATTTCCATAAAGTAGACTTTTGGTAAGAAGTTCTCACATGAAGATCATAGTACTAGAGCGTACTCCAATTCCTCGGATCATACAGGTCTAGACTAGTTTACAACAATTAAGAACTCAAGCAATTCTTCCAAACATCCATGAGTCATCATAAGACTAAGAAAAACTACTTAGTACTTGAATTAAACTTCAAACCATTGTTCTTCAACATGAAATCCAACATAAAACCAACTTGAACGAATTGAAACATCTTAGATTCACTACAAGCTTCACCTCTTAGCCCTAGTTAAGAGGCTTAGCCATTCATGATCCAAGAAAACATGAAAACAACTAAATAAAGCATAAAACTAAAAAGCAAACTAGGAGGAGTTGTGGAACTCCGAAATCCACTTCCGCCGTCTCCCACCGTGCTCAATCCCTCCTCAGATGCCCTAGGAACGATCCTTAGGTGTCCTTTTCTAGTGGGGAAGCTCTGCGGCGTCGGAATCTTCCAGAATTTGCGTAAGGATACATAGTGCGCAGAGAAAATCGGGGCTTGTAGAACACGCATAGTTACGCAGACAACTGGTCGCACGACTGGTCTGAGCTCTTAGACAACCGGTCGAACGACCGGCCGCAAAAGTGCGAAAAATGTCCAGAGAGTTTTGGGAAATTTCGATCCCACAATTTTAATTCAAGGACCGGTCGCACGACCGATCTGAGTGGTGAACGACCGGTCAGACAACCGGTCTCAACTAGTCCAATAACTTTTGCAGCAAGGGTATTTCTTTTGAACGTTTGGACCGGTCGGACGACCGGTCCTGGGCTTTGGACGACCGGTCGGACGACCAGTCTTCAGTGTCTTCTTCTTCCTTCTTTTCTTCTCTTCTTTGCTTCTTTCTTCCACCCTTTCACACTTGGTCTTGTGATCTATAATGCTCATAAATAGTGTCTTTAAGTCTTCAATTGATAGATCCTCTCTGTTATTCCTACAATCACAAGTCCATGCATTAGGTTAGTCTTTAAATCATGAAACCAAGCATAATGAGTAATGAATTGGGGTTAGAATATGCACAATTAAGATCTGAACACACCCCCCAACCAACATTTTGCTAGTCCCGAGCAAAACATGCATGAAATCAAGTTTCATTCTCCAAACCCAACTCTCCTTCAGAAACTATTCTTCTACACATCCCAAGCCACACAAGTGTAAGAGTCAGAAAAATTAGGTGATAGAGGTTGAAACCATAAACTCTCAAGACAAAACAAGTGTCCATATGAAATTCCTGCTGATTGGTTGATAAATAGAAGAACTTGAACAAATTCAACCTAGTGTGCATAGTGAAAATTCATCTCATGAGTTTCTAGGATTATCTTCTTCATAAATCAACTAGACTATAGATCTCAAGGTATATAGAGCAACAACAAGCCAATGACAGGAATTTGCCTTGCTGACCTTCCGACGGCTTTCACACTACATCCCATTTCCGGCTTTGGTTATGGGTAGACCATCCCCCGGTTGGTAATAGGTAGCCCTAATTGAAATTTTCCACCATTTTTCCATCATTCCCAATTTCATCCTTCATTTTTCCCTTTTCTTTTAAATTAGATAAGATCTTTAGAAATCCATATCTTTCGTTATTTTCCCATGGACAAGGATGGACAAAGTACCCTGGCTTGGTTTCTCAACACCTTAAAGCAAAGTCTAACTAATCCACAAATCACATAATCGCTTCAACCCATGAAAATCGTGTAATGTGAACCAGGTGTAAGAGTGTTCAAGTATTCTATCAATCACATAAATAGGGGAATTCACATATAAAACCATTATGCTAAGAGCAGTTCAAGACTTACAACTTCATACACTTCGTATCTCCTATTCTTATACTCATATCATCTTGAATGCATAGAACAAAGTTTTCCAAAAGAGTTTTGAATTTTAGAGAAATCGAAAATTTTCTCCATAATTGCTCAAAATTTTACAAAACGCTAGATTCATCCAAGTGATCCTACACCCCACAACCAAGTCTTGCATTGTCCTCAATGTAAGAGATGTTCAATGAGCAAAACATGAGAGCAATTCTAAAAGAGAAGGGAGTGAGGAATGATAGTACCTGAGAGATTGAAAATTGGAATTCCTCCTCCTTGTAACAAACCTATGAAAAAGTAAACAAAAGCAACAAAATCCTAATCCTAACTACTCTATACCTCCATCAGACTAAGAGATCAATCATCCTGATACACAGGATCAGTCAGAGGTATGGACATACCTTCTGAAGGAAACTTCTCAAAGAACGGCTTTAATCGCTGACCATTCGCCTTAAAGATGTTGCTGTTCCTTGGGTTTAACAACTCGACGGTCCCATATGGGTAGACAGTTTGCACAATGTAGGGACCAGTCCATCGAGATCTCAATTTTCCCATAAATGAATGTAGGCGAGAATTATACAAAAGGAATTTTTTATTAATCGTGAATGTCTTACAAAGAATGTTCTTATCATGAAACACCTTCATCTTGTCCTTGTAGATTCTCGCATTTTCATAAGCTTCGTTCCGGAGTTCCGCAAGTTCATTCAATTGTAGTTTGTGCAACGAGCTTGCCTTGTCAGAATCAAAATTCATCTTCTTTATTGCCCAATGCCCTATGTTCCAACTCCACAGGCAGGTGATAAGCCTTCCCATAGACAAGTCGATAGGGAGACATTCCAATACGGGTTTTAAAAGTGGTACGGTAAGCCCAAAGCGCATCGATAAGTCGAAGCAACCAATCCTTGTGATCGGGGTTTACCGTTTTCTCCAAAATATGTTTAATCTCCCTATTGGATATCTCAACTTGTCCACTAGTTTGTGGGTGATAGGGAGTGCTCACTTTGTGTGTTACACCATATTTCTTCATTAAGGTTTCAAATGGGCGATTATAAAAATGAGACCCTCCATCACTTATGATGACTCAAGGATGTTCCAAACTGGGAAAGAATATTCTCTTTTAAGAAACGAATGACTATTTTATGGTCATTATTCTGGCATGGGATTGCCTCAACCTATTTGGACACATAGTCAACGGCAAGCAAGATATATACGTTTCTAAAAGAAGATGGGAATGGACCCATGAAATCGATGCCCCAACAATAAAAAATTTCGATTATGAAGATGGAATTGAGTGGCATCATATTTCTACGGGAGATTCCTCCCAATTTCTGACAAGGCTCACATGTTTTGCAAAACTCGTGTGTGTCCTTGAACATAGTGGGACAATAAAACCCACATTGCAGAATTTTGGTTGTGGTCTTCTTAGCCGAAAAGTGGCCACCACATGCTTGAGAATGACAAAAGGAGATGATACTGTGTTGTTCATCATCTGGCACACATCTCCTTATGATTTGATCGGGACAATACTTGAATAAGTATGGGTCATCCCATAGGAATTTTTGCACCTCATTGAAGAACTTATCCTTATCTTGCTTTTTCCAATGTGTAGAAATCGTACATGTAGCAAGATAGTTAGCAATGTCCGCATACCATGGCAATTGGGAGACTTCAAAAAGTTGTTCATCAGGGAACATGTTATTGATTGCAGTCGTTTCAGGGGAATCGGTGAGAATAAGTCGAGAGAGATGGTCAGCCATTACATTTTCTACTCCTTTCTTATCACATATCTTTATGTCAAATTCCTGGAGTAGAAGGATCCATCCTAACAACCATGGTTTAGCATCCTTCTTAGAGAGAAGGTACTTAAGCGCGACATGGTTAGTGAATATGATGATCTTGGATCCAATCAAGTAGGACCTAAACTTGTCCAAGGCAAAAACTACGGCTAAAAGTTCTTTTTCTGTAGTAGTGTAGTTTGCTTGGGCTGAGTTTAAGGTTCTACTTGCATAGTAGATAACACATGGCTTCTTCTCTTTTCTTTGGCCTAGCACGGCCCTAATAGTATAGTCGCTTGCATTGTACATAATTTCAAAAGGAAGGCTCCAATCAGGTGGTTGCATTATGGGAGCACATGTCAACATACCTTTAAGTGTAGTAAAGGCATTTTGACAATCTTCATTCCACTAGAATGAATTCTCCTTTTGAAGTAGGTTACATAAAGGACGAGATAGTGAACTGAAGTCCTTTATGAACCTTCTATAAAATCCTGCATGTCCCAAAAAGGACCGCACATCTCGTATGCTCTTGGGTGGTGGAAGGTTAGAGAAAAGATCGATTTTCGCTTTGTCCACCTCGATTCCATTTTGTGAGACGATGTGACCAAGTACAATTCCCTTTTGAACCATGAAGTGGCATTTCTCCCAATTCAACACAAGGTTCTTCTCTTCACATCTTTTTAACACAAATTTCAAGTGCACAAGGCACTTATCAAAGCTACAACCAAATACTGAGAAATCATCCATGAAGACTTCGAGAATTGTCCCCACCATATCAGAAAAGATACTCATCATACATCATTGAAAAGTGGCGGGAGCATTGCATAGTCCAAACGACATCCGTCGATAGGCGAAAGTACCGAATGGACATGTGAATGTACTCTTTTCTTGGTCTTCAAGGGCGATCTCTATTTGGTTGTACCCTGAATAGCCATCAAGGAAGCAAAAATGGGAATGACCCGCTAACCTTTCTAAAATTTGATCAACAAACGGTAGGGGGAAGTGGTCTTTCTTTATGACAGTACTTAGCTTCCTGTAGTTAATGCACATTCTCCAACCGGTAGTGACTCTGGTTGGTATGAGTTCATTGTTGGCATTGGCTACGATGGTTATTCTGGATTTCTTAGGCACTACTTGAGTTAGACTCACCCATTGACTACGGATATTGGGTAAATAATGCCCACATCCAATAGTTTCACCACTTCGGCCTTAACCACATCGTTCATGTTTGGATTGAGTCATCTTTGTGGTTGCCTAGATGTCTTCGCATTCTCCTCAAGGTGTATGCGATGAGTACAAATCAGTGGGTCAATGCCTTTGAGATCTGCAATCGACCACCCAATGGCACTCTTGTGCTCCATTAGAGTGGCAATTAGCTTACTCTCTTGTTCCTCATCCAAGTGGGAAGAAATCACCACCGGATATGTCTCATCTCGACCTAAATAGTACATATTTCAACTCACCTGGTAATAGTTTTAGGTCGAGTGTTAGTGCCTTGATATTGGATGGGAGAGGCTTGTTCTCATTTACGGGTAAAGGTTCAAATAAGGCCCTCCATCTCTTGTTATCAAGCACCTGGCATCACATCTAAATGATATCCATCTCTCGTATTGTGTCATCATTTATCTCATAAGAGTGGGCCACACATGCCTCCAAAGGGTCGGAATATAATGTTGAGGGGAAAGTTTCCTCCACGAATGATTCAATCAAGTTTATTTAGTGGATCTCCTCATCAACCTCCCATGGTTGTTTGCATAAATCAAATATATTCAGCTCAAGAGTCTTATTTCCAAAGGACATTTGTACAAGCCCGTTTCTACAATTGATAATGGCATTGGAAGTAGCTAGAAAAGGGCGGCCAAGTATGACGGGAATTTGAGCACCGGTACCTGTCACGGGATGTGTATCCAAGACAATAAAGTCTACAGGGTAGTAGAATTTATCAACTTGGATTAAAACATCCTCAATCACTCCTCTCGGTATACGAATAGATCTATCAGCAAGTTAGAGTGTGGTTTTAGTGGGTTTCAATTCACCTAACCCAAGTTGTTCGTAAACCGAGTATGAAATGAGGTTCACACTTACCCCCAAATCGAGTAAGGCTTGTTTAATCCGGTAGTCTCCTATGATGCATGAGATGGTTGGACTACCCGAATCCTTATATTTTTGAGGCACCTCTTGTTTAATAATAGCGCTCAAATTCTCAGTCAAAAGTACTTTGTTGTGAACATTGTGTTTCCTTTTGACTGTGCACATTTCCTTTAGAAATTTGGCATAGGACGATATTTGCTTTATGGCATCCAACAACGGGATGTTGATCTTCACCTGCTTGAAAACCTCTAAAATTTTCAGGTTTTTGTCTAGAGGTTTGGGTGAAATTAACCTTTGGGGAAACGAGGCAACCGGCTTTTATTGCATTTCGGTTCTTATGGAGTGTTGTTTGAGCTATCATCCTCTTTGGAATTTTTCGGATCCTTAGGCTTTGGGGCCTTCACCGGATTAGATTTATCAACTATTTTTCCACTTCTCAAAGTGGTGATAGCTTGAACATGCTCTGTATGTTGGGAGGATGAGCTTGCGTCTTGTATCTCAAATTGGGTTTTTGGGTTAGGAAGAGGTTGGGTAGGAAGTGTGCCTTTCTCCCTAACACTGAGGTGAGATTCAACTCTAGCCATTGAAGTTTTTAAGTCATTGATGGCTTGAGTTGAACCTTGATTAAATTTCAATTGCTCTTGCATGAACCCATCTATTTTCAAAGAATTAGTCTTGTTATATTCAGCTTGAACTGATACGAATACACCCAACATCTCCTCTAGCGTAGCTTTTGGTGTGATGACTAGGGATGGACCTAGTAAAGGTTGAGCTTGAGAGATATTGTTTGCATTCGCAGTGGGTCCGTTCCTCTAACTGAAGTTGGGATGGTTCTTCCAACTAGAATTAAACTTGTTTGAGTTTGGAGCACCAAATTGCCGTTGATAATTGTTTATGGCATTTGTTTGTTCTTGTAAGATGTCTTAAACTGCTGAAATTGTGGGACAATCTTATGTTATATGTTGATTTCCGACACAAATTCCACAAACAGTTTCAACATCATTAGAGTTGATCGTCTCTCCTTTCTTTAATTCCATGGCCTCGACTTTTCTTGTGAGGCTAGCCACACATGCACTTATGCTATCCTCTTTTGATAAGACATAAATTCCTCATTTTTCCTTTTGTTGGCTAGTCTTGGAATTTGTTAGTTTAGATGTATCCTAAGACTGTGCATTCTCAGCCAATTCCTCCAAATAGTCCCATGCTTCATCGGCTTCCTTATTCATGAACTCCCCATTACACATCATCTCTACGAATTGACGCATGGGTGAAGTCAGTCCTTCATAGAAAAAGCTTATAACCCGCCAAATTTCATAGCCATGATGTGGGCATGCATTTAATAAGTCCTTGAACCTCTCCCAACATTGGAAGAAGGTCTCATCTTCCTTTTGGGCAAAGTTCATGATAAGGCGCCTCAACATGTTCGTTTTATGAGTAGGGAAGAATTTTTTAATGAATTCCCTATGCATATCAGTCCATGCACCAATTGATCTTGGCCTTAATGCATGAAGCCAACCTTTAGCTTTATCTTTAAGGGTAAAAGGAAATAATTTAAGCCTAACCACATCATCAGTTACATTTGCAAAGTGCATGGTGGTTATTACCTCATCAAATTCTTAAGGTGTTGATAGGCACTTTCACTGTCTAATCTATGGAATCTCGGGAGGAGTTGGATCACTCCCGGTTTCAAATCTACATTCCCTGCATTTTGTGAAAAAACTATGCATGAGGGAGTGCTCGCTCTTGCTGGTTGCAAGTAATCACGTAATGTTCTTGGTCGGGGAACATTCTTAACCACATTCTCTCCCGTTTTGGTTTGGTTTTGGTCCAGATTTTGATTGGCCATCGGATTGGGTTGATTGACAGCTATACCTTCAGACAAAATTGGAGAATTTAGATGTCTCCTAGCACGTGGTTCTCTGTCAATTCCTTTTACTATTTCCCCTTCACTAATGAGTCGGTTATTAGAATCTCAAGCCCAATGTGGCATGCAAATCCTAAAAGAATGAAACAAAAAGGAATTCTTTCTTCCTTCCCTTACTCTTCTCTAAGACCGAAGCACAAGGTGTCTTGCAATGGCTAGGCCAGAAGTAAGGATAGAGACCGATTTCTCCTGGTCAATATGGGTTCAGAGAACTCCCCACCCACTCTTTGAATCTTTTGAGAAAAGTGAAGAAAAAAGAAGAAAGAGGAGTATAGGTAAGAAGAGAAATCTCTGAGCACAAGGTGATCCAAGACGGCAGTGCCGACCAATAGGAATCAAGGTGGCACAAGGCCTACCTATCAAAGATCCAAAAAGGAGTCTCTACCCACTCTACAAGAGATGAATATGGTAGGAATGAATAGGAGAAGAAGAAGAGTAAGGTTGGAAATATAGAACCTGATTTGAGACTTAAGAGGCCCACTTCTTTTTCAACTTCTTAAAAAATCTCTGCAAAAGAAAAAATCAAAATAAAACAAAGTAAGTTAGTACTAAAATCCTAAAAATCCTAAATAGAAACTACTTTCAGAAATTTTGTGAAAAATCGTCAAAGTCCCCGGCAACTGTGTCACCCCAAATCGTTCTCGACTCCATTTGCCCCGAATCAGTAGGTGGAGCCTAGTAAAATCGGATCCTAACCCCACACGAGTTCGTCTGATACCACAAGGATATGTAGGTCTAAATTTTTTTTTGAAAACATACTTCACCATGTTACATCAAGACAAAACACAATATTTCACTAAATCTTTTCATTTATATACAGTAGGAAGGTATATGATGGGTAAATATAAAAACTGTGCACACTTCGGCACCTCCTGCTACTGCACTACAAACTCCAACTCAACGTTGCTGATATACTCTGGTAGAACCTGCAACGTAACAAACGCGCATAAGCTTCGAACGAAGCTTCGTGAGTGCGTGTGTGCGTGCACAATGCGTATGACAAGCATGATAAATATCAGAGTAAGCAGTAAAGCATGACGAGAACTTTAAACCAAGATTTAGCCTAATTAGGCTACATGATCATATGATATGAATAACCAGCCCACCACGGCTATGCAAGCATGCAATACATATAACTAGCCTACCATGGCTATGCAAGCGTGCAATACAGGTAACCAGCCTACCAAGGCCATAAACTCATACTATGCAATGGCCTACAGGGCCTAATGTCACATACAATGATCCAATGCATGTATGCAAATCACCACCTCTCAGTACAGTGGTCCAGATACGAACAGTCATAACGCAGTCACGTAAGCAATGCAGGACTCGGAACTGGTAGCTCGCCCAGTGTGGTAGCTCGCCCAGGCTTACAGCCTCGCCCACATCACACCCGCCCACATCAGTTCCGTCCCACACCATACAGAACATCAGTCACATCACTGATACCAATACCATCTCTGAAACGGAACATACCGGGGTCTCACAGACCTCACTACTCACCAGTAGAATGCCAAAGCCTATCTGGTGCAATAGCGGACCTACTCACAGCTGGTCAAACTCAACCCCCTTTGCCAACACTCTTCCGGCAGGTTAGGTCAGACCTCCTTCCAAACTGACCACTTGCAGTGGATAACACCGCCGTTTGGTATTCGGCATACTGGTGTATGATTAAACCACCCGGTCCTTGAATGAAGCACCCACCTTGTTACCAACGAGATCAGGGACTTTCACCCAGGGACATCTTTGGCATCCAGTTTAAAGATCACATATTTCCGGTGTTCTGCAAACCACGATAGAGCTGTGGTTGCAACGTAGTAACCATGCTATATGCGGCACAAGCAGACGGTGCGAAATGCAACCATGCATACAAATGTGGGACGACATGCCCGTGCAAGTCTCCAAAGAGCACCATAAAACTATAAGGTCTCAAACACAATGTCACCGTCAGCTGGTAATGAATTGCACGACAATCACGACTGATATGGTCGGTTGATACAAGACAATCAGATGAGCCAAGCATTCATGATGCATGAGTCAAGTATACAGTATGAGTGCCAACAAGTAGTTCATCTACCACGATGGCTATAAATCAAACTAGTCCAACCTATTTGAGATATGATTAAGATGAGGGGACACATATGAATGATCGAGTCATAGTGCGGGATGTCGCTAGCCAGGGAATCTCGCACCAAGGGCTACAAGGTATGCTAAGCTATTCCTACCATACAGTGTAAGTCAGGATGATAGATTCCTGTCCTCGAATAGTCCCATACCTATTGGAGAGGTTTGCGATAGAGAGCACGTGAATTACATTTGCGCGACTACATCTCGAATGCTTTATGAATGCGTTTATGCCCTAGTGGTCCCCAACTAACAATGGTGATTCGGGATGCATACTCATTACACATGCATGGTGGTCGTCGAAGCATATAGTATAAAGATCACATATGAGTATTCCAAATAACACTACGTGTGGCAACAGACATACTAAAAATAGCATAAAAGATAATTCACTTATAATACAAAGAAACATAAAGAGATAAGACTCTAAATGGATGGTATACAACAACACAGATGGTCCAACAACTGAACGGTGTGGATTAACCTTCAATATTTAGATAACCCAAATGGAAAGAAAATGATTGAATACACTACCGACACATCAAAGGTAGAACCTACTTGAGCGGCAAGAGTGGAATACTCAAAATCATGCCGAGACCCATAATCCTGTAGTACAGTAGAGATGAACACAATAATGGTCCGTAAAAGGAATGTCATAGAAGGGGGTTGCAAGATAGACATGTCATGACAGAGGATTATAAATGGTAGGGTAAACTGCGATAGATGGTCAATACAATGAGGTCCAAAAAGGGACAACAGGTCTAACCTCATACTACAAGATAGGCTCCATATAATGGATGGCCTAGATGACGTACGAACGTCGAGGATGAGCCCCATACTCGTCCTATAGGTAAATGGACGGTGTGGATGAGATATACACAATATGGTAGTCTTTAATGGTTGGGTACAAGGGTAGAAGGGGTGAGTCATATGAGTATACAAGCTGAGTTACCAAGATCAATCAACATGCTGAGTCAACAAGGTGAGTCAACAAGGCGGGTCAACAAGGCGAGTCAACAAGGCGGGTCAACAAGGCGGGTCAACATGGTGAGTTAACAAGGTGAATTGACAAGACGGTTCCACAGGGTGAGTTTAAGAAGGTAGTCCTGTGACTTGGATCAAGCAAACTCTAAGGATGACCTTTCAATAAGGGTTTACACAACTAATCATCAAGGTGGGTCCACGGGATGGACAACGCGGTCATTCGAACACGCACACTAAGGTGGTCCCAAGGGCCATCCTGTACATAACATGCTAGGGTTCATTCATTTGGATGGTTTGGATTAAGCACAAAATTAAGGCGGTCCTTATGGATGGCCGACATACATATCGCACCATGGAGGCCAATAGCTGACGTGGATAGAACACATGCATAACAAGGTGGACCCGTGGTTGGGTATAACCGCACAAAGGAGTGGGGAAGCCACATACATCAATGAGCCCCAACAGTTTGGGATCAACCCGATATTTGTGCTTTCCCCACTAATCAAGTGAGATGGCAATCAAACACCACGGTGGGGCCCGCACACCACACGTGTGGAACCCCACCCATGGCTGGGTGACTTTTTAACAAGAAGAATGGCAAATAAATATAACAGATGGGTCCTGTAAAGTTTCCAATGGTAGGCATTCAATCACCCTTATTTTCTACGTGTGGCCCACCTAATACTGGGCCCACACCCCTGCCAAGAAGAACGACACGATATACTCAACATTCATCAAGGTGGGACCCAAAGTTGGGCCCCATCACCTTTGATTAGATGGATAAATAAACATTACAATGGCCCTAAGGAAGGTTTCAAAGGTGGGCATCAATGGCCACGGTTTCCCTACAATGTGGTCCACTTGAGGTTTGTATTTACCTCATTATGAGGGCCCCCGGCCCTAAAATAATATGGAAAAACAGATGGGCGGCATACATAAAACAGATACATCGTGGTGGGACCCATAGAGCGTAGCACCCAAATGGGCCCCAAGCATTTTGAATCAAACTAATATTTTTGTTTCCCCCTTCACCCATATCCATGTGATCTTATGAACAGGTTAAATGACAAATAAACATCACTGTAGAGCCTGGGAAGGTTTCGACGGTGGAGATCATTATTCCCACTGTTCCCATGGCATGGTCCACTTGACATTTGGATATGCTTCAATTTTGGCTCAGCCACTAAAATGAGCTGGAAAAACATATGGACGGGATAGATAGAGCGCATACATTCTAGGTGGGCCCAACAAGTGGGGCCCATTGGCAAGCCGAGAGAGCCTGGGCTGCTGGGCAGCAGCATCCCCTGGACGCTGCCTGTCCAGCGCCCATGATCCTCTTTTTCTTTTTCTTATTTTTTTATTTTTATTTTTATTTTATTCTCTCCTCAAGTGGGGCCCACAGAAGCTTTCGGTCAAGCTGATATTTTCGTTTTTCCTTCTTCCATGCATGTATGAACTTATGAACAGATTGGATCTCAGATAAACATCATGGTGGGCCATAAGAAGGTTTCAATGGTAGGGTCATTGTCCCTGCTGTTTCCTGTGGTGGGGCCCCCTTGAGACTTGGATCTGACTCAATCTTGGAGTCATACCCTAAAATGATCTCCCCAAACGGATGAACGGTGTGGATTACAGCACATGCATCATGGTGGGACCCACAACTGGGCCACCAGCTGGCACGAGCCAGCGTCCAAGGACGCTGGTACGCCCAGTCGTCAGCGACTTCTTCTTATCTTTTTCTCTCTTTTTTTTTGTTTTTCTGTGGTTTTCCTCCAGTGGGGCCCACATAAGGCTGATCCAACCCGTTCATCAGGTTCCCTAACTCATGGGGGACCTAACGAGCCCAATATTGGGTATGTAACGGGGTCTACAAACATCAGCGTGGGCCGAGATAGTTTCGTCAGTGGACATCATTCACCCCACTGTTTCATGTGGTGCGGCCCACTAAAAATTTGAATCTGCTTCATATTTGGGCCTTAGCCCTAAAATGATATGGGAAAACAGATAGACGGTGTGGATGGAACACAAACATCAAGGTGGGTCCCACGAGTGGGGACCCCATTCCAGCCGTCCTGACGCTGGACGGTTCCAGCGTCCCAGACGCTGTGAACGTCCAGCGTCTGGACGTTGTCATTTTTTTTTTCTTTTTCTTTTTTTTTTTGTTTTCTTAGTTATTTCAGGTGGGGCCCACTTAGGGAAAATCCAATCCATTCATCAGGTTTCCCAGCTCGTTGGGGACCTAATAAGCTCAATATTGGGCAGGTGATTCCTTCTACAAACATCACGGTGGGCCATGGTAGTTTCAATAGTGGACATGGTGCTCTCCACTGTTTTCGATGGTGTGGTCCACCCGAGATTTGGATCTTCTTCATTATTGGTACCCAGCCCCAAAATGAGCTGGAGAAACTGATGGGCGGTGTGGATCGAATACATGCATCAAGGTGGGTCCCACAAGTGGGAACCCACATTCATGCCCAAATGGCTAGGCGCTGCTGGGCAGCAGCGTCCTCTGGACGCTGACTGTCCAGCGGCCAAATGTTTTTCCTTTTTTTTTTTTGTCTTTTTTTTTTAATAATATCAAATGGGGCCCACATGTGTAAGATCCACTCCATCTATCAGCTGGGCCATCACATGGTGGGCCCACATGGTGGACAGCATCGATGAACTACATACATCATGGTGGCTGTTGGCCACACTAATTATGCCACAAATGGGTCCCCAAGTGGGATCCACACCATCAAAAGGTGGGACCCATTCATGGACGCTCCAGCCCATCCATCTCATTGCCCATCACAAGGTGGGCCCAAGGAAAGAAAACGAAAAGTAAACGAGAAAAAGGGGGGAAAGGTATGCACTCACAATGATGGTTGGACGGTTGGATTGCCGATCGGACGGTCCGGATGATGATCGGGGTCCTCCAAGCTTGATCTCCTCCTTCAATCTCTCTAACTCTCTCTTTCTCTCTCTTGATCTCCCTCCAAATCTCTCTACTTCTCTCTCTTCTCTCTCTTCTCTCTCTCCCTCTCTCTCTCTCTCTCTCTCTCTCTCTCTCTCTCAAATCTTGCAATTGAGAAGCCACCCCCCCACGTATGGCTCTTGTATGGGAAGAGGGGGGTGCATGATGTAATGATGATGATGATGATGATGATGATGATGATGGGATGGGAGGAATGGGTTGGAGTTGACTTTTGGTGAGAGAGGATGGGGTGGGTATGGTGATGATGGCTAGATAATGATGGGGGTATGGGTGAGGGTGATGGTGATTGAGTTGACATGTTGTTGAGAATTGTGCAAGTGGGGCCCACGCCACACGCGCGTTGCGTGGCCCACCTCGAATTGCACGAACGTAAGCATCTTACACACCGGGTATCGCAATGGGGCGTGCCGCGCGGCGTTGGAATCGTGGCGCCCGCGCGGTCGCAAGGGTACAAGTCTTGGGTCGTTGCGGTACTAAATCAGGGTCGCGATCAAGGCTCTCTAATCTGGTCCGTCCGGGATGTACCGGTACCGGAAACTAAACGTACGGAGGGCAATTCAGGGTACGGGTCTTACAAACTGCGCCAAAAACTTATTTGCTTCCCCAAGTGTAGGGTTGCGATGTAGTATAATCTCGGTAAGACCGAGGTCGATCCACAGGGACTTATGTAGGAATCCTCAAAATACTTCCAATAGTTCTACTGAAAAGCTAACAATAGATTTGATGTAAATAGTAATGTTGAATTAAACTGAAGGTAATCAATTAATTAAAAGGCACTAGGAGTTCAAGGATCCACTTGTAGCAATCCTTGATGCTCAATTCGCTGTGGTTTCTCACTTTCTCAACTAGCATCGAAATTAAGATCTATCTAGTGGGAGGATAGAACAGTTAAACCAAACAATCTGCCATATGTAAGATCAATGTATATGATTCACTCAATGCAAGCTAGGACGAGCATACTCAATTGCATAGGTCAGTCCCAATTCTAATATGCTAAGATCACAATCATAACCATCATTAAATCCTGTCACAAGACAAAACTAGATCATGATTTGAACTTGATTCAAATCACATACACAGTCTCACATACTTCAGAATTTTCATAAAAGTAGACTTTTGGTAAGAAGTTCCCACATGAAGATCATAGTACTAGAGCGTACTCCAATTCCTCAGATCATACAGGTCTAGACTAGTTTACAACAATTAAGAACTCAATCAATTCTTCCAAACATCCATGAGTCATCATAAGACTACGAAAAACTACTTAGTACTTGAATTAAACTTCAAACCATTGTTCTTAAACATGAAATCCAACATAAAACCAACTTAAAGGAATTGAAACATCTTAGATTCACTACAAGCTTCACCTCTTAGCCCTAGCTAAGAGGCTTACCATTCATGATCCAAGGAAACATGAAAACAACTAAATAAAGCATAAAACTAAAAAGCAAACTAGGAGGAGTTGTGGAACTCCGAAAGCCACTTCCGCCGTCTCCCACCGTGCTCAATCCCTCCTCAAATGCCCTAGGAACGATCCCTAGGTGTTCTTTTTTAGTGTGGAAGCTCCGCAGCTTCAGAATCTTCCAGAATTTGCGTAAGGATACGCAGTGCGCAGAGAAAATCGGGGCTTGTAGAACATGAATAGTTACGCAGACGACTGGTCGCAAGACCGGTCTAAGCTCCTGGACGACCGGTCGAACGACCGGTCGCAAAAGTCTGAAAAACATCCAGAGAATTTTGGGAAATTCCGAGCTCACAATTTTAATTCAAGGACCGGTCGCACGACCGGTCTGAGTGGTGAACGACAGGTCGGACGACCGGTCTTAACTAGTCCAGTGACTTTTGCAGCAAGGGTATTTCTTTTGAATGTTTAGACCGGTCGGACGACCGGTCCTGGGCTTTGGACGACCGGTCTTCAGTGTCTTCTTCTTCCTTATTTTCTTCTCTTCTTTGCTTCTTTCTTCCACCCTTTCACACTTGGTCTTGTGATCTTCAATGCTCATAAATAGTGTCTTTAAGTCTTCAATTGATAGATCTTCTCTCTTATTCCTACAATCACAAGTCCATGCATTAGATTAGTCTTTAAATCATGAAACCAAGCATAATGAGTGATGAATTGGGGTTAGAATATGCACAATTAAGAGCTCAACAGGCATTCAGGACGCGTTACAGTCATTTTGAATTCCAGGTCATGTTCTTCGAACTGACCAATGCACCCACTGTGTTCATGCAATTGATGAACGAGGTCTTTCGTCCCTACCTTGATCAGTTCGTTGTGGTGTTCATTGATGACATTCTGATCTATTCAAGAACTCGGGAGGAGCATCAGCAGCATCTGAAGATCTGCTTGCAGACCCTCCGCACACACCAACTTTATGCGAAGTTGGAGAAGTGCGAGTTTTGGCAAGAGGAGGTGAAGTTTCTCGGTCATGTTGTGACGAGGCATGGAGTAGCAGTGGATCCGGGGAAGATTGATGCCCTGCGTCAGTGGGGTCAGCCCACGAATGCGTCCGAAATTCGGAGTTTCCTTGGGTTAGCAGGTTATTATCGTCGTTTCATCAAGGGCTTCTCCAATATTGCAACCCCGCTGAGCAGGTTGACCCGGAAGGGCGCTGAGTTCGTTTGGAGTGATGCCTGTGAGCGAGAATTTGCAGAACTGAAGGATCGTCTTACTTCTACACCAGTCCTCACTCTTCCCTCCGGGAGTGAAGGATTCATGGTTTTTACAGATGCCTCACATATTGGTTTGGGTGCTGTCCTGATGCAACATGGTAGACCGGTGGCCTTCGCGTCTCGTCAGCTCAAGGTCCATGAGCAGAACTACCCCACACATGATCTGGAGTTAGGAGCGGTAGTCTTCGCACTGAAGGTGTGGAGGCACTATCTTTATGGGGTCAAGTTCGAGCTCTTTTTCGACCATAAGAGCCTGAAGTACCTCTTCTCGCAGTCCGAGTTGAACATGAGGCAGAGACGCTGGATGGAGCTCCTGATGGATTATGATTCCGATCTTCAGTACCACCCTGGCAAGGCCAACGTGGTGGCAGATGCCCTTAGCCATCATCCACGAGGCCTGGTGGCGTATATGATGGTCTGGGAGTGGAGGATGCTCGAGAATGTTGTCGAGTATGATTTTGAGCCGAGCCTATAGTCTTCTATCGCATAGTTATCGAGCTTTTCAATTCAACCCTCTCTTGTTTCTAGGGTGATCGAGGCTCAGCAAGCTGATCAGACGTTGCAGGATTATCGAGCAGAGGCCGCGTTAGAGGATCAGACAGATTGGCAGATTAGGTCAGATGGTGGACTTCGTTTCAAGGGTTGGTTGTGTGTCCCAGATATTCCCCAGTTAAGTAGAGATCTTATAGATGAGGCACACCGATCGAGGTTCACGATTCACCCGGGCTATACCAAGATGTATCGTGATATGAGGAGGCAGTATTTCTGGGCCGGAATGAAGCGTCAGATTGCCAGTTTTGTGGCCGAGTGTGACACTTGCCAGTGTGTCAAGGTCGATCATCGCAAACCTCCAGGTCCCTTGCAGTTTTTGAGTGTCCCATTGTGGAAATGGGAGCACGTGACCACAGACTTCATTATGGGCTTGCTGAGGACTCGGAGCGATCACGACGCCATCTGGGTTGTTGTCGATCGTCTGACGAAGTCGGCACATTTTCTTGTGATACGTGCGACCTGGCCATTGGACCGACTTACAGATTTGCTTATCGAGGAGATTGTGAGACTGCACGGTGTCCTAGTTTCGATTGTTTCTGACCGAGATCCGAGATTTACGTCGCTGTTCTGGAGGAGTTTTCAGAAGGCGATGGGGCCTGCCTTAAAGTTTAGCACCGCATATCATCCTCAGACTGATGGACAGACCGAGAGGGTCAACCAGATCCTTGAGGACATGCTTCGAGCGTGCGTGTTAGATTCCTCAGGTAGTTGGGACAAACACCTTCGTTTGGCTGAGCTTGCATATAATAACAGCTACCAGGCGACTATCGGTATGGCTCCTTTTGAGGCGTTGTATGGTAGACCTTGTAGGTCTCCTAGTTGTTGGACCAAGGTTGGAGAGCGTCGTCTCCTAAGTCCCGAGTTGGTGCAAAGGACATATGAGGCTATCGATATCATTAGGCAGAGGATGCGCACAGCTCAGAGCAGGCAGAAGAGTTTTGCAGATCGTCGACGTCGTCCCCTAGAGCTTTCCATTGGGGATCGTGTGTATCTCAGGGTCTCACCTATGAAGGGCATGGTTCATTTTGGAGTCAAGGGGAAGCTTGCCCCGAGATTCATTGGACCCTTAGAGATCACTAAGCGCGTTGGCGCCGTGGCCTATCAGCTTGCCTTGCCACTTCAGTTATCTGGCGTCTACAACGTTTTTCATGTTTTTATGTTACGGAAGTGTGGGTCAGATGTGGTTCCTATGATAGATTGTCAGCTGTTGGAGGTTCGTGAGGATGCTTCTTACAATGAGCAGCCGGTCCGTATCCTTGACTGGAAGGAGCAGGTCCTCCGAACCAAGGTCATTCCTTTGGTGAAGGTCCAGTGGAGTCATCATAGCACAGATGAGGCATCGTGGGAGCGAGAAGCAGATATTCGCGAGTCTTATCCCCATCTTTTTTATGATTGATTGTATTTATATGATTGCTTTTTGTTTGGTATGCATATATAGTGATGTGATTTACTTTTTCTTATGATCTTCGGCTAGTTTAGGTTTGTAGTACAAATTTCGAGGATAAAATTTTTGTTAGGAGGGGAGAGTTGTAAGGCTCGTACCCTTATTTGCCCTCCGTACGCTTAGTTTCTGATGTCGGTATGTCCCGGATGGACCAGATTACCAAGCCTTGATCACGACCCTATTTTAGTATAGCATCGACCTAAGACCTATACCCCAGTGACCACGTAGGCGCTGCGATTCCAATGCCGCGTGGCACTCCCCATTGCGATACCCGGTGTGAAAGTTATGATCATTTGCGCAATCTGAGGCGGGCTGCGCAATGCATGTGTGGCACGGGCCCCACTTGCATAAATCTCTAGAAAGTTAAATCAATCAATCAATCAATCCCCCCCTCACCCTCACCCATACCCCTCTCATAACCCTAGTCAACACAAACCATACCCACCCCATCCCCCTCTCTCACCACAAAGTCAAGAGAGCCCATACCTTCCATGCCCCCTCCCATACCATCCTACTCCCCCTCCCATGCTAGCCATCATCATCTCATAATCCCACCTCTATCCATACAAGATCATACATATGGGGGGGCTTCTCATTTCCCATTTGTAAGAGAGAGAGAGAGAGAGAGAGAGAGAGAGAGAGAGAGAGAGAGAGAGAGAGAGAGAGAGAGAGAAGATTAAGAAGAGACAAAGTGAGAGATTAAGAGGGAGATTAGGACAATGAATTATAAGGTGGAGATCAAAGCTTGGAGAGCCCCAACCATCATCCTAACCATTCGATCAACTATCCGTTTCAATTCAACTGTTCATCTTTTAAGGTAAGTGCAAGGGGGGACATAAACTCCCCTTTTCCTTGTTTGCCTTTCATTTTTTTGGGCCCACAAGTGGGCCATGTTGTGAGACAACGTGGACCACCCTGTGTGGCCCACCATGATGCTTATTTTTCCATCTTACCCCATTCTTTAGATCACAAAGATCTGAAAGAAGGAAAAACGCAAAGTTTGGCTTGACCCAGAAATTTGGGCCCACCTTGTGATGGAGAACCAGATGGATGGATTGGATCGCCCATGTGTGTACCCCACTGGAAATAATAATAATAATGATAATAATAATATAATAAAAAAAGAAAAGGAGCAGAAGCTGCTGGACGGACAGCGTCTAGAGAACGCTGCTGTCCAGCAGCGTATGAGCGGAAGCCCTTTTGGGCGTTAACCATGGGGCCCACTCGTGGGACCCACCTTGATGTTTGCGTTGAATCCACACCGTCCATCTGTTTTCCCGGATCATCTTAGGGCCAGGGCCCAAATATGAAACAGATCCAAACCTTAAGTGGACCGCACCATAGAAAACAGTGGTGACAATGATGCCTATCGTTGAAGCCTTGCTAAGGCACACCATGATGTTTGTTTGCCATCCAGACCTGTGGCATAGGTCTGGATGAAGGAGAAAACATAAATATCTGCTTGATTCAAAACTTCCTGGGACCCAGCTGGGTACCATGCAGCCTAGCAGGTGGCCCACCCTATGGGTTTCACCATGATGTATTTGTTTTATCTGTGCCATTCATCTGTTTTAGCATATCAGTTTGACCATGAAGCAGTGGGATCTACCCTAGTATGGGTTCATCTTCACCGCCCATCTGTCCATGCCCTACCATTACCAGTCTCTAGGGGCCCACCATATGTACGAGGTAGATCAAGTCTCAGATGGGCTACACGGATTGGATCTGCCCACCGTTAAAACCTCCTTGTAGATGGCCTTGATATTTATATGACACCCAACCTGTTGAGGGATCGCACAGACCCTGGATGTGAGGACACCCACCGTTGAAAACCTACTAGACCCTCCTGGATCCAACGTGCTGTATCTGTTTAGCCCCACCATCCACTCCGTCCATCTATCTATCCATGTCATTTTAGGCGAGGGACCCAAAAATGTGAGAGATCCAAACCTCAAGTGGGCCATACCAACGAAAAGATTCTTCTGTTGTTGAAACCTTCTAAGGCCCACTATGATGTGTGTACGCTACGAGACCTGTCCAAATTTGTACTCATTGGGCCCGCCATAGGGTTGTCAATATGATGGATGAAGTGGATCGTCCTCATGTGGGCCCCACTTGATGAAAAAAAAGAGAGAGAGGTAGCGTTGAACGTTGGCTCCTCACAGCGTCAGAGGCACTAGGAGTCACCAGCGTCCCTGCCCAGCAGGTGGCCCACTCGTAGGACTGACCATGATGTATATGTATCATCCACGCCACCCATCCTGTTGTCCAGATCATTTTAGTCCATGGGCCTAGATTTGAGCCAGATCCAAGTAGTAGGTGGGCCACAACATAGAGAGTAGTGGGGGACAATGATGTCCACCGTTGAAACCATCCTAATGCTCACCATGATGTTTATCTTCCATCCAGACCTGTAGCACAGGTTTGGATAAAAGAGAAAACACAAATATTAGCTTGACTCAAAACTAGCGTGACCCCAGGGGGTCCCACGCTGTTGACTACGTGCGTGCGCACGCCGCCTTGCAGGTGGCCCACCCTGTGGCTCCCACTTTGATGTATCTGTTTTATCCATGCTACCCATCTACTTTTCCAAGCCATTTTAGGATATGGCCCCAACAATGGGACAGATCCAAACCTCAATTGGACCACACTCGCAGGGAACAGTGGTCATTGATGCCCACCATTGAAAACTTTCTTAGGGCCACTGTGATGATTATCTTTTATCCAGCTAGAGGGTGTGGCCCCATCTTTGGGTTCCACCTTGATGGATGTATTGCTTATCATGCCACTCGTCTTGATCGACTGCGTGGGGCCCAATTTTGAGTGGGCGTCACTTAGGAAATGGTGGTGATTGAATACCTACCACTGAAACTTTCTAAGACCTACGATGATGTATATTTGCTATCCGACCAGTGGGCGGGGCCCGCCATGGTCCCTCCTTTGATATATATGTTTTATCCATGACGTACACCTATTTTGGCAGCCTATTTTGTATGTGCAGGCTCAAGTATGGGGCTGATGTGGTCTCAAGTGGGCTATGCCACGAAGACCTTTACATTTCCAATGGGGCCCACAGTCTGGGTCCCACTCTCTACATATATTGGGCCATTTAAGGCCAACATCACATGATATGTTTGGTAACATGCTAGTATACTTAGCTTGATACGTCACATTGACAATATGCTTAGTATAACGAATACCATGCTCATTCATATGCCCATACACATCATTTGTATGCCTGTTGTGGATCACGATTAGTCATTGCATTTGCTATTTGACTTGTTATACTCAGGGGACCCGTGTGAGACAGGGTCGCCACACATGATTGCGTAGTATGCGTAAGTTTAGTGCATGACTTGGATTGTATGACTCATGCATTTCGCATTATGTATGTTACGATCGCCTTCATACCCTAGCAGCATCGGGGTGGTGGCCACCATAGTCACATCGTGGTTGGCAGTAATGGACACCGAAAACATATTCTAGCACGTGGGCGCTATGGATGTCCTTGGGTGAAAGTCCCTAAACCTGTGGTACTAGTAGGATGTGTTCGCTCGCCTCAAGTGTAAGGCTACGATGTAGTAATAAAACTCGGTAAGACTGAGGTCGATCCACAGGGAAATAGTAACAACCCCCAAATCACTCCAGCAACTCAGTCTTTTTTTAAAAGAAATCAAGTTTAATTAAGTGATTACTTAATGCAGGAATTTAATGAAAAATCAAAGATATAAAGTACTAAGGCTTTCAAGGATCCACTTGTAGCAATCCTATGTCAATTCAGTCAATCCAAGTAGATAACACAACTAGATTTGAAGTCCTATCTCTCATCTAGTTGGAGAATAAAGCATTCACACACATTCCATCACATTCAAGTTGAACTTCCAAGTTCTAGTCCAATAAAATCAATACTAAACTCAAACCATAGCCTGTGGAGTAACAGCCATGCCTCTGGACTATGGCTTGCTCAAGGATTACTATAATCCGAATTTAGATAAACAAACATGATAATCTCAGAGAATTAAAAGGAATTCATGTCCGGAGCACATAAACTCAGATAAGACATCTCAAACTACCACTTTTTGGAACTAAATCATGTAAAAATCCAAACTTGAATGTAAATTACTTGAATTAAACTGAAACCAACATAGAATTAGCTACAAGCTTCACCTCTCAGCCTTAGCTGAGAGGTTCTAGCCGAGCATAGTCATGCTACAACTAAAAACTCTGAAATAAAGCATAAAAATAGAAAAACCCGAATAGAAGAGTTGCAGCCGCTCCACAATCGCCTTCACTCTCCAAACTCACGTTCCTTAGCCTCTCTGATACCCTAGGAAGAATCCCTAGGTGTCCTTTTATAGCAAACAATCTCCCTTGCGTCGAATTTTGCGAAAGGCTACGCATTGCGCAGTGTTTTTCGGAGTCCTGATTTAGAAAGGACTGATCTTACGCAGAGCCGACCGGTCACGACCGGTCGGACTGATGTTTTACACCTTCTAGAGAGCACCGCCGACCGGTCATGACCGGTCGGAGTGGACTGTCCATTCATCAGCAAGTGTGGCCGACCGGTCATGACCGGTCGGACCAACTTGAATATGTTCTAGCATATACAGCCGACCGGTCGTGACCGGTCAGCCTTCTCTGTTCATCTCCCAGTGTGCATGGCCGACCGGTCAAGACCGGTCGGCCTGTTCTCCTCTTTGATCAGCAGCCATGGCTGACTGGTCGTGACCGGTCAGCCCTCTTCAAATTGTTCTTCTTTCTTTCTTTTTCTTCTCTTCTTTCTTCTTTCTTTGGTTCTCTTTCTTCTTCTTTCTTTGGTCATCTTAGGACTTCATGCAATAGCTTCAAATGCATTCTTTAGTCTCGTATTTGAATGAAGTCCGCTCTTATCCCTATAATCACAAAAACATGTGTTAGGTGGCCTTTAAACCATGAAAATCATGCAAACCTTGTTGTGTAATGGCCAATGCAATGTATAAATTGGAGGTTCAACACACCCCCCAACCAGCTTTTTGCTAGTCCCGAGAAAAACATGCGTGAATAAGTTCAAACCTCCAAATCCAACTCTCTTCCAGAAACCATGTTTCTATCCATTCCAAGACGTATAAGTGTAAAATTTGGAAAAATTAGGTGATAGAAGCTGAACCCTTGGACTCTCAAAACATAAAAGGTGTCTACATGAAATTCCCGCTGATTGATTGATAAATAGAAGAACTCGAACAAATTCAACCTAGTGTGCATAGTGAAAGTTCATCCCATGAGTTCCTGGGATCATCTTCTTCATAGATTAAGTAAACCAAGGATTTTAAAGTGCACAGAGCAACAGCAAGCCTTTGACAGGAATTTTCCATACCGTCCTTCCAACGGCTTTCACACTACGTCCCATTTCCGGCTTTGGTTACGGTTCGACCATCCCCCGGTTGGTAATAGGTAGCCCTTTTCAGAATTTTCCACCATTTTTCTTTCCTTCCCGATTTCATCCTTTCTTTCCCTTTTCTTTTAAATTAGATAGGATTTTTAGAAATCCATATCTTCTGTTATTATCCCATGGACAAGGATGGACAAAATACCTCGGCTTGGCTGCTCAACACCTTTAAATCAAAGTCTAGCTAATCCACAAATCACATAACCCTGTCACTCATGAAAATCGTGTAATGTGAACTTGGTGCAAAGGTGTTCAAATTTTTCTATCAATCACAACAATAGGGGAACTATCATATAAAACCATTATGTTGGAAGAAATTCAAGACTACAACATCGCACACTTCGTGTCTCCTCCTCTTATACTCGTAGCATCTCAAATGTATAAAAACAAGATTTTCTAAAAGAGTTTTGAAATTTTAGAAAATTCAAAAAAAATTTGTGCACATATGAAGCTCGAAATGTTGCAATATGCTAGATGAGGGATCTCATCTCACCCCCCAACCAAATCTTGCATTGTCATCAATGTAAAAAGATAGTCAATTAGCATGAACATGAGAGCAATGGCAAATAATGAGAGAGTGAGAACAATAGTACCTGATAGAGCGATCATGGAATTCTCCAACCCAACAACTAAAACCTATTAAAACAGTAAAACAAAACTAAACCTACCTATGCTATACCTTCATCAGACTAGGAGATCAATCATCCTGATAGACAGGATCATTCAGGGAGATGGACATGTCCTCTGAATCAAATTTCTCAACAAATGGTTTAAGGCGTTGTCCATTAACTTTGAAACAGTCACCATTCGCTGCATTCTCAATCTCAACAGCCCCATGAGGAAAAACTTCTTTGACAATATATGGGCCGGTCCATCGAGATCGTAATTTTCTCGGAAAAAGATGAAGTCGGGCATTATACAAGAGCACTTTCTGTCCTTCATGGAAAGATTTCCTGAAGATGTGCTTGTCATGAAAGGCCTTCATCTTGCTCTTGTAAATTCTCGAATTCTCATATGCATCGTTTCGGATCTCATCAAGCTCATTTAATTGAAGTTTACGAAGCGAGCTAGCCTTGTCAATGTCAAAATTTAAAGCCCGAATTGCCCAATAGGCTTTGTGTTCTATCTCCACAGGCAAGTGGCAAGCTTTCCCATAGACAAGTCTATAAGGGGACATTCCAATAGGTGTCTTGTAGGCAGTACGGTGAGCCCAAAGTGCATCATCTAATCTTAGGGACCAATCCTTGCGATCTGGTCTCACCGTCTTTTCCAAAATCTGTTTGATTTCCCTATTGGAGATTTCAGCTTGCCCACTTGTTTGTGGGTGGTATGGGGTACTCACTTTGTGCCTAATACCATATTTCTTCATCAAAGTTTCAAAAGGTCTATTGCAAAAGTGAGAACTACCATCACTAATAATGGCTCGAGGCGTCCCAAATCTAGAGAGTATGTTTTCCTTGAGGAACTTGAGGACCGTACGATGATCATTGGTTCTACATGGGATAACCTCTATCCATTTAGACACATAGTCTACGGCAAGCAGAATATAGACATGTCCAAAAGATGAGGGGAATGATCCAATGAAATCGATGCCCCAACAGTCAAAGACTTCAAGATGTTGAATTGGGGTGAGAGGCATCATATTTCGATGGGATAATCCACCTAGCTTCTGGCAGCGCTCGCATGCTTTGCAAAACTCGTGGGTGTCCTTAAATAACGTGGGCCAATAAAAACCACACTGCAGAATTTTTGCAGCTGTTTTCTTGGCTGAAAAATGACCCCCACATGCTTGATCATGACAAAAGGAGATGACTGAATTATGTTCATCATCGGGGACGCATCTCCTTATAATTTGGTCTGGGTAATATTTAAACAATAGAGGTTCATCCCAGAAAAATCTGCGCACTTCCCTTAGAAATTTACGTTTGTCTTGCGCAGTCCAATGAGTCGGCATCGCACCTGTGGAAAGATAATTAGCTATATCAGCGTACCATGGTGGATGCATAGCAACAAAGAGTTGCTCATCAGGGAATGAGTCCTCAATAGGTGACTCGTCAATGGAATTTGGTAGGACTAGGCTGGATAGATGATCCGCCACCACATTTTCTACCCCCTTCTTATCTTTGATCTCCAAGTCGAATTCTTGAAGGAGTAAGATCCATCTAAGCAAGCGGGGCTTAGCATCCTTCTTAGAAAGAAGGTGTTTCAGTGCCGCATGATCCGTGTACACAATAACTTTGGATCCTATTAAGTATGGCCTGAATTTGTCCAAGGCAAAAATGACAGCTAGGAGCTCTTTCTCCGTAGTCGAATAATTAACTTGGGCAGGATTCAAGGTCCTACTTGTGTAGTAAATGACATGGGGCTTTTTATCTTTCTTTTGTCCTAACACCGCCCCAATAGCAAAATCGCTCGCATCGCACATCAACTCAAAAGGCATGGACCAATCTGGTGGTTGCATGATAGGAGCGGATGTCAACATGTCTTTTAGCTTTAAAAAAGCTAATTGACATTCGGCACTCCACTCAAATTGGTTCTCCTTTTGTAGAAGGTTGCATAAAGGCCTTGAGATGTGACTAAAGTCCTTTATAAACCTTCGATAGAAACCGGCGTGTCCAAGGAAGGACCGCACATCGCGTATGCTTTTGGGTGGTGGTAGATTGGAAATTATGTCAATTTTCGCCCGGTCTACCTCTATTCCATTGGACGAGATGATATGTCCAAGGACTATTCCTCTTTGTATCATGAAATGGCACTTTTCCTAGTTTAATACAAGTTGCTTTTCCTCACACCTCATCAAGACCAACTTCAAGTGCTCGAGACACTCATCAAATGTATAACCAAAAACAGAAAAGTCATCCATGAACACCTCAAGAAACTCACCCACCATGTCCGAGAAAATACTCAACATGCATCGTTGGAATGTGGTGGGTGCATTGCATAACCCGAATGGCATCCTTCGGTAAGCGAAGGTACCAAACGGGCATGTAAATGTGGTTTTCTCTTGGTCTTCCGGAGCTATCTCAATTTGGTTGTATCCGGAATAGCCATCTAGGAAGCAATAATAGGGATGGCCTGCCAACCTCTCCAAAATTTGATCCATAAATGGGAGAGGGAAGTGATCTTTTCTAGTGACCGTGTTGAGCTTCCTATAATCAATGCACATACGCCAACCGGTGGTCACCCTAGTCGGTATAAGCTCGTTGTTGGCGTTTTCAATGATGGTAATACCGGATTTCTTGGGGACAACTTGGGTAGGACTCACCCATTGGCTATCTGAGATGGGGTAGATGATACCCATATCCAATAGCTTTAACACCTCGGCTTTGACAACCTCCATCATGTTTGGGTTTAGCCGTCTTTGAGGTTGTCTAGTCGTTTTTACATTTTCTTCAAGGTGTATTTGGTGAGTGCAAACCGAAGGATCTATCCCTTTGAGATCCGCTATTGTCCAACCTATGGCTTCCCTATGTTCTTTGAGTAACTCAATCAACTTAAGCTCTTGGTCTTTCTCTAGGTGGGAGGCAATGACAACTGGGAACGTTTCCTCTTGACCCAAATATACGTAAGTAAGCTCGGATGGTAATGGTTTAAGGTCAAGCTTCGGTGGTTTGATGTTAGACGGTAGAGGCCTTGATGTGGTTGGTGGCAATTTTTCAATATGGGGCCTCCACCGGCTAGTATCAACTACCGGTCTTTCTATATTTAATGCCTGCACAATCTCACTAATGATGGGATCTTCAGAATCCATAAAATGTGCTAAGCATGTCTCCAAGCTTTCTAGTGGTTCAAGTTGGAGGAGTTCTTCTTCTTCAAAAGTTTCAAGCATGTTTATCTCGAAGAACTCATCATCATCAACATCCCTATGTCTTTTGCCCAAGTGAAACACATTCACCTCTAGTGTCATGTTTCCAAAAGATAGTTGCATCACCCCATTCCGGCAATTGATGATTGCGTTTGATGTGGCAAGGAATGGGCGGCCTAGGATTACTGGTATTTGGGTGGTAGCATCCAAAACCGGTTGTGTGTCCAAGACTATAAAATCTACTGGGTAGTAGAATTTGTCAACTTGGACTAGAACATCCTCAACTATCCCCCTCGGTACACGAATAGATCTATCAGCGAGTTGCAACGTGGTTTTGGTGGGTTTTAATTCACCAAGACCCAATTGTTCATATACCGAGTATGGGATCAAGTTCACACTTGCCCCCAAGTCTAACAAAGCACGTTCAATCCGGTAGTCTCCAATGATACATGAGACGGTGGGACTACCAGGATCTTTGAATTTTGGGGGGGTCTTTTGAGTGAGGATAGCACTCACTTGCTCAGTTAAGAAGGCCTTTTGCTGCACATTATATTTGTGTTTTGTTGTGCATAGGTCTTTTAGAAACTTGGCATAAGAGGGGATTTGTTTAATGGCGTCAAGCAAAGGGATATTGGTCTTGACTTGTCTGAAAATCTCTAGAATATCTTGAGAGTTTGGGAGAGATTTTGGGGCAACCAATCTCGAAGGGAATGGGGCTACGGGCTTGTAAATGCGTTCCGGTTGTTGTGGAGCTAAGTTAGATCCATTTTCATCCTCAGAATTTACCGGATCATTAGGCTCATCGGCCTTCACCAGAATAGTCTTGTCAATTTGTTTACCACTTCTAAGGGTGGTAATGGATTTAGCTTGCTCCATGTTTTGGTTGGAAGGATTAGGGATGCTCACTTCATGTACTTGCTTTGGATTGGGCTGAGGTTGGGCCGGAAAGGTCCCTTCCCTAACATTCAAACGTCCCTTAATCTCATCAACCGAGACTTTAAGCTCTTGGAATATTTGCTGATTTGTTTGATTAATTTGCGTTTGCCCTTGTATAAATGCTTTCAAGGTATCCTCCATTGAGAATTGAGGTGGGGCCATATTTTGCATGGGTGGCCCTCTTTGGGAGTTGGTAGGATTGCCCGTAGGAGCATTCTTCCAACTGAAATTTGGGTGGTTCTTCCAACTCTCATTGTACGTATTACCTACCGGTCCATTGAAGGGCCGTTGATAACCATATGTGGCATTGGCTGTCTCTTGTAGCACTTCCTTAAATGCAGGAATTGTGGGACAATCTTGCGTAGCGTGTAAGTCGGTGAGGCAAATCCCACATGTAGTTTCAACGGCTTCCTTGGACTTGGGATCTCCACTTTTGCTAAGTTCTATGGCTTCAACCTTCCTTGTGAGGTTGGCTATCATTGCATTCACGTCGTCTTCCTCTTTAAGGACATAGATCCCTCCTTTTTCTTGAGTGGGCTTGGGGTTCTTGGGTTTATCCGAGGTATCCCAAGATTGGGCGTTTTCAGCCAACATGTCCAAGTAACTCCAAGCATCATCTGGATTTTTACTCATAAACTCGCCATTGCACATCATTTCCACAAATTGGCGCATATTGGAACTTAATCCATCGTTGAAAAAATTTATAACTCGCCAACTCTCATAGCCATGATGTGGGCAAGCAAGTAGGAGTTCCTTAAATCTTTCCCAACACTGAAAGAATGATTCACCCTCTTTAGCTGAGAAATTCATTATGGCCCTTCGAAGAGTGTTTGTTTTATGAGCCGGGAAGAACTTTTTCAGGAATTCTCGGTTCATCTCAACCCATGACCCAATCGAATGTGGTCTAAGAGAGTGAAGCCAATCTATGGCTCTTTCTTTCAAAGTGAAGGGAAAAAGTTTAAGTCTGATTGTATCCTCAGAAACATTGGGATAATGCAAGGTGGCCAACACTTCTTCGAATTCTTGCAAGTGTAAGTATGGGCGGTCAGAGTCTAGCCCATGGAATTTAGGTAAAAGTTGAATTACACCCGGTTTTATGTCAAGGGTCCCACCGTTTGCTGGTAGAACTATGCAAGAAGGTGTAATTGCACGGGCAGGTTGTAGGTAATCCCGTAGTGATCTCATTGGAGGAACATTATGTACCTCATTCTCCCCTACTCCTTCCTGATTTGTGTTTGTCGTTGTAGTATAGTGGTAAGTATTCCCACCTGTCACGCGGGTGACCCGGGTTCGATCCCCGGCAACGGCGCCAAAAACTTGTTCGCTTGCCTCAAGTGTAAGGCTGCGATGTAGTAATAAAACTCGGTAAGACCGAGGTCGATCCACAGGGAAATAGTAACAACCCCCAAATCACTCCAGCAACTCAGTCTTTTTTTAAAAGAAATCAGGTTTAATTAAGTGATTACTTAATGCAGGAATTTAATGAAAAATCAGAGATATAAAGTACTAAGGCTTTCAAGGATCCACTTGTAGCAATCCTATGTCAATTCAGTCAATCCAAGTAGATAACACAACTAGATTTGAAGTCCTATCTCTCATCTAGTTGGAGAATAAAGCATTCACACACATTCCATCACATTCAAGTTGAACTTCCAAGTTCTAGTCCAATAAAATCAATACTAAACTCAAACCATAGCCTGCGGAGTAACAGCCATGCCTTTGGACTATGGCTTGCTCAAGGATTACTATAATCCGAATTTAGATAAACAAACATGATAATCTCAGAGAATTAAAAGGAATTCATGTCCGGATCACATAAACTCAGATAAGACATCTCAAACTACCACTTTTTGGAACTAAATCATGTAAAAATCCAAACTTGAATGTAAATTACTTGAATTAAATTGAAACCAACATAGAATTAGCTACAAGCTTCACCTCTCAGCCTTAGCTGAGAGGTTCTAGCCGAGCATATTCATGCTACAACTAAAAACTCTGAAATAAAGCATAAAAATAGAAAAACCCGAATAGAAGAGTTGCAGCCGCTCCATAATCGCCTTCACTCTCCAAACTCACGTTCCTTAGCCTCTCTGATACCCTAGGAAGAACCCCTAGGTGTCCTTTTATAGCAAACAATCTCCCTTGCGTCGAATTCTGCGAAAGGCTACGCATTGCGCAGTGTTTTTCGGAGTCCTGATTTAGAAAGGACTGATCTTACGCAGAGCCGACCGGTCACGACCGGTCGAACTGATGTTTTACACCTTCTAGAGAGCACCGCCGACCGGTCATGACCGGTCGGAGTGGACTGTCCATTCATCAGCAAGTGTGGCCGACCGGTCATGACCGGTCAGGACCAACTTGAATATGTTCCAGCATATACAGCCGACCGGTCGTGACCGGTCAGCCTTCTCTATTCATCTCCCAGTGTGCATGGCCGACCGGTCAAGACCGGTCGGCCTATTCTCCTCTTTGATCAGCAGCCATGGCTGACCGGTCGTGACCGGTCAGCCCTCTTCAAATTGTTCTTCTTTCTTTCTTTTTCTTCTCTTCTTTCTTCTTTCTTTGGTTCTCTTTCTTCTTCTTTCTTCGGTCATCTTAGGACTTCATGCAATAGCTTCAAATGCATTCTTTAGTCTCGTACTTGAATGAAGTCCGCTCTCATCCCTATAATCACAAAAACATGTGTTAGGTGGCCTTTAAACCATGAAAATCATGCAAACCTTGTTGTGTAATGGCCAATGCAATGTATAAATTGGAGGTTCAACAGGATGCTCCAACGTCGAGACGGAGTGGATAACATGAGCGCCCGAGTGCCAAATGCCAGTAGGCTGCGTCTCCCACTGTGTCGAGGTCGATTGGAAAGGGGTGTGACCTTATCCGCCAGGGTATAGTGGGCTATAAGCTAGGTCCAGTCTGACCAGCTCGTGAAATGGGTCCGCTATCGGCGAGCTGGGTGGGCATTGGCATACCATTGACGAGGCGGATAGTGAGGTCTTGTCTACTCGCTTGGTGATGCGCACGATGTGTGGCGGCCAGTGTCAGAGTGTACTAGACCTTGGTGATGTCCCAGATGAGAACCATTTGATATGTGGATTTGTTGAGGATTGACATGTTTGCATTGCATCTCTAGCATGTAACACTCGGCCATGTAGGCCCTTGCATCGCGTAGCCTTGGGATGGCTGATAGCATTCATAAGCTTGATAACTTAGCCCTCTATCACTCTCGCTTACTTTGATATCTGTATACTTGTCATATGCATCACACAAGCACACACGCACTCTACTGAGCTTCGTAGCAAGCTTTTACCGTTTGTTTACGCTGCAGGTACTAGGGCACATCAGCAACGTTGAGCTCGGTTCATGTACCTGATATTTTGAACTTTTGCTACATTTTGTATTTTCCTTTTTCAGCATTGTACTTAACAAATTATATAGTGGATATCTGATGATATTTTATGGTTTTGGTTATGCTTCTTTACAAAAAACAATTTTCCTAAAAATCCTCCCGGTGGGATCCCAGGATCGGAACCTGGCATATGAGAGCTAGGAGCCGAGAATGGGGTACTATGGAGGCTGTTGGCACTAAGGTCGACAATCGAAAATTTAGTGAGCCCGGTCCCCGGGTTTGGGGCATGATAGATAATCCCTTCAAACCATGAAAATCGTGTGATGTGAGCTAGGTGTAAGAGTGTTCAAATTTTCTATCAATCACATAAATAGGGGAATTCACATATAAAACCATTATATTAAGAGAAGTTCAAGACTTGCAACATCACTCACTTCGTATTTCTTTTTCTTATACTCGTATCATCTCGAATACATAGAAATAAGGTTTTCTAAAAGAGTTTTGAATTTTTAGAAAACTAAAAAAAATTAATTCACATATGATGCTCGAAATGTTGCAAACTGCTAGATGAGGAATCTCATCTCACCCCCCAACCAAATCTTGCATTGTCCTCAATGTAAAAAGATATGCAATGAGTGTGAACATGAGAGCAATGGTAAAAATAAAAGAGAGTGAGAACAATAGTACATGAGAGAGTCGATCATGCAAGTCTACAACTCTAACAACTAAATCTACTAAAACAGTAAAACTAAAATATAAAAAACAACTAAACCTAATCTACGCTATACCTCCTTCAGACTAGGAGATCAATCATCCTGATACATAGGATCATTCAGAGTGATGGACATGTCCTCTGAATCAAATTTCTCAACAAATGGTTTAAGGCGGTGTCCATTAACTTTAAAATAGTTATCATTTCGGCATTCTCTATCTCGACAGCCCCATGAGGAAAAATTCTTTAACAATGTATGGTCCGGTCCATCGAGATCGCAATTTTTCTGAAAAAAGATGAAGTCGGGAATTATACAAGGGCACTTTCTTACCTTCATGGAAAGATTTTTTGAAGATGTGCTTGTCATGAAAGGCCTTCATCCTACTCTTGTAAATTCTCGAGTTCTCGTAGGCATCGTTCCGGATCTCGTCAAGCTCATTCATTTGAAGTTTGCAAAGCAAGCTAGCCTTGTCAACATTAAAGTTCAATGCCCGAATAGCCCAATAGGCTTTGTGTTCAATCTCCACAGGCAAGTGGCAAGCTTTCCCATAGACAAGTCTATGAGGGGACATTCCAATGGGGGTCTATGACTTCCATTGCATCACTTCCAGTTGTGATTGTTGAACCATCAAGCGAAGCTTCGGAGATGATCATTGATGCTAAGACATGCGTTTTTGGGCCTTCAAAGCCTGCTATTAATCTTCTTGTGATCTCTGGTATGACTTCTTCATGACTCATATTGCATTGTACTTTGTGCTCTCTGATTTCACGTTTGTTGATGTATCATTTCTTATCATGCACTTATTTCTTGTAGCTGCTGTCGATTCTACCATTGTTGTTGCAGCTACAGTGTTGGACATTCCCATTTTCGATCAGTTGGATTGTTTCGGACAGAGCGTGCTGAAGGGCCTACTGTCCAGCATTATGAAGGCGTTAGACGATCCGCGCGAATGACACATGTTAGGTGTTAGAATGAAAGTGTTAGAAGCTTGCATTGGGGTGGTAGGGCCTAATGCACTCATGATTTTCAATTGCATATCTTTATGGGAGAGCTCCATCACAAGAGTAGTAGCTGCTGAGCCCGCCGAGCCCGATCCTATTGTCGAGGAGAAGCGGAAGATTGCGGAGTCTTTATGACCCGTAGTGGAACATCATGTGTGTTCAATGGAGGATGCACGAGAAACTCTGCAAAACAATAAGACACAACATAAGGGGTGCTTGGATTGTTTGGCTGAAATTGACATTGAGATCGAGCGTCTGCAAGTGGAGAGGATAGCCGTAAGCTTTGAGGCCACCCGTCTTGAGTCGATAGTCGCTCAGGACCAAATAGCTATTACGAGGCTAGAAAGCGAGGGTGAAGCGGCGCACAAGCAATTGGAAGATTTGACCACCGAGCTCCAACACATTCCCGATCCTGCGGTGGTGTTGTCTGCAGCGAAGTTAGCGATGGGAAATGACAGGGTGGTTGTGATCAGGCTGATATCGGGATGTTTGGAGAAGCTTTGATCTTTTACTCCTGACGCTCTTTTTGTAGCCCTCGATGTATAGAAACAACATAGGATCTTACCTTAACTGAACTTTTTTAGAATTATTGTAATCAGTGTAAGGAATACTTACCTTTTGACCATTCATGTATACGGTGTTGAGAAATGTCAACCATACTTTTGTTAATGAAATGACAGTGGCAATTATCTTTCTATCATGTGATATTTGTGTGATAAATGTTGGAGTGGTTTGCAATATAATCAATAATCATAATTCTAATGAATGATGAATGCAAAACAAAATGCAGAGGGTAGTACTTCCCTTTGTTTTTTATTTTAGAAATATCCTAGGTTTCCAGATCTGGGATACACTTGCATCATAAGCGGGTGTTTTATGGCCTGCCCCCAGTCATTTCTCCTTACAGGCTTGAGTTCCTAGTTATGTATTGGGGCTTGCCCCTAGTTGTCTTCTTCTATAAACTTGAGTGTCTCATCATATATTGGGGCTTGCCCCCAGTCATTTTCTTCTATAGACATGAGTTTCTCATTATAAATTGGGGCTTGCCCCCAATGTATTTAGCTCGTTGTTTTGTGAGACTGTCTCCTTCTGATGAAAGATGTCTTGTGCTTTAGAAATCCATACAGAATACCCGTCTAATCATAATCTTTAATCGCATATTCCTATTGCAGAATTATTCATAAGAGAAAGTCGCTGATATTCTCAAGGTGAAGTGATACATAAGAGAATGCCCTGATCATCTTCATATAAGGCTGTATGTATATATATGTATATATATAGGAGATTCCTGGTTCTGACTTGTCCTCATATAGAATAGAAGAATATCATAATAATGATGAGCATATTCACTATAAAATATGAAAGCTGAATGTATGGCGAGATGTTCTGATCATCTTCATATAGAACCAAGTGTGTATTTATAAAAGATTGATAATAATAGAATTTCCCAGCCATCTTCATGTAGAACCCTATGTATAAGAGACTATCATCTCTGAATTGCTTTCTTAGGTTTTCTACGAAATGCTTTCTTCTGGTTTGACTGGCTTGACAGGAACATAATGAATCGGCTGATGATTTGTAGAGTCAATTTTTTATGTTCGTTGACTATGGTAGCTGTCATTCAGAGAAGCTATGCAGATATTTTGTGTTCACATGTGTAATAGTATGATGTGAGTATGTGAATAAGTAGAAAATGTAGTGCACAAATAAAATGGATGCATGAATGAGCACAAGTATATCTCATCTACTTTATAGCTTGTCATATCTACTTATGGGTATTCATAGTTGCTTAAGTTCGAGAAATAGAGACCTCGAGCAGATGCTTTCCTGGATCGTATTTACCGGTGCTGTGCCAGTTGGCACTTTCCTGGGTCTTCGATCTTCAAGTTGATGATGCCCTAATATATCATCCTTTGAACTTTTCCTTTTAGGATAAGGCAGTCTTTGGTCCCGTGTCCCATGAACCGGTGGTATTCACAATAGTTAGGATCGCCCACTCGTCCTTCTTCTTTAGGTCGAGCAAGTTTCGGCAACAGCAGTTCTCCTTCTTCAACCAACTAGTTCATAATTAGGATAAGATCCTCGATGTCGAACATGTATGGCCTACTCATCTTGCCTTGATTAACGATTGTCACGTGTCGTGTTCTTTGAAACCCCTTGTCCTTGCTTCTTGTCTCTGCTGCCTTGATTTTTATTTTATATTTTAGATTCGGTTGCTTCTGGTTCCTAGGATTCTTTCTTGTATTAACTCCAATTCTCTCTTTTGTCTCATACCTTGGTCTTTTGCTTTGGAATCGTGCCTATGAAAAGGACTGCTCTGTTGTACAGGCCTCTGCAGCTAGATTGCGAAAGGTAAAAGAGCTATTGTTTGGTAGCTCGCATGAAATCATGGGGTCCATATCTAGCATATGTGTATTTTCTTGTTCGAGATGGATCCGTTATTTCACTGCAACTGGCCTTTACACTGCCCCCAGTGATTCTTCCTCCAATTGTCGAATAGGTGGGGTGATACTGCAAGTTGCACTCCATGAGATAAAGATGGTTAAAGTGTCTTGAATTTCCCTCATCAGCCTGGATAACTCTTTATGAGCTTAGACCAATTCCCCGATCTGCTCCCGAACTGTTAATAGTTCGGTGTCTTGTTCGGTCGATTCTCTTTCTTCAATTACTTGTACCATCGCGACATGGACTGGCCATTCTTTGTGCATCAGTGCTATTATGGGCATTACCAACACTACAACTAACATATCCGAGCTGGTCTTTTCTGTTTTCATGTTGATGATGCCTTCATTGATTAACCGTTAAATCATCCCTTTCAAGATAAAGCAATCTTCAGTTTTGTGGCTAGTTATGCGATGATATCTGTAGTAGTTAGGATGGTCGATCATTCTCACATCCTACGGATGCTTGGACTCTGGTAACTTTATCACTCTTTCTTCTACCAGCTGTTCCATAATCGGAACCAAATCTTCTAAGTCGAAAGTATAGGGTTCATTTACTCGATTGCAGCTCTTTTATTGTCGTATGCCACAGCCTTTGAAAACCGTTGCCCTTGTCTTATGTCGTGGTTACTGGCCTGGCCTCGACTTTGCGCTCGATGTTCGGGCATTTCTTGTCATTTGAGCCTTTTCCTTTGTCGACGTAGTTGATGCTATCATCCTTTCGGCATCTCTTCTGGGCTTCTCTGCCTTGAACTGCGCTCTGAACGCGGCTCTTCCACTAGGCGGGCCTTCGTTGCTAAATCTCGAAAAGTCGAGAAGTTGTGCCCGGATAAGCCAAACTAAATCATCGCTTCCATGGCCTGCATGCACATCTTAACCTACTTAGATTCGTTGGGCAGTTCTCGACATTTCACTGCTATAGTCCCCCATCTGTCGATGAACTTCTCAACTGATTCCCCCTGCCTCTCTAACGGACCAAGGCTAAGTCTGTCAGCAAGACTTCTCACTCAGTAGAGAAGAATTTAGAGATGAACAAGTCTTGTATCTAGTCTCAGGACTTGACTGACCCTGCGGACAATGATATGTACCACTGGAACGCTTTGCTTGTGAGCGTCGAGCCAAATAATTTGAGACAATACTGGGGGATTGTCGATAAGTTGCCCATCATTGTCATGAACTGAGCCATGTGTTCCTCCAGCGATCCTCTACCATCAAATCGGGGGAAATCTGGACGTTTGAAGTTGTTAGAAAATGGAACATCATCAACCTCGGGCAAATACGTCACCCGATACACATATTTTCCTCTCTTCTTCTTTTTTCACTCCTAACGCATCAGGTTCGTGACTGTCTGAGACAGCTCTTCCCTCGTGGCTTGAGATGGTAGTGGCGGTGCACGCTCGAATGCGACATTTCTTGGGCAAACCTGTGGTTCAACGGCGGCTGGCTCTCTCGCTGCCCCTTGGGATTCCTCCACAACAGTCGAGTAAGGACAGTCGGACTCCTATTTGCCCCCTGGGCGATTAGAGCCAGTAGTGCTTCTTTCATCTCTCTGGTCGTGTCCTCTTGGACCTGGATTATCTCGTCTATCTGTTCTTGGATTAGAGGCAGCTCTGTGTATCGCTCACTCGCCTCTCCTTTGACAACCTGTACCATCATTACCTGCACTCGCTACAGCGTTGTCTTGGTCATGGTGGCTTCAGCAGGGATCGTCTTCATCGATGCCTTGGTCGGCTCCCGGACAACGGATCTGCTTATTATTCTGGTGTCTTCGGCATGGTTGGGAAGTCAGTAGCGGTGAAGGAGAACTTTGGCTTGGGCGACACAATGATCTTGCTGTCACTACGAGCTTTGTTCATGCAAACTGGTTTCCACCGTTTCCTCGTGCCGATTTGTGACTTGGCTACCTTCACTCCAGCTAAAGCGGTCTTCCTATCCTCTGTCTTCTTTAGTGACCTACACTTCTGAACCACTTGCTAGCCGGCTTCAGGGATCGCTACTCCTATCGCCGCAAGGTGAGGGAAATAGAATCCCCTGGATGCCAAGAAGATCATTGTAGTTGCCATTGTGATGTTAATGATTGATTCTTTCTGTTTCTCTGTATTTTTGTCTTTCTGTCTTTCTCTTTCTCTCTCTCCCAAGAAGATCATTGTAGTTGTCATTGTGATTTTGATGATTAATTCTTTCTGTTTCTCTATATTTCTGTCTTTCTGTCTCTCTCTTTCTCTCTCTCTCTCTGCACAGTCATACACGCATTAGAGTATTCCGCAGTTTTGAAAAGGAGAGGAGGTGCGACCTTACCAATTGTGATACATCTCAATGATAGACAGAATGTATGGACATGAATTATATTATCATTTTAAAATTCTTTTGCCTTAAAGATGAAGGGAAGAACGCTCCCGTTGAGAGTCGCCAGTTTGGCACCCGTGAAGGCACTGAACATTTCTCCTTGCAGTAACCTTTCTCATGTACACATCAGTGTCTGCAAATGATTTATCATAGAATGTCTATTTACTCATAAATAACCAGGGATTTTGGTATTGTTCAATCCTCGGCAGAGTCGCCCATTTATTAAAACTAGAAAAAATGCTCGAAATGGCAGTTTTTTCCTATGTTTCGTTATTCTGAGGAGTTCTGAGTATAGAAACATTCATAGACAATCATAAGCAATCACAAAGTGTACACAAGAGAGATATCACAAGGGGAATTTTATTCCAGAGATTCTGAGATCTTTTACATTCTAGGCAGTGATACTGGTCACGAGCCTTTAATTATATCAATGGTTAATCACCCTTGATTAGAAGGCAAAAGACTAATCCGTCGGGGATTATGGTCTTGAGTTCATGGTTGTATAGACCTATTTGTTTTCTTATTATGGGCTGATCCATGTTTCTAGACAAATCAGATGTTTATGTCCCATTTTCTTTCCGATTGTTCAGGTTGAGGGACTGTCAGGATTTTATTGAGTGGTGCAACTCTGGGCCGTTGGCCTCTGGAATACACGAGCATCGAACGTTGGTCGGCACGACCCAAGGTCCGTGCCCATATTTTTATGACGAGTGACCTTAGGAAGGCACTCTGCAACTTCCTAAGCGAGGTTTTTAATCAAGTGGTGCAACTCTAGGCTGTTGGCCTCTGGAATACACGAGCATCGAAATGTTGGTCGACATGACCCAAGGCCCGTGCCTGTATTTTTATGATGGGTGACCTTAGGAAAGCACTCCGTAACTACCTCATCAGCTCAACCGACTGACCCATTGTCGGTGGGTAGGGCATCGACTATCTTTTTGTAATAACAGTCCATAGCATGACGTTTCAAGCTTTGTTAGAACTCTTTTGTTTGTAGTTTCTTGTAGTAACCATAATCCCTTAAGTTTAGCCTCGAACTTTTATCCGGGATGAATGAAACTTTGTACAGTAAAGTAAATATGTTCATTCTTTGAGTCTAGCGACTCATCTTTGAGAACATTCTTTCTTCTGAGTGTTTTCTGATGATCTATTTGAGATTGAATAAGCTATGTTGAGCCAGGATCCTTTGAGGATTCAAATTCAATGGATTAGATCAGCTGTTTCCGATGCCTGTAAGTGGCTAAGTATCGGGTCCAATAGCTGCCCGTATATGCCAATTTCTGATTAATGAGAGGGATCGGTGCCCCGTAAATGTTTAACCCAGCTATTTTATAGCCTGAGTGCATTAGCTTTGCCTTAGCGTCTTCGAGATCGCGGTTGATTTCATTTGGCATTAGTCGATTTTCGAGCCAATAAGGCACTTCCCAAGGCTGAAAATGACTAAGTAATGGACCTTTTGCGGTCTAATCTTGGCATTCAGGTGAAATCAGCGATGATCGTCTTTGAACAGGGATGGATCATGTCCACAAGGATCATAATGATGCTGGATCCACTCTGGCGTCGGTGCGATTGCATTTCGTTTTGCTTGAGTAGGTCGATTTCCGAGCCGATAGGGCACTTCCCAGGGCTGAAAATGACCAAGTACTGGGCCTGTTAACCTCTTAATCAGGGTATTCGAGGGACCTGAGATCGGATAATCTTGTTGTGGTGCATGATTATGGTGTATCATGTTATGGAGAAGAGAAGTCTCTCTCTCAGGGATTCCGCCCAAGTCTCCTTGATTTCGGTCTTTTCTGGCTCTTTCGGAGAGATTTCTGGATTTACAGATTTGACTAAGTGTTGGACTTTTTTTTATTAAATCAGTGATCTGGGCCATTTATCATTAACCGTTGGAAAATCCGACCTGGGGATGTAAAAATATCACTGATGTGTGTCTAGGAGGGTCAGCGCGATCGAAAAACGATTTAAATCTAAGGCGAGCCACACAATGGAAGGTCCCACCTCCAAACTAATGTCCAAGCACATGGAACATATAGGTGGGCGCATGTCATAGGTGGTGGGCGCATGTGCCCAAGTTTGGAAAGAGAGAGAGCAAATGGAGGTCTTCCAGGCGCATGTGAGTGAAAATGCGGTGTAAGTTTGATTACCGCTTTTATAGAAGCAAGAAACAAGATACCTTGTCCTAGAGGGGGGTGAATAGGACACTTTTTAAATTTCCAATTACACACTTATAATCATGCAAAGTATTCTTAGGAAACTTACTTCAAACACAAGACATGCAGAATATAAGTCAATAAAAGCATATGGGAAAGAAGTAAATCAGTTCATCCATTCATCACACAACAAGAGATTTTTATAGTGGTTCGGTTATGTACCTACTCCACTCCCGGCTGATCCACTCACTCCTTGAGTGGCCGAATTTCACTATCACTATGGTTTTAAATGAGGTTAACCATAAACCTTAACAGCCTACAAAAGGACTTAAGACTCAACACATGGATTCATCCTTCCATAGGACTAATCCATGACCACTTTGTCCTACACAAGGGCTTGTCCTACTCAAGGACTTGTCCTACGCAAGGACTCTTACGAGTTTGGGTCTTCAAACTCTGAAACCCAAATCTCAACTTGAGGAGGTTTCTTGGACTCGAAAGACTAAATATACTTAGCTGATTGAGTCCCTTGATGATGCCTTTTTTGAAGAAGCTTCGGCTTGCACGGAAGATACCTTCTTCAGCTCCCTCGATCAGCAACCTTGCTCCGGATGACTCATTGTAGATTCCAAGGTGAGGGATTAGGGTTAGGTTGAGGCTAAATGGGGATATGGCTTTTATATGAGGAAGGCTTCTACCTAAACCACCATTAATGGCATTGATGACAAGAGTATATCTATGAGAGGTAGGTCAAAATGCCATTAAAGAGGGGTTGAGTTCATGATTCAATCCAAGCTTTGAATGCTTCATCAATGTTGGTCAGATCAACATGGATTGAAGTATGAACTCAACAAATCTTAGGGTATGAGAGAAGGGGATCTCAAGGAGAAGGCTCACACAAACCCTAGATGATGCTCAAGGTGTCTCTCACAAGATCCAACCGAGTTCCATATATAGAAATGATATTCAACGGTCAGAAAACGGTCAGCTCGATAGGATCCGATCGATCGGACATAAGTTTTAGCTAGATTTGAATTTTGCTGAAAAACAGGTCATCCGATTGATCGGACTTGGTTCCGATTGATTGGAAGACCATGTCCGATTGATCGAACAGATGGTCCGATTGATCGGAATTCCTTCCAGAGAGTTAATGTAATTTTTCTGAAATTTCCTCCGATGGATCGTATGTATGTCCGATGGATCGTAGCACCCTGTCCGATGGATCGGACAGACCTCCGAGTGATCGAAAAAGTGTCCAGAGAGATTTTCAATGTTTGCTGGACATTTCTACGATTGATCGGACATACCATCCGATTGATCGAAAGACCCTGTCCGATGGATCGGACAGTCCTCCGATTGATCGAAAAAGTGTCCAGAGAAGTTTTCAATGTTACTGGACAATTCTCCGATTGATCAGACATATTGTCCGATTGATCGGACACCTATCGGACTAATCTCCGATGGATCGGGTATGTATTGGAGAGAGCAGACATATTGTTTTTCAATTTTTAAGTAACTTCTGCTAATATAAACCCTTCCAAAGCTGATCTAAATGGAAGGAGGGCTATAGATGGTGCTAAGGATGTACCTAGGAAGGATTTGGACCATCTATAAAAGGTTTTGGGATCAAAGGTTTGGATGGAGAGGCTTGAAGTTGACTGACGAGCGATCTTCTTTGAGTAGCTTCTGTCTTCAGCCGCAAGGAGACTCGACGACACACTAACCATGGTAATTGACAAATCTTTGCATTAACAATCTCCCCCTTTGTCAATTACCAGACAAAACCAAACCTATGAAAGTCTTGGTCCATACCATAGACTTTTTCCTAGACACCAAAACCAAAATACATACATAGATCATGTCAAAGAAAATAAAAGCTTTATACATAAACATGACTCATTACATACAAAATGTACAGACTCAATGTATAGACTTGCTTGACGAGCGATCTTCTTTGAGTAGCTTCTGTCTTCAGCCGCACGGAGACTGTCTTCAGCCGCAAGGAGACTCGACGACACACTAACCATGGTAATTGACAAATCTTTGCATTAACAATCTCCCCCTTTGTCAATTACCAGACAAAACCAAACCTATGAAAGTCTTGGTCCATACCATAGACTTTTTCCTAGACACCAAAACCAAAATACATACATAGATCATGTCAAAGAAAATAAAAGCTTTATACATAGACATGACTCATTACATACAAAATGTACAGACTCAATGTACAGACTAGCTTCACTTGAACTCCCCCTTAGTCCCTGCACACAAAAGATCAACAAAAAAATATCCTGGACCTTTTGGTGGGATAAATTCTCCCTCTTTTTGTCAGTGATTGACAAATGTTAGTGAAATGAAAATGCAGCGCATATGTCATAGACTAAAGGAGGAAATAGACATTATGGTGCCGAGAGAGGAAGCTAACACACAGATGGTCATGCAAGGATATACAAGTATATGACAGTAAGCACAGTGGGCTTATAGCCCAAGCAACCAACCTCCCCTCCTGAAATGTATATCATGACCAACATACCATATATACAAAATCCAAAAGAGGGCAAGAAGCCCAATAAGGATAAAGCAATTTCGCACCAAGATAGACAAATAGAATGATCATTAGACTATTCAACATAAGATCATAGCAAAATATCATAACAAAAAAACATAATGATCATCAGAATATCCAGATCCAACACAAATCATAGCAAAATATCCAAAATATCCAAAAAGAATGACCATTAGACTATCCAAAACAAAATATGTCAAAGAAAAGATGTATCAATCAATGCAACTAACAATGTCGCTCCAAAAAGATATCTGCGACGACTAAACACTAGGGACCCTGACTAAAAAGATAGGTAGCTATGGAGCAGGGCCAGCAACATCATCTTGACGACATGAAAGAGTTGATGTGAGGCACTGAACAGCATCATGAATGGTCTGCATCAGGCCCTCAAGACGCGACAGCTGCTCACCATGCTGTGCAAGGGCACCCTCCACACGATCTAGTTGAGCAGTGATCTGCTCCGTGCTGGGAGGAGGAGGTGCCGAAGAGGCGTCGGACTGAAGTCGCCGCTTGACTGAGCGACGAGCTGGGGCCGGCGTCGGTGATGGAGCTGAAGACCTGCTATGAGTGCCAGATGACACCTGTGTGGGGGTATGAGAGAAATCCCGGTCTTCTACGTTATCCTCTTTTGGTAGGGACATCTTCTTGATATTGAGGTCCCTGAAGGTGCGGCGAGGAATAGGATGGACCACAATATTTGTGAACCCGCAATCGTGCCCCAATCTGGTAATGATCCAGCTGAACGGAATGGTGTTGCGGTTGTGTGGCAGTGCGTCCAGAATATGATGCAAAATGATGGATGGGAGACACAGGCGCGTCCCATGACCAACGTGATAGAGCAGATTGACCATATTTGCGGTGAGATCGGATTTGTTACTACTGCGTGGGTAGACATTTGTGCGGAAGATTTGGTGGAGCACTCGAAATCGATTGGACATTTCAGACGCCCGAAGTGCACTACCGTCTATCCACTCGGGATTGGGACCCCGACACAAATATCGAGTCCAATCAGCCCGAAGAGTAGAATCAAGAAGATTGTCATTCGGTTGAGGGGCTGTGGACATGGGAATCTCAAGCAGGTTGGCTATGGTTTGGGCGGTGATCTTGACTACCCGTCCTCCGACAATAACCTCACACGATGGCGGGTTTCCAACGGGGTTGATGATGTTTGATAAAAATACATACACTACCTCAGGATGTGCTACGCCTCCAAAACGTAGCACACCATCCCAGCCGATCTGCGCCAGAAGGGCTGGAATGCCAAAGGGCTCCACACATGACAAGGCGACCTCTCTCTCATATATAATGGTGTGAGATTGGAATCGAGAGATTGAAGCTGGACTCTCAGGTTGGGCAGGAGGAGCAGCAGGAGGTGGAGAGCCCTGAGAGGGTCGAGAAGTTTGGAGTTTCTTAGACCTGGCGGTGGTGGATGGCCCCGCAGCCATCTTGGACTTGCCTTTAGGATCTTTAGGCATGGTGTATCAAGGTTGGAGGAATGATTTGAACAATGCAGACACCAAGATGGACAGGAATAACTTCAAATCCCTATAAATGATAAGCTGATAGAAGAAAGGGATAGAAGGAACCGATCTGACAGCAAGAAACCGAACTGACAGCTTGAGAGACCTTACCTAGGAGACACGAGGAGCCATTGTTGCTGCGAATGAGGACCGAGGGAAAGCCTGCTGAGCTACAGTCCGATCGCACAGGGATGCCCTACCGGAAGAGGGTGAGAGAAAATAGAAACATAGGGCAGAAATGAACAGGGCTCGCGTATATAACTATTGGACTCCCGATATTTCCGATTGATCGGAGAAGTGTCCGATCAATCGGAAATGGCTCCAGTGGTATTTAAGCAGTTAAACCCTTCCACCCTCCTGCAAATGATTCCCCAGTCTATTTTGTAAGAGTGTAAGCTTGAGAATATCAATGATCACTCAATTATATGAGGCCAATTCCTTAGATATACCTATATGCACATGATTTTCCAATTTGCTAGAGTGAGCATACCCCGATAGACTTCCGAAGGTGTTCAAACCTTCGGGAATCTAACGGCTTCGTAAGGATGTCGGCCAATTGCCACTCGGTTTGGATGTATTCAAGATTGATCAGTTTTTCTTCAACTAGTTCTCTTATAAAATGGTGCCGGATGTCGATATGCTTGGTTCGAGAATGTTGAACAGGATTTTTTGAAATATTAATGGCGCTTGTGTTATCACAAAAAAGCGTCATTTCGTCCTGATTAAGACCATAATCCTTCAACATCTGTTTCATCCAAAGTAGTTGAGCACAGCAACTACCGGCAGCAATATATTCAGCTTCAGCAGTGGACAATGAGATGGAGTTTTACTTTTTGCTATGCCAAGCAACTAAGCAGTTTCCGACATAAAAATAGCCACCGCTTGTGGATTTTCTATCATCCATATTTTTGGCCTAATCGGCATCGGAGTACCCCGCAATGATGGTTGAGGTGTCAAAGGGGTACCACAAGCCATATTCAGTTGTGCAGGCCACATATCTAATCACTCTTTTTACAGCAATGAGGTGTGATTCCTTAGGATCGGCTTGAAATCTAGCACATGCCCCTACACTAAAGGCAATATCGGGTCTACTAGCTGTGAGGAGAGAAGACTCCCAATCATACTTCTATATAAATGTTGATCAACACTTTTGCCAGATAAGTCTTTAGAAAGTTTAATGGTAGTAGCCATAGGTGTGGTGTGTGATCGACCCGAGTCTAGCCCAAACCTCTTGACTAAATCTTTTGCATACTTAGTTTGGTTGATAAAGATTCCATTTTTCAGTTGTTTAACTTGCAATCCTAGGAAGAAATTTAGTTCACCTACCAAACTCATCTCAAATTCAGATTTCATTAGTTCAGCAAATAAACCAGAAAATTCTTCACAGTTTAACCCAAATACAATATCATCCACATAAATCTGAGCAATGAGAAAGGAATCAGTCGTCCTCTTAACAAATAGGGTTTTATCAACACTCCCCCTAACAAACTTGTGAGCAATTAGAAATTGAGTAAGACGTTCATACCATGCTCGGGGGGCTTGTTTTAACCCATAGACAGCCTTTTTCAATCGGTAGACTCTTTGAGGATAACTAGGGTCTACAAACCCTTTTGGTTGTTCAACATAAACCTCCTCATCAAGTATACCATTTAGAAAGGCACTTTTCACATCTATTTGAAATAATTTGAATTTGAGAGCACATGTTATGGACATGAGAATTCGAATGGATTCGAGTCTAGCAACCGGGGCAAAGGTTTCATCAAAATCAATTCCCTCGATTTAAGAGTACCCTTGAGCTACAAGACGTGCTTTGTTTCGAATCACATTGCCAGATTCATCTGTTTTGTTTTTGAAGATCCATTTAGTTCCAATGACATTCTTCTCATATGGTCTTTCAACCAGAAGCCAAACCTCATTTCTAGTAAACTGTTGAAGTTCGTCTTGCATTGCAAGTATCCAAAACTCATCATTGAGAGCCTCATTTATATTTTTCGGTTCAATTTTTGAAGTGAAGCACACATGACTGTTGATGGCCTGAAGTTGTCTTCTCGTCTTGACTCCAACATCCGGATCTCCAATGATTTGATTGAGGGGATGATCCTTGATGTGGGGAACATTTCCAGAAGCTATTGAGGCATTGGGAGTGGGAGATTTTTCAACAGGTTTACCTATGTGGCACGGTTCTCCCACTTCATCATCATCCAGTCTTGTGTCTTCTTTGGATTGGTCATCAATGACAACATTTATGGATTCTTGAGTTGTTTTAGTCCTTGTGTTGTACACTCTATAGGCCCGACTATCAGAAGCATATCCTAGAAATATTCCCTCATCGCTCTTAGAGTCAAATTTTCCTAGATTTTCTCTATCTCGAAGGATGTGGCATTTGCTACCAAAGACCTTAAAGTACTTGATGTTTGGGACTTTTCCATTCCACAGCTCATATGGGGTCTTATCTAGGCCGGCTCTCAAATAAACTCGATTAATGATGTGACACGCTGTATTCACTGCTTCGGCCCACAGATTTTTTGCTATATTTTTGCTGTTCATCATAACTGTGGCCATGTCGAGTAGCACTCTGTTTTTCCTCTCTGCTACTCCATTTTGTTGTGGAGTTTTTGGGGCTGAGAATTCATGTTTGATGCCTAAATTTTCACAGAATAGTTCAAAGCGCCCATCCTCAAATTCCCCCCCATGATCACTCCTAATACGTTTCACTGTGCATTCTTTTTCATTGTGGAGTCGTTTCATGAGTTTCTTAAATTCTTCAAATGTATCCGACTTTTCTTTCAAAAATACAACCCAAGTATATCGGGAATAGTCGTCAACAATAACAAAGAAGTACCTCTTACCACCTTGACTCATTACTCTTGTGGGACCTACAAGATCCATGTGGAGTAGATCAAGGGGTTTTGATGTAGCAATGATGGATGTCTTCTTATGTGCAACTTTAATTTGTTTACCTTTCAAGCATTCAGCACATACTTCTTTTGGTTTCTTCCCAATCTTTGGTAAACCTCTTACCAATTTCTTTCTACTCAACCTAGCAAGGTTCCTGTAATGGACATGACCAAGCCGTTGATGCCATAACTCAGTCTCATCATTAATAGCCATGTGGCATACGGCATATGGTCCCTCATCACCCTTGTTTTCAATCACATAGCAGTTATCACCCGTGCGAAACCCTTTTAATATTAATTTTCCAGATTGATCCATAATTTCGCACATTTCTTTGGGAATTTCACCGAATGTTGTTCATCACATATTTGAGAGATGCTTAATAGATTATGTTTTTAACCGTCAACACATAGTACATCCTCAATTTTGGGCAATCCTGGCCCGGTGATGGTTCCCTTTCCAACAATCTTGGCAACACTCCCATCTCCAAAGGTAACAAACCCACCATCAAATTCAGCATAATCACAAAACTGAGTCTTGTCACCTGTCATGTGTCGGGAGCATCCACTATCAAGGTACCACCTAGTGTTTCTTCCGGCTCTAAGGGCTGTATGGATAACTAAGCATTTGTTCTTTACTACCCATTTAGAGACTACCCTTTTTGGAGAACTAGGCTTCTTGGTTGATTCTAGGGATGTCATCGTTTGAGCATAAGGTGTTGAGGTTTTTTTCTTTACTTGATTTCTCTTTCATCAGCTCCATGGTTCTTTTGTTCAACTGTTTTACCATTTCTAGGAGCTCTTCCATTCTTTTGTCTTTCTTCGGTGGAGTGGGATAATTTTTCCTTACGTTTGGTGTTTGTTTAGGAGGACTCCACATCTGATTCATCCTTTTTCCGGTAGGTACAAATTTACCTTTCAAGTTCCGAACCGGATTCTTAAGGATCAAGCATTCAAATTTCAAATGTCCAACATCTCCGCATGCATGGCATATAGGTGAATTTCTCTTAGTGCTTCCTGATGCATTCCTAATCTTTTTAGGATCTGGGTTACTAACCTTAGTTTGCTCACCATAGCCTAGCCCTCTTGTATTCCTACAAGGCTTACCTGATTTAAGGATATCATCTAGTTTTTCTCGACTTTGAGCAAACCTTTCATTGAGTTGACTTTCTTGATTAAGTTGCAAGACTAGACACTTATTTGTAGATTTTGCTTTTTTCAGCTCATCTTCTAAGGTATTAATTTTGTCTTGAGCTGCTTTATTTTTCTTTTCTAATTCACAGATCTGATGGTAAAATCCGTTGTTTTCTCTCTTCACTTCTTGCATTTCATCAGCCAATTTATTGTTGTCAATATTTGCTTGGCTCAACTTCTTGGTAAGAAGGATGCTTTGACGAAATAGCTCATCATAGGTAACTTGCAAACCATCATTATCATCCTCGTCATCATCGGAGGATGTTTGACTGTTTTCTGATAGCTCATGATCATCCTTGTCTCTTTCACCTTGTATGTCTGGGACAATCTCCGAGATAGAGGCCATCAGAATTTTAACTGATCCTCTCTCATCACTTTGATATTCTTCTGTTTCTGAATCTGTACTCTCGAGGTTGTCCCATGTGGCTGCCATTGCTTTCTTTTTTATTTTTTCTTTGGCAGGAGCTTGACAGTCAGAGGCAATATGACCATAGCGTCCACAGTTGTAGCACTTAGGATCTTTTGGCTTGTTGTAAGATTTTCCTGTATAGCGCTTTTTGTTAAAAGATTTGCTATTTTTGTCAACCCTCTTTCCTTTGTTTTTGAAGAATTTTCTAAACTTCTTGGCCATAAGAGCCATTTCATTCATATCCATTTCTTCATCACTATCAACTACAGATTCTTGTGTAGTGTGTGAAGTTTTCAGCACTGTGTTTCTACTTTTTGGGAATTTCTTGAAATGAAGTTCATGGGTCTGTAGAGATCCAAGTAAGTCTTCTATTTTCATAGTATCAATATCTCTACATTCCTCAATAGTTATGACCTTGGAGGAGAATCGTTCGGGTAAGGATCTTAGAATTTTCCTCCAAATGCGCGGATCCGATATCCACTCCCCCAATCCCCACATAGCATTGGTGACATCACTCAGTCGGGTGTAAAAGTCCATGAAGTTCTCATGTTTCTCCATTTTCATATTCTCAAATTGAGTAGTCAAGAGCTGAAGTTTTGACCTCTTGACTGTACTAGTTCCTTCATGAGTGGTTTCAAAAATGTCCCATGCTTCCTTAGCAGTTGTGCAATTACAAATTCTTTTAAACTCATCAGCTGAAACGGCACAAAAGATAGCATTGAGTGCCTTGGCATTGCAAATGTGTATCTCAGTTGTTCAAGATCAATCCATAAATCATCAGGCTTGACTGTGGTAGTGGTGACCCCATCTATGACAGTGCTCAAGAGGGGTATTTCATATTTGATTTCCACAGATCTCCATGTTTCATGATCCAATGATTGCAAGAAGACTCTCATTCTTGCTTTACAATAAGCATAGTTTGATCCATCAAAATATGGAGGTTTTGAAACCATACTAGATTCCCCTTTTGCATGATTTCAAGCTTCTAGAGACGGATCACACTCCGGGCGGTTACGCCTTTAAGGAGGAACCCTCTCTGATACCAATTGAAAATGCTGTGTAAGTTTGATTACCGCTTTTGTAGAAGCAAGAAACAAGATACCTTGTCCTAGAGGGGGGTGAATAGGACACTTTTTAAATTTCCCAATTACACACTTATAATCATGCAAAGTATTCTTAGGAAACTTACTTCAAACACAAGATATGCAGAATATAAGTCAATAAAAGCATATGGGAAAGAAGTAAATCAGTTCATCCATTCATCACACAACAAGAGATTTTTATAGTGGTTCGGTTATGTACCTACTCCACTCCCGGCTGATCCACTCACTCCTTGAGTGGCCGAATTTCACTATCACTATGGTTTTAAATGAGGTTAACCATAAACCTTAACAGCCTACAAAAGGACTTAAGACTCAACACATGGATTCATCCTTCCATAGGACTAATCCATGACCACTTTGTCCTACACAAGGGCTTGTCCTACTCAAGGACTTGTCCTACGCAAGGACTCTTACGAGTTTGGGTCTTCAAACTCTGAAACCCAAATCTCAACTTGAGGAGGTTTCTTGGACTCGAAAGACTAAATATACTTAGCTGATTGAGTCCCTTGATGATGCCTTTGTTGAAGAAGCTTCGGCTTGCACGGAAGATACCTTCTTCAGCTCCCTCGATCAGCAACCTTGCTCCGGATGACTCATTGTAGATTCCAAGGTGAGGGATTAGGGTTAGGTTGAGGCTAAATGGGGATATGGCTTTTATATGAGGAAGGCTTCTACCTAAACCACCATTAATGGCATTGATGACAAGAGTATATCTATGAGAGGTAGGTCAAAATGCCATTAAAGAGGGGTTGAGTTCATGATTCAATCCAAGCTTTGAATGCTTCATCAATGTTGGTCAGATCAACATGGATTGAAGTATGAACTCAACAAATCTTAGGGTATGAGAGAAGGGGATCTCAAGGAGAAGGCTCACACAAACCCTAGATGATGCTCAAGGTGTCTCTCACAAGATCCAACCGAGTTCCATATATAGAAATGATATTCAACGGTCAGAAAACGGTCAGCTCGATAGGATCCGATCGATCGGACATAAGTTTTAGCTAGATTTGAATTTTGCTGAAAAACAGGTCATCCGATTGATCGGACTTGGTTCTGATTGATAGGAAGACCATGTCCGATTGATCGAACAGATGGTCCGATTGATCGGAATTCCTTCCAGAGAGTTAATGTAATTTTTCTGGAATTTCCTCCGATGGATCGTATGTATGTCCGATGGATCGTAGCACCCTGTCCGATGGATCGGACAGACCTCCGAGTGATCGAAAAAGTGTCCAGAGAGATTTTCAATGTTTGCTGGACATTTCTACGATTGATCGGACATACAATCCGATTGATCGAAAGACCCTGTCCGATGAATCGGACAGTCCTCCGATTGATCGGAAAAGTGTCCAGAGAAGTTTTCAATGTTACTGGACAATTCTCCGATTGATCAGACATATTGTCCGATTGATCGGACAGCTATCGGACTAATCTCCGATGGATTGGGTATGTATCGGGGAGAGCAGACATATTGTTTTTCAAATTTTAAGCAACTTTTGCTAACATAAACCCTTCCAAAGCTGATCTAAATGGAAGGAGGGCTATAGATGGTGCTAAGGGTGTACCTAGGAAGGATTTGGACCATCTACAAAAGGTTTTGGGATCAAAGGTTTAGATGGAGAGGCTTGAAGTTGACTGACGAGCGATCTTCTTTGAGTAGCTTGTCTTCAGCCGCACGGAGATTGTCTTCAGCTGCAAGGAGACTCGACGACACACTAACCATGGTAATTGACAAATCTTTGCATTAACAGTGAGTGGATACATGCGCTTGGACCAAGGTGGTGGGCGCATGTTGTTGAACCTCAAATTTATACATGTTCTAGCCCATTACATCGCATTATATGCATGGTTTGCATGCTTAAAAGACCCATCTAATGAATGTTTTGTGAATGTAGGAATGAGAGAGAGAGACTTCACCCAATTGATGCTTAAAAGTCCTATTTTGAAGCCCTTGGATGAAGACCCAAGGTGGGTCAAAGAAGGAAGAAGAAAGAAGGAGAGAAGAGAGGTAAAGAGAAAGAAAGAAAGAAAGAAAGAGGAAATAAGCCATGACCGGACGACCAGGAGGGCCAGACCTGTTAAGACCAATCAAGTCCAGCTTGGCCCGACCGGTCAAGACCGATCGGCTAGTGTATTTCGACCAGGAATCCAGTAGGCTTATTCTACAAGCTCCGAAAATCATGCAAGTGTGTAAGTATTGCATAATTCTGGAAGATTCCGACATGGTAGAGCCTCTCCACTATAAAAGGACACCTAGGTTCTCTTCCCAGGGCATCATAGAAGTAGAGGAACTTCATGGGAGGTGAAGAGAGCCATCGTGGACCGTCTGCAACTCTCCCGAATCTGGGTTTTTATGCTTTTTAGTTTGTTTTTCATTGTTCTAGTTAAAGCATGATGATGCTCAGGTAGAACCTCTCAGCTAAGGCTAAGAGGTGAAGCTTGTGGGTAATAATCATGTTGAATTCATTTTATTTCAAGTACTCTACTTTAAGTTGGATTTTGAGTTCTAGTTTTAATAAACATTGGTAGTTTTGGATGTTTTATGAGAGTTCATGTGCTTCGGACATGGGTTCCTTGCAAATTCTCTCAGATTATCTGTTTGGATTGTTTAGATTTGAATTGTAGTAACCCCTAAGCATACCATTGTCCATTGGCATGGTTGTTACTTTGAAGGCTACCTATTCGACTTCTACAGTGCTTCATTAGAACTAGAAGCTTATTCTTCAACTTGAGTGGGGATTGTTTGTGTTTGAATGCTATATCTTTCAACTAGAAGAGAGATAGAACTTCAATTCTAATTGTGTTATGCTTGGATGAGTGAATTCACAAGAGGGCTCCTACAAGTGGATCCTTGAGGCCTTAGTTCCATTTAAATTACAGATTTTACAAGTTACTGTTTTAAGTTAGTTTATGAACTTGAATTCCTAAATTAATTGAATTTGAAGTTGCTGGAATAATTAGAATTGGTTTACCTAATTCCCTGTGGATTGACCTCGGTCTTACCAAGATTTATTACTACATCGCAGCCTTGCACTTGAGGCGAGCGAACAAGTTTTTGGCGTCGTTGCCGAGGATTTTAGATAAACGGTTCTAGATTGCTTTAGTGGCTGTAGAAGTAGAAGTAGAAGTAGATAGGTTTTTTCTGATTTCCTAGGACTAACAAGTTATTTTGTTTTGTAGGAATTCCTCCCTAGTTTAAGCAAATCGAGTAATATCCTTCTAACTTAGTGTTTTTTACAGATTTTTAAATTTTTAGATTTTTGTTAAATTTTATTTTAGGACTTAGGATTAGTTTAGATCTTAGTTATGTCGTTTATGTTCCGTTGGGAACGTGACCACACCAATCGTCTCCAATCTGAAGGTGGTCTAGTTGGACCATTATCAATCCATAGACGAGTCCGAAAATACCAAGAGCTTTGTGATAGTTTAGGGAGTATGGATCAAACAACTTTAAAGAATCCTCCCCCCTACTCTAACTACAAACGCAAATCAAGAGGGAGTAGGAGACAATGAGGTGCACAATGTTCCTCCAATGAGATCTTTACGGGACTACCTACAACAGGCCCATACAACTACACCCTCGTGCGTGGTCTTACCACCAACCGGGGGAAACATTGATATAAAGCCAGGTGTGATTCAACTCTTACCAAAGTTCCATGGGCTAGACTCTGAAAGCCATATTTACACTTAAATGAATTTGAAGAAGTGGTAGCTACTTTGCAATATGCTATTATTTCAAAAGATGCCATTAAACTTAAACTTTTTCCCTTTTCATTGAAAGAAAGAGCCAAGAGTTGGCTCCACTCTCTTAGACCACATTCGATAAGTTCATGGAATGAGATAACTCAGGTAATTCTTGAAAAAGTTCTTCCCAACTCATAAAATGAATACCCTTCGAAGAGCTATAAGGAATTTTTCGGTTAAAGAGAATGAATTATTCTTCCAATGTTGGGAAAGGTTTAAAGACCTCCTACTTGCTTACCCACATCACGGCTACGAAAGCTGGCGAATCATAAATTTCTTCAATGATGGATTAAGTTCCAACATGTGCTAATTCGTAGAAATGATGTGCAATGGCGAGTTTATGAGTAAACATCCAGATGAAGCTTGGAGTTACTTAGATATGTTAGCCGAGAATGCCCAATCATGGGATACCTCAGACAAATCTAGTAATCTCAAGCCCCATCAACAAAAAGAAAAATGAGGCATCTATATTCTTAAAGAAGAAGATGATGTGAACGCAAAGATAGCCAGCCTCACAAGGAAGATCGAGGCCATGAAACTTAATAAGAGTGGAGTTTCAAAGTCCAATGAAGCTATTAAGAACATATGGAATTTGTGCCACTAATATACATGCTACGCAAGATTGTCCTACAATTCTTGTATTTCAAGAGGTGTTATAAGAACATGCAAATGCCACATATGGATATCAACGGCCTTTTAATGGACTGGTGGGTAACACATATAACTCTACTTGGAAGAACCACCCAAATTTTAGTTGGAAGAATAATCCCACGGGTAATCCAACCAACTCTCAAGGAGGGCCACCCATGCAAAACGTCGCCCCACCTCAATTCTCAATGGAGGATACCCCAAAGGCGTTTATGTAAGGGCAAACACAAATAAATCAAACAAATCAGCAAATGTTCCAAGAGCTTAAAGTCTCGGTTGATGAGATTAAGGGACGCTTGAATGCTAGGGAAGGGACCTTTCCGGCCGAACCTCAGCCCAATCTAAAGCAAGTATATGAAGCAAGCATCCCTAATCTTCCCAACCAACATGTGGAGCAAGCCATATCTGTCACAATTCTTAGAAGTGGTAAGCAAATTGATAAATCTATTCTGGTGAAGGCCGACAAGCCTAATGATCCAATAAATTCTGAGGATGAGGACGGATCTAACTCAGCCCCACAAGAAACGGAAAGCGTTTATAAGCCCATAGCACCATTCCCTTCAAGATTGGTTGCTCCAAAATCTCTCCCAAACTCTCATGATATTTTAGATATTTTCAGACAAGTCAAGATAAACATTCCATTGCTTGATGCCATTAAACAAATCCCTTCTTATGCCAAGTTTTTAAAGGACCTATGCACAACCAAACACAAATATAATGTGCAGCAAAAGACCTTTTTGAATGAGCAAGTGAGTGCTATTCTCACTCAAAAGCCCCCCCCCCCCCCCCCCCTAAAAAAAAAATTTTAAGGATCCCGGCGGCCCCACAATTTCATGCATCATTGGTGACTACCGGATTGAACATGCATTGCTAGACTTAGGGGCAAGCGTAAATTTAATCCCATACTTGGTATATGAGCAACTAGGCCTTGATGAATTAAAATCCACCAAAACCACGTTGCAACTCGCTGATAGATCCATCCATGTATCGAGAGGGATAGTTGAGGATGTATTGGTCAAAGTCGATAAATTCTACTTGTAAGAACCCACATTCTTGTTAGCAAGTAAACGTACTTGTACACCCTCAAACCTTAGATTCATAAATCATGTAAGACACTCTAGGAAAATATCTTCATTAGTTAGCTTAGTAGGTGGATCGAATTTCGAGGATGAAATTCTGTGTAAAGGTGGTAGAATGTAATACTCCGAAAATTTAGTACACGAGTGTTATAGTTCACACGTTAGAATTTAAATTTTAGGCCGCGTCGTTCATACGCATACACACACGTCACACTTTCATATGTATTCTAACATTTTTAGGCCTCTGAAAAACTTAGTGTACTTAGTGAAGTCAATAGGCTGTCTGTTAAAAGGATTCATCATTGCTAGATTGAATTATCTAGCCATCCGCTTCGATTTCGAATTACACGATCAACGTAAACACGTCGAATGATCTTCACATCGCCCTGTACTCATGTTTGTCAATAAATCTAATCCGTACATCTCATCCATCACCAGGCATATTCTTAGATCATTGATTTTCCAACCCAATGAACCTCCTCAGGCGTGTTTATAACACTAGGATTTTAAGATCATTTAAATTATATTTAGTTAATTATTTAATAAATTAAATAACTTTAATATTGATAAATTAATATTAAATAATTCGTAGGAAATTTTAGTATGGTCCCTTTATTAAAGTTGCTTAGAATAAACCCTAGAACAATGTAGAACCATTAGATTTTAAAAAACTCATAAATTTATAAGAATTATGAAAATGCCATTAGTTAAACTTAAGTTAAACTGCCATTTTTAAGTTTTATGATTTCTGGCAATCACTTTCATACAAAACTTTATATACAAGTTCTAGGACATAATTTAGCTGTACACGTCGAATTTCAGCCCTCTGATCATCCTAAAATGCCTTAATCAGAAATTGGGCTATAAGTGGGCCACCTTAACTCGGATTTACCTCAACTTCCTTGTTAATGGTTGAAATTATGTTACCGTCCTAATGGACGGAGGAAATCATCTCAGACCATCACATGTGGACTCCACTTGTAAGGACAGCTTATGAATACCTTTATACGTGCAGCGCACGTAACTAAAAAAATAAAAAATTTCTTTTTAGGAAGCATCTTCTTCCGACGCTGTTACAGCGTCCGCTGCAATAGCGTCCGATGCTGTCCATCTATGAGGATTCAGCCATCCATCACTTGGGCCCATATTGCATATCCAGTTTGTTCATTAGAACCGGACCCCACCCAAGCTCAGTCCGTCCAAATCCTGTGACCGCTCGTCACTTGTGTAGCCCACTTCAAACCACCGTTCAACCCCAAGATTGTCAAGATCCGAGCCCTTGTTATGCATGTACGTACGGGATCGACTGTAATACGATCATGTGGACCCCACCTACCTTTTCAACGGTTCCCAATGGCGTGGGTTGTAAGAAAATGAAAACCAAATCCAACTTAGATTTGGAAACTCAACCCGACTCCGTCCGATCGAAACCCACCTTGTTGGGCTATAAAACCAACCTTTCGTTCCTCTCTCTTTCAGAAAAACGTCCGAGAGAGATAGAGAGAGAGAGGAGAGAGAGAGCCATTAGAGAGAGAGTGAAGAGAGAGAGAGAGAGAGCCGTTAGAGAGAGAGATGTCGTGTGGTCTCTCTAACTAGTGGGGGACCCACCCACTGTTGCTGTTCTTGTTACTCCTGGGAAAACCCTCCGGTGAAGAAGAAGAAGAAGTAGAAGAAGAAGAAGAAGAAGAAAAAGAAGAAAGAAGAAGGAAAGAGAGAGAAAGAAGAAGGGTTTTCTTCTCTGAGTCGAGTCGACTCGCTGATCAACCCGGATTCAAGCCGAGACTATTTGAAACTTAGGTATCAACGAAACGGTGAGTGATTCTTCATATGGGTTTTCGTTAATTTTTTCCAAATACTTCCTTCTAGTTGTTTTCGAATTAGAGTTTGAATTTCTTTCAATTTCAAGTTACTCTCAAGTCGTTAAATTGATCCTAGGTAAGGGATTCCACCTCTAGTTTGTATTCTCTAATTCCATGTCTATATTCCTTACTTTTCTTATAGATTTTTCTCTACTTTTCTACGTAACCCTACGTAGAGGTTAAACATAGGTTGAATGCTCTTTCTTCGAATTTGCCTCCTAAATTTCAAATATAAGTTAAACAGAACGTAGATGCACAATACAGTGTTGTTGGTACAAAACCTTACGTGACTTTATGTGACATACATCCTTAACAACTCTCTTAATTTACGATAAATAATTAGATGAAGAATTACTTAAATAAGGATGACACATGCATGGTGTGATTGGGTTTGAATTATGATATGCATTGTATGCTTGAATAGTGCTTCCATAACTCATGACATATACATACATTTATACACTGCGACAGAACAGGAGCATGGTTGATTTAACTCCTGGTGTGCATGGTTGATTTGCCGCCTCACTGTACCAGTTAGGTGAGCATGGTTGATTTATGACAGGTTCCTAATGTTCAGTGACAGCGAGTTCTGGTCGTTTCACTTATTGAGCATGGTTGATTTGCTCGGTTGGATCAGTGGTGCATGGTTGGTTTGTCCACTGGCAGTGCATGGTTGATTTGCCGCCTCGCTGTACCGGTTAGGTGAGCATGATTGATTTGTGACAGGTTCCTAATGTTCAGTGGCAGCGAGTTCCTAGACGTTTATTGCTCTCACACGTATCATAACATACATGACATCATGATAATCATGTTTCATTTATAATAAATTATAAAGTGTATCAATTATAACCTCATCCTTATATATTTCATACAATTCTATCCGTTGATGATTCACATCCTATCTCTTATTAACTAGAATATTGCCTGTGATGGAAATGACCTCACTGGGCTTTTAGCTCACCAAAAATCACCGCAGTTCTTGCAGGTCTTCAGAAAGAAAATGACGTAGGCAGAGCAAAGTATTCGGATGGTTACTTACTACTCAGGCACCAACCGTAGTCAATTTATTTTATAAAATTCAATGTAATAAGACATTAGTGGAAAAGAAACTTTATATTTGGGATTTATTTTAATTACGTTCGAATTTTCAATTCACACCCTAGAATTCGAGCTTTGGGTTGTTGTACTCGAGTCTCGAATTTTGGGGCGTGACACTACTACCCGGTGGATTTCATCATTTTGGACACACAACCGATTATGGATACTAGCACTCAAATACCGATGATTTTAGGCCGCTCATTCCTGGCTACATCAAACGCAATTATCAATTGCCAGAATGGGGTAATGCAATTGTCCTTTGGAAACATGACATTGGAGGTGAATGTATTCCATTTGGGCAAAAGGCATAGGGATGTTAATGACGATGAGCTCTTTGAGGTAAACATGATTGAACCTTTTGAAGAAGAAGAACTCCAACTTGAACCACTAGAAAGCTTGGAGACATGCTTGGCACATTTCGAGGATTCCAAAGACCTCATTATTAGTGAAATTGTGCACGCATTGAATATTGAGAAACCGGTAGTTGGTACTAGCTGGTGGAGGCCCCATTTTGAAAGATTGCACTAACCACATCAAGGCCTCTACCGTCTAACATCAAACTGCCGAAGCTTGACCTCAAACCATTGTCATTCGAGCTGAAATATGTATATTTGGGTCAAGAAGAAAAATTTCCGGTTGTCATTACCTCTCACCTAGGAAAAGACCAAGAGCTCAAGTTGATTGAGCTACTCAAAGAACATAGGGGAGCCATAGGTTGGACAATAGCGGACCTCAAAAGGATATATTATTTGGTTTTCACTCACCGTATACGCCTTGAGGAAAATGCAAAAATGACTAGACAACCTCAACGAAGGTTAAATCCAAACTGATGGAGGTTGTCAAAGACGAGGTGTTAAAACTACTAAATGTGGGTATCATCTACCCCATCTCGGATAACCAATGGGTGAGTCCTACCTAAGATGTCCCTAAGAAGTCTGGTATTACCATCATAAAAAATGCCAACAACGAGCTTATATCGACTAGAGTGACCACCGGTTGGCATATGTGCATAGATTATCGGAAGCGAAATATGGTCACTAGGAAGGACCACTTCCCTCTCCCATTCATGGATCAAATTTTGGAGAGGTTAGCGGGTCACTCCTATTATTGCTTCCTCGATGGCTATGTAATGCACCCACCACCTTCCAACGTTTCTTGGATTTTACATGGATGATTTTTCTATTTTTGGTTGTACTTTTGAGGAGTGCTTTAATCACTTGAAGTTGGTCTTGATAAAGTGTGAGGAGAAGAACCTTGTTTTAAACTAGGAGAAGTGTCATTTTATGGTATAAAGAGGAATAGTCCTTGGACCTTGTTGGGGCTCAAATTTGCACCCACTATAAAACGACATCCCATGGTCTAGTAGCAACGATTTGGATAAGTTTCGAGGCCGGGAGAGCCCCGAAAACGCCAGCACAACCCTAATCGCTTGGTAGCGACCAAAATCCATAAACAGCATTTTGTAGCGGAACTGGACATGCGCTTCGGTGCTAAATGATCCAAAAAGTCCTAAAACCCTTAACCTACAAGTTTCAAAGTCATCCGGTGCATATTTTTCCTGCGCACCTCGAAATACGTTTCGTCCCTGCCCGGAACTGACCAAAAGGGTCCGTAAGCCTACAGCTACCATTTCAGAGCGGAACTGGACATGCGCTTCATCGCCAAATGATTCGAAATGTCCTAAAACCCTTAACCTACAATTTTTAAAGTCATCCGGTGCATATTTTTACCTGTGCACCTCGAAATGCGTTTCATCCCCGTTTGGAGCTGACCAAAAAGGGTCCGTAAGCCTACAGCTACCTATTTCAGAGCGGAACTGGACATGCGCTTTGCCGCCAAATGATCCGAAATGTCCTAAAACCCTTAACCTACAAGTTTCAAAGTCATTCGGCACATATTTTTACCTGCGCACCTCGAAATGCGTTTCATCCCCGTTTGGAGCTCACCAAAAAGGGTCCGTAAGCCTACAGCTACCATTTTGAGAGTGGAACTGGACATGCGCTTCACCGCCAAATGATCCGGAGTGCCCCAAAACCCTTAAATAGCAAGTTTGAAGTCATTACGATACATATTTCCATACGCGCAATCCCCTGAACAACGTTCCTATACGACAAGCCGACCTGGAGGCTCTAAATTAGGAAGGAAGTACCAAAATTGGCAACATCTGGACTTCCACACCCACCCCGTTCATTCAGGAGGTCAATCCTAGCCTAGAAGTGGTTTGGTGACAATGAGTGCATGTCTAGAAAAGGTAGCTGTCCTTTGGAAGTCCCTCGTCGGAGCTGAAATGTTGAAAATTTTCTATGTGCTGGAATCCTGAAAATCTGGCTAAGTAGTGAGAAAGCGCCGGACAAAGGACATGCGCTTGGCCTCCAACCACATGCGCTTGGCCTCCAACCACATGCGCTTGCACTCTATCAGCGAGAGGAAGTGAATTGAACACTTTTTCGAAAAGCGCCGGTAAAGGACATGCGCCTGGCCTCCAACCACATGTGCCTGGCCTCCAACCACATGCGCTTGACACTGTTTTCTACCACATGCGCCGGGAAATACCTGTCGGACCGGACCTGAACCCGATTATCCCCTATAAATAGTGAAGTCACTTCATTCATCAGCACGAGATCATCCCCCGCCGACCTCAGAGTGATGTAAGCACCACATGCGCTTACTTTCTCTCCCCTCACCGGATGCCTTGGCCGGAGTGGATTCCCTCGCCGGAAACCCTCGCCGGAAAGGGATTTCCTCGCCGAAATCACAAGTTCAGGAAGAAAATCCTGAAATTTTCTAAGTGCTGGGCACATGCGCCGGCATATCCCCCACATGCGCCGGCTTTTTCCCCCACACGCGCAGGCTTTTTCTGGCCGAAAAATCCTGAATTTTCTCTAAGTCTGGGAGGGACATGCGCTTACTCATTAGGTCCAGGCACATGTGCACTGCCACATGCGCCCGAAACACCTCTACTTCATCTGTTTTTTGTGCAAAATGGGCACATGCGCCCGGATGATGACCACATGCGCTTGACAAATGATGCAACACCACATGCGCTTGTAAAATGGCCACATGCGCTTGTAAAATGGCCACATGCGCTTGAAAAATGACCACATGCGCCTATACACACTCCCCCATGCGCCTGGACGCTGATGGGAGGAGTGGACCTTCGATTGTGTGCCCCTGCCTTCATTCGGAATCCGATTTTGATGAAACCACTTCTGCCGGATGCATCTCGATGAGATCTATCCATCCACCAGATCAGATTCCCCGACGGTCAATGATAAGTGGCCCAAACCAGTGTTTCGGTCCAAAATGACCAACACTTAGCCAATTTGGCAGCCCCGGAAATCCCTCCGAAAGAGCAAAAAATGGCCGAAAATGAGAAGAATCAGGCGGAATTGAACCGAGCCCGAGAGAGAAACTTTTCTTCTACTTGACATGATACACCATAATCATGTACTACGACTGAGGTTATCCGATCTCAGGACCCTCGAATACCCTAATCAAGTGGTCGGCAGGTCCGCTACTTAGTCATTTTCAGCCCTGGGAAGTGCCCTGTTGGCCCGAAAATCTACTTCTGCTAAGAAAATTGAAATGCGATCGCACCGCGATCTTCGTGGACATAATCCACCCCTGTTCCAAGTTGGTCATCGATAATATTCACCGATTTCTTTAATTAGACCGCAAACAGGTCCACTATTTAGTCATTTCTAGCCCTAGGAAGTGCCCTGTTGGCCCAGAAATTGACTTCTGCTAAGCAAATTGAAATGCGATCGCACAGTGGTCTTCGTGGACGTAATCCACCCCTGTTTAAAGACGGTTATCGATAATATTAATCGATTTCTCTATTCAAACTACAAGCAGGTCCATTACTTAGTCATTTTCAGCCCTGGGAAGTGCCCTGTTGGCTTGAGAATTGATTAGTGCCAGTTGAAATCAACCGCGATCTCAAAGACACCGAGGCAAAACTGAAGTACTCAGGCTATCCAACAGCCGAGTCAAGCATTCGCGGGGCACCGATCCCCATTATTCATTAAGGAATTGGCATATGTGGGTACCCATCGGACCCTACACTTAGCCACTTACAAGCATCGGAGATAGCCGATCCAGCCCATTGAGTTTGGATCCTCAAAAGATCTTGGCTCGATAAAGCCTTCTTGATCCCAAACATATCATTGAAAATACTCAGAAGAAAGAGTGTTCTCGAAGACGAGTCGCCCGACTCAAGAAGAAATACATTTACTTTACTGTACAAAGCTCTGTTCATCCCGGATAAAGGTCCGAGGCTAAACTTAAGGGGTTATGGTTACCACGAGAAACCACAAACAAAGAGTTCTAACTAAGCTTGAAACATCTTGCTATGGACTGCCACTATGAAAAAGACCGTCGATGCCCTACCCATCGACAATGGGTCCGTCGGTTGAGCTGATGAGGTAGTTGCGGATTGCTTTCCTAAGGTCACCCGTCATAAAAATACGGGCGCGGGCTTTAGGTTATGCCGACCAACATTTTGAGGTTTGTGTATTCCAACGGTCACCTGTTCACAGTAACAGGCGCGGGCCCCGAGTTACACCACTCGATTAAAACCCTCGTTCAGGAACGTTGCGGAGTGCTTTCCTAAGGTCACCCGTCATAAAAATACGGGCGCGGGCCTTGGGTCATGCCGACCAACATTCGAGGATCGTGTATTCCAGCGGTCACCTGTTCACAGTAACAGTCGCAGGGCCCCGAGTTGCACCACTCGAATCCTGACAGTCTCTCAACCCGGAAATACCGAAAGAAAATGGGACATAGACATCCGGCGTGTCTAACAAATATGGCTCAGTCCATAACAAGAAAACAAAGGTCTAAACGATCATGAACTCAAGACCATAATCCCCGGCGGATTAGTCTTTTGCCTTCCAATCAAGGGTGATCAACCGTTGATGTAATTAAAGGCTCGTGACCTGTATCACAGCCTGAAATGTAAAAGATCTCAGAATCTCTGGAATAAAATTTGCCTTGCGATATCTCTCTTGTGTACACTTTGTGATTGCTTATGATTGTCTATGAATGTCTCTATACTCAGAATTCCCCCAGAATAAAAGAAACACGAAAAAAAGAAAAGAAAGAAGGACTGCTGACGAGTAGTTCTTATCTTTCCCCTCTCTCTTTTTCTAAGTTCTAACAAACTGGCGACTCTGTTGGGGAATATTCAATACCAGAATCTCTGTTTATTTCTGAGTAAATAGACATTCTGCGATAAATCATTTGCAGACACTAATGTGTACATGGGAAAGGTTACCGCAAGGAGAAATGTTCGGCGCCTTCACGGGCGTCAAACTGGCGACTCTCAACGAGAACGTTCTTCCCTTCATCTTTAAGGCAAAAGAATTTCGAAGCTTTGCATAGCATGCATGTAGTTCATACTTGTATGTTTCTGTCTATCCACTGTCGAGCCGTATCGCGATTGGTAAGGTCGCGTCCTCTCTTTCCCAAGCACGCGGAATATTCTAATGAGTGTATGACTGTGCAGAGAGAGAGATAGAGAGAGAGAAAGACAAAAAGAGAAAGACAGAGAAAGAACCAAACAAATGGCATCTACGATGATCTTCTTAGCAGCCGGAGGATTTTACTTCCCCCATCTGGCAGCAACCTCTGAAGCCGGATGGCAAATTGTCCAGAAGCGCAAGACCGTCAAGAAGACTGAGAACAAGAAGGTTATCCCAGCTGAGACGGAGAGGACAGCAAGGGTGCAGAGCAGAACAAAGAGACAGTGGAAGCCAGTCTATAGGGACGACGCCCGTGACTCTGGCAGAACTACCGTGTCAGCCAGGCCAGAGTTCTCCTTCGCCGATATTGACTTCCCAGTGATACCGAAGACAACATCGTCAGCAAAGATACCGAACAGATCCGCTGTTCGACAGTCGACTAAGACGACGATGAAGACAATCCCTACTGAAGCTGCCGTGATCAAGATGAGGCCGCAGCGAGCGCAAGTAATGATGGTGCAGGTCACCGAAGGAGAGGCGAGTGAACGATACCCAGAGCTGCCTCCAATCCAAGAACAGATAGATGAGATTATCCACGTCCAAGAGGACATGGCCAGAGAGATGAGAGAGATGAAAGAAGCACTGTTGGCTCTAGTTGCCCAGGGGGCAAACAGAAGCCCAGCTGTACGTACTCGACAGTCTGTGGAGGAATGCCAGGGGGCAGCAGGAGAACCAGCTACCGTCGAACCACAAGCTCGCCCGAGAAACGTTGTGTTCGGACGTGTGCCGCCACTGCCGTCTCAAGCCACGAGAGAAGAACTGTCCCAGACAGTTGCGGACCTGATGCGTCAGGAAAGAGAAAAGGAAAAGAGAGGGAAATATGTATACCGGGTGCCGTACTTACCCGAGGTCCACGATCTCCCATTTCCCAACAATTTCAAGCGTCCAGACTTCCCTAGATTCGATGGCAGAGGATCGCCAGAGGAACATATGGCTCAATTCATGACAATGATGGGCAACCTGTCGACAATTCCCCAGTACTGTCTCAGATTGTTTGGCTTAACGCTCACGAGCAAGGCATTCCAGTGGTACATGTCACTGCCCGCAGGGTCAGTCAAGTCCTGGGAGCAGATGCAGGACTTGTTCATCTCCAAATTCTTCTCTACCGAGAGAGAAGTCTCACTGACAGATTTAGCCTTGGTTCGTCAAAGGCAGGGAGAGTCGGTCGAGAAGTTCATCGACAGGTGGGGGACTATAGCAGCACAGTGCCGGGAACTGCCCAGCGAATCTGAGCAGGTTAAGATGTGCATGCAGGCCATGGATGCGATGATCTCATTTGGCTTATCTGGACACAACTTCTCGACGTTTCGAGACCTCGCTATGAAAGCCCACCTGGTGGAAGGAGCCGCGTCCAGAGCGCAGTTCAAGGCAGAGAAGCCCAGGAGAGAAGCCGGAAGGATGATAACCTCTAACTACGTCGACAAAGGAAAGGGTTCAAATGACAAGAAACGCCCAAACGCCGAACGTAGAGTTGAGGCCAGGCCAGTAACCACGACTCAAGTCAAAGGCAAGAGTTTTCAGAGGCCACGACATCTCACGATAGAAGAGCGTAATCGAGCAAACGGGCCTTATACCTTCGACATGGAAGATCTGGTCCCGATCATGGAACAGCTGGTCGAAGAAAGGTTAATAAGATTGCTGGAATGCACGTGCCCGGAGGAAGCGAAGATGGTCAATCATCCCAGCTACTGCAGGTATCATCGTGTGACCACCCACAAGACTGAAGACTGCTTTGTCCTAAAGGGCAAGATTCAACGGATGATCAACGATGGCACCATTAATATGAAGGCGGAAGAGGCGAGCCGGAACACTGCGACAGTGGTGTCTGCCCTCCCTGTGCCAGTTCAAATTCCAACGGTGAATCCATGGTCTCAGTGGTCGCTCAACCAGGGGCCAGTGACAAGGACCAAGTCCTAGAGAAAGGAGAACTCAATGTAGTGGCTCTGCGGTCAGGAAAGCAGGTCGTACAGAGAGAATTTCCGAGGCGACCAGACCCTAGAAGGACGAATTCGGTCATAGGTGAGCCATTAGGGACACCTTGAGAAAAAGGACCTGACAGAAGCAGTCAATGAGCCAGCAGCTGACCAACGAGATCACGCTCGAGATAAGGCACCGGTGATTTATGATGTGGTGTCTCATCTGAAGAAGGTTCCGGCCCGACTCAGCATCTACGATGCCCTGTGCCTTTCGAAGAAATATCGGGAAATGTTGCTCAACGCATTGCTCGATCAAGAAGCCCGCGAGGTCATGATAGCAGAGATCGAGTCAGAAATGGAAGGAATGAAGATAACGGGAACTGGGGATCGACCCGCAGAACAAGTCATGCAGATCGATCGATCGTCCATGATCACATTCTCTGAAGAAGACAGAACGATCAGCTTGACAGACCACAACCGCCCGTTGATGGTGATAGGTCTCATCCGAGACATAGAGGTCCGAAGATGCATGCTGGACGACGGATCTGCTGTGAATATTATGTCTCTGAAGACATTGCAGCAGTTGGGTTTCAGACAGACAGCACTTCGCCCAAGCGCCATGGTTATCCAAGGGTTCAATTAGGACGGTCAGCGTGTTCTAGGGTCCATTACTGTCATGCTAGAAATAGAAGAATTGAGCACCAAAGTCACCTGTCAGGTGATCAATGCAATGACGACATACAATATCTTGTTGGGACGACCGTGGCTTCATCAATACGGCATTATTCCGTCGACATACCATCAATGCTTCAAATACAATAGGGATGGCGTCCAGTATAGAGTGGCGGCAGACCCGAGGCCATACTCCGTCACTGAATCTTTCCTAGCAGATGCACAATACTATCAGGAGAGCGAGGAGGCCGAGGCCGCCAGAAAAGCCAACGAACCGACAAAGGTGGCACAGGGGGCAGAACCCCAGGGCGAGAATCCAAGACAAGCGAACGAAGCTCCGCGAGTGGTCGCTGAAGCGACAAGGGCTCACAGAGGACATCCATTGCAAAGGAAGAAGTTTTATTTGATACCGAAGCACCTCCGGAAGGAAGGGCAGTCAGTGTTGAAACAGATGACAAGTCAACAGATGAGTGTGTTGCAATCCAGCTTCAATATGCCTGTGCCAAAGGTTGAGAGGATTCGTCCCTTCCCTAAAGCTCCGAGCCAGTTCTGCGTGCCGCCGACAATGGGAGCCAAGCATGAGATAAGGTTTCAGGCCGGACTCTGCAACCCGTTGCAGATCGAAGAGAACGCGAAGAGAACACCGGTAGAGACACCGCCCATTGAAGAAGAAAGATATAGCAAGGCTAGTAGAAACATTATGAGAAACATGGGGTTCATTTGTTCAGAACCGCCAGCTCGGAAAGGCATGCTAGCACCCTTCGAAGTAAAGACGAAAGTATACAGAGGAAAAGAAGCCCTGGGGGCAGAATGTGAGATCAGGCATATTAACATGGTGACAATCAGTCCCGTGGAAGAGGTGAGGCCCGCTAGACTGAATGAAGTCATACAGCCGAGTGCCGCGCCAGAGCAGATCGAAGATGGAGGTCAGCCCACGATAGATGAGCTACAAGAAGTCAATCTGGGGACCACCGAAGAGCCGAGGAATACTTATATCAGTAAGAACATTCCTGAAGAAGAGAGGGAGAGCTACATTCAACTCCTGAAAGGGAACAGAGACGTGTTCGCATGGACCTATTCTGAAATGCCAGGACTGAACCCAGCAATCGCGATGCACAGGTTGAATATCGCGAAGGAGAAGAGGTCGGTCAAACAGCCACAGAGACGCTTCCATCCTGACATCGTCCCGAAGATAGAGGAAGAGGTGAAGAAGCTGCTTCAGGCCGGGTTTATCAAGGAAGTTCAGTATCCCAAATGGATCTCGAACATAGTACCTGTAAAGAAGAAGAGCGGCCAGATCCGAGTGTGCGTTGATTTTCGCAACTTGAACGAGGCTTGTCCCAAAGATGACTTTCCTCTACCCATCCCGGAGCTCCTGATCGATAGCACGTCAGCATATACAACGATGTCCTTTATGGACGGCTACTCAGGGTATAATCAGATCCGAATGGCTCCAGAAGACGAAGAGTCCACTGCCTTCCGCACATCTCTCGGGATATTCTGTTACCGGGTGATGCCGTTTGGGCTGAAAAATGCAGGCGCCACGTATTAGAGAGCGATGCAGGTAATCTTCCAAGACATGATGCACAAGCATGTGGAATGCTATGTCGATGACATGGTAGTGAGGTCCGACGGACATCAACAGCATCGCGAACATTTGAAGTTAGTATTTCAGAGGTTGAGGAAGAAGAGCCTTCGTATGAACCCGTTGAAGTGCGCCTTTGGGGTGTCCTCCGAAAAATTCCTTGGCTTTGTGATCAGGCATCGGGGAATTGAGATTGACCTCGCGAAGATCAAGGCGATCCGAGAAATGCCTCCTCCGAAGAATTTGAAAGAGCTGAAGAGCTTTCAAGGGAGAGTCGCTTACTTGCGGCGGTTCATGTCAAACCTGTTAGGTCGCTGCCAGCCTTTCTCTCGGCTGAACAAGAAAGACGTCCGCTTCGAGTGGGACGAAGCGTGCCAAAAAGCCTTTGATTACCTCAAAGAGTTACTAGGGAAAGCTCCAGTTCTCGCAGCACCAATCGAGGGAAAGCCTCTGATACTGTATGTAGCAGTGGGAGAGAACTCACTGGGGGCACTGCTCGCCCAGAAGAATGAAGAAGGGAAAGAGAATGCTCTGTACTATTTGAGCCGCACGCTCGTCGGCGCTGAGTTTAATTACTCACCGATTGAGAAGATATGCCTGGCCTTGGTATTTGCTGTGAAGAAGTTGAGGCATTACTGTCTGTCATATCAGATTACATTGATCTCCAGAGCAGATCCTATCAAGTTCCTGATGAACCGACCTATGTTGTCTGGGCGTTTAGCCAAATGGGCCCTACTGCTATCCGAGTTCGACATCACATATCTGCCGTCTCGAGCTGTTAAAGGGCAGGCGATAGACGATTTTCTAGCAGCTCACCCGATACCGGATAACATGGAAATGGAATGTGATCTGCCTGACGACCAGGTCATGATGATAAGGGTCGCGAAGCAGTGGCGGATGTATTTCGACGGAGCCTCTAGAGCTGCAGGATCAGGGGCCGGTGTGATCTTCATCAGTCCTCAAGGCGACTTGTTGCCCTACTCATTCACAATAGTGCCGTCGTGCACAAACAACGAGGCAGAGTATCAGGCCCTCATCATTGGGTTACAGTTGGCACGAGACATGCGAATCCGATCACTACAGGTATATGGTGATTCTCGGTTAGTTGTGGGACAGCTTATGACGGAATATGAAGTCCGCAAGCCGGAGCTGTCATCTCTTTGCCATCAGGCCCGAGCCCTATTCGATCATTTTCAGGACAGTACAGTGTCACACATCCCAAGAGCTGAAAATTCTCAAGCAGACGCATTGGCTAACCTGGCCGCGGCTCTCGCGCACCCAGGGGGTAGCCCACTTCAAGTCACCATAGAAGAAAGGAGAATATTACCATCCCTCACAGCGGCCGAGAATGTCACGAGTGCAAGTCCCGTACATTGCTTTGAGATCACAAAAGAGGAAGATTGGAGAAGGCCATTCTCTGATTACTTGAAGTATGGGTTCTTACCCAAGGATCCGCAGATGCGCACTCAAGTTAGAAGGCGTGCCAGCTCGTTCGTCCTCTTAGAAGAGGTACTGTATCGACGCTCCAGCGATGGAACGCTGTCAAGATGCCTGGCCCGAGAAGAAGTTCATGATACGCTGAGATAGGCGCACGGAGGAGAATGTGGTGCCCATCAAGGCGGACGGAACCTACATCATCGAGTGCGGCACATGGGCTATTATTGGCCCACCATGGTGAAAGATGCGATGGACTACGTCAGAAAATGCCATCAAGTGTCAGATACATGCTGACATCATACATATACCTCCAGAAGAGCTGCATCAGTTAGTGATGTCTTGGCCTTTTACGGCCTGGGGTATGGATGTGATAGGCCCCATTAGCCCCTCTTCCTCTCAAGGGCACCAGTACATACTGGCGGCAACAAATTATTTCTCTAAGTGGGCTGAGGCTGTGGCCCTGAAGAACTGTGAAAGCTAAACAAGTGGAGGGTTTCATCCGAAACGCCATCATCTATAGACATGGTATTCTCGATCGGATCGTCATGGATAATGGCACGCCCTTCCGAAATGCTGTGATCGACAAGTTGTGTGCCAAGTTCAAAATCAAGCATTGCTACTCAACACCCTATTATCCTCCTGCAAACGGGCTTGCTGAGGCATTCAACAAAACCATCGTGAAGATTCTGAAGAAAACGGTGGCAGAGAATAAGAAAGATTGGGACAAACGGTTGCCCGAAGCGCTCTGGGCATATCGTACTACGCACTGCACAGCAACGCGGGCTACTCCCTATTCACTAGTATACGGCACAGAGGCCATCATCCCTATGGAAGTTCAGGTCGAGTCCCTGCGAGTAGCACTTCGGAACTCCCTGACTGATGAACGTAATGCTGAGCTCAGGATGGTCGAGCTAGACGCCTTGGACGAGAAGAGGCTCGCGGCACAACAACGGCTAGAGATGTACCAGAAACATATCTCAACAGTGTATGACAAGCGAGTCAGGGGTAGATCCTTCAAGAACGGTGACTTGGTGCTCGTAATGAAGCGACCGACAGCCGCGCACACTACAAAGAGCAAGTTCGACCCTAAGTGGGACCCGATATGCATCATAGAAGAAGTTTACTCCAACGGGGCCTACCGTTTAGTGAATTTCGACGGTGGCGGAGCCGGTTTTGCAATTAATGGCCGGTTTCTGAAGAAATATTACCCCTAACAGTCCACCTATTACTTTCCTTTACATAAAATGAGAAATGTAAACTCCCCAAGAGAGGGAATGTAATAAGTAAGGATAGAAACGGAGAATGAAATGGAGTAGAATACAGTAGATAAGCCTTGTAGTTACAAAAGCTAATCAGTTACTTCGTATTCTTGCAGGTCTTCCTTACTCTTGCTATGGAGAAATAACCAAGAAGGACCATTCGTCTACGACACGAGCATATCCCGAGTTCAGAAACCCTGGACACTCCCGAAATCGACGACAAAGGGAAGTATTACTCTTTTCATTTCATTCTACATTCATCACTTATTAGAATTGAGATTATTATTGTTATTATTATAAACCATTCTAACACACATCACACAAGCATAACACGATAGAGAAAATAATTGCTATTGTCATTTCATTTAACAAAAGTTTGATTGACATCTTTTCCGACGTCGTATACATGAATGGTCAAAAGGTAAGTATCTCTTACACCAACTACAAAATTTTCTAAAGGTAAGATCCTACGATCATTTCTATACATTTGAAGTCAAGAAGGAGAGCATTGGGAGCGAAAGATCAAAGCTTCTCCAAACATCCCGATATCAGCCTGATCACGGCCACCCTGGCAGTTTTCATCGCTGACTTTGCTGCAGATAACACCTCCGCAAGATCAGGAACATGTTGAAGTTCAGCAGTCAAATCCTCCAACTGCTTGCGAGCCGCTTCGCCCTCACTCTCGAGCCGCGTGACCGTTATCTGACCCTGAGTAACTACTGACTCGAGACGGGCAGCTTCGAAGCTCACGGCGATCTTCTCCGCTTGCAGACGCTCAATCTCAGCGTCGATTTCAGCTATACGGTCCAAGCACCCTTCATACTATATCTTATTATTTTGTAGGGATTCTCGTGTGTTCGCCGTAGAATGCGCGTGACGTTCCACTGCAGGTCCCAAAGACTCTACAATTCTACGCTTCTCCTAGATAGCAGGATCAGGCTCGACGCGCTCAGCGGCCGCTACGTTTGCGAGGGAGCTTTCGAACGTAGAAATGTGATTGACAACCACGAGCGCATCATACCCAAATACTCCGACATAAGCTTCCAGTGCTTTCATGCCAGCGCCTAGCATATGTCATTCTTGTGGATCGGCCAACGCCTTCGCAAGGCTAGACAGTAGGCCCTTCAGCACACTCTGACCAAAACAATCTAAATGTTCAAATGCAGGAATGTCCGGCATCATAGCAATGGCGACACCAGAATCGACAGCAGCTGTAGGAAAGAATGCAAGACGAACAAATGATGCGTTAGCAAAAATGAAAGCAAAAACTACAAGTCATAATCTAATGTAAAGTGTGAAGGAGTCGTACCAGGAATGGCAGGAAGATCAATAGCAGGCTCCGAAGGTCCCGCAATGCACGTCCCGGAATCAACAACTGTTTTCAAAGCTTCGCCCGGCAGTTCAATAGTCACAACCGGAGATGATGCGACGGAAGTGGCAGAGGCAGGTATTGACTCAATAAGATCTGTAGAAATAAGAAGATAATAACAAATATGGTTAGTATGATTATGCAGGAATCGAAGAAGAAAAGTACAAAGCAGAACCATAATCGCATTTCTTACCTTGTGCTGGCGGAATGTCGGGTCTGACTTCGACCGCAGCAGAGCGTGACGTATCCATGACCTCCAACTCAACAGGACAGTCTACTCGCAATGAACAGCCTGAGAAACGAAGACTAAAGGCTCGGAAGAAGGTTGGACCCTGACGTTGTCGTATAGTTGTGCTTCGATTGCTGCCATGACAACATCGTCGAGATCACTTACACCCCCGACTCCGGCATCGTTATCATAATAATTTGCGAGGGAATCATCATTGCTGTGATCGTAGGCATGGTCCACTCCCCAGTCGTCACCAAAATAATCTACAGGTTCATCTTCAAGCTGTGACCCCGAACCATCGAGGCACGCCGCTCCCTGACCATCACCGGCTTCAGAACCATCTTCGGCATTGTCCCCCTCGACATTTGCAGGCTCGGACTCACCTCCGTCACGATTATGGATAATTGTATCTTCTTCGTCTGCAATCTCCTCTGTAGCACCAGACCGAAGCTCACCTTCTTCACGGCTATCGGCAACAGTCGCACCTACCACTATCTCTGGAGTAGTGATCTGCAACGATGGATCCAAACTCCCCCACTTCTTGATATGTAACATTTCTACCTTTCTTAAGTTTTTCTCAGGTGCTGACGGGTGAACTCTTGGTGTGAGTCTTATCTTGACTCTCAACTGATCTCTCGCGCGACCCGGTGGAAGATCGTCAACGAAATCATCAGAAGGTCTAACTCCTGACATGCCTTCCGTAGGCTCATCCTCTTTGACAAACGGAGGAGCAGTCTCTGCCGGAGGACGCGAAGATCTGACCCCTTGCTTGAGGTCTCTGTATAGGGACCCCGAAGCAATACCATCCATCTAACGATCCATCTTCTTTCCTACTGAGTGATCGACACGTTCAAAGAAGTCAGATGGCTGGTACCAGGAACTCCAACGGCCTCACGCTGCTCACAAAGATAACCAAGACCGTCCTCAGGAACGTCATTCAACCTTGGAGGAGAGAGATAGAGAGGGAAATCGACAGGGTTGGCATCCCGGATGCGCGCGTACTGATGCACCCACCATCTCATCCAACCATAAGAAGTCGCGGGATGTCGACTACCGCCAGGCAACACGAACCTCGCGCCAGTTCGCGTCAGCAAAAGTTGGTCCCACATCCACTCCCAATGGACAGGACCCGTGCCATATGCTCGTTCTATCCTCGTCACGCTCGGAAGAGTCGATGGAACACCCTGATCATAGCCGAACTGTCTAGCGAACCTGCTCGGGTAGTAAGGCTCGCACCAGAACTCCATGTCTTCGCGGAACGGGAGAGAGGTGGTCCGGATTGATATTAGGAATTCTCTGTCAGAAGAGTCAACCGAATCCTCATCATCGACGACTTCAATATCTTCATCAGTAATGGAAGCAGGAAAATGGTAGAAGTCAACTTCATTCTCACCGCAGATCCTTGAAGACACCCATTCTGGCGTCTTAAGCACCATCTTGGCCTTCATGAACCTGATAAGAGGCGCTCGGTCCGAAAAGAAGTAAGCGTGAGGCTTCATGCCATATACCCATGGGAAATAAATGCCTAACCAGCCACAGAAATAATGCCATGGGCAATGGGCAGCGTCCATTCCATCGGTAGGTTTGTCCGGATTACTAGCAACATAACCGAACGCTCTATATATGCTGCAGAGTACAGGTGGCGCTATAGCAAGATGTTGACCACTGGCAAGGGCACCCGCCATGACAAAGCAAGAAACCCTGACACCATCAGCACGCTTCGAGCTGGGAAGCACGACTGCGAACAACCAGTAAGCGAGGAAGCCTGCTAGTTCGCAAGTGGGAGACAATACGTTCAGGCAAGGAAATTTGCATTGGAACCTTTGTCGTAAAGCCCTTATTCTTTTAACATCAACTTTATATTTTTCGTAGTCAATCCTGAAAGAGAGAAAGGAGAGAGAATTTCACATAAGAAGCTATGCAGGAGAAAAGAGCATACATCATGAGAAGAAAGAAAGAAAGAAAGAAGACGTCCCGGGAAGACTTACTTCAAGCCATGGTTGAAGTAGACTGACCAATCTTCATAGTGTATCTTTATAATGCAGTCAAATTGTTGCAATTCATTAAACAACTCCAAACACGCCTTGGAATGATAGGCCTTCCGATCACCTTCGCGCCTGAAGCCAGACAATTCTTCATCAGAGGGGATATATTCGTGATAATACCCGCCGCGTATGGGCAGGCCCACCATCATCTTAAGATCCCAGAGGGTTATGCTCATCTCTCCTTGAGGAAGATGGAAAGAGTTGGTAACAGAACTCCAGTAATTTAAGAAGCCCCTGAGAATCGTCGGATCTCGCGGAAAGAAGCCGGCAGTCGCCTCGATGGCATAGTAGAGCCCGACCTCCCTCAGTACAGCCTCGTGCTGGATCAAAATCTCCTTCGCCCAGGGGATGTAGCTGTCACGACGATTCAGATGCCCTCGGGTACGGAAGCTCGAAGTCTCCCACATTGCGGACGTGCTCATAGGAAGGAATCTTTGACGCACCGTCTCAAAGAAATGAGTCGGATAAGGTGCATGCGGATCACACGTAGGCATGAGGAAAGTCATTTCCTTTAATCTCACCAACCTTTTGTTGCTTCCCGTTGCTTCCCGTTGCTTCCCAGGGTGGCGGTGAGTAATCTCTCAGGAATTGAAGACCATCTCTCCACTCCATAGAACTGGCTAGGTCTACGAACATCAGATGGCTCGATGCTTGGAAAAGGTTTACACCTCATAAGAGACTTCTGGTGCAAGATGACTTCGTCATTGTAGGGGTTCGTGATGCAGATGCCACGCTCAGCAGTGATCTTGTTGCTCTCCCATCCAATCTTCATCCTTTCATATTTCAAGTTGAGGAGCTGTGTCAATCGCTCCGCTTGACTGAGCGCCTTGATCGGTTGTTTTCCTCGTCCTCCTTTCTTCTTACCTTCCTGACCCGTCAGATTCTCTTCTACATTTTGAACAGGTATATCTTGAGGACCTGCCTCGATGGCACTCGCCACACCAGCAAGTTGGGCATACCAATAGACCCACTCTTGTTCTGTTCCCGTTTTGGAGGTTCAGGCGCTGTCTTGTTGACGAAGATGCGCACCAGCACTTCATGAGGAAGCTGCCCAATACGCTCCGTGAAATCTTTTATCTCGGGTTCGACCATAGGAAAGAAGCAAGAGTTACGTCTTGGAGGAGGAGGGTTAGAAGGACCTTCAGCTGTTCTTTTCCGACCAGCGCTTCATCGGCGTCGGACCAGAAGCATGCGACCCAGAGGTTTCACCAGAGGATCCCATTGTTGCTACTGCAATTCACTGCAACGAGTAAACAGAGCAACATTAGAAAACAACTTGATACACACGGACAAATAGCTTAACGAAATCATATCACAAACACAAGCATAGCATGTAGAGCACAAGCATGAAGAGCATGAAAGCAAACAAAATCAAGAGCATAGCATCTCAATCATCATACGCATTTCATAACAAAACAACTGCCATCATACATGCACGCATACATAGGATCGATGCACACACAAAATCATAGATTGAACCCACAATACATCCATGCATTTAGTCTAAAAGTAGCCTTGACAAGTCCAGGTGCTTATAAGTAGGTACTGGACAGAGTCAGGAAATAGTTTCAGCATCATACATACGCAACTATTCGCACACAGCAACTTTACAGGCAATCAGAACACTGTAAGCGCACTCTGGCAAACATACTCTTAACCTGCCTAAAATAGACAGTTGCAAGCTGTGACAGGCCAAAGTAGGCGGCCAACTACAGGCCCAAGGCACTAAGCTCCAATCGTGCTTGAGTTTTAAGCGATCTAGCCTCAAACAGCACTGAATTTGACTGAGAAACGGAGCCGGAAATGCCATTTCTTCACAAGTGCAAACCAGCGACTAAAAATGAAAATTTTGGCTAAGTGTTGGGCTCACATGCGCCCAAGGTGGAGCCCCAGGCGCATGTGGCCCCTCACATGCGCCCGGTTCACAAAATTTGAAAATACAATTTCACCTCATAAGGCATCAGGCGCATGTTCAATCTCACATGCGCCCGGCTCAAAAGAAAGGGAGGAAACGAGTTTAGAATTCAAGCTTCAAGCGCATGTGGCAGCCACACATGTGCCCACCTCTGATTTTTTTTGAAAAGACACAAGTTTCAGGCAGTGCCCTGGGCGCATGCCCAGAACCACACGCACCTGAGACATGCACCCGCTTCATCATGGGCATGTGACATGCGCCTGGAGGAAGTATTTTGCCAGAAAAAGTAATGGATGGCAGGCCACATGCGCTTGTACCCCGAGGGTGAGCTCTCTCACCTTGGGAAAGTTGGATTTTCTGACTCGAGGAAATGTTGGAATGACTCAGTGAGTCAACTATTTATACTTGAGCCTGGAGAACTGGTGCACTGCACTGGCATGATGTAAGCATCCAGCGCAGCACACCGGGGGGGCACTTGTTGGGGCTCAAATTTGTACCCATTATAAAACGACATCCCATGGTCTAGTGGTAATGATTTGGATAAGTTTCGAGGCCGGGAGAGCCCCGAAAATGCCAGCACAACCCTGATTGCTTGGTAGCAACCAAAATCCATAAACAGCATTTCAGAGCGGAACTAGACATGCGCTTCGGTGCTTAATGATCCAAAATGTCCTAAAACCCTTAACCTGCAATTTTCAAAGTCATCCGGTGCATATTTTTACCTGCGCACCTCGAAATGCGTTTCATCCCTGCCCGAAACTGACCAAAAGGGTCCGTAAGCCTACAGCTACCATTTTAGAGCGGAACTGGACATGCGCTTCACTTGCCAAATGATTCGAAATGTCCTAAAACCCTTAACCTACAAGTTTCAAAGTCATCCGGTGTATATTTTTACCTGCGCACCTCGAAATGCGTTTCATCCCCGTTTGGAGATGACCAAAAAGGGTCCGTAAGCCTACAGCTACCATTTCAGAGCAGAACTGGACATGTGCTTTGCCACTAAATGATCTGAAATGTCCTAAAATCCTTAACCTACAAGTTTCAAAGTCATCCGGTGCATATTTTTACCTGCGCACCTCGAAATACGTTTCATCCCCATTTGGAGCTGACCAAAAAGGGTCTGTAAGCCTACAGCTACCATTTCAGAGTGGAACTGGACATGTGCTTCACCGCCAAATGATCCGGAGTGCCCCAAAACCCTTAAATAGTAAGTTTGAAGTCATTAAGATACGTATTTCCATGCGCGCAATCCCCAGAACAACGTTCCTATACGACAAGCCGACCTGGAGGCTCCAAATTAGGAAGGAAGTACCAAAATTGGCAACATCTGGACTTCCACACCCCACCCCGTTCATTCAGGAGGTCAATCCTAGCCTAGAAGTGGTTTGGTGACAGTGAGTGCATGTCTAAAAAAGGTAGCTGTCCTTTGGAAGTCCCTCGTCGGAGATGAAATGCTGAAATTTTTCTAAGGAATCCTGAAAATCTGGCTAAGTAGTGGGAAAGCGTCGGTAAAGGACATGCGCCTGGCCTCCAACCACATGCACTTGGCCTCCAACCACATGCGCTTGCACTCTATCAGCGAGAGGAAGTGAATTGAACACTTTTTCGAAAAGCACCGGTAAAGGACATGCGCCTGGCCTCCAACCACATGCGCCTGGCCTCCAACCACATGCACTTGACACTGTTTTCTACCACATGCGCCGGAAAATACCTGTTGGACCGGACCCGAACCCGATTATCCCCTATAAATAGTGAAGTCACTTCATTCATCAGCACGAGATCATCCCCCGCCGACCTCAGAGTGATGTAAGCACCACATGTGCTTACTTTCTCTCCCCTCGCCGGATGCCTTGGCCGGAGTGGATTCCCTCGCCGGAAACCCTCTCCAGAAAGGGATTTCCTCGCCCGAATCCCAAGTTCAGGAAGAAAATCCTGAAATTTTCTAAGTGCTGGGCACATGCGCCGGCATATCCCCCACATGCGCCGGCTTTTTCCCCCACATGCGCCGGCTTTTTCTGGCCGAAAAATCCTAAATTTTCTCTAAGTCTGGGAGGGACATGCACTTACTCATTAGGTCCAGGCGCATGTGCACTGCCACATGAGCCCGGAACACCTCTACTTCATCTGTTTTTTGTGCAAAATGGGCACATGCGCCCGGATGATGACCACATGCGCTTGACAGATGATGCAACACCACATGCGCTTGTAAAATGGCCACATGCGCTTGTAAAATGGCCACATGCGCTTGAAAAATGACCACATGCGCCTATACACACTCCCTCATGCGCCTAGACGCTGATGGGAGGAGTGGACCTTCGATCGTGTGCCCCGCCTTCGTTCGGAATCCGATTTTGATGAAACCACTTCGATGAGATCTATCCATCCACCGGATCAGATTCCCCGACGGTCAATGATAAGTGGCCCAAACCAGTGTTTCGGTCTAAAATGACCAACACTTAGCCAATTTGGCAGCCCCGGAAATCCCTCCGAAAGAGCCGAAAACGGCCGAAAACGAGAAGAATCAGGCGGAATTGGACCGAGCCCGAGAGAGAAACTTTTCTTCTACTTGACATGATACACCATAATCATGTACTACGATGAGGTTATCCGATCTCAGGACCCTCGAATACCCTAATCAAGTGGTCGGCAGGTCCATTACTTAGTCGTTTTCAGCCTTAGGAAGTGCCCTGTTGGCTTGAGAATTGATTAGTGCCAGTTGAAATCAACCGCGATCTCAAAGACACCGAGGAAAAACTGAAGTACTCAGGCTATCCAACAGCCGAGTCAAGCATTAGCGGGGCACCGATCCCATTATTCATTAAGGAATTGGCATATGTGGGTACCCATCGGACCCTATACTTAGCCACTTACAAGCATCGGAGATAGCCGATCCAACCCATTGAGTTTGGATCCTCAAAAGATCTTGGCTTGATAAAGCCTTCGTGATCCCAAAAAGATCATTGAAAATACTCAGAAGAAGAGTGTTCTCGAAGACGAGTCGCCCGACTCCAGAAGAAATACATTTACTTTACTGTACAAAGCTCTGTTCATCCCGGATAAAGGTCCGAGGCTAAACCTAAGGGGTTATGGTTACCACGAGAAACCACAAACAAAGAGTTCTAACTAAGCTTGAAACATCTTGCTATGGACTGCCACTATGAAAAAGACCAGTCGATGCCCTACCCATTGACAACGGGTCCGTCGGTTGAGCTGATGAGGTAGTTGCGGATTGCTTTCCTAAGGTCACCCGTCATAAAAATACGGGCGCGGGCTTTAGGTTATGCCGACCAACATTTCGAGGTTCGTGTATTCCAGTGGTCACCTGTTCACAGTAACAGGCGCGGGCCCCGAGTTGCACCACTCGATTAAAACCCTCGTTCGGGAACGTTGCGGAGTGCTTTCCTAAGGTCACCCGTCATAAAAATACGGGCGCGGGCCTTGGGTCATACCGACCAACATTCGAGGATCATGTATTCCAGCGGTCACCTGTTCACAGTAACAGGCGCGGGCCCCGAGTTGCACCACTCGAATCCTGACAGTCTCTCAACCCGGACATACCGAAAGAAAATGGGACATAGACATCCGGAGTGTCTAACAAATGTGGCTCAGTCCATAACAAGAAAACAAAGGTCTAAACAACCATGAACTCAAGACCATAATCCCCGGCAGATTAGTCTTTTGCCTTCCAATCAAGGGTGATCAACCGTTGATGTAATTAAAGGCTCGTGACCAGTATCACAGCTTGGAATGTAAAAGATCTCAGAATCTCTGGAATAAAATTCGCCTTGCGATATCTCTCTTGTGTACACTTTGTGATTGCTTATGATTGTCTATGAATGTCTCTATACTCAGAATTCCCCCAGAATAAAAGAAACACGAAAAAAAGAAAAGAAAGAAGGACTGCTGATGAGTAGTTCTTATCTTTCCCCTCTCTCTTTTTCTAAGTTCTAATAGACATATCATCTCATCCAATGGAATAGAGGTAGACCGGGCTAAAATTGATATTATTTTCAATCTACCACCACCCAAGAGCATACGCGATGTGCGGTCCTTCGTTGGACACGTCGGTTTTTATAGAAGGTTCATTAAAGATTTCAATCATATTTCTAAGCCCTTATGCAACCTTCTCCAAAAGAAGAACTAATTTGAGTGGAGTGTCGATTGTCAATTAGCTTTTTCAAAGCTAAAAGACATGTTGACAACCGCTCCTATTATGCAACCACCGGATTTGTCCATTCCTTTTGAGTTGATGTGCAATGCGAGTGATTATGTTATTTGGGCGGTGTTAGGACAAAGGAAGGACAAGAAGCCCCACATTATCTATTATGCGAGTAGGACCTTAAACCCCGCCCAAGTAAATTATTCGACTACAAAGAAGGAGCTCCTAGCCATTGTTTTTGCCTTGGACAAGTTTAGGCGTACTTGATAGGATCCAAGGTCATAGTTTACACAGATCATGTGGCGCTGAAATACCTTCTTTCTAAGAAGGATGCTAAGCCCCATTTTCTTAGATAGATCTTACTCCATCGAGAATTCGACTTAGAGATCAAGGATAAGAAAGGAGTAGATAACGTGGTGGCGGACCATCTATCCCACCTAGTTTTACTGAGTTCTATTGACGAGTCACCTATTGAGGACTCATTCCCTGATGAGCAACTCTTTGTTGCTATGCATCCACCGTGGTATGCTGATATTGCAAACTATCTTTCAACAGGTGCGATGCCGACTCATTGGATTGCGCAGGATAAACGAAAGTTTCTGAGGAAAGTGCGGAGATTTTTCTGGGATGAACCTTTACTTTTTAAATGTTGCCCAGATCAAATTATTAGGAGATGTATCCCTGATGATGAACATAATCATATCATCTCCTTTTGCCATGATCAAGCATGTGGGGTCATTATTCCGCCAAGAAAACCACTGCAAAAATTCTGCAGTGCGGTTTTTATTGGCCAAATCTATTTAAGGACACCCACGAGTTTTGCAAAGCATGTGAGCGTTGTCAAAAGTTAGGAGGATTGTCCTGTCGGAACATGATGCCTCTTACCCCAATTCAACATCTTGAAGTCTTTGACTGTTGGGGCATCGATTTCATGGGACTGTTCCCCTCATCTTTTGGAATTGTCTATATATTGCTTGCCATAGACTATGTGTCTAAATAGATAAAGGCTATTCCATGTAGAACCAATGATCATTGTATGGTTCTAAAGTTTCTAAAAGAAAACATACTTTCCAGATTTGGAATGCCTCAAGCCATCATTAGGGATGGCAGTTCTCACTTTTGCAATAGGCCATTTGAAGCCTTAATGAAGAATTATGGTATTAAACATAAAGTGAGTACCCCATACCACCCACAGACAAGTGGGCAAGCTGAAATTTTCAATCGAGAAATCAAACAAATTTTGGAAAAGACGGTGAGGTCGAATCGTAAAGATTGGTCACTTAGATTAGTCGATGCTCTTTGAGCTCACCGTACCTCTTACAAGACCCCCATTGGAATGTCTCCCTATAGACTTGTCTATGGGAAGGCTTGCCACTTGCCTGTGGAACTTGAATACAAAGTTTATTGGGTAATTCGGGCATTGAATTTTGGCATCAACAAGGCTAGCCTGCTTCGCAAACTCCAACTGAGTGAGCTTTACGAGATCCAGAACAATGCTTATGAGAACTCGAGGATTTACAAGAGTAGGATGAAGGCCTTTCATGACAAGCACATCTTCAGAAAATCTTTCCATGAAGGTCAGAAAGTACTCTTGTACAATTCTCAACTTCATCACTTTTCGAAAAAATTGAGATCTCGATGGACCGGCCCATATATTGTTAAAGAAGTTTTTCCTCATGGGGCTGTCGAGAAAGAAAATACGGCGAATGGTAACTGTTTTAAAGTGAACGGACAACGCCTTAAACCATTCGTTGAGAAATTTGATTTAAAGGACATGTCCATCACTCTAGATGGTCATGTATATCAGGACGATTGATCTCCTAGTCTGATGGAGCTATAGAGTAAATTAGGTTTAATTTTTTTCTGTTTTTAATTGCTTTCATAGATTTTGACACCGGAGGTACAATTCCATGATCGACTCTCTCAAGTACCATCATTCTCACTCTCTTTTATTTTACCATTGCTCTCATGTCCATGCTCATTACATATCTTTTTACATTGAGGACAATGCAAGATTTGGTTGGGGGTAAGATGAGATTCCTCATCTAGTAGTTTGTGGACACTTTAAGCATTATATGTTGAAAAATTTTCAAATTTTTCTGACAATTCAAACTCTTTTAGAAAACTTTGTTTCTATGCATTCGGGAGGATACAAGTATAAGAAGAGGAGATATGAAGTGATGAATGTTGCAAGTCTTGAACTACTTCTAATATAATGGTTTTATATGTGAATTTCTCTATTTATATAATGGATAGAAAATTTGAACACTTTAACACCTAGTTCACATTACACGATTTTTATAGGTTGAAAGGATTATGTGATTTATGGATTAGCTAGACTTTGATTTAAGGTGATGAGGAACCAAGCCGAGGTACTTTGTCCATCCTTGTCCATGGGAAAATAACGAAAGATATGGATTTCTAAAAATCCTATCTAATATATAAAAAGAGGAAAAGAAGGATGAAAACAGGGGAATGATGGAAAATATGGTGGAGAATTTTGAAAAGGGCTACCTATTACCAACCGGTGGTCTACCCGTAATCAAAGCCGGAAATGGGACGTAGTGTGAAAGCCTTCGGAACGACGGTAAGGAAAATTCCTATCATAGGCTTGTTGTTGATCTGTACACCTTGAGATCCATAGTTTAGTTGATCTATGAAGAAGATGATCCCTTAAACTCATGAGATGAGCCATCACTATGCACATTAGGTTGAATTTGTTCAAAGTTCTTCTATTTATCAATCAATTAGCGGAAATTCTATATGAATACTTTTTATGTTTTGAGAGCTTAAGGTTGCAACCTCTATCACCCAATTTCTCTTATTTTTGCACTTGCATGTCTCGGAATGAATAGAAGTATCGTTCTGAAGGAGAGTTGATTTTGAAAAATTAAACTTGATTCACGCATGTTTTGCTCGGGACTCACAAAATTCTGGTTGGGGGGTATGTTGAACCTCAAATTTATACATGATCTAGCCCATTACATCACATTATATGCATGGTTTGCATGCTTAAAAGACCCATCTAATGAATGTTTTGTGAATGTAGGAATAAAAGAGAGACTTCACCCAATTGATGATTAAAAGTCCTATTTTGAAGCCCTTGGATGAAGACCCAAGGTGGGTCAAAGAAGGAAGAAGACAGAAGGAGAGAGAGAGAGAGAGAGAGAGAGAGAGAGAGAGAGAGAGAGAGAGAGAGAGAGAGAGAAGATGAAATAAGCCATGACGGGTCAAGACTGGTCGGCCAGGAGGGCCAAACCGGTCAAGACCGGTCGGCCAGCAATGGAGACCCCTTGTGGAGCTGCTAGGATCAAGTCCAACTTGGCCCAATCGGTCAAGAACGTTCGGCCAACAGGTCAGGCTAGTCCTCTGTGCTCTCTGGACTCAAAACGGATAGGTCTGACCATTCAAGACCGGTTGGCTAGCCAAGCTTGACCGATCAAGACCGGTCAGCCAGTGTATTTTGACTAGGAATCTAGTAGGCATGTTCTACAAGCTTCGAAAATCATGCAAGTTGCATAAGTATTGCGTAATTCTGGAAGATTCCGACGCAGTAGAGCCTCTCCACTATAAAAGGACACCTAGGTTCTCTTCCTAGGGCATTATAGAAGTAGAGGAACTTCGTGGGAGGTGAAGAGAGCCGTCGTGGAGCATCTACAACTCTCCCGAATCTAGGTTTTTATGCTTTTTAGTTTGTTTTTCATTGTTCTAGTTAAAGCATAATAATGCTCGGCTAAAACCTCTTAGCTAAGGCTAAGAGATGAAGCTTGTGGTTAGTAACCGTGTTGAATTCGTTTTAATTCAAGTACTCTACTTTAAGTTGGATTTTGAGTTCTAGTTTGAATAAAAATTGGTATTTTGGATGTTTTATGAAAGTTGATGTGCTTCAGACATGGTTCCTTACAAATTCTCTGAGATTATCATGTTTGGATTGTTTAGATTCGAATTGTAGTAACACCTGAGCATACCATTGTCCATTAGCATGGTTGTTACTTCGAAGGCTACATATTCGACTTCTACATGCTTCATTAGAACTAGAAGCTTATTCTTCAACTTGAGTGGGGATTGCTTGTGTTTAAATGCTATATCTTCCGACTAGAAGAGAGATAGAACTTTAATTCTAGTTGTGTTATGCTTGGATGAGTGGATTCACATGAGGGCTCCCACAAGTGGATCCTAGAGGCCTTAATTCCATTTAAATTACAGATTTTACAAGTTACTGTTTTAGGTTAGTTTATGAACTTGAATTCCTAAATTAATTGAATTTGAAATTGCTGGAATAATTAGAATTGGTTTACCTAATTCCCTATGGATCGACCTCGATCTTACCGAGATTTATTACTACATCACAGCCTTACACTTGAGGCGAGTGAACACATGTCCCATCACCAATTATTGGATTTTGTGACTTTTTCAGACCATAGGGAGTGGGCGCATGTCCCTTTGCAATCTGGTGGGATATTTCACTACTTAGCTATTTTCTGGCTTTTCCAGACAAAGAGAGGTGGGCGCGTGTCCTTCTACGAAAGTGGAAATTTCCACTACTTAGTCTTTTTGTGGGTTTTCTCTCTAAGAGGTGGTGGGCGCATGTCCCTCTTGAAAGTGGAAAAAGTCCACTACTTAGTCCTTTTTCAAGATTTCTCTCCCTCTCTCCCTCTGCATTCGAGCTCCAGCGGGAAAGTCCATTTTCTAGTAAAGGATTTTGGCGAAGAAATCCATTCCAGCCAAGGCATCCGGCAAGGGATGGTAGAGTGAACGCATGTTACCTCTTGCGTCACTATGAGGTCTCTAGGGAAAATGATGATGGATTTGGTCATGAAGGCGGGGTTGCTATTTATAGTGTTCTAAACAGATCCGGGTCCGGACCAGCGGATACTCCCAAGTGCATGTGTTTCTAGAAGACTTTTTGGGTGCATGTGGCTTCCGATTGTCCTCCTCCAACTGTTGCCAGGTGAATGTTGCTTTCAACTGTCATTTTTAGGCTGCTGCTGGGCGCATGTGATTCTGGGCCAAGCGCATGTGTTTCTGGAGGACTTTTCAAGCGCATGTTGCTTCTGACTGTCATCGTCTGACTGTTGTTGGGCACATGTTACTTCCGATTGTCACTTTCAGGCTGATGCTAGAGCATGTGATTCCAGGCTAAGCACATGTGCTAAAACTTGACTCTTCAGACATTTTTCGGGAAGGATTGTCACGGGCACATGTTATGAGTGCATGTGCTTTCGGGACTTCTGCATGTGGTTTTGGAGCTCTCGCATGTGATTTTGGAGCTCTCGCATGTCCTTCTTGGAAATGCATTTACTTCGCTATCAGCCAATTCTCGGATTCTGCACTCTGCAAGAGAGAAACAGTTCCCAGACTTAGAATATTTTCAGGATTTCAAGATTTCAGGCTCCGACTGTCCAGTGTACAGCTACCTTTTCTGGGGCCAAAGTCATTGATGCTAGGGCACTTTAAGCCTCTCATCAATGAACTGGATGTGGTGCGGAGGACTATATGTTGCAAACTTTGGTACTTCCTAATTTGGAGCCTCTAGGTCGGCTCTTCTTATAGGAACTTTGTTCCGAGAAGCGTGCACATAGAAATATGCACCGCAAGAATTTTAAACTTGCAAGTTAATGTTTTTAGGGCATTTCGAATCAATTGACGATGATCCACATGTCCAATTCCACTCTAAAATGGTACCTGTAGGCTTTCAGACCCTTTTAGTTAACTCCAAACAGGGGCGAAATGCATTTCGAGGTGCGTAGGTAAAAATATGCATCGTGTGACTCTGAAACTTACAGATTAAAGTTTTTTGGGCATTCCAGATCATTTGGCGGTGACCCACATGTCCAGTTCCGCTTTGAAACAACATTTGTAGGTTTTGGTCATGGCTGCACATGTTAGGGTTGCGCTGTCATTTTTCGAGTACTCTCGATCTCAAAACTGGTCTAAATCGTCGTAGATGGACCGCTAGATGTTGTTTTATAATGGGTGCAAATTTGAGCCCCAACAACGGCCATGATTGCAAATCTATTCTGACCTTTTCCTTTAGGCAATGAACTGATTATGTTGACTTCCCATTGAGCGAAAGCCAAGGGCCATCCATAGGTGTCATTTCTTCAGGTGGTAGATGAGGCATGAGAGAGTAGCGTTGACACTTATCACATCTTTTTTAGTATTCGATGGTGTTTGCTTTCATAATAGGCCAATAATATCCCTGCCTCATGGCCTTATAAGCCATTGATCACCCCTTGGCATGGTTGCTGCATGCCCACTGGTGTATTTCTTCAAGAACACGCTTGACTTCTTTTGGATGATGACACCTCAAATATGGCAGGGTATAACTTCTTCTCAATAATGCATCATCGTGGAGAATGTACTTGGCGGCAGATATCACATTCGTCAAGCTAATTTTTTGTCTGCTAGGAGTTCTCCATCTCGAAGAAAATGGATAATGGGGTCCATCAAACATGGAGATAGCTGTACCGCGAAGACCCATTCACCTGTTACTTGGTCGATGCTCGGTGTAGAGAGATGCTCAACAGGAATAGTTCGAATTAGATCGCCTTTAGAGGCCTATGCTAATTTTGCTAAGGAGTTGGACAGCTTGTTCTCTACTTGAGGGATGTGAATTAGCTCATATTTGTTTATTTTGGTGAGCAACTTCAATACTTTGAATTTTTAAATAGCCATTCTTTCTTCATTTGCTTCGAACTCATTAATCACTTGATTTACAACGAGCTACCAATCGCTATGAATGAGTAAGTTTTTTTTTATTTCGAGTACATTAGCCAATTGAAGACCAGCGATCAAAGATTCATACTCTGCCTCGTTATTTGAATCATGGAAATCAAATCACAAGGTGTATTCAAACTGTGATTCATTTGGGACAATGAGGATCAATCCCACCCCACTTCCTAACGAACAGGATGATCCATCTACATAGAGTGACCAAGATGGTTGCTTGCATGCTGGAAGTTTGGTTTGAGTAGGTTTAACTAGAGGAATCGTCGCCTTGATATGAGTGGGGACTGGGTATGTGAACTCAGCAATGAAATCAGTGATAACTTGTCCTTTCACAGTAGTTCGTGAGCATAAGGCAATTTCATGTTCACTGAACTCGATTGCCCATTTAGTTAATCGTCCAGACACTTCAGGTTTTTTAAGGACTTGTTGTAGCAGTTGATTTGTAGGGACTATTATGGAATGGGCCTGAAAGTAAGGCCTTAGCTTTCATGCTATGACCACTAAGGCCAGGGTGAGCTTTTAGATGTCAGGGTATCTGGTTTCAACATCTATCATTGCATGGCTGACGTCATAAACGGGTTTCTGTACCCATAATCTTCTCTTATTAGGGCGGCGCTAACGGCCGTAAGAGACACAGGTAAATAAAGGAAAAGTTGCTCATGTGGAGCAGGTTTGCACAAGATAGGTGGTGCGCCCATGTATTGCTTCAGCTGCTGAAAGGCTTCTTCACATTGTTGGGTCCATGCCCAGTTAGACTTTGTGGTTGCTCGCAGTAGCTTGAAAAAAGGCAGGCATTTACGGATGCATGTGAAATGAAGCGATTTAAAGACACAATGCGTCCAGCCAAGTGCTAGACTTCTTTGACTGTGGAGGGTGATCGCATCTCTATCAAGGATTTTATCTTCTCAGGGTTGGCCTCAATGCCACATGCCCAACCATAAATCCGAGGAATTTTTTCGTAGAGACCCCGAATGCACATTTCTCTAGATTCAGCTTCATTCGATACTTCCACATAAGTTCAAAAGCTTCTCAAAGGTTGATGAAATGATCCTTGGCTTTGATACTCTTGACGAGCATGTCATCAACATATACTTCCATAGTTTTACCGATATGTGTGGCAAACATCTTGTTAACCAGACATTAGTAAGTGGATCCAATGTTCTTAAGGCCGAATGGCATTACCTTGTAGCAATATAGACCACGATCCGTAATAAAGGTTGTTTTCTCGCGATCAGGTGGGTGCATCATAATCTGGTTATAACCATCATAATCTGGTTATAACCAGAATAATCATCCATGAAACTGAGCAAAGTGTGCCCAGCAGTAGAATCAACCAGCTAATCGATGCGAGGCATTGGAAAACTATCTTTTGGACACGCCTTGTGTTCGCTCGCCTCAAGTGTAAGGCTGCGATGTAGTAATAAAACTCGGTAAGACCGAGATCGATCCACAAGGAATTGGATAACAAATTCCAAACTATTCCAGCAACTCAGTTTGCAATAGATAAGAGTTCAATTGGAATAATTATGCTAAAACAGTAACTTAATGAAAACAGTAATTTAAAGGTACTAAGGCATTCAAGGATCCACTTGTAGCAATCCCATGTCAATCCAATCCATCCAAGCAAGATACACAACTAGATTTGAAGTCCTATATCTCATCTAATTGGAAAATAAAGCATTCAAATACATTCAATCCCATTTAAGTTGAACTTCTTAGTTCTAGTCCCATTCAACAATGTAGAATTCGGAATCATAGCCTTCAGAGTAATAGCTATGCTGATGGACTATGGCATGCTCAAGGATTACTATAATTCGAATCTAAACAACCACAATATGATAATCTCAGAGAATTGCAAGGAATCCATGTCCGGAGCACATGAACTCTCATAAAACATCTCAAACTATCAACTTGAAGAACTAGAATAATTAAAAATCCCAACTTGAACTGAAATTACTTGAATCAACTGAATCAAACATGAAATTAGCTACAAGCTTCACCTCTCAGCCTTAGCTGAGAGATTCTAGCCGAGCATTGTCATACTATAACTAAAACTCATGAAAGAAAACATAAAAACTAGAAAAATCGGAGTTTGGAGGGTTGCAGACGCTACACGATGACTTCCGTCCTCTCCCACGACGTCCCTTAGCTTCTATGATGCCCTAGGAAGAGCCCCTAGGTGTCCTTTTATAGTATAGCACGGAAGGTTCCAGATTGCGCAAGAAATCATGGACTACGCAGAGAAAATCGGAGCTTCACAGAGAAGCTCTGTTACGCGGACGACCGTTCTGAGCTCTTAGACGACCGGTCGCACGACCGGTCTCAAAACCACAAAAACAGTCCAGAGAGTTTTGCCGAAATCCGACTTTAAAATTTTAATTCAAGGACTGGTCGTACGACCGGTCTGAGCAGTGGACGACTGGTCGCACGACCGGTCGTGGATGGTCCAGCAAGCCTTGCAAGGAGGTCTTCTACTGTTGAGTAGTCGGACCGGTCGGATGACTGGTCCTGGCTATGGACGACCGGTCGCACGACCGGTCTTGGCTTCTTTTTTCCTTTCTTCTCCTTTGGCTTCTTTCTTCCTTTCTTCTCCTCTCTTTCTACTTTCTTTGATCCTTCTTCAACCTTCATCCAATGGCTTCAAATGGCTCTTTTTAGTCTCCAATTGGGTGAATTCCGCTCTCATTCCTAAAATCACAAAACATGCATTAGATGGTCCTTTTAAACATGAAAACCATGCATATAATGCGATGTAATGGGCAATGCAATGTATAAATTGGAGGTTCATCACACCCCCCAACCAGCTTTTTGGTAGTCTCGAGCAAAACATGCGTGAAACAATTTCAAACCTCCAAACCAACTCTCCTCCAGAAACCATGTTTCTTTCCATTCCAAGACATACAAGTATAATGCGATGTAATGGGCAATGCGATGTATAAATTGGAGGTTCAACACACCCTCCAACCAGCTTTTTGCTAGTCCTGAGCAAAACATGCGTGAAACAATTTCAAACCTCCAAACTAACTCTCCTCCAGAAACCATGTTTCTATCCATTCCAAGACATACAAGTATAAAATTTGGAAAAATTGGGTGATAGAAGTTGAAACCTTAACTCTCAAAGCATAATAAGTGTCTACATGAAATTCCCGCTGATTGATTGATAAATAGAAGAACTCGAACAACTTCAACCTAGTGTGCATAGTGAAAGTTTATCTCATGAGTTTCTGAGATTATCTTCTTCGTGGATTAACTAAACTATAGATCTCAAGGTGTACAGAGCAACAACAATCCTATGACAAGAATTTGTCTTACCGTCCTTTCGACGGCTTTCACACTATGTCCCATTTCCGAATTTGGTTACAGGTAGACCATCCCCCGGTTGGTAATAGGTAGCCCTTTTCAAAATTTTCCACCATTTTTCCTTCATTCCCAATTTCATCCTTTCTTTTCCTTTTCTTTTAAATTAGATAGGATTTTTAAAAATCCATATCTTTCATTATTTTCCCATGGACAAGGATGAACAATGTAGCCCGTCTTGGTTTCTCAACACCTTTAAATCAAAGTCTAGCTAATCCACAATTCGCATAATCCTTTCAACCCATGAGAATCGTGTAATGTGAACTAGGTGTAAAAAGTGTTTAAATTTCCTATCAATCACAACAATAGGGGAATTAACATGTAAAACCATTATATTGAGAGAAGTTCAAGGCTTGCAACATCACACACTTCGTATCTCCTCATCTTATACTCGTATCATCTCGAATGCATGGAAATAAGGTTTTCTAAAGGAGTTTTGAAATTTTAGAAAATTCGAAAAAATTTGTGCATATGAGGCTCGAAATGTTGCAAACTGCTAGATGAGGGATCTCATCTCACCCCCTAACCAAATCTTGCATTGTCCTCAGTGTAAAAAGATATGTAATGAGCATGAACATGAGAGCAATGGGAAATTATAAGAGAGTGAGAACAATAATACCTGCGAGAGTTGATCATGGAAGTCTAAAACCCAACAACTCAACCTTTAACCAAGTAAAACTAAAATGACTAAACCTACCTATGCTATACCTCCGTCAGACTAGGAGATCAATCATCCTGATACACAGGATCATTCAGAGTGATGGACATGTCCTCTGAATCAAATTTCTCAATAAATGGTTTAAGCCGTTGTCCATTAACTTTAAAACAGTTACCATTCGCTGCATTCTTAATCTCAACAGCCCCATGAGAAAAAACTTCTTTGACAATATAAGGGTCGGTCCATCGAGATCGTAATTTTCCCGAAAAAAGATGAAGTCAGAAATTGTATAAGAGCACTTTCTGTCCTTTATGGAAAGATTTCCTGAAGATGTGCTTGTCATGAAAGGCCTTCATCTTACTCTTGTAAATTCTTGAGTTCTCATATGAATCGTTTCGGATCTCATCAAGCTCATTTAATTGGAGTTTGCGAAGCGAGCTAGCCTTGTCAATGTCAAAATTTAATGCCCGAATTGCCCAATAGGCTTTGTGTTCAATCTCTACAGGCAAGTTGCAAGCTTTCCCATAGACAAGTCTATAAGGAGACATTCCAATGGGTGTCTTGTAAGCGGTACAGGTGAGCCCAAAGTGCATTATCTAATCTTAGAGACCAATCCTTGCGATCCGGCCTCACCATCTTTTCCAAAATCTGTTTGATTTTCCTATTGGAGATTTCAGCTTGCCCACTTGTTTGTGGGTGGTATGGGGTACTCACTTTATGCCTAATACCATATTTCTTCATTAAAGATTCAAAAGGTCTATTGCAAAAGTGAGAACCACCATCACTAATGATGGCTCGAGGCGTCCTAAATCTAGAAAGTATGTTTTCTTTGAGGAACTTGAGAACCGTACGATGATCGTTGGTTCTACATGGGATAGCCTCTATCCATTTAGACATATAGTCTACGGCAAGCAATATATAGACATGTCCAAAAGATGAGGGGAATGGTCCCATGAAATCGATGCCCCAACAGTCAAAGACTTCAAGATGTTGAATTGGGGTGAGAGGCATCATATTTCGACGGGATAATCCTCCTAATTTTTGGCAACGCTCGCATGCTTTGCAAAACTCATGGGTGTCCTTAAATAGTGTGGGCCAATAAAAACCACACTGCAGAATTTTTGCAGTGGTTTTCTTGGCGGAAAAATGACCCCCACATGCTTGATCATGACAAAAGGAGATGACGAAATTATGTTCATCATCAGGGACACATCTCCTTATAATTTGGTCTGGGCAATATTTAAACAATAAAGGTTCATCCCATAAAAATCTGCACACTTCCCTTAGAAATTTATGTTTGTCCTGCGCAGTCCAATGAATCGGCATCGCACCTGTGGAAAGATAATTGGCTATGTCAGCGTACCATGGTGGGTGCATAGCAACAAAGAGTTGCTCATCAGGGAATGAGTCCTCAATAGGTGACTCGTCAATGGAATTAGGTAGGACTATGCGAGATAGATGATCCGCCACCACATTTTCTACCCCCTTCTTGTCCTTGATCTCCAAATCGAATTCTTGAAGGAGTAGGATCCATCTAAGTAAGCGGGGCTTGGCATCCTTCTTAGAAAGAAGGTGTTTTAGCACCGCATGATCTGTGTAAACGATGACCTTGGATCCTATTAAGTAAGGCCTGAATTTGTCGAAGGCAAAGATGACGGTTAGGAGCTCTTTCTCCGTAGTCGAATAATTAACTTAGACGGGATTCAAGGTCCTACTTGCGTAGTAGATAACATGGGGCTTCTTGTCCTTCTTTTGGCCTAACACCGCCCCAATAGCATAATCGCTCGCATCACACATCAACTCAAAAGGTATGGACCAATCCGGTGATTGCATGATGAGAGCAGTTGTTAACATGTCTTTTAGCTTTGAAAAAGCTAATTGACATTCGACACTCCATTCAAATTGGTTCTCCTTTTATAGAAGGTTACATAAAGGCCTTGAGATATAGCTAAAATCCTTTATGAATCTTCTATAGAAACCGACGTGTCCAAGGAAGGACCGCACATCACATATACTTTTAGGTGGTGGTAGATTGGAAATTATGTCAATTGTTTCCCGGTCTACCTCTATTTCATTGGATGAGATGATATGTCCAAGGACTATTCCTCTTTGTACCATGAAATGACACTTTTTTCAGTTTAAAACAAGGTTCTTCTCCTCACACCTCATCAAGACCAACTTCAAGTGATTAAGGCACTCGTCAAACATACAACCAAAGATAGAAAAGTCATCCATGAATACCTCGAGAAACTCACCCACAATGTCTGAGAAAATACTTAAAATGCATCGTTGGAATGTGGCAGGTGTAAACGTCAGATTTTGTAACAGGACCCTCCGGTCGTTCACCTTCTCTCCAACAGGGATTTCTTCCGCCGGACCTGTAAGAAGACAGAAAGCAACTAGGGGTGGCTGGTGTCCAGCCGTTAGCCCTCCGATGCTTAAGTCAGGCAAAGCAAGAAGAAGAATATCCAAGCAAAACGAGGCTAGAAATTGAATTTTGTGTACCTGTCTCTTAATGGAGTCATCCCTTTATATAGATCTGAAGTGATCCAATCTGTTACGTAAGATATCGAGATCCCGCTGATTTCGTAGGATAAGATTCTTATCCTTAGATAGAGGAGTGATTTAATCCAACAACTCATCCGTCAGTTACGTTCCTTGAGAATAATCCCTTGAGATACGGAACCATTGAAGAAGATAAGCCGGAATCGGCCTATACGGGCTGCTGGAACTATTATACGAAGATTGTCCAAACCAAAAGCAAAGACTCATGACTGCACAGATGTCGGGAGCTGCTCGTGTCAGGAATACTCGCATTCAGAAGGTACGACCCCTTCTGCCGAGCGCGAGCCGAGCTGCTCGCATCCAGGATATGCGACCCCTCCTGACGACCACGAGCCGATCTGCTCGCATCCGACCCCTCCTGACGACCACAAGCCGAGCTGCTCGCATCCAGGATATGCGACCCCTCCTGACGACCACGAGCCGATCTGCTCGCATCCGACCCCTCCTGACGACCACGAGCCGAGCTGCTCGCATCCAGGAGATGCGACCCCTCCTGACGACCACGAGCCGAGCTGCTCGCATCCAGGAGATGCGACCCCTCCTGACGACCATGAGCCGAGCTGCTCGCATCCAGGAGATGCGACCCCTCCACAACTAATTTTGCCTATAACAGCAGGTGTATTACATAGTCCAAATGGCATTCTTCAGTAAGTGAAGGTACCAAACGAGCATGTAAATGTGGTTTTCTCTTGGTCCTCTGGGGCTATCTCAATTTGGTTGTATCCGGAATAGCCATTTAGGAAGTAATAATAAGAGTGACCCTCTAACCTCTCCAAAATTTGATCAATGAATGGGAGAGGGAAGTGGTCTTTCCTAGTGACCGTGTTGAGCTTCCGATAATCAATACACATACACCAACCGGTGGTTACTCTAGTTAGTATAAGCTCGTTGTTGGCGTTTTCTACGATGGTAATACCGGATTTCTTGGGGACAACTTGGGTAGGACTCACCCATTGGCTATCCGAGATGGGGTAGATGATACCCACATCTAATAGCTTTAACACCTCGGCTTTGACAACCTCCATCATGTTTGGATTTAGCCTTCTTTGAGGTTGTCTAGTCGTTTTTGCATTTTCTTTAAGGTGTATACGGTAAGTACAAACCGAAGAATCTATCCCTTTGAGATCCGCTATTGTCCAACCTATGGCTCCCCTATGTTCTTTTAGTAACTCAATCAACTTGAGCTCTTGGTCTTTTTCGAGGTGAGAGGCAATGACAATTGAAAAAGTTTCCTCTTGACCCAAATATACATATTTAAGCTCGGATGGCAATGGTTTAAGGTCAAGCTTCGGTGGTTTGATGTTAGACGGTAGAGGCCTTGATGTGGTTGGTGGCAACTTTTCAAAATGGGGCCTCCACCGGCTAGTACCAACTACCGGTCTCTCTACATTCAATGCTTGCACAATTTCACTAATTATGGGGTCCTTATAATCCACGAAATGTGCTAAGCATGTCTCTAAGCTTTCTAGTGGTTCAAGTTGGAGGAGTTCTTCTTCTTCAAGAGATTTAAGCATGTTTACCTCAAAGAACTCGTCATCATCAACATCCCTATGTCTTTTGCCCAAGTGGAACACATTCACCTCCAGTGTCATGTTCCCAAAGGATAATTGCATCACCCCATTCCAGCAATTGATGATTGGTTTGATGTAGCAAGGAATGGGCGGCCTAAGATCACCGGTATTTGAGTGCTAGCATTTAAAACAGGTTGTGTGTCCAAGACAATAAAATCTACCAGGTAGTAGAATTTGTCAACTTGGACTAGAACATCCTCAACTATCCCCCTTGGTACACGGATAGATCTATCAGCGAGTTGCAATGTGGTTTTGGTGGGTTTTAATTCACCAAGACCCAATTGCTCATATACCGAGTATGGGATCAAATTTACGCTTGCCTCCAAATCTAGCAATGCACGCTCAATCCGGTAGTCTCCAATGATACATGAGATTGTGGGACTATCAGGATCTTTGAATTTTGGGGGGTCTTTTGAGTGAGAATGGCACTCACTTGCTCATTCAAGAAGGCCTTTTGCTGCACTTTATATTTGCGTTTAGTTGTGCATAAGTCCTTTAGAAACTTGGCATAAGAGGGGATTTGTTTGATGGCATCAAGCAAATGAATGTTTATCTTAACTTGTCTGAAAATCTCTAGAATATCGTGAGAGTTTGGAATAGATTTTGGGGCAACCAATCTCGAAGGGAATGGTGCTACGGGCTTATAGATACGTTCCTTCTCTTGTGGGACTAAGTTGGATTCGTCCTCATCCTCAGAATTTACCGGATCATTAGGCTTGTCGGCCTTCATCGGAATAGATTTGTCGATTTGTTTACCACTTCTAAGAGTGGTGACGGATTTGGCTTGCTCTATATGTTGGTTGAATGGATCAGGGATGCTTACTTCATGTACTTGTTTTGGATTGGGCTGAGGTTGGGCCGGAAAGGTCCCTTCCCTAGCATTCAAGCGTCCCTTAATTTCATCAACCGAGACTTTAAGCTCTTGGAATATTTACTGATTTGTTTGATTAATTTGCGTTTGCCCTTGTATAAATGCTTTCAAGGTATCCTCCATTGAGAATTGAGGTGGGGCCATATTTTGCATGGGTGGCCCTCCTTGAGAGTTGGTAGGATTGCCCATGGGAGCATTCTTCCAACTGAAATTTGGATGGTTCTTCCAACTAATATCGTACGTATTACCCATCGGTCCATTGAAAGGCCGTTGATACCCATATGTGGCATTTGCATGTTCATGTAACACCTCTTGAAATGCAGGAATTGTGGGACAATCTTGCGTAGCGTGTAAATCGGTGTGACAAATCCCACATATGGTCTCAATAGCTTCATTAGACTTTGGAATTCCACTTTTATTAAGTTGCATGGCCTCGATTTTCCTTGTGAGGTTGGCTATCCTTGCATTCACGTCGTCTTCCTCCTTGAGGATATAGATCCCTCCTTTCTCTTTCTCTTGAATAGGCTTGGGGTTATTGGGTTTATCCAAGGTATCCCAAGATTGGGCATTTTCAGCCAACATGTCCAAATAACTCCAAGCCTCATCTGGATTTTTGCTCATAAACTCGCCATTGCACATCATCTCTACAAATTGGCGCATATTGGAACTTAATCCATCATTGAAAAAGTTTATAATTCACCAACTCTCATAGCCATGATGTGGGCAAGCAAGTAGGAGGTCCTTAAATCTCTCCTAACATTGGAAGAAAGATTCACCCTCTTTAGCCGAAAAATTCATTATGGCTCTTCGAAGGGTGTTCTTTTTATGAGCCGGGAAGAACTTTTTCAAGAATTCCCAGGTCATCTCATTCCATGACCCAATCGAATGTGGTCTAAGAGAGTGAAGCCAATTTTTGGCTCTTTCTTTCAATGAAAAGGGAAAGAGTTTAAGTTTAATGGTATCTTCAAAAACATTGGTGTATTGTAAGGTAGCCACCACTTCTTCGAATTCTTTTAAGTGCAGATATGGGCTGTTAGAGTCTAGCCCATGAAACTTTGGTATAAGTTGAATTACACCCGGCTTTATGTCAATGTTTCCCCCGTTTGGTGGTAGAACCACTCAAGAGGGTGTAATTGCACGGGCTGGTTGTAGGTAATCCCGCAGTGATCTCATTGGAGGAACGTTATGTACCTCATTCTCTCCTACTCCCTCTTGATTTGCTTTTGTAGTTGGAGTAGGGGGGGAGGATTCCTTAAAGGTGTTTGATCCATACTCCCCAAATTTTCACAATGTTCTTGGTAGTTTCGGACTCGTCTATGGACTGACAATGGTCCAACTAAACCACCTTCTGATTGGAGACGATTGGAGTGGTCACGTTCCCAACGGGACACAAACCACTCAACCAAAACTAAACTATTCCTAAATCCTAAAAATCTGAAATAAATCTGAAAATTGAAAAAAAAAAAAAACTAAGTTAGAAGGATATTACCCGATGTGCTTGAACTGGAGAAGAAATCCTACAAAATAAACAATTTTGATTAGTTATAAGAAAAAAAAACTATCTACTTCTACTTATACAGCTACTAAAACAATTTGAAAACCGTTATCTAAATTCCCCGGTAACGGCGCCAAAAACTTGTTCGCCTCGCCTCAAGTGTAAGGCTGCGATGTAGTAATAAAACTCGGTAAGATCGAGCTCGATCCATAGGGAATTGGATAACAAATTCCAAACTATTCTAGCAACTCAGTTTGCAATAGATAAGAGATTCAATTGGAATAATTATGCTAAAACAGTAACTTAATGAAAATAGTAATTTAAAGGTACTAAGGCATTCAAGGATCCACTTGTAGAAATCCCATGTCAATCCAATCCATCCAAGCAAGATACACAACTAGATTTGAAGTCCTATATCTCATCTAGTTGGAAAATAAAGCATTCAAACACATTCAATCCCATTCAAGTTGAACTTCCAAGTTCTAGTTCCATTCAACAATGTAGAATTCGGAATCATAGCCTTCGGAGTAACAGCCATGCTGATGGACTATGGCATGCTCAAGGATTACTATAATTCAAATCTAAACAACCACAATATGATAATCTCAGAGAATTATAAGGAATCCATGTCCGGAGCACATGAACTCTCATTAAACATCTCAAACTATCAACTTGAAGAACTAGAATAATTAAAAATCTCAACTTGAATTGAAATTACTTGAATCAACTGAATCAAACATGAAATAGCTACAAGCTTCACCTCTCAGCCTTAGCTGAGAGATTCTAGCCGAGCATTGTCATACTACAACTAAAACTCATGAAAGAAAACATAAAAACTAGAAAGACCAGAGTTTGGAGGGTTGCAGGCACTCCACGATGACTTCCGTCCTCTCCCACGACGTCCCTTAGCTTCTATGATGCCCTAGGAAGAGCCCTTAGGTGTCCTTTTATAGTATAGCATGGAAGGTTCCAGATTGCGCAAGAAATCACGGACTGCGCAGAGAAAATCGGAGCTTCACGGAGAAGCTCTGTTACGTGGATGACCGGTCGCACGATCGGTCTGAGCTCTTGGACGACCAGTCGCACGACCGGTCTCAGAACCGCAAAAACAGTCCAAGAGTTTTGTCGAAATCAGACTTTAAAATTTTAATTCAAGGAACGGTCGTATGACCGATCTAAGCAATGGACGACCGGTCGCACGACCTGGTCGTGGATGGTCCAGCAAGCCTTGCAAGGAGGTCTTCTGCTGTTGAGTAGTCAGGACCAGTCGGACGACCGGTCCTGGCTATGGACGACCGGTCGCATGACCGGTCTTGGCTTCTTTTTCCTTTCTCCTCCTTTGGCTTCTTTCTTCCTTTCTTCTCCTCTCTTTCTACTTTCTTTGATCCTTTTTCAACCTTCATCTAATGGCTTCAAATGGCTCTTTTTAGTCTCCAATTGGGTGAATTCCGCTCTCATTCCTAAAATCACAAAACATGCATTAGATGGTCCTTTTAAACATGAAAACCATGCATATAATGCGATGTAATGGGCAATGCAATGTATAAATTGGAGGTTCAACACCTTGTTCAAGTCAGTATAATCTACACACATCCTCCACTTGGCATTTTCTTTATGAACATGGACGTCATTTGCGACCCAATCAGGATAATCAACTTCTTCAATGAAGTCGACGGCCAACAACTTGTCGACTTCGATTTTTATCACCATTTGTCTTTCGGCTGTGAATGCGCTGTCGACGTTGATGAACGGGTTTGAATTTCGGATCTACCTTCAGTCGATGAACAACAACTACAGGGTCGATGCCTGTCATGTCTTTATGCAACCACGCAAAGGCGTCTTGGTATTCGACCAAGAAATTGGTCAAATGAGCTTGAAAATAGGGTCCAAAGATGACCCAACATGGACTTTTTTGGTCGAATCTGTCTCGGATAATTGGACTATGATAGTTTCTTCACCTGGGGTGCCTGCTTGAAGTGTATCTTCTCTTGGATCCAATGTCATAGTAATTGGAGGGCTTACTAAGCCTTTTGCAATTGCCATCATAGGAGTGACTTGAGTGTTTTTTCGATCCTGAACTCCTAGTTCATAGCATGCTCGAGCTTCTTTTTTATCTCCTCTGACTACTCTGGTGCCATTTAGAGTAGGAAATTTGATACACAGATAAAGAGGATACAAAGTTGCTACTAACTTATTGAGCAATGGACGCCCTAAGATGGCATTGTATACGGACCTTCGGTTTACCACAAGAAAATTAATGAAAATGGTGACTTGGATGGGAGCCTCGCCGAAGGTGACTGGGAGGTCGATACTTCCTTTTGGTATGACCACCTCGCCTCCGAAACCGACGAGAGGTGTGGAAATTAGTTTTAACAGATTTTTTTGTGAGAGTCATCTTATAGTAAGCTTCTAGATAAAGCACATCAGCAGAGCTACTTGTAGCCAACATAATTAGATGAGTTAAATAATTGGATACCATTAACGTTACTATGATGGAATCTTCATGGGGAAAGTGGATCCCCTCAACGTCCTTCTCGGAGAAAGAAATTTATTAATGACTCAGTTTTGTCGAGTTCGATGAGTTCTCCATCCAGTAAATGTGCTGAGGTTTTTTATAAGCTTTGTGGGTATAAGCATTCCTCTCGGCCTGAGAATCGCCTCCACAAGCTGGACCGCCAACTATGGTTTTGATTTCTATTAGAATCGGTGACTCAAATCTGTGTGAGACAGGGCCATCGATTGATCGACCAGCCTAGCCGATCAATTGCCCGTCCGTTTTTTCTCAAAGCAACCTCCCTGGATAGTTTTGCGGCCGGGCGATCAATTGACTCCGAGGTCGATTGATCGACTGATCAATCGGCGGTGCGCTATATTACGTAGTTTTACGCAGTTTGCGTAAGTTTGTTTCTAATTCGGGATTGTTGCCTATTTAAGTGGGTGTAACCGGGATTAGGACGTATCCTAAGGTGTCCAAGGTTTCCTAATTGTATTAGGAAGAGGGGAGAGTGTTTTGAGAGAGAGAGAGAGAGAGAGAGAGAGCTTGGGTTTTCTCTGGGTTTTTCCTTGCTTGTGGGCTGTCAATCTCTGTAAGCTTCTGATTCATAGTACATCGCTTTATGCCATGGTTTTTTACCCGTTGAGGGGTTCTTCCACGTAAAATCAGATTGTCTCTGTGTGATTGATTATGTATGGTTTGATTGCATTGTGTTTCTCATTTGATCTCGTATTACTCTGCGTGTTCGGCTTCCACTTCCGCTGCCGATTTTCCCAACAAGTGGTATCGGAGCTAAAGTTAAAGTGGAGTAGAATTCGAATCAGAGATAGGAAGATGGGATCAAGTACAAGGTTCGATGTAGAGAAGTTCTTAGGAAAAAATAACTTTGAACTATGGAAGGTGAAGATTGAATCCCTCCTAGTTCAACAAGGGCTTGATGAAGCTCTTAGAAAGCGACATGAGGCTACGAAAGATGATGAGGGGATGAAGCTCGACAAGAAGGCTAGAACCTCGACCCTGTTATGCCTTATGGATGATGTCCTCTATTACGTCACGAAGTAGAAGACAACCGTTGATACGATGGCGAAGCTAGAGAAGGTCTATGCCAAGAAATCTCTAGAGAACCGGATGTCTCTGTTGATGCAGTTGTTCACGTTGAGGATGGGGAGGGGACAGATGTGGAGGACCACTTAAGCACGTTCAATAGGCTAGTTTGTAAGTTGGTGGAGATAGATGAGCTGATGAAGGATGAATATCAAGCATGTATTTTGTTGAATTCTCTTCCAAATTCATATGAGTTATATAGGGACTCTGTGTGCACAAGGAGGGAGACCATCAACTTCGAGACCGTTATCTCATTCCTTTAGTCGAAGACGATGAGAAAGAAAAGCGGTGACATGGGTTCTCGTTCTTCCTTAAAGGCACTGATTATGAGGAGAAGAAATTCTAAGTATGGTGGAGGATATTCAAAATCGGGATCTAAGGCCAAGGGCAAAGGGAAAGCTAAGGTGAAGTATTAGAGTTGTGGTCAGGAAAGCCACATGAGAGGGGATTGTCAGAATCCCAAGTTGAAGCAAGAGAGGTATGAAAATTTTTTTGGAGAGGGAGTCAATACCTTAGAGGACAGTAGCAATCTTTGTGAAGTTCTAACTGTATCTGGCAAGGGATCTCACGGTAGAGAGTGGATCCTAAATTCAGGGGCTTCATGTTACGTTTGTCCTGACCGGAGTTCATTCACGACATACAGGGAGTATGGTGGTGAATCGGTGTTTGTGGGCAATGGCTACGCTCATAAGGTGGTGGGTATTGGTACGGTGCACATCAGGATGTTCGATGGGATCAAACGAGTCCTGGAAGATGTGAAGCATGTCCCCAAGATGAAGATGATTTGATCTCTCTTGGTACACTCGAGGCTAAAGGGTACATGTTCATTGGCTACAATCGTTGTTGTAAAGTGATGAAGGGGGCACTCATGTGGATGAAGGCATGGAGGTGTGGCCATCTTTACAAGTTGATTAGGAACACAATTCATGGTGGAGCTATGGTATCGATGCAAGCTCCACAGTTGCTCGTATGTAGCAACTGCCCAAGGGCCACATGAGAAGAGCGAAAAAGGGTGTGAAAGTGCAATGTTAGGGTTGATGGAGGCATGAGAAGCGGTGAAGCTATGTTAAATTTGAGATGAGAAGAAAACAAGGATAAAAGGGTGTATGGTAAGGTACTACATGAAGATTTTTATCACGATGGAGATTGTTGGAATCGGTGACTCAAATCTGTGTGAGACAGGGCCATCGATTGTTCGACCAGCTTGGTCGATCAATCGCCCATCCATCTTTTCTCACAGCAACCTCCTTAGACAGTTTTGCGGTCGGGCGATCAATCGACCAGGCTAGTCGATCAATCACTCAGGGCGGTCGATTGATCGACTAATCAATCGGTGGTGTGCTATCTTGCGCAGTGTTACGCAGTTTGCGTAAGTTTGTTTCTAATTCGAGATTGTTGCCTATTTATGTGGGTGTAACCGGGATTAGGACATATCCTAAGGTGTCCAAGGTTTCCTAATTGTATTAGGAAGAGGGGAGAGTGTTTTGAGAGAGAGAGAGAGAGAGAGTTTGGGTTTTCTTTGGGTTTTTCCTTGCTTGTGGGCTGTCAATCTCTATAAGCTTCTGATTCATAGTAGATCGCTTTGTGCCACGGTTTTTTACCCGTTGAGGGGTTCTTCCATGTAAAATTGGATTATCTCTGTGTGATTGATTATGTGTGGTTTAATTTCATTGTGTTGCTCGTTTAATCTCATATTACTCTACGTGTTCGGCTTTCACTTCCACTGGCGACCTTCCCAACAATTTCTCTAGCTGGCTCTGCATCTTCTTACAAAAGACGACGTTGTAGCAACCTTTCCCTCTGGGGCTCACTTTCATGGCGCGTCAATGCGGTGGGTTTCTGAGGGGAATGATTCCGCTATGCAATGTAATCACGAAGATGCCTCTGCAAATAAGCGTCTCTATTTAATCTTTGAGGGATATACAATCTTGGGTATTGTGCCCATGATCTTTGTGGAAGTAGTAAAACTTCCTCTTATCTCTCTTCTCCGGCTTTGATTTGATCCTCGGGGGCCACTTAACATAAGTCGTATTCTTGATCTCCATCAGCACCTTCTCTGGAGATCAATTGAGGGGAGTGTAATTATGATACCTCACTGCATATGGCTTTCTGGGTGAACGATCGCGATGATCACATTGGTACTTTTTGTCAGAAGAAGATACTTCTTTGAACTTGTGTTTCTTCCCACTGCTATCGTGAAGAGCTAGGGCCACCTCTTCAGCGTTAATATATTTTGGGCCTTAACTTGAAATCTAGCCATCGTCTTCAGAGGGTTTTTATCAAGGGTGAATCAGAATTTCCCACTCGTGATTCCTGCAATCAGAGCAGTGACGCCTTTATCTTCAGTATAACCCTCTGTCTGGACAACTTCGAGTGTGAATCAGACTGTGAATCCTTTGATGGTCTTATTCTAGCGCTGCTTTAGATCCGACAGATGAGACATTGGTTTCTTCATACGAATACTTCTCATAAATTAGGAAAGGAAGAGCTCCAATAAATGCGAGAAGGACTCTATTGATCGAGACTTTAGGCCATGGAACCACGTTCGTGCAGCATCCTTGAGGGTTTGAGAGAAGGCTCTGCACAGAATCTCCGAGCTATACCCTTCTGACTCCATAAGAGATCTGAAGGTTTTTAAATGCTCCAATGGATCACCAATGCCAATATATGGGACCATATTAGGAGTTTGATATTTTTTGGGCAAAGGGGCCTCCATGACCTGATGGGTGAAAGGTGATTCTGCTCGATGGATTGACGTGAGAGTCGTCGTTAGAAGATTATATTGATACCGTTGTTCGATGTGAGCGAAGCGATCTTCGAGTTTTCTGAGATCTCCTTCCCAGGGTAAGGTATAAAAGGAGGTTTTGGTGTTAGGTTCCTCAGGTCGACTTCGCCTAGATTTGCTAAAACAAATGGTTAGAGGACGTTGCACCGAGGCCTGAGTATTGTGAACTGTACGATCGAAAGGAGGATTGGGTTGCCCTTGACGTTCATCTGGCCAATGCTTGGAAGCTGCAGGTTGCGTTAGTGGATCCTCCTGGGCTTGTTGTTGTGGAGGAAAGCATTGATCGAATCGATTTGAGATATGTTGGAATCCAGCGTTGAGAGTAAGGAGAGTATCTCCCATATAATGCATGGCACCATCCATGCCACCGGAGTCTTGTTGGAACAAATTCTATATTGTAGAGGCTGGCAAATTAGGCAGTAATGGGGGAATTCCTAATGCAGGTTGCGGAATTCCTAGTGCAGGTTGAGGAAGATCTGGATTGTATTCAGGAGCCTCAACAAGAAGTTGTGTTTGTCTTGAAGTGAATGGGTGGTTGGTTTTCTTCGGAGGAATGATGGAGAATAAAAAATACGGTGAGAACAATCTAGTCATTCCCACAGACGGCGTCAATCTGTTAATGTAAAAAACTGGTGACAGATTCTCCTCCCTACAATTCACGATCCTCCTGAAGATAGCTCCTTCCTTCCACCTGAAAATCATAGATAAAACTAGGGTGGGCGGCGCTCGGCTGTTAGCCCTCCGATGCTTAAGTCAGTAATGGACTTCAGCAAAGATGAAGTGTGAAACGTGGGCTGAGATGTTGTGTACCTTCCTCCTCCATGCAGACCTCTATTTATTTAGATCTAGCTGGAATGGTTTCACTACGCCAAAACAACGACAAAACGACACAAAAACGCTTGGTTTAACGACGGACTTGCTTCGTCGTTAAAAAAGACTTGGTTTAACGACGAACTATATCCGTCGTTAAATCGAAAACAGTCCGTCGCTAACTACTACCACCTCCGGCTTTGGCGTGTTTAATCGACAAAATTGTACGACGGACTAGAATCCGTCGATAACTGTAAAGTAACGACGGATATAGTCCGTCGTTAATATTACGACAGATCTAATTCGTCGTAAAGTAATGTATTCAAGGGGATTTCCTGCGTCCTAAAATTCTGCGTCTGGAGACGAGACGTTGGGATTTATCGACGGACCTTCTTGGAATTAACGACGGATATAGTTCGTCGTAAATTGATAATTATACATCTCGCAATTCATTTTAAATAAATTTGTTTCTTTAATAAGTTTTAAAAAAAAATTGGATTTTTAGAAAAAAAGTAGACAAGTTTAATAAAAATTAACAATATTTAAGAAAAAAATGAGATTTGAAAAAATTTTAGATTTTGAAAATAATATTCTAAATTTAAAAAAGAACTAGAATTTTGAAAGAAATTAACATTTTGAAATAAATTGAGACGTTTGAATGAAGTTTATAAGTTTGAAATAATGTAGACTTTGAGAAAGATTGAGGTTTTGCATTTTGAATGATATTGACATATTTTGATAAAAAAAAATTAGATTTTCAAAAAATTGGCATTTTGAAAACGAACATCGGAAAGTTTAAAAAATTGTGATTTTGAAAAAATGTTAGAGTTAATCTTGAATAAAATTTATAAGTTTGAAAGAAAATGTAATAAAATTAATAATGTTTAAGAAAAATCGAAATGTAGAAAAGATCAAAATTTTGAAAATAATTAGGATTAAAAAAGAACAAAAAATCTGAAAGAATTTTGACATAAATTAGTATTTAAAAGGATTTAAAAAAAGTTGGCATTTTGACATAAATCAAGAATTTTGAATAAAATTTATCGGTTTGAAAAAATAGATTTTCAAAATAGAAATTGTGATTTTTAAAAAGAAATTTAGATTTTGTATTTTGTAAAAAAAATTGAGAAATTTGATAGAAAATGAAATATTGAAAAAACAATTGACATTTTGAAAAAAGTGTTTATGTATTGAATTGCGATTTTGAGAAAAAATTAAGAAGTTTGAAAAAAAAATTGTAATAAAATTAATAATGTTTAAGAAAAATTAAGATTTAAGATAACGAGATTTTGAAAAGAAATTCGGGATTTACAAAGAACCAAAAAGAAATTGTCATTCTTAAAAAATTAAGATTTTGAAAAAAAACTACGAAGATAGAATAAAATTTATAAGTGTGAAAAAAATTGAAAAAAAAATACAATTTTTAAAAATAAAATAGGATTTTGTATTTTGAAATTTTTTGAGAAATTTCATAAAAAAAATTTGACATTTTGAATTCTGGAAGTTGACAAGTTTATTAAAAAATGTGATTTTGAAAAATAAAATTGTATTGTTTAAAAAAAAAATTAACAATTTTAGGACATTAGGACATTATACCAAAATTGATATTTTGAGAAATCTAAACCGGTCCATCCACTTTGTGAGATAATTTTAGGACATTATACAAAAAAAGGTGAGAACCCGGATCCTACTGGGTGGGAACCCTGACCGTGGGGCCACTCTGATGAATGTGACTACATCCACGCCATACATCCATATTGAAAGTTCATTTTAGGGCGTGTTCCAAAAAATGAAGCAAGTTAAGTCCCAGATGGGACATAGTAGAGGAAACAGTGCTGATTGACCATTAAAGACTTCCTGTGGGGCCACAAAAGCTTTGGATCAAGATGATATTTTTGTGGTCTATTCATCTAGGTGTTTGTGACCTTACAAATAGGTTGGATGGAAAATAATGGCAAATAAACATTCCGGTGAAATCCATAAAGTTTTCAGGTGTAGAGATTCAATCACGACTGTTTCTATGGTGTGGTCCACCTAATATTTGACTCAGCTTCATTTTTGGTATCATACCCTAAAATGATATTTCAAAATGGTTGGATGGTGTGGATTTAAGACACATACATCACTGTAAGCCCCACAATCAAGGTGTGGACCCCACAGAGTTTACTCAATACGCAAGCCTTTTATCCAAGTGCGGTTTAGGTGGATCCCTGGATCCGCTAAGGTTGGTGGATCCCCAATTGTGGGGCCATTGTGATGTATGTACCTGACATCTACACCGTCCATGCATTTTGAAAGCTCATTTTAGGGCATTACCCAAAAAATGAGTATGCATGAAATCTTAGGTTGACCATACCACATGAAATAGTAGCAATTGATTCCCCACCATTAAAAAATTCATGGGGACCACTGGAATGTTTATTTTCCATCCAATTTGTTGAAAAGGTCACAAAGACCTGGATGAAGATACCAAACAAATATCAGCTTGACCCAAAACTTTTGTGACCCACTATAAGCTTTTAATGGTTGAGGACCATTGTTTATTGTATTATGGTCCACCTGAGATTTGGATGTACTTCATTTTTTTGTACAACATCTATAGCTAACATAGGCACTGTTTGGATGTATCTGAAATCACCATTTGATAGAACATTTGTTTATTTTGATTAACAACTATTCAGAAACTATGCCCAAAATGGGCATGTTCTTTGGCCAAGCAGCCATCTAGAAGATTTTGGATCAGATTTGCATTTGCTTGGATGGATATTTCAGCATGAATTTTTGGACTGTTGAAAAAGAATTCATGCATGGAATTTTTTTCCTTTACTATCAATGAAGTGCTGTAATAGTCGCTTTGTTGCAGGATAAAACTAAGTCCTTACAAAACAGGTTGGACAATGGTCCAAATCAAGCCAGAAAAATCAGCTGGTTCAGGCAATCTTAGCATCAGAGGCATGGATCTGCTTGGAAACAAGATGCAGACAGACTTGGGATCTCTAGACCGGGAGCTTGTTGACACATAAATCATACATATGTATTATGCTAAAATGCAAATCCCAAGTTCGTGAGCGTGAAATGCAAATCGACTTCAGACGAGAAATGTTTCAGCGGCCACTCCATTGGTGTCTTTCGGTTGGTTTGGGAGAATCTACACAACAACTTATATCCTTATGCATTAAGAAGGTAGGCTTATTGATATGGTTTTGAATGTTTGTAAAATAATCGCTCTTCTTTTTTTCATTCTTGGGCTGAATCTTGTGGTGTTTGTAGGTTGGACTGCAGAAGATTTGTCCAAGACAATGATAGTTCAAAGTTGTCTTCACCTAACCAGATATATTCACCCAATAGAAAAAAGGTAAAAATCATCAACTTACAGCAACAAGAAACATTACAAATTAACCTTTTCATCTCAAATTTTGAACTTTGCCTTTTGGAATTGGTTTGAATTGCTAACATTTCAACTGAAATATAGGAATTTGAATGTGTGAAATATTAATGAGTGAACTGTTTCTTGACACGTTTTTCTGTTAAACAGTTGGTCCATAAATGTATGCTTCTTGACACCTTTTTTCTGTTAATGAGTGAACTATTTCTCCATTTGGTTTTTAGTGTTGTCTGTTGCTTCCTGCAACAGAGATAAATATATCCAAATGCAAAGATTTTATCAAAATGGAGAAACATACAATAGCATGCATCATGGCTCAGTTTTGTTTCTTGCAAAATTGGCGTTTCTTTAGGTCCGTTTGGCTCGATTTTTTAAATCTTGTGCATTTTCTGAAGGTTTTGGATCTATTGCTGGTTTCAATCTATCATTTATGTTAGCTTTTTCCATTGATTTGCTCACAGAGATGTATGTGCCTTAAATCCACACCGTCCAACCATTTTGAAAGCTCATTTTTGGGTGCACTCTCATCCCTCAGGAGTCTTGATCTAAGCATGAATGAATTGGAGGGTTCCTTGTCCTCTGAAGGTAATTGTTGATTAATTGTACATAAATTAAACCAAAATTGATAGCATCAATCACATTTACAAACTCCCCCTTTAATGCTTTTATTATTTTTCAAATTTGGGCAGAATTGGCAATTTTGAGCAAGCTGGAAGCTTTGGATTTGGGAGATAATTGGCTCAATGGGTCCCTAAATCTCAAAGGTAAGAGCACTTTGATATTACTGAGATTTTGATAATATTTTACCTTCATAGCGATGATTTTGTTCTCCTTATCTTTGATGGTGAGGAGATGTTAAAGCAGGACACTAGTTGCGCGCAACCTTCTTACATGGTGCTCGTGTAAGCCAAAATTCTCAAGTGGACTCCACAAAAGAAAACAGTGGGGACAGTAACGCTGAGCGTTGAAACCTTCCTAGGGCCCACCATGATTTTTATTTGAAATCTAACTTGTTCATAAGTTCACACAGACATGGAAGAAGGGAAAATTTAAATATCAGCTTGATCGAAAACTCCTATGGCCCCAAGAAGTTTTTAATGGTAAGAGATCAATCCCCGTTGTTTTCTTTGGTGAGGTCCACTGGAGCTTTGGATCTGCTTCATTCTTTGGTTCATATCCTAAAATGATCTCTCCAAATGGATAGACGGTGTGGATACAAAACATACATCATGGTGGGGCCCACATAAGTTGGTGTAGGGAGGTAGCTACTCAACCTGTCAGTAGCTAATTCGCGTCCCTCGTGTAAGCTAAAACTCTGTGGGGTCCACCACATGTCTGTGTAACATTCAAAACTCAGTAGGCCATGCCACAAGAATTGCTGGGAATTGAACATCTACCATCAAAAGTTCATTGGGGCCCATAGAAGTTTTGGATCAGGGATGGATGGTATTTAAGGATGACCGTGGGCCTCAGGAAATTTTCAATGGTTGGTGTTTCCATTCCTATTGTTTTCTATGGTGTGGCTTACTCAAATTTTGGATCTCCCAAAAATGATGGAAGGATCGGATGTCAGGTGGACATCATTGTGGTCCTCACAGGAGTTTTCGACTGCACAGCCATGTGACAAGGATTGATAGGATGGATCTCACCTTGTAACCCAGTGTTAGGATCTGTGGCACCCACCATGACATTTGTGTTAGGATCTGAGCCCAAACACGATGGAGATCCCAAACTCAAGTTGGCCACACTTCACAAAACAGTGGGGATAGAAATGCCGACCATTGAAACCTTCTATGCAAGCATTTGTTGCTATTTTACTAATTATTTGCTTCATGTGCTGAAACTGCAGGATCTAATGCAAGTTCCACCAGTTTACATCATTGCTATCATAATACCAGCTGTACAGCCTTTAGTTTTTCAATCACAGCTGGCTCAACCGGAGGTTGTTCAATATGAAAAACTCGCCTGCTTATCAATATGACATTTTATTTCTTGGGTTCATGGTATATGTCTGGTTTTGAATATCGCCAATTCATTTATGTAAACTCCATCCTTGTCGTTATTTTATCAATAGCTTAATTAGTTCTTTCAAAATCATGATTTCAGGTTCTGCTTTGCGGTTTGCTTGGAATTCCTCATTCGAATGGGGTCAGTCCCACAATTTTCCCATGCACACTAAAAGCCTTGCTGTTTTAGAAAGACAGCTTAACTGGAGGGTTTCAAAATATTTTGTTGCTGCATTGTGGATTGAAAGACTTATATAGTTTCTTGCTGATGTAATCGGATATTTAAGATGTCCGCAGCTAGTTCGCAAGATGTAAGAAATTCAATATGCAATAAATGATGGATGTGTGAATTAGAAATGGTTAGTTTAGTTTATGTATTGAATTGGTTTGTATTGCTTCGATGATATCAAGTGTAAGAAATTCAAAATGCAACAAATGCGTGCTGATTTTTTTTTTTTTTAAACATTAACGACGGACCAGATTTGTCGACGATGTTATGAGAGAAGTGACAGATCCTAGTATTATCGACGGATTTAGTCCGTCGTTCTTTTTACAACGACGAATAGAACCCGTGGCTGGAACGATGATGGTTTTGGAGGTTACGACGAATAAGGTCCGTCGTTTATTTAACGACGGACTATATTCGTCGTAATTTACCGACGGATTTGGTCCGTCGCTTATGATTAACGACTTGCAAAAGAACGTGGGACCTTACGACGAACGAAGTCCGTCGTTAATGAAGATTAACGATGGACTTGGTTCGTCATTTTTTTGCGATATTGGCGTAGTGTTTGTTACATAGGTGGTTGAGATCTTCCTGATTTTATAGGATAAGATGCTATCTTATCAGGTTAGACGTTGTTAAGCTCTTAAATGTGTATATTCTAACCCCATTTCATCACTAACTATGCTTGAAATACATGATTAAATATCCAACTAATGCATGGTTTGTGGTTGTAGGAATGAGAGAGAAAATTCATCAATTGAAGGCTTAGAGACGCTATTTACACGCATTGAAGATCAAAAGACCAAGTGCTAAAGGGTGGAAGAAAGAAAGCAAAGAAGAGAAGAAGGAAGTGAAGAAAATTGCACTGAAGACCGATCGTCCGACCGGTCGGCCATAGCCCAAACCGGTTGTCTAACTGGTCCGAATACTCAACAGGAGGACCCTACTGCCAAACGTTACTGGACCGATCACGACCGGTCATCCGACCAGTTATCAGACCAGTTGTTGAATTAAAAATTTAGGTTCGAATTTTCAGAAAACTCTCTGGACTATTTTTGGCCTTTTGCGACCGGTCGTCCATGAGCTCAAACCGGTCGTCCGATCGGTCGTCTGCGTAACAGAGCTTCTTCTATAAGCTCTGAAATTTACTGCGCAAGGCGCAGTTTTTGCAGATTTTCTCGAAGTTTCTTTGCATCTAAGGCCTCAAACCTATAAAAGACTCCTCTAGCTCGTTCCTAAGGCATCTTAGAAGAGATCTACGAAGGTGGGAGATGGAGAAAGGCGGAATTAGAGTTCTACAACTCCTCTTAGTTTATTCATGTAGTTTTTATGTTCTTCTTAGTTGCTTTCATGTTTCCTTGGATCATGAACAACTAAACTTCTTAGATAGGGCTAAGAGGTGAAGCTTATAGTGAATCTAAGATGTTTTAATTCATTTGTTTTGGTTTCAAGTTGGATTATTAGTGAAGAACAATGGTTTGAAGTTTGAATAAAGTTCTAAGTATTCTTTCTTAGTCTTATGATGGCTCATGGATGTTTAGAAGAATTACTTGAGTTCTTAATTTTTTTGAATGATTTTAGACCTGTAAGCTCCGAGGAATCGGATTCAATACGCTCTAGACCTTGGATTCTCATGTAGGAGCTTCATGCCAAGAGTTCTACTTTTTTGGAATTTCTGCTTATGTGTGATTGTGTATATGATTTGAATAAAGTTCAAATCATGATCTAGTTATGCTTTGTGACAGAGTTTAATAATGATTATGATTGTGATCTTAATCTATTGGAACTAGGATTGACCTATGCAATTGAGTGTGCTCAAGTCCTAAGTTGAACTGAGGGAATCATGTATATAAATCACGCATATGAAAGATTGTGTGCTCCATCATCCGGCTAGATAGGATTTGATTTCGATTCTAGTTGAGTAATTGTGAAACCACAATGAATTATGCATCAAGGATTGCTACAAGTGGATCCTTGAACCCCTAGTGCTCTTTATTATTGATTACATTCAGTTTTAGTTCAAAATATCTATCTACATTCAATTCCATAATCCTGTTAGTTAGTTCTCAATTAGAAACCATTGGAAGTGTTTTGTGAGTTCTTACACAAGTCCCTGTGGATCAACCTCGGTCTTACCGAGATTATTACTACATTGCAACCCTACACTTGGGGAAGCGAACGAGTTTTTGACGCCTTTGCCGGGGACTTTGATGGTTTTTTCACAAAATTTCTGAAAACAGTTTCTATTTGAGATTTTTAGGAGTTCTTTACTAAGTTTGTTTTTTACGGACTTTGGAAGTTTTGTTTTTATAGGAATTCTAGGAGTCGAAGTAGTCACTTCAAATCAGGTTTTTCTAACCCTTTTTTCTTTTATTTTTCTGAGATTTGCATGCCACATTGGGTTCGGAATTCTTATAATCGACTCATTAGTGAAGGGAGAATTGTTGAAGGGATTAACAGGGAGCCACGTGCTAAGAAACGTTTAGATTCTCAAATTTTGTCTGAAAGTATGGCTGGAAATCAACCCAACCCTATGGCCAAGCAAAATCTGGGCCAAACCGAAATGGGAGAGAATGAGGTTGAGAATGTTCCCTGACCTAGAACACTATATGATTACTTACAACCTCCAAAAGCGAGCACTCCCTCATGCATAGTTTTTCCACATAATGCAGGGAACATAGATCCTTAAACCGAGAGTAATCCAACTCCTTCCCAAATTCCATGGACTAGACAGTGAAAGTGCCTATCAACATCTTAAGGAATTTGATGAGGTGATAGCCACAATGCACTTTGCAAATCTAACTGATGATGTGGTGAGACTTAAATTATTTCCTTTTTCCCTTAAAGAAAAAGCTAAGGCTTGGCTTCATGCATTACAGCCAAGATCAATTGGCACATGGACTGAGATGACTAGGGAGTTCATTAAAAAGTTCTTCCCTACTCACAAAACAATCATGTTGAGGCACCTTATCATGAATTTTGCTCAAAAAGAGGATGAGACCTTCTTCCAATGTTAGGGAGAGGTTCAAGGACTTGTTAAATGCATGCCCACATTATGGCTACAAAATTTTGGCGGGTAATAAGTTTTTTTTTTTTTATGAAGGACTGACTTCACCCATGCGCCAATTTGTAGAGATGATGCGTAATGGAGAATTCATGAATAAGGAAGCCGAAGAAGCATGAGACTATTTTGATGAATTGGCGAAGAATGCACAGTCTTGGGATACATCTAAACCAACAAATCCCAAGACAAGCCAAAAAAAAAGGAAAAAGGAGGAATTTATGTCCTCTCAGAAGAAGATAACATAAGTGTACGTGTGGCTAACCTCACAAGAAAGTCGAGGCCATGGAATTGAAGAAAGGAGAGACGGTTAACTCAAAGGACATTGAAATTGTTTGTGGAATTTATGCCGAGAATCAACATGCAACACAAGATTGTCCCACATTTTTTGCATTCCAGGAAATCTTACAAGAACAATCAAATGCCATAAATAGTTATCAACGGCCATTTAGTGCTCCAAACTCAAACACGTATAACTCTAGTTGGAAGAACCATCCCAACTTCAGTTGGAGGAATGAACCAACTACGAATACAAACAACACCCCCAATGCTCAGCCTTTACTAGGTCCATCCCTAGTAATCACACCAAAAGCTACGCTAGAGGAGATGGTGGGTGCATTCGTATCGATTTAAGCTGAATATTGTTAGTGCACAAATCAGTGCATCGTTTTGTCAATTCCTGTGACTATGTAAGTCAGTCAAGTCTCATGAGCCCCGATGAAGATTGAAGACTTAAGACTTGAAGACCAAAGCAGCTTTTCGCACTCAAGTTCATGCCAAATCAAGCTCGGAAGGTAAGTGGCATATAGATAGCCTATAGGATCCCAAAACACCTGTATTTATGGCATTTTAATCATTCCAATCTTAGGCATTTAATCCACGGTCTTAAGGTCAAAATGATCAGTCTTGGACCTTCATTAAGTAGGTGCCCAACTATGAAAATCACTAGGAAAATAATCGTAGTGGGCACACATATTCAGCTGGAAATCAGCTTGAATTTGGGCTAAATTAGGACTGCCGACCGGCCGGCCGACCAGCCGGTCACTGGTCCTAGACCAGCATTGAAAGACCAAATTCTTCAGCCGACCGGTCAAGACCGGTCAGCCTTAATGTTTAAAACGTTCCAGCAAGGACTGGGTAGGTCTGCCGACCGGCCGGCCGATCGGCCGGACAGCAGGTCAGCTGCCCAATCCGACCGGCCGGACAGCAGGTCGGTTAAGCTAAAAAACTGTCCAGTGAGTTTTTCGTTTCTAGACCATTTACCCGACCCATCTGAGGACAGGTCGGCTGACAGGTCGGAGCTCAAGTCCCACCGGCCGGAGGGGGTCCCAGGTAGGTCGGAATATGACCGTTTTATGTCCGTTTGAGCTCAGTTTTGGTCCTCTATAAAAGCATATCTTGAGGTCTTTTGTGGGATGACTTGCACACCATTGAGAGCACTGAAGGGGGCTATTATGAACATCATCTATCCTTCTTTTGCTCATCATTGCTTAGAGTTCATCATTCAACCCAAGTGATTCATGGCACTTCAATGAGCATTCAAAGCTCGGTTTGAAGAATGAACTCAAGCAAGGTATTCATGGCTGACCTAACCCATCTTGTTGAATCTCTTGGTCATCAATAGCCATTGAATACTCAAGTTGGTAGTTCCTATCAACACCATTGTATTGAATAGGCAAAAGGAACCCCAACAACTTCTCCCACCTACCCGGCACTAGTCTAGGAACATCATAATGCATTGGTAGCTGATCGTGGGAGCTTGGAGAGGAGCAAAGGCATTCATGGAAGTTGAAGCTACTCATAAAAGGCGCTGAATCGGGGCTTAATCGTCTAGGTATGTCTAGTTTTTGAGAGTCCATTTATTGAATCTCTATTCCCTGGATTGGGAAACTCCGGCGGGAGTGCACGTGACCGTCCTTGGATTAGGATTGGTAAGAGTTTGAGATCCAAACTCGTCAAGTCCCTAGATTGGGCCATCGGCGGATGGTAAACGCGGTCCTAGATCAAAGGATGTCAAGGTTGATGGTTAACCTGATTTAAAACCACGACTATAGTGAAATCCGGTGGTCTCATAGGTTGAGATCGGGAACCGGGAGTGGAGTAGGGAAACCGAACCACTATACATCGTGTGCAATGTGGTGAATATATTTTGTCTATTTTGTTCCTTGTTGATCAATCTTATAAGTGCTTAACTGTATGTGCATCTTATGTTTGACAAAATGCTTATATGCCATCTTTGAATGATTGACACAAGCATGCATATGAACTGTTTGACTAAATGCTTCTCTTAGAAGAGTTGTCAAATTGAGTTGGATCTTAGGTGATCAATTACTATCATTTACATGTGCTTAATTGGTAGATTAAAGTATAAATGCAATTGAGCTTTTGAATTTGCAAGAAAAATTAAAAGTCCTATTCACTCCCCTCTAGGACATAAGCATACCTTCAAGCTTATCTCACTAGCGGTAAAACCGCAATTTCAATTGGTATCAGAGCGGGTTCCTCTTTAAGGGCTTAATTGCCTAGAGGTAGATCCTAAGTAAGCTTGTAAGTATGTCCAACTCCGAGGCAAGTTTTATTTCTAGTCCTCCACACTTTGATGGATCCGATTATACATATTGGAAGGCTAGAATGAGCATATTTTTAATGTCACTAGATCCAGCTATAAGTGACATAATTGAGAAAGGTTGGTCGGTCCCTATTGTTCAAACTAAAAGTAAGGGTAAGACCATTTCCACTCCAAAAGATGAATCAAAATGGAGTAAAGAAGAAAGGGCAAATTCTATGAGCAATCTTGAAGCCCTTGATGTAATCCGTTGTGCCCTCTCCCAAGAGGAACAAAATAGAATATCTACTTGCGAATCCGCTAAGCAAGCTTGGGAAAAGTTGGAATCTATTTATGAACATTCTTGCACAACTGATTCATCCATGCCCATCCCTTTTACTGAAAGAGTTGTAAGTATCAATTTAAGGGAGAATATGAGCAATGATGAGACATTCTCTAGTAGTGAAGAGGAAGATAATGATGAGGATGACCAATTACAAAATGTCTATAATGAGCTCTATTATGAAAATTTAAAAGTCATGAAAGAGCTCAATAAAGAAAAGATTGAAAGGCAAAAGTTGGAAATTGACCATGTCTCTCTAACTAAAGAAAAGGAAAATGTTCAAAATGAATTGAGAGAGGCAGTAAAAAGAATTGAAGAGCTTGAGCTTGAACTTAAAACAGTTAAATATGAAAATCAAGCTCTAAAACTTGAGGTCAACCAACTTAAGACCTACACCAATGAGAACAAGGACCAAGAGACCCAAAATGCGCAAATAAGTAAATTTGTATTATGAGTAAAGATTTGGGAGAAAAATGGGGCTACAATTATGTCAAGAAAACCTCTTCTCTTGTATTTGTGGTGGTTGAGTCTTCTTCACTTGAGAACAAACCCAAGTCGGCTCTCTCATGCCACTTTTGTGGAGAGGCGGGACACTTTAAATTTGAATGCCCAATTGCAAAAAGACTGCCATGCACCTCAGTCCAACCTCAAATAGTTAAATCAATTGTGACTGAAAGAGTGACTCAAGGAAAGAAGAGCCAACATGGGAAGGCTCCAAAAATTGTGAAGAACTCAACCAAAGTTGAGAATAAGGAAAAATCTCGCAAGGTTGGCAAGAAAATGAAAGTTTCATCCCCTTCTAAAAGATATGATTATGTGGGGGAGATGCTAAAGTAGGTTGCCCATTTGAACCAGAAAATTCAAATATGGTTAAGGGCAAACAACAAAGGGTTTTTGGGAATCATATTGGCAATTCATATACCCAAAACCAATATTATGCGCTAACCAAGATGAGACAGCTAGTTGACATCTTTAGACCTTTGGATTTTAGGAAATCCAGGGGTAGCCTTGTGTGCTAGTCAGGTAGTTAGCTATATGTGCATATTGGTAAATTTGAGGACTAAGCCTCATTCTCTTTTAATTAGTCCAACTCTTGTGTATCATGCTCAGATCATTTTGATTGTTGAACTAATTGCTTTTGGATTAGCTTGGATTGGTTGTGTGCTTTGCTAATCCCTATTGTGGTCAATTTTGCTCAATATTTAAAATTCATTTGTGACCATATATATGTTGCATGCTTTATTTGTAGTATGTGACATTCTCGGCTAAGTTTGTGTATCTTGAATTGATTGAATATCATTTAAAGCTTAATTGTTTAATCTTGCCGAGAAAATTCTGTTAATTGTGCTTTATAAGTAAACTTGAGAAAACCTAGCCTCTTTAAACATTTTCTATCTATCGAACCTATCCTTGCATGCATAATTAACATAACTAATCTTGAGTTCTTTAGATAACCATCTCATATGCTATTATTTGTTTATCTTTATGTCTGAGATAATGTGGTTTGATGAATTTTTTGTGGCATGTGTAATTATATGAAAATCCTTCAATTAATCATCTTTGCCACATTTAGATGGTTATGGTCATGCTTCCTCCTCATGCTTTATTATAACATATTGGGAGTGATCTGGTAGAAAAATGGGACAACTAGACATTAAATCCCGTGGTGATAAAGAGCGAGAAATCATGCAAACCTTGGCAATCTTCATCACCCTTCTCTCCCCACATCTATATATTTGGGAGAAAGCTCTTGACCATAACACCTTGAGTTTTAAAGAAACATACTCCAATTATGAAGACAGAGATTATTGCCAAGAGGGTCAGGAATGGCAAGTAATCTCAGAGCCTTATGCAAGCCCCATAAACTTGATCAATCTGTAATATCATGGAAATTCATTAGTGGCTGTGCATTGGGGATTGGCTAACAAATTATCTATTTTGCAGGTTGTTAGCCTTTAGATAAATATGGTTTATCATTTAATAGTAAAATCTAAGGTTCTTAGCCTCATCATTTCTGAGCATATTATGAAAATCTGGTTATAAGATCCGTCATCACAGTTTGTGTTCAATCTTAATCATCTTAGGCATCAAAATCTCATGAAATCATATGGTTGCCTTAAAATTTTTTTATGTGTAATGCTCATGAACATTTGGCAAACTCAAAAGTACTTGATTAGGTCGTAGACACATCATTTAAGATCGATAGCGGACCCATCAAAGTGGACCCCAAAAACTGCTCAAGACGAGCATTTTGGTTTAGGGCCGACCGGCCGGTGTCCCCTGTCCGACCGGCCGGTACACGTGCAGCTGGTGCCCAGAGAACTTTTACAAGGGGGAGGTTGAAAATTTGCTGAGGTCTGACCGGCTAGTGCCCACGTCCAACCGGCCGGTGCACGTCCAGCGTGTGCGGCCCGACCCCATTTTAAAACGGTCGGACCTCTTCAATTCGTCTATCCTTCATTTTTTTTCTTTCCCTCTTCTCTCCAAAGGCCTCTCCAGCCCTCCTCTAGGTATCCTAGGTGTCCTTTCAAGGTTTGAAGCTCCCAAGAGTGTGCATTCCTCTTCCAAATCCGGTTTTCCTTGTCATCTTCTCCGGTAAGGGTTTCTATTTGTGCTTTCATTGTTGCATCCTTTTCTTTTGAAACCTAAAGAAGGTTTGTGTGTATCATTGGCTGCTATCATGTCCTCTCATGGTGGGAGAGATGAGCCCCCTCCTCGACGTGAACGCCGCTCTAAGAAACATCATGATGAGGGGCCCTCCCAACTTAAATCCAAGAAAACCGCTTCCAAGGGAAAAGGGGCAGCTTCAACTTCCAAATCCCCCTCTGAATCCCGAGGTCCTGACACATCTCATCTTGCCAAATGGGCAAAATTTGCTGACAGAGATGTAATTTGTGAGAGATCAGCCTCTACTGTGGACTTGGAACCCTGCAATGTTGTAGGCTTATTGAGAGCAATAGATTGGGAGCCGGTGTTGTATATGGGGGGACTTGTGCAAAGAAATATTGTCCGTAAATTTTATGCCTGCTGTCAAGACGTCATTGAAGAGCCCGTGTCCTTCACTGTCCATTACAACAACACTGTATGGACTTTCGGTCTCGAATCCATAGCTGAGGCTCTTCATATTCCCATTCTTCATCCATGTGATCTTCCTTGATATCGCTGAGGAGGCTCCACCTATGCTTGATATGATTAGGGCTCTTTGTGACGGGGAGATCCCTAGGGAGGTTAGCGGTTGTGCTCTTCGGTCTTCATATATGTCGTGGGACTTTCGGATTCTCCACAACTTATTCTTCAAGAATGTCTATGCCCGTAAGAGTAACAAAGTTGACTTAACTGAGACCATGGTGACCACTCTATATCGAGTCAGTCAGGGTGAGAAGATGTGTCTCCCCTCTATGATCATGAGCACCATTCATTCCAGTCATTTTGGGGACTGACGGTCAGTCAGCAGGCCTTCCATTTGGGTGCCTCATAGGAAAACTTGCCAGCTCTATAGGTCTTGAAGATCCAACCGAAAAACCTGTCAGGCCTATCCTCCTCAACAAATCCATTATCGCCAGAATGGAGATCACTCAAGCAGAGCTTCAACAAAGAAGGGATCAGCAGCAGCAGAGGCAGCAGCAGGAGGTCCCGTAGCATCCGGAGTATGAGTCTGATCCTGCTCTACGATCATCTAAGGATCCTCATCAGCATCCAGGGCGTTTCAGCACTCCAGTTCGCGCATTTTCTCGTCGCGGCACATCTTCGCCCTCTGATCATCCATCCTCATCTTCAGTTCCTCCTGCATGGCTCATTGAGATTCGCCAGCATCAGGAACGTCTATTTCAGAGACTTGACTGGATTGAGCAGCGGATGGATCAGACCGAGTCTCAGTTGTTTCAGGGGTAGGCCACTCTCCTCGTACAGCATGAGACTATTATGGCTCGCCTTGCCCAGATTGACAGGCGGTTGGAGGCTTGGGAGCGAGCTACTCATGGCGATGCACCGCCACCAGATTCGGGTGACGGGACTGATTTCTAGCATCATTATCTGTTGTATCATGCATCCTGGTCAGGAGTACCTTTTTGGGTGACCAAGACACTTGTCGCTTGTCTTGTTTTACATTTCAGATGACTGTTAGACCATTTGATGTTTGAGCTTTCCAGTCATATCTAGTTATGGCATCACTTGTTTGGATTTTCATTTTTCTTGAGCTTCACAGTTATATCTTTTTATGTCATCACATGTCGAGCTGTATTGATATATCTTTTTGAGATAAGTGATCTTTTTCTCGATATATATTTGTGCTTTTAAGTTATATTCGCTTTGAGTCTTGCGCCTTATTGACTATTCATTGAGTGAGTCTAGCCGATTGGGCTATATACACCATTGACTCATGTTATTAGTCCATACCGGTTGGACTATCATCTATGACCATCTCCAAAAATCATGTAAGAATGCGCTTTTTATATGAAAATCTGATTTTTTTTTTTTGGAGGATGGATGATTTGGGCAACATGCCCAATTCGAGTCTATTAGTGTTATATTGATGAGTCTATTGCATTTTCTTGGTATATTGATAGGGGGAGGTTGGATGGTTTGGGCATTACGCCCTTATGGCTCATGGTTCTATTTAATATAGCTTAAATGTGTTTCATTGCTCTTGATATACATGCCAATTGGGGTGGTTGGTTGATTGGGCGAAAGGCCCTCTTGTGCGTAATGATTATTGTATATCAGGTTTCTATGTATTGCTTCTATTCTCCCATATGTTTCATGATCTATCTCTCCTAATTCATGGTTTAGCTTCGCTGCTCTTTTAGGCAAATCTTTTTTTAAGCTAACCCTTGTCAATGACTGACAATAAGGGGGAGAACTATATCCCACCAAGAAGCCAATTTGTTTTGTAGGCCTTCTTAGGTGCAGATGTTGAGGGGGAGAAATTGAAGATGTTTCGTGTCAGTACATGTCACTTTGTAAAGTTTTTATTATAAATTATGTTCTGACATGTAATTGGGTGTAAGTGTTTTTTTTTTCTGTTTTGGGATGTTCATGATTCGGAGTAAAAAGGGGAATCCTTGTTGCCTCATGAACTATAAGTAAAAGGATTAGTTGAGGTCAACAATAACTAGGGTAGGAACTATTGTCATATCCCCTACCAAACATTGCTCTCCTACTTGAAATGAACCTAAGGGAGAAAAATCTAGGATAAATGAATTCCCTCCCAACAAGCATGTTAGGTCCTATTTATCACACCCAAGTGGGTTGTGATCCAGGTTAGGTGACCTTAGGAGACCATATTAAGCTCAAATACATATCTGAGGATCAAGCCTCATTTGAGCAAATTGATGAACCTGAGGATTTCAACCTCATGTTTGTACTCATGGGAAAATCAGAGGATTCAAGCCTCATTAGCCCAAATTCGGTGGTTTAGCTTTGCTTTAATCTGAATATTTTCTTGCTAGACTATCATCCGGCTTAGATTAGCTAATCATCTTGAGTTTTATGCTTCATTGTATGCTAATCTTTGCTTAGTATTGGTCTTGATATACCAATAGGGGAGGATGGTTGATTGGGCTATAAGCCCTTTGTGCTTTTATTACAAATGTATATCCTTGACCAATTTTGCATGATTACCCTTGTCTAGATAGTTATATTTTCTTGTTAATCATGTACCTTAGCATGCTCCATGGTTTATGAGTCATGCACCCTATACTCTCCTTGTTATCATGTGCTTATAGTTATAACTGCAACATACTATCTTCTCTTACCTTAACCTTATTGATATATCATTAAGAGGGAGAGAATAGTTTGTCAATTGCTAACAAAAAGGGGGAGAAAGATCAAGTCCCACCAAAACTAGTTTACTATGTTTTGTGATGCAGGGATTGACAGGTTATGGGGGAGCAAACTGAAGAGGAGCAGCTTAGATTAGGCATGTCAAGAGTCCTGTATTTAATGCATTATCAATGTAATATCTTGAACATGTATCTTGTTTTGGTAGGTTAGGTTTTGTCACGTAATTGACAAAGGGGGAGATTGTTAGTGCACAAATTAGTGCATCGTTTTGTCAATTCCATGACTATGTAAGTCAGTCAAGTCTCTTGAGCCCCGATGAAGATTGAAGACTCAAGACTTGAAGACCAAAGCAGCTTTCCTCACTCAAGTTCAAGCCAAATCAAGCTCGGAAGGTAAGTTGCATATAGACAGCCTATAGGATCCCAAAACACCCGTATTTATGGCATTTTAGTCATTCCAATCTTAGCCATTTAATCCACGGTCTTAAGGTCAAAATGATCAGTCTTGGACCTTCATTAAGTAGGTGCCCAACTATGAAAATCACTAGCAAAATCTCCGTAGTGGGGCACACATATTCAGCTGAAAATCAGCTTGAATTTGGGCTAAATTAGGACTACCGACCGGCCGGCCAACCGACCGGTCACTGGTCCTGGACCAGCATTGAAAGACCAAACTCTTCAGTCGACCGGTCTAATGACCAGCCGGCCAATAGGTCAGATGGATCATCCGACCGGCCGGAGGTGCATTTTCCAAAAGCACATCCGACCAGTCAAGACCGGTTGGCCTTAATGTTTAAAACGTTCCAGCAAGGACTGGGCAGGTCTGCCGACCGGCCGGACAGCAGGTCGGCTGCCCAATCCGACCGGCCGGACAGTAGGTCGGTTAAGCCAAAAAACTGTCTAGTGAGTTTTTCAGTTTCTGGACCATTTACCCGACCCATCTGAGGACAGGTCGGCTGACAGGTCGGAGCTCAAGTCCGACCGGCCGGAGGGGGTCCCAGGCAGGTCAGAATATGACCGTTTTATGTCCGTTTGAGCTCATTTTTGGGCCTCTATAAAAGCATATCATGAGGTCTTTTGTGGGATGACTTGCACACCCATTGAGAGAACTGAATGGGGCTATTAAGAACATCATCTATCCTTCTTTTGCTCATCATTGTTTAGAGTTCATCATTCAACCCAAGTGATTCATGGCACTTCAATGAGCATTCAAAGCTCAGTTTGAAGAATGAACTCAAGTAAGGTATTCATGGCTGACCTAACCCATCTTGTTGAATCTCTTGGTCATCAATAACCATTGAATACTCAAGTTGGTAGTTCCTATCATCACCATTGTATTGAATAGGCAAAAGGAACCCCAACAACTTCTCCCACCTACCCGGCACTAGTCTAGGAACATCATAATGCATTGGTAGCTGATCGTGGGAGCTTGGAGAGGAGCAAAGGCATTCGTGGAAGCTGAAGCTACTCATAAAAGGCGCTGAATCGGGCCTCAATCGTCTAGGTATGTCTAGTTTTTGAGAGTCCATTTATTGAATCTCTATTCCCTGGATTGGGAAACTCCAGCGGGAGTGCACGTGACCGTCCTTGGATTAGGATTGGTGAGAGTTTGAGATCCAAACTCGTCAAGTCCCTGGATTGGGCCATCGGCGGATGGTAAATGCGGTCCTAGATCAAAGGATGTCAAGGTTGATGGTTAACCTGATTTAAAACCATGACTATAGTGAAATCCGGTGGTCTTATAGGTTGAGATCGGGAACCGGGAGTGGAGTAGGGAAACCGAACCACTATACATCGTGTGCAATGTGGTGAATGCATTTTGTCTATTTTGTTCCTTGTTGATCAATCTTATAAGTGCTTAACTGTATGCCCATCTTATGTTTGACAAAATGCTTATATGCCATCTTTGAATGATTGACACAAGCATGCATATGAACTGTTTGACTAAATGCTTCTCTTAGAAGAGTTGTCAAATTGAGTTGGATCTTAGGTGATCAATTGCTATCATTTACATGTGCTTAATTGGTAGATTAAAGTATAAATGCAATTGAGCTTTTGAATTTGCAAGAAAAATTAAAAAGTCCTATTCACCCCCCTTTAGGACATAAGCATACCTTCAAGCTTATCTCACTAGCGGTAAAACCGCAATTTCAAATATAACAAGACTAATTCTCTGAAAATTGATGGGTTCATGTAAGAGCAACTGCAATTCAATCAAAATTCATCTCAAGCCATTAATGACTTGAAAACCTCAATGGCTAGAGTCGAATCTCATCTCAGTGTTAGGGAGAAAGGCACACTTCCTGCCCAACCTCTCCCTAACCCAAAACCCAATTTGAGATACAAGACCCAAGCTCGTCCTCCCAACATACGGAGCATGTTCTAGCTATCACCACCTTGAGGAGTGGAAAAACAATCGATAAATCTAATCCAGCGAAGGCCCCAAAGCCTAATGATTTGAAAATTTCTAAAGAGGATGATAGCCCAAACAACACTCCACATGAGAAAGAACCGGAAAGACAATACAAGCCGGTTGCCCCATTTCCCCAAAGGTTGATTTCACCTAAACCTTTAGACAAAAACCTAGAAATCTTAGAGGTTTTTAAGCAAGTGAAGATCAACATTCCGTTGTTGGATGCTATAAAACAAATACCAACCCATGTCAAATTTCTGAAGGAATTGTGTACAGTTGTTCGCTTCCCCAAGTGTAGGGTTGCGATGTAGTAATAATCTCGGTAAGACCAAGGTCGATCCACAGGGACTTATGTAGGAATCCATAAAACACTTCCAATAGTACTACTGAAAAGGCTAATAAATAGATTGTAGAAGATTGATGTAAATAGTAATTTTGAACTAAATTGAAGGTAAGCAATTAATAAAAAGGCACTAGGGGTTCAAGGATCCACTTGTAGCAATCCTTAATGCTCAATTCGCTGTGGTTTCTCACTTTCTCAACTAGAATTGAAATTAAGATCTATCTAGTCGGAGGATAGAACAGTTAAACCAAACAATCTGCCATATGTAAGATCAATGTATATGATTCACTCAATGCAAATTAGGATGAGCATACGCAATTGCATAGGTCTGTCCCAATTCCAATATGCTAAGATCACAATCATAACCATCATTAAATCCTGTCACAAGACAAAACTAGATTATGATTTGAACTTGATTCAAATCACATACACAACTTCACATACTTCAGAATTTCCAGAAAAAGTAGACTTTTGGTAAGAAGTTCCCACACGAAGATTATAAGTCTAGAGCGTATTCCAATTCCTCAGATCATACAGGTCTAAACTAGTTCACAACAATTAAGAACTCAAGCAATTCTTCCAAACATCCATGAGTCATCATAAGACTAAGAAAAACTACTTAGTACTTGAATTAAACTTCAAACCATTGTTCTTAAACATGAAATCCAATTTAAAACCAAATCAAATGAATTGAAACATGTTAGATTCACTAGAAGCTTCACCTCTTAGCCCTAACTAAGAGGTTTAGCCATTCATGATCAAAGGAAACATGAAAACAACTAAATAAAACATAAAACTAGAAAGTAAACTAGGAAGAGTTGTAGAACTCCAAGTCCAACTTCCGCCATCTCCCACCGTGCTCAATCCCTTCTAGGATACCCTAGGAACAATCCCTAGGTGTCCTTTTATAGTGGGGAAGCTCCGCAGCGTCAGAATCATCTAGAAGATGCGTAAGAATACGCAGTGCATAGAGAAATCTGGAGCTTGTAGAACACGCATCATTACGCAGACGACCGGTCGCATGACCGGTCTGAGCTCCTGGACGACCGGTCTCAAAAACATGAAAAACGTCCAGAGAGTTTTGGTATTTTTCAGACCCATAAAATTAATTCAAGGACCGGTCGCACGACCAGTCTGAGCAGTGGACGACCGGTCGCACGACCGTTCTTGGACAGTCCAGTGAGTTGTGGCCGCAGGGCCCCTTCTGTTGAGTGTTCGGACCGGTCGGACGACCGGTCCTAGGCTATGGACGACCGGTCAGATGACCAGTCTTGGGCACCTACTTCTGCTTTCTTTCTTCTTCTCTCTAATTTCTTTCTTCCATATTTTGACGCTTAGTTCTTCGATCTTCTATGCTTGTAAATGGCATCTTTAAGTCTCCAATTGATGAATCTTCTCTCTCATCCCTACAATCATAAATCCATGCATTAGATTAGTCTATAAATCATGAAAACCTTGCATAATGAGTGATGAATTAGGTTTAGAATATGCACAATTAAGATCTCAACAACAGTCAAAAGGAAACACAATGTTCACAACAAAGTACTTTTGACTGAGAATTTGAGCGTTATTATTAAACAAGAGGTGCCCCAAAAATACAAGGATCCGGGTAATCCAACCATCTCATGCATCATAGGTGACTACCAGATCAAACAAGCCTTACTCAATTTAAGGGTAAGTGTTAACCTCATCTCATACTTAGTCTATGAACAACTTGGGTTAGGTGAGTTAAAACACACCAAAACCACACTCTAACTTGCTGATAGATCTATTCGTATACCGAGGGGGATGATTGAGGATGTATTGGTCCAAGTCGATAAATTCTACTATCCAGTGGATTTTATTGTCTTAGATACACATCCCGTGATAGGTACCAGTGCTCAAATTCCTGTCATACTAGGCTGCCCTTTTCTAGCTACTCCAAATGCAATTATCAATTGTAGAAACAGGCTTGTAAAAATGTCCTTTGGAAATATGACACTCGAGCTGAATATTTTTTATTTATGCAAACAACCACGAGAAGTTGATGACGAGGTCCACGAAATAAATCTAATTGAATCATTCATGGAGAATACATCCCCCTTAGCATTCTATTCTGATCCTTTAGAGGCATGTTTAGCCCACTCTCATGAGATTGATGATGACATGATACGAGAGATGGATGCCGTTGTGGATGTTATGCTGGTACTTGACAATAAAAGATGGAAGGCATCATTTGAGCCTTTGCCCTTAAGCGAGAAAAAAGACTCTTCCATCTAATATCAAGGCACCGAAGCTTGACCTAAAACCATTACCCACTGATTTAAAATATGTTTATTTAGGTCGAGATGAGACGTATCCGGTGGTGATTTCTTCCCACTTGGATAAGGAACAAGAGAGTAGGCTGATAGCCACTCTAATAGAGCATAAGAGCGTCATCGGATGGTCAATTGCGGATCTCAAAGGCATAGACCCACTAATTTGTACTCATTGCATACACCTTGAGGAAAATACTAAGACATCTAGGCAACCACAAAGACACCTCAATCCAAACATGAAGGAGGTGGTTAAGGCCGAAGTGGTGAAATATTGGATGTGGGTATCATCTACCAAATATCCGATAGTCAATGGGTGAGTCCAACTCAAGTGGTTCCTAAGAAATTCGGAATAACCATCGTAGCCAATGCCACTAATGAACTCGTACCAACCAAAGTCACTACCGGTTGGAGAATGTGCATTGATTACAGGAAGCTAAACACAATCACAAAGAAAGACCACTTCCCCTTACCATTTGTTGATCAAATTTTAGAAAGGTTGGCGGGTCATTCCCATTTTTGCTTCCTTGATGGGTATAACCAAATAGAGATTGCCATAGAAGACCAAGAGAAGACAACTTTCACATGTCTATTCGGTACTTTTGCCTATCGAAGGATGTCATTTGGACTATGCAATGCTCCAGCCACTTTTCACCATTGTATGTTGAATATTTTTTCTGACATGGTGAGGACGACTCTCAAAGTCTTCATGGACGATTTCTCAGTATTTGGTTGTAACTTTGATGAGTGCCTTATGCACTTAAAATTATTTTGAAAAGATGTGAAGAAAAGAACCTTGTGTCGAATTGGAAGAAATGTCACTTCATGGTTCAAAAGGAAATAGTCCTCGGTCACATCATCTCACAAAATGGAATTGAGGTGGACAAAGCTAAAATAGATCTTATCTCTAACCTTCCACCACCCAAGGACTTTAGTTCACTCTCTCATCCTTTATGTGACCTCCTTCAAAAAGAAAAATCATTAACTGGAATGAAGATTGTCAAAATGCCTTTGACAAACTTAAAAGGATGTTGATATGTGCTCCCATAATGCAACCACCTAATTGGAGTCTTCCTTTTGAAATTATGTGTGATGCAAGCGATTACGTTATTGGGGCTGTGTTAGGCCAAAGAAAAGAGAAAAAGCCATGCGTCATCTATTATGCAAGTAGAACCTTAAATTCAACCCAATCAAACTACACTACTATAGAAAAAGAACTTTTAGCCGTAGTTTTTTCTTTAGACAAGTTTAGGTCCTACTTGATTAGATCCAAGATCATCTTATTCACCAACCATGCCGCGCTTAAGTACCTTCTCTCTAAGAAGGATGCTAAGCCATGCTTGTTAAGATGGATCCTCCTACTCCAAGAATTTGACATAGAAATATGTGATAAGAAAGGAGTAGAAAATGTAGTGGCTTACCATCTCTCTAGACTTGTTCTCACTGATTCCCTTGAGACGACCACAATCAATGACATGTTCCTTGATGAATAACTTTTTAAAGTCTCCCAATTGCCATGGTATGCGGACATTGCTAACTATCTTGCTACCGGTATAATTCTAACACACTGAAACAAGCAAGATAAGGATAAGTTTTTTAACGCGGTGAGAAAATTCTTGTGGGACGACCGGTTCTTATTCAAGTATTGTCCCGATCAAATTATAAGGAGATGTGTGCCGGATGATGAGCAACATAGTATCATCTCATTTTGTCATTCTCAGGATTGTGGTGGCCACTTTTTGGCTAGGAAGACCACAGCCAAAATTTTATAATGTGGGTTTTATTGGCCCACCATGTTTAAAGATACCCATGAGTTTTGTAAAATGTGTGAGCCTTGTTAGAGATTGGGAGGAATATCTCGTAGAAACATGATGCCACTCAATCCCATCTTACAAATCAAAGTTTCTTATTGTTGGGGCATCAATTTCATGGGTCCATTCCCATCTTCTTTTGAAAATTTATATATTTTGCTTGTTGTCGATTATGTTTCAAAATGGGTTGAGGCGATTCTACGCCGGAACAATGACCATAAAATAGTCATTCATTTCCTAAAAGAAAATATCCTTTCCCGGTTTGGAACACCTCGAGTCATTATAAGCGATGGAGGATCTCATTTTGTAACCGCCCGTTTGAAGCTTTAATGAAGAAATATGGCGTAAATCACAAGGTGAGCACTCCTTATCACCCACAAACAAGTGGACAAGCTGAGATATCCAACAGGGAAATTAAACATATTTTGGAGAAAACAGTGAACCCCGATCGCAAAGATTGGTTACTTCGACTTACCGATGCACTCTGGGCTTATCGTACCGCTTTCAAGACCCTCATTGGAATGTCTCCTTATAGACTTGTCTATGGGAAATCTTGTCACTTCCCCGTGGAGTTGGAACATAGGGCATATTAGCTAATAAAGAAGATGAATTTTGATTCTGACAAAGCAAGCTCATTGCGCAAACTTCAATTGAATGAACTTGCGGAACTCCGAAACGAGGCATATGAAAATGCGAGAATTTACAAGGACAAGACGGAGGTGTTCCATGATAAGAACATCCTTTGTAAGACCTTCACGATTAATCAAAAGGTCCTTATGTATAATTCTCGGCTACATTTATTTTTGGAAAAATTGAAGTCTCGATGGACTGGTCCTTTCATTGTGAAAACTATTTATCCATATGGGACTATCGAGTTGTTGAATCCAAGGAACGGTAATATCTTTAAAGCAAACGGTCAGCGATTAAAGCCATTCTTTGAGAATTTTCCTTTAGAAGGTATGTCCATACCTCTGACTAATCCTGTATATCAAGGTATTTGATCTCCTAGTCTAATGGAGGTATAGAGTAGTTAGGATTATGATTTTGTTGCTTTTGGTTTGCTTTTTCGTAGGTTTGTTTAAAGGAGGTAGAATTTCAGTTTTTGTTCTCTCAGGTACTCTCATTCCTCACTCCCTTTATTTTATAATTGCTCTCATGTTTTGCTTATTGCATATCTTTTACATTGAGGACAATGCAAGATTTGGTTGGGGGGTGTGGGATCACTAGGATGAATCTAGTGTTTTGTGACATTTTGAGCAATTATGTAGAAATTTTTATTTTTTTGAAAATTTAAAACTCTTTTGGTAAACCGCGTTTATATGCACTTGGGATGTTGTAAGTATGAAAGGAAGAAAGATGTAGTGAGATGATTTTGAAACTTTTAAAGGACTTCTAACATGATGGTTTTCTAATTGGATTCCCCTATTGATTTGATTGATAGAAAAATTGAAACACTTTTACACCTAGTTCACTTTACATGATTCTCATGTTTTGAAAGGATTATGTAGATTTGTGGCATTAGCTAGGTTTAGATTTGAGGTGTTGAGAAACCAAGCCGGGGTACTCTGTCTATCCTTGTCCATGGGAAAATAACGAAAGATATGAATTTTTAAAAATCCTGTCTAATGTGTATGAAAAGGAAAGGAAGGATGAAAAGATAGGAATGATTGAAAATATGGTGGAAAGTTCTAAAAAGGGCTACCTATTACCAACCGGGGGATGGTCTACCCATAACCAAAGTCGAAAATGGAAAGTAGTGTGAAAGCCATTGGAAGGACGGTAAGGCAAATTCCTGTCATAGGCTTGTTGTTGATCTGTACACCTTAAATTCATGCTTTAGCTGATTTATGAAGAATATAATCCCGGAAATACATGAGATGAGCATTCACTGAGCACACTAGGTTAACTTGTTTGAATCGTTCTATTTATCAATCAATCAGCGGGAATTACATATGAGCATTTCTTATGTTCTGAGAGACTTAAGGTTTCAACCTCTATCAATAAGTAATTCTGATTTTTGCACTTGCACGTCATGGAGTGTATAGAAGCCGAGTTTCTAAAGGAAAGTTGAGTTTTGAAGAATGAAATTTGTTTCACGTATATTTTGCTCGGGACTAGCAAAATGCTTATTGGGGGGGTGTTAAGCTCTTAAATGTGTATATTCTAACCCCATTTCATCACTAACTATGCTTGAAATATATGATTAAAGACCCAACTAATGCATGGTTTTGTGGTTGTAGGAATGAGAGAGAAAATTCATCAATTGAAGGCTTAGAGATGATGTTTACAAGCATTGAAGATCAAAAGATCAAGCGCTAAAGGGTGGAAGAAAAAAAGCAAAGGAGAGAAGAAGGAAGTGTAGAAAATTGCACTGAAGACCGGTCGTCCGACCGGTCGGCTATAACCTAGGACCAGTCGTCTGACCGGTCTGAACACTCAACAGGAGGACCCTGCTACCAAACGTTGCTGGACCGATCATGACCGGTCATCCACTACTCAGACCGGTCGTTGAATTAAAAATTTGGGTTTGAATTTTTAAAAAACTCTCTGGACAGCTTTTGGCCTTTTACGACCGGTCGTCCATGAGCTCAAACCAGTCGTCTACGTAACACAGCTTCTTCTACAAGCTCTGAAATTTGCTGCGCAAGGCGCAGTTTTTACGAATTTTCTTGAAGTTTCTTCGCATCTAGGGCCTCAAACCTATAAAAGGACTCCTCTAGCTCGTTCCTAAGGCATCGTAGAAGAGATCTACGAAGGTAGGAGGCGAAGAAAGGCGGAATCGGAGTTCTACAACTCCTCTTAGTTTGTTCTTCTAGTTTGTATATTTTTCTTAGTTGCTTTCATGTTTCCTTGGATCATGAACGGCTAAACCTCTTAGATAGGGTTAAGAGGTGAAGCTTGTAGTGAATTTAAGATGTTTTAACTCGTTTGTTTTGGTTTCAAGTTGTATTATTAGTGAAGAACAATGGTTTGAAGTTTGAATAAAGTTCTAAGTATTCTTTCATAGTCTTATGATGGCTCACGGATGTTTAGAAGAATTGCTTGAGTTCTTAATTATTTTGAATCATTTTAGACCTGTATGCTCTGAGGAATCGGATTCAATACGCTCTAGACCTTTGATTCTCATGTGGGAACTTCATGCTAAGAGTTCTGTTTTTCTGAAATTTCTGCTTATATGTGATTGTGTATATGATTTGAATGAAATTCAAATCATGATTAGTTATGCTTTATGACAGAATTTAATGATGATTGTGATTGTGATCTTAATCTATTGAAACTAGGATTGACCTATGCAATTGAGTGTGCTCAAGTCCTGACTTGAATTGAGGGAATCATGTATATAAATCACACACTATCATCCGGCTAGATAGGATTTGATTTTGATTCTAGTTGAGTAATTGTGAAACCATAGCGAATTAAGCATCAAGGATTGCTACAAGTGGATCCTTGAACCCCTAGTGCTCTTTATTATTGATTACATTCAGTTTTAGTTCAAAATATCTATCTACATTCAATTCCAAAATTTTGTTAGTTAGTTCTCAATTAGAAACCATTGGAAGTGTTTTGTGAGTTCCTACACAAGTCCCTGTGGATCGACCTCTGTCTTACTGAGATTTTTACTACATTGCAACCCAACACTTGGGGAAGTGAATAGACACCTAGCTAATTATGTTCCTTGATGTAAATCCCTATTAATCCAAGGTCAGTGAGTAGAAACAGATCTAAACAGGTCTGTAATCTGGGCCAACTCATGAACTATATCGGTTGCTGGGACTACGACCTGAAAAATGTCTTTATCAACTGACTGGCGACTAGATCTGTTTGAGTGCGATTAAATGATAGGTTAGTGAGCAAGTCTATTTAGAGATTCCTCGAGGCACGTGACAACCTATTTTCTAGGCAATCTCTTGTGCCGATCTACTCGCAAATCTTAGTCATCAAGAGAAGCTTGCATGTCGCATGTGAACCGTATCAAACTATACTTCGACCAACTTTATTCTATAACAATGTGATGATGAAAATGGGTTATAATATGTAATATTCATGGCTAAATAATGACCAGTCGGCCAATGGCCTAGGATGGACAGAGCTTGCTGTCTTGAACTGGGGTCTGTCCGATCGGTCGGACAGGCCATGCAGTGTGCTGTATTGTTGGCTTGGATCCGCAGCACATGCAACCTATTAGGCCAATGATAGAGTGATCTTTTGGGACACCTAGGTCCAATCTAAGATGACTACAAATATTCCTAAAGGTTTAGGGTCATCCAGAGGTTTAGGTTATGGTTTTGGTCAAGCTTCAAGGCTCACCAAGGCATCTTTACTTGTTTCTTCTTCCTTGATATAGCAGGTCTGCTTCAGTCTTTGGTCTTCTTTATGCTCAACCAACACTAGACTCACTGACCTAAGTAATTGAAAAATAAGTTTTATCAGTATGCCACAAATAAGTGCACTAACAATTTCCCCCTTAGTCAATTACTTACAAAAATCTAACCTCCCAAAACAAATAAATGTACAAGAAATTACATTGATAATGAAATAAATACAGGATTCTTGACATGCCTAACTAAGCAGCTCCTCTTCAGTTTGCTCCCCCATAACCTGTCAATCCCTGCATCACTAAACATAGCAAACTAGTTTTGGTGGGATTTGATCTTTCTCCTCCTTTTTTATCAGCAATTGACAAACTATTCTCCCCCTTAATGATACATGTCGCAATTATAGCTATAAGCACATGCTAACAAGGAGAGCATAGGGTGCATGATCTTTAAAACATGGAGCATGCAAAGGAACATGATTAACAAGAAAATGTAACTATTTAAGCATACTTAATCATGCATAGTTGGTCATCTAAGATATACATTAAGCAATAAAAGCTCAAGGGCTTATAGCCCAATCAACTAACCTCCCCTAGTAGTATATCATGACCAAAGCAACACAAAGATTAGCATACAATTAAGCATAAAATCTAGCATGATTAGCTAATCTAAGTAGGGTGATAGTCTAATAGCAAATATATTAAATAAAAGCAAGACTAAACTACCAAATTTGGGCTAATAAGGCTTGAATCCTCTGATTTGCCCATAATCACAAAAATGAGGCCGAAATCCTTAGATTTACCTATAGTATCAATTTCTAGCTACCCTCACTAACTATGTTTAGTTTGAACATCCTAAAGGTAACTAACTTCCACAACACTCTCATAAAATTCAGATTGAGGTGAGAGGTTGGGAACTCCTTCTATTCATAAAAGGAAAAGCGGTCAAGATCCTCTCTTAGATTAGGGGAAGATAGGTAGTGGTTGAAGCCATGAGAATTCTCACTGATTTTTTTTTCTCTCATCACTAGAAGAGTCACTAGATTTGGATTCAGAATCCTCCGTGGTATCCCAAGTGGCTGTCATTACCTTTCTAACTTTCGGACAATCCAGGGTAATATGTCCATGATGACCACAACCGTAACATCGGACATATTTGGATTTGGATGACTTCCCTTTGTTTTTGTCATCATTCTTGTCATTCTTGTCACGACTATCTCTCTATCAAATTTAAGGAATCGTTTGAATTTTTTATTTAATTTTTCTTCATCATCATCACTATCTTCTTTCTTAGTCTCACTCTTATTTTTCCTATGGGAGTGTTTGTGAAAAGTTTTTAAAGCGATGTTTTTCTTCTTAGAGGGGGCCTTAAAGTGTAGTTCATGAGTTTGTAGAGAACCTATGAGTTCCTCTATTTTCATGTTTTCTATGTCTTTACACTCCTCTAAGGCTACTACTTTGGTGTTAAATCTTTTCGGGAGGAACTTAAGTATTTTTCTACATATACGTCCTTCCGGAACCCTTTCCCTCAAGACAAACATGGAATTACAAATGTCAGAAAGTTGGCTTTAGAACTCCATGCAAGTTTTAGTCCCTTCCATCCTAATATTTTTAAATTTAGTGGTTAAGAGCTAAAGCTTCGAATATCTTACTGTGCTAGTTTCTTCGTGGGTAACCTCAAGTATGTCCCACGCTTCTTTTGCAGTTGCACATGTGAGAATGCATTAAAATTCTTTCGTGAAAACTGCACAGCAAATCGCATTGAGAGCTTTGGCACTTGCCATGTATTGAGCTGTCTCATTGTCATTCCATTTCTCATCATCTTTGGGAATGACAATGGTTTTGCCATCAACATCCACTTGTTCGGTGGGCATGAAATGTCCACGTTGAATGCTTAGCCACACCGGACGGTCCATGGATTGTAAGAAAATCCACATCCTAGCCTTCTAATAGGTGTAGTTAGACCCGTCAAAGAATGGTGGACGGTTGGTGGTACTCCCATCTCGGTTAGACATTATGCTAGTGCTTCGGTATCCAATCTCACTCTAAAAGGTTAAGTCCTTGAAGAGCAACCCTCTCTGATACCAATTGAAATTACATGTTGACCTCTGAATTGTGCATATTCTAACCCCAATTCATCACATATTATGCATGGTTTGCATTTTTTAAAGACTACTCTAATGCATGATTTGTGATTGTAGGAACGAGATGGAGATTTCACTAATTCAAGGCTAAAAAGAGCACTTTATATACATTGAAGATCAAGGAACTAAGTACAGAAGGATTGAAGAAGTAAAGGAGAAAAGGAAGAAGTGAAGAAAACTGCATTGAAGACCGGTCGACCGACCGATCGTCCATAGCCAGGACCGGTCGTTCGACCGGTCCGAACACTTAACAGAGAAGGGGTAAAAATTCCAAAGCTTGCTGGACTGTTTTAGATGTTTTACAATCGGTCGTCCATGGGCTCAGACCGGTCGTCTGACCGGTCAGCAGTGAAATTGCGATTTTATCGCTTGTAGAGATACTCAGAGATATGCCTAATGTCCTAGAGGGGGGGTGAATAGGACTTTTTGAATTTTCAATTACAACAAGTCAATCTTACCAACCATGATTATCATAATAACATTCAAGGCAAATATATGGTTAATTTGCAAGAAAAGAGTATCATAGGCATTTCATCAAATAGTTAGCATTCGTGATTGACTAAACTATTCAACACATAGCAATCATTCAATCTCACAATGCACAATGATTTATAGTGGTTCGGTTTCCCTACTCCACTCCCGGTTTACGATCTCAACCTATGAGAATACTGGATTTCACTATAGTCGTGTTTTTAAATCAGATTAACCATCAACCTTAACATCCTTTGATCTAGGACCGCGTTTACCATCTGCCGATGGCCCAATCCACGGACTTGACGAGTTTGGATCTCAAACTCTCACCAATCTTAATCTAAGGACGGCCACGTACACTCCCACCGGAGTTTCCTAATCCAGGGAATAGTAATTCAATAAATGGACTCTCAAATACTAGACATACCTAGACGATTGAGCCCCAATTCAATGCCTTTGATGAGTAGCTTCAGCTCCATGTGCTTCAGCTTTTCTTTATGCCCTCAAGATCAGCTACCGATACAAATGATGTGTGTATGATTATGCCGGGTAGTTGGGAGAGAGATGGTCAAGTTCCTCTTGCCTATTCAATGCAATGGTAATGAGGGAACTACCAAACTTCAGCATTCAATGGCTATAAAAGACCTCATAAAGATATTTCGAAGGTAGGTCACCATGAATGCAAATCTTAAGTTCATACTTCAAACTGAGCTTTGAATACTCAATGATAAGCCATTAATGGCTAGGTTTGAATGATGAACTCAAGGGAGTTAAGAGTAAGGAGGGTAGGAACATGTGAGTAAAGGCTCTCTCACTTGGGTCTTAATGGGTGTTGAATGCATGGTAAGAAAGCCTCTGAAATATGGCTTTATAGAGCCCCAAATGATGGCCCCAACGGATAAAAAATGGTTACATCCGACCTGTCAAAGAGAGGCCTCAACCGGTCGGACAGGTTGGTCGTAATACAAAATGTTGGACCTCATTTGGGTCTGACCGACCGGTCAAGACCGGTCGGATAAGCTTGCTGGACACACTGATATATGCAGTCCGACCGGTCAAGACCAGTCGGCTGCCTTCCTGGTTCAATGCAGCACAACTACTGGACAATTTTTGAACTTCTAGCCGACTGGTCAAGACCGATCGGCTATCCAGCTACCTTTAATACAGTAAGGTTGTTGTACATTCTGATGTGCTTGACCGACCGGTCAAGACCGGTCGGCTGTGTTGCCACATACTCTACACCAAGCTTATTGTTCATATTTGTATTACTGGACCGACCGGTCAAGACCGGTCGGTTGCCTGTTCAACAAGGCTGTAATATTATGAAGTGGCTGCTGGAAAGATGGAAGGGTCAGACTGATCGGTCATGATTGGTTAGCTGCCTTAAAGGTTCTTCAACATAGCAACATAACACTTCAATGGACCGTCTGACTAGTCCAGACCGGTCGGCAACCTTGTAACATGGCATCTCAGTTGAATATTCAGCATGAAGTGATGGTGCATGGAGTCCAATGATTGGACAATGTTTTCAATCACGATATTAGCACCTAGCCATAGAAAAACAAGTTTGATCAACTTGCGCTATAGGGTCGAGAAGGAATGGGTTGAGATAGGTCGATAATTATGCTATTCATTGATGTTTTGGGTTTCTTAAGGTCGATCATTATGCAACTTACTTGAGATCTTGTTTCTGCTTGAGCTTGAGGAAGGGAAGAGGCATAATCTTCAAGTCTTGAGCTTCAAATCTTCGACCGGGGCTCACACGACAAGACGTGACCAACCAACATGGCAATTGACAAAATAAAGTGTACTAACAATCCCCCCCTTTGTCAATTGCATGACAAAACATCTGTCCTAGACACATCATGACTTCCTCATCATGATGGACCCTTAAATAAAAAGAAACATACACCCAATTACATGTCTATACCGATATACAAAGTGATCTTTATAAAAGGACATGTACAGACTCAATTTTCTTCAAAATCTCCCCCTCAATGCTTGCACCTACTAAAGTCCTGTAAAAAGATATAATCAGACCTTCTAGGTGGGATGATTCTCCCCCTTTTTGTCAATAATTGACAAGGGTTAGCCAGCAAAAGGATATGCTTAAGAAAACTACAAGGTTAGCGCTAAAAATATGTCAATCACATGAAATAGGGATGACATATAGAAAGTGAAACCTTGAGGAGATTTAAAGAACTAAACATGCTAGATATATAAGTAATCGTTAAAGCATAGAGGGCTTATAGCCCAATCAACCAACCACCCCTCTAGATGTATATCCAAACAAAGAAAAGAACACAAACCATGAGCTAATAAGGGCGAAATGCCCGAACCATCCAACCTCCCACAGATATGCAATAAAGGATCAAAAGCTCATAGAAAAGAGAAAAAGATATAACTATAGTGAACAAAAATAGCATCCATACAGACAGTAAAATGGGCAAGCAACCCAATGTCGATATGCATCGATCCGTGCAAAATATACAGTCTATAAATATCAAACCCATAGAAGAATAGTACATGAAGTCCAGACGGTGTCATTAGTCATACAAAAAGAGAACTGTGACCAAGATATACGTGACTAGTAGTCTGATACATCTCCCAGATCGGGGGGTGGAACATCTCCACATGCAGCATGTTCACAAATCTCCATCCGCCTCTCAAGCTGTGCTAGGCGAGTCACAATAGCCTCCTGCTGCACAAGGATAGTGGCCTGTCCCTGTAAGAGCTGCTGCTCGCTTTGCTCGATCCCGCCGAGTCTCTGAAACAGACGCTCCTGATGCTGGCGGAGCTCAGTGATATATGATGGAGGATCCACGGAAGGGGATCTACGTCGAGAGAAAGCTCGAGGAGGCATACTGAATCGACTCGGAGCAGACCGAAGATCAAGGGAAGGATCAGAGGAAGGAGCAGAAGGTGAAGTCTGAGAAGGTCTAGTGGAGATGGGTGGAGCCTCATGCTGGGATGGCTCCGTCGGATCATGCTGCTGATCCTGCATATGACGACTCTATATGGCCTCTTAGGTAAGCTCATGCAATGATGGTGTGATTGATAATGATGAGCTTGTGTATATTATCAGAGGGACTGACAATGCCAATAGCACCAGCAAATTGGCATATGAGATGCCCAAAAGGAAGAATGGAGGATTTTCCATTGTCATACAAGATAACTTGTTGAATAATAGACATGATCCGGGATAGTAGGCAAAGGGAATGACCCTGACCAACTTGATAGAGGAAGACGAAACATAGTTTTAGTGACATCCGCTTATTGCTCTTTCTGGGATACACATTATGAAAGAATAGGTTGTGAAGTATTCGGTAATCCTATAGCATGGAGGATGCCCGAAGCGCACCTCCGACCCACTTAGTTGACCCACTACCACATAGAAACTGGGTAATGACTTCATTAGGTTTAGGACCCAGAGTGGAAAAATCAACAGAAGACTCATCAACAATCGGTACTCCAATGAATTGAGAGATGGAGTTCAGAGTAAAGACGTAAATGTTGAACCTCCAATTTATACATTGCATTGCCCATTACATGACATGGTTTGCATGATTTTCATGATTTAAAGCCCCATCTAACACATGTTTTGTGATTACAAGGGATGAGAGCGGTCTTCATTCAATTGGGATTAAAAGAAAGCTTTTGGAGTCATTGGATGAAGAATGAAAGAGAATCGAAGATAGAAGAAAGCAAGGAGAAGAGAAAGAAGGAAAGAAGAGAAGAAAAGAAAGAAAGAAGAACAATTTGAAGAGGGCTGACCGGTCTTGACCGGTCAGCCACAGTTGTTGATCAAAGAGAGGAACAGGCCGACCGGTCTTGACCGGTCGGCTGTATATGCTAGAACAACTTCATATTGATCCGACCGGTCATGACCGGTCGGCCACACTTGCTGGATGAATGGACAGTCCACTCCGACTGGTCATGACCGGTCGGCTGTGCCCCCTGGATTGCTTAAAAGATCAGTCCGACCGGTCACGACCGGTCGGCTCTGCGTAAGGAGAATTCTTTCTAAATCAGGACTCCGAAAAACGCTGCACACTGCGTAATCTTTCGCAGAATCCGACGCAAGGGAGGTTTCTTGCTATAAAAGGACACCTAGGGGCTCTTCCTAGGGCATCAGAGAAGCTAAGGAAAGAGGTTCTAAGGAGGGAAAGTGATCGTGGAGCGTCTGCAACTCTCCTATTCGGGTTTTTCTGTTTTTATGCTTTTATTTTGAGATTTTAGTTGCAGCATGACAATGCTCGGCTAGAACCTCTCAGCTAAGGCTGAGAGGTGAAGCTTGTAGCTAATTCTATGTTAGATTCAGTTTAATTCAAGTATTTTTCAATTCAAGTTTGGATGTTTCTTATGTTTCAGTTCCAAAAGTGGTAGTTTGAGATGTTTTATGAGAGTTCATGTACCCAGGACATGAATTCCTTGCAATTCTCTGAGATTATCACAGGTTGCTTGTTTAGATTCGAATTATAGTAATCCTTGAGCAGGCCATAGTCCATAGGCATGGCTGTTACTCCGCAGGCTATGGATTTGAATTCTAGATTGATTGAATGGATTAGAACTTTGAAGTTCAACTTGATTTGGATTGAATGTGTGTGAATGCTTTATTTTCCAACTAGATGAGAGATAGGACTTCAAATCTAGTTGTGATCTCCACTTGGATTGACTGAATTGACATAGGGTTGCTACAAGTGGATCCTTGAAAGCCTTAGTACTTTATATCTCTAATTTTTCATTAAGTTGCTGTTTTAGTTAAATACCCAATTGAATCTGAATTTCTTCCATAATCTGAGTTGCTGGAGTAGTTTGGAAGCTTGTTTCTATTTCCCTATGGATCGACCTCGGTCTTACCGAGTTTTATTACTACATCGCAGCCTTACACTTGAGGCGAGCGAACAAGTTTTTGGCGCCGTTGCCGGGGATACAATCAGACTTAAACTTTTTCCCTTCACTTTGAAAGAAAGAGCCAAAGATTGGCTTCACTCTCTTAGACCACACTCGATTGGGTCATGGGTTGAGATGAACCGGGAATTCTTGAAAAAGTTCTTCCCGACTCATAAAACGAACACCCTTCGAAGAGCCATAATGAATTTTTCGGCTAAAGAGGGTGAATCTTTTTTCCAATGTTGGGAGAGATTTAAGGATCTCCTACTTGCTTGCCCACATCATGGCTATGAGAGTTGGCGAGTTATAAATTTTTTCAATGATGGATTAAGTTCCAATATGCGCCAATTTGTGGAAATGATGTGCAATGGCGAGTTTATGAGTAAAAATCCAGATGAGGCTTGGAGTTACTTGGACATGTTGGCTGAAAATGCCCAATCTTGGGATACCTCGGATAAACCCAAGAACTCCAAGCCCACTCAAGAGAAAGGAGGGATCTATGTCCTTAAAGAGGAAGACGACGTGAATGCAAGGATAGCCAACCTCACAAGGAAGGTTGAGGCCATGAAATTTAGCAAAAGTGGAGTTCCCAAGTCCAAGGAAGCTGTTGAAACCACATGTGGGATTTACCTCACCGACTTACACGCTACGCAAGATTGTCCCACAATTCCTGCGTTTCAAGAAGTGCTACATGAGACAGCCAATGCCACATATGGTTATCAACGGCCCTTCAATGGACCGGTAGGTAATACGTACAATGAGAGTTGGAAGAACCACCCGAATTTCAGTTGGAAGAATGCTCTTATGGGCAATCCTACCAACTCCCAAAGAGGGCCACCCATGCAAAATAGGGCCCCACCTCAATTCTCATTAGAGGATACCTTGAAAGCGTTTATGCAAGGGCAAGCGCAAATAAATGAATCGAATCAGCAAATGTTCCAAGAGCTTAAAGTCTCGGTTGATAAGATTAAGGGACGCTTGAATGCTAGGAAAGGGACCTTTCCGGCCCAACCTCAGCCCAATCCAAAGCAAGTACATGAAGTAAGCATCCCTAATCCTTCCAACCAAAACATAGAGCAAGCTAAATCCATTACCACCCTTAGAAGTGGTAAACAAATTGACAAAACTATTCCGGTGAAGGCCGATGAGCCTAATGATCCGGTAAATTCTGAGGATGAAAATGGATCTAACTTAGCCCCACAACAACCGGAACGCATTTACAAGCTCGTAGCACCATTCCCTTCGAGATTGGTTGCCCCAAAATCTCTCCCAAATTCTCAAGATATTCTAGAGATATTCAGACAAGTTAAGATCAATATCCCTTTGCTTGATGCCATCAAACAAATTTCCTCTTATGCCAAGTTTCTAAAAGACCTATGCACAACAAAACGCAAATATAATGTGCAGCAAAAGGCCTTCTTAACTGAGCAAGTGAGTGCCATCCTCACTCAAAAGACCCCCCCCCAAAATTCAAAGATCCCGGTAGTCCCACTGTCTCATGTATCATTGGAGACTACCGGATTGACCGTGCCTTGTTAGATTTGGGGGCAAGTGTGAACTTGATCCCATACTCGGTATATGAGCAATTGGGTCTTGGTGAATTAAAACCCACCAAAACCATATTGTAACTCGCTGATAGATCTATCCGTGTACCGAGGGGGATAGTTGAGGATGTTCTAGTCCAAGTTGACAAATTCTACTACCCGGTAGATTTTATAGTCTTGGACACACAACCGGTTTTGGATGCTAGCACCCAAATACCGGTAATATTAGGCCGCCCATTCCTTGCCACATCAAACGCAATCATCAATTGTCGGAATGGGGTGATGCAACTATCTTTTGGAAACATGACACTAGAGGTGAATGTGTTTCACTTGGGCAAAAGACATAGGGATATCGATGATGATGAGTTCTTCGATGTAAACATGCTTGAAACTTTTGAAGAAGAAGAAGTCCTCCAACTTGAACCACTGGAAAGCTTGGAGACATGCTTAGCACACTTCATGGATTCTGAAGACCCCATCATTAGTGAAATTGTGCAAGCAGAAAGACCGGTAGTTGATACTAGCCGGTGGAGGCCCCATTTTGAAAAATTGCCACCAACCACATCAAGACCTCTACCATCTAACATTAAACCACCGAAGCTTGACCTCAAACCACTGCCATCCGAGCTTAAATACGTATATTTGGGTCAAGAGGAAACATTCCCAGTTGTCATTGCCTCCCACCTTGAGAAAGACCAAGAGCTCAAGTTGATTGAGTTACTCAAAAAACATAGGGAAGCCATAGGTTGGACAATAGCGGATCTCAAAGGGATAGATCCTTCGGTTTGCACGCACCGAATACACCTTGAAGAAAATGCAAAAACGACTAGACAACCTCAAAGACGGCTAAATCCAAACATGATGGAGGTTGTCAAAGCCGAGGTGTTGAAGCTATTGGATGTGGGTATTATCTACCCCATCTCAGATAGCCAATGGGTGAGTCCTACCCAAGTTGTCCCCAAGAAATCCGGTATTACCATCATTGAAAACGCTAATAACGAGCTTATACCGACTAGGGTGACCACAGGTTGGCGTATGTGCATTGATTATAGGAAGCTCAACACAGTTACTAGGAAAGACCACTTCCCTCTCCCATTTATGGATCAAATTTTAGAGAGGTTGGCAGGTCATTCCTATTATTGCTTCCTAGATGGCTATTCCGAATACAACCAAATTGAGATAGCTTCGGAAGACCAAGAGAAAACCACATTTACATGTCCGTTTGGTACCTTCGCTTACCGAAGGATGCCATTCGGGTTATGCAATGCACCCGCCACATTCCAACGATGCATGTTGAGTATTTTCTCAGACATGGTGGGTGAGTTTCTTGAGGTATTCATGGATGACTTTTCTGTTTTTGGTTGTACATTTGATGAGTGTCTCAAGCACTTGAATTTGGTCTTGATGAGGTGTGAGGAAAAGCAACTTGTATTAAACTGGGAGAAGTGCCATTTCATGGTACAACGAGGAATAGTCCTTGGACATATCATCTCATCCAATGGAATAGAGGTAGACCGGGCAAAAATTGACATAATTTCCAATCTACCACCACCCAAAAGCATACGCGATGTACGGTCCTTCCTTGGACATGCCGGTTTCTATAGAAGGTTTATAAAGGATTTTAGTCATATCTCAAGACCTTTATGCAACCTTCTACAAAAGGAGAACCAATTTGAGTGGAGTGCTGAATGTCAGTTAGCTTTTTCAAAGCTAAAAGACATGTTGACAACCGCTCCTATCATGCAACCACCAGATTGGTCCATTCCTTTTGAGTTGATGTGTGATGCGAGCGATTTTGCTATTGGGGCGGTGTTAGGCCAAAAGAAGGATAAAAAGCCCCATGTCATCTACTACGCAAGTAGGACCTTGAATCCTGCCCAAGGTAATTATTCGACCACGGAGAAAGAGCTCCTAGCCGTCATTTTTGCTTTGGACAAATTCAGGCCATACTTAATAGGATCCAAAGTTATTGTTTATACGGATCATGCGGCGCTGAAATACCTTCTTTCTAAGAAGGATGCTAAGCCCCGTTTACTAAGATGGATCCTACTCCTTCAAGAATTCGACTTGGAGATCAAAGATAAGAAGGGGGTAGAAAATGTGGTGGCGGATCATCTATCCCGCCTAGTCCTACCAAATTCCATTGACGAGTCACCTATTGAGGACTCATTCCCTGATGAGCAACTCTTTGTTGCTATGCATCCACCATGGTACGCTGATATAGCCAATTATCTTTCCACAGGTGCGATGCCGACTCATTGGACTGTGCAAGACAAACGTAAATTTCTAAGGGAAGTGCGCAGATTTTTCTGGGATGAACCTCTATTGTTTAAATATTGCCCAGAACAAATTATAAGGAGATGCGTCCCCGATGATGAACACAATTCAGTCATCTCCTTTTGTCATGATCAAGCATGTGGGGGTCATTTTTCAGCCAAGAAAACAACTGCGAAAATTCTGCAGTGTGGTTTTTATTGGCCCACGTTATTTAAGGACACCCACGAGTTTTGCAAAGCGTGCGAGCGCTGCCAGAAGTTAGGAGGATTATCCAGTCGAAATATGATTCCTCTCACCCCAATTCAACATCTTGAAGTCTTTGACTGTTGGGGCATCGATTTCATGGGACCATTCCCCTCATCTTTTGGACATGTCTATATTCTGCTTGCCGTAGACTATGTGTCTAAATGGATAGAGGCTATCCCATGTAGAACCAACGATCATCGTACGGTTCTCAAGTTCCTCAAAGAAAACATACTTTCTAGATTTAGGACGCCTCGAGCCATTATTAGTGATGGTGGTTCTCACTTTTGCAATAGACCTTTTGAAACTTTGATGAAGAAATATGGTATTAGGCACAAAGTGAGTACCCCATACCACCCACAAACAAGTGGGCAAGCTGAAATCTCCAATAGGGAAATCAAGCAGATTTTGGAAAAGACGGTGAGACCGGATCGCAAGGATTGGTCCCTAAGATTAGATAATGCACTTTGGGCTCACCGTACTGCCTACAAGACACCCATTGGAATGTCCCCTTATAGACTTGTTTATGGGAAAGCTTGCCGCTTGCCTGTGGAGATAGAACACAAAGCCTATTGGGCAATTCGGGCTTTAAATTTTGACATTGACAAGGCTAGCTCGCTTCGCAAACTTCAATTAAATGAGCTTGATGAGATCCGGAACGATGCATATGAGAATTCGAGAATTTACAAGAGCAAGATGAAGGCCTTTCATGACAAGCACATCTTAAGGAAATCTTTCCATGAAGGACAGAAAGTGCTCTTGTATAATGCCGGACTTCATCTTTTTTCGGGAAAATTACGATCTCGATGGACCGGCCCATATATTGTCAAAGAAGTTTTTCCTCATGGGGCTGTTGAGATTGAGAATGCAGCGAATGGTAACTGTTTCAAAGTTAATGGACAACGCCTTAAACCATTTGTTGAGAAATTTGATTCAGAGGACATGTCCATCTCCCTGAATGATCCTGACTATCAGGATGATTGATCTCCTAGTCTGATGGAGGTATAGCATAGGTAGGTTTAGTTTTGTTTTACTGTTTTAATAGGTTTTAGTCGTTGGTTTGGAGAATTCCATGATCACTCTCTCAGGTACTATTGTTCTCACTCTCTCATATTTTACCATTGCTCTTATGTTCATGCTAATTGACTATCTTTTTACATTGAGGACAATGCAAGATTTGGTTGGGGGGTGAGATGACATCCCTTATCTAACATATTGCAACATTTCGAGCTTCATTATGAGGCAAATTTTTTTCGAATTTTCTAACATCTCAAAACTCTTTTAGAAAATCTTGTTTCTATACATTTGAGATCCTTTGAGTATAAGAGGAGGAGATACGAAGTGTGTAATGTTGTAGTTTGAATTTCTCCCAACATAATGGTTTTATATGATAGTTTCCCTATTGTTGTGATTGATAGAAAATTTGAACACCTTTACACCAAGTTCACATTACACGATTTTCATGAGTTGATAGGTTTATGTGATTTGTGGATTAGTAGACTTTGATTTAAAGGTGTTGAGCAGCCAAACCGGGGTATTTTGTCCATCCTTGTCCATGGGAAAATAACGAAAGATATGGATTTCTAAAAATCCTATCTAATTTAAAAGAAAAAGGAAAGAAAGGATGAAATTGGGGAGGAAAGAAAAATGGTGGAAAATTCTAAAAAGGGCTACCTATTACCAACCGGGGGATGGTCGAACTGTAACCAAAGCCGGAAATGGGACGTAGAGTGAAAGCTGTTGGAAGGACGGTAAGGCAAATTCCTGTCATAGGTTTGTTGTTGCTCTGTGCACCTTAAAATCCTTGGTTTACTTAATCTATGAAGAAGATGATCCCAGGAACTCATGAGATGAACTTTCACTATGCACACTAGGTTGAATTTGTTCGAGTTCTTCTATTTATCAATCAATCAGCGGGAATTACACGTAGACACTTCTTATGTTTTGAGAGTCCAAGGTTTCAGCTTATCTCACCTAATTTTTCCAAATTTTATACTTATGCATCTTGGAATGGATAGAATCATGGGTTCTGAAGGAGAGTTGGGTTTGGAGGTTTGAAATTGTTTCACGCATGTTTTGCTCGGGACTAGCAAAAAGCTGGTTGGGGGGTGTGTTGAACCTCCAATTTATACATTGCATTGCCCATTACATGACATGGTTTGCATGATTTTCATGATTTAAAGGCCCATCTAACACATGTTTTGTGATTACAAGGGATGAGAGTGGTCTTCATTCAATTGGGATTAAAAGAAAGCTTTTGGAGTCATTGGATGAAGAATGAAAGAGAATCGAAGATAGAAGAAAGCAAGGAGAAGAGAAAGAAGGAAAGAAGAGAAGAAAAGAAAGAAAGAAGAACAATTTGAAGAGTGCTGACCGGTCTTGACCGGTCAGCCATGGTTGTTGATCAAAGAGAGGAATAGGCCGACCGGTCTTGACCGGTCGGCTGTATATGCTGGAACAACTTCATATTGGTCCGACCGGTCATGACCGGTCGGCCACACTTGCTGCATGAATGGACAGTGCACTCCGACCGGTCATGACCGGTCGGCTGTGCCCCCTGGATTGCTTAAAAGATCAGTCCGATCGGTCACGACCGGTCGACTCTGCGTAAGGAGAATTCTTTCTAAATCAGGACTCCGAAAAACGCTGCGCACTGCGTAATCTTTCGCAGAATCCGACGCAAGGGAGGTTTCTTGCTATAAAAGGACACCTAGGGGCTCTTCCTAGGGCATCAGAGAAGCTAAGGAACGAGGTTCTAAGGAGGGAAAGTGATTGTGGAGCGTCTGCAACTCTCCTATTCGGGTTTTTCTATTTTTATGCTTTTATTTTGAGATTTTAGTTGCAGCATGACAATGCTCGGCTAGAACCTCTCAGCTAAGGCTGAGAGGTGAAGCTTGTAGCTAATTCTATGTTGGATTCAGTTTAATTCAAGTATTTTTCAATTCAAGTTTGGATGTTTCTTATGTTTCAGTTCCAAAAGTGGTAGTTTGAGATGTTTTATGAGAGTTCATGTACCCAGGACATGAATTCCTTGCAATTCTCTGAGATTATCACAGGTTGCTTGTTTAGATTCGAATTATAGTAATCCTTGAGCAGGCCATAGTCCATAGGCATGGCTGTTACTCCGCAGGCTATGGATTTGAATTCTACATTGATTGAATGGATTAGAACTTGGAAGTTCAACTTGATTTGGATTGAATGTGTGTGAATGCTTTATTTTCCAACTAGATGAGAGATAGGACTTCAAATCTAGTTGTGATCTCCACTTGGATTGACTGAATTGACATAGGGTTGCTACAAGTGGATCCTTGAAGGCCTTAGTACTTTATATCTCTGATTTTTCATTAAGTTGCTGTTTTAGTTAAATACCCAATTGAATCTGAATTTCTTCCATAATCTGAGTTGCTGGAGTAGTTTGGAAGCTTGTTTCTATTTCCTAGTGGATCGACCTCGGTCTTACCGAGTTTTATTACTACATCGCAGCCTTACACTTGAGGCGAGCGAACAGTAAACCCGGTCACCAATCTCAACTTTAAAAGAGGGGTGAGAGGCCATGACATAAACACACGAGGAATAGAACCTCCTAACTACCTCAAACTGGACTGGGCCACCCATGTGGAGTACGGGAGCCCAATTGATGGCTTTTAGCATGGAAATGACATTATATTTGGCCAAGTCAGTCAAATTTCTAAATTTTTCACACACCACCTCTTTATCTTTATAGTCATCCCAATGGGTGAGATGGGATGAGACATTTTGACCCAAGGATTGTGATTGAGGTAGGGGAATGGAGGATGAGGCAGCCCATTTCCCCTTTGATAGGGTTTTCTTAGATTTTAAAGGGGAGGAGGAGGTTTAGCTTTTGCCTTGGACCGACCACTCCTGCCTCAAGGGGAGCTCATCTTCACTCTCTTGGGAAGACATTGTAGGCACAATAAACCACCCTAAATCACTCCTAGATTTCAAAGGAAAGGATTTATCAAAGAAAGATGGGAGTGAATCCCTTACCTATGGAATGAAAGTGGTGTAGAGCAATGTAGATGAGGTTGGAACCTCCAATCTTGGAGAGAATCACCTTAGGATGCTTGGAGATGGTAAGAGGAGAAGCTGGAGCACCAAGTAGAGGTGAGAAATGGAGAAATGAGGGACTAAAATAAGGTCCAGATGGTTATAAAAGGCCCTCATGGACCGACGGTCATACAGTGCTGACCGGTCTAGTCTAGCCCGACCGGTCTTAACCGATCGAATGTCGTGAAATCATGTGAGTTTACAGGTCTTGGGTAGCCCTACCGGTCGGCCAGCTATTTTAGCAGCAACGGTGGGATTTCACACAGGGTGGCCAGCGATTTTAGCGTTTAATCTGAGTATCCTAACTGAGGATACACAACCCATGCTAATGGTGTACCAAAATAACTAGCCCGACACAAAATGAGGGACCTTTAAAGGTCCAGATTTTAACAATGCAAAACAGAAAAATGGGACTATGTTCCCGGATAATCTTAGAAGGCAATGATTAAAGAGGCAAAGGTCCTCAGATTTACCTATAAATATCAGATAGAGAGGCTTAATCTTCAGATATTACCTACAAAACATACACTTGTTAGATGAATTAAACACACCCAACACCAATGGACTTCTGGAGGTTTGCAAAGCGAACTGAGTCCAAGGGTTTTATTAGGATGTCAGCCAGCTGATTCTCGGTAGGCACATGTTTGAGAGATATTATTTAATCTTCAACCAATTCTTGAATAAAATGGTGCCTAATATCAATATGCTTTGTGCGTGAATGTTGGACTGGGTTTTTCGAAATGTTAATAGCACTGGTATTATTGCAAAATAAGGTCATAGTGCCTTGATTAATTTCGTAATCCGACAAGGTTTGTTTCATCCACAGTAATTGAGCACAACAACTACTTGCAACAATATATTCTGCCTCTACTGTGGATAAAGAAATGGAGTTTTGTTTCTTACTTTGCCACGCCATAAGGCAATTTCTAACATAAAAGTACCCACCACTTGTTGATTTACAATCATCAATGTTACCAGCCCAATCGGCATCTGTGGATGAATCAAATGGGTACCAAAGACCGCATCCAGTGGTGCATCTTACAAACTGGATGATACGCTTAACAGTGGTGAGGTGAGACTCTTTGGAATCAGCCTGAAACCGAGCACATGCACCTACACTAAATGCAATATCTGGTCTACTAGCAGTGAGATAAAGAAGACTACCAATCATGCTTCTATAAAGATGTTGATCTACACTTTTCCCTGCAAGATCTTTCGATAGTTTAACAGTGGTGCTCATAGGTGTAGTGTATGATCGACCAGAGTCTAAGCCAAATCTCTTAACAAGATCTTTAGCACACTTGGATTGGGTAATGAATATTCCTGATGCAAGTTGTTTTGCTTGTAATCCTAGAAACATGTTAAGTTCTCCTACCATACTCATTTCAAATTCTGATGTCATTAATGTAGCAAAGGAGATGGACATTTTCTCACATGTGGATCTAAAAACAATGTCATCCACATAAATCTGGGCAATCAACACGGAATTCTCGGCTTCTCTTATAAAGAGAGTTTTGTCAACACTCCCCCTAGTAAAATCATGGTCTATAAGAAAGTGAGTTAGGCGTTCATACCATGCACGGGGAGCTTGCTTGAGTCTGTAAAGAGCCTTTTTTCAGTCAGTATACTTTATGAGGATATTTAGGATCAATGAATCCTTTTGGTTGTTCGACATACACTTCCTCATCAAGAATACCATTCAAGAAGGCACTTTTTACATCCATTTGAAATAGTTTGAACTTTAAAGTACAAGCAACAGTCATAAGAATTCTAATAGACTCGAGTCTAGCTACAGGGGCAAATGTTTCATCAAAATCAATACCTTCAATTTGGGAATACCCTTGCGCAACTAACCGAGCCTTATTCCATATAACATTCCCAAATTCATCAGATTTATTTTTAAAGATCCATTTGGTTCCAATCACATTTTTTCTTTCAGGCCTATCGACTAAATGTCATACCTCATTTCTAATGAATTGTTGAAGCTCTTCCTGCATAGCAGGATTCAGAATTCATTGTTTAGAGCTTCATCAGCATTTTTAGGTTATATTTTAGAAGTGAAACACAAGTGACTGTTGACTGCCTCCAACTGTCTCCTAGTTTTGACACAAGCGTTAGGATCCCCAATGATTTGATTGAGGGGGTGATCCTTGAGAACTTGTACATCACCAGGAGTATTGGGGGTATTTGGAGATGAGGGTTGTTTATCAGATTTGCCTATCTCACATATACCCTCGTCTTCTTCTTCATCACCTGGAGCCACTGATTCATCCAATTTATCACCTACGGTCACATTGATTGACTCTTGAACTGATGAGGTTCGAATGTTGTAGACACGAAAGGCTCTACTATTTAATGAGTACCCTAAGAAGATACCCTCATCACTCTTGGAGTCAAACTTTCCCAAATTTTCACGGTCTCTTAGAATATAACATGTGCTACCAAAGACCTTAAAGTATTTCACATTTGGTGTCTTTCCACACCACAGTTCATAAGCAGTTTTGTTTAAACCTGCCCTCAAATAAACTCGATTTATAATATACCAAGCAATGTTTACTGCTTTGGCCCATAGATTTTTTGCAAGGTTCTTATTATTAAGCATAGTTGTGGCCATATCCAACAATACTTGATTTTTTCTTTCAGCAACCCCATTTTGTTGAGGTGTTTTGGGTATTGAGAACTCATGACGAATACCCAATTCATCACACAATTCCTTCAACAGATGATCTTCAAATTCACCACCGTGATCACTCCTGATTCTAGCTACCATGTATCCTTTCTTATTGTGAAGACGCTTCACTAGTTTTTGGAATTCTTCAAATGTATCAGATTTTTCTCTTAGGAAAGCGACCCATGTGAATCTAGAGTAATCATCAACGACTACAAAGAAGTATCGTTTTCCACCTTGGCTAAGAACCCTGGTAGGACCAACTAAGTCCATGTGTAGCAGTTTAAATGGTTTTGATGTGACCAAGATAGAGGTTCTCTTGTGTGCAACCTTGATTTATTTACCTTTTTGGCAAGCGATGCACACAGCCTCAGGTCTTTTACCTATCTTAGGTAGACCTCTCACCAACCTTTTCTGACTCAGTTTAAGTAGATTTCTATAATGAACATGACTGAGTCGATGCTGCCACAGTTCTGTTTCATCATTAATGGCCATGTGACACATGGTGGAGGAGCTTGAATTGCCATGATTTTCAATGACATAGCAGTTGTACTTCCGTGTGTAGACCTTTCATGACTAATTTTTCTGTGGAGTTTAGGATCTTGCACATATCTTTGGAGAAACTTACTGAGTGCTTATCATCACAAATTTGTGAGATACTCAGAAGATTGTGTTTAAGACCATCAACATAAAGCACATTTTTTATTTCGGGCAATCCTGGCCCAGTGATGGTTCCATTACCAATGATTTTAGCCATGCTCCCATCACCAAATGTGATAGACTCACCATCAAATTCGTCATATGCAAAAAATTGAGATTTATCACCTGTCATGTGTCTAGAGCTACCACTATCCAAGTACCATCTAGGGTTATTCCCAGCTTTTAGGGCAGTTTGAATGACCAAACACTTGTTCTTAACTACCAATTTAGTTGTTGTCCTTTTATGAGTGGTATTCTTATAGTGAGATTCTCCAGTTTTCTTAGGAGAAGCAAATTTTTCTTTTTCACATAAGAGAATAACAATTTTCAAATTTAGCATTTTGACTTGCTCCAATAGTTCATCCATCCTCTTGTCCTTCCTAAGAAGTGTAGGATAATTCTTTCTTATGTTTCCTCTTTTTGGTGAAGTATGCATAGGAGGATTCCAATTGGCTTGCACATTTTTTCCGGTTGGTACAAATTTTCCTTTTAAGTTTCTAACTGGATTTTTGAAAGCCATGCATTCAAACTTTAGGTGGCCAATGTCACCACAAGCATGGCAAATAGGAGATGCTTTGGTTTTACTCCCCAATGCACCATAATCTTTTCTTACCATTGGATGGACTGAGGTAGTTTTTGAAGTGTGACTGTCATAGCCCAAACCTCTTCTGTCTACTGATGATCTTACAATACCCAAGAGTTTTTCAAGATTTTCTTCTCCTTGAGCAAAACGTCTTCTGGAGTCAACAACTTGACACTTAAGACGATCAATTCAGTGTTCGCCTCTTTAAGTTCTTTCTCAAGTCTAACATTCTTATCAAGGGATTCACCACTCATGAATTTTTTCTTTTCTTGTTCAAGCTCATCATTCTTCCTTTTCAGTTCTTCTAGATCTTGATGTTCGCTTCCCCAAGTGTACGGCTGTGATGTAGTAATAATCTCAGTAAGACTGAGGTCGATCCACAGGGACTTGTGTAGGAATTCACAAAACACTTCTAATGGTTTCTACTGAAGAACTAACTAAACGGAATTTAGTAATTTGGTGAAGACAGCAAATTTGACCTAAAATGAAGGTAATCAATTAATAAAAAGGCACTAGGGGTTCAAGGATCCACTTGTAGCAATCCTTGATGCTCAATTCGCTGTGGTTTCTCACTTTCTCAACTAGAATCGAAATTAAGTTCTATCTAGTCGGATGATAGACCAGTTAAAACAAACAATCTGTCATATGCATGATTCATGTACATGATTCTCTTAATTCAAGCTAGGACTTGAGCACACTCAATTGCATAGGTCAGTCCCAATTCCAATAGGTTAAGATCACAACTATAATCATCATTAAATCCTCTCACAAGATAAAACTAGATCATGATTTGAACTTGATCCAAATCATATACACAATCTTACATACTTTAGAAATTCCAGAAAAATAGACATTTGGCATGAAGTTCCCACATGAGGATCATAGATCTAGAGCATATTAAATCCAATTCCTCGGATCATACAGGTCTAGACTAGCTCAAAAAAGTTAAGAACTCAAGCAATTCTTCTAAACATCCATGAGCCATCAAAAGATTAAGAAAAACTACTTAGAACTTTATTTAAACTTCAAATCCATTGTTCTTCACTAATAATCCAACTTGAAACAAAATCAAACGAATTGAAACATCTTAGATTCACTACAAGCTTCACCTGTTAGCCCTAGCTAAGAGGTTTAGCCGTTCATGATCTAAGGAAACATGAAAATGACTAAACAAAACATGAAACTAAAAGAACAAACTAGGAGGAGTTGTAGAACTCCAAATCCGACTTCTGCCGTCTCCCACCATGCTTAATCTCTTCTAGGATACCTTAGGAAGTACTGGAGGAGTCCTTTTATAGCTTTGGAACCCTAGGTGTGAAGAAACTTTGAGAAATCCCGCAGATTTGCGTTTTGCGCAGAGATTTTTGGAGCTTGCAGAAGAAGTTTTCTTAAGCAGCCGACCGGTCGGACCCCCTGTTCGGCCGGTCGGACAAAGTGCTTGGAATTGAAATTTTCACTGGGGTGTTTTTTACACAGTCCGACCCACCAGCCGACCGGTCAGCCGGCCGGCCGGTGGACCTGCTTCAATCTGCTGAGTTTTCTGGACATTGCAATGGATAAGCTGACCCTTCAGCCGGCCGGTCGGCCAGTCTGTCCGGCCGGTCAGTCAGTGGGTCGGACCTTATAAAAATATGTCTAGAGATTTTGCTCTTTCTGGAGGCTTTGGCCGGCCAGTCGTGGTTGTGACAGGCTGGCCGGTGGACATGATCTTGGCTGAAATCTTCAGCTTCTCCTCCTTCATCTTCAATGAGCTTTTGCTCCACCTTTGGTCCTTCATTCCTTTAATCTTCAAGATGTGTAAATGACCTATCTTAGCCCTCATTTGATGACTTCTCTCTTTTACTCCTACAACCACAAAACCATACATTAGTTGGGTCTTTAATCATGTATTTCAAGCATAGTTAGTGATAAAATGGGGTTAGAATATGCACATTTAAGAGCTCAACACACCCCCCAGCCAACATTTTGCTAGTCTCGAGCAAAACATGCGTGAAACAAATTTCATTCTTCAAAACCCAACTCTCCTCCAAAAACCATGTTTCTATATACTTAATGATATGCGAGTGCAAATCAAGAAAACTTAGTGATAGAAGTTGAGACCTTAACCTTCTCATAACATAACAAGCACTTATATGAAATTCCCAGCTGATTGATTGATAAATAGAAGAATCCAAACAATTTAACCTAATGTACTCAGTGAATGTTCATATCATGGATTTCCGGGGTTGCCTTCCTTGTGAATTACTTAAGCTATGGATTCAATGGTGTATAGATCAACAACAAGCCTATGACAGGAATTTGCCTTACCGTTCTTCCAACGGCTTTCACACTACGTCCCATTTCTGGCTTTGGTTACCGGTAGACCATCCCCCGGTTGGTAATAGGTAGCCCTTTTCAGAATTTTCCACCATATTCTCCATCATTCCCATATTTTCATTCTTCCTTTTCGTTTTCTTTTTTCTTAGATAGGATTTTTAGAAATCCATATCTTTCGTTATTTTCCCATGGACAAGGATGGACAAAGTACCCCGACTTGGTTTCTCAACACCTCAAATCCAAACTTAACCAAGTCACAGTTCTACATAACCCTTTCAAAGCGTGAGAATCGTGTAATGTGAACTAGGTGTAAGAGTGTTTGGAAATTCTATCAATCATAAAAATAGGGGGATTCACATATAAAACTAGTATCTTAGAGATTGTTTAAGATATTCAACTTCACTTACTTTGCCTCTCATTTTCTTATACTCACACCATCTCAAATGCATAGAAATAAAGTTTTCCAATGGAGTTTTGAATTTATTGAAAAAATTGAAAAAGTTTCTACATAATCGCTCGAGATGTTACAAAACGCTGGATTCATCCTAGTGATCCTACACCCCCCAACCAAATCTTGCATTGTCTACAATGTAAAAGATATGTAAAGAGGAAAACATGAGAGAAAATATAAAATAAAGGGGAGGAGGGATGAAAGTACCTGAGAGATAAAAAAAACTGGAATTCTACCTCCTGCTGTCAAACCTATGCAAAAGCAAACTAAAAGCAACAAAATCCTAATCCTAACTATTCTATACCTCCATCAGACTAGGAGATCAATCATCTTGATACACAGGATCAGTTAGAGGTATGGACATACCTTCTGAAGAAAAATTCTCAAAGAACGGTTTTAATCGCTGACCATTGGCTTTAAAGATATTGTCGTTCCTTGGATTTAACAACTCGACGATCCCGTATGGATAAACAGATTTTACAATATAGGGACCGGTCCATCGAGATCTTAATTTCTCCGAAAATAAATGTAGGCAAGAATTATACATAAGGACCTTTTGATTAATTGTGAAGGTCTTACGAAGAATATTCTTGTCATGGAACACTTTCGTCTTGTCCTTGTAAATTCTCGCATTTTCATATGCCTCATTCCGGAGTTCCGCAAGTTCATTTAATTGAAGTTTGCGCAACGAGCTTGCCTTGTCAAAATCAAAATTCATCCTCTTTATCACCCAATAAGCCCTATGTTCCAATTCCACATGCAAGTGACAAGCTTTACCATAGACAAGTCTATAAGGAAACATTCCAATGGGGGTCTTAAAAGCGGTACGGTAAGCCCAGAGTGCATCAGTAAGTCTAAGCGACCAGTCCTTGCGATTGGGGTTCACTGTTTTCTCCAAAATATGTTTAATCTCCCTATTGGATATCTCAGCTTGTCCATTTGTTTGTGGGTGATAGGGAGTGCTCACTTTGTGATTTACGCCATATTTCTTCATTAAGGCTTCAAATTGGCGATTGCAAAAGTGAGACCCTCCATCACTTATGATGACTCGAGGTGTTCCAAACTGAGAAAGAATATTCTCTTTTAAGAAACGAATGATTGTTTTATGCTCAATATTCCGGCATGGAATCGCCTCGACCCATTTGGACACATAGTCGACGGCAAGCAAGATATATAAGTTTCCAAAAGAAGATGGGAATGGACCCATGAAATCGATGCGCCAACAATAAAAAATTTCGATTGGTAAGATGGGATTGAGTGGCATCATATTTCTACGGGAGATTCCTCCCAATTTCTGACAAGGGTCACATGGTTTACAAAACTCATGGGTGTCCTTGAACATGGTGGGCCAATAAAACTCACATTGCAAGATTTTGGCTATGGTCTTCTTAGCCAAAAGTGGCCACCACACACCTGAGAATGACAAAAGGAGATGATACTGTGCTATTCATCACCCGGTACACATCTCCTTATAATTTGATTAGGACAATACTTGAATAAGTAAGGATCGTCCCATAGGAATTTCCTCACCTCGTTGAAGAACTTGTCTTTATCTTGCTTTTTTCAATGTGTTGAAGTTGTACCTGTAGCAAGATAGTTAGCAATGTCCGCTATACCATGGCAATTGGGAGACTTTAAAAATTTATTCATCAGGGAACATGTCATTGATCGCGGTCATCTCAAGGGGAATCGATGAGAACAAGTCGAGAGAGATGGTCAGCCTCTTTTCACGTATTTCTATGTTAAATTCTTGGAGTAGGAGGATCCATCTTAACAAACGTGGCTTAGCATCCTTCTTAAAGAGAAGGTACTTAAGTGCAGCATGGTCGGTGAATATGATGATCTTGGATCCAATCAAGTAGGACCTAAACTTGTCCAAGGCAAAAACTATGGCTAAAAGTTCTTTTTCTGTAGTAGTGTAGTTTGCTTGGGCTAAGTTTAAGGTTCTACTTGCATAGTAGATAACACATGGCTTCTTCTCTTTTCTTTGGCCTAACACAGCCCCAATAGCGTAGTCGCTCTCATCGCACATAATTTCAAAAGGAAGGCTCTAATCAGGTGGTTGCATTGTGGGAGCACATGTCAACATACCTTTAAGTTTAGTAAAGGCATGTTGACAATCTTCATTCCACTCAAAAGAATTCTCCTTTTGAAGTAGGTTACATAAAAGACGAGAGAGTGAACTGAAGTCCTTTATGAACCGTCTATAAAATCTGGCATGTCCCAAAAAGGACCGCACATCTCGTATGCTCTTGGGTGGTGGAAGGTTAGAGATAAGATCGATTTTCATTTTTTCCACCTCGATTCCATTTTGTGAGATAATGTGACCAATTCATCACTCAATATGCAAGGTTTTCATGATTTATAGACTAATCTAATGTATGATTTGTGATTGTAGGGATGAGAGAGAGGAATCATCAATTGAAGACTTAAAGACACTATTTAGAAGCAAAGAAGATCAAAGGACCAAGTGTCAAAGGATTAAAGAAAGAAGTCAGAGCAAAGAAGAAAGAAAGCAGAAGCACATGCCCAAGACCGGTCGTCCAAGGCCCAGGACCGGTCGTCCGACCTGTCCGATCACTCAACAGAAGTACCCCTGCGGCCATAGCTCACTGGAATGTCCACGACCGGTCGCACGACCGATCGTCCATTGCTCAGACCGGTCGTGCGACCGGTCCTTGAATTAAAATTCCAGATTTTGAATTTCCAAAAACTCACTAGACGTTTTTTTTTTTTTGCACTTTTGTGACCGGTCGTGCGACTGGTCATCCATTGCTCAGACCGGTCGTGCGACCGGTCGTCTGCGTAATGAGGCGTGTTCTACAAGCCCCGAATTTCTCTGTGCAAGCGTACTCTTACATAATTTCTGAAAGATTCTAATGCTGCGGAGCCTTCCTACTATAAAAGGACACCTAGGGATCATTCCTAGGGTATCTTAGAAGGGTTTGAGCAAGGTGGGAGGCGCCGGAAGTGGATTTCGGAGTTCCACAACGCCTTTTAGTTTGCTTTCTCATTTTTATGTTTTTCTTAGTTGTTTCATGTTTCCTTGGATCATGAACGGCTAAACCTCTTAGCTAGGGCTAAGAGGTGAAGCTTGTAGTGAATCTAAGATGTTTCAATTCGTTTAAGTTGGTTTTAAGATTGGATTTCATGTTTAAGAACAATGGTTTGAAGTTTAATTCAAGTTCCAAGTAGTTTTTCTTAGTCTTATGATGACTCATGGATGTTTGGAAGAATTGCTTGAGTTCTTAATTGTTGTGTGCTAGTCTAAACCTATATGATCCGAGGAATTGGAGTACGCTTGTTCACTCCCCAAGTGTAGGGTTGTAAAGTAGTAATAATTCGGAAAGACCGAGTATCGTTCCCACACCTTTTGTCACTTGTTATGATAATCTTCAATGCATACAAAGTGACTCTTTTGACTATGAATTAGTGAAGTCTCCCTCTCATTCCTACAATCACAAATCCATGCATTAGATTAGTCTTTAAAAATGTAAACCATGCATAATGAGTGATGAATTGGGGTTAGAATATGCACAATTAAGAGCTCAACAACGCTCTAGTACTATGATCTTCATGTGGGAACTTCCTACCAAAGTTCTACTTTTCTAGATTTCTGTAGTATGTATGGGACTGTGTATGTGATTTGAATCAAGTTCAAATCATAATCTAGCTTTGTCTGGAGATAGGACTTAATGATGGTTATGATTATGGACTTAATCTATTGGAATTAGGGTTGACCTATGTGTTAGAACTTAGAAAAAAGAGGGAAGATCAGAACTACTCGTTAGCAGTCCTTCTTTCTTTTTTTCGTATTTCTTTTATTCTGGGGAATTCTGAGTATAGAGACATTCATAGACAATCATAAGCAATCACAAAGTGTACACAAGAGAGAGATATCGCAAGGCGAATTTTATTCCAGAGATTCTAAGATCTTTTACATTCTAAGGCTGTGATACTGGTTACAAGCCTTTAATTACATCAACGGTTGATCACCCTTGATTGGAAGGCAAAAGACTAATCCGCCGGGGATTATGGTCTTGAGTTCATGGTCGTGTAGACCTTTGTTTTCTTGTTATGGACTGAGCCACATTTGTTAGACTACGCCAGATGTCTATGTCCCATTTTCTTTCGGACTGTCCGGGTTAAGAGAATGTCAGGATTCGAGTGGTGCAACTCGGGGCCCGCGCCTGTTATTGCGCACAGGTGACCGCTGGAATACACGATCCTCGAATATTGGTCGGCATGACCCAAGGCCCGCGCCCGTATTTTTATGACGGGTGACCTTAGGAAAGCACTCCGTAACGTTCCCGAGCGAGGTTTTTTTTAATCGAGTGGTGCAACTCTAGGCCCGCGCCTGTTACTGTGAACAGGTGACCGCTGGAATACACGATCCTCGAATGTTGGTCGGCATAACCTAAAGCCCGCACCTGTATTTTTATGACGGGTGACCTTAGGAAAGCAATCCGCAACTACCTCATCAGCTCAACCAACGGACCCGTTGTTGATGGGTAGGGCATCGACTGTCTTTTTCATAGTGGCAGTCCATAGCAAGATGTTTCAAGCTTAGTTAGAACTCTTTGTTTGTGGTTTCTCGTGGTAACCATAACCCCTTAGGTTTAGCCTCGGACCTTTATCCGGGATGAATAGAGCTTTGTACAGTAAAGTAAATGTATTTCTTCTGTAAATGTATTTCTTCTGGAGTCGGGCGACTCGTCTTCGAGAACACTCTTTCTTCTGAGTATTTTCAGTGATCTATTTGGGATCAGGTAGGCTTTGTCGGACCAAGATCTCTTGAGGATTCAAACTCAATGGGCTGGATCGGCTATCTCCGATGCCTGTAAGTGGCTAAGTATACGGGTCCGATGGCTACCCACATATGCCAATTTCTTATGAATAATGGGGATCGGTGCCCCGTGAATGCTTGACTCGGCTATTGGATAGCCTGAGTACTTTAGCTTTGCCTCGGCGTCTTTGAGATTGCGGTTGATTTCAACTGGCACTAGTCAATTCTCAAGCCAACAGGGCACTTCTCAGGGTTGTAAACGACTAAGTAGTGGACCTTCTTATGGTCTGATTATGGAAATTGGCGAGTATTATCAACAATCAGTCTTTGAATAGGGGTGGATTACGTCCACGAAGATCGTGGTGCGATTGCGTTTCAATTTGCTTAGTAGAAGTCGATTTCCGGGCCAACATGGCACTTCCCAGGGCTGAAAATGACTAAGTAGTGGACCTGTTTGTGGTCTAATCAGGGAAATCGGTGAATATTATCGATGACCATCTTTGAACAGGCGTGGATTATGTCCACGAAGATCACGGTGCGATCGCGTTTCGATTTGCTTAGCATAAGTCGATTTCCGGGCCAACAAGGCACTTCCCAAGGGCTGAAAATGACTAAGTAGCGGGCCTGCCGACCGCTTGATTAGGGTATTCGAGGGTCCTGAGATCAGATAACCTCATCGCAGTGCATGATTATGGTGTACCATGTCAAGTAGAAGAAAAGTTTCCCTTTCGGGCTTGGTCCAATTCCGCCCGATTCTTCTCGTTTTAGGCCGTTTTCGGCTCTTTCGGAGGGATTTTTGGAGCCACAAAATTGGCTAAGTGTTGGTCATTTGGGACCAAAACACTGATTTGGGCCACTTATCATTGACCGTTGGAGAATCTGATCCGGTGGATGGATAGAACTAATCGAGATGTATCTAGGAGAGGCGGTTTCATCAAAATCCGATCTCGGACGAAGGCGGGCCACGCAACGGAAGGTCCACCCCTCCCATTAGCGTCCAGGCGCATGGGGGGTGTGGTACAGGCGCATGTAATGCTGATGTAAGTGCATGTGGTGATGGTGGAGCTTTCAAGCGCATGTGGTAGGGAGCCGGGCGCATGTGGCATCTCCCGGGCACATGTGGCCCCATTTTTCATGAAAAATGGGAGTTCGGGAGGCAATCCCGGCGCATGTGGTGGTGCACATGCGCCTGGACCTAAGGAGTGGGCACATGTCCCTCCCAGACTTAGAGGAATTTCAGGATTTTTTGGCCAGAAAAGCCGGCGCATGTGGGGGGAAAAAGCCGGCGCATGTGGGGGATATGCCGGCGCATGTGCCCAGCACTTAGAAAATTTCAGGATTTTCTTCCTGAACTTGAGATTTCGGCGAGGAAATCCCTTTCTAGCGAGGGTTTTCCGACGAAGCAATCCACTCCGTCCAAGGCATCTGGCGAGGGGAGAGAAAGCAAGCGCATGTGGTGCTTACATCACTCTGAGGTCGGCGGGAGATGATCTCGTGCTGATGAGTGAAGTGACTTCACTATTTATAGGGGATAATCGGGTTCAGGTCTACCCGGTGGGTATTTCCCGGCGCATGTGCCAGAAAACAAGTCAAGCGCATGTGAGAAAAATGCACCAGGCGCATGTGGAGGATCCGGGCGCATGTCCTTTACCGGCGCATTTCCCGACGCTTTTCGAAAAAGTGTTTCATTCACTCCATTTCACTAATAGGGTGCATGCACATGTGGTTGGAGGCCAGGCGCATGTCTTTTGCCGGCACTTTCCCACTACTTAGCCAGATTTTCAGGATTCCAGCACTTAGAAAATTTCAGCATTTCAGCTCCGACCAGGGACCTCCAAAGGACAGCTACCTTTTCTAGACATGCACTCACTGTCGCCAAGCTACTTCTAGGCTATGATTGACCTCCTGAATGAACGGGATGGAGTGTGAAAGTCCAGATGTTGCTAATTTTGGTACTTCCTTCCTAATTTGGAGCCTCCGGGTCGGCTTGTCGTATAGGAACGTTGTTCCAGGGAGCGCGCGCATGGAAATATGCACCGTAATGACTTCAAACTTGCTATTTAAGGGTTTTAGGGTGCTCTGGATCATTTGGCTGTGAAGCGCATGTCCAGTTCCACTCTAAATGGTAGCTGTAGGCTTAAGGACCCTTTTTAGTCAACTCCAAACGGGGATGAAACGCATTTCGAGGTGCACAGGTAAAAATATGCACCGGATGACTTCAAAACTTGCAGGTTAAGGGTTTTAAGACATTTAGGATCATTTGGTAGTGAAGCGCATGTCCAGTTCCGTTCCGAAATGGTAGCTGTAGGCTTACCGACCCTTTTAGTCAGTTCCGAGCAAGGACGAAATGCATTTCGAGGTGTGCAGGTAAAAATATGCACCGGATGACTTCAAAACTTACAGGTTAAGGATTTTAGGACATTTCGGATCATTTGGCGGTGAAGCGCATGTCCAGTTCCGCTCTAAAATATTATTTACGGATTTTGGTCTCTACCAAGTGATCAGGGTTGTGCTGGCATTTTCGGGGCTCTCCTGGCCTCGAAACTTATCCAAATCATTGTCAATAGACCACGAGATGTCGTTTTACAATGGGTACAAATTTGAGCCCCAACAAGTGCCCCCCCGATGTGCTGCGCTGGATGCTTACGTTATGCTAGTGCAGTGCACGGTCCCCAGGCTCAAGTATAAATAGTTAACTCACTGAGTCATTCCATAATTTTTCGAGTCAGAAAACTTGATTTCTCCCAAGGTGAGAGAACTCACCCTCAGGGTACAGGCGCATGTGATCCCCTTGTGGGCGCATGTGGCCTGCTACCATTCATTTTTGTGAAGAAACCCCCTTCAGGCGCACGTTGGATTGCCTCTGAAGATATGGGCGCATGTCCCAGGCGCATGTTGTTCTGGGCATGTACCCAGGGCACTGCCCGGACTTGTCTTTTCTTCAAGAATCAGAGGTGGGTGCATGTGAGGATGCACATGCGCCTGGTGCATTGAATTCCAAGCTTGTTCATTTCCTTCTTCTAAGCCGGGCGCATGTCAGATTGGACATGCACCTGAGACTTTAAGGAATGAAGTTTCACTTTCAAATTTTATAGCTTGGGCGCATGTGAGGGGCCACATGCGCCTGTCACAGCTTGCAACTGTCTATTTTAGGTAGGTTCAGAGTATGTCTGCCAGAGTGCGCCTATAGCATCCCGATTGCTTGTAAAGTTGCTGTGTGCTAACGGTTGCAGATGTATGATGCTGAAACTGTTTCCTGACTCTGTCCAGTACCTGCTTATAAGCACCTGGACTTGTCAAGGCTGCTTTTAGACTAAATGCATGGATGTATTGTGGGTTCAATCTATGATTTTAGTGTGTGCATCAATCACATGTATGCGTGCATGTATGATGGCAGTTGCTTTGTTATGAAATGCGTATGATGATTGATATGCTATGCTCTTGATTTTGTTGCTTTCATGCTTTGTTGCTTGTGCTCTATATGCTATGCTTGTGTTTTCGATACAGTTTCGTTAGGCTATTTGCCCATGTGTATCGAGTTGTTTTCTAATGTTGTTCTGTTTACGCGTTGCAGTAAATTGCAGTAGCGACAATGGGATCTTCTGGTGAAACCTCTGGGTCGCATGCTTCTGGTCCGACACCGATGCAGCGTGGTCGGAAAAGAACAGCTGAAGGTCCTTCTAACCCTCCTCCTCCAAGACGTAACTCTCGCTTCTTTCCTACGGTCGAACCCGAGATAAAGGATTTCTCGGAGCGTATTGGGCAGCTCCCTCATGAAGTGCTGGTGCGCATCTTCGTCAACAAGACAACGCCTGAACCTCCAAAGCGAGGAACAGAACAAGAATGGGTCTATTGCTATGCCCAACTTGATGGTGTGGCGAGTGCCATCGAGGCAGGTCCTTAAGATATATGTGTTCAAAATATAGAAGAAAACCTGACAGGTCAGAAAGGTAAGAAGAAAGGAGGACGAGGAAAACAACCGATCAAGGCGCTCAGTCAAGCGCAGCGATTGACACAGCTCCTCGACTTGAAATATGAAAGGATGAAGATTGGATGGGAGAGCAACAAGATCACTGCTGAGCGTGGCATCTGCATCACGAACCCCTACAATGGCGAAGTCATCTTGCACCAGAAGTCTCTTATGAGGTGTAAGCCTTTTCCGAGCATCGAGTCATCTGATGTTCGTAGACCTAGCCAGTTCTATGGAGTGGAGAGATGGTCTTCAATTCCTGAGAGATTACTCACCGCCACCCTGGGAAGCAACGGGAAGCAACAAAAGGTTGGTGAGATTAAGGAAATGACTTTCCTCATGTCTACATGTGATTCGCATGCACCTTATCCGACTCATTTCTTTGAGACGGTGCGTCAAAGATTCCTTCCTATGAGCACGTCCGCAATGTGGGAAACTTCGAGCTTCCGTACCCGAGGGCATCTGAATCGTCGTGACAGCTACATCCCCTGGGCGAAGGAGATTCTGATCCGGCACGAGGCTGTGCTGAGGGAGGTCGGGCTCTACTATGCCATCGAGGCGACTGCCGGCTTCTTTCCGCGAGATCCGACGATTCTCAGGGGCTTCTTAAATTACTGGAGTTCTGTTACCAACTCTTTCCATCTTCCTCAAGGAGAGATGAGCATAACCCTCTGGGATCTTAAGATGATGGTAGGCCTGCCCATACGCGGCGGGTATTATCACGAATATATCCCCTCTGATGAAGAATTGTCTGGCTTCAGGCATGAAGGTGATCGGAAGGCCTATCATTCCAAGGCGTGTTTGGAGTTGTTCAATGAATTGCAACAATTTGACTGCATTACAAAGATACACTATGAAGATTGGTCAGTCTACTTCAGCCACGGCTTGAAGTAAGTCTTCCCGGGACGTCTCTTTCTTTCTTTTTATGATTTATGCTCTTTTCTCCTACATAGCTTCTTATGTGAAATTCTCTCTCCTTTCTCTCTTTCAGGATCGACTACGGAAAATATAAAGTTGATGTTAAAAGAATAAGGGCTTTACGACAAAGGTTCCAATGCAAATTTCCTTGCCCGAACGTATTGTCTCCCACTTGCGAGCTAGCAGGCTTCCTCGCTTACTGGTTGTCCGCAGTCGCGCTTCCCAGCTCGAAGAGTGCTGATGGCGTCAGGGTTTCTTGCTTCGTTATGGCAAGTGCCCTTGCCAGTGGTCAACGTCTTGCTATAGCGCCACCTGTACTCTGCAACATATATAGAGCGTTTGGTTAAGTTGCCAGTAATCCGGACAAACTTGCTGATGGGATGGATGCTGCCCATTGCCCGTGGCATTATTTCTGCGGCTGGTTAGGCGTTTATTTCCCGTGGGTATATGGCATGAAGCCTCACGCCTATTTCTTTTCGGATCGAGCGCCTCTTATTAGGTTCATGAAGGCCAAGATGGTGCTTAAGACTCCAGAATGGGTGTCTTCAAGGATCTGCAGTGAGAATGAAGTTGACTTCTACCATTTTCCTGCTTCCATTGCTGATGAAGATATCAAAGTCATCGATGATGAGGATTCGGTTGACTCTTCTGACAGAGAATTCCTGATATCGATCCGAACCGCCTCTCTCCCGTTCCTGCGAAGGCATGGAGTTCTGGCGCGAGCCTTACTACCCGAGCAGGTTCGCCAGACAGTTCGGCTACGATTAGGGAGTTCCATCGACTCTTCCGAGCGTGACGAGGATAGAACGAGCATATGGCACGGGTCCTGTCCATTGGGAGTGGATGTGGGACCAACTTTTGCTGTCGCGAACTGGCGCGAGGTTCGTGTTGCCTGGCGGTAGTCGACGTCCCGCGACCTCTTATGGTTGGATGAGATGGTGGGTGCATCAGTACGCGCGCATCCGGGATGCCAAACCTGTCGATTTCCCTCTCTATCTCTCTCCTCCAAGGTTGAATGACGTTCATGAGGACGGTCTTGGTTATCTTTGTGAGCAGCGTGGCTATCGGAGTTCCTGGTACAAGCCATCTGACTTCCTTGAACTTGTCGATCACTCGTAGGAAAGAAGATGGAGCGTTAGACGGATGGTATTGCTTCGGGGTCCCTATACAGAGACGTCAGTAAGGGGTCGGATCTTCGCGTCCTCCGGCAGAGACTGCTCCTCCATCTGTTGAAGAGGGTGAGCCTACGGAAGGCATGGCAGGAGTTAGACCTTCTGATGATTTCGTTGACGATCTTCCACCGGGCCGCGCGAGAGATCAGTTGAGAGTCAAGATAAGACTCACACCAAGAGTTCGCCCGTCATCACCTGAGAAAAACTTAAGAAAGGTAGAAATGTTACATATCAAGAAGTGGGGGAGTTTGGATCCGTCGTTGCAGATCACTACTCCAGAGATAGTGGTAGGTGCGACTGTTGCCGATAGCCGCGAAGAAGGTGAGCTTCGGTCTGGTGCCACAGAGGAGATTGCAGACGAAGAAGATATAATTATCGATAATCATGACGGAGGTGAGTCCGAGCCTGCAGATGTTGAGGGGGATAATGCCGAAGACGGTTCTGAAGACGGTGATGGTCAGGGAGCGGCGTGCCTCGATGGTTCTGGGTCACAGCTCGAAGATGAGCCTGTAGATTATTCTGGCGATGACTGGGGAGTGGATCGCACCAATGATCATAGCAACGATGATTCCCTCGCGAATTCTTATGATAATGACGCCGGAGTCGGGGGTGTAGGTGATCTTGACGATGTTGCCATGGCAGCGATCGAAGCACAACTCTACGACAACGTCATGGTCCAACCTTCTTCGGAGCCTTTAGTCTTCGTTTCTCAGGCTGTTGTGGTACCGACTACGAGGTTGTCAACGGATGTCCCTCCTTGTTTGCCCGTTCGTGCTGATAACGCCGAGGAATCCGTTCCTAGGCTTGAGATACGTGAGGGGAACGTCGATCCTTCTTCGGTCCTTCCATCAGGCCGTTCATCGCGAGTACACTGTCCTGTTGAGTTGGAGGTCGTGGACACGTCACGCTCCACTGCAGTCGAAGTCAGACCCAACATTCCGCGAGCACAAGGTAAGAAATGCGATTGTGGTTCTGCTTTATACTTTTCTTCTTCGATTCCTGCATAATCATACTAACCATATTTTGTTATTATTATTTTATTTCTACAGATCTTATTGAGTCAATACCTGCCTCTGCCACTTCGGTCGCGTCGTCTCCAGTTGTGACATTGAACTGCCGGGTGAAGCTTTGGAAATAGTTGTTGATTCCGAGACATGCATTGCAGGACCTTCGGAGCCTGCTATTGATCTTCCTGCCGTTCCTGGTACGACTCCTTCGCACTTTACATTAGATTATGACTTGTAGTTTCTGCTTCCATTTTTTTTGCTAACGCATCAGTTGTTTGTCTTGCATTCTTTTTTGCAGCTGCTGTCGATTCTGACGTCGCCATTGCTATGATGCCGGACATTCCTGCATTTGAACATTTAGATTGTTTTGGTCAGAGCGTACTGAAGGGCCTGCTGTCTAGCCTTGCGAAGGCGTTGGCCGATCCACAAGAATGGCATATGCTATGCGCTGGCATGAAAGCGCTGGAAGCTTGTGTCGGAGTAGTTGGGTCTGATGCGCTCGTGGTTGTCAATCACATCTCTGCGTTCGAAAGCTCCCTCACAAACGTAGTGGCTGCTGAGCGCGTCGAGCCCGATCCTGCTATCGAGGAGAATCGGAGAATTGTAGAGTCTTTGGGACCTGCAGTGGAACATCACCCGCATTCTACGGAGAACGCACGAGAATCCCTGCAAAATAATAAGATACAGTATGAAGGGTGCTTGGGTCGTATAGCTGAAATCGACGCTGGGATTGAGCGTCTGCAAGCGGAGAAGATCGTCGTGAGCTTCGAAGCTGCCCGTCTCGAGTCAGTAGTTACTCAGGGTCAGATAACGGTCACGCGGCTCGAGAGTGAGGGCGAAGCAGCGCGCAAGCAGTTGGAGGATTTGACTGTTGAACTTCAACATGTTCCTGATCCTGCGGAGGTGTTATCTGCAACAAAGTCAGCGATGGAAACAACCAGGGTGGCCGTGATCAGGCTGATATCGGGATGTTTGGAGAAGCTTTGATCTTTCGCTCCCGATGCTCTCCTTCTTGACTTCAAATGTATAGAAATGATCGTAGGATCTTACCTTTAGAAAATTTTGTAGTTGGTGTAAGAGATACTTACCTTTTGACCATTCATGTATACAGCGTCGAAAAGATGTCAACCAAACTTTTGTTAAATGAAATGACAATAGCACTTATTTTTTCTATCGTGTTATGTTTGTGTGATGTGTGTTAGAATGGTTTACAATAATAACAATAATAATCGCAGTTCTAATCAGTGGTGAATGTAGAATGAAATGAAAAGAGTAATACTTCCCCATTGTCGTCGATTTCAGGAGTGTCCAGGGTTTCTAAACTCGGGATACGCTCGTGTCGTAGATGAATGGTCCTTCTTGGTTATTTCTCCATAGCAAGGGCAAGGAAGACTTGCAAGAATACGGAGTAACTGATTAGCTTTTGTAATTACAGGCTTATCTACTGTATTCTACTCCATTTCATTCTCCGATTCTATCCTTACTTATTACATTCCCTCTCTTGGGGAGTTTACATTTCTCATATTTATGTAAAGGAAAGTAACAGGTGGACTATTAGGGGTAATATTTCTTCAGAAATCGGCCATTAATTGCAAAACTGGCTCCACCACCGTCGAAATTCACTAAACGGTAGGCCCCTTGGAGTAGACTTCTTCTATGATGCATATCGGGTCCCACTTAGGGTCGAACTTGCTCTTTGTAGTGTGCGCGGCTGTCGGTCACTTCATTACGAGTACCAAGTCACCCTTCTGGAAGGATCTACCCCTGACTTGCTTGTCATACGCTGTTGAGATATGCTTCTAGTACATCTCTAGCCGTTGTTGTGCCGCGACCCTCTTCTCGTCCAAGGCATCGAGCTCGACCATCCTGAGCTCAGCATTTCGTTCATCAGTCAGGGAGTTCCGAAGTGCTACTCGCAGGGACTCGACCTGAACTTCCATATGGATGATGGCCTCCGTGCCGTATACTAGTGAATAGGGAGTAGCCCGCGTTGCTGTGCGGTGCGTAATACGATATGCCCAGAGCGCTTCGGGCAACCATTTGTCCCAATCTTTCTTATTCTTCGCCACCGTTTTCTTCAGAATCTTCACGATGGTTTTGTTGAATGCCTCAGCAAGCCCGTTTGCAGGAGGATAATAGGGTGTTGAGTAGCAATGCTTGATCTTGAACTTGGCACACAGCTTGTCGATCACGACATTTCAAAAGGGCGTGCCATTATCCGTGACGATCCGATCGGGAATGCCATGTCTATAGATGATGGCGTTCCGGATGAAACCCTCCACTTGTTTAGCTTTCACGTTCTTCAGGGCCACAGCCTCAGCCCACTTAGAGATATAATCTGTTGCCACCAATATGTACTGGTGCCCTTGAGAGGAAGAGGGGCTAATAGGGCCTATCACATCCATTCCCTAGGCCGCAAAAGGCTAAGACATCACTGACTGATGCAGTTCTTCTGGAGGTATATGTATGATGTCAGCATGTATCTGACATTGATGGCATTTTTTGACGTAGTCCATCGCGTCCTTCACCATGGTGGGCCAATAATAGCCCATGTGCCGCACTCGATGATGTAGGTTCTGTCCGCCTTGATGGGCACCACATTCTCCTCCGTGCGCCTCTCTCAGCGTATCATGAATTTCTTCTCGGGCCAGGCATCTTGACAGCGTTCCATCGCTGGAGCGTCGATATAGTACTTCTTCTAAGAGGACGAATGAGCTGGCACGCTGATAAGTACCTAATATTGTATAATTAACCCTGGTTGTTAAGGGCATTATCATTGTTTTTCTGGTTAATTATCTCTCATTAGGTGAATTTTCTGTCTTCAAGTGATCAGGAGAGGTTTGACAAAATCCGAGTCAATCAGGACGATTTAGTGCCCAAAAGTAATCAACGTCAAGTGTGTGACAATCCTGAGGGAAATCAGGGCGTAAAGATCGAAGATTGGACAATACTCTATGATGGATCCAAAGTCTCAAAGGACCTTATCAAAGCCATGCATTTTGGAGGTCCATGCTATGATGATTGTTTTAAAGAATGGATGATCATGCTTAGATGGTCAAGATTGGGTGTCCACATGAGGGACCAACTGTGCATCAAGATGGGCTCAAATCTCCACCACGCGTCCAGGGCTGGACGTCAGCAACAACATCAGCGTCCAAGGAAGGCTGAAATCTCAACCGTCCACCCTGCATCCCTGCACATCCTGACCGTCCATTCATCATCAGCAATGGACGGCTGATCTTCATCACCATCCAACACTTGGACCTGTAGATGATGAAGGGTTGATCGTCCAGCACGTCTGCATCATTATCAGCCACTCATTCAACATCCTGCAAGGTGGACCACCGGATTAATGGTCAGGATAATCAGAAGCGTTAATCAATGGTTGAAGGAGTTCCAACATCCTAACAGCTCGCAGCAGCCCCAACTGATCATCTACCACCAGCCGTCCACCCATCTCCACCAACGAGCATATCCATGATCTCCACCGTCCAACAAAGATGGACATCTTCCAGCTCAAATCAAACGTCCAACCTTCATCCATTCCCACCAGATCCAACGGTCCAGCACATGAGTAGCATGTGCAATCGTCCAGCAGTGGACGTCTGTCCAGCACTGTGGACCCCACCAGCTGACCGACCATGGTGTTTGGCATCCAGCAAGATCAACAAGCAGCCGGATCTCCAGCAGCAGCATTCAGATCCAAACATCCAGCCGTCCATCAATTTCTACCGTGGTCAGCACACGTGCTGATCATCTAAGCAGGTGGACCCACCTTCATTTCCAACTGTCCAAGCATCTAGCAATCATCAATGGCTGGATCATTGCAGCCGTCCAACACACAACTCCATCATACGAGAGGCCAGTGAAGCATCACTCCATCCGTCAGCAATCCAGCGAGCAAAGCAGTGGACCGCATCTTCCATTCTAGTCGTCCCTTTTGATAAACCATGAAGGAGATCCTCATCTTCGTCATGTCCACCTGATGGACTGATCTCCACCAATTCAACAGCCATGGAGCCATCCATCACTTCCATCACACGGCCCAGCTTCAAGTGATGAACCTCCAGCTCCAACGGATGGATCTCTTCTCCAGCACTCGTTACAACAGCTGGACCGTCCAATATTTAGCTGGGCTCACCGTCCAACTGTCCCTTCAATCAGTGGACCCCTTAGTTTACACGTGCTGCAAGCACGTCCTAACTCCACCTGATCATCTTGCACCGTCCACAACATCTAGACCGACCATCAGCAGCTACAACACACCAGATCAGCTGGACGGTCCAGATTCCAGCACTAGCGTCCATACCCACCACACGTGCTGACCTCCCATTCAGACCAAAACATCCAACGTCCAGCAGTGGACGTCCGTCCATTCAATTCATCAAACGTACTGATGCATCAGCATGAAAATCATCATCCACTTCCAGCCGTCCATCCACCTGCTGGACGCCAGTCTCCATCATCAAATGGCCAGCAACATCTGAGCCGTCCATCAAGTGGACCGTCCATTTCTAACTGTTGGACGTCCACATCGAGTCGTCCATCAGGTGGATCATCCACCTTCACACGTGCAGCAGCAGTGCTGCAACTCCAGCATGCTTGGCCAATCCACCGTCCAGTGGACCTCACGTTCATCAGCATCCAGCAGCAGTTCAACCGTCCATCCAGAATCCACCTTGCACGTCAGCAACATCTCCACCAGACCGTCCATCAGCAAGCACGTCTTCAACCATCTGCAATTCAGCCACGTCATCAATGTCCATCAGCCCTCCTCCTTCAGCAACCGTCCAAACCATCATCCAGCAAGGTGGGCTGCACCATCAATGCCAGCAAGCTCCATCACATGAAGCAAGAGAGGAGCTCTCTCTCTCTCTCTCTCTCTCTCCCCACACATGTGTAAGGCTTGGAATGCCACCTCATCATCCAAGCCTCACTCTAAGCCCAAACCTAAAAGAAAAGTTTGCTTTAGGCTTGGAGTGACACCTAGGATTGGAGTACCTTTCTTGCCACATGTCCATCCTAGCCTAACCCCAAGCCCGAACCTAAAAGCAAAGTTTGCTTTGGGCACTCCATGCCTAACTCCATTCCCAAACCAAAAGAAACTTTTGGAGTGCCACCTAGGCTTGGGAGCTTCTCATGAGGCTATAAAAGAAGCTCCTCTCCCTCTCATTCTCATCATCCCATCCAAGAGTTCTCTTCTCTTCTTTAGTTTTCTTTCTTTCTTTTGTAGTGTAGAGTAGTGTTCTCTTTTGTAGAGAATTTAGTCTTCCATTGTAGCATGGTTGGCTAAACCTCTAGCTAAGGCTAGGGGTGAAGCCTTTGAAGAAATTTGCAAGATATGGTTCTTTTGGTTCAACATTGTGTGGTGTAAATGTTGGAGTTCTCTTTGGTTGATCAGTTTGGTTATCCACCTCGGCGGACGCTATTGTTGTGCAAGCCCCTTGATCCATCGTCGACTCCGGGCACGTTGGATGCTTTGGATTCCCTACGGTCATCGAGCTAGTGCAGGTAAAGTCATCGATCTGTAAAATCCATTGATCCATTGTAGACTCCGGGCACATTGGATGCTTTGGATTCCCTGCGATCGATAGACGAGATCTTAACGGTTGGATCGATCAATCAAAGACTTCTATCTTGTAAGGATGCATTTGATCGTATGAATTGTGATCTTATCGGTTGACTTGTTGGCAAAGTTGTTGATCTGTACAATTCCTTGATCCATTGTCGACTGCGGGCACAGTAGATGCTTGGAACTCCCTGCGATCGACTAACGAGTGCTTCATGGTCAAATCAATCGGTTCAGATCACCATCTTTTATGAATATATGCAATGGTTTAACTGTTTCATCTTCCGATTGGAATGAATCTTTATTCAACTCCAGTTGAGTTATAGTTGGACCAATGAATCAAATCTTGTGAATGAATCAAAGGTGGATCCCTGATGCCTTAGCCCCTTTTCTATTTTTGTCTTTCACCACACACAACTTGCTCCACTCTCGTGGATAAACCAGATTTCATCTCACTCACCTAAACTAATTCCTCTAAGTGTTCTTAACCCCAATCCCTGTGGATCGACCTCGGTCTTACCGAGTATTTTACTACTTCGCTACCTGCACTTGGGTGTGCAATCTTCGGATTGTAGCAAGTTTTTGGCGCCGTTGCCGGGGATTGGCATCGGTTTAAGAATATTTTTGGAATTGGTTTATATATTGTCAATAGTATACTAACTTCTTGTATTTTGTTGCTCTCAGGAATCGCTCATAGCCAAGTGTTCTTCTTTTCGGGTAACCTCTTTCCTTATCTCCTTGTTTAGTGTTTATGCGTAAGTGGACTCTTGATCACACAAGACGTCTTCTAAGCGACGGAATTTTGGTTTCAGGTCTATCTAATCACTGTGTTAGAAAACTTCCTGATACTTGTGAATTAACCATAAACATGGCCGAGAATGAAAATGAATATGATCAAGATGAGAATGAAGTACACAATGAGCCACCATTTAGGAGTTTACGTGATTACTTGCAACCTGCAAGAACGAGTACTCCTTCTTGTATGGTTTTTTCGGTGAATGCGGGCAACATTGATTTTAAACCTAGAGTGATACAGTTACTTCCTAAATTTCATGGACTCGACACTGAAAGTCCCTATTTACATTTGAGGGAATTTGATGAAGTAATCGCTACTTTACATTACGACAATGTTTCTGATGACTTGGTTAGGTTAAAACTATTTCCTTTTTCTTTGAAGGAGAAGGCCAAGTCTTGGTTGCACTCCTTAAGGCCCAGAACCATAGGGACATGGCAAGAGATGACTAAGGAATTTCTTAAAAAGTTTTTCCCTATTCATAAGACCAACACCCTGAAACGAGATATAATGAATTTTTCCCAAAAGGAGAATGAAACTTTTTTTCAATGTTGGGAACGTTTCAAGGAACTCTTACTTGCCTGCCCACATCATGGCTACGAAACATGGTGCTTGATTAGCTTCTTCTATAATGGATTGAGCCCAGTCATGCACCAATTCGTAGAAATGATGTGTAATGGGGAGTTCATGAGCAAAGGTTCTGATGAGGCTATGGAATACTTTGACTTCTTAGCAGAAAATTCCCAATCTTGGGACACATCTGACAAACCCGCTAAGACCAAGCCTGGGCCCAATGAAAAAAGAGATGTTTATCTTTTAACCGAGGATGACGATGTCAATGCAAAGATAGCAGGGCTCACACGTAAAATAGAAGCCATGGAATTAAGGAAGGTCAACGCTATTAAAACCAGGGAAACTGAAAGTGTTTGTGACATTTGTAAGAGCGATGCACACTTTACCAAGGGTTGTCCTACAATCACATCTTTTTAAGAATTATTGCACGATCAAGCCAATGTCATGAATACTTATCAAAGGCCTTTCAATGCCCCAGTGTCAAACACGTATAATCCTAATTAGCGGAACCATCCAAACTTCAGTTGGAGAAACGGACAAACTGCCAATGTAGGCAATAATCCTCAAGTGCCTTCCACTGGCACACCGTATGTGCCCCCACCAAGGAAGACCCTAGAGGATACTTTGCATACATTCATGGAGGGACAAGCTCAAATCAATCAGAGACAAGATCAGAACATCACGCACATCATGCAAACCCTCCAAGAGCTCAAAACTTCTGTTGAAAGAATCGAATCACGACAGAATGTTAAGGAGAAAGGGACCTTTCCGGCCCAACCTCAACCTAACCCGAAGGGACAGTATGAGGTGAATGATTCAGGTTCTTCCAACCCTCATGTTGAGCACGCTAAATCTGTCACCACCCTAAGAAGTGGTAAGGTGATTGAAAAAGATATTCCTAGGACAGTTGATAAACCTAAGGAATCATCTAAATCGAAGAGTGATGACAAATCTAGTGATGATCAACCTGAGAAGGAGACAGAGCATGTTTTCGAGCCAGTGGTCCCGTTTCCCCAACGCCTACTCTCATCTAAAGCAATGGTTAAAGCTCAAGATGTCTTGGAAGTTTTTAAACAAGTAAAAATCAACATACCCTTGTTGGATGCAATCAAGCAGATACCTTCATATGCCAAGTTTCTAAAAGATCTTTGTACTATTAAGCGCAAGCTCAATGTACAAAAGAAAGCCTTTTTGACTGAACAGGTCAGTGCTATCATTAACCAAAACTCTCCCCCGAAATACAAAGATCCAGGAAGTCCTACTATTACTTGCATAATAGGGAACTTTCGGGTCGAACAAGCACTTCTTGACTTAGGGGCGAGTGTCAATCTTATACCCTTCTCGGTGTACGAACAACTGAGACTCGGTGAATTGAAACCCACCAGAACCACCTTGCAACTTGCCGATCGATCTGTACGGATACCGAGAGGAGTAGTGGAAGATGTGTTGGTACAAGTCGACAAATTCTACTTCCCAGTAGACTTCATCGTCTTGGATACCCAACCTGTAGCAAATGTTAGCACCCGGATACCTGTTATTCTTGGCCGACCATTCCTGGCAACTTCCAATGCTGTGATCAACTGCAGGAATGGGGTCGTGAAGTTTTCATTTGGCAATATGAAGTTAGAGCTAAATGTTTTCAACATGTGTAAACAACAAGGGAATGATGATGAGATCCATGAGGCCAACCTGATCGATACCCTCATGGAAGAAGAATTCCTTCTAACCTCTCTGTCCGAACCCTTAGAAGCATGTCTAGCCCACTTTGCTAATTCTGATGATGAGACAATTTTGGAAGTGGTGAATGGATTGTTAGAATCCACTCTTGTGCATGATACAAACCAGTGGAGGCTTCATTTTGAAAAACTCTCTCTAAATGATTCACAACCTCTACCATCAAGAATTGAAGCACCAAAGCTTGACCTGAAGCCATTACCTTTGGAACTAAAATTAACATACTTGGGTCAAGGCAATACTTTTCCCGTGGTTATTTCATCTCACCTTGATAAAGACCAAGAGGACAAATTGATCAATGTTCTCAAGGAACACAAGGATGCCATAGGTTGGACAATTGCTGACATCAAGGGAATTGATCCCCTGATTTGTACCCATAGGATACACCTCGAGGAGAATGCTAAACCCTCTAGACAACCACAAAGGAGATTGAATCCAAACATGACTGAAGTGGTTAGAGCCGAGGTCCTCAAGCTATTGGATGTGGGTATCATCTACCCTATTTCAGATAGCCAATGGGTAAGTCCAACCCAAGTGGTACCCAAAAAATCTGGAGTTACCATAGTTGCGAATGCAGACAATGAGTTGGTACCAACTAGAGTCACTACTGGTTGGAGAATGTGTATCGACTATAGGAAACTGAATACTGTTACTAGGAAGGACCACTTTCCTTTACCATTCATTGATCAAATGTTAGAAAGGTTAGCTGGTCACTCCTACTACTGTTTCCTAGATGGGTACTCTGGATACAACCAAATAGAGATTGCCCTAGAAGATCAAGAGAAAACCACATTCACTTGTCCATTTGGCACCTTTGCATACAAGAGGATGCCTTTCGGACTGTGTAATGCCCCTGCCACTTATCAGAGATGCATGCTCAGCATTTTCTCTGACGTGGTTGGACATTTCTTGGAAGTCTTCATGGACAACTTCTCGGTATTTGGTTGTTCCTTTGATGAATGTTTGAACCATTTACAATTGGTCTTGACAAGGTGTGAAGAAAAGAATCTTGTTTTGAATTGGGAAAAGTGTCATTTTATGGTTCAAAAGGGAATTGTTCTTGGACATAATATTTTGTACAACGGAATAGAAGTAGACAAGGCAAAGATCGACTTAATTGCCAACCTACCAGCCCCCATAAGTGTACGAAACATTCGTTCTTTCTTGGGTCATGCAGGATTCTATAGGAGATTTATAAAGGACTTCAGTCATATCTCTCGTCCATTATGCAATCTCCTACAAAAGGATGCTCCATTCGAGTGGACCAATGACTGCCAAGAAGCTTTCACCAAGCTTAAAGGCATGTTGACCAGCGCACCGATAATGCAACCACCCGATTGGACTATACCTTTTGAAATCATGTGTGACGCAAGTGACTACGCTATTGGGGTAGTTTTGGGGCAAAGAAAAGACAAGAAGCCCTATGTTATATACTATGCAAGTAGAACCTTGAACAGTGCGCAAGTAAACTACTCTACTATGGAAAAGGAACTCCTTGCCGTAGTCTTTGCACTTGACAAGTTCAGGTCCTACTTGATTGGGTCCAAAATTGTGATTTTTACTGATCATGCGGCTCTCAAGTATCTTCTTTCTAAGAAAGATGCTAAGCCTCGCTTGCTCAGGTGGATCCTTTTGCTCCAAGAATTCGACCTTGAGATCCGAGACAAAAAGGGAGTAGAAAACGTAGTGGCTGATTACTTGTCTCGCCTAGTACTATCTGATTCCGTAGAGACGACACCGATAAAGGACACTTTCCCTGATGAACAGTTGTTTGAAGTCTCTTGCCAACCTTGGTTTGCTGACATTGTTAACTATCTTGCTGCAGGAAGAATTCCGAGTCATTGGACCCCACAAGATAAAAGGAAATTTTTCACAGAGGTACGCAACTTTTTCTGGGTTGATCCGTATTTGTTGAAATACTGCCCAGATCAAATCATAAGGAGGTGTGTTCCAGATAATGAACAAACTAGTATCATCTCCTTTTGCCATTCTTATGCATGTGGTGGTCATTTCTCTTCTAAGAAAACCGCTGCCAAGATTCTCCAGTGCGGTTTCTACTGTCCTTCAATATTCAAGGACACCCATGTTTTTTGCAAAGCATGTGATGTTGAACCTCCAATTTATACATTGCATTGCCCATTACACTACATAATTTGCATGATTTTCATGGTTAAAAGGCCCACCTAACATGTGTTTTGTGATTGTAGAGATAAGAGGGGATTTCATCAAATTAGAGTCAAAAGATTACATTTGAAGACATTGGATGAAGTCCTAAGATGGACCAAGGAAAGAAGAAGAAAGAGAGAGAAAAGAGAATGAAGAAAAGAAGAAAAAGATGAAGGAATACAAGGCTGACCGGTCGTCCGACCGGTCAGCCACATCACATGAACAAGAAGAAGAGAGGCCGACCGGTCATGACCGGTCGGCCATGCACGCTGGATGAGAGGGAGATCAGCCCGACCGGTCATGACCGGTCGGGCACACACGCTGGATGAATAAAAATCAGTCCGACCGGTCATGACCGGTCGGCTGTACTCACTGGAATGTTTGGAAATCAGCCCGACCGGTCACGACCGGTCAGCTCTGCGTAATAAGAGTCCTTTCTAATTCGGGACTCCGAAATTTGCTGCGCAATGCGAAGTCTTTCGCAGGATCCGACGCAAGGGGGGTTTGTTGCTATAAAAGGACACCTAGGGGCTCTCCCTAAGGTATCAGAGAAGAGAAGGAACGTGAGTTTGGAGGCTGAAGGCGACTGTGGGGCGTCTGCAACATCTATCTTCGGGTTTTTCTAGTTTTATGCTTTATTTTTGAGTTTTTAGTTGTAGCATGACTATGCTCGGCTAAAACCTCTCAGCTAAGGCTGAGAGGTGAAGCTTGTAGCCAATTCTATGTTAATTTCAGTTTGATTCAAGTATTATTCAATTCAAAGTTAGAATTTTCTTATGTTCAGTTCAAAAGATGGTAGTTTGAGATGTCTTATCTGAGTTCATGTGCTCCGGACATGAATTCCTTTTAATTCTCTGAGATTATCAAAGGTTGCTTGTTTAGATTCGAATTATAGTAATCCTTGAGCAGGCCATAGTCCATAGGCATGGCTGTTACTCCGCAGGCTATGAATTTGAATTCTACATTGATTGAATGGACTTGAACTTGGAAGTTCAACTTGAATTGGATGAATGTGTGTGAATGCTTTATTTTCCAACTAGATGAGAGATAGGACTTCAAATCTAGTTGTGTTCTCTACTTGGATTGACTGAATTGACATAGAATTGCTACAAGTGGATCCTTGAAAGCCTTAGTACATTATATCTCTGATTTTTCATTAAGTTACTGTTTTAATTAAACATCCTATTGAAATTGAATTTGCTCTATTAAACTGAGTTGCTGAAGTAATTAGGAAGCTGTTACTTTTTTCCCTGTGGATTGACCTCGGTCTTACCGAGATTTATTACTGCATCGCAGCCTTACACTTGAGGCGAGCGAACAAGTTTTTGGCGCCGCTGCCGGGGATTTTAGATAATAGTTTTCAAATAGTTTCAGTGGCTGTAGAAGTAGATAGGTTTTTCTGATTTTTCTTAGAACTAACAAAGTTTTCTGTTTTGTAGGAATTCTTCTTTCAGTTCAAGCGCATCAGGTGATACCTTTCTAACTTAGTTTTTAGAATTTTCAGATTGCAGTTTTCTAGGTTAAGATTAGTTTTGATTTCTGATTGAGTGGTTTATGTCCCGTTGGGAACGTAACCATTCAAATCGTCTCCAATCTGAAGGTGGTTTAGTTGGACCATTGTCAGTCCATAGACGAGTCCGGAATTATCAAGAGCATTGTGAAAGTTTGGGGAGTATGGAGCAAACACCCTTAAGGAATCCTCCACCCCCTACTCCAACCACAAACGCAAATCAGGAAGGAGTAGGAGAGAATGAGGTACACAATGTTCCTCCAATGAGATCACTACGGGATTACCTACAACCTGCTCGTACAATTACACCTTCTTGCATAGTTCTACCAGCTAACGGTGGGACCCTTGACATAAAACCAGGAGTAATCCAACTTTTACCTAAATTCCATGGGCTAGACTCTGACCGCCCATACTTACACTTGCAAGAATTCGAAGAAGTGTTGGCCACCTTGCATTATCCCAATGTTTCTGGGGATACAATCAGACTTAAACTTTTTCCCTTCACCTTGAAAGAAAGAGCCAAAGATTGGCTTCACTCTCTTAGACCATATTCGATTGGGTCATGGGTTGAGATGAACCGAGAATTCTTGAAAAAGTTCTTCCCCGCTCATAAGACAAACACTCTTCGAAGGGCCATAATGAATTTCTCAGCAAAAGAGGGTGAATCATTCTTTCAATGTTGGGAAAGATTTAAGGAGCTCCTGCTTGCTTGCCCACATCATGGCTATGAGAGTTGGCGAATTATAAATTTTTTCAATGATGGATTAAGTCCTAATATGCGCCAATTTGTGGAAATGATGTGCAATGGCGAGTTCATGAGTAAAAATCCAGATGATGCTTGGAGTTACTTGGACATGTTGGCTGAAAATGCCCAATCTTGGGACACCTCGGATAAACCCAAGAACCCCAAGCCTACTCAAGAGAAAGGAGGGATATATGTCCTTAAAGAGGAAGACGACGTAAATGCAAGGATAGCCAACCTCACAAGGAAGGTTGAGGCCATGAAACTTAGCAAAAATGGAGTTTCCAAGTCCAAGGAAGCTGTTGAAACCACATGTGGGATTTGTCTCACCGACTTACACGCTACGCAAGATTGTCCCACAATTCCTGCATTTAAGGAAGTGTTGCAAGAGACAGCCAATGCCACATATGGTTATCAACGGCCCTTCAATGGACCGGTAGGTAATACATACAATGAGAGTTGGAAGAACCACCCGAATTTCAGTTGGAAGAATGCCCCAACAGGCAATCCTACCAACTCCCAAAGAGGGCCACCCATGCAAAATATGGCCCCACCTCAAGTCTCATGGGAGGATACTTTGAGAGCGTTTATGCAAGGGCAAGCGCAAATAAATGAATCAAATCAGCAATTGTTCCAAGAACTGAAAGTCTCGGTTGATGAGATTAAGGGACGCTTGAATGCTAGGGAAGGGACCTTTCCGGCCCAACCTCAGCCCAATCCTAAGCAAGTACATGAAGTAAGCATCCCTAATCCTTCCAACCAAAACATGGAGCAAGCTAAATCCATTACCACCCTTAGAAGTGGTAAACAAATTGACAAAACTATTCCGGTGAAGGCCGATGAGCCTAATGATCCGGTAAATTCTGAGGATGAAAATGGATCTAACCTAGCCCCACAACAACCGGAACGCATTTACAAGCCCATAGCACCATTCCCATCGAGATTGGTTGCCCCAAAATCTCTCCCAAATTCTCAAGATATTCTAGAGATTTTCAGACAAGTCAAGATCAATATCCCTTTACTTGATGCCATCAAACAAATTCCCTCTTATGCAAAGTTTCTAAAAGACCTATGCACAACAAAACGCAAATATAATGTGCAGCAAAAGGCCTTCCTAACTGAGCAAGTTAGTGCCATCCTCACTCAAAAGACTCCCCCAAAATTCAAAGATCCCGGTAGTCCCACCGTCTCATGTATCATTGGAGACTACCGGATTGAACGTGCCTTGTTAGACTTGGGGGCAAGTGTGAACTTGATCCCATACTCGGTATATGAACAATTGGGTCTTGGTGAATTAAAACCCACCAAAACCACATTGCAACTCGCTGATAGATCTATCCGTGTACCGAGGGGGATAGTTGAGGATGTTCTAGTCCAAGTTGACAAATTCTACTACCCGGTAGATTTTATAGTCTTGGACACACAACCGGTTTTGGATGCTAGCACCCAAATACCGGTGATATTAGGCCGCCCATTCCTTGCCACATCAAACGCAATCATCAATTGCCGGAATGGGGTGATGCAATTATCTTTTGGAAACATGACACTAGAGGTGAATGTATTTCACCTGGGCAAAAGACATAGGGATGTCGATGATGATGAGTTCTTCGATGTAAACATGCTTGAAACCTTTGAAGAAGAAGAACTCCTCCAGCTTGAACCACTAGAAAGTTTGGAGACATGCTTAGCACACTTCATGGATTCTAAAGACCCTATCATTAGTGAGATTGTGCATGCATTAAATATAGAAAGACCGGTAGTTGATACTAGCCGGTGGAGGCCCCATTTCGAAAAATTGCCACCAACCACATCAAGGCCTCTACCGTCTAGCATCAAACCACCGAAGCTTGACCTCAAACCATTGCCATCCGAGCTTAAATATGTATATCTGGGTCAAGAGGAAACTTTCCCAGTTGTCATTGCCTCCCACCTAGAAAAAGACCAAGAGCTCAAGTTGATTGAGTTACTCAAACAACACCGGGAAGCCATAGGTTGGACAATAGCGGATCTCAAAGGGATAGATCCTTCGGTTTGCACTCACCGTATACACCTTGAAGAAAACGCAAAAACGACTAGACAACCTCAAAGACGGCTAAATCCAAACATGATGGAGGTTGTCAAAGCCGAAGTATTAAAGCTATTGGATGTGGGTATCATCTACCCCATCTCAGATAGCCAATGGGTGAGTCCTACCCAAGTTGTCCCCAAGAAATCCGGTATTACCATCATTGAAAACGCCAACAACGAGCTTATACCGACTAGGGTGACTACCGGTTGGCGTATGTGCATTGATTATAGGAAGCTCAATACGGTCACTAGGAAAGACCACTTCCCTCTCCCATTTATGGACCAAATTTTGGAGAGGTTGGCAGGCCATCCCTACTATTGCTTCCTAGATGGCTATTCCGGATACAACCAAATTGAGATAGCTCCGGAAGACCAAGAGAAAACCACATTTACATGCCCGTTTGGTACCTTCGCCTACCGAAGGATGCCATTCGGGTTATGCAATGCACCCGCCACATTCCAACGATGCATGTTGAGTATTTTCTCAGACATGGTGGGTGAGTTTCTTGAGGTGTTCATGGATGACTTCTCTGTTTTTGGTTGTACATTTGATGAGTGCCTCGAGCACTTGAAGTTGGTCTTAATGAGGTGTGAGGAAAAGCAACTTGTATTAAACTGGGAAAAGTGCCACTTTATGGTACAAAGAGGAATAGTCCTTGGACACATCATCTCGTCCAATGGAATAGAGGTAGACCGGGCAAAAATTGACATAATCTCCAATCTACCACCACCCAAAAGCATACGCGATGTGCGGTCCTTCCTGCGACACGCCGGTTTCTATCGAAGGTTTATAAAGGACTTTAGTCACATCTCAAGGCCTTTATGCAACCTTCTACAAAAGGAGAACCAATTTGAGTGGAGTACCGAATGTCAATTAGCTTTTTCAAAGCTAAAAGACATGTTGACAACCGCTCCTATCATGCAACCACCAGATTGGTCCATTCCTTTTGAGTTGATGTGCGATGCGAGCGATTTTGCTATTGGGGCGGTGTTAGGCCAAAAGAAGGATAAAAAGCCCCATGTCATCTACTACGCGAGTAGGACCTTGAATCCTGCCCAAGTTAATTATTCAACTACGGAGAAAGAGCTCCTAGCTGTCATCTTTGCCTTGGACAAATTCAGGCCATACTTAATAGGATCCAAAGTTATTGTTTATACGGATCATGCGGCGCTGAAATACCTTCTTTCTAAGAAGGATGCTAAGCCCCGTTTGCTAAGATGGATCCTACTCCTTCAAGAATTCGACTTGGAGATCAAAGATAAGAAGGGGGTAGAAAATGTGGTCGCGGATCATCTATCCCGCCTAGTTCTACCAAATTCCATTGACGAGTCACCTATTGAGGACTCATTCCCGGATGAGCAACTCTTTGTTGCTATGCATCCACCATGGTACGCTGATATAGCCAACTATCTTTCCACAGGTGCGATGCCGAATCATTGGACTGCGCAAGACAAACGTAAATTTCTAAGGGAAGTGCGCAGATTTTTCTGGGATGAACCTTTATTGTTTAAATATTGCCCAGACCAAATTATAAGGAGATGCGTCCCCGATGATGAACACAATTCAGTCATCTCCTTTTGTCATGATCAAGCATGTGGGGGTCATTTTTCAGCCAAGAAAACAACTGCAAAAATTCTGCAGTGTGGTTTTTATTGGCCCACATTATTTAAAGATACCCACGAGTTTTGCAAAGCTTGCGAGCGCTGCCAGAAGTTAGGAGGATTATCCCGTCGAAATATGATGCCCCTCACCCCAATTCAACATCTTGAAATCTTTGACTGTTGGGGCATCGATTTCATGGGACCATTCCCCTCATCTTTTGGACATGTCTATATTCTATTGGCCGTAGACTATGTGTCTAAATGGATAGAGGCTATCCCATGTAGAACCAACGATCATCGTACGGTTCTCAAGTTTCTCAAAGAAAATATACTTTCTAGATTTGGGACGCCTCGAGCCATTATTAGTGATGGTGGTGCTCACTTTTGCAATAGACCTTTTGAAACTTTGATGAAGAAATATGGTATTAGGCACAAAGTGAGTACCCCATACCACCCACAAACAAGTGGGCAAGCTGAAATCTCCAATAGGGAAATCAAACAGATTTTAGAAAAGATGGTGAGACCGGATCGCAAGGATTGGTCCTTACGATTAGATGATGCACTTTGGGCTCACCGTACTGCCTACAAGACACCCATTGGAATGTCCCCTTATAGACTGGTCTATGGGAAAGCTTGCCACTTGCCTGTGGAGATAGAACACAAAGCCTATTGGGCAATTCGGGCCCTAAATTTTGACATAGATAAGGCTAGCTCGCTTCGCAAACTTCAATTAAATGAGCTTGATGAGATCCGAAACGATGCATATGAGAATTCGAGGATTTACAAGAGCAAGATGAAGGCCTTTCATGACAAACACATCTTAAGAAAATCTTTCCATGAAGGACAGAAAGTGCTCTTGTATAATGCCCGACTTCATCTTTTTCCGGGAAAATTACGATCTCGATGGACCGGCCCATATATTGTTAAAGAAGTTTTTCCCCATGGGGCTGTCGAGATTAAGAATGCAGCGAATGGTGACTGTTTCAAAGTTAATGGACAACGCCTTAAACCATTTGTTGAGAAATTTGATTCAGAGGACATGTCCATCTCCCTGAATGATCCTGTCTATCAGGATGATTGATCTCCTAGTCTGATGGAGGTATAGCATAGGTAGGTTTAGTTTTGTTTTTACTGTTTTAGTAGGATTTAGTTGTTGGAATTGCAGACCTCCATGATCACTCTCTCAGGTACTATTGATTCTCATTCTCTCATATTTTACCATTGTTCTCATGTCATGCTAACTAATTATTTTTTTTTTACATTGAGGACAATGCAAGTTTTGGTTGGGGGGTGAGATGAGATCCCTCATCTAGCATATTGCAACATTTCGAGCTTCATATGCACAAAGTTTTTTCAAATTTTCTAACATCTCAAAACTCTTTTAGAAAATTTTGTTTCTATACATTTGAGAGGCTATGAGTAGAAGAGGAGGAGAAACGAAGTGTGTGATGTTGTAGTTTGGAATTTCTTCCAACATAATGGCTTTATATGTTAATTCCCCTATTGTTGTGATTGATAGAAAATTTGAACACCTTTACACCAAGTTCACATTACACGATTTTCATGAGTAACAGGTTTATGTGATTTGTGGATTAGATAGGCTTTGGTTTAGAGGTGTTGAGCAGCCAAGCCGGGGTATTTTGTCCATCTTTGTCCATGGGAAAATAATGAAAGATATGGATTTCTAAAAATCCTATCTAAGTTAAAAGAAAAAGGAAAGAAAGGATGAAATCGGGAAGGAAAGAAAATTGGTGGAAAATTCCGAAGAGGGCTACCTATTACCAACCGGGGGATGGTCGAACCGTAACCAAAGCCGGAAATGGGACGTAGTGTGAAAGCCGTCGGAAGGACAGTAAGGCAAATTCCTGTCATAGGCTTGCTGTTGCTCTGTGCACCTTGAAATCCCTGGTCTACTTAATCTATAAAGAAGATGATCCCAGAAACTCATGAGATGAACTTTCACTATGCACACTAGGTTGAATTTATTCGAGTTCTTCTATTTATCAATCAATCAGCGGGGATTTCATGTAAACACTTCTTATGTTTTGAGAGTCTAAGGTTCAGCTTCTAACACCTAATTTTTCCAAATTTTACACTTATACATCTTGGGATGGATAGAATCATAGGTTCTAAAGGGGAGTTGGATTTGGAGGGTTGAAATTATTTTCACGCATGTTTTGCTCGGGACTAGCAAAAAGCTGGTTGGGGGGTGTGTTGAACCTCCAATTTATACATTGCATTGCCCATTACACTACATAATTTGCATGATTTTCATGGTTAAAAGGCCCACCTAACATGTGTTTTGTGATTGTAGAGATAAGAGGGGATTTCATCAAATTAGAGTCAAAAGATTACATTTGAAGACATTGGATGAAGTCCTAAGATGGACCAAGGAAAGAAGAAGAAAGAGAGAGAAAAGAGAATGAAGAAAAGAAGAAAAAGATGAAGGAATACAAGGCTGACCGGTCGTCCGACCGGTCAGCCACATCACATGAACAAGAAGAAGAGAGGCCGACCGGTCATGACCGGTCGGCCATGCACGCTGGATGAGAGGGAGATCAGCCCGACCGGTCATGACCGGTCGGGCACACACGCTGGATGAATAAAAATCAGTCCGACCGGTCATGACCGGTCGGCTGTACTCACTGGAATGTTTGGAAATCAGCCCGACCGGTCACGACCGGTCGGCTCTGCGTAATAAGAGTCCTTTCTAATTCGGGACTCCGAAATTTGCTGCGCAATGCGAAGTCTTTCGCAGGATCCGACGCAAGGGGGGTTTGTTGCTATAAAAGGACACCTAGGGGCTCTCCCTAAGGTATCAGAGAAGAGAAGGAACGTGAGTTTGGAGGCTGAAGGCGACTGTGGGGCGTCTGCAACATCTATCTTCGGGTTTTTCTAGTTTTATGCTTTATTTTTGAGTTTTTAGTTGTAGCATGACTATGCTCGGCTAAAACCTCTCAGCTAAGGCTGAGAGGTGAAGCTTGTAGCCAATTCTATGTTAATTTCAGTTTGATTCAAGTATTATTCAATTCAAAGTTAGAATTTTCTTATGTTCAGTTCAAAAGATGGTAGTTTGAGATGTCTTATCTGAGTTCATGTGCTCCGGACATGAATTCCTTTTAATTCTCTGAGATTATCACAGGTTGCTTGTTTAGATTCGAATTATAGTAATCCTTGAACAGGCCATAGTCCATAGGCATGGCTGTTACTCCGCAGGCTATGAATTTGAATTCTACATTGATTGAATGGACTTGAACTTGGAAGTTCAACTTGAATTGGATGAATGTGTGTGAATGCTTTATTTTCCAACTAGATGAGAGATAGGACTTCAAATCTAGTTGTGTTCTCTACTTGGATTGACTGAATTGACATAGAATTGCTACAAGTGGATCCTTGAAAGCCTTAGTACATTATATCTCTGATTTTTCATTAAGTTACTGTTTTAATTAAACATCCTATTGAAATTGAATTTGCTCTATTAAACTGAGTTGCTGAAGTAATTAGGAAGCTGTTACTTTTTTCCCTGTGGATCGACCTCGGTCTTACCGAGATTTATTACTACATCGCAGCCTTACACTTGAGGCGAGCGAACATGTGACCGTTGTCAGAAGATGGGAGGAATCTCCCATAGAAATATGATGCCTTTAAATCCGATATTGATCATTGAAGTTTTCGACTGTTGGGGTATCGATTTCATGGGACCGTTCCCTTCCTCATTTGGATATCTGTATATCCTATTGGCTGTCGATTATGTCTCCAAATGGGTTGAGGCAATCCCGTGTAGAACCAATGATCACAAAACGGTTCTACGATTTCTAAAAGAAAATATTCTATCAAGATTTGGGACACCTCGAGCCATTATCAGTGATGGGGGTACACACTTCTGTAACAGACCTTTCGAGGCTTTGATGAAGAGATATGGTATCACACACAAGGTGAGTACGCCCTATCACCCACAAACAAGTGGTCAAGCAGAAGTTTCCAACAGGGAAATCAAACACATCTTGGAAAAAACTGTGAATCTAGACCGCAAGGATTGGTCTCTAAGACTAACCGATGCATTGTGGGCTTACCGTATAGCGTACAAAACCCCGATTGGAATGTATCCCTATAGACTTGTCTATGGGAAAGCTTGCCATCTGCCTGTGGAGTTGGAGCATAAAGCCTATTGGGCTATAAAGAAATTCAATTTCAATCCTGACAAGGCCAGCTCGCTTCGCAAACTCCAGCTGAACGAGTTGGAGGAAATCCGGAATGAGGCTTATGATAATGCCAGAATATACAAGGAACGAACGAAGGTATTCCACGACAGGAATATCCTTCGAAGATCTTTCGAACCATCTCAGAAAGTTCTCTTGTACAATTCTAGGCTACATCTGTTTCCAGGAAAGCTGAAATCTCGATGGACCGGCCCTTTTGTAGTCAAAACTGTTTACCCTCATGGGGCTATCGAGATTGAGAACCCCAAAAATGGAAATGTATTTAAAGTGAACGGGTAGCGTTTGAAGCCCTTTCTTGAGGAATTTTCCCCAGAGGAGGAATCCACCCCTCTGGAAGATCCTGTTTATCAGGATTAATCTCCTATTCTGATGGAGATCCCCTTTTGTATACTAGTAGGTTAGTTTGTTTCTTGTATTTTGTTTTGGCAACTCGGAAAATTCCAGCGCTTACAAGTATTCATCCTCTCAGGTACTCTTTACCCTCTATTCTTTACCATTTTGCTCTCATGTTGCAATTGTCTATGCATTCATTTTTCAACATTGAGGACAATGTTACATTTAGGTTGGGGGGTGTGGAATTTCTGTGAAAAATCTTTCCAGTTGTCTATCTCTTTGCTATTTTAGGTTAAAAAAAAAAGGTTTTATTGGAAACATCCTGTTCGTGTTGAACGCACCGTGATAGAGGACCTTAGTTGGAAATCGCTGTTGAAACCGACAGATATTCCCTATTCTCAGAAATCATGAAGGGGATTAAGGCAGCTGGGAGGTGAAGCACACTCTCATGGTATTATGAGCAGCGTAAGACCCCAAACTGAATTGATCATGGGAAATGTGAGGATGTGGCTCATCTTGTGGCCGAAGGAGTCTGTCGGATGATACGTGGTCTATGTGCATTGCACAAAAGGAGCAGGAAATTTTGTGGTTGTATTGTCTGTAAATTATTATTTCTTTAGCCCTAAAAAAAAAAAAAGAATTCTAGGGATTTATGTGATTTATGTGATTTTGAAATAATTTGAATAGTAGAATGAAAAGGCATTTAGTGATGACAATGTTAAAACTTAGAGTTTAGTTGCTTCAGCAAATTTCAAAATTGAGTTCTTTCCATTAAATTTCCATTAGAAAATGATAAACATTGATTGAGTCATGAATTTTCACAAGTTCACATCCAGCTTGCACTGCCAGGATTTGAGTTTGATACTATAATGTTGACTTGATGATTATTGAGAATGCTAGGAACCAAGCCTGAAGATCCTTGTTTACTTGGTTCACAAAAAAAAAGAGAAAAAAAAAATAGTGAAAAAAAGGAATACTCATAGTAATTTGGGGCAAGGATTTTCATCCATTGTCGTTACCATTACAAAACATTACCATAGTACGAAGTGAGCCTTTTGGAGTCTTCGGCTATCAGTTTTTGGTTCAAAAAAAAAAAAAAAAAAATTCAAGCAAAAGCTAGAAAATATTGAAAAGAACAGTAGCGAGGTTCGGAATCAGTGACTTGGTTGATTTGACCATTCTCTTCAATCATCAATGTTAACATGAAAGTAGAAGACTGAACCCCTAGTCGTGTCAAGGCTAGACTTCACAGTGCACCATGGAACTCAATGTTTAAAATGCTTCTATTGAATGATTAATGCTTTGAACCTAATTGAGTTGTCTACTAAGTGACTAGAATCTAAGTTTAAATATTTTCAAAACTATATGCCTTAGAAACTCTACTGTTTAGATAACATGAAGGATCACATAGATACATTGAATATTTTCTATGTTTCATTAGGAAATAAGAGAAGCCTCGAGATGATTTCAATTGATGAAAACTGTCGAAGATAAATTGCAGTATTTTGAAAAACCCTTCGATGATTTTCGCATGTTTTGCTCGAGACTAGCAAAATGCTGGTTGGGGGGTGTGATAAGTACCTAATATTGTATAATTAACCCTGGTTGTTAAGGGCATTATCATTGTTTTTCCGGTTAATTATCTCTCATTAGGTGAATTTTCTGTCTTCAGGTAATCAGGAGAGGTTGGACAAAATCCGAGTCAATCAGGACGATTTAGTGCCCAAAAGTAATCAACGTCAAGTGTGTGACAATCCTGAGGGAAATCAGGGCGTAAAGATCGAAGATTGGACAATACTCTATGATGGATCCAAAGTCTCAAAGGACCTTATCAAAGCCATGCATTTTGGAGGTCCATGCTATGATGATTGTTTTAAAGAATGGATGATCATGCTTAGATGGTCAAGATTGGGTGTCCACATGAGGGACCAACTGTGCATCAAGATGGGCTCAAATCTCCACCACGTGTCCAGGGCTGGACGTCAGCAACAACATCAGCGTCCAAGGCAGGCTGAAATCTCAACCGTCCACCCTGCATCCCTGCACATCCTGACCGTCCATTCATCATCAGCAATGGACGGCTGATCTTCATCACCATCCAACACTTGGACCTGTAGATGATGAAGGGTTGATCGTCCAGCACGTCTGCATCATTATCAGCCACTCATTCAACATCCTGCAAGGTGGACCACCGGATTAATGGTCAGGATAATCAGAAGCGTTAATCAATGGTTGAAGGAGTTCCAACATCCTAACAGCTCGCAGCAGCCCCAACTGATCATCTACCACCAGCCGTCCACCCATCTCCACCAACGAGCATATCCATGATCTCCACCGTCCAACAAAGATTGACATCTTCCAGCTCAAATCAAACGTCCAACCTTCATCCATTCCCACCAGATCCAACGGTCCAGCACATGAGCAGCATGTGCAATCGTCCAGCAGTGGACGTCTGTCCAGCATTGTGGACCCCACCAACTGACCGACCATGGTGTTTGGCATCCAGCAAGATCAACAAGCAGCCGGATCTCCAGCAGCAGCATTCAGATCCAAACATCCAGCCGTCCATCAATTTCTACCGTGGTCAGCACACGTGCTGATCATCTAAGCAGGTGGACCCACCTTCATTTCCAACTGTCCAAGCATCTAGCAATCATCAATGGCTGGATCATTGCAGCCGTCCAACACAGCAACTCCATCATACGGGAGGCCAGTGAAGCATCACTCCATCCGTCAGCAATCCAGCGAGCAAAGCAGTGGACCGCATCCTCCATTCTAGTCCTTCCTTTTGATCAACCATGAAGGAGGTCCTCATCTTCGTCATGTCCACCTGATGGACTGATCTCCACCAATTCAACAGCCATGGAGCCATCCATCACTTCCATCACACGGCCCAGCTTCAAGTGATGAACCTCCAGCTCCAACGGATGGATCTCTTCTCCAGCACTCGTTACAACAGCTGGACCGTCCAATATTTAGCTGGGCTCACCGTCCAACTGTCCCTTCAATCAGTGGACCCCTTAGTTTACACGTGCTGCAAGCACGTCCTAACTCCACCTGATCATCTTCCACCGTCCACAACATCTAGACTGACCATCAGAAGCTACAACACACCAGATCAGCTGGACGGTCCAGATTCCAGCACCAGCGTCCATACCCACCACACGTGCTGACCTCCCATTCAGACCAAAATGTCCAACGTCCAGCAGTGGACGTCCGTCCATTCAATTCATCAAACGTGCTGATGCATCAGCATGAAAATCATCATCCACTTCCAGCCGTCCATCCACCTGCTGGACGCCAGTCTCCATCATCAAATGGCCAGCAACATTTGAGCCGTCCATCAAGTGGACCGTCCATTTCTAACTGTTGGACGTCCACATCGAATCGTCCATCAGGTGGATCATCCACCTTCACACGTGCAGCAGCAGTACTGCAACTCCAGCAAGCTTGGCCAATCCACCGTCCAGTGGACCTCACGTTCATCAGCATCCAGCAGCAGTTCAACCGTCCATCCAGAATCCACCTTACACGCCAGCAACATCTCCACCAGACCGTCCATCAGCAAGCACGTCTTCAACCATCTGCAATTCAGCCACGTCATCAATGTCCATCAGCCCTCCTCCTTCAGCAACCGTCCAAACCATCATCTAGCAAGGTGGGCTGCACCATCAATGCCAGCAAGCTCCATCACATGAAGCAAGAGAGGAGCTCTCTCTCTCTCTCTCTCTCTCTCTCTCTCTCCCCACACATGTGTAAGGCTTGGAATGCCACCTCATCATCCAAGCCTCACTCCAAGCCCAAACCTAAAAGAAAAGTTTGCTTTAGGCTTGGAGTGACACCTAGGATTGGAGTACCTTTCTTGCCACATGTCCATCCAAGCCTAACCCCAAGCCCGAACCTAAAAGCAAAGTTTACTTTGGGCACTCCAAGCCTAACTCCATTCCCAAACCAAAAGAAACTTTTGGAGTGCCACCTAGACTTGGGAGCTTCTCATGAGGCTATAAAAGAAGCTCCTCTCCCTCTCATTCTCATCATCCCATCCAAGAGTTCTCTTCTCTTCTTTAGTTTTCTTTCTTTCTTTTGTAGTGTAGAGTAGTGTTCTCTTTTGTAGAGAATTTAGTCTTCCATTGTAGCATGGTTGGCTAAACCTCTAGCTAAGGCTAGGGGTGAAGCCTTTGAAGAAATTTGCAAGATATGGTTCTTTTGGTTCAACATTGTGTGGTGTAAATGTTGGAGTTCTCTTTGGTTGATCGGTTTGGTTATCCACCTCGGCGGACGCTATTGTTGTGCAAGCCCCTTGATCCATCGTCGACTCCGGGCACGTTGGATGCTTTGGATTCCCTACGGTCATCGAGCTAGTGCAGGTAAAGTCATCGATCTGTAAAATCCCTTGATCCATTGTAGACTCCTGGCATATTGGATGCTTTGGATTCCCTGCGATCGATAGACGAGATCTTAACGGTTGGATCGATCAATCAAAGACTCCTATCTTGTAAGGATGCATTTGATCGTATGAATTGTGATCTTATCGGTTGACTTGTTGGCAAAGTTGCTGATCTGTACAATTCCTTGATCCATTGTCGACTGCGGGCACAGTGGATGCTTGGAATTCCCTGCGATCGACTAACGAGTGCTTCATGGTCAAATCAATCGGTTCAGATCACCATCTTTTATGAATATATGCAATGGTTTAACTGTTTCATCTTCCGATTGGAATGAATCTTTATTCAACTCCAGTTGAGTTATAGTTGGACCAATGAATCAAATCTTGTGAATGAATCAAAGGTGGATCCCTGATGCCTTAGCTCCTTTTCTATTTTTGTCTTTCACCACACACAACTTGCTCCACTCTCATGGATAAACCAGATTTCATCTCACTCACCTAAACTAATTCCTCTAAGTGTTCTTAACCCCAATCCCTGTGGATCGACCTCGGTCTTACCGAGTATTTTACTACTTCGCTACCTGCACTTGGGTGTGTAATCTTCGGATTGTAGCACACGCCTTCTAACTTGCGTGCGCATCTGCGGATCCTCGGGTAAGAAACCATACTTCAAGTAATCAGAGAATGGTCTTCTCCAATCTTCCTCTTCTGTGATCTCAAAGCAATGTACGGGACTTGCACTCGTGACATCCTCGGTTGCTGTGAGGGATGGCAATATTCTCCTTTCTTCTATGGTGACTTGAAGTGGGCTGCCCCCTGGGTGCGCGAGAGCCGCGGCCAGGTTAGCCAATGCGTCTTCTTGAGAATTTTCAGCTCTTGGGACGTGCGACACTGTATTGTCCCGGAAATGATCGAACAGGGCTCGGGCCTGATGGCAAAGAGATGACAGCTCCGGCTTACGGACTTCATATTCCGTCATAAGCTGTCCCACAACTAACCGAGAATCACCGTATACCTGTAGTGATCGGATTCGCATGTCTCGTGCCAACTGTAACCCAATGATGAGGGCCTGATACTCTGCCTCATTGTTTGTGCACGACGGCACTATTGTGAATGAGTAGGGTAATAAGTCGCCTTGAGGACTGATGAAGATCACATCGGCCCCTGATCCTGCAGCTCTGGAGGCTCCGTCGAAATACATCCGCCACTGCCTCGCGACCCTTACCATCATGGCCTGGTCATCGGGAAGATCACATTCCATTTCCATGTTATCCGGTATTGGGTGAGCTGCTAGAAAATCAGCTATCGCCTGCCCTTTAACAGCTCGAGACGGCAGATACGTAATGTCGAACTCGGATAGCAGTAGGGCCCATTTGGCAAATCGCCCTGACAAAATAGGTCGGTTCATCAGGAACTTGATAGGATCTGCTCTGAAGATCAATGTAATCTGATATGACAGACAGTAATGCCTCAATTTCTTCACAGCGAATATCAAGGCCAGGCATATCTTCTCAATCGGTGAGTAATTAAACTTAGCGCCGACGAGCGTGCGGTTCAAATAATACAGAGCATTCTCTTTTCCTTCTTCATTCTTCTGGGCGAGCAGTGCCCCCAGTGAGTTCTCTCCCACTGCTACATATAGTATCAGAGGCTTTCCCTCGATTGGCGTTGCGAGAACTGGAGCTTTCCCGAGTAACTCTTTGAGGGAATCGAAGGCTTTCTGGCACGCTTCGTCCCACTCGAAGTGGACGTCTTTCTTGTTCAGCCGAGAGAAAGGCTGGCAGCGACCTGACAGGTTCGAGATGAACCGCCGTAAGTAAGCGACTCTCCCTTGGAAGCTCTTCAGCTCTTTCAAATTCTTTGGAGGAGGCATTTCTCGGATCGCCTTGATCTTCGCGGGGTCAATCTCGATTCCCCGATGCCTGATCACAAAGCCAAGGAATTTTCCAGAGGACACCCCAAAGGCGCACTTCAACGGGTTCATGCGGAGGCTCTTCTTCCTCAACCTCTGAAATACTAACTTCAAATGTTCGCGATGCTGCTGATGTCCGTCGGACCTCACTACCAGGTCATCGACATAGCATTCCACATGCTTGTGCATCATGTTTTGGAAGATTACCTGCATCGATCTCTGATACGTGGCGCCTGCATTTTTCAGCCCAAACGGCATCACCCGGTAACAGAATATCCCGAGAGATGTGCGGAAGGCGGTGGACTCTTCGTCTTCTGGGGCCATTCGGATCTGATTATACCCTGAGTAGCCATCCATAAAGGACATCGTCGTATATGCTGACGTGCTATTGATCAGGAGCTCCGGGATGGGTAGAGGAAAGTCATCTTTGGGACAAGCCTCGTTCAGGTTGCGGAAATCAACGCACACCCGGATCTGGCCGCTCTTCTTCTTTACAGGTACCATGTTCAAGATCCATTTGGGATACTGAACTTCCCCGATAAACCCGGCCTGAAGCAGCTTCTTCACCTCTTCCTCTATCTTCGGGACGATGTCAGGATGGAAGCGTCTCTGTGGCTGTTTGACCGACCTCTTCTCCTTCGCGATATTCAACTTGTGCATCGCGATTGCCGGGTTTAGTCATGGCATTTCAGAATAGGTCCATGCGAACACGTCTCTGTTCTCTTTCAGGAGTTGAATGTAGCTCTCTCTCTCTTCTTCTGGAATGTTCTTACTGATATAAGTATTCCTCGGCTCTTTGGTGGTCCCCAGATTGACTTCTTGTAGCTCATCTATCGTGGGCTGACCCCCATCTTCGATCTGCTCTGGCGCGGCACTCGGCTGTATGACTTCATTCGGTCCAGCGGGCCTCACCTCTTCCACAGGACTAATTGTCACCATGTTAATATGCCTGATCTCACATCCTGCCCCCAGGGCTTCTTTTCCTCTGTATTCCTTTGTCTTTACTTCGAAGGGTGCTAGCATGCCTTTCTGAGCTGACGGTTGTGAACAGATGAACCCCATGTTCCTCATAATGTTTCTATTGGCCTTGCTATATCTTTCTTCTTGAATGGGCGGTGTCTCTTCCGGTATTCTCTTTGCGTTCTCTTCGATCTGCAATGGGTTGCAGAGTTCAGCCTGAAACCTTATCTCGTGGCTGGCTCCCATTGTTGGTGGCACGCAGAACTGGCTCGGAGCTTTATGGAAGGGACGAATCCTTTCAACCTTTGGTACCGGACATATTGAAGCTGGACTACAACACGCTCATCTGTTGGCTTGTCATCTGTTTCAACACTGACTGCCCTTCCTTCCGGAGGTGCTTCGGGATCAGGTAAAACTTCTTCCTTTGCAACGGATTTCCTCCGTGAGCCCTTGTCGCTTTAGTGACCACTCGCGGAGCTTCGTTCGCTTGTCTTGGATTCTTGCCTTGGGGTTCTGCCCCCTGTGCCACCTCTGTCTATTTGTTGGCTTTTCTGGCGGTCTCGGCCCCCTCGCTCTCCTGATAGTATTGCGCATCTGCTAGAAAGGATTCAGTGACGGAGTAGGGCCTCGGGTCTGCCGCCACTCTATACTGGACGCCATCCCTATTGTACTTGAAGCATTGGTGGTACGTCGAGGGAATGATACCGTATTGATGAAGCCACGGTCGTCCCAACAAGATATTGTATGTCATCATCGCATCGATCACCTGACAGGTGACTTTGGTGCTCAATTCTTCTATTTCCAGCATGACAGTAATGGACCCTAGGACACGCTGGCCGTCCTGATTGAACCCTTGGATAACCATGGTGCTTGGGCAAAGTGCTGTCTGTCTGAAACCCAACTGCTGCAATGTCTTCAGAGACATAATATTCACAGCTGATCCGTCGTCCAGCATGCATCTTCGGACCTCTATGTCTCGGATGAGACCTGTCACCATCAACGGGCGGTTGTGGTCTGTCAAGCTGATCCTTCTGTCTTCTTCAGAGAATGTGATCATGGACGATCATCGATCTGCATGACCTGTTCTGCGGGTCGATCCCCAGTCCCCGTTATCTTCATTCCTTCCATTTCTGACTCGATCTCTGCTATCATGACCTCACGGGCTTCTTGATCGAGCAATGCATTGAGCAACATTTCCCGATATTTCTTCAAAAGGCACAGGGCATCGTAGATGCTGAGTCGGGCCAGAACCTTCTTCAGATGAGATACCACATCATAAATCACCGGTGCCTTATCTCGAGCGTGATCTCGTTGGTCAGCTGCTGGCTCATTGACTGCTTCTATCGGTTCTTTTTCTCGAGGTGTCCCTGATGGCTCACCTATGACCACATTCGTTCTTCTAGGGTCCAGTCGCCTCAGAAATTCTCTCTGTACGACCTGCTTTCCTGACCGCAGAGCCACTACATTGACTTCTCCTTTCTCTAGGACTTGGTCCTTGTCACTGGCCCCTGGTTGAGCAACCACTGAGACCATGGCGCACTGAACGGGCTGTGCATGCGGCTGTTCTTGTCTAACATTTCTTCTTCTCATTCTATTCTCCATCTTCCTCTCTTTCTCCAGGAGTCTTCTTTTGTTCTCTAGCATCTTCTTGCTGCTCACAAGTGTCCATGGCTCTTCCGATTCTGGGAATGGATTCGCCGTTGGAATTTGAACTGGCACAGGGAGAGAAAACACCACTGTCGCAGTGTTCTGGCTCGCCTCTTCCGCCTTCATATTGATGGTGCCATCGTTGATCATCCGTTGAATCTTGCCTTTTAGGACAAAGCAGTCTTCAGTCTTGTGGGTGGTCACACGATGATACCTGCAGTAGCTGGGATGGTCAACCATCTTCACTTCCTCTGGGCGTGTGCATTCTGGTAGTCTTATCAACCTCTCTTCGACCAGCTATTCTATGATCGGAACCAAATCTTCCATGTCGAAAGTATAAGGTCCGTTTGCTCGATTACGCTCTTCTATCGTAAGATGCCGCGGCCTCTGAAAACTCTTGCCTTTGTCTTGAGTAGTGGTTACTGGCCTGGCCTCAACTCTACGTTCGGCGTTTGGGCGTTTCCTGTCATTTGAACCCTTTCCTTTATCAACATAGTTAGAGGTTATCATCCTTCCGGCTTCTCTCCTGGGCTTCTCTGCCTTGAACTGCGCTCTGGACGCGGCTCCTTCCACCAAGTGGGCTTTCGTAGTGAGGTCTCGAAACGTCGAGAAGTTATGTCCAGATAAGCCAAATGAGATCATCGCATCCATGGCCTGCATGCACATCTTGACCTGCTCAGATTCGCTGGGCAGTTCCCGACACTGTGCTACTATAGTCCCCCACCTGTCGATGAACTTCTCGACCGACTCTCCCTGCCTTTGACGAACCAAGGCTAAATCTGTCAGTGAGACTTCTCGCTCGGTAGAGAAGAATTTGGAAATGAAGAGGTCCTGCATCTGCTCCCAGGATTTGACTGACCCTGCGAGTAGTGACATGTACCACTGGAATGCCTTGCTCGTGAGCGTCGAGCCGAACAATCTGATACAGTACTGGGGAATTGTCGACAGGTTGCCCATCATTGTCATGAATTGAGCCATGTGTTCCTCTGGCAATCCTTTGCGATCGAATCTAGGGAAGTCTGGACGCTTGAAATTGTTGGGAAATGGGAGATCGTGGACCTCGGGTAAGTATGGCACCCGGTATACATATTTTCCTCTCTTCTCCTTTTCTCTTTCCTGACGCATCAGGTCCGCAACTGTCTGGGACAGTTCTTCTCTCTTGGCTTGAGACGGCAGTGGCGGTACACGTCCGAACACAACGTTTCTCGGGCGAGCTTGTGGTTCGGCGGTAGCTGGTTCTCCTGCTGCCCCCTGGCATTCCTCCACAGACTGTCGAGTAGGTACGGCTGGGCTTCTGTTTGCCCCCTGGGCAACTAGAGCCAACAGTGCTTCTTTTATCTCTCTCATCTCTCTGGCTGTGTCCTCTTGGACCCGGATAATCTCATCTATCTGTTCTTGGATTGGAGGCAGCTCTGGGTATCGCTCACTCGCTTCTCCTTCGGTGACCTGCACCATCATTACTTGCGCTCACTGCAGGCTCGTCTTGGTCACGGCAGCTTTAGTAGGGGTTGTCTTCATCGTCGTCCTAGTTGACTGTCGAACAGCGGATCTGTTCAGTATCTTTGCTGACAGTGCTATCTTCGGTATCGCTTGGAAGTCGATATCGGCGAAGGAGAACTCTGGCCTGGCTGACACGGTAGTTCTGCTGGAGTCGCGGGCGTCGCCCCTGTAGACTGGCTTCCACTGTCTCTTTGTTCTGCTCTGCACCCTTGCTGTCCTCTCCGTCTCAGCTAGGATAACCTTCTTGTTCTCAGTCTTCTTGACGGTCTTGCGCTTCTGCACAATCTGCCATCCGGCTTCAGAGGTTGCTGCCAGATGGGGGAAGTAAAATCCTCCGGCTGCTAAGAAGATCATCGTAGATGCCATTTGTTTGGTTCTTTCTCTGTCTTTCTCTCTCTCTATCTCTCTCTCTCTGAATAGTCATACACTCATTAGAATATTCTGCGCGCTTGGGAAAGAGAGGGGACGCGACCTTACCAATCGCGATAATGCTCAACAGTGGATAGACAGAAACATACAAGTACGAACTACATGCTTCAAAATTCTTTTGCCTTAAAGATGAAGGGAAGAACGTTCTCGTTGAGAGTCACCAGTTTGGCGCCCGTGAAGGCACCGAACATTTCTTCTTGCGGTAACCTTTCCCATGTACACATTAGTGTCTGCAAATGATTTATCGCAGAATGTCTATTTACTCAGAAATAACCAGAGATTCTGGTATTGAATAATCCCCAGCAAAGTCGCCAGTTTGTTAGAACTTAGAAAAAAGAGGGAAGATCAGAACTACTCGTCAGCAGTCCTTCTTTCTTTTTTTTCGTATTTCTTTTATTCTGGGGAATTCTGAGTATAGAGACATTCATAGACAATCATAAGCAATCACAAAGTGTACACAAGAGAGAGATATCGTAAGGTGAATTTTATTTTAGAGATTCTGAGATCTTTTACATTCCAGGCTGTAATACTGGTTACGAGCCTTTAATTACATCAACGGTTGATCACCCTTGATTGGAAGGCAAAAGACTAATCCGCCGGGGATTATGGTCTTGAGTTAATGGTCGTGTAGACCTTTGTTTTCTTGTTATGGACTGAGCCACATTTGTTAAACATGCCGGATGTCTATGTCCCATTTTCTTTCAGACTATCCGGGTTGAGAGATTGTCAGGATTCGAGTGGTGCAACTCGGGGCCTGCGCCTGTTACTGCGCATAGGTGACCGCTGGAATACACGATCCTCGAATGTTGGTCGGCATGACCCAAGGCCCGCGCCCATATTTTTATGACTGGTGACCTTAGGAAAGCACTCCGCAACGTTCTCGAATGAGGTTTTTTTTAATCGAGTGGTGCAACTCTAGGCCCGCGCCTGTTACTGTGAACACGTGACCGCTGGAATACACGATCCTCGAATGTTGGTCGGCATAACCTAAAGCCCGCGCCCGTATTTTTATGACGGGTGACCTTAGGAAAGCAATCCGCAACTACCTCATCAGCTCAACCGACGAACCCGTTGTCGATGGGTAGGGCATCGACTGTCTTTTTCATAGTGGTAGTCTATAGCAAGATGTTTCAAGCTTAGTTAGAACTCTTTGTTTGTGGTTTCTCGTGGTAACCATAACCCCTTAGGTTTAGCCTCGGACCTTTATCCGGGATGAATAGAGCTTTGTACAGTAAAGTAAATGTACTTTCTTTTGGAGTCGGGCGACTCGTCTTCGAGAACACTCTTTCTTCTGAGTATTTCCAGTGATCTATTTGGGATCAGGTAGGCTTTGTCGGGCTAAGATCTCTTGAGGATTCAAAGTCAATGGGCTGGATCGGCTATCTCCGATGCCTGTAAGTGGCTAAGTATAGGGTCCGATGGCTACTCACGTATGCCAATTTCTTATGAATAATGGGGATCGGTGCCCCGTGAATGCTTGACTCAGGCTATTGGATAGCCTGAGTACTTCAGCTTTGCCTCGGCGTCTTTGAGATTGCGGTTGATTTCAACTGGCACTAGTCAATTCTCAAGCCAACAGGGCACTTCTCAGGGTTGAAAACGACTAAGTAGTGGACCTGCTTACGGTCTGATTAGGGAAATTGGTGAGTATTATCAACAACCATCTTTGAACAGGGGCGGATTAGGTCCACGAAGATCGCGGTGCGATCGCGTTTCGATTTTCTTAGTAGAAATCGATTTCCGGGCCAATAGGGCACTTCCCAAGGCTAAAAATGACTAAGTAGTGGACTTGTTTGCGGTCTAATCAGGGAAATTGGTAAATATTATCGATGACCATCTTTGAACAGGGGTGGATTATGTCCACGAAGATCGCGGTGCGATCGCGTTTTGATTTGCTTAGCAGAAGTCGATTTCCGGGCCAATAAGGCACTTCCCAGGGCTAAAAATGACTAAGTAGCGGGCCTGCCGACCGCTTGATTAGGGTATTCGAGGGTCCTGAGATCGGATAACCTTGTTGCAGTGAATGATTATGGTGTATCATGTCAAGTAGAAGAAAAGTGTCCCTCTAGGGCTTGGTCCAATTCCGCCCGATTCTTCTCGTTTTAGGCCGTTTTTGGCTCTTTCGGAGGGATTCTCGGAGCCGCAAATTGGCTAAGTGTTGGTCATTTTGGATTGAAACACTGATTTGGGTCACTTATCATTGACCGTTGGAGAATCTGATCCGGTGGATGGATAGAACTCATCGAGACGCATCTAGGAGAGGCGGTTTCATCAAAATCCAATCTCGGACGAAGGCGGGCCGCGCGACGGAAGGTCCACCCCTCCCATCAGCGTCCAGGCGCATGGGGGGTGTGGTACAGGCGCATGTCATGCTGATGTAAGTGCATGTGGTGATGGTGAAGCTTTCAAGCGCATGTGGTAGGGAGCCGGGCGCATGTGGCATCTCCCGGGCACATGTGGCCCCATTTTTCATGAAAAATGGGAGTTCGGGAGGCAATCCCGGTGCATGTGGTGGTGCACATGCGCCTGGACCTAAGGAGTGGGCGCATGTCCCTCCCAGACTTAGAGGAATTTTAGGATTTTCCAGCCAGAAAAGCCGGCGCATGTGCCCAGCACTTAGAAAATTTCAGGATTTTCTTCCTGAACTTGGGATTTCGGCGAGGAAATCCCTTTCCGGCGAGGGTTTCTGGTGAAGGAATCCACTCCGGCCAAGGCATCCGGCGAGGGGAGAGAAAGCAAGCGCATGTGGTGCTTACACCACTCTGAGGTCGGCGGGAGATGATCTCGTGCTGATGAGTGAAGTGACTTCACTATTTATAGGGGATAATTATTGAGCTCTTAATTGTGCATATTTTAACCCCAATTCATCACTCATTATGCACAGTTTACATGTTTAAAGGACTATTCTAATGCATGATTTGTGATTGTAGGAACAAGAGGGAGATTTCACAAATTGAAGACTAAATAGAGCTCTTTATGAGTATGGAAGACCATTGGATCAAGCATAAAGAGAGAAGAAAGCAAGGAAAGAAAAGAAAAGAAAGAAAAAGAAGAAAGAAACAAAGAAACAAAGAACAAAAAGTAGGCTAGACCGGTCGGCCAGACCAGCCAGACCGGTCGGCCACCATCTACCTGCCAAGAGGACAGTCAAACTGCCCAGTCCGACCGGTCAAGACCGGTCGGCTATAGCTGCTGGACTAATGCAAAACAGAGCCCGACCGGTCAAGACCGGTCGGCCAAGCTAGTCCGACTGGTCCAGATCGGTCGGCCAAGCCAGTCCGACCGGTCCAGACCGGTCGGCCATGCGTAGCAGGCTGTTTCTATTTTGGGATTCCGAAATCTTCTGCGCAAGTGCGTGACTTTACACGAAATCTGGAACTTTTTTACGTAAAAGACACCTCCAAGCTATAAAAGGACGTCTTCCCTTCATACCAAAGCATGCTAGGACGTGGGGATTGCTTGGGAGACGGATTCTACTTCGAATTTCTAGTTTTCTTCCTGTTTTAGTTATTTTTTATGTTTTTAGAGGCTTCTAGTTCAAGGATGTTAGAGATGAACTAAAACCTCTTAGCTAGGGCTAAGAGGTGAAGCTTTTGATTCGTTTTTGATGGATTGATGCAACCTAGGTTTCCTTTCATGTTTTAAATGATGAATTTTAGTTCAATATGAGTTTGAATCAAGTACTATTTTGGTTTTTTACTTTGATCTCTTGATGACTCCGGGCTCATGTGATTCTTAGTGATCCTAACTTAGTATCTTAGCTTTTGAGCATTAGTTATGCTTGTGTAGTTCATTGATCTACCATCGACTCCTGGCATGGTAGACGCTTTGATTGCCTTGTATGCAATGGCCTGATTTTCATGTGGGAACTCATTCAACTAAAGTTCTTATCTTTTGTTATATAATCTGAAATAGTTGTTTATTGATTGATTTTGATTTAATTAGAGTTCTAATCATGAGTTGTAATTAGGTCTAGTGACAGGATTTGGTGAAAGTTATGGTTATGAATCTCAACTAAATTGGAAAGAGGCTTGGCCTACACAATTGAGTGTGCCCAAGGCCTGAGCACGGTTGTGGGAATCAAATCAATGAATAAACACTTATTTTGGATAATTGTTGATTTAACCGCTCTATATTCCGATCGGATAGAGATATGAATTCGATTCTGATTGAGTTGTGAGAGGCCTAGTTGTGTTGATGCATTGAAACTTATTAAAAGTGGATCCTTGGCGCTATAGTGCCTTTTTAGATTGAAATTACCTTAACCATTCACTGTTTAAACCCAAATCGTTAGTTTCCAGTTTTAGTTCTTAATAGGATCTTAATTACTAGTTATTTTAGACAAATTCTGAAGATACCCATACATAAATCTCTGTGGGAACGATACTCGGTCTTTCCGAATTATTACTACTTCGCAACCCTACACTTGGGGAGTGAACAAGTTTTTGGCGCCGCTGCCGGGGATTTCTATGCGGTATTTTTAGAATTTTCTGAATTAACTTCTAGTTGAGATTGTGTTAAGATAGGTTTAGGATTTGTTTTGCTTTCTAGAGTAGGTTTTCTTCTAAATACTAACTTACTTTGTTTTGATTTTTGCAGGATTCTAACATAGGTCTAATCTAGGGATTTTTAGGAAGATGAAGAAGAAGAAGGCATCTTAAGTCACAAATCAGGTTTTATTGTTCTAACCTTACTCTTCTTCTTTTCCTACTCATTCCTATCATTTTCATCTCTTGTAGAGTGGGTGGAGACTCCTTTTGGATCTCTGAAAGGTAGGCCTTGTGCCACCTGGATTCCTATTGGTCGGCTCTGCCGTCTTGGATCACCTTGTGCTCAGAGATTTCTCTTCTCAACCTATTCCTCTTTCGTCTTTTTCTATACTTTTTCTCAAAAGACTCAAAGAGTGGGTGGGGGATTGACCAGGAGAAATCGGTCTCTATCCTTGCTTCTAGCTCAGCCATTGCAAGACACTGTGTGCTTGAGTCTTAGAGAGGAGTAGAGGAAGGAAGGAAGAATTCTTTTTCCTTTTTGTTTCATTCTTTTAGGTTTTGCATGACACATTGGGCTCGGAATTCTAATAACCGACTCAATCGTGACGGAGTAATTGTTGAAGGGATTGATAGAGAGCCTCGAACTAGGAAACATCAAAATTTTCCTGAAATTACTAGAGAGATGGCTGAAAATCAACCAAATCAAGGGGTTAATCAACATCAGAATCCAGCCCCAAACCTTACTGAATTGGATGAGAATGAAGTGGGGGATGTACCTCAACCTAGAACTTTACGTGACTATTTACAACCAGCTAGGACGAGTACTCCCTCTTGCATAATTTTCCCTCACAATGTGGGAAATATTGATTTTAAACCGGGGTTGATCCAACTTCTTCCTAGATTCCATGGACTCGACTCTGAGAGCGCGTATCTACATATTAAGGAATTTGAAGAGGTCATTGCCACAATAAACTATGACAATGTGACCAAGGATACAATAAAACTTAAATTGTTCCCTTTTTCCTTGAAAGAGAAGGTCAAATCATGGCTACATTCCTTAAGGCCAAGGTCTATTGGGACATGGGCTAAGATGACTAGGGAGTTTCTAAAAAAATTCTTCCCTACTCATTGAACCAATGCTCTAAGAAGGGCCATAACGAACTTTGCCCAAAAAGAAGAAAAAACCTTTTTCCAATGTTGGGAAAGGTATAATGAGCTTTTAAACGCATGCCCACATCATGGCTATGAACAGTGGAGGTTGATTAGTTTCTTCTATGATGGATTAAACTCAACCATGCGCCAATTTGTGGAGATCATGTGCAATGGGAAATTCATGAACAAGGAAACGGAGGAAGCTTGGGATTATTTCGACATGTTGGCTGAAAATACACAAGCATGGGATACATCTAAGCCAACAAGTTTAAAACAACCCCAAGCCAAGGAAAAGGGAGAAATTTATGTTTTAGATGGGCAAGATGATCTAGGTTCTAGAGTGGATAAACTCACACGAAAGGTCGAGGAGATGAAACTAAAGAAAGTGGAACACAACCTAACAAAGGGGGGCTGTTGAAACTATTTGTGGTATTTGTGCTTCCAATGTGCATCAAACGCCAGATTGTCCAACAATCTATGCGTTTCGAGAACTTTTATTTGAACAATCGAATGCCTTGAATAGTTATCAACGACCTTTTAGTACTCCAAATTCAAACATGAACAATTCTAGTTGGAGAAACATCCCTAACTTCAATTGGGCGAATGGAAACACGGCTAATCAAAATATTCCTCAAAGGGGGACCCCAATGCAAATGGCTCCATCTCAAATGCCTATAGAGGATACTTTGAAAGCATTCATGGAAGGACAAGCTCAAATAAATCAATCCAACCATACGATAATGCTTGAGCTTAAAAATTCGGTGGAGGAAATCAAGGCTCGCTTAAACGCAAGGGAAGGGATGCTCCCAGCCCAACCCATACCAAATCCAAAACCACAATGCGAAATAAGTGTGCCTAGTTCTTCTAACCAACATATGGAACATGCTAAGGCCATCACCACTCTTAGAAGTGGTAAAATCATTGAAAAATCTGATCCGGTGAAGGTTTCAACGCCTAATGATCCGGTATCTTCCAAAGAGGATGATGAACCTAGCATCACCATGAATGAAAAAGAGCCATTAAAAGAATATAGGCCTGTTGCTCCATTCCCCCAACGCTTGATACCAGCCAAACCTCAAGATAAATATCAGGAATTTTTGGAGGTTTTCAAGCAAGTCAAAATCAACATTCCATTGTTGGATGCCATTAAACAAATACCTGTCATATGCAAAATTTTTAAAAGACCTTTGCACGGTTAAAAGAAAAATACATGTGCAAAAGAAGGCATTTTTAACAGAAAATGTGAGTGCCATTATCAACCACGGGATGCCCAAGAAATACAAAGATCCCGGTTGTCCAACAATATCATGTGTGATTGGAGACTACCGGGTGAAACATGCTCTACTTGATCTAGGGGCAAGTGTAAACTTAATTTCCTTTTCGGTCTATGAACAATTGGGTTTAGGTGAATTAAAACCCACCAAAACCACATTACAACTTGCTGACCGATCGATTCGTATTCCGAGAGGGGTGATTGAGGACGTTCTTGTCCAAGTTGACAAAGTTTACTACCCGGTAGACTTTATTGTCTTGGACACGAGACCTATGGTTAATATTGGCCCCCAAATTCCTGTCATACTTGGCCGCCCATTCTTAGCTACATCAAACGCTATCATAAATTGTAGGAGTGGGGTCATCCAAATGTCTTTTGGCAATATGACAATTGAGTTGAATGCTTTCAATATTAAGACCAACAAGAGGATGAGGATGAGGAGGTCCACAAAATAAATATGATCAATTCTATTGTGGAAAATGAGTCCCTCTCACCTTTTTACTCCGGTCACTTAGACGAAGAAGTGACTCACTCCCTTGATGAGAACGATGATATGATAAGGGATATGGTCACACTTTTCGAGTCGATATCGGCATATTACGTTAGCCGAGAGAAGGATGTGGAAACAATACCTTTTTGCGCTGAGAAATCAATTCAAATTTCCACACCTTTGTGGATCATGCATACCGAACTTCACCAACCCTGGGATGATCCTTACTTGCAATATCAATGCCCAGGAGAATCTGAATGGAGACATATTTTTTCTGATAAATATGATGATGTCTCCTCTTATACATGTGGTGAAAACATTAAGGAACCCGCTGAAATTCTTTTTTGGAATTTTAAGTGGCTTATCTCCATTAATCACACACATGTTTATTGTAAAGCAGGATATTGGATGACGTTACTACGAAACCTTTTGATCCATCTAATGATTCTGCTTGACTTTATGTTTTTGGATGAGTTGTTGGGATTAACCTCCTAGTCTGACGGAGGATAATTTGCTAGAATGCTTTCCCATTAGGATTTGCTTTGATAATAATTTAGTTGTGAAGTAATCCATCTCCAAAAGCTAATCTTGCCATAAAATATATGCGTCAGGTGATATCTCTCTTTCTCACTCTCCTTTGTTTTATGTCATTGCTCTCATGTCATGCATATTGCATATCTTATTACATTGAGGACAATGTAAAGTTTTGGTTGGGGGGTGAGAGATTCCTTAGATGATGAATCTGCTAGCTTTTGTGACATGTCGAGCAAAGATATAGAAATTTTTCGATTTTCTAAAATTCAAAACTCTTTTGGAAAACTTTGATTCTATGCATTCAAGATAGCATGGGTATAAGAAGATGAGATATGAAGTGAGGGATATTGCAAGCTTTGAATTTCTCTTAATATAATGGTTCTATATGTGATTTCACCTATTTTTATGATTGATAGAAAATTTGAACACCTTTTGCACCTAGCTCACATTACACGATTTTCATGATTTGAAAGGATTATGTGATTTATGGATTCGCTAGACTTGGATTTGAGGTATTGAGAAACCAAAGCCGGGGTACTTTGTCCATCCTTGTCCATGGGAAAATAACGAAAGATATGGATTTCTAAAAATCCTATCTAATGTAAAAGAAAAAAAAAGGGGGAAAAGGAAGGATGAAATTGGGAATGATGGAAAAATGGTGGAAATTCTGATTAGGGCTACCTACTACCAACCGGGGGATGGTCTACCCGTAACCAAAGCCGGAAATGGGACGTAGTGTGAAAGTCGTTGGAAGGACGGTAAGGCAAATTCCTATCATAGGCTTGTTGTTGCTCTATACACCTTGAGATCTATAGTTTAGTTGATCTATGAAGAAGATAATCCCGGAAACTCATGAGATGAACCTTCACTATGCACACTAGGGTGAATTTGTTCAAGTTCTTCTATTTGTCAATCAATCAGCGGGAATTTCATATAAACACTTATTATGTTCTGAGAGTTTAAGGTTTCAACCTTTATCACCGAATTTCTCTGATTTTTACGCTTGTGTATCTTGGAATGTATAGAAGAATAGTTTCTAGAGGAGAGTTGGGTTTTGGAGAATGAAACTTGTTTCACGCATGTTTTGCTCGGGACTAGCAAAATGCTGGTTGGGGGGTGTGTTGAGCTCTTAATTGTGCATATTCTAACCCCAATTCATCACTCATTATGCACGGTTTACATGTTTAAAGGACTATTTAAATGCATGATTTGTGATTGTAGGAACAAGAGGGAGATTTCACAAATTGAAGACTAAATAGAGCTCTTTATGAGTATGGAAGACCATTGGATCAAGCATAAAGAGAGAAGAAAGCAAGGAAAGAAAAGAAAAGAAAGAAAAAGAAGAAAGAAAGCAAGAAACAAAGAAGAAAAAGTAGGCTAGACCGATCAAGACCGGTCGGCCACCATCTACCTGCCAAGAGGACAGTCGAACTGCCCAGTCCGACCGGTCAAGAGCGGTCGGCTATAGCTGCTGGACTAATGCAGAACAGAGCCCGACCGGTCAAGACCGGTCGGCCAAGCCAGTCCGACCGGTCCAGACCGGTCGGCCATGCGTAGCAGGCTGTTTCTATTTTGGGATTCCGAAATCTTCTGCGCAAGTGCGTGACTTTACACGAAATCTGGAACTTTTTTACGTAAAAGACACCTCCAAGCTATAAAAGGACGTCTTCCCTTCATACCAAAGCATGCTAGGACGTGGGGATTGCTTGGGAGACGGATTCTACTTCGAATTTCTAGTTTTCTTCCTGTTTTAGTTATTTTTTATGTTTTTAGAGGCTTCTAGTTCAAGGATGTTAGAGATGAACTAAAACCTCTTAGCTAGGGCTAAGAGGTGAAGCTTTTGATTCGTTTTTGATGGATTGATGCAACCTAGGTTTCCTTTCATGTTTTAAATGATGAATTTTAGTTCAATATGAGTTTGAATCAAGTACTATTTTGATTTTTACTTTGATCTCTTGATGACTTCGGGCTCATGTGATTCTTAGTGATCCTAACTTAGTATCTTAGCTTTTGAGCATTAGTTATGCTTGTGTAGTTCATTGATCTGCCATCGACTCCTGGCATGGTAGATGCTTTGATTGCCTTGTATGCAATGGCCTGATTTTCATGTGGGAACTCATTCAACTAAAGTTCTTATCTTTTGTTATATAATCTGAAATAGTTGTTTATTGATTGATTTTGATTTAATTAGAGTTCTAATCATGAGTTGTAATCAGGTCTAATGACAGGATTTGGTGAAAGCTATGGTTATGAATCTCAACTAAATTGGAAAGAGGCTTGGCCTACACAATTGAGTGTGCCCAAGGCCTGAGCATGGTTGTGGGAATCAAATCAATGAATAAGCACTTATTTTGGATAATTGTTGATTTAACCGCTCTATATTCCGATCGGATAGAGATATGAATTCGATTCCGATTGAGTTGTGAGAGGCCTAGTTGTGTTGATGCATTAAAACTTATCAAAAGTGGATCCTTGGCGCTCTAGCGCCTTTTTAGATTGAAATTACCTTAACCATTCACTGTTTAAACCCAAATCATTATTTTCCAGTTTTAGTTCTTAATAGGATCTTAATTACTAGTTGTTTTAGACAAATTCTGAAGATACCCATACATAAATATCTGTGGGAACGATACTCGGTCTTTCCGAATTATTACTATTTCGCAACCCTACACTTGGGGAGTGAACAATAATCGGGTTCGGGTCTGCCCGGCGGGTATTTCCCGGTGCATGTGCCAGAAAACAAGTCAAGTGCATGTGAGAAAAATGCACCAGGCACATGTGGAGGATCCGGGCGCATGTCCTTTACTGGCGCATTTCCCGGCACTTTTCGAAAAAGTGTTTCATTCACTCCATTTCACTAATAGGGTGCAAGCGCTTGTGGTTGGAGGCCAGGCGCATGTCCTTTGCCGGCGCTTTCCCACTACTTAGCCAGATTTTCAGGTTCCAGCACTTAGAAAATTTCAGCATTTCAGCTCCGACGAGGGACCTCCAAAGGACAACTACCTTTTCTAGACATGTACTCACCGTTGCCAAGCCACTTCTAGGCTATGATTGACCTCCTGAATGAACGGGATGGGGTGTGGAAATCCAGATGTTGCTAATTTTGGTACTTCCTTCCTAATTTGAAGCCTCCGGGTAGGCTTGTCGTATAGGAACGTTGTTCCGGGGAGCGCGCGCATGGAAATATGCACCGTAATGACTTCAAACTTACTATTTAAGGGTTTTGGGGTGCTCTGGATCATTTGGCGGTGAACCGCATGTCCAGTTCCACTCTGAAATAGTAGCTGTAGGCTTAAGGACCCTTTTTAGTCAGCTCCAGACGGGGATGAAACGCATTTCGAGGTGCGCAGGAAAAAATATACACCGGATGACTTCGAAACTTACAGGTTAAGGATTTTAGGACATTTCGGATCATTTGGCGGCGAAGCGCATGTCCAGTTTTGCTCTAAAATATTGTTTACGGATTTTAGTCGCTACCAAGCGATCAGGGTTGTGCTGGCATTTTCGGGGCTCTCCCGGCCTCGAAACTTATCCAAATCATTGTCAATAGACCACGGGATGTCGTTTTACAATGGGTACAAATTTGAGCCCCAACACTATGCAATTGAGCATGCTCATCCTAGCTTGCATTGAGTGAATCATATACATTGTTCATACATATGACAGGTTGTTTGGTTTAACTGCTCTATCATCCGACTAGATAGATCTTAATTTCGATTCTAGTTGAGAAAGTGAGAAACCACAATGAATTGAGCATCAAGGATTGCTACAAGTGGGTCCTTGAACCCCTAGTGCTTTTTATTAATTGATTACTTCAGCTTAAGTTCAAAATTGCTATTTACATCAATCTCCTTGAAAACTTATTTGTTAGCTTCTTAGTAGAAACTATTGAAAGTGTTTTGTGAATTCCTACATAAGTCCTTATGGATCAACCTCAGTCTTACCGAGATTATTACTACGTCTGTAACACCCGTACCTTAATTAGCCCTCCATACACCTTTTTTCCGAACTCGGCATACCTGGAACAGTCCAAACCGGCGAGTCCCAATCAGACACCCTATTTTGGTACCGCAACGACCCGAGACCTTATAAGCTATCTAATGTTGGGCTCGTTGGGTCCCTCATGAGCTGGGGAACCTAATACATGGAGTGGATCAGCCTTATGTGGGCCCCATTGGACCAAGATCAGATATAAAAAAAAAAAAAAAAAAGAAGAAGAAGAAGAAGAAGGAGAGGCGTTAGCCTCTGACGCTGACGCTGTGAGTACCCAGTGTCCACGGACGCTGGGCTCCTCGGCCGTCCACCGGTGGCCCACCTCGTGGGACCACCTTGATGTATTTGTTTTATCCAGCCATCCACCTGTTTTCTCATATCATTTCAAGGCCCACCATTATGACAGTTTTCCATCTGAACCGTCTATCAGGTCACGTAGACCTATATGAATGGAAAATACAAATATCAGCTTGATCCAAAACTCAGTTGGGCCCACCTAGAACATACGTGCTTTATCTCTTCCATCCATAAGTTTTTCCAGCTCATTTTAGTGGCTGAGCCCAAAAGTTAAGCATATCCAAATGTCAAGTGGGCCATGCCACGGGAAACAGTGGGAATATGAATTCCACCGTTAAAACCTTCCCAAGCCCTACAGTTATGTTTATTTAACATCCAACCTGTTCATAAGATCACCTGGATATGGGTGAAGGGAAATCATAAATATCAGCTTTATCCAGAACTTCTATGACCCAAGTAGGCCCGACGCTCGTCCAGGGGTGAACCACCCTATGGGTCCTACATGATGTATGTGTCTGATCCAGGCCGTCCTTTCTTGGGCCCACCTATGATCTATATGTTTTATTCATGCTGTATACTATTTTTGTCAGCCTATTTGTATGTGCAGGCCCAAGTATGGGGCCGATGTGGTCTCAAGTGGGCTATGCCACGAAGACCTTTACATTTCCTATGGGGCCCACAATTCGGGTCTCACTCTCTGTATATATATATATATATATATATATATATATATATATATATATATATATATATATATATATATATATATATATATATATATTGGGCCATTCAAGGCCAACATTACATGATATGTCTGGTAACATGCTAGTATACTTAGCTGGATAGGTCACACTGATAATATGCTTAGTGTAATGAATATCATACCCATTCATTTGTACATACGCATCATATGTATGCCTGACTGTGGACGATGTCGATCATAGCATATGCCTTACAGCTTGAGATACTTAGGGGACCCGTATGAGATAGGGTCACCCTACATGATCGCGCGGTATGCGCAGGTTTGGTGCATGGCTTTGATAGTATGACTCATGCATCTCGCATTATACATGTCATGATCAGATTCTCACCCCAGCGGCATCGGGGTTGTGACCACCACAGTCACATCGTGGATGGTAGGAATGGACACCGGAAATATGTTCTAGCACTTGGGCGCTAAAGATGTCCTTGGGTGAAAGTCCCTAAACCCTGTGGTACCAGTAGGATGCTCCAATGTCTAGACCGAGTGGATTTATGAGCGCATGAGGGCCAAATACCAGTAGGCCGCGTCTCCCACTATGTCGGGGTCGGTTGGAAGGGGGTGTGACCTTACCCGCCCGGGTGCAGAGGGCTATATACTAGGTTGAGTTTGACCAGCTCGTGAATGGGTTCGCTATCGACGAGCCGGGTGAATTATCTTATATGTCATTGACGAGGCGGATAGTGAGGTCTCTTCCACTCGCTTGGTTATGCGCGCGATGGGCGGCAACCAATGTCTGGAGTGTACTAGACCCCGGCGATGTCCCAGTTGTAAACCGTATGATATATAACAGTTGAGGATTGACATGCGCACATGGCATCATTAGCATATGACACTCGGCCATATAGGCCCATTGCATTGCATAGCCTCGAGATGGCTAATGACATTCATAGACTTGGTAGTGTAGCCTGCCATCATTTCCGCTTACTCTGATATCTGTATACCTGTCATATGCATTCCGCACACACCACGCACTCTCTAAGCTTCATAGTAAGCTTATGCACGTTGTTTACGTGCAGGTCATACTATAGCACGACAGCAGTGAGACAGGGGCGCGCATTTGATTTTTCAGCTTTCAGTTATACCTTGTATTTCCTTTTCTACAGCATTGTACTCAAAAGATTATCTTAGTGGATATTTGATGTGATGCTTTTTGGTTTGGTATACTTATGTTTATGCTCATCTATAAAAAAAAAATTTACCTTGAAAATCCTCCTTGTGGGATCCCAGGATCGGAACCTGGCGTATGGGAGCTAGGGGCCGAGAATGGGGTACTGCGGAGGCTGTTGGCACCAGATTCGGCGGCCGGGAATTTAGTGAGCCCGGTCCCCGAGTTTGGGGCGTGACAGAAGTTGGTATCAGAGCATAACTTGGGAATACCTATCCACAACATTACATATCTACTAATAGCCTTTGATTACCTACCTTGTAGTGTATGATTGCTAGGACCCCAGTCTTACTCACCTGCTTTGAACTTAGTTTAAACTAGGACCCCCCTATTGTATGCCTGGAAAATTTTGATTGACGTGTGGACACTCACGAGTAACCCGATGCTAAGAGGATCCTGCCTTTTTGTAGGACATGGCACCCAAGAGAGCCGTTGGTAGGCAATCGTCTAGTGCGGGTACGTCCCAGACTGCCCCAGCTCCAGGCATGACTGCTGGTCAGTTCCAGCAGATGTTGCGTGCCATGACCTCCTTTGTAGAACGCCAAGAGAGGAGGTCAGCCGATTCACCTGCCACATCCGAGCAGGATCGCGCCCGTTCCTTACTTAGGGATTTCAGGCAGATGGATCCCCCGCGTTTCTCGGGCGAGCCGAACCCGGAGGCGGCAGAGAGATGGAATTCTGAAGTAGAAAAGATCTTTACCATTATGCGATGCACGACTGTGCAGCGAGTTCCTCTCGCCGTCTTCCTTCTTCAGGGAGAGGCCGAGCATTGGTGGTCATCGATTACCCGCACAGTAGAGGCAGATTTCGAGTGGACCTGGGAAGATTTTGTAGACCGGTTTGACCGAAAGTTCTTCCCTGAGAATGTCCGTCAGCAGAGAGCGTTAGAGTTCGAGACGCTAGTCCAGGGAGAGATGACTGTATCACAGTACGAGGCCCGATTCGTTGAGCTGTCTCGATTCGTGACGTATCTTGTGGATGATGCGAGGCGAAAGGCCCGTCGGTTCGAGGGCGGTTTGCGCCTTGGCCTTAGGGGCCGTGTCGCAGGACACAAGCTCCCTACATTTGAGGAGGTGGTGGAGCGGGCCCAAATTTATGAGGCAGAGTGGGCCGACGCGCAGCGGATCCGCAGTCAAGGCGGAGATCGAAAGGGGAAGAGAAAGGCACCCTCTGGCAACTTCCGACAGCAGCGACTTCGACCACCGCAGAGGCATGTAGCTCGTCCACCCTTCCGAGCACCAGCAGCACCAGTGGCACCCGTAGCACCCCCAGCACCACCGCAGCAGCAGATTATAGGCCATTGTTATGGGTGCGGAGAGATGGGACATCGTCATAGGGAGTGCCCCCATTCACACCGACAGCAGCGTCAGCAGTATCAGCCGCCGAGACCCCATCAGCAGCATCAGCGACAGCAGTACCCACCGCCGAGAGCTCCTCCGCAGCAGAGGCAGCAGCAGAGGACGCATCAGCAGCAGCAACGACCACAGAGGGGACAGGCACCTCCCCAGCAGGCTCAAGGCCGGTTCTATGCAGCCCAGCAGGACCCTCAGGCACCAGGAGGAGTCGTAGAGGGTACACTCCTTGTCTCTGCATGCATAGCACATGTTCTATTTGATTCTGGCGCATCACATTCATTCATATCCGAGGATTTCTGTCGATCGATTGGTTTGCCGTTAGAATCCGTGCGCGAGGGTTTGTCAGTGTCGACACCCTTAGGGAAGACCGCAGTATTAAGTTTGATTTGTTCGTCTTGCCCCGTCTTGGTAGGAGAGACCTTTTTGCCTGCTGACTTGTTTGTTTTGCCGATGTCCGAGTTTGATGTTATCTTGGGCATGGATTGGTTGTCCGAGTATCATACCATCATAGACTGTTTCGCGAGAACGGTTACCTTCCTTATACCCGGCATGCCGCAATTTCAATTTGTTGCTGAACCCAGAGGAGAGCAATTATCAGCACTGATGGCTTGTGCAATTGAGAAGCCGGTTGCTTTGAGCATCGACCACTTGCCGGTCGTTTGTGACTTTTCAGATGTGTTTCAGGAGATTCCGGGGTTGCCGCCTCGTCGGCATACCGAGTTCCAGATTGACCTTGTACCCGGTACCGCGCCTATCTCAAAGGCCCCGTACCGTATGGCACCGTTGGAGCTGCGAGAACTGCAAAAGCAGTTGGATGAGTTGCGCGAGCTAGGCTTCATCCGTCCGAGTAGTTCACCGTGGGGAGCACCGGTACTCTTTGTGAAGAAGAAGGATGGCTCATTGAGGCTTTGCGTAGATTACCGCGAGCTCAATAAGGTCACGATCAAGAACAAGTACCCGCTTCCGAGGATTGACGATTTGTTTGATCAGCTGCGGGAGGCGAAGTTCTTTTCAAAGATAGATCTGCGGTCCGGTTATCATCAAGTTCGTGTCCGGGAAGAGGATATCCCGAAGACAGCATTTAGGACGCGCTATGGTCATTTTGAGTTCCAGGTCATGTCCTTTGGACTGACCAATGCGCCCGCAGTGTTCATGCAGTTGATGAATGAGGTCTTCCGTCCGTATCTTGACCAGTTTCTTGTAGTGTTCATTGACGACATTCTGATCTATTCAAGGACCCGAGAGGAGCATGAGCAGCATTTAGAAATCACCCTGCAGACTCTCCGTGCACACCAGCTCTATGCGAAGTTGGAGAAGTGCGAGTTTTGGCAGGAGGAGGTGAAGTTCCTCGGTCATGTCGTGACGAGGCAAGGAGTAGCAGTGGACCCAACTAAGGTTGATGCCGTGCGTCAGTGGTGCCAGCCCACGAACGCGTCTGAGGTTCGAAGTTTTCTGGGGCTAGCAGGTTATTACCGTCGTTTCATTGAGGGCTTCTCTCGTATTGCTGCCCCGTTAACCAGATTGACTAGAAAGGGTGCTGAGTTTGTATGGAGTGACGCATGTGAGCGGGCATTCGCGGAGCTAAAGGATCGTCTTACGTCGGCACCAGTCCTCACTCTTCCTTCTGGGAGTGATGGATTCGTGATTTTTACGGATGCCTCGCGTATTGGCTTAGGTGCTGTTCTGATGCAACATGGCAAAGTAGTAGCGTATGCGTCTCGCCAGCTCAAGATCCATGAGCAGAACTACCCCACGCATGATCTAGAGTTGGCAGCTATTGTCTTCGCACTGAAGGTATGGAGGCACTATCTCTATGGGGTCAAGTTTGAGCTCTTCTCTGATCATAAGAGCCTGAAGTACCTCTTTTCCCAGTCAGAATTAAATATGAGGCAGAGGCGTTGGATGGAGCTCCTGAAGGACTATGATTTCGATCTTCAGTACCACCCCGGCAAGGCTAACGTGGTGGCGGATGCCCTTAGCCGCCAGCCACGGGGCTTAGTGGCGCATATGATGGTGCAGGAGTGGAGGATGCTCAAGGATATTGCTGAGTATGACTTCGAGCTAAGCCTACAGTCTTCCATTGCTCGGTTATCGGGCCTGTCGATTCAACCCTCCCTTGTTTCTAAGGTGATCGAAGCTCAGCAGACTGATCCGACGTTAAAGGATTATTGGGAAGAGGCCTCGTCAGAGGATCGGACAGACTGGCAGATTGGGTCAGATGGTGGACTTCGTTTTCGAGGGCGGTTGTGTGTCCCAAACATTTTAGAGTTGCGCAGAGATCTTATGAATGAGGCACACCGATCAAGGTTCACTATACACCCTGGTTCTACTAAGATGTATCGTGATATGAGGAGACAGTATTATTGGGCCGGAATGAAGCGTCAAATTGCCAGCTTTGTGTCCGAGTGCGACACTTGTCAGCGTGTTAAGGCCGATCATCGAAAACCTCCAGGACCCTTGCAGCCATTGAGTATTCCATTGTGGAAATGGGAGCACGTGACCACGGATTTTATTATGGGATTGCCGAGGACTGATCGTGGTCATGACGCCATCTAGGTTGTCGTTGATCGTCTGACAAAGTCAGCACATTTCCTTGCGATACGTGCATCATGGCCATTGCACCGGCTTGCAAAGTTGTTCATCGATGAGATTGTGAGATTGCATGGAGTCCCGGTTTCGATCGTTTCCGACCGAGACCCGAGATTTACGTCGCGATTTTGGAGGAGTTTTCAGAAGGCGATGGGGCCTGCCTTGAAGTTCAGCACTGCATACCACCCACAGACCGACGGACAGACCGAGAGGGTCAACCAGATCCTTGAGGACATGCTCCGAGCTTGTGTGCTGGATTTCTCAGGGAGCTGGGATGAGCATTTGCGTTTGGCTGAGTTTGCATACAATAACAGCTACCAAGCGACTATTGGTATGGCACCTTTCGAAGCGTTGTATGGTAGACCTTGTAGGTCTCCCAGTTGTTGTACCGAGGTTGGAGAGAGTCATCTCCTAGGTCCCGAGCTTGTGCAGAGGACATCAGAAGCTATCGATACCATCAGGCAACGGATGCGCATAGCTCAGAGCCGACAGAAGAGTTTTGCAGATCGTCGGCGTCGTCCCCTGGAGTTTGACGTTGGGGATCGTGTGTATCTCAAGGTCTCGCCAATAAAGGGCGTAGTTCGTTTTGGAGCCAAGGGGAAGCTTGCCCCAAGGTTCATTGGACCCTTCGAGATCACTGGGCGCGTTGGCGTCGTGGCTTATCAGCTTGCCTTGCCACTTCAGTTGTCTGGCATCCACAATGTTTTTCATGTTTCTATGTTGCGGAAGTGTGAGTCAGATGTGGTTCCTGTGATAGATTGGCAACCGTTGGAGGTTCGCGAGGATGCTTCTTACATCGAGCAGCCTGTCCGTATCCTTGACCGGAAGGAGCAGGTTCTCCGAACCAAGGTCATCCCTTTAGTAAAAGTTCAGTGGAGTCACCATAGCGTAGATGAGGCATCGTGGGAGAGAGAGGCAGAGATTCGCGAACGTTATCCCCATCTTTTCGATGACTGATTGTATACGTATGTTTGTTTTCAGTTTGGTATATATGTAGTGACGAGATTCCTTTTTACTTGACAGCTTCAGATAGTTTGACTTCATAGTATAAATTTCGAGGACGAAATTTTTTGTTCGGAGGGGAGAGCTGTAACACCCGTACCTTAATTAGCCCTCCATACACCTTTTTTTCCGAACTCGGCATACCTGGAACAGTCCAAACCGGCGAGTCCCAATCAGACACCCTATTTTGGTACCGCAACGACCCGAGACCTTATAAGCTATCTAATGTTGGGCTCGTTGGGTCCCTCATGAGCTGGGGAACCTAATACATGGAGTGGATCAGCCTTATGTGGGCCCCATTGGACCAAGATCAGATATAAAAAAAAAAAAAAAAAAAGAAGAAGAAGAAGAAGAAGGAGAGGCGTTAGCCTCTGACGCTGACGCTGTGAGTACCCAGTGTCCACGGACGCTGGGCTCCTCGGCCGTCCACCGGTGGCCCACCTCGTGGGACCACCTTGATGTATTTGTTTTATCCAGCCATCCACCTGTTTTCTCATATCATTTCAAGGCCCACCATTATGACAGTTTTCCATCTGAACCGTCTATCAGGTCACGTAGACCTATATGAATGGAAAATACAAATATCAGCTTGATCCAAAACTCAGTTGGGCCCACCTAGAACATACGTGCTTTATCTCTTCCATCCATAAGTTTTTCCAGCTCATTTTAGTGGCTGAGCCCAAAAGTTAAGCATATCCAAATGTCAAGTGGGCCATGCCACGGGAAACAGTGGGAATATGAATTCCACCGTTAAAACCTTCCCAAGCCCTACAGTTATGTTTATTTAACATCCAACCTGTTCATAAGATCACCTGGATATGGGTGAAGGGAAATCATAAATATCAGCTTTATCCAGAACTTCTATGACCCAAGTAGGCCCGACGCTCGTCCAGGGGTGAACCACCCTATGGGTCCTACATGATGTATGTGTCTGATCCAGGCCGTCCTTTCTTGGGCCCACCTATGATCTATATGTTTTATCCATGCTGTATACTATTTTTGTCAGCCTATTTGTATGTGCAGGCACAAGTATGGGGCCGATGTGGTCTCAAGTGGGCTATGCCACGAAGACCTTTACATTTCCTATGGGGCCCACAATTCGGGTCTCACTCTCTGTATATATATATATATATATATATATATATATATTGGGCCATTCAAGGCCAACATTACATGATATGTCTGGTAACATGCTAGTATACTTAGCTGGATAGGTCACACTGATAATATGCTTAGTGTAATGAATATCATACCCATTCATTTGTACATACGCATCATATGTATGCCTGACTGTGGACGATGTCGATCATAGCATATGCCTTACAGCTTGAGATACTTAGGGGACCCGTATGAGATAGGGTCACCCTACATGATCGCGCGGTATGCGCAGGTTTGGTGCATGGCTTTGATAGTATGACTCATGCATCTCGCATTATACATGTCATGATCAGATTCTCACCCCAGCGGCATCGGGGTTGTGACCACCACAGTCACATCGTGGATGGTAGGAATGGACACCGGAAATATGTTCTAGCACTTGGGCGCTAAAGATGTCCTTGGGTGAAAGTCCCTAAACCCTGTGGTACCAGTAGGATGCTCCAATGTCTAGACCGAGTGGATTTATGAGCGCATGAGGGCCAAATACCAGTAGGCCGCGTCTCCCACTGTGTCGGGGTCGGTTGGAAGGGGGTGTGACCTTACCCGCCCGGGTGCAGAGGGCTATATACTAGGTTGAGTTTGACCAGCTCGTGAATGGGTTCGCTATCGACGAGCCGGGTGAATTATCTTATATGTCATTGACGAGGCGGATAGTGAGGTCTCTTCCACTCGCTTGGTTATGCGCGCAATGGGCGGCAACCAATGTCTGGAGTGTACTAGACCCCGGTGAAGTCCCAGTTGTAAACCGTATGATATATGACAGTTGAGGATTGACATGCGCACATGGCATCATTAGCATATGACACTCGGCCATATAGGCCCATTGCATTGCATAGCCTCGAGATGGCTAATGACATTCATAGACTTGGTAGTGTAGCCTGCCATCATTTCCGCTTACTCTAATATCTGTATACCTGTCATATGCATTCCGCACACACCACGCACTCTCTAAGCTTCATAGTAAGCTTATGCACGTTGTTTACGTGCAGGTCATACTATAGCACGACAGCAGTGAGACAGGGGCGCGCATTTGATTTTTCAGCTTTCAGTTATACCTTGTATTTCCTTTTCTACAGCATTGTACTCAAAAGATTATCTTAGTGGATATGTGATGTGATGCTTTTTGGTTTGGTATACTTATGTTCATGCTCATCTATAAAAAAAAAATTTACCTTGAAAATCCTCCTTGTGGGATCCCAGAATCGGAACCTGGCGTATGGGAGCTAGGGGCCGAGAATGGGGTACTACGGAGGCTGTTGCACCAGATTCGGCGGCCGGGAATTTAGTGAGCCCGGTCCCCGAGTTTGGGGCGTGACAACGTCGTAACCCTACACTTGGGGAAGCGAACACATATCAGAAAAAATACTCAGCATACAACGCTGAAAAGTGGCAGGGGCATTACATAGTCCAAATGGCATCCTTCGATAGGCGAAAGTACTGAATGGACATGTGAATGTTGTTTTCTCTTTGTCTTCTAGGGCGATCTCTATTTGGTTGTACCCTGAATAGCCATCAAGGAAGCAAAAATGGGAATGACCCGCCAACCTTTCTAAAATTTGATCAACAAACGGTAGGAGGAAGTGGTCTTTCCTCGTAACTGTGTTTAGCTTCCTGTAGTCAATACACATTCTCCAACCGGTAGTGACTCTGGTTGGTACAAGTTCATTATTGGCATTGGCTACGATGGTTATTCTAGATTTCTTAGGCACCACTTGAGTTGGGCTCACCCATTGACTATCAGATATTGGGTAAATGATACCCACATCCAATAGTTTCACCACTTCGGCCTTAACCACATCCTTCATGTTTGGATTGAGTCGTCTTTGTGGTTTCCTAGATGTCTTCGCATTATCCTCAAGATGTATGCAATGAGTATAAATCAGTGAGTTTATGCCTTTGAGATCAGCAATCGACCATCCAATAGCACTCTTATGCTCTATTACAGTGGCAATTAGCCCACGCTCTTGTTCCTCATCCAAGTGGAAAGAAATCACCACCGAATATGTCTCATCTCGACCTAAATATACATATTTCAGCTCACTTGGTAATGGTTTTAGGTCGAGTGTTGGTGCCTTGATATTGGATGGGAGGGGCTTGATCTCGTTTAAGGGTAACGGTTCAAATAGTGCCTCCATCTTTTGTTATCAAGTATCGGCATCACATCTAAAATGGCATTCATCTCTCGTATTGTGGCATTCATCTCTCGTATTGTGTCATCATTCATCTCTCGTATTAGGCCACACATGCCTCCAAAGGGTCGGAATATAATGTCAAGGGGAATGTATCCTCCACGAATGATTCAATTAAATTTATCTCATGGATCTCATCATCAACTTCCCGTGGTTGTTTGCATAAATCAAATATATTCAGCTCGAGTGTCATATTTTCAAAGGACATTTGTACAAGCCCATTTCTACAATTGATAATCGCATTTGAAGTAGCTAGAAAAGGGCGTCCAAGTATGATGGGAATTTGAGCACCGGTACCTATCACGGGATGTGTATCCAAGACAATAAAGTCTACTGGGTAGTAGAATTTATCCACTTGGACTAAAACATCCTCAATCACTCCTCTCGGTATACGAATAGATCTATTAGCAAGTTGGAGTGTGGTTTTGGTAGGTTTCAATTCACCTAACCCAAGTTGTTCATAAACCGACTATGGAATGAGGTTAACACTCCCCCCTAAATCAAGGCTTGATTAATCCGGTAGTCTCCTATGATGCATGAGATGGTTGGACTACCCAGATCCTTTTATTTTTGGGGCACCTCTTGTTTGATAATAGCACTCAAATTCTCAATCAAAAGTACTTTGTTGTGAACATTGTGTTTCTTTTGACTGTACACAATTCCTTTAGAAATTTGGCATAGGATGGTATTTGCTTTATGGCATCCAACAACGGGATGTTAATCTTCACTTGCTTAAAAACCTCTAAAATTTTTAGGTTTTTGTCTAAAGGTTTGGGTGAAATCAACCTTTGGGGAAACAGGGCAACCGGCTTGTATTGCCTTTCCGATTCTTTCTCTTGTGGAGTGTTGTTCTGGCTATCATCCTCTTTGGAAATTTTCAGATCATTAGGCTTTGGGGCCTTCACCGGATTAGATTTATCAATTATTTTCCCACTTCTCAAAGTGGTGATAGCTTGAACATGCTCCGTATGTTGGGAGGATGAGCTTGCGTCTTGTATCTCAAATTGGGTCCTTGGGTTAGGAAGAGGTTGGGCAGGAAGTGTGCCTTTCTCCCTAACACTGAGGTGAGATTCAACTCTAGCCATTGAGATTTTCAAGTCATCGATGGCTTAAGATGAATTTTGATTAAATTTCAATTGCTCTTGCATGAACCCATCAATTTTCAGAGAATTAGTCTTGTTATACTTAGCTTGAATCGATACAAATGCACCCAACATCTTCTCTAGCGTAGCTTTCGGTGTAATGACTAGGGATGGACCTAGTAAAGGTTGAACTTAAGGAGCATTGTTTGCATTCGCAATGGGTCCATTCCTCCAACTGAAGTTGGGATGGTTCTTCCAACTAGAATTATACGTGTTTGAGTTCGGAGCACTAAATGGCCGTTGATAATTGTTTATGGCATTTGATTGTTCTTGTAAGATATCTTGGAATGCTGAAATTGTGGGACAACCTTGTGTTGCATGTTGATTTCCGACACAAATTCCACAAACAGTTTTAACATCTTTTGAGTTGATCATCTCTCCTTTCTTCTATTCTATGGCCTTGAATTTTCTTGTGAGCCTAGCCACACGTGCACTTATATTATCCTCTTCTGAGAGGACAAAAATTCCTCCTTTTTCCTTTTGTTGGCTAGTCTTGGAATTTGTTGGTCTAGATGTATCCCAAGACTGTGCATTCTCGGCCAATTCATCCAAATAGTCCCATGCTTCCTCGGCTTCCTTATTCATGAACTCCCCATTACACATCATCTCTACGAATTGGAGCATGGGTGAAGTCAGTCCTTCATAGAAAAAGCTTATAACCCGCCAAATTTCATAGCCATGATGTGGGCATGCATTTAACAAGTCCTTAAACCTCTCCCAACATTGGAAGAAAGTCTCATCCTCCTTTTGGGCAAAATTCATGATAAGGCGCCTCAACATGTTCGTTTTGTGAGTAGGGAAGAACTTTTTAATGAACTCCCTAGACATCTCAGTCCATGTGCCAATTGATCTTGGCCTTAATGCATGAAGCCAACTTTTAGGTTTCTCTTTAAGGGTAAAAGGAAATAATTTAAGTCTCACCACATCATCGGTTACATTTACAAAGTGCATTGTGGCTATCACCTCATCAAATTCCTTAAGATGTTGATAGGCACTTTCACTGTCTAGTCCATGGAATTTCGGGAGGAGTTGGATTACTCTCGATTTCAAATCTACGTTCCCTGCATTTTGTGTAAAAATTATGCACTCGCTCCTGCTCGCTCCTGCTGGTTGCAAGTAATCACGTAATATTCTGGGTCGGGGAACATTCTCAACCACATTCTCTCTCGTTTTGGTTTGGTTTTGGCCCAGATTTTGATTGGCCATAGGGTTTGGTTGATTTGCAGCCATACTTTTAGACAAAATTGGAGAATTTAAATGCCTCTTAGCACGTGGCCCTCTATCAATTCCTTCAATTATTCCCCCTTCACTAATGAGTCGGTTATTGGAATCCCAAACCCAATGTGGCATGCAAATCCTAAAAGAATAAAACAAGAAAAAAGAATTCTTCCTTCCTTCCTTTACTTTTTCTCTAAGACCGAAGCATAAGGTGTCTTGTAATGGCTGAGCCAGAAGCAAGGATAGAGACCGATGTCTCCTGGTCAATAGGGGTTCAGAGAAATCCCCACCCACTCTTTGAATCTTTTAAGAAATGTGCAGAGAAAGAAAAAAGAGGAATAGAAGTGAGAAAAGAAATCTCTGAGCACAAGGTGATCCAAGACGGCAATGCTGACCAATAGGAATCAAGGCGGCACAAAGCCAACCTATCAGAGATCCAAAAAGGAGTCTCCACCCACTCTACAGGAGATGAATATGATAGGAATGTATAGGGAAAGAAGAAGAGTAAGGTTAGAAAGATAAAACCTGATTTGAGAACTTAAGATACCTAACTTCTTCTTCAACTTCCTAAAATCCCTGCAAAAGAAAAAATCAAAATAAAACAAACTAAGTTAGTACTATTCCTAAAAATTTCAATAGAAACTATCTTCAGAAATTCTGTAAAAACCATTTGCTTCCTCAAGTGTAGGGTTGCGATGTAATAATAATCTTGGTAAGACCGAGGTCGATCCACAGGGACTTGTGTAGGAATTCACAAAACACTTCTAATGGTTTCTACTGAAGAACTAACTAAACGGAATCTAGTAATTTGGTGAAGATAGCAAATTTGACCTAAACTGAAGGTAATCAATTAATAAAAAGGCACTAGGGGTTCAAGGATCCACTTGTAGCAATCCTTGATGCTCAATTCACTGTGGTTTCTCACTTTCTCAACTAGAATCAAAATTATGTTCTATCTAGTCGGATGATAGAGCAGTTAAAACAAACAATCTGTCATATGCATGATTCATGTACATGATTCTCTCAATTCAAGCTAGGACTTGAGCACACTCAATTGCATAGGTCAGTCTCAATTCCAATAGGTTAAGATCACAACTATAATCATCATTAAATCCTCTCACAAGATAAAACTAGATCATGATTTGAACTTGATCCAAATCACATACACAATCTTACATACTTCAGAAATTTCAGAAAAATAGGCCTTTGGCATGAAGTTCCCACATGAGGATCATAGATCTAGAGCGTATTGAATCCAATTCCTCGGATCATACAGGTCTAGACTAGCTCAAAACAGTTAAGAACTCAAGCAATTCTTCTAAACATCCATGAGCCATCATAAGATTAAGAAAAACTACTTAGAACTTTATTTAAACTTCAAATCATTGTTCTTCACTAATAAGCCAACTTGAAATCAAATCAAACGAATTGAAACATCTTAGATTCACTACAAGCTTCACCTCTTAGCCCTAGCTAAGAGGTTTAGCCGTTCATGATCCAAGGAAACATGAAAACAACTAAACAAAACATGAAACTAAAAGAACAAACTAGGAGGAGTTGTAGAACTCCAAATCTGACTTCCACCGTCTCCCACCATGCTTAATCTCTTCTAGGATACCTTAGGAACGTAGTGGAGGAGTCCTTTTATAGCTTTGGAACCCTAGGTGCGAAGAGACTTCGAGAAATCCCACAGATTTACGTTTTGCGCAGAGATTTTCGGAGCTTGCAGAAGAAGTTTACTTAAGCAGCCGACCGGTCGAACCCCCTGTCCGGCCGGTCAGACAAAGTGCTTGCAATTGAAATTTTTACTGGAGTGTTTTTTACACAGTCCGACCCACCAGCCGACCGGTAGGCCAGTCTGCTGAGTTTTTTGGATATTGCAATGGATGGGCCGACCCTTCAGCCGGCCGGTCGGCCAGTCTGTCCGGCCGGTCAGTTAGTGGGTCGGCCTTCATAAAAGTGTGTCCAGAGATTTTGCTCTTTCTGGAGGGTTTGGCCGGCCAGTCGATGGCTGTGACCGGCCGGCCGATGGACATGATCTTGGCTGAAATCTTCAGCTTCTCCTCCTTCATCTTCAATGTGCTTTTGCTCCATCTTTGGTCCTTCATTCCTTTGATCTTCAAGATGCGTAAATGACCTGTCTTAGCCCTCATTTTGATGACTTCTCTCTTTTACTCCTACAACCACAAAACCATGCATTAGTTGGGTCTTTAATCATGTATTTCAAGCATAGTTAGTGATAAAATGGGGTTAGAATATGCACATTTAAGAGCTCAACACTTAACCCATCTTTTGATTCTCAATTTTCAATCTGTCAAGACTTTTTGTTAATTTATCATTTTCAGCCTTCATTTGGCCCAACTTTTTAATGGTATTCATATTTTCAATGTATAGTTGGTCATATACCTTCTGAAGGCCTTCATCCTCATCCTCATCATCACTTAAAGAATCATTTTCAGTGTTAGAGGATTCATGATCATCAATGTCTCCGGTGATCTTTGCAATGGGCTCAATTTGAGGCATAATATCAGTGATGGAAGCCATTAAAATTTTGATTGAGCCTTGTTCCTCATCACTTTGGTATATGTTTGATTCTGATTCAGATTCTTCAGTATCATCCCATGTAGCCGCCATTGCCTTTTTCTTGGTCTTTTTATCAGTGCACTCGAATGCAATGTGACTAAATCCTCTACACTTGTAACATTGAGGATCTTTTGACTTAAAAAATTTTCCTTTGTTGTTCTTAGAGTCAAAAGGTTTACCCTTCTGGTAGGGTTTCCTTCTAGAAGTATTTCCCCTAGTTTTGAAGAATTTTTGAATTTTTTTTGCCATAAGTGCCATTTCTTCTATTTCTGGATCTTCTTCACTTTCATATTCAGAATCTTGTTTCTTGTGAGAAGATTTCAGGGCTGTACTTTTGGATTTGGAGGGAGTTTTGAAATGTAACTCATGGGTTTGAAGGGAACCTAGTAATTCTTCAACTTTCATGGTATCTAGGTCCCGACATTCTTCTAAAGTAATAACTTTGGTAGAGAACCGTTCCGGTAGGGATCTTAGAATTTTCCTACACAGTCTATTCTCCGGAACAGGTTCCCCCAAACCCCACATGTCATTTGTGATCTTGTTCAGTCTGGTATAAAAGTCCATAAATGTTTCATGCTCCTCCATTCTTATGTTTTCGAATTGTGTAGTGAGGTGCTGAAGTTTTGAGCGTTTGATAACGCTTGTTCCTTCATGTGTAACTTCAAGAATATCCCATGCCTGCTTACTGGTTGTACAATTTTGAATCCGACCAAATTCATCTTTAGACACTGAACAAAAAATGACATTCAGGCCTTTAGCATTATGAACACGTTGAGCTTTATCATAATCTATCCACATAGCCTTCTCTCTTGGCCCAAGGACAACCGGTTCACCTTCCTTACATATAATATCCATTGGGGGTTTATATCCAATATCAACCATGTCCTTAACGTCAGAATCAATGGATTCTAAAAAGATACGCATTCGGGCTTTCCAATATGGATAGTTTGAACCATCAAAGAAGGGAGGTTTAGTAACGGATGTAGAGTCCTCTCTAGACATATTTTCAAGTTCTCTTAGGATCTTACTCCAGGTTTTTAAACCTGAGTGGAGGAACTCGCTTTGATACCAATTGAAATTGCAGTTTTACCGCTTGTAGAGATACTCGGAGATATGCCTAATGTCCTAGAGGGGGGTGAATAGGACTTTTTGAATTTCCAATTACAATTTAAAACTAAATTAAGTCAATCTTACCAACCATGATTATCACAATAACATTCAAGGCAAATATATGGTTAATTTGCAAGAAAAGACTAGCATAAGCAATTCATCAAACAGTTAGCATTCATGATTGACTAAACTATTCAACACATAGAAATCATTCAATCTCACAACGCACAATGATTTATAGTGGTTCGGTTTCCCTACTCCACTCCCGGTTTACAATCTCAACCTATGAGAACACCGAATTTCACTATAGTCATGGTTTTAAATCAAGTTAACCATCAACCTTAACATCCTTTGATCTAGGACCGCGTTTACCATCCGTCAATGGCCCAATCCAGGGACTTGACGAGTTTGGATCTCAAACTCTCACCAATCCTAATCCAAGGACGGCCACGTACACTCCCACCGGAGTTTTCCAATTCAGGAAATAGTAATTCAATAAATGGACTCTCAAATACTAGACATATCTAGACGATTGAGCCCTGATTCAATGCTTTTGATGAGTAACTTCAGCTCCACGTGCTTCAGCTTCTCTTTGTGCTCCCAAGATCAGCTACCGATGCAAATGATGTGTGTATGATTATGTCGGGTAGTTGGGAGAGAGATGGTCAAGTTCCTCTTACCTATTCAATGCAATGGTTATGAGAGAACTACCAAACTTCAGCATTCAATGGCTATAAAAGACCTCATAAAGATATTTCGAAGGTAGGTTAGCCATGAATACAAATCTTGAGGTCATACTTCAAACCGAGCTTTGAATACTTAATGATAAGTCATTAATGACTAGGTTTGAATGATGAGCTCAAGGGAGTTAAGAGTAAGGAGGGTAGGAAGATGTGAGTAAAGGCTCTCTCACTTGGCTCTTGATGGGTGTTGAATGCATGGCAAGAAAGCCTCTGAAATATGGCTTTATAGAGCCCCAAATGATGGCCCCAATAAATAAAAAACGGTCATCAGAGAGAGGCCTCAACCGATCGAACAGGTCGGTCGCAATACAAAACGCTGGACCTCATTTGGGTCTGACCGACCAATCAAGACCGGTCGGATAAGCTTGCTGGACACACTGATATATGCAGTCCGACCGGTCAAAACCGGTCGGCTGCCTTCCTGGTTCAATGCAGCACAACCGCTGGACGATTTTTTAACTTCTGGCCGACCGGTCAAGACCGGTCGGCTGTCCAACTACCTTTAATATAGCAAGGTTGCTGTACATTCTGCTGTGCCTGACCGACCGGTCAAGACCGGTCGGCTGTGTTGTCACATACTCTACAACAAGCTTGTTGTTCATATTTTTATTACTGGACCGACCGGTCAAGATCGGTCGGCTACCTGTTCAGCAAGGCTATAATATTATGAAGTGGTTGCTAGAAAGATGGAAGGGTCAAACCGAACGGTCATGACCAGTCGGCTGCCTTAGAGGTTCTTCAACATAGCAGCATAACACTTCAATGGATCGTCTGACTAGTCCAGACCGGTCGACAACCTTATAACATGGCATCTCAGCTGAATATGCAACATGAAGTGATGGTGCACGGAGTCCAATGATTGGACAATGTTTTCAATCACGATATTAGCACCTAGCCATGGAAAAACAAGTCTGATCAACTTGCGCTATAGGGTCGAGAAGGAATGGGTTGAGATAGGTTGGTAATTATGTCATTCATTGATGTTTTGGGTTTCCTAAGATCGATCTATATGCAGCTTACCTGAGATCTTGTTTTTTCTTGAGCTTGAGCAAGGGAAGAAGCATAATCTTTAAGTCTTGAGCTTCAAATCTTCGACCGGGGCTTACACGACAAGACGCGACCAACCAACACGACAATTGACAAAATAAAGTGTACTAATAGGCAGCGTAACAAAGCATGTCCGTGAAGCTCCGATTTTTTCTGTGCAATTGCGAGATTTCTTGCGCAATCTGAAATCTTCCGCTCCAATCTATAAAATGGACTTCTTCTCTCCATTCCCAGGCATGCTAGGATGTGGGGATCATCAAGGAGGCTTGGGAGATGGATTCTACTTTAAGTTTTCCTAGTTTTTCTTCTAGTTTTAGTTATTTTTATGGTTTTTTAGGCTTTTAATTCAAGGATGTTAGAGATGAACTAAAACCTCTTAGCTAGGCTAAGAGGTGAAGCTTTTGATTTATTTTTTATGGATTAATGCAACCTGGGTTTCCTTTCATGTTTTAATTGAAGAATTTAGTTTTATGTGAGTTTGAATCAAGTACTAGTTGAGTTTTACTTTGATCTCTTGATGACTTCAGGCTCATGTGATTCTAAACTTAATAGCTTATCTTTTGGGTAGTGTTTATGCTTGTGTAGTTCATTGATCTATCATCGACTCCGGGCATGGTAGACCCTTTGATTGCCTTGTATACAATGGCATGATCTTCATGTGGGAACTCATTCAAACTAAAGTTCTTATCTTTTGTTATAATCTGAAATAGTTGCTTGCTGATTGATTTAATTAGAGTTCTAATCATTGGTTGTAATCAAGTCTAGTGACAGGATTTGATGAAAGTTATGGTTGTGAATCTCAAGTAGATTGGAAAGAGGCTTGGCTTATACAATTGAGTGTGCCCAAGGCCTGAGCATTGTTGTGGGAATCGAATCAATGAACAAGCAACTGTTTTAGATATGTGTTGATTGACCCGCTCTATATTTCGATCGGATAGAGATATGAATTCTATTCTGATTGCGTTGTGCGAGACCAAGTTGTGTTGATGCATTGAAACTTATCAAAAGTGGATCCTTGGCGCTCTAGTGCCTTTTTAGATTGATATTACCTCTCATAAATTATTGTTTTACTTCAAATCACTATTTTCTAGCTTTAGTTCTTAATAGGATATTAATTATAAGTTCTTTTGGATAAATTCTGAGAATACCCTTACATCAATCTCTGTGGGAACGGTACTCGGACTTTTCGAATTATTACTACTTCGCAACCCTATACTTGGGGAGTGAACAAGTTTTTGGTGTCGTTGCCGGGGATTTTCTTTACAGTATTTTTAGAATTTTCTGAGATAGCTTTTAGTTGAGATTGCGTTAAGTTAGGTTTAGGATTTGTTTTGCTTTCTAGTGTAGGTTTTCTTCTAATATCAGAATACTAACTTAGTTTGTTTTGATTTTACAGGATTCCAACATAGATCTACAATTCAGGTTCTATCCTTCTAACCCCTCTTGCTATAGATAGCTTCATATTTTTATTTTTAGAAGTAGGATTAGATTTTAGGATTGTGTTGATTGGTTCATGCCCAAGTGGGATCATGATCACACTCAGAGATTGTTAACTGATGGAGTAATTGTTGAAGGGATTGATAGAGAGCCTCGTGCTATAACACGTCAAAATCTTCCTGAAATTGCTAGAGAGATGGCTGAAAATCAACCCAATCAAGGAGCTAATCAACATCAAAATCAAGCCCAACACTTTACTGAAATTGATGAGAATGAACTGGGGGATGTACCTTAACCTAGGACTTTACATGAATATTTACAACCCGCTAGGATGAGTACTCCCTCTTACACAATTTTCCCTCACAATGTGGGAAATATTGATTTTAAACCGGGGTTGATCCAACTTCTTTCCAAATTCCATGGACTTGACTTCGAAAGCGCTTATCTATATATTAAGGAGTTTGAATAGGTTATTGCCACAATAAACTATGATAATGTAACCAAAGATACCATAAAACTCAAATTGTTCCCTTTTTTCCTTGAAAGAGAAGGCCAAATCATGGCTACATTCCTTAAGGCCAAGGTCTATTGGGACATGAGCTAAGATGACTCGGGATTTTCTTAGAAAATTCTTCCTGGCTCATCGAACCAATGCTCTAAGAAGGGTCATAATGAACTTCGCCTAAAAAGAAGATGAAACTTTTTTCAATGTTGGGAAAGGTATAATGAGCTATTAAACGCATGCCCACATCATGGCTACGAACAGTGGAGGTTGATTAGTTTCTTCTATAATGAATTAAACTCAACCATGCGCCAATTTGTGGAGATGATGTGTAATGGGGAGTTCATGAACAAGGAAACAGAGGAAGCTCGGGACTATTTTGACATGTTGGCTGAAAACACACAATCATGGGATACTTCTAAGCCGACAAGCTCAAAACAGTCCCAAGCTAAGGAAAAGGGAGGAATTTAAGTTTTGAATGAGGAAGATAATCTAAGATCTAGAGTGGCTAATCTCACATAAAAGGTCGAGGCGATGGAAATAAGGAAAGTGGACACAACCCAACAAAGCGGGGCTGTTGAAACTGTTTGCAGTATTTGTTCTTTGAATGTACATCAAATGAGGGATTGTCTTACAATTCCTGCGTTTCGAGAACTTTTATATGAACAATCGAATGCTTTAAATAGTTATTATCAATGACCTTTTAGTACTCCAAATTCAAACACGTATAATTCTAGTTGGAGAAATAATCCTAACTTCAATTGGGCGAATGGACTCACGGCCAACCAAAGTAATCCTCAAAAGGGGCCCCCAATGCAATTTTCTATGGCCCCATCTCAAGTGCGTATAGAGGATATATTGAAAGCGTTCATGGAAGGCTAAGCTCAAATAAACCAATCGAACCATACGATAATGATTGACTTAAAAATTCGGTGGAGGAAATCAAGGCTCGCTTAAACACAAGGGAAGGGACTCTTTCGGCCCAACCCCTACCTAATCCGAAATCACAATGCAAAATAAGCGTGCCTATTTCCTCTAACCAACACATGGAACATGTTAAGGCCATCACTACTCTTAGAAGTGGTAAAATTATTGAAAAATCTGACCCGGTGAAGGCCTCAACACCTAATGATCTGGTATTTTTCAAAGAGGATGATGGACCTAGCAACTCCATGAATGAAAAAGAGCCATTGAAAGAATATAGGCCCGTTGCTCCATTCCCTCAACGCTTAATTTCAACCAAACCTCAAGATAAATATCAGGAATTTTTAGAGGTTTTTAAGGAAGTCAAGATCAACATTCCATTGTTGGATGTCATTAAACAAATACTGTCATATGTCAAGTTTCTGAAGGATCTTTGCACGGTAAAAAGAAAAATACATGTGCAAAAGAAGGCATTTTTTACAGGGAATATAAGCGCCATTACAAATCACGTGATGCCCAAGAAATATAAAGATCCCGGTAGTCCAACGATATCATGCATAATTGGAGACTACCGGGTGAAGCACGCTTTACTCGATCTAGGGGCAAGTGTGAACTTAATCCCTTTCTCGGTCTATGAACAACTTGGGTTAGGTGAATTAAAACCCACCAAAACCACATTACAACTCGCTGACCGATCGATTAGTATTTTGAGAGGGGTGATTGAGGATGTTCTTGTCCAAATTGACAAGGTCTACTACCCGGTGGACTTTATTGTCTTGGACACACGACCCATGGTTAATATTGGCACTCAAATTCCTGTCATACTTGGCTGCCCATTCCTAGCTACATCAAATGATATCATCAATTGTAGGAGTGGGGTTGTACAAATGTCTTTTGGCAATATGACGATTGAATTAAATGCTTTCGATATTGACAACCAACAAGAGGATGAAGATGAGAAGGTCCACGAAATAAACATAATCAATTCAATTATGGAAGATGAGTCCCTCTCACCTCTTTACTCCGGTCACTTAGAAGAAGATGTGACCTACTCCCTTGATAAGAATGTTGATATGATAGGGGATGTAGTTGCACTTTTAGAGTCGGTATTGGCATATGACGTTAGCCAAGAGAAGGATGTGAAAATAACACTTTGTTGTGCGGAGAAATCAATTCATATTTCTACACCTCTATGGATCATGTACATCGAATCTACCAACCCTGGGATGATCCATACTTGCAATATCAATGCCCAGGAAAATCTGAATAGAGACATATTTTTTCTAACAAATATGATGCTGTCTCCTTTTATACATGTAGTGAAAACATTAAGGAACCCTCTAAAATTCCTTTTTGGGATTTTCAGTGGCTTATCTGGATCACTCACACACATGTATATTGTAAAGCAGGATATTGGATGATTTTACTACAAAACCTTTTGATCCATCTAATGATTCTGCTTGATTTTATGATTTAAATGAGTTGTTGGGCTTAACCTCCTAATCTGACGGAGGACTGTTTAGAATTAGATTGCATTAGGATTTTCTTTTATCAGTAGATTTAGTTGTGAAGTAATCCATCTCCAAAAGCCAATCTTATCATGCAAAGTATTTCTCAGGTGATATCTCTCTTTCTCACTTCCCTTTATTTTGTCATTGCTCTCATGTGTTGCATTCATTGTATATTTTCTTACATTGAGGACAATGTAAAGTTTTGGTTGGGGGGTGAGATTCCTATCTAAAAATTAAAAACTCCTTTGGAAAACTTTATTTTTATGCACTTGGGATGTTATAAGAATGAATAGATGAGAAACGAATTGTATGATTTTGAAACTCTTAAAGGACTTATAACATGGTAGTTTTCTATTTGAATTCCCCTATTTTTATGATTGATAGAACTTTTGAACACTTTTACACCCAATTCGCATTACACGATTTTCACGCTTTGAAAGGATTATTATAATTGTGGATAAGCTAGGCTTAGATTTAAGGTGTTGAGAAACCAAGCCGGGGTACTTTGTCCATCCATGTCCATGGGAAAATAATAAAAGATATGAATTTCTAAAAATCCTATCTAATATATATAAAAAGGAAAGGAAGGATGAAAATATAGGAATGATGGGAAATATGGTGAAAATTCTGAAAAGGGCTACCTATTACTATTGAGATCTTAATTGTGCATATTCTAACCCCAATTCATCACTCATTATGCATGGATTTTATGTTTGAAAACTATTCTAATGCATGGTTTTGTGATTGCAGGAATGAGAGAGAGTTCACTTGATCAATAGCTAAAAGAAGCATATTTAGGAACCTTGGATGAAGACCCAAGGTGGGCCAAAGAAAGAAGAAAGCAAGGAGAGAGAAGAGAGAAGAAAGAAAGAAGAAAACAATGCAAAAAATTAGGCTAGACCGGTCAAGACCGGTCAGCCAGGAGACCCACGACCGGTCAAGACCGGTCGGACATGGGTAGAAATTCTTCACATGTTGCTAGACTGCCACCCAGACAGGGTAAGCCGGTCTTGACCGGTTGGCCAGCCCTGTCCGACCGGTCTTGACCGGTCGGCCATGCAAATTCCAGCTTTGCAGATTGCAGACAGCAGACCATTCCCGTTTCTGATTTTTTGGACCAGTTTTATGGGCTCATATTAATGATATTTGGAAATCCAACACATCCATGTCGAAGAGGAGCTCGACGCCGAACTAACCCAAGTGGTTTCGTGTCGATCGGAGCTACAGATTGATCGTGGTGGCCAAAACAATACGAACTGTCCAGAAAGTTCCAGATTCTGCCTACTCCACTCTGGGCCGGTCCAGGTAACCCATCATTGATGATATGAAGAATCTACTTTGACCATCTTTTAGACCACATCCATATATGAATAACCATTCAGATCAAAAGGATGTGTGGTTTGATCGTACCGGTTGAAGAAAGATGGACCATCCAGAAAGATCCAACTGCGCAGAGTTTATAAAAGCCCTGAGTGTTCTAATTTTCGGACCACGTTCTGGGATTGTTTTGGACAATCTAATCCATCTATCATGTAGAGGAGGAAGTTTTCTACCAATGTTTAAAATTTGGGATCAATCCGACATCTGTACACTCCGGACCGTTGAAAAAAAGATGACTAGTTCTGAAGGTACCCGAAGTGCCTGATTTTGAGAGGCGGTCGGTGATATGATTTGTGGGCCCAGTCAGAGGATAATATTGGAAATCTAAATCATCTATGAGGAAAATTACATTACAAGGAAGCTACAAATCAAATTTGAAAGCAATCCGACTATTGGTTAAGCCGTGCCAAGCGAAACAAATTCTGCTATGTTGCTGTACTATTGCTACACTATAAAAGGAGGTGCTCTCTTCTATTCCAAGGCAACCAAGGACTTGGGGAGCAAGGAGTTCAAGTCATAGGAGGCTTCCTAGCCTCCTCCAGCTAATTTTCCTTCTTTTCTTAGTTCTAGTTTTATTTTTAATATGCTTTTCATTAGCTAATCTCTTAGCTAGAGCTAAGAGGTGAACCTTATAGTTTTCTTAGATTGTTTAATTCGTTTTATTGGTTTTAAAGTTGGAATTCATGATTATGAACTATGGTTTGAAGTTTATACAAGCTTTAAGTAGTTTTTCTTAGTCTTATGATGACTCATGGATGTTTGGGAGAATTACTTAAATTCTTAATTGGTTTGCATTAGTCTAGACCTGTATGATCTGAGGAATTGGAGTGCGCTCTAGTACTATGATCTTCATGTGGGGACTTCCTACCAAAGTTCTACTTTTCTGAATTTTTGTAATATGTATGGATTGTGCATGTGATTTGAATCAAGTTCAAATCATGATCTAGCCTTGTCTTGTGACAGGACTTGAGGATGGTTATGATTGTGAACTGAACCTTTTGGAATGGGGAATGACCTATGCAATTGAGCATGCTCAGCTCAGCCTACATTGAGTGAATCCTATGCATTGAACTTACATATGACAGATTGTTTGGTTTAACAGCTCTATCATCCGACTAGATAGATCTTAATATCGATTCTAGTTGAGAAAGTGAGAAACCATAGCGAATTATGCATCTAAGGAGAGCTATAAGTGGATCCTTGATGCTCTAGTTATCTTTCCATTATCAGATTTTCTATTTTATGTTAAAAATCAATTTCACAAACCTCTTTGATTCAAGTTATTAGGATAGTTTGAATTGTTTACTTCCTTCCCTGTGGATCGACCTCGGTCTTACCGAGATTATTTCTACATCGCAACCCTACACTTGGGGAAGCGAACAAGTTTTTGGCGCCGTTGTCGGGGAAGAGGTTAAATGGTTCTAATTGTTCTAGTAGTTATAGAGTAGTTTTAGTTAGGTAGGATTTTTTATTTTTATAGAAGTAGATTTTCTGATTTTTTTTCTAGATTACTAACAATTTTTTGTTTGATTTTGTAGGACATTGTTGTTGACATAGCTCTCACCTCCACGGGTAACATCTCTCCATCTCCCTTTCTTCTTTTTGTTTTTTTTTTCTAGATTGGGACTGTTTCAACTTCTTATAATTTCATTATGAATGATTGGATGGGTGGATTGTCTAAATACTTTTTGGAAGATGAGAGGTCGAACCAAATAAAAAATCATTATGATTGGAACCATTACAAGCATGAATATTTTTCTATGACTCAATCTACTTCTAATAGTCCCCCACATAAGACCTTGCGAGATTACCGGAATGACAACAATGTGCATAACTTTTCACCATGTAAGACAATGGGAGAGTATCAGAAGGAGATGACTAATGTTCCACCAATTAGGATAATGTAGTGATCACTTGTTTAGCTACAAATATCAACAACTATCTAATAGCACAACATATGGCATGCATAATCCTAATAGGTGGGAGCATTAAAATTTCAATTTGGGAGACGAGCCAACCATGGATGCCAACAATTATCCTCAAGAGTTTCTTTCTCATGAGCCACAATCGACACGAACTCTTGAGGATACATTGCGAGAGTTTATGGAAATAATTGAGTAATGCATACAAAACCTCTCACCATCTCAAAATATTAAACCCAACATTGGGAACACCGAATTAATCCCCAACAATGAGGAGGATGAGGCTATCCAAGCCCAACCCTCTTCCGATTTAATGACCAAACTTTTAGAGGATGTAGATCTAAGTGATCCCACCATTACCATCGATTATGGTGAATCAACTATCTCTTTTAGCTATTCCGATTTGAATGATGAAGAGATTTCAAGGACGGTTGACGAACCCGAGGAATCTATAAAATCTGAAAGTGATAGTTTGATTACCTACAATGAGGGTTTGAAAGATGATTGTGAGTCCATGATTTCTTCTTCCAAAGGGCCGAATGTTTATGAGTCGCCAGAAGATATTCTTGCTAGAGAGATGGCTGAAGTCGATATTTTTGAGTCCTTCCACCAACAAAACATGACCAATTCTATTGTGGTAGAACTCCCTTGGGTTGGAAATTCTGTTTCTTTGGATGACGGGGTGGCACAATCTGAAATTTCAAAAGATCAACTAATGTTAGATGATGACCTCGAATTGTGCATATTCTAACCCTAATTCATCACATATTATGCATGGTTTACATGTTTAAAAGACTACTCTAATGCATGATTTGTGACTGTAGGAACAAGATGAAGATTTCACTAATTCAAGGCTAAAAAGAGCACTTTATATACATTGAATATCAAGGAACCAAGTGTAAAGGGATTAAAGAAGGAAGCAAAGGAGAAAAGGAAGTGAAGAAAACTGCACTGAAGACCGGTCGTCCATAGCCAGGACCGGTCGTCCGACCAGTCCGAACACTCAACAGAGAAGGGGTGAAAATTCCAAAGCTTGCTGGACTATTTAGATGTTTTACGACCGGTCATCCATGGGCTCAGACTAGTCATCCGACCGGTCGGCAGTGTAACAGAGCTTATCTGTGAAGCTTCGATTTTTTCTGTGCAATTGCGGGATTTCTTACGCAATCCTGGAATCTTCCGTGCCAATCTATAAAAAGGACTTCTCCTCTTCATTCCCAGGCATGCTAGAACGTGGGGATCATCAAGGAGGCTTAGGAGATGGATTCTACTTCAAGTTTTCCTAGTTTTTCTTCTAATTTTTATTGTTTTTTAGGCTTCTAGTTCAAAGATGTTAGAGATGAACTAAAACCTCTTAGCTAGGGCTAAGAGGTGAAGCTTTTGATTTGTTTTTGATGGATTAATGCAACCTAGGTTTTCTTTTCATGTTTTAATTGAAGAATTTAGTTTTATGTGAGTTTAAATCAAGTACTAGTTCAGTTTTACTTTGATCTCTTGATGACTCCGGGCTCATGTGATTCTTAGTGATTCTAAACTTAGTAGCTTATCTTTTGGGCATTGTTTATGCTTGTGTAGTTCATTGATCTATCATCGACTTCGGGCATAGTAGACCCTTTGATTGCCTTGTGTACAATGGCATGATCTTCATGTGGGAACTCATTCAAACTAAAGTTCTTATCTTTTGTTATAATCTGGAATAGTTGTTTTCTTATTGATTTAATTAGAGCTCCAATTATTGGTTGTAATCAAGTCTAGTGATAGGATTTGATGAAAGCTATGATTGTAAATCTCAACTAGATTGAAAGAGGCTTGGCCTATACAATTGAATGTGCTCAAGGCCTGAGCATTGTTGTGGGAATCGAATCAATGAACAGGCAACTGTTTTAGATAAGTGTTGATTGAACCACTCTATATTCTGATCGGATAGAGATATGAATTCGATTTGGATTGCGTTGTGAGAGACCTAGTTGTGTTGATGCATTAAAACTTATCAAAAGTGGATCCTTGGCGCTCTAGTGCCTTTTTAGATTGATATTACCTCTCATAAATTATTGTTTTACTTCAAATCACTATTTTTCAGCTTTAATTCTTAATAGGATCTTAATTATAAGTTTCTTTAGATAAATTCTGAGAATACCCTTACATAAATCTTTGTGGGAACGATACTTGGTCTTTTCGAATTATTACGACTTCACAACCCTATACTTGGGGTGTGAACATTACACCTTTTAGATTAAAGGTGTATTAGTGTGGAAGCTTAGAGAGCAACTAATATTATGGCTAAGTCCTAGAGGGGGAGGGGTGATTAGGTCATTTTAAAATATTTTCGCCTACTAAACAGTTTTATCAAATTAAACTAAGAAAGCATTAACACTTCTTTCAAGCTCAAGTGGGTCAAATCACAAGGCTAGCATATTATAAGCAATTAAACAACCTAGCCTAAGCATGCATAGATTATCAAATGATTCAACTAATCAAACACCTAATCTATGCAACCTATGTAGACTATGAGAATGAATCAATGTGCTCAAGTCTACACTACTTAGTGAAAGTACATCTTATGTATGGATGTGCCTATCTAGTGCCTAACATACATTCATATTAAGCATTCATAATTAAACAATAAACATTCAATGTTAAGATAATAATGTGCTCAACTCAATCACAAACGAAAGCATGTATAATGGTTCGAATTTGAGTCTACTCCACTCTCGGTTCAAGTACTCAACCCCATTGCGCACACCGACATTCACTATACGGAGGTTTTAAATGAGGTTCACCTCTCGACCTTTACACGAAGGTTTTACTGGTTCACCTTGAAAGTACGTTGGTAGTCTAACACGACACCTTCGTATATGCGGAAGCTTAAAGAGTAACTAAAATTATGACTAAATCCTATAGGGGGTGATTAGGACCTTTTGAAATTCTTTTCGCCTACTTACACAATTTAACAAATTAAACTAAGTAAGAACACTTCGGCTTCCAAGCCTAAGTGGGTCCAATCACAAGACTAGCATATGGTTTAAGCAATAAACAACCTAGTCTAAGCATGCATAGATAATCAAATGATATAACTAATCAAGCTCCTAATCTATGCAACCTATGTAGACTATGAGAATGAATCAATGAGCTCAAGTCTACACTACTAGTGAAAGTACATCTTGTGTGTGGATGTGCCTATCTAGTGCCTAGCATATATTTCTATCAAGCATTCATAATTAAACAATTAAACATTCAATGCTAAGATTACAATGTGCTCAATTCAATTACAAACACAAGCATGTATAGTGGTTCGACTTTGGGTCTTCTCCACTCTCGGTTCAAGTACTCAACTCCTTTAAACACACCGGCATTCACTATCGAAGGTTTTAAATGAGGTTCACCTCTTAACCTTTACACGGAGGTTTTACCGGTTCACCTCTCAACCATAACCGGAGTTTTGGACAAAGGGCTAACTCTCAACCCAAACGGAGTTTTGAATATAGGCTAACTCTCAACCCGATGCACGTTGACTCCCGTGTCGGAGGCTCCCCCTTGAAGACTTTGTTTAGTCCCGGCTAACGGGCCAAGGAGTGCTGTTGAGCTCTTAATTGTGCATATTTTAACCCCAATTCATCACTCATTATACATGGTTTTCATGACTTATAGACTAATCTAATGCATGAATTTGTGATTGTAGGGATGAGAGAAAGGAACCATCAAATTGGAACTTAAAGACTCCACTTAGGAGCTTTGGATGAAGACCTAAAGTGGGCCAAGGAGAGAAGAAACCTAGGAGAGAAAAGAAAAGAAAGAAAAGAAGAAAGAAAGTAAGAAAAAGGATAAAGAAAAGCAGTCTGACCGGTTTAGACCGGTCGGCCAAACCAGTCCGACCGGTCAAGACCGGTCGGCCAATGGGTCGCCCTCTTTGCTGCACGCTCTGGACTGTCAAAAGACAAGTCCGACAGGTCAAGACCGATCGGACAGCCCAGTCCGACCGGTCTAGACCGGTTGGCCATGCGTAAATAACAAGTTTTCTATTTTGGGCGCCGAAATTCTCTGCGCAAGTGCGTAATTCCTTGCGCAATCTGGAAGTTTCTTACGCAATGGACACCTCCAAGCTATAAAAGGGCTTCTTCTCTTCATACCAGAGGATGCTAAGACGTGGGGATTGCTTGGGAGACGGGTTCTACTTCGAGCTTTCTTAGTTTTCTTCCTGTTTTAGTTGTTTTTATGTTTTTGAGGCTTCTAGTTTAAGGATGTTAGAGATGAACTAAAACCTCTTAGCTAGGGCTAAGAGGTGAAGCTTTTGATTCATTTTTGATGGATTGATGCAACCTAGGTTTCCTTTTTATGATTTAATTGAAGAATTTTAGTTAATATGAGTTTGAATCAAGTACTAGTCTGGTTTTACTTTGATCTCTTGATGACTCTGGGCTCATGTGATTCTTAGTGATTCTAAGCTTAGTAGCTTACCTTCTGAGCATTGTTTATGCTTGTGTAGTTCATTGATCTATCATCAACTCTGGGCATGGTAGACCCTTTGATTGCCTTGTGTACAATGGCCTGGTTTTCATATGGGAACTCATTCAACTAAAGTTCTTATCTTTTGTTATAATCTGAAATAGTTGTTTGCTGATTGATTTTGATTTAATTAGAGTTCTAATCATTAGTTGTAATCAAGTCCAGTGACAGGATTTGATGAAAGCTATGGTTGTGAATCTCAACTAGATTGGAAAGAGGCTTGGCCTACACAATTGAGTGTGCCCAAGGCCTAAGCATTGTTGTGGGAATCGAATCAATGAATGAGCAACTGTTTTAGATAATTGTTGATTGAACCGCTCTATATTCCGATCGGATAGAGATATGAATTCGATTCCGATTGAGTTATGTGAGATCTAGTTGTGTTGATGCATTGAAACTTATCAAAAGTGGATCCTTGGCGCTCTAGTGCCTTTTTAGATTGAAATTACCTTACACATTCACTATTTAAACCCAAATTGCTATTTTCTAGCTTCAGTTCTTAAGAGGATCTTAATTATTAGTTATTTTAGACAAATTCTAAGAATACCCATTCATAAATCTCTGTGGGAACGAACTCGGTCTTTCTGAATTATTACTATTTCGCAACCCTCACTTGGGGAGTGAACAAGTGCCAAACAACCCCTAGTCTTTAGGCTGACAAACGGGCCAAGGAACGGCCAAGGTCCCTAGTTCGAGTTTGACAAACAAACTCTTCCATCAACGCCCACATGGAATTGAGTGGATAGACTCTCAATAAAGACAACCTTACTTGTCAGATGAGCCCCTTGTTCAACGTCGGTTCGGGTTACTTGATCTCCGCTCTCCTGTACTTCAATCAGCTTCCCTTGCTCCTACGATCGTGTTGCCATTGCATCGCCAATGCCTCAGCTACACTCGATCAATCACCTTGCTCGGGATGCCTTTGAGATACCTAAGGTGATAGGAGGGTAGGTTTGATAACTCTACAACTATTAGGAATGGGTTGCCTAGAATTTCTCTCCTACAATGATCTCATCTTAGAGTTTTGGACAAGGATATGCATATCAAGGAAGGTCCAAACTCTAGAGATCAAGATGGGAAGAAGGTCATCTTTTTCATGAGCTTACAATGCTCCAATCTTGTGTTAAAGTACAAGGAAGATGCCTTGCATTAGGAATGAGCCTCAAATGGTCTCCAACAAGGGTGACTTCACTCCTCTCGAAATCCCTCTTGTTGCCCCTCAATTCGAGCAAGCCCTTTTATAAAAAGATGTGTGTTCGCTTCCCCAAGTGTAGGGTTGCGATGTAGTAATAATCTCGGTAAGACCGAGGTCGATTCACAGGGACTTATGTAGGAATCCACAAAACACTTCCAATAGTTCTACTAAAGAGATAACAAACAGATTTGTAGAAGATTGATGTAAATATTAACGTTGAATTAAACTGAAGGTAAACAATTAATAAAAGGCACTAGGGGTTCAAGGATCCACTTGTAGCAATCCTTGATGCTCAATTAGCTGTGGTTTCTCACTTTCTCGGCTAGAATCGAAATTAAGTTCTATCTAGTTGGATGGTAAAGCGGTTAAAACAATCAACCTGACATATGTATGATCCATGTATATGATTCACTCAATGCAAGCTAGGACGAGAATACTCAATTGTATAGGTCAGTCCCAATTCCAATAGGTTAAGATCACAATCATAACCATCATTAAATCCTGTCACAAGACAAAACTAGATCATGATTTGAACTTGATCCAAATCACATACACAGTCTCACATACTTCAGAATTTCCAGAAAAGTAGACTTTTGGTATGAAGCTCCCACATGAAGATCATAGATCTAGAGCGTATTCCAATTCCTCGGATCATATAGGACTAGACTAGCTCAAAACAATTAAGAACTCAAGCAATTCTTCCAAACATCCATGAGTCATCATAAGATTAAGAAAAACTACTTAGTACTTTGATTTAAACTTCAAACCATTGTTCTTCAATAGAAATCCAACTTAAAATCAAATCAAACGAATTGAAACATCTTAGATTCACTACAAGCTTCACCTCTTAGCCCTAGCTAAGAGGTTTAACCGTTCATGATCCATGGAAACATGAAAACAACTAAACAAAGCATAAAACTAGAAAGCAAACTAGGAGGAGTTGTAGAACTCCGAAATCGACTTCTGCCGTCTCCCACCGTGATCAATCTGTTCTCGGATGCCCTAGGAACAATCCCTAGGTGTCCTTTTATAGTGGGGAAGCTTCGCTGCGTTGAAATCATCTAGAAATTGCATAAGGTTACTCAGTGTGCAGAGAAATCGAAACTTGTAGAACACTCACTGTTACGCAGACGACCGGTCACACGACCGGTCTGAGCTCCTGGACGACCGGTCTCAAAACCTCCAAAACTGTCCAGAGAGTTTTTCATAATTTCCAACCCGCAGTTTTAATTCAATGACCGGTCGCACGACCGGTCTGAGCTATGAACGACCGGTCGCACGACCGGTCGTGGATGGTCCAGTGAGATTGCAACAGAGTTCTCTTTTATTGAGTGCTCAGACTAGTCGGGCGACCGGTCTTAGGCACATTCTTCTGCTTTCTTTCTTCTTTCCTCTGACTTCTTTCTTCCATCCTTTGACGCTTAGTCCTTTGATCTTCTATGCTTGTAAATAGCGTCTTTAAGTCTCCACTTGATGAATTCTCTCTCTTATCCCTACAATCACAAATCCATGCATTAGATTAGTCTTTAAATCTTGAAAACCTTGCATAATGAGTGATGAATTGAGATTAGAATATGCACAATTAAGAGCTCAACACACCCCTCAACCAGCATTTTGCTAGTCCCAAGCAAAACATGCATGAAACAAGTTTCATTCTCCAAAACCCAACTCTCCTTTCGAAACTATTCTTCTATACATCATAAGACACACAAGTGTAAGAGTCAGGAAAATTAGGTGATAGAGGTTGAAACCGTAAACTCTTAAAACATAATAAGTGTCCATATGAAATTTCTGCTGATTGTTTGATAAATAGAAGAATTTGAACAAATTCAACCTAGTGTGCATAGTGAAAGTTTATCTCATGAGTTTCTAGGATTATCTTCTTCATAGATCAACCAGACTATAGATCTCAAGGTATATAGAACAACAACAAGCCAATGACAGGAATTTGCCTTACTGTCCTTCTGACGGCTTTCACACTACGTCCCATTTCTGGCTTTAGTTACGGGTAGACCATCCCCTAGTTGGTAAGAGGTAGCCTTAATCAGAATTTTCTACCATTTTTCCACCATTCTCAATTTCATCCTTCCTTGTCCTTTTTCTTTTAAATTAGATAGGATTTTAGAAATCCATATCTTTCATTATTTTCCCATGGACAAATATGAACAAAGTACCCCGGCTTGGTTTCTCGACACCTTAAATCAAAGTCTAGCTAATCCACAAATCACATAATTCTTTCAACCCATGAAAATTGTGTAATGTGAACTAGGTGTAAAAGTGTTCAAATTTTCCGTCAATCACATAAATAGGGGAATCCACATATAAACTATTATGTTAAGAAAAATTCAAGACTTGCAACATCACACACTTCGTATCTCCTCCTCTTATACTCGTATCATCTCGAATGCATAGAAATAAGGTTTTCTAAAGGAGTTTTGAAATTTTAGAAAATTCGACAAAAAAAATTCGCACATATGATGCTCGAAATGTTGTAGCATGCTAGATGAGGAATCTCATCTCACCCCCCAACCAAATCTTGCATTGTCCTCAATGTAACAAAAAATATGCAATGAGCAAAACATGAGAGCAATTCAAAAATAAAGGGGAGTGAGCGATGATAGTACCTAGGAGAATAAAAAGTGGAATTCTACCTCCTTCTAACAAAGCTATGAAAAACAATAAACGAAAGCAACAAAATTCTAATCCTAACTACGATATACCTCCATCAGACTAGGAGATCAAACATCCTGATACACAGGATTAGTCAGAGGCATGGACATACCTTCTGAAGGAAACTTCTCAAAGAACGGTTTTAATCGCTGCCCATTCGCCTTAAAGATGTTGTCATTCCTAGGATTCAACAACTCGACGGTCCCATATAGATAAACAGTTTGTACTATGTAGGGACCGGTCCATCGAGATCTCAATTTACCCGGAAGTAAATGTAGGCGAGAATTATACATAAATTAATCGTAAAGGTCTTACGAAGAATGTTCCTGTCATGGAACACTTTCGTCCTGTTGTTATAGGCAAAATGGTGGAGATAAGATTTAATGCCCATTTGGCCCTCGAGATGATCTGGTCAAGAGTCGCAGAACGGGTAAAAGTGGAGTGCGGATTCGACTCTCGATATCATCTGATCGAGAGTCGAATATTGAACAAGTGTGGGGCGCCCATTCGACTCTCGAGATTGTAAGCTCGGGAGTCGAAGAATGGATAAGTGCGGGACGTTCATTCGACTCTCGAGATCATATGATCGAGAGTTGAATATTGAACAAGTTTGGGACGCCCATTCGACTCTCGAGCTCACCTGATCAGGAGTCATAGATTGAAAAATGCGAAGCAGCTATTCGCAAGTCTCGAGTCTTCATAACCGATAGTCAAATACGGCAAAGCTCGATCCGCGAGCAGACCTTCTCGCAAGTCGTTGAAAGGTGTTACATCTAAGTGTGTACTTGGACTCGCGACCACATTCTAACCTGCGAGCCGCTTGTCCAATCCCTCTGCGACACCAAGCAGGGCTACAACCAGTTCGGTGGGTTCCGTCTTGTCGGCGTCTCCTTCCTTTTCGGAAGCTATGACTCCAATTACGGGCGTCTCCTTCCTTTTCGGAAGCTATGATTCCAACTACGTTTTCCAGCCGGATCTCAAGGGATTGCCATCAAGGGGTGTGATTGTTGAAATAAGTCATCGGGTTGGATCTGACTCAAAAGATAGGATCTTATCCCGGGAAATCAGCAAAATCTCAGTATCGTATGCGACATCAACGGGATTTCGACATCTCACGTAACAAATTGGATTGCTTCAGATCTATATAAAGGGGTGATTCCATTAAGAGCAGGTACGCACACAACATTCAGTCTTGGTCCCGTTTTGCTTGGCTTCTCTTCTTACTGTGGCCTAACTTAAGCATCGGAGGGCTGACGGCTGGTCCCCAGCCACCCTTATTTGCTGTCTTGCTTCAGGTCTGGTGGTGGAAATCCCTGCTGGAGTGAAGGAGGAAAGTCGGAGGATCTCGTTACAAAATCTGACATTAACAGTTTGGCGCCGTCTGTGGGAACGACTTGATCATCAAAATCAATCGTGCTAACCACCGATCAAAATCCTTCAGCGATGCCTCCTAAAAAGGCTGTTCATCCTTCATCTTCAAGGCAGGCACCACCTCCGCCTGATGAGACGGAATCCGTACCTGTCCTCCCACCTGCTCCGACGAATATCCCTCAAGGAGCCCCGAATATGCCAACAACAAACCCATTATTGGAGGCCTCTGGAAATCAAGATGATGTCCTACGTTTCCTCGGAAACACTCTCCTAACTCTAAACGCCGGGGTTCAGGCGCTGTCAAGTCGGCTTGATCAGCACTTCCCTGAACCGCAAAAACAACCCTCCGGAGGGTTACCATCGCAACCCATACCGGTAGCTTCCAGACACTCTATGGACGAACCACAGGTCCCGCCACTCGGCGGCCATCCCCCTGTACCGTCTCCACATTCCATACATTCCAGTTCGTCTCGACAACCTCAACCGCAAGGCTCCACCGCCGAAACATCTAGCTATACCCTACCATGGGAAGGAGATCTCAAAAGAATCCAAGATCGTTTTGATGTCATGGAACAGCGATACCAGGCAAATCGGCCATCTGCCGTCATGGCGGCGATACACCAATCTGAATCTCCCTTCACCAGCGAGGTCATGGAAGCCCCATTACCCAGAAAGTATCGAGCGCCTGTTATCGCTCCGTACATAGGAATTGGCGACCCTCTGGAACATCTGGAAACATATAGGTCCCTCATGGAGTTGGAGGGACATGGTTCAGAAATCATGTGTAGGGCTTTTCCCCTGACATTGAAGGATGCAGCTCGTACGTGGTTCCGGGGGTTAAAGCCCCGTTCCATCAGTTCCTTTTCTCAGTTATCAGAGATATTCCTTTCTCAATTCATGGGGAGTATTCGCATTAAGAAGCCAGCCTCCCATCTGATGAATCTGAAACAGCAGCATGGGGAGACAATAAAGGAGTTCACAGTACGATTCACTGCCGAAGCCGTTCAAACTGAGGGTTACACTGAAGAAAAGGGTCTTACAGCCCTCATTGCCGGAATAATGAGCGAGAAATTCAGGTTTGCCTTAGATAAAAGCCCGCCGAAAACTATGGCAGAATTCCAAGCCAAAGCTCAGAAATACATCAATGCAGAAGAAGTCACATTGACACGCCATGGAGTACAGAGTAAGAAGCGCAAGCCAGAAGGGACCTCTTCTACAAGGAAGAAATACCGTCGTGACCAGCGCGATCGTTCTCCCAAGAAGCCTTACTCTGGTAAATATCATAATTACACTCCTCTTAATCAGTCTCCTGAAAAGGTTCTAATGGAGATTAAACATAAGCCATATGTGAAGTGGCCTGCAAAGATCAAATCCGATCCTGAGAAGAGGGACAAGAGCAAGTTCTGTTACTTTCACAAAGATCACGGGCATAGGACCCAGGACTGCATCTCTTTACGAGACCATATCGAAGCCCTTATTCGAAAAGGCCATCTCCAGGATTATGTTGCTCGTAAAAATCGATCACCAGAAAGGGCGAAGACCTCATCTCCCCAAAAGGAACCACCTCGTCATCAAACCAACCAAGAGGACGCTGAGCCCACGGGAGAGATTCGCACTATCGTCGGGGGACCAGCTTGCGGAGGTGACTCTCAAGCTTCAAGAAAGGCATACGCTCGAAAGGCGTCCAAAGAACCCCAGCAGATCTATTGGCTGGAACAAACGCCCAACTCATCAAAAGCGAGCCCTCCAATTTCTTTCACCCTCGAAGATGCAGCAGGAATTCACTTCCCTCATGAAGATTCCATCGTAGTCACATTGAAGGTATCAAATTATCTGACTCATCGAATTATGGTGGATACAGGTAGCTCAGCCGATATTCTGTATTTGGAGGCTTTCGGCAAGATGGCACTTGCCAGGAGCCTCCTCAAGCCAGTATCGACTCCCCTTGTCGGCTTTGGAGGAGAGGTAGTAACACCTGAAGGAAGTATCGATCTCCCAGTCACTTTTGGGGAGAGTCCAGCGAAGACCACCGTCTTCGTAAATTTCCTCGTCGTAGATCGAAAATCAGCATATAACGCCATTTTGGGGCGGCCGTCTCTAACTAAGGTTGGAGCGGCCTTGCACCCTTCATATTTATGTGTTAAATTTCCTACCCCAAATGGCATCGGGGTCGTGCGAGGAAGTCAACAAGAGGCTCGGTCTTGTTACCAGATAGCCCTCCAAGATCGAAAGAAGGCTCAAGCGACGCCCGTCATGGAAATAGCTCAAGGATCACCCGACGTTCCCTCAACCACCTCGTTGGATCCGAGAGAAAATGCTCTGAAGTCGGGAACTCCGGGGGAGGAAACAGTGGCAATCCACCTGACCGAAGACGACCCATCTAAGATCGTATGCATCGGGTCCTCCTTGACCACTGTCCATCGTGAAAATTTGATCCGTTTCCTCACCGAATACAAGGATGTGTTTGCTTGGTCTCATAAAGATATGCCAGGCATCGATCCTAATGTCATCGCTCATCGTCTCAATATTGACCCGAAGCATAAACCCGTACATCAGCGTCGACATGCCTTTACTGCAGAAAGACAAATGGCAATCAAAACTGAAGTTGAGAAGCTACTCCGGCTAATTTCATAAAGGAAGTTGACTACCCGGAGTGGGTCGCAAACGTAGTTCTCGTTCGGAAAGCTAATGGCAAATGGAGGATGTGCGTCGACTATTCAGACTTAAACAAAGCATGTCCCAAAGATAGCTTTCCGACACCGCGGATCGATCAGTTGGTCGACTCAACAGCTGGACATGCTCTCCTCAGCTTTATGGATGCTTATTCCGGTTACAACCAGATTATGATGCATCCACCTGATAGCCAGCATACTGCCTTCATCACAGATCGAGGACTATATTGCTACCAGGTAATGCCGTTCGGTCTTAAAAATGCAGGGGCCACTTATCAACGTCTTGTCAACAAAATGTTCGCTGCTCAAATCGGTAGGAATATGGAAGTGTATGTTGACGATATGCTCGTGAAAAGCATCGTTGAAGATGACCACATTTCAGATCTTCGAGAAGCCTTTGATCTGATGAGGAAGTATCAAATGAAGTTAAACCCGGAAAAATGCGCGTTTGGAGTGTCTGCAGGGAAATTTCTTGGGTTCATGGTTGGCCAGCGTGGAATTGAGGCAAATCCTGAAAAGATTAAAGCATTGATAGAGATGAAATCCCCTGTTACTCTGAAGGACGTTCAGCGTCTGGCTGGTCGCATCGCATCATTGAACAGGTTCATCTCGCGAGCATCTGACAAGTGCTTGCCCTTCTTCAAACTCCTTCGTGCAATGGCCAAATCTGATTGGAAGTGGACACCTCAGTGTGAAGAAGCTTTCCAACAACTGAAGCAATACATGAGCACTCCTCCCATTTTATCTAAACCTGTAGCACATGAGCAACTCATTCTTTATTTATCTGTGTCTTCCACGGCCGTTAGCGCCGCTTTAATAAGAGAAGATTTCGGGGTGCAAAGGCCCGTTTATTATATCAGTCGAGCAATGGTCGATGCAGAAACTAGGTATTCTGATATGGAGAAACTGGCCCTAGCCTTAGTCACGGCGGCTCGAAAACTGCGACCTTACTTTCAAGCCCATGCTATTTTAGTACCAACAAATCATCCACTACGACAAGTCCTTCAAAAACCTGAGGCTTCCGGGCGCTTAACTAAATGGGCGGTCGAGATCAGTGAGCATGATATCTCATTCTGTCCTAGGACCGCAGTCAAGGGCCAGGCCGTGGCTGACTTCATCGCCGAATTTACATACTCTTCTGAAGATAATGTTATGACCAGCGACCAGCCTCCTTGGTCTCTCTTCGTGGACGGGTCGTCACGGGCCACTGGCAGTGGAGCAGGCCTGATTTTAGTGGCTCCCGACGGGTCGCATTTTCAATATGCTCTGCGTTTCGAATCACGCGTCTCCAATAATGAAGCAGAATATGAGGCCCTAATTGTTGGCCTCGAACTGGCCATTGTCCTCGCAGTCCAGAATTTGATAATTCATAGCGACTCCCAGCTCATTGTCAATCAAGTTCTTGGTGAATTCGAAGCCAAAGAAGAAAGAATGGCCTTATACAAGTCTCGTGTCCTCATCCTGCTCGCCAAAATGAAGACTTATAAAATAATTCATATCCCTCGCGAGCAGAACCAACTTGCCGATTCCTTGGCAAAACTCGCTTCTGCGTCGGAATCGGAGTTATCACATTCAATCCCCATCGAGCACCGTCAGAACTTGAGTATCGACCAAGTGACTCTAGAGCAAGTTATATCGGTACAATCATCTCCATGCTGGATGGATCCTATCATCCTTTATCTCAGAGATGGATACCTACCAGAAGACAAGAAAGCTGCAAGACAAATTCGGTTTCGAGCTGCCAGGTACACCTTACAAGATGGAATATTGTTGCGAAAAAGCTTCTCCTTGCCTTATTTAAGGTGTCTTCATCCAGAAGAAGCACTTCGTGTTCTAGATGAAGTAGGGGGCATGTGGTAATCATCCCAGGGGGCGATCCCTAGCATATAAAGCGATGAGGCAAGGATATTATTGGCCTACTATGAAAGCGGACGCCATCGAATTTTCTAAAAAATGCGACAAGTGTCAACGATATCTGCCTATACCTCGTGTACCGTCTGAGCGGATGACCCCAGTTGATAGCCCTTGGCCTTTTGCTCAATGGGGGATCGATATCATTGGGCCCTTACCTATGGGAAAGGGACAGAATAGGTTCGCGATCGTGGCGGTTGATTATTTCACCAAATGGGCCGAGGCAGAACCATTAGCCAAGATTACTGAAAAACAAACTACTAAGTTTATATGGAGAAATATCATATGTCGTTTCGGACTTCCTCATACTATAATTACCGATAACGGAACGCAGTTCGACAACACAGCTTTCGATGAATTTTGCGACAAATGGAAAATACGTAATCTCCGCACTTCTCCATATCACCCCCAGGCGAATGGGCAGGTCGAGGCAGTGAATAAGATCATAAAGCATCATTTAAAAACCAAGCTAGGTGAATGTAAAGGGGTGTGGCCAGAACTCCTGCCAGAGGTATTATGGGCTTATAGAACCACGGCTTGTACATCAACAGGTGAAACTCCTTTCTCCTTAGCATTTGGTGTTGACGCAGTGGTACCAGTGGAAATTCAAGTGCCCTCATATCGGATCGAGCAGTATGATCCCGCGAGCAATCACGAAAACCTCCGACTTCATCTTGATCTCTTGGAAGAGCGAAGAAATGCTTCCTAAGTACGAGTGGCAGCATATCAACAACGTATTGCTCGTTATCAGAATGCGAAGGTTCAGCCTAGATCCTTCCAGTTAGGAGATTTGGTCCTAAGGCAAAATCTTGGAGTTCCTGCTCGTTCATTGGATCCGAATTGGGAAGGCCCGTATCGGGTTATCAGGGTCGTGCGACCCGGTACTTATTATCTTGAAGACATGCAAGGGAAGCCTGTACGTCGCCCTTGGCACGTGGAGCATTTGCTACGATACTACCCCTAGACTCGATGTAGCTTATTATAACGTTTTATGAATAAAGTAAAAGATATCTTTTGGCCGCTACTCCATTCATATGGACCTGAATAGCCCTGAAGAGTGCTCACACATCTTGGCCAATTGCCTACCTTTGGTAGGACTGAAACCATTACTAGTTGGTTGCTTCTCCATTTACATGGACCTGAATAGCCCCGAAGAGAATGTATACCATCTCTTGGCCAACCTTCTGCCCTCGGTAGAATCAAAAGCTCAATCTATAGATCAGTCTATCTCAACGCGGACACGGTCACACGACCCCCGGATTGAGTCTAATTCATTATTTCATGAGTTAGTTGCTCACGACTGGTGAGAGGAGGGATCGCACTCCGAAATGCGAGCACCGTAACTCAGGCTCGAATCGCAGTCATACACCTTAATCGCGAGCACCACAGTTCGCCATACACCCTAATTGCGAGCAGCGTAACTCGTGCTCGGATTAAGGGTTCGCATTCACTGATGAGTCAATATGAAATCAACTTGGGAGTCTCAATCGGATTGGTCGCAACGAACCCCCGGATTGAGCACATTCTCGTTGCAACAAGGCATTCAGTACATGAAAAAGTAAACAAAAACGAGAAGGCATTCATTGCGTGAAAAGGAAAAGGTAAACGAGGACAATACTTCTAAAAATATTCTTTCATTAATGATAAATGTTTACAATATCCATTCGTGAATACAAGAGGAAAACAAAGAAAATCAATCCCTTGGAGGAGGAGCTGCGCTCTCAACTTCGGGGCCCATTTCTGGAGCCCCTTCAACCTGAGTGGCTTCAGTCACCTCGTTCTCAGCAGCAGCCTGCTCTTCTGCAGCTATGATGGTCGCGACTCGACCAAACTCCCCCATATCAAAGGATGGGATCATTCGTTGCACTACTCTTAGCGCGAAGTCGCGACCAGCATCATATGACTCGTACCTTTCGTCGTCATATTGCTGCGAGGTACGGAACTCGAAAACTGCCCGAGGACCTTCCTGCGAGAGCATTTTCGCAAGGGCGACTCTCTCCTCGTCCCAGTGGATCGAGTCGTCCTTAAGCTGCGCCAGAGCGTTGCGCTCCATGGTCAGGTTGTCGTAGGCCTCCTTGAGCTGCGACCTAGCCTCCGCAAGTCGCTCCTCCAATGAGATCTTGTCTTGGCGAAAGATCTCCTTCTCTCTCTCCGCCTTCTCCTTCAAGTCGGCGATCTTCGCGAACTTATTGTCCAAAGCTTGGTACCTTTCGGTCAACACCTGGACTTTCTCTATGAGGATTTTTATCTCCTCATCTTTCTTGGAGATCACGGCCTCACGGGATTTGAGGAGTTGATCTCGTCCCTGGACCGCCTTCTCCAAAGCGATCCTCTTCTCATCTGCCTCGTCTATTACGCGGCGAGCGGCGACGATGTCTCACTTCGTCCGCAAGATGAGGTCTAGTCCCTGCAAACAAAAAGAGGGGTGAGAAGAAATACTTAAGAAACCCCAAAATAATAAAGTTCTGGGCTAGGAGGTTCTACCTGAGCCATCCTCATCCCTGCCTCAAGGAAGAGGCTCTCGGGGCCTGGCTCGGGAAGAGAGCCGAAGGATTGAGGCGGGACGTTCTCAAATAGGAATTTACAGATGGGGTGGAGGTGGCGAGGAACAGAATATGTCCCACTGCCGGAAGGTTGGGCAACGATCAGCCCTGACGGCTCGCGAGGAGGGGCCATCGTCTTGCGAGCAGGTCCCTGCTCGGTAGCAGGAACCAGCTCGCGGGCAGGAGCCATCTCTCGAGGCTCCGTGTTCTCACGAGCCTCTTCAGCTGGGGGGGCAGCTGGACCCTACCCCATCTGGGGAATTGTCAGCGATATTAATCACTGGCGGCCCGGGTGCGACCACCAGTGAAGGAATAACGGGCCCTACTGGAGCCCCCGCCTTGCTCGCGAGAGGAGCAGGCTGATCGTTACCCTTTTCGGTGGATGGGTGAGATGGACCAGCAGATGTTTTCTTCTGTCTCTTGGAGCTCGTGCCCTTCAGCCGGGGCAGCAGACCTCTTTTCTCTCCAATCTGCGTCATCTCGACCTCTCTAATGGGTATTAAGCCCGCTGCTGCGAGACGTGATGGAGACAAGTAGGTCTCGACGTGCCTATCACCAATAGGCACCTTGTACACTTTTACGATTTTTTCGTTGATCCCCCCTTTCAAATTCGGTTTTTTCAAGGCCGGGATACCTGCGAGCACAGACAAGGGTCAAATGGAGTAAAACCCTAAAACCCTAATTGAAGGAAAAAGTGCACAAGGTGGGACTGTGCCTACCTTCACAGAAAAAGCGGTTTACTCTTGGGCCCCTGGAAGAAGCAAATTCCCAATTTCCGGATTCATAAAACCAGCGCTTCCTCCAGCCGGGATAATTCGATGAGGGCTTCCCCAGCACGAAGTTATCCCGGTGCCAATAACATAGATAATACCAGCCTTCGCTGGAGGGTGCCTTCTTCAAGCGGAACATGAGGAGGAACTCATCAGCTGTAAGCTCCCCGTTCCCGGCTTGAGCCCAAAGGACGAATGAGCTTAGGACCACCCTCCATCCATTCACGATAAGTTGCCCGGGGGAAATTTTATAATATCGAAGTACATCCCGGATGAAGGGATGGAGGGGAAGGCGAACCCCCAGAATGAGTTGATACTCATAGAATGCCACACACCCTGGGGGAGGGGAGTCTGGCGTCTCTCCATCTCTGGGTAACCGGAGAGCGACTGAGTCAGGGACTGAAAATCTCTCCCGTAACTCCAGCAGCCGGTTCTCCGATAGAATGGAAGGATATCCGGCCGCTGTATACTGACCTGCCGGAACCCTTGCGTTACTAGAAGCAGAGGATTCCGGAGTGGCATCTCCTAAAGGAACGGTACTCTCCTCAGAAGCCATGGGATATTTAAAAAGAAAGAAGAAATATTACAGTACAAAAGGAAAGAAAGAGCACCAAAGGAGATCGAGGAAGACACCAAAGAGCTCCGAAGGAAGATGATTGAAAGGCAAAGGAGAACTCTGAAACTTCTGTGAAAATCAGAAGATATGGTGGACTCCGTATATTTATAGGCAATCATTCCGCCGTATAAGGTAGCACGTGGCGATCTCTCGTTCGACACAGCACTCGAGCAGGCACGCCCATTAAATACTTGGACACGTGGTGAGCGCCTCTTCATTTCCTGACTGCGGAAAGGCTGGCGCTCATTAATTCCAGCCTAATCATGTACGGCTTCTCAATAAAAGTGAGAGGCAGCCACGCATGACGGCAAGCTAAGTCCTTTCCTTAAGGATTCTTGGTGGCAAGGACTTGGGGGGCATCTGTTATAGGCAAAATGGTGGAGATAAGATTTAATGCCCATTTGGCCCTCGAGATGATCTGGTCAAGAGTCGCAGAACGGGTAAAAGTGGAGTGCGGATTCGACTCTCGAGATCATCTGATCGAGAGTCGAATATTGAACAAGTGTGGGGCACCCATTCGACTCTCGAGATTGTAAGCTCGGGAGTCGAAGAATGGATAAGTGCGGGACGTTCATTCGACTCTCGAGATCATATGATCGAGAGTTGAATATTGAACAAGTTTGGGACGCCCATTCGACTCTCGAGCTCACCTGATCAGGAGTCATAGATTGAAAAATGCGAAGCAGCTATTCGCAAGTCTCGAGTCTTCATAACCGATAGTCAAATACGGCAAAGCTCGATCCACGAGCAGACCTTCTCGCAAGTCGTTGAAAGGTGTTACATCTAAGTGTGTACTTGGACTCGCGACCACATTCTAACCTGCGAGCCGCTTGTCCAATCCCTCTGCGACACCAAGCAGGGCTACAACCAGTTCGGTGGGTTCCGTCTTGTCGGCGTCTCCTTCCTTTTCGGAAGCTATGACTCCAACTACGGGCGTCTCCTTCCTTTTCGAAAGCTATGACTCCAACTACGGGCGTCTCCTTCCTTTTCGGAAGCTATGACTCCAACTACGGGCGTCTCCTTCCTTTTCAGAAGCTATGATTCCAACTACGGCTTCCAGCCGGATCTCAAGGGATTGCCATCAAGGGGCGTGATTGTTGAAATAAGTCATCGGGTTGGATCTGACTCAAAAGATAGGATCTTATCCCGCGAAATTAGCAAAATCTCAGTATCGTATGCAACATCAACGGGATTTCGACATCTCACGTAACAAATTGGATTGCTTCATATCTATATAAAGGGGTGATTCCATTAAGAGCAGGTACGCACACAACATTCAGTCTTGGTCCCGTTTTGCTTGGCTTCTCTTCTTACTGTGGCCTAACTTAAGCATCGGAGGGCTGACGGCTGGTCCCCAGCCACCCTTATTTGCTGTCTTGCTTCAGGTCTGGTGGTGGAAATCCCTGCTGGAGTGAAGGAGGAAAGTCGGAGGATCTCGTTACAAAATTTGACATTAACACCTGTCCTTGTAAATTTTCGCATTTTCATATGCCTCGTTCCGGAGTTCCGCAAGTTCATTTAATTGAAGTTTGTGCAACGAGCTCGCCTTGTCAGAATCAAAATTCATCTTCTTTATTGCCCAATACGCCCTATGTTCCAACTCCACAGGCAAGTGACAAGCCTTCTCATAGGCCAGTCTATACGGAGACATTCCAATAGGGGTTTTAAAAGCGGTACGGTAAGCCCAAAGTGCATCGGTAAGTCGAAGCGACCAATCCTTGTGATCGGGGTTCACCGTTTTCTCCAAAATATGTTTAATCTCCCTATTGGATATCTCAGCTTGTCCACTTGTTTGTGGGTGATAGGGAGTGTTCACTTTGTGATTTACGCCATATTTCTTCATTAAGGTTTCAAATGGGCGATTACAAAAGTGAGACCCTCCATCACTAATGATGACTCGAGGTGTTCCAAACCAGGAAAGAATATTCACTTTTAAGAAACGAATGACTGTTTTATGGTCATAATTCTGGCATGGGATCGCCTCGACCCATTTAGACACATAATCAACGCCAAGCAATATATATACATTTCCAAAAGAAGATGAGAATAGGCCCATAAAATCGATTCCCCAACAATAAAAAAATTCGATTATTAAGATGGGATTGAGTGGCATCATATTTCTATGGGATATTCCTCCCAATTTCTGACAAGGTTCACATACTTTACAAAACTCATGGGTGTCCTTAAACATAGTGGGTCAATAAAACCCACATTGTAGAATTTTAGATGTGGTCTTCTTAGCCAAAAAGTGGCCACCACACGCTTGACAATGACAAAAGGAGATGATACTTTGTTGTTCATCATCCGGCACACATCTCCTTATGATTTGATCGGGATAATACTTGAATAAGTATGGGTCGTCCCATGGGAATTTTTGCACCTCACTGAAGAACTTATCCTTATCTTGCTTTTTCCAATGTGTAGGAATCGTACTGTAGCAAGATAGTTAGCAATGTCCGCATACCATGGCAATTGGGAGACTTTAAAAATTTGTTCATCAGAGAACGTGTCATTGATCCCGGCCGTTTTAGGGGAATCGGTGAGAACAAGTCGAGAGAGATGGTCAGCCACTACATTTTCTACTCCTTTCTTATCACGTATCTCTATGTCAAATTCCTGGAGTAGAAGGATCCATCTTAACAATTGTTGTTTAGCATCCTTCTTAGAGAGAAGGTACTTAAGTGCGGCATGGTCAGTGAATATGATGATCTTGGATCCAATCAAGTAAGACCTAAACTTGTCCAAGGCAAAAACTACGGCTAAAAGTTCTTTTTCTATAGTAGTGTAGTTTGCTTGGGCTGAGTTTAAGGTTCTCCTTGCATAGTAGATAACACATGGCTTCTTCTCTTTTCTTTGGCCTAGCACAACCCCAATAGTATAATCGCTTGCATCGCACATAATTTCAAAAGGAAGGCTCCAATCAGGTGGTTGCATTGTGGGAGCACATGTCAACATACCTTTAAGTGTGGTAAAGGCATTTTGACAATCTTCATTCCACTCGAATGAGTTCTCCTTTTGAAGTAGGTTACATAAAGGATGAGAGAGTGAACTGAAGTCCTTTATGAACCTTCTATAAAATCCAGCGTGTCCCAAAAAGGACTGCACATCTCGTATGCTCTTGGGTGGTGGAAGGTTAGAGATAAGGTCGATTTTCGCTTTGTCCACCTCGATTCCGTTTTGTGAGACAATGTGACCAAGTACAATTCCCTTTTGAACCATGAAGTGACATTTCTCCCAATTCAACACAAGGTTCTTCTCTTCCCATTTTTTCAACACAGATTTCAAGTGCACAAGGCACTCATCAAAGCTACAACCAATACTGAGAAATCATCCATGAAGACTTCGAGAATTGTCCCCACCATATCAGAAAAGATACTTATCATACAACGCTGAAAAGTGGCAGCAGCATTGCATAGTCCAAACGTCATCCGTCGATAGATGAAAGTGCCGAATGGACATGTGAATGTAGTCTTTTCTTAGTCTTCAAGGGCGATCTCTATTTGGTTGTACCTTAAATAGCCATTAAGGAAGCAAAAATGGGAATGACCCGCTAACCTTTCTAAAATTTGATCAACAAATAGTAGGGGGAAGTGGTCTTTCCTTATAACCGTGTTTAGCTTCCTGTAGTCAATGCACATTTTCCAACCGATAGTGACTCTGGTTGGTACGAGTTCATTATTGGCATTGGCTACAATGGTTATTCCAGATTTCTTAGGCACCACTTGAGTTGAGCTCACCCATTGACTATCGGATATTGGGTAAATAATAACCACATCCAATAATTTCACCACTTCGGCCTTAACCACATCCTTCATGTTTGGATTGAGTCGTCTTTGTGGTTGCCTAGATGTCTTCGCATTCTCCTCAAGGTGTATGCGATGAGTACAAATCAGTGGGTCTATGCCTTTGAGATCCGCAATTGATCATCCAATGATACTCTTATGCTCTATTAGAGTGGCTATTAGCCTACTCTCTTGTTCCTCATCCAAGTGGGAAGAAATCACCACCGGATATGTCTCATCTTGACCTAAATATACATATTTCAACTCACTTGGTAATGATTTTAGGTCGAGTGTTGGTGCCTTGATATTGGATGGGAGGGGCTTGTTCTCGTTTAAGGGTAAAGGCTTAAATAGTGCCCTCCATCTTTTGTTATCAAGTACTGGTATCACATCTAAAATGGCATCCATCTCTCGTATTGTGTCATCATTTATCTCATGAGAGTGGCCACACATGCCTCCAAAGGGTTGGAATATAATGTCAAGGGGAATGTATCCTCCACGAATGATTCAATCACATTTATCTCGTGGATCTCATCATCAACTTCCCGTGGTTGTTTGTGTAAATCAAATATATTCAGCTCAAGAGTCAAATTTCCAAAGGACATTTGTACAAGCCCGTTTTTACAATTGATAATCGCATTGGAAGCAGCTAGAAAAGGGCGGCCAAGTATGACGGGAATTTGAGCACCGGTACCTATCACAGGATGTGTATCCAAGACAATAAAGTCTACTGGGTAGTAGAATTTACCAACTTGGACTAAAACATCATCAATCACTCCTCTCGGTATACGAATAGATCTATCAGCAAGTTGAAGTGTGGTTTTGGTGGGTTTCAATTCACCTAACCCAAGTTGTTCATAAACCGAGTACGGAATGAGGTTAACACTTGCCCCTAAATCGAGTAAGGCTTGTTTAATCCAGTAGTCTCCTATGATGCATTTGATGGTTGGACTACCCGAATCCTTGTATTTTTGGGGCACCTCTTGTTTGATAATAACAATTAAATTCTCAGTCAAAAGTACTTTTTTGTGAACATTGTGTTTCCTTTTGACTGTGCATAATTCCTTTAGAAATTTGGCATAGGATGTTATTTGCTTTATGGCATCCAACAACGGAATGTTAATCTTCACCTGCTTGAAAACCTCTAAAATTTCCAGGGTTTTGTCTAAAGGTTTGGGTGCAATCAACCTTTGGGGAAACGGGGCAACCGGTTTGTATTGCCTTTCTGGTTCTTTCTCTTGTGGAGTGTTGTTTGAGCTATCATCCTCTTTGGAATTTTTTGAATCCTTAGGCTTTGGGGCCTTCACCGAATTAGATTTATCAATTATTTTTCCACTTCTCAAAGTGGTGATAGCTTGAACATGCTCCGTATGTTAGGAGGATGAGCTTGCGTCTTGTATCTCAAATTGAGTTCTTAGGTTAGGAAGAGGTTAGGCAGGAAGTGTGCCTTTCTCCCTAACACTGAGGTGAGATTCAACTCTAGCCATTGAAGTTTTCAAGTCATTGATGGCCTGAGTTGAACTTTGATTAAATTTCAATTGCTCTTGCATGAACCCATCTATTTTCAGAGAATTAGTCTTGTTATATTCAGCTTGAACCAATACGAATGCACCCAACATCTCCTCTAGCGTAGCTTTTGGTGTAATGACTAGGGATGAACCTAGTAAAGGTTCAGCTTGAGGGATATTATTTGCATTCGCAGTGGGTCCATTCCTCCAACTGAAGTTGGGATGGTTCTTCCAACTAGAATTAAACGTGTTTGAGTTTGGAGCACCAAATTGCCGTTAATAACTGTTTATGGCATTTTATTGTTCTTGTAAGATGTCTTGGACTGCTGAAATTGTGGGAAAATCTTATGTTGTATGTTGATTTCTGGCACAAATTCCACAAAAAGTTTCAACGTCTTTAGAGTTGATCGTCTCTTCTTTCTTTAATTCTATGGCCTCGACTTTTCTTGTGAGGCTAGCCACACGTGCACTTATGTTATTCTCTTCTAATAGGACATAAATTCCTCATTTTTTCTTTTGTTCGCTAGTCTTGGAATTTGTTGGTTTAGATGTATCCCAAGACTGTGCATTCTCAACCAATTCCTCCCAATAGTCCCATGCTTCCTTATTCATGAACTCCCCATTACACATCATCTCTACGAATTGGCGCATGGGTGAAGTCAGTCCTTAATAGAAAAAGCTTATAACTCGCCAAATTTCATACCCATGATGTGGGCATGCATTTAACATGTCGTTAAACCTCTCCCAACATTGGATGAAGGTCTTATCCTCCTTTTGGGCAAAATTCATGATAAGACGCCTCAACATGTTTGTTTTGTGGATAGGGAGGAACTTTTTAATGAACTCCCTATACATATCAATCCATGTGCCAATTGATCTTGGCCTTAATGCATGAAGCCAACCTTTAGCTTTATCTTTAAGGGTAAAAGGAAACAATTTAAGTCTCACCACATCATCAGGTACGTTTGCAAAGTGCATGGTGGCTATTAACTCATCAAATTCCTTAAGGTGTTGATAGGCACTTTCATTGTCTAATCCGTGGAATCTCGGAAGGAGTTGGATTACTCCTGGTTTTAAATCTACATTCCCTGCATTTTGTGGAAAAACTATGCATGAGGGAGTGCTCGCTCTTGCTGGTTGCAAGTAATCACGTAATGTTCTTGGTCGGGGAACATTCTCAACCACATTATCTCCCGTTTTGGTTTGGTTTTGGCCCAGATTTTGATTGGCCATAGGATTGGGTTAATTTGCAACCATACTTTCAGACAAAATTGGAGAATTTAAATGTCTCCTAGCACGTGGTTCTCTATCAATTCCTTAAACTATTCCCCCCTCACTAATGAGTCAGTTATTTGAATCCCGAGCCCAATGTGGCATGCAAATCCTAAAAGAATGAAACAAAAAAAAAGAATTCTTTCCTCCTTCCTTTACTTCTCTCTAAGACTGAAGCACAAGGTGTCTTGCAATGGCTAAGCTAGAAGCACGGATAGAGAGCGATTTCTCCTGGTCAATAGGGGTTCAGAGAACTCCCCACTCACTCTTTGAATCTTTTGAGAAAAGTGCAGAAAAAGTAGAAAGGGGAATAGAGTTGAGAAGAGAATTCTTTGAGCACAAGGTGATCTAAGACGGCAGTGCCAACCAATAAGAATCAAGGCCAACCTATCAGAGATACAAAAAGGAGTCTCCACCCACTCTATAAGAGATGAATATGATAGGAAAGAATAGGAGAAGAAGAAGAGTAAGGTTAGAAAGATAAAACCTGATTTGAGAACTTAAGATGCCTACTTCTTCTTCAACTTCCTAAAAATCCCTGCAAAAGAAAAATAAAAAATAAAACAAACTAAGTTAGTACTATTCCTAAAAATCTCAAATAGATACTATTTTTAGAAATTTTGTGAAAAACCGTCAAGGTCCCCGGCAGTGGCGCCAAAAACTTGTTCGCTTCCCCAAGTATAGGGTTACGATATAGAAATAATCTCGGTAAGACCGATGTCGATCCACAGGGACTTATGTAGGAATCCACAAAACACTTCTAATAGTTTTACTAAAGAGCTAACAAATAGATTTGTAGAAGATTGATGTAAATAGTAACATTGAATTAAGCTGAAGGTAAACAATTAATAAAAGGCACTAGGGGTTCAAGGATCCACTTGTAGCAATCCTTGATGCTCAATTCGTTGTGGTTTCTCACTTTCTCAGCTAGAATCGAAATTAAGTTCTATCTAGTCGGATGATAGAGCGGTTAAAACAATCAACCTGACATATGTATGATCCATGTATATGATTCACTCAATGCAAGCTAGGATGAGCATACTCAATTGTATAGGTCAGTCCCAATTCCAATAGGTTAAGATCACAATCATAACCATCATTAAATCCTGTCACAAGACAAAACTAGATCATGATTTGAACTTGATCCAAATCACATACACAGTCTCACATACTTCAGAATTTCCAGAAAAGTAGACTTTTGGTATGAAGGTCCCACATGAAGATCATAGATCTAGAGCGTATTCCAATTCCTCGGATCATACAGGTCTAGACTAGCTCAAAACAATTAAGAACTCAAGCAATTCTTCCAAACATCCATGAGTCATCATAAGATTAAGAAAAACTACTGAGTACTTTGATTTAAACTTCAAACCATTATTCTTCAATAGAAATCCAACTTAAAACTAAATCGAATGAATTGAAACATCTTAGATTCACTACAAGCTTCACCTCTTAGCCCTAGCTAAGAGGTTTAGCCGTTCATGATCCACGAAAACATGAAAACAACTAAACAAAGCATAAAACTAGAAAGCAAACTAGGAGTTGTAGAACCCTGAAATCGACTTCCGCCGTCTCCTACCGTGCTCAATCTGTTTTCGGATGCCCTAGGAACAATCCCTAGGTGTCCTTTTATAGTGGGGAAGCTCCACTGCATCGAAATCATCTAGAAATTGCGTAAGGTTCCACAGTGCGCAGAGAAAATCGAAACTTGTAGAACATGCACTGTTACGCAGACGACCGGTCGCACGACCGGTTTGAGCTCCTGGACGACCGGTCGCACGACCGGTCTCAAAACCTCAAAACTGTCTAGAGAGTTTTTCATAATTTCTAACCTGCAGTTTTAATTCAATGACCGGTTGCACGACCGGTTTGAGTTGTGGACGACCGGTCGTGGATGGTCCAAGTGAGATTGGTAACAGAGTTCTCTTTTGTTGAGTTCTCGGACCGGTCGGACGACCGATCCTGGATATGGACGACCGGTCTTGGGTACATTCTTCTGCTTTCTTTCTTCTTTCCTCTGACTTCTTTCTTCCATCCTTTGACGCTTAGTCCTTTGATCTTCTATGCTTGTAAATAGCGTCTTTAAGTCTTCACTTGATCAATTCTCTCTCTTATCCCTACAATCACAAATCCATGCATTAGATTAGTCTTTAAATCATGAAAACCTTGCATAATGAGTGATGAATTGGGGTTAGAATATGCACAAGTAAGAGCTCAACAATGTGCAACGGATATAAAACGGGCAAAAAATGGCTAGTGCCGACCGGTCATTACCAGTCGGCTAGGGGTCCCCGATCGGTCTTGACCGGTCGGCCATAGGCCAGAGCAGGACAGAGACATTGCTGTCTGGAGGGGAGGTCTGCTCGACCGGTAGGCCCAATGGCCTGCACACTACATTGTCACTGGACTATTTATCCGATCGGTCTTGACCGGTCGGTCCAGTCCAGCCGACCGGCCATGACCAGTCGGACAAGCCTGGGTTCAGCCTATTGACTTGCTGACCCATCTCTTTCACAGCTCACTCTCTATATCTAAGGTATGAGTGATCTTTTAGGACACCGAGGGCCAATCTATAATGACTAAAGGTTTCATAATATAGTCAAGGTCATCAAAGAGGTTAAGGACTTGGGTTTTGGTCAAGGTTAAGGCACATCGAGGCATCACTTTTACCTGTTTCTTCTTCCTTGATGCAGCAGGGCCACTTGAGTCTTCGGTCTTCATCTTCATTAAGCTCAACCAACACTAGACTCACTGACCTAAGTGATTGACAAACAAGGTGCACTAGTATGCCATAGAAAAGTGCACTAACAATTTCCCCCTTTGTCAATTACTTACAAAAACCTAACTTACCAAAACAAAATACATGAACAAGAGATTACATTGATAATGAAATAAATACAAGACTCTCGACATGTATAACTAAGCAGCTCCTTTTTAGTTTGCTCCCCCATAACCTGTCAATCCTTACATCACAAAACATAGAAAACTAGTTTTGGTGGGACTCAATCTTTCTCCCCCTTTTTGTCAGCAATTGACAAACTATTCTCTCCCCCTTAATGATATATCAATAAGGTTAAGGTAAGAGTAGATAGTATGTCGTAGTTATAACTATAAGCACATGCTAACAAGGAGAGTATAGGGTGCATGAACTTTAAAACATAGAGCATGCTAAGGAACATGATTAACAAAAAAATGTAACTATCTAAGCATAGTTAATCATGCATAATTGGTCAAGGATATACGTTTGCAATAAAAGCATAAAGGGCTTATAGCTCAATCAACCAACCTCCCCTATTTGTATATCAAGACCAATACTAAGCAAAGATTAGCATACAATGAAGCATATAATTTAGCAAAATTAGTTAATTTAAGCATGGTGTAAACTACCAAAATTGGGCTCATGAGGCTTGAATCCTCTGATTTACCCATAGACATAGAAATAAGGCTGAAATCCTCAGATTTTCCTATTTAAGCATTTCTAGCTACCCTTACTAACTATGTATAGTTTGATTAGCCTAAGGGTAACTAATTTCCTCAACACCCTCATAAGATGTAGCATGAGGTAAGGGGTTGGGAACTCCTTCTTCTCCTAGAAGGGATAGCGGTCAGGATCCTCTCTTAGATTAAGGGGGAAGAGAGGTAGTGGTGAAAGCCGTGAGAGCTAGATCAATATTTTAGCTCCCATCACTTGTGGAGTCACTAGATTTGGATTCAGGACTCCTCTGTATCATCCCAAGTGGCAGCCATTGCCTTTTTACCTTTCAGTTTAGGCCCAGTAGGACATTCCAGGGCAATATGGCCACAATGACCGCAACCGTAACAACGGACGGATGAAGGTTTGGATGATTTTCCTTTATGATTTTCACCCTTCTTGTCCTTCTTGTCACAGCTACTCTTTCTATCAAATTTGAGGAATCTTTTAAATTTTTTGTTCAACTTTTCTTCTTCATCATCCTCATCATCACTATCTTCCTTCAACTCACTCTTAATTTTCTTATGTTTGTGAGAGGACTTTAGAGTGATGCTTGTCTTTCTGAAGGGGGTCTTAAAGTGTAGTTCATGAGTTTGTAAGGAACCTATGAGTTCTTTTACTTTCATGTTATTTATGTCTCTACACTCCTCTAAGACTACTACCTTGGTGTTAAATCTTTTTGGGAGGGACCTAAGTATTTTTCTACATATACGTTCCTTCCGGAACCTGATTACCTAAGACAAACATGGAGTTGCAAATATCAGAAAGTTTAGTATAAAGCTCCATGAAGGTTTCAGTCTCTTCCATCCTAATGTTTTCAAATTTAGTGGTTAAGAGCTAAAGCTTCGAGCGTCTTACTGTGCCAGTTCCCTCGTGGGTAACCTCAAGTATATCTCACGTTTCTTTTGCAGTTGCGCATGTGAGAATGCGCTGAAATTCATCCGGGGAAATCGCACAACAAATCACATTGAGAGCTTTCGTATTTTCCATGTATTGAGCTCTCTCTCTCTATCATCCCATTTTGCATCATCTTTAGGAATGATAATGTATCTCTCATCAACCTCCACTTGTTCGGTGGGCAAGTTATATCTATTTTGTGTGCTTAGCCACACCGGACGGTCCATGGATTGGAGAAAAATCCTCATTCTAGCCTTCCAATAGGCGTAGTTGGACCCGTCAAAGAATGGTGGATGGTTGGTAGTACTCCCATCTCGGTTAGACATTATGTTAGTGCTCCAGTACTGGATCTTACTCCAAACAGTTAAGTCCTTGAAGAGCAACACGCTCTGATACCAATTGAAAGTACGTTGGTAGTCCAACACGACACCTTCGTATATGCGGAAGCTTAAAGAGCAACTAGAATTATGGCTAAATCCTATAGGGGGGTGATTAGGACCTTTTGAAATTCTTTTCGCCTACTAACACAATTTAACAAATTAAACTAAGTAAGCAAAAACACTTCGGCTTCCAAGCCTAAGTAGGTCCAATCATAAGACTAACATATGGTTTAAGCAATAAACAACCTAGTCTAAGCATGCATAGATAATAAAATGATATAACTAATCAAGCTCCTAATTTATGTAACCTATGTAGACTTATGAGAATGGATCAATGAGCTCAAGTCTACACTACTAGTGAAAGTACATCTTGTGTGTGGATGTGCCTATCTAGTGCCTAGCATACATTCCTATCAAGCATTCATAATTAAACAATTAAACATTCAATGCTAAGATTACAATGTGCTCAATTCAATCGTAAACAAAAGCCTGTATAGTGGCTTGACTTTGGGTCTACTCCACTACCGGTTCCAAGTACTCAACTCCTTTGAGCACACCGGCATTCACTATCAGAGGTTTTAAATGAGGTTCACCTCTCAACCTTTACATGGAGGTTTTACCAGTTCACCTCTCAACCATAACCGGAGTTTTGGACAAAGGGCTAACACTTAACCCAAACGAAGTTTTGAACATATGCTAACTCTCAACCCAACGCACGTTCACTCCCGTGTCGGAGGCTCCCCCTTGAAGACTTTCTTTAGGCTCCGGCTAATTGGCTAAGGAGTGCCAAACAACCCCTAGTATTTAGGCCGACAAACGGGCCAAGGAACGGCCATGGTCCCTAGTTCGAGTTTGACAAACAAACTCTACATTCAACTCCCACAGGGAATTGAGTGGATAGACTCTCAATAAAGACAACCTTACTTGTCGGATGAACCACTTATTCAGCGTCGATTCGGGTTGCTTGATCTCCACTCTCCCATGCTTCTATCAGCTTTCCTTGCTCCCACGATCATGTTGTCGTTGCATCGCCAGTGCTTCAGCTACACTCGATCCATCACCTTGCTTATGATGCCTTTGAGATGCCCAAGGTGATAGGAGGGTAGGTTTGATAACTCTACAACTATTAGGAATGGGTTGCCTAGAGTTTCTCTCCTACAATGATCTCATCTTAGAGTTTTAGACAGGGATATGCCTATCAAGGAAGGTCCAAACTCTAGAGATCAAGAGGGGATGAAGGTCATCTTCTTCATGAGCTTGAAATGCTCCAATCTTGTGTTAAAGCACAAGGAAGATGCCTTGCATAGGCTGGGAATGAGCTTCAAATGGTCTCCAACAATGGTGGCTTCACTCCTCTCGAAATCCCTCTTGTTGCCCCTCAATTCGAGCCAAGCCCTTTTATAAAAAGATGTGCAACGGATATAAAACGGGTAAAAAACAGCTAGTGCTGACCATTTATAGGCCAGAATAGGACAGAGACATTGCTATCTAGAGGGGAGGTCTGCTCGACCGGTCAAGACCGATCAGCCCAATGGCCTACACACTACATTGTCACTAGACTGTCTGTTCGATCGGTCTTGACCGGTCGGTCCAGTCTTGCTGACCGGCCATGACCGGTCGGACAGGCCTGGGTTCAGCCTATTGACTTGCTGACCCATCTCTTTCACAACCCACTCTCTATGGCCAAGGTATGGGTGATCTTTTGGGACACCTAGGGTCAATCTATGATGACTAAAGGTTTCCTAATATGGTCAAGGTCATCAAAGAGGTTAAAGGGTTGGGTTTTGGTCAAGGTTAAGGCACATCAAGAATCACTTTTACATGTTTCTTCTTCCTTGACACAGCAGGGCCACTCGAGTCTTCGGTCTTCGTCTTCATTAAGCTCAAATGACACTAAACTCACTGACCTAAGTGATTAACAAACAAGGTGCACTAGTATGCCACAGAAAAGTGCACTAACACACCTTAGAGACTTGGATAAGGCTAACTATTAACCCGACGCACGTTCACTCCCGTGTCAGAGGCTCCCTCTTAGAGACTTTATTTAGGCTCAGTAAATTAGCCAAGGAGAGTCAAATGCCCCTAGTATTTAGGCCCGACTAATGTGTCAAGGAAAAACTAACGTCCCTAGAGTTTTAGGCTCAACTAACAAGCCAAGGATTGGCAAACGACTCTAGATCGAATTTCACAAACAAAATCTACACTCAATTCCCATAGGAAAAAGAATGGATGGACTCTCAATAAATTGGCAACCTTACTTGTCAGATGAACCCCTTGTTTAGCGCTGCTTCGGGTTGCTTGATCTCCACTCTCCCATGCTTCAATGAACTCCATTTTGCTCCCCCGATTGTGTTGCCGCTGCGTCGCCAATGCCTCCGCTACACTTGATCAATCACCTTGTATATGATGTCTTTGAGATGCCCAAGGTGATAGGAGGGTAGGTCTGAAAACTCTACAACTAGTAAGAATGGTTTGCCTAGAGTTGCTCACCTACAAAGATCTCATCATAGAACTTTGGATGGAAATATAACTATTAAGTTTGAGCCAAACTCTAGAGATAAAAAGAGAGTGAAGGTAATCTTCTTCATGAGCTTGGAATGCTCCATTCTTGTGTTAAATCACAAGGAAGATACCTTGCTAGGGTTAGAATATGAGACTCAAATGATCTCCAATAATGGTGGCTTCAATCCTCTCAAAATCCCTCTCCTTGCCCCAAAAATCGAGCCTAACCCTTTTATAAGAAAAATTCACAACAGATCTAAAATGGGTAGAAAATGGCTTTCTTTCAATCGATTGGACCCCTTATTGACCAGTTGGACTGGGGTCCTCGACCAGTCATGACCGGTCGGCCAATGGCCTGGGATGGACAATGTTTGCTGTCTTGAATTGGGGTCTATCGGACAAGCCATGCAGTGTGTTGCATTGGTTAGCTTGGATCCCATAACACATGCAACCTCTTAGGCTAATGATAGAGTGATCTTTTGGGACACCTAGGGCCAATCTAAGATGACTATAAGTATTCCTAAAGGTTTGGGGTTATCAAGAGGTTTGGGTTATGGTTTTGGTCAAGGTTCAATGCTCACCAAAGCATCTCTTTTATCTGTTTCTTCTTCCTTGATGTAGAAGGTCCGCTTGAGTCTTCGGTCTTCGTCTTCTTTAAGCTCAACTGACACTAGACTCACTGACCTAAGTAATTGACAAACAAGGTGCACTAGTATGCCACAGAAAAGTGCAGTAACACTTGTTTGTAGTGATCAAGTCTCTTTAAAGTGGCTATGGAGAAGGGAAGCGGATTACGTCCGACCAGATCTGTGTGGGGGCCCACTATAATCTATCTGTTTATCCACGCCATCCATTTATTTTTTAAGATCATTTTAGGGTATGGGCCCAAAAATGAGGCAAATCCAAAGCTCTAATGGACCACACCAGAGATGACTCTTGTATTTAATTCAACTTGCATTTAATGAGCATTTAATGCAACCAAGCTTACTATTTGTTGTGGTCCACTAGAGCATTGGATTTGCCTCATTTTTGGGCCCATACCCTAAGCATTATCCTAGAATAGGCATGAATGGTGTGGATAAACCAATACATTACGGTTAGAGTTGGACACGAGCTGAGCCAACTCATTAAGTCAACTCGACTTGGCTAAAAAAAACTCAATTCAACTCAATCGTTGCTGATTTCAAATCAAGTCGAGCTAGAAAAGTGAGGTTCAAAACACAAACGAGTCGAGTTCAAGTTGGGCCGAACTCGACTCGACTCATAACTTGACTCAAACTCGAGTTCAACTCGAAGCGGCTTGGTCCAGCTTGTATCAATGATATAAATACAAAAAAAAAATACATAATTTATTTTCGACCATACCCTACCTAGCATGCCTAAGCTTGACTCTACCCTACCCAACTTTAAACCCTACCCCACTTCCAAACCCACCCCCACCCCGACGACCCTACTCGACTAAGGTCGGCCAGCGATGGAGCCCTTCATCTTCTTTGACTGACAACCCTATCTGACAACACAGCCTTGCCCTGCCTGACAACCCTCTCCTTATCCGATTCGAGATTCAAGCTTGTGTGATCGGTGACCCGATTCTAACAGCCCTGCCATGCCCAAAAGAGGTATTTCTTCTTGTTATGGAATAAATTCGATCGTCGAAGCAGTGTCACTCAAATAATAGTCACGACCAGCTTGCCTAATCGCAAGCCCTCCATTCATACTTTGTCCCAGACCACCGACCACATCATCCAACCGCATGCGAGCAGCTCGGCTCGTGGTCGTCGAAAGGGGTTGCACTTCCCCATGTGAGCAGCTCGGCTCGTGGTCATCGAAAGGGGTCGCACTTCTGCATGCGAGCAGCTCGGCTCGTGGACGTTAAACGAGGTTATCTTCGAGCCCGGGCATTCTCCGCCTTTTTAGTGCCAGCAGCCTGTATAGGCCGGTTTGGGCTTGTTTCCATTCATAACTCCGAACATCTTCATCAAGAGGCGTAATCAGCTAGACATATAGAGTGGTTAGGCCATCTCCTTACTTAAGGATTAACAAGATAAGCACCTTATCCCTTGAAATCAGTCATGATCTTAATGGTTTGCATAACAGATTGGATCACTCAGATCTGTATAAATTGATGGCTACACAGATGATAAAGGTAGACAACGTCTAAGCTCATTTCCTATCTTTTACTTTACTACCATATCCCATTTGACTTAAGCTTCGGAGGGCCAACGGCTGAACACCGGCCACCCTTAGTTTTCTCCTTTATTCTTTCAAGTTTGGAGGAAAGCTTGCTCGAAGGAAGGTGAATGTCTGGAGGATCCTATTACTAAATTAGACGTTAACAGATTGGCGTCGTCTGTGGGAAACGCTTTCAGAATTAGCTATTCTCATCGCTGATTGTTATCTCCCACTATGCCTTTCAAAAAGACGGCTCATCCTTCCACTTCAAGGCAGATGTTACCTCCGCCCGATATCCCTAAACCAGCATCCAACCTCCCTCAGACCACATCCACGGGTATTCCTCCTATAGAGTCCAACTTTCCGTCACAGAACCCCTTTCGCGATGTATCTGGCGGTCACGATGACATTATGCGCTTCGTCGGAGACACACTTCTTACTCTTCAGGCTGGGCTTCAAACCCTATCTAATCAGTTTGATCATCACTTTCCTGAACCACAACAACCTTTAGAAGGGCCGCCATTATGATCTGCACCAGTAGCCTCCAGACACTCTGTAGGTGAACCACGGATCCAGCAAAATCCTCCTTTGAATCGAATGCCGCTCGGCAATCAAGTTCCAGTACCTCCTCCACAATCTGTACACTCCAGCACCTCCCGGCAACAACAATCTTAGGGGTCTGCCGTCAAAACTTCGAGTTACACCTTACCATGGGAAGGAGATCTCAAGAGAATCGAGGATCACTTCGTCGATATGGAGCAACGGTATCGGTCTAACCTCCCACCTATTACTATTGCATCAATCCATCGATCTGAATCCCCCTTCACCCGCGAGGTCATAGAGGCCCCTTTGCCCAAGAAGTACCGAACGCCTATCATCTCCTCGTATACGGGCACTAGTGATCCTCTCGAACATCTGGAGACGTATAAGTCTCTTATGGAGCTAGAGGGATATGGTTCTGAAATTATATGTAGGGCTTTCTCCTTAACTCTAAAGGATGCAACATGTACATGGTTTCGAGGCCTAAAACCTCGATCTATCGGATCCTTCTTCCAATTATCGGATGTCTTCCTCTCTCAGTTCATGGGAAGCATCCGCACCAAAAAGCCAGCATCTCATTTAACAGATCTAAAGCAACAATATGGGGAAACAATTAAGGAGTTCACAATTCGGTTCACTGCAGAAGCCGTCCAAACTGAAGGTTATACCGAAGACAAAGGCCTCACTGTTCGCTCGCCTCAAGTGTAAGGCTGCGATGTAGTAATAAATCTCGGTAAGACCGAGGTCGATCCACAGGGAAAGAAATAAACAATTCCAAGTACTCTAATAACTAGAATCTAAGAAGTTTAAGAGAGTAGTTTTTCACATGAAATAGGAAAATCTGAAAATAAGAAGAACTAGAGCATCAAGGATCCACTTGTAGTGGTCTAATGCCAATCCATTCATCCAAGTACAACACAATTAGAATCAAAGTCCTATCTCTCATCTAATTGTAAGATATAACATTCAAGCACAAACAATCCCACTTAAATCTGGAAATTAGATTTCTAGTTCTAATGAAGCACATAGAACTTGAACTTGTAGCCTTCGGAGTAACAGCCATGCCTATGGACTATGGCATGCTCAAGGGTTACTACAATTCTAATTCAAACAACCCAATCATGGTAATCTTAGAGAATTGCAAGGAACTCATGTCCGGAGCACACAAACTCTCACAAAACTTCTAAAAAACCAAACTTTATTCAAACTAGAACTTCAAAATCCAAAATTAAGAAAAGGGTACTTGAAATAAAAGAATTAAAGCATTGGAACCAACTACAAATTTCACCTCTAGCTCTAGCTAAGAGGTTAGCTAAGGAAAAACATATTAAAACTAGAACTAGAACTAAGAAAAGGAAGAAAAACTAGCTGGAGGAGGCTAGGTAGCCTCCTGGGACTTGAACTCCTTGCTCCCCACGTCCTTGGTTGATTTGGAATAGAAGAGAGCACCTCCTTTTATAGTGCAGCAATAGTACAGCAACATAGCAGAATTTGTTTCGCCTGGTACGGCTTAACCAATGGTCGGATTGCCTTCAAATTTGGTTTGTAGCTTCCTTGTAATGTGATCTTCCTCATAGATGATTTAGATTTCCAAGATTATCCTCTGAATGGGCCCACCAATCACATCACCGACCGCCTCTCAAAATCGCGCACTTTGGGTACCTTCAGAACCAGTCATCTTGCTTTCAACGCCCTGGAGTGTACAGAGGTCGGATTGATCTCAAATTTAAAACATTGGTAGAAAACTTCATCCTCTACATGATAGACGGATTAGATTGTCCAAAACAATCCCAAAATATGGTCCAAAAATTAGAACACTTAGGGCTTTTATAAACTCTGCGCAGTTGGATCTTTCTGGATGGTCCATCTTTCTTCAACCGGTACGATCAAACCACACATCCTTTTGATCTGAAACTTTTGTGGTTATTTATATATGGATGTGTTCTAAAAGATGGTCAAAGTAGATTCTTCATATCATCAATGATGAGTCCTCTGGACCGGCCCAGAGTTGAACAGCGAAATCTGGAACTTTCTGGACAGTTCGTATTGTTTTGGCCACCACGGTCAATCCGTAGCTCCGATCGACACGAAACCACTTGGGTTAGTTCGGCGTCGAGCTCCTCTTCGACATGGATGTGTTGGATTTCCAAATATCATCAAGATGGCTTCAGAAAACTGGTCTGAAAAATCAGGTGCGGGAGTACATTGCTGTTTTAGAATCTGGAATCTGAAACTTGCATGGCCGACCGGTCACGACCGGTCGGACAGGGCTGGCCGACCGGTCATGACCGGTCAGGCCCTCTTTGGCATTACTCCAGCAAGCATGGCCGACCGGTCAAGACCGGTCGGTCTCTTTTTCTTCTTGTTTTCTTCCTTTCTTTCTTCTATTTTCTTCTTTCTTTGCTTCCTTCTTTCTTTGGTCCACCTTGGGCCTTCATCAAAGGCTCCAAATGGCCCCTTTTTTGTCTCTAATTGAGTGAAGTCCGCTCTCATTCCTATAATCACAAAACATGTGTTAGATGGGCCTTTAAATCATAAAAATCATGCAAACCATGTCATGTAATGGGCAATGCAATGTATAAATTGGAGGTTCAACACACCCCCCAACCAGCTTTTTGCTAGTCCCGAGCAAAACATGCGTGAAACAATTTCAAACCTCCAAACCCAACTCTCCCTCAGAACCCATGATTCTATCCATTCCAAGGTGTATAAGTATAAAATTTGGAAAAATTAGGTGATAGAAGCTGAAATCTTGGACTCTCAAAACATAATAAGTGTCTACATGAAATTCCCACTGATTGATTGATAAATAGAAGAACTCGAACAAATTCAACCTAGTGTGCATAGTGAATGTTCATCTCATGAGTTTCTGGGATCATCTTCTTCATAGATTAAGTAAACCAAGGATTTTAAGGTGCACAGAGCAACAACAAGCCTATGACAGGAATTTGCCTTACCGTCCTTCCGACGGCTTTCACACTACGTCCCATTTCCGGCTTTGGTTACGGTTCGACCATCCCCCGGTTGGTAATAGGTAGCCATTTTCGAAATTTTCCACCATTTTTCCTTCATTCCCGATTTCATCATTTCTTTCCTTTTTCTTTTAAAATTAGATAGGATTTTTAAAAATCCATATCTTTCATTATTTTCCCATGGACAAGGATGGACAAAATACCCCGGCTTGGTTTCTCAACACCTTTATATCAAAGTCTAGCTAATCCACAAATCATATAAACCTTTCAACTCATGAAAATCGTGTAATGTGAACTTGGTGTGAAGGTGTTCAAATTTTCTAACAATCACAACAATAGGGGAACTAACATATAAAACCATTATGTTGGGAGAATTCAAGACTTACAACATCACACACTTCGTATCTCCTCTTCTTATACTCATATCATCTCGAATGCATGGAAATACAGTTTTCTAAAAGAGTTTTGAAATTTTAGAAAATTCAAAAAAATTTGCGCATGTGAGGCTCGAAATGTTGCAACATGCTAGATGAGGAATCTCATCTCACCCCCCAACCAAATCTTGCATTGTCCTCAATGTAAAAAGATATGCAATTAGCATGAACATGAGAGCAATGGTAAAATATGAGTGAGAACAATAGTACCTGAGATAGCAAGTTGATCAATTCTAGCATCTTCCATTGTCTCGATGAGACTTATTCAATCCTAATTGCAGAAAAATAAATCCTAACCTACCTACCTACCTTTGATTAGTCCGATCAACTACATGATCAAAGTTGAGCAGGATCTTCATGAATTTCAATAAATTTCTCATGAGGACCATCCAAAGTCCTGCTCGACAGTAAACATGTGTGCTTCTTATCATTGAAGTCCAATCGTATTGTGCACCACATGCATAAAAGGAGGAGATAAGAGCAGCAAAAAGATATCTCCTCAAATTCTGATTTGGGTTATGATTGATTAAAAATGGGTCCTCCCAATCAGAATTTTCAATGGGCTGAAGGACCCATGATGGTGGAGAGACACTCATCAAGTTTTCATTGGTTAAAGTTGTCTCCTCCACAATTTCAGAATGGTACGGTGCTTCCACAAACAATGGTAAAGAGTGTAAATCAGTGGAAAGGTGTTCTTCAGGCACCGGCACCGTGTCTAACAAAATGTCCAACTCCTTAATCATCTCATCATCAAGATCATAATATTGGGCCAAGCATTCCTCTATGAAATCGAGATAGTCGGATGAAGGGTCCTCATCCTCCCTTAATGATTGAAGAAATTCTATTTCAATGGTAAGGAATTCCTCCTCTATAGAGAGGAGGTCTTCCAAAGAGAATTCTTCAGATTCAGTGGTAAGCACATCATCTAACATTGGTTGATCTTTGAAAATTTCAGATTGTGCCACCTCATCATCCAAAGGAATAGAATTTTCAATCAAAGGGAAGTCTACCACACTAGAATTTGGCATGTGTTGTTGGTGGAAGGACTCAAAAAGATCGACTTCGGCCATCTCTCTAGCATGCATATCCTCTAGAGACTCATAATCATTATGCCCTTGGGAAAAAGAAACCATAGGTTCATAACCATTCACCAAACCCTCATTGTAGGCAACCCCACTACCACTTTCAAATTTTATGGATTCCTCGGGTTCGTCAACCGTCATTGAAATCTCTTCATCATTAAGTTCAAAGCATCCAAAAGAGATAGTGGACTCACCATAATTGATGATGACATTGGGATCATCGAAATCAATCTCCTTTAAAAGTCTATCCATTAAATCCGAAGAAGGTGGGACTTGGATAGCCTCATCCTCCTCATTGTTGGGGATTGATTCGGTGTTCCCAATGTTGGGTTTAATATTTTGAGATGGCGAGAGGTTTTGTATGTATTGCTCAGTTGTTTCCATAAACTCTCGCATCACATCCTCAAGAGTTCGTGTCGGTTGCGGCTCATGAGAAAGAAACTCTTGAGGATAGTTGTTGGCATCCATGGTTGGTTCCTCCCTTGAACAAGGAGAATGGTGGTTTTCCCAATTAAGACCGTACGCATTGTAGGATGAAAAGTTATATGATGGTTGATAGGCATATCTATACAAGTAATCACGCATTGTCTTAGCCGGTTGGCTACTATTCACCCGTTCCTTTTGTTGTTGCACACCTCTTATCATAACCGGTGGAACACTCATGTTATTTTCAATCCGGTAATCACGTAATGTTTTTCCCGGATGATTATCCAATTTTGCTTCGTTCCGGTATTCCCCCATCGTCTTACATCGTGTCTCAATATGTGTATTGTTTTCATTAATGTAATCACGCATCGTCTTACGTGGGGCGGCAGTGGAGGTTGATTGAACCTTAGAAAAATACTTATGCTTATAATGGTTCCAATCATAAAGACTTTCAATTTCATGGTCTGACATCTCATCTTCCAAAAGATGCTTATATGCACCATTCGTCCAATCATACATGATGAAATTTTAAGAAATTGAAAACTACCCTAATATAAAAAAAAAAGAACAAAAAGAAGGGATATGGGGAGATGTTACCCAATAGAGTGAGATCTATGTCAGCAACAATGTCCTACAAAATCAAAAAAAATTTGTTAGTAATCTAAAAAAAAAATCAGAAAATCTACTTCTATAAAAACTGAAAATCCTACCTAACTAAGATTACTCTATAGCTACTAGAACAATTAAAACCGTTTAACTTTTTCCCCGGCAACGGCGCCAAAAACTTGTTCGCTCACCTCAAGTGTAAGGCTGCGATGTAGTAATAAATCTCGGTAAGACCGAGGTCGATCCACAGGGAAAGAAATAAACAATTCCAAGTACTCTAATAACTAGAATCTAAGAAGTTTAAGAGAGTAGTTTTTCACATGAAATAGGAAAATCTGAAAATAAGAAGAACTAGAGCATCAAGGATCCACTTGTAGTGGTCTAATGCCAATCCATTCATCCAAGTACAACACAATTAGAATCAAAGTCCTATCTCTCATCTAATTGGAAGATATAACATTCAAGCACAAACAATCCCACTTAAATCTGGAAATTAGATTTCTAGTTCTAATGAAGCACATAGAACTTGAACTTGTAGCCTTCGGAGTAACAGCCATGCCTATGGACTATGGCATGCTCAAGGGTTACTACAATTCTAATTCAAACAACCCAATCATGGTAATCTTAGAGAATTGCAAGGAACTCATGTCCGGAGCACACAAACTCTCACAAAACTTCTAAAAAACCAAACTTTATTCAAACTAGAACTTCAAAATCCAAAATTAAGAAAAGGGTACTTGAAATAAAAGAATTAAAGCATTGGAACCAACTACAAATTTCACCTCTAGCTCTAGCTAAGAAGTTAGCTAAGGAAAAACATATTAAAACTAGAACTAGAACTAAGAAAAGGAAGAAAAACTAGCTGGAGGAGGCTAGGTAGCCTCCTGGGACTTGAACTCCTTGCTCCCCACGTCCTTGGTTGATTTGGAATAGAAGAGAGCACCTCCTTTTATAGTGCAGCAATAGTACAGCAACATAGCAGAATTTGTTTCGCCTGGTACGGCTTAACCAATGGTCGGATTGCCTTCAAATTTGGTTTGTAGCTTCCTTGTAATGTGATCTTCCTCATAGATGATTTAGATTTACAAGATTATCCTCTGAATGGGCCCACCAATCACATCACCGACCGCCTCTCAAAATCGCGCACTTTGGGTACCTTCAGAACCAGTCATCTTGCTTTCAACGCCCTGGAGTGTACAGAGGTCGGATTGATCTCAAATTTAAAACATTGGTAGAAAACTTCATCCTCTACATGATAGACGGATTAGATTGTCCAAAACAATCCCAAAATGTGGTCCAAAAATTAGAACACTTAGGGCTTTTATAAACTCTGCGCAGTTGGATCTTTCTGGATGGTCCATCTTTCTTCAACCGGTACGATCAAACCACACATCCTTTTGATCTGAAACTTTTGTGGTTATTTATATATGGATGTGTTCTAAAAGATGGTCAAAGTAGATTCTTCATATCATCAATGATGAGTCCTCTGGACCGGCCCAGAGTTGAACAGCGAAATCTGGAACTTTCTGGACAGTTCGTATTGTTTTGGCCACCACGGTCAATCCGTAGCTCCGATCGACACGAAACCACTTGGGTTAGTTCGGCGTCGAGCTCCTCTTCGACATGGATGTGTTGGATTTCCAAATATCATCAAGATGGCTTCAGAAAACTGGTCTGAAAAATCAGGTGCGGGAGTACATTGCTGTTTTAGAATCTGGAATCTGAAACTTGCATGGCCGACCGGTCACGACCGGTCGGACAGGGCTGGCCGACCGGTCATGACCGGTCAGGCCCTCTTTGGCATTACTCCAGCAAGCATGGCCGACCGGTCAAGACCGGTCGGTCTCTTTTTCTTCTTGTTTTCTTCCTTTCTTTCTTCTATTTTCTTCTTTCTTTGCTTCCTTCTTTCTTTGGTCCACCTTGGGCCTTCATCAAAGGCTCCAAATGGCCCCTTTTTTGTCTCTAATTGAGTGAAGTCCGCTCTCATTCCTATAATCACAAAACATGTGTTAGATGGGCCTTTAAATCATAAAAATCATGCAAACCATGTCATGTAATGGGCAATGCAATGTATAAATTGGAGGTTCAACACTCACCACCCTTATGCCGGAATTACAAGCGAAAAATTCCGGTTCGCCCTGGACAAAAACCCTCCTAAAACCATGACGGAATTCCAAGCCAAGGCTAAAAAATACATCAATGCGGAAGAAGTCGCTTTGGCACGTCATGGTATACAGGGCAAGAAGCATAAGTTTGAAGACATCTCTCCTTCTGATAAGAAATACCAGCGCGATCGGCGAGACGTTCTCCAAAGAAACCTTACTCCGGTAAATATCATAACTATACTCCCCTCAACCAATCTCCTGAGAAAGTATTAATGGAGATAAAGCATAAATCTGATGTGAAGTGGCCTCCAAGGATCAAGTCTGATCCTGAAAAAAGAGACAAGAGAAAGTTTTGCTATTTTCACAAAGATCATGGGCATAACACCCAAGATTGTATATCATTGAAAGATCACATTGAAGATCTAATTTAGAAGGGTCATCTCCAAGATTACGTTGCGGGACAGGATCGGTCACCTAAAAGAATCGATGTCCCATCACGAAGGGAAAAGTCACCTCAACATCATCCTCCGCAAGAAGATATGGAACTCGCTGGTGAGATCCGCACCATTGCTGGTGGTCTTGCTTGTGGGGGAGATTCTCAAGCGTCAAGAAAAGTATATGCTCGCAAGGCGTCCTAGAAGCCTCAACATATTTATTGGTTGGAGAAATCGTCCGATACATCAAATCCTAGCCACCATCCGATCTCTTTTTCTCTTGAAGATACTGAAGGGATTCATTTCCCTCACGAGGATTCCATCGTCATCGTGTTAAAGGTATCAAATTATCTAACTCATCATATTATGTTGGATACAGGTAGATCCGCTGATGTTCTTTACTTAGAAGCTTTCAATAAAACGACACTCGCTAGAAGTCTACCCAAACCAATCTCTACTCCCCTTGTCGGCTTCGGAGGCGAAGTTATAACACTGGAAGGAAGCATCGACCTTCCTGTCACCTTCAAAGAAAGTCCGGCCAAAACCACAATCTTCGTTAATTTCCTCGTGGTGGATCGAAGATCAGCGTACAATGCTATTTTGGGTCGACCTTCGCTCACCAAGATAGGAGCAGCTTTACACCCCGTGTACCTATGCATCAAATTCCCTACTCCAAATGAAGTCGGGTTTGTACGAGGAAATCAGAAGGAAGCTCAGCATGCTACGAAATCACTGTATAAGACCGGAAGAATGCCCAAGTAGCCCCTATTATGACGATTACAGGAGACCCATCGGATCTCCCAATAGCTACAACGTTGGACCCAAGAGAGAATGCTCTTCAATCAGGTACCCCGGGGGAAGAGACGGTCGAAATCCACTTATCTAAAGATAATTCGTCCAAGAAGGTTTACATTGGATCTTCTTTGAGCGATGTCTTTCGTGCAAATCTGATTCATTTTCTCACCGAATATCAAGATGTATTTGCTTGGTCTCATAGAGACATGCCAGGTATCGACCCCAACCTCATAGTCCATCGTCTGAATGTTGATCCGAAACACAAACCTGTTCATCAAAGTCGACGAGTGTTCACCACAGAAAGGCAAATGGTGATCAAAACTGAGGTTGAAACGTTGTTGACTGTCAATTTCGTTGAGGAGGTTGACTACCCAGAATGGGTTGCGAACGTGGTCCTTTTTCGAAAAACTAATGGTAAGTGGAGAATGTGCGTGGACTACTCTGATCTGAATAAAGCATGCAGAAAGGATAGTTTCCCGACTCCCCTCATCGACCAATTGGTTCATTCAACAGCGGGGCATGCCCTGCTCAATTTTATGGACACCTACTCTGGTTATAAACAAATCATGATGCATCCGCCCGATAGTTAACACACTGCCTTTATCACTAATCGAGGCCTGTATTGCTACAAGGTAATGCCTTTTAGTCTCAAGAATGCAAGAGCCACCTATCAACGTTTGGTTAATAAAATCTTCGCTACGCAAATCGGTAAGAATATGGAAGTTTATGTCGACGACACGCTCGTGAAAAGCGTCGTGGCCAATGACCATCTCAAAGATCTCCGAGAAGCCTTCGACCTGATGAGGAAGTATCGAATGAAGTTAAATTCGAAAAAATGTGCTTTCGGGGTCTCCGCCGAAAAATTTCTTGGGTTCATGGTTGGCCAACGAGGAATCGAGGCGAATCTCGAGAAAATAAAAGCCTTGATCAAAATGAAGTCTCCGTCCACTCTCAAAGATGTCCAACGATTGGCTAGTCGCATTGCATCATTGAATAAGTTTATTTCGCTTGCCTATGATAAGTGTCTTCCTTTTTTTAAGCTTCTTCGAGCTACCACAAAAACTGACTGGGTATGGACTTAACAGTGCAAAGAAGCATTTCAACAACCGAAGTAATATATGAGCACGCCCCCTATCTTATCAAAACCTGTTTTACATAGCAGCTCCTTATTTGTCTGTGTCTTCTACGACCGTTAGTGCCGCATTAATAAGAGAAGATTCCGAGGTCCAGAGGCCCGTTTATTATATTAGTCGAGCGATGGTGGATGCCGAAACTTGTGTTCGCTTCCCCAAGTGTAGGGTTGCGATGTAGTAATAATCTCGGTAAGACCGAGGTCGATCCACAGGGACTTATGTAGGAATTCACAAACACATCCAATAGTTTCTATTGAGAAGCTAACAATCAGATTTTGTATGAGATTGATGTAAGTAACAACTTTGAACTAAATTGAAGGTAAAATTATAAAAAGGCACTAGGGGTTCAAGGATCCACTTGTAGCAATCCTTGATCCTCGATTCGCTGTGGTTTCTCATTCTCTCAACTAGAATCGAAATTAAGATCTATCTAGCCGGATGATAGAGTTGTTAAACCAAACAATCTGTCATATGTAAGGCCAATGTATATGATTCACTCAATGCAAGCTAGGATGAGCATGCTCAATTGCATAGGTCAGTCCCAATTCCAATAAACTAAGTTCATAATCATGATCATCATTAAGTCCTGTCACCAGACAAAGCTAGATCATGATTTGAACTTGAATCAAATCACATACACAGTCCCATACATAATTCAGAAAACCAGAAAAGTAGAACTTTGGTAGGAAGTTCCCACATGAAGATCATAGTACTAGAGCGTACTCCAATTCCACGGATCATACAGGTCTAGACTAATATTCAGCTATTAAGAACTTAAGTAATTCTCCCAAATATCCATGAGTCATCATAAGACTAAGAAAAACTTACTTAGAACTTGTATAAACTTCAAACCATTGTTTATAAACATGAAATTCAATCTTAAAACCAACTTAAAACGAATTGAAACATCTTAGATTCACTACAAGCTCACCTCTTAGCCCTAGCTAAGAGGTTTAGCCATTCATGATCCAAGGAAACATGAAACAACTAGAAAAATCATAAAAACAGCAAAACAAACTAGAAGGAGTTGTGGAACTCCAAAATCCACTTCCGCCGCCTCCCACCTTGCTCAAACTCTTCTAAGATGCCTTAGGAACGATCCCTAGGTGTCCTTTTCTAGTGGGGAGGCTCCGCAACCTCAAAATATTCCAGAATCTACGTAAGCTTACACAGTGCGCAGAGATTTTCGACGCCAAAATCGGAAAGTACGCAGCTTACGCATGGCTGACTGGTCGCACGACCGGTCTGAGTGGCTGGCCGACCGGTCGCGACCGGTTGTGCCTCACTATGAAACAGTCCAGCAAGCTTCTGGAGGTGGAAAAATACTCTGGCTGACCGGTCTGGACCGGTCGGACTGGGTTGGCCGACTGGTCACGACCGGTCGGACTGCTTTCCTCATCAGTCCAGCGAGCATAGGGGATCCTCAGACCAGTTGGCCGACCGGTCACGACCGGTCGATGTGCCTCATCAATGAAATTGCGTTGGGTAGTCTAACACGACACCCTATGCATACACATGCGGAAGCTTAAAGAACAACTAGAATTATGGCTAAACGTATAGGAGGGGGTGATTAGGACCTTTTGAAAACTCTTTTCGCCTACTTAACAAATTTAGCAAATTAAACTACGTAAGCGATTAACAATTCGGCTTCCAAGCCTAAGTGGGTCCAATCAATAGACTAGCTAACGATAAGTGCAGTCAGCAACCTAGTCTAAACAACTCATGTGGACTATAGAAGATGGATCAAGAAAAGCTCAAGTCAACATAAGGTAGTGAAAGTACATCTTGTGAGAGTGGATGTGCCTATCAAGAACAATCACAAACACAAGGATGTATAGTGGTTCGACTACTTGTCTACTCCACTCCCGGTTCAAGTACTCAACCCTTTTGAGCACACCGGCATTCACTGGGGAGTTTAAATCTGGTTCCTCCCAACCAAGGTGTTTTAAATCGGATCCACCCAACCGGGGAGTTTATAGGTTCCTCCCAACCGGTGGCTCCCCCTTGGAGACTTTGTTTAGGCCGACTAACGAGCCAAGGAACGGCTGACGTCCCTGAATTTTAGGCCCAACTAATAGGCCAAGGATCGGCTAACGACCCTAGGTCGATTTTGTTAAACAAACTCTACACTCAACCCCCATAGGGAATTGAGTGGATGGACTCCTAACAAGACAACCTTACTTGTCGGATTGAGCCCCTTTGTAGCACCGCTTCGGGTTGCCTCTTCTCGCTCTCCCGTGCTTGAATCAGCTCCCCTTTTTCTCCCCCGATCTTTGACGCCGCCGCTTTGCCAAGGCTTCAGCTCCAAGATCAGCTACCTTGCATTTGATGGTCCATTAGAGATGCCCAAGGTGCTAAGGAGGGTAGGTTTGAGATCTCTACAACTTATGGGAATGGGTTACCTAGAGAGTCTCACCTACAACGATCTCATCATAGAGTATTGGATATGATTATGACTATCAAGATTAATCCAATCTCTTGAGATCAAAAGAGGGACAAGTGCATCTTCTTCTTGAGCTTTGAATGCTCCATACTTGTGATGAATCACAAGGAAGATCACTTGTTTGGGTTAGGAATAGGGCTCTTAATGATCTTCAACAATGGTGGCTCCTATGTCCTCAAAATCCCCTCTGTTTGCTAAAAAATGAATCCTCCTCTTTAAATAGATTTTCTTCCAACAGTAAAAAAACGGGCAAATTCGCGCATCTCTGATTGATCGGAGACTAGTCTGATTGATTGGGGACATGTCCGATTGATCGGAATTTAGTCCAGAGAACTCTCTGGAGGATTTTTCGATTGATCAGAACATGGTCCGATTGATCGGAAGACTGTCCGATTGATCGAAAATATGTCCAGTGGTTTTTCAAAGTTTGATGGAACAATTTCCGATTGATCGGAACTTATCTCCGATTGATCGGAGTCCTATCGGAGCCAGTGTTCGATTGATCGGAGATCAATCAGAAACTGCTATTTGAGCTGTTTTGATTACAACAGCTTCCACCTCTTTAATTAGTCTAACTTATCATGTTTTTCATGGAGTTCTAGGACTAATGATGATGGCTAAAGGTATACCTAGTTGGTGCAAGTCATCTAAGAGGATATGGGTTAGGTTTTGGTCAAGGCAAGGCACACCAAGGCATCACTTTTACCTGTTCCTTCTTCCTTGATGCAGCCAGTCGGTCTTGAGTCTTCAGTCTTCGTCCTCATTAAGCTCAACCGACACTAGACTCACTGACCTAAGTGATTGACAAACAAGGTGCACTAGTATGCCACAGAAAAGTGCACTAACAATTAACATGTCCAGCGAGCTTTGGAGTTAAAAAGTCTTCTGGACGACCAGTCTTGACCGGTCGGACCTTCTTCATTTCTTTCTTTCTTCTCTTTGCTTTCTTCTCTCCTTGCTTCCTTCTTTCTTTGGTCCACCTTGGGTCTTCATCCAAGGTTCGAAATAGATCCTTTTGGTCTTCAATTGGGTGGAGTTCCTCTCATTCCTACAATCATGAAATCACGTATTAGATTAGTATTTAAATAATGAAAACCATGCATAATGAGTGACGAATTGGGGTTAGAATATGCACAATTAAGAGCTCAACAACTTGATATTCTGATATGGAGAAATTAGCTCTCGCTTTAGCGACTGCAGCTCGAAAATTACGACCATATTTCCAAGCCCACTCTATATAGGTACCTACAAATCATCCGTTAAGACAAGTCCTTTAAAAACCTGAGGTTTCAGGGTGATTGACTAAATGGGCAATTGAGATTAGCGAGCACGACATTTCGTTCTGTCTAAGAATTGCCATTAAGGGTCAAGCTATGGCTGATTTCATCACTGAATTCACATATTTGACTCCAGTAAATTCTTCCTCTAGTAATGACTCTGCCACCAGCGACTAGACCCCTTGGTCACTCTTTGTGGACGGGTCTTCATGCGCCACCGATAGTGGAGCTGGCTTGATCTTAATTGCTCTTGACGGGTCACATTTTCAATATGCTTTACGATTTGACACTCACGTCTCTAACAATGAAGCAGAATATGAGGCCTTGATAGTAGGGCCTCGAACTAGCAAATGTACTCATGATACAGAATTTACTTATTCACAGTGACTCTCAGCTCATAGTCAATCAAGTGCTTGGCGAATTCTAGGCGAAAGAAGAGCAAATGGCTTTATACAAATCTCGAATACTTATCCTACTCACGAAGCTAAGAAAATATGAAATAATTCATATTCCTTGCGAGAAGAATAAGCTCACAGATTCCCTGGCAAAGCTAGCTTCCGCACCAGAATCTGATTTAGCGCGATCTATCTCTATCGAGCATTTTCATGCTCCGAGTATTGATTAATTCGCCCCAGAGTAAGTAGTCACAGTGCATTCCTCTCCGTGTTGGATGGATCCTATCGTCCTTTACCTCAAAAGCAGGCTACTCCCAGATGATAAAAAATCTGTGCGACAAATTTGCTATCGTGCTGCCAGATACACCTTGCAAAATGGAATTTTACTACGTAAAAGTTTCACTTTATCATATCTAAGGTGTCTCCATCCAGAAGAGGCACACCGCATTCTTGATGAAATACACCAGGGGGTATGTGGTAACCATCCTAAGGGACGATCTTTAGTGTATAAAGCAATGAGGTAAGGGTACTATTGGCTCACTATGAAGGTGAACGCAATCGAACTCTAAAAAAATTTGACAAGTGCCAGCAATATTCTCCAATCCCTCATATACCATCCGAGCAGATGACGCCGATGGACGGACCTTGGCCCTTCGCCCAATGGGGAGTTGATATAATCGGACCTTTACCCATCGGGAATGGCCAAAACAGGTTTACAATCGTAGCAGTCGATTATTTTACCAAATGGGTCGAGGCAGAACCGTTAACCACAATCACCGAAAAGCAGACTACTAGGTTCATATGAAGAAACATTATATGCCGTTATGGGCTCCCCCACACTATAATCACCGACAACGGAAAGCAATTCGACAATGCCGCGTTCTCAGAGTTTTGCGAGAAGTGGAAGATATGAAGTATTCGAACCTCCTCGTATCATCCCCAGGCTAATGGACAAGTTGAAGTAGTTAATATGATCATTAAACATCACCTGAAGACTAAACTCGATGAATGGAAAGGCATGTGGCCAGAGCTTCTACCTGAAGTCTTATGGGCCTATAGAACGATAACTCGCATGTCAACCAGAGAAACTCCTTTCTCTTTGGCATTTGACACCGACGCAGTTGTCCCTGTCGAAATCTAAGTACCCTCGTGTCGAATCGGGTAGTATGACTCCACGAGTAATCAAGAAAGTCCGACACTTCATCTCGACCTCTTGGAAGAAAGGAGGGATGCATCCCAACTTTGAGCAACAGCTTACCAACAACGTATAGCTTGTTATCGTAACGTAAAAGTCCGACCCAGAGCTTTTCAGCTTGGTGATTAGGTCCTTAGACAAAATCTCAGAACGCCTGCTCGTTCGCTAAATCTGAATTGGGGAGGCCCTTATCGAGTTATCAAAATTGTGCGACTAGGTACATATTATCTCGAAGATATACAAGGAAGACCCCTACGTCGCCCTTGGCACATAGAGCATCTACTCCGATATTTTCCTTAACCCGATGTAAATTCAAATGACATCCGAAAAAACATGGATTCTTCTTCCTTCGAATGTTTGATTGATTCCCAAATTTGGTCGCTAGTCCATTTCATGGACCCAAATAGCCCTGAAGAAAGTACAAACACTCTCTTGACCAAATCTTCTGCCCCCAGCAGAGCCAAAGACTCAATTGATAGGTCAACCTATCTCTAAGTGGATGTGGTCACACAAACCCCCCTAATTGAGACTAATTCATTTTCATCTCATTTTCATGAATTTAGTAAAACATCTAAATGGCTATTGATTATTGCACAACAAAATGGTAAACAAAACGTCTGTTTTTCATTGAAAATCTTTCAAAGTTACATTACATAGAATAGGAAGAGATACATATACTGTGAGATAGAAGAGGAAAAGGGGAGTAACTCGGAAATTATTCACTCCTCATCCAGAGGAGCTTCTCGGCTCTCCACCTCGGGACCCGTCTCAGGAGCACGTGCAGCATTTGTAGCTCTTGTACCTCATTCTCGGCTGCAGCTCGTTCTCTAGCTGCGACCTCGAAAGTAACTCTGTCGAACTCCTCCATACTGAAGGATGGAGAGATTTGTTGCATAACCTTGACCGCGAAGTCACGACCAGCGATGTATGCCTCATAACGCTCGTCGTCGTAGAGTTAAGAGGTTCGGAACTCTAGAACAGCGTGTGGACCTTCTTCGGCCACCATCTTGACGTAAGCTATTCTCTCCTTGTCCCAGTGGATGGAGTCATCCTTCAATTGGGCGAGGGTCTTTTTAGCATCCTCGAAGCTAGCCTTGTAATCCCCGAGCCTCTTTTCGAGAGAGATCTTGTCTTGGCGGAAGATCTCCTTCTCCTTCTCACTCTTCTTGTGTATCTCTTGGAGCCTTGTAAAATTGAGGTCCAACGACTGATAACGATCAATCAGAGATTGAACCTTGGTGATGAGGATTTGCTTCTCCTCGTTCAACTTGGCAACTATGGCTTCTTGGGATTCTATTATACGATCCCTCCCTTGGATCTCGCCCTCCATCGCCTTCGTCTTCTTCTCCCCCTCATCGATGATGCGGCGAGCAGCATCGATGTCACGCCTTGTCCGTAGCATGAGGTCCAGGCTCTGCTCGAAGAACCATAAGCGTCAGTTAGATGAGATCTTCAATATATATATATATATATGTATATATATATATATACAAAATTAAAAAGAAGGGGAGAGGAGGACAGAGGGGGAAGGTCGTTACCTGAACTAATCTCACTCCAATGTCTGTGGAGAGAGCCTCTGGACTAGGCTCTGGGAGAGCCCTAAAAGAGTTGGGGGTAATATTCTAAAAAATGAGCTTGCAAATTGGATGCAAGTGTGAGGGGATGACGTAAACTCCAGATCCTGAAGACTGGGCTACGACCATCTCAGAAGAGCTCGTTTCACGAGCAGGAGCAGCCGAAGTCTCTAGGGCAGGAGCAGCTGACTCACGAGCAACATTGGGCTTGCATCCTATCTCTTTCAGGGGAAGACTCGGCCCCGCCTGATCGCCCTTAGGCGAGTTATCAACAATATCAATTATTGGCTGGCTGCGAGAGCCGGCCGGAGGGATCGCAGTCGAAGGGGTTGCGGCAACTTTCGCTTGAGGAGCGCTACGTGGCTGTGAGATGCGAGCAGGCCCTTTTGGTTGAGCAGGTACAGCAGAAGGACCAGTCGTTGTCTTCTTTTGCCTCTTTGAGGCCGTGCCCTTCAAGCGGGGGGAGTACCCCTAGCGCTCCCCTCTTGTCCCCTACGTTTGACATTGTCTCCTCTGGAGGGATAAGACCAGTGGCAGAAAGACAACGTGGAGTCAGAGAGGCATTGACGTTGCGGGCTACTATTGGAAGTTTGTATATCTTAACGAGCTTCTCGTTAAGTCCTCCCCGCAAGGATGGCCTCTTCCTGATAGGAATACCTGCGAGGCATGAAGAAGAGAGGTCAGTTAGCAAAAAAAATTAAACTTTCTTATCTTTGAGCAAAGGGGTAAAAATCAACCCACCTTCATCGAAGAAGCGGTTGACGTTGTGGCCTTTGGGGTCGGAGCCCATATCGGACTCCCAGTTGCCAAAGGCATAAAACCACTTTTTCCTCCATCCGGGATAATTTGAGGTAGGGTTTCCCATGATAAAGTTATCCTGGTGAAAAAGTAGAGGTTGTACTAACCCTCACTGGACAGGGCTTTTTTCAACTGGTACATCCTCAAAAACTCGTCAACAGTTAAGTCCTCATTCCCCGCCTGATTCTAGAGGACGAATGCACTTATAACCACCCTCCACCCATTTACTATGAGTTGGCTGGGGGCAATCTTATAGACACGGAGGAAATCGTAGATGAAGGGATGAAGGGGAAGGCGCACACCGAGCCGGAAAAAATATTCGTAAATGGCGACATAGCCTGGTGGCGGAGAATCGACGGTCTCTCCTCTCCCCGACAGCCTAAGAATGACGGAGTTAGGGATCCGATACCGTTCCCGTAAGCTCGAAAGTTGTTCATCCGTCATTATCGATGGATAACCGGCGGCCGAATACCTTCCCGCCGATACTTTCGCGTTATTTGACTCAGATGAATCGGGAGTATCATCTCCCAAGGGAATGATTTCTTCATCAGATTTCCCAGCCATGGTAGAGCAAAAAGAGAGATAGAAGAAAAAGAAAGGAAAGGAGAAGAAATACCTCTGTGAACAGGTTACGCCAAAAATAGGAAGAAAAGGAGGAGGATTTCTGGTGTTCTTTAGCGAGATTTTGAAAATGAAGTAACCTCCACAGATTCTGATATTTATAAGCAATCATTTCAATTGATTTGGGTGACACACGGCAACCCCCCATCCGGGGCGACAGTCGAACGGGCACGAGCATTAAATACGGGGACAAGTGGCGAGCGTCGCTTCATCTCTCTCAGCCGAAAGTTGTGAAAAGCTAGCAATCATAAATGCAAGGTCATTCCTGGTCAGTCACGTATGGCTTCTCCTCCGATAGGCGGTTACATATATATGGACAAATCCTTTGGCGTAGCTTCTCAACACTAATGATTTGGGGGGCATTTGTTATGGAATAAATTTGATCGTCGAAGCAGCGTCACTCAAATAATAGTCGCGACCCGCTTGCCTAATCGTGAGCCCTCCATTCATACTTCATCCCAGACCGCTGACCACATCATCCAACTGCATGCGAGCAGCTCAGCTCGTGGTTATCGAAAGGGGACGCACTTCCGCATGTGAGCAGCTCGGCTCGTGGTCGTCGAAAGGGGTCACACTTCCTTATGTGAGCAGCTCGGCTCGTGGTCGTCGAAAGGGGTCGCACTTCCGCATACGAGCAGCTCGGCTTATGGTCGTTGAAAGGGGTCGCACTTCCGCATGCGAGCAGCTCAGCTCGTGGACATTAAATGAGGTTATCTTCTAGCCTGGGCATTCTTCGCCTTTTTAGTGCCAGCAGCCCGTATAGGCCGGTTTGGGCTTGTTTCCATTCATAACTCTGAATATCTTCATCAAGAGGCATAATTACCTAGACGTCTAGAGTGGTTAGGCCATCTCCTTAAGGATTAACAAGATAAGCACCTTATCCCTTGAAATCAGCCGTGATCTTAATGGTTTGGTAACAAATTGGATCACTCAGATCTGTATAAATTGATGTCTGCACAGATGATAAAGGTAGACAACCTCTAAGCTCATTTTCTTTTACTTTACTACCATATCCCATCTGACTTAAGCTTTGGAAGGCCAACGGCTGAACGCCGGCCACCCTTAGTTTTCTCCTTTATTCTTTCAAGTTTGGAGAGAAGCTTGCTTGAAGGAAGGTGAACGTTTGGAGGATCCTGTTACTAAATTAGACGTTAACACTTCTTTTTTTTTTAATGTTGATTTTTTTCTTAGATTTGAGGATTTGCGAAAGAAAATAAGATTTGAAGGTGTTGGAGAAGGCTTGACTCGACTCGACTTGAAAACTTGACTCGATTCAGATCAGGCAGATTTTAGACCGAATCGAGTTCGAGCTAACCATACCGAGTTCAAGACCGAGCCGAACCAAGCCGAGTCGAGTTGGGCCGAGTTTGACTCAGTCTGGCTCCATGTCCATCTAATCACGGTGGGCCCCAACACAAATCTGGTCAGACGCTTAAAGGTTTGACCAAGGTCAGACACAAACAACTTCCATGGAGAAGATATGAGACCAATGATCAGGATGTGGATGCCTATTTCGAGATCGGCACAGGCAAGACTCTAAGGGGCCCACCATGGTGTATGGGTATTATCCACACTGTCCGTCAATTTTCCATATCATTTTAAGGTATAAGCCTAAAAATGAGGTAAATCTAAGGTAAGTGGACCACACCATAAGAAGTGGTGTTAATGTCACCCACCATTGAAAACTTTCTAAGGCCAACTATGATAATTATTTGCCATCCAACTTGTTCATAAGGTTACTCTAGACACCCCACCCAAAATGAGAATAAATTACTCTTCTTCTTTCGGACAGGCTTTAATAGAAACATCTCTAGGAGAACCAAAACTCATTAAAAGACATGTAAGTTAGACAGAATACTCTTTAGTCAATGAAAAAAATAGCTGACAGATCAGATCAACAAATCAGGAGCCCAATTGATCTAATCATAATCAAATCACCTATATCTTTAGAAGACTTAAAAACATATGCCGCTCCAATAAAACCATCTGTATTTGATCCAGAAGGCCTTAAAAATCTAAATGGACTAGGTAGAAAAGGTCTTTAGCCCAAAAGTGATCAATGGACCAAATCAGGGAGCCCATAACCCATTAAAATCAGATAACAATCGATTACCCAAGTTTTCTAAAAGGCTTCGGTTGCACACAACTTTGATCATACCACATTTTTTAGACTCTAGCGGTAGGAAAATATGAACAGACTAAGTCGAAAGGATCTCGGTACCTCTTGGAGATAATTACCAGATCCGATCGACCAACGCTAAATCCAAACAATAAGTAAATAAATGTTGTACATACTGGCTCTCAAAACCTTAAAAATCCTCCATACGTGGAACCTGACACATGAAAAAGGGTAAAAGTGACTAGAGACTCTTCAAGAGCCACCTATAAAGAATAGATACCCTCACCCATAGTGTAATGACCCAGTTTTTCGAAATAATTAAAATGACAATTTAATTAATTATTTAGTAAATTACGTGATTTATTATATTGATAAATTAATAATAAATAATTTGTAGGGAATTAGTACAGGATCCCTTTATTAAAGTTGCTCAAAATGAACCCTAAAACAGTATAGAAGTGTTGGATTTCACAAAACTCATAAATTTACAATAATTATGAAAATGCCATTAGTTAAACTTAAGTTAAACTGACGATTTTAAGTATGCCAGTTTTTTACTGATCTGTTTCATGCAAAACTTTATATAATAGTTTAGGGGCATGTTTTAACCGTACACGTCAAATTTCAGCCCTCTGATCATCCTAAAAATGCCCTAATCAGAAAATAGCCAATAAATGGCCCATCTTAGCACGGATTTGTCTCATTTTTTTTATCAACATCTGAAATCTCGATGCCGACCCAATGAACGAAACCAATTTCTTCGATTCACCTTGGTGGACCCCGTGTACTAGTGACCAGACGGTCACTATCGAATTCTGTACGGTTATTAAAAAAATAAAGAAATTCCTTCTTCTTCTCCATCTTTGCCGCTGCGGCAGCGTGCAGGCAGCTGCACTGACGGTCATGGTCGTCCAAACATGGTGCCCCAAGATCAGATCTGAACCGTTCATTGAGACCGGACTCCACCCAAACCTTGTCCATCCGATTTCTACCACCAAACGTTGATCTTGCGACCCGTTCCAAACCTCCGATTGAACCAAGAAATCAAGAAGCCAGCCATCCAAACCTCCTTGTTATGCATGGGAAGTCCTATATTCTTTTCATCAAGATCGGTGGACCCCAGCTTACTCGACAGCCAAGCCACGTCCGGTTGTGTGACAATGCGGAACTGTCCGGCACGTCACGTAAGCAAATAGAAATTCCCATTTTTCTCTCATCCCACCTGAATTGGGATTCTCTGCAAATCCGAGGGAGGATTTCCCTCCGATCTAAATCATCCATCCTACACTAGGAGGATTTCTGACTTTTGCTAAGAGTCCATGTAGGCCAATTGCAATGGCTGACATCCAGTTTTCACGGGAGGTTGTGGCAAGATGCTGAACGTGTTCTTACGCAAGCCGTCTCCTAATGATGTTTAGACAACCTAAAGAAACCTATATAAATTCGGCTCTCCCTGGAGACAGCAACATGAGAGAGAGAGAGAGCCATTAGAGAGAGAGAGAGAGAGAGAGAGAGAGAGAGAGAGAGAGAGAGTTAACATGGGGGGGAGTGGAATTCCCATTGCTGCTGCTGCTCCTGTTGCTGGGGCAACATTCCAGAAGAGTAAGGAGAAGAACAAGAAGAAAGAGAAAGAAAAGGAAAAGAAAGAAAAAGAAGAAGGAAAGAAAGAAAGAAGAAGAAAAAGAAAGAAAGAAAGAGAGAGAGAAGAAGAAGAAGAAGAGAAACGGCGAGTTACATCTCATATAATTTTTCACCTGTAGTTCTAGTGTAGAATTTTTTTTTATATATTTTAGTCTAGTTTTGAATTCTCTTGGTTTATATTTTAATCTCCCGTTTTAGAAGTTTAAATTTGGTTTCGTTTTGGTTGGATTTGTGAATTTTATATCAATGCTATTTAGAATTCTCTATTTGTTTATAAATTATGTTTTTCATATGAATTTGGTACCCGTACGTGTGTAAGATGATTTTGAATTATCTTGGAAAAAGATTGAGTATGCTGATTTGACTCATGCATAACACGATTTGAGAACTCTAGTTATTGCTGTAGGATGAGTACCCTGGTGTGTGCAATAGGCCCAGTTGATGACCTTAGGGTGAGCGCCCAAGTGTGTGCAACAGACCCATTGATGATTGTTCGGGTGAACGCCCAAGTGTGTGCAACAGTCCCTGGTTGAGTGCCCTTTGTGCGCAATATACTCCTTTTGATAGTCCATCGATTGTGGACAGGTTGGTTGAGCTCCCTGGTGTGTGCAAGATACCATACTAGCGTACCCGGTGGATATCAGATGATTTTGACAGGTTGGGTGAGTTCCCTGGTGTGTATAAGACCAAATCTACAGTTGTGAAATAGTGTAGGCCCGACTATAAACTGGCCCTAGATGTTCTACTGATAACCGTACTGAGATTGTTGAGACATACTTGCATACCATGCATCACGTGCATGTTTAAGAGATTTTGGTTTGATGAAGTTACCATTGGATTTGTAATGATTTGTAATTTAATGGTCAAGTGATTTTTCATATCGAATTACATGTGCTAAACTATATGAGATTACTCACCGGCTTTTATAGCTGACGCAGTGTTATGCGATTAACCGTAGTGACAGGTTGTAACGACCCGAGATTTTCGACTCTCGTGTATAACACGACGGCCGAATTTCCAAGTAATTTATGTAATAACTAATTTTTTTAAATAATAAAATATAGCATTCAAGCACAATGGCGGAAACAATCATCATCTTATTCTATCAAACTTACTACGTCATCATCAATGTTTAAATAAGGGAACCAACCAATATCCATACTGATTAATTAAAATACAAAACCATGTCTTCTCTTGAAGACTTATTACAATTCCATAAATGTATCAACTACTCAACAGAAATATTTAATAAATGATAGCATCAATTAAGTTTCTCTAACATCGTCATCCGCCATGTGATTGTACGAACATCGAACTCTTTTCCTTAAAAATCGAGTTCAATACCTGGATCTTCACCTGCATCATCTAAATTGTGTTTGGGATAGCGTTAAACGCTATCATAGTGGGGAATATTCCTTCCAAGACAATCAAGAATAATAATAACGGTACAGAGTAAACGTAAGCAGTATATTATCATTTAATCAGATCAAAACAACCAATTAAAAATCTTTGTTAATGCGATGCATGGAATGCATGCTCTGGCTAAGGCACCCTGGCTAGAATCACAATCCATGAAGTGGGAGACTCCCTGTTACGACTTCATGCTAGCCACTAGTCACCAGAGGTTCCTGGGACGCACAAGCCCATAGTTTTGCCCGACCACGTGAGAAACGGGACGCTCATAGCCCAGATCTACACGTGACAGTGTACGGGAGAAGTAGGACGCTCTAGCCTATTCTCAATTCCGTACACCCACATGGAGCCAAGTGAATGCATGACTTTAGTTTCACCTTTATTTAAGTGTTTTCGCATACAACAGATTTAAATAAAACTCAACGGTCACTATGGGGAGTCGCAAGCAACCCAGCATAGGCCGACAGCACGAGATTAGTGTCCATAGCTCCAACCCCGGCTCATGAGAATTTGTATACCATTAGTGTCCAGTCATTCTCCCGTTTTATGATTTCATCATGTCCCAAAAAGCCAATGTTGTACATCATGACCAAATTCATTAAAATACTCGTGTAATATAAATGGATCCAATCAAGCATCATGTACATGTAATGATCCATTAACAAACAATCACTTCATTCTCTCAATTAAGTCAAGATATATTCTTCCATCATGGACACCTCTCACGGGTTCCATCTCTCTACATCAAATAATTTTACCAACTTAGGGACAAAGAGTATACAATAATGGGATATCCATATAATGATCTTATACACATATTTCATATCACAATATGAAAACCAATGTTACATGTAAAACACAGATTAAGGAAATAAGGGCACAGATTTCACAAAGATAAATAACACAAATACACATGCTTCTTAGTCAAAAACCTAAACAATGAATCACATCATTATATAATGATATTCATTACAAATCTTACATTAAACTTCATGTTATATGGATAAGCAATTCAAAACAAAACAACTTCACATGCCACAAAAGAAACTTATGATAATTATAATATTATTAATGAAAGGCTTGAAGGAAAATCCTCACCTTAGGATGGACTTAGCAGAAAAGGGTTGTAGAAGATCATAGCCGCTGGAAAAATATGAGAAAGAACTCTCTTCTTCTTCTCTCTCTCTCTCTCTCTCTCTCTCTACGGCATGGAGGCTAGGGTTAGGAGAAGGATTTGGAGGTGCGTAGTAGAAATATGGAGAGGGATGTGCACGCGAGGTCTTGTGTAACAACTTCTTGAGGTGGGTTTCTCAAATCTCAATATTCAGATGATCTATGATCAATTCCAATCCGTTCATCTTATCAAGCTCGAAGAGTAGAGTCAGAATACGTAAATTTCTTGATGATCCACATTCTAGATTGGCCGATCCTTGAAAATGGCCTAACGGGTGCTAAAATGGGCTAGATCTCAATTAACGGTCTACGCTTGATGATCAGGGCCCAAATTTTGGAAAAATATGTAGTCATGATAGGCAAACAATTGTACAAAATTTAGTAGTTGATTGATGGTGAGAAATGCCTAGATCTGAAATTTCAATTTTTGGCGGAAAAGGAAGGTGCTGGCTTTGTGGTTCAACGGTGTAGGATTATAGATCGGGGTCCAAATTTTGTGTAAAGTCGTAGTCATATGAGTATAATAAGTGGTCCAAATTTGAGAAACGATTGATGGTGAGAAGTGGGTAAATTGAAAGGTTCAGTTTTAAAAAGAGTTGGTAACTCGTTAATTTCTAGAACGGGATAACTTCGCGCATAAGAAAGATGCTTATCAAGGTGGGGCACTCAAATCACACTATTGGTCCATGATAAAGACGATCCAAGTCACTCATATGAAGAGAAATATTCGACTACGACTGACCATCTACTTTCCTCACTCGATGGAGATGAAAATCAAGGGTTAAGGGGCTGATTTGATAATCGGACCACTTCTACTATGATTTAAGGGCTAAAATTTGATGTGTATGGTTAATATTTGGCCAAAAGCTTAAATCCAGGGTTTTGCGTGAAAGTGATCGTCAGAAACTATATTACTTAAAAATGGCATCTTAACTTGAGTTTAACTAATGGCATTTTCGTAATTATCTAAAAAGTGCGTGATTTTTGAAATCTGATCTTTCTACGATGTTTATGGGATCATTCTAAGCAACTTTTGTAAAGGGTACCCTATCGGATCTCCTACGGATGTCCCGCTATTCGCAAATCAACGGTAAATGCACGATAATTAATAAAAAAATAAATTAAAATGAATTTTCAAAAATTTTCAAATAAATCTCGAAAATCTGGGGCGTTACAAACCACCCCCCTTAAAAACAAACTTCGTCCCCGAAGTTTCCTAAGCATTGTCGATAAAAGATTGAGGGCAATCTCACTTCATGACTCCTCGTCTAATTTTCTAAACTATTCCGGGTCAGACGCGATCACAATCCACCCCCCTTAAAAATAAATTCGTACTCGACATCGATTTTTGCAAGCTCTCCCAAAATTTTGCCTATCATGCTTCCACTGCGCTTCTGATTCCTAGACGGTTCTGAATATATTGATTGGTCTCTCAAATCATTCAATCATCTAGCGCCCTAATATTTCTCAGGTTGGGGTAGATGCTCTTATAGTCAAGGATCTAAGATGATTAGGGTTAGATAATTATCAAGGATGTCTGATCGCTAACGAAATGACTGATCACGAGTTTAAAAGATAGATCTGAGTTTGATTAGGTTGGCATGATCGGATGGTCACTTGAATGAGTAGATAAACAAGCGGATAACAAAGTGAATGAGATATCATCGACAGTTCTTTAATAGCTGAAAGTGCGACAGAAAGGTGAGGTTAGGGATACCGTATTCTAACTCTTTATAGGGTCTAAGTGGCTAAGCTTCTACATCCTAGGATCGTCTATACATCTATCTTATTTTAGTCATCCAAAGAAAACAATCACACACATTCCAAGAGAATGCACAAAAGTCGTTCAGTTAGAACAAGGATGCGATTTGTATTGTGTCGACATCACGGGTGAACAGTTCAAGTAGATTCGGATCCGATACTTAGATCTTCTACTCGCATTTGAGCATTGAGTTCATTAGTATCCATTCGAAATTCCGAGTGTCGACCCTCGAGATTTGAATGAGGATTCAATCCTTTACACAATATATTAGGTACGGTTCTGCCCTCCCGTGCGGCCGATTTAGTCTAACATTGTGGGGACTTTCATGTATTCTCCAACAAAAAAATCAACGAAGATCACGTAAATTAAAATCCAACAATACAAAACATTAAAACTTTACGAGATCCTATTTACTTTCATTGTTAGACATGGTCGAAGATCTATGTGAGGGATTGGTAAATGGCATTTTATGTTTACGATAATCTACTTTAAGTAAGAGGGTTGGGCCTAAAATTCGTAGGGATGTATGAGAATATGCTAGAAAGTATTTCTAAGGGTGCCATCTCACAATAACTAAGCCTAAACAAGAGGTTTAGAGGTTTTCAAAGCTAAGGAGCTAGGATAGTGTCGAATCTGTAACACAGGACTTATAAGCGCTCTTAGAATTTTATCTCTCAAACCGAACGTCCTTTTTGCTTGAAATTTGAAGGGTAATCTGAAGGTTAGGTGAAGAATCACCCAAATTTTTCTCAGAATGAAATTCCTATGGTAAGATATGATTCTGACCTCTAAAAGTCTGAAAAACGTAACAGTCCAGCAGTTTCCAGCGTAAGATTTTCTCTACTAACAGAATTTTTACGATTTATCTAAATGTCGGATTGATCTGAAATTTTATAAAAGTGTTCGGTAATGAGTTAAAAATATGTATAAAAATTTTTAAAAATTTATCAATTCCGAAAATATAATTCTTATTGTTGATATTGCCAAAGGGTCAGGAAATTTGTCCTAACAAAAACAATTCAAAATAAAATAGTTATCCTTAAAATTTGAGGGAGATAAATCCCATGACTTAGCGTAACGCTGATCTAAACATGAGAAAATGATGAGAGCTCCAAAACTTCTAGAAAAAGTGAGAATCCACTTCCCAAAAATCCTAAAATTTCATATTTTTATGTTCATCGACTATCCTAATGATTTTAAGGGGCCTATCTTTGAGTCTCTAGATTCATAACATCTCATGCATCCAATGGGGGATGAACCTAGGTGTTTTTGTTTCTATTTCATGGGAACCTAAGCCCTAAGGGATATTTATTATGCAAATGGTTGGGCTTCTCACCCAGAGGTCCCGATTGTGCTCTGATACCAATTGTAACGACCCGAGATTTTCGACTCTCGTGTATAACACGACGGCCGAATTCCCAAGTAATTTATGGAATAACTAATTTTTTTTAAATAATAAAATATAGCATTCAAGCACAATGGCGGAAACAATCATCATCTTATTCTATCAAACTTACTACGTCATCATCAATGTTTAAATAAGGGAACCAACCAATATCCATACTGATTAATTAAAATACAAAACCATGTCTTCTCTTGAAGACTTATTACAATTCCATAAATGTATCAACTACTCAAAAGAAATATTTAATAAATGATAAGCATCAATTAAGTTTCTCTAACATCGTCATCCGCCATGTGATTGTACGAACATCGAACTCTTTTCCTTAAAAATCGGGTTCAATACCTAGATCTTCACCTGCATCATCTAAATTGTGTTTGGGATAGCGTTAAACGCTATCATAGTGGGGAATATTCCTTCCAAGACAATCAAGAATAATAATAACGGTACAGAGTAAACGTAAGCAGTATATTATCATTTAATCAGATCAAAATAACCAATTAAAAATCTTTGTTAATGCGATGTATGGAATGCATGCTCTGGCTAAGGCACCCTGGCTAGAATCACAATCCATGAAGTGGGAGACTCCCTGTTACGACTTCATGCTAGCCACTAGTCACCAGAGGTTCCTGGGACGCACAAGCCCATAGTTTTGCCCGACCACGTGAGAAACGGGACGCTCATAGCCCAGATCTACACGTGACAGTGTACGGGAGAAGTAGGACGCTCTAGCCTATTCTCAATTCTGTACACCCACATGGAGCCAAGTGAATGCATGACTTTAGTTTCACCTTTATTTAAGTGTTTTCGCATACAACAGATTTAAATAAAACTCAACGGTCACTATGGGGAGTCGCAAGCAACCCAGCATAGGCCGACAGCACGAGATTAGTGTCCATAGCACCAACCCCGGCTCATGAGAATTTGTATACCATTAGTGTTCACACATTGTCCCGTTTTATGATTTCATCATGTCCCAAAAAGCCAATGTTGTACATCATGACCAAATTCATTAAAATACTCGTGTAATATAAATGGATCCAATCAAGCATCATGTACATGTAATGATCCATTAACAAACAATCACTTCATTCTCTCAATTAAGTCAAGATATATTCTTCCATCATGGACACCTCTCACGGGTTCCATCTCTCTACGTCAAATAATTTTTCCAACTTAGGGACAAAGAGTATACAATAATGGGATATCCATATAATGATCTTATACACATATTTCATATCACAATATGAAAACCAATGTTACTTGTAAAACACAGATTAAGGAAATAAGGGCACAGATTTCACAAAGATAAATAACACAAATACACATGCTTCTTAGTCAAAAACCTAAACAATGAATCACATCATTATATAATGATATTCATTACAAATCTTACATTAAACTTCATGTTATATGGATAAGCAATTCAAAACAAAACAACTTCACATGCCACAAAAGAAACTTATGATAATTATAATATTATTAATGAAAGGCTTGAAGGAAAATCCTCACCTTAGGATGGACTTAGCAGAAAAGGGTTGTAGAAGATCCTAGCCGCTGGAAAAATATGAGAAAGAACTCTCTTCTTCTTCTTCTTCTTCTTCTTCTTCTTCTTCTCTCTCTCTCTCTCTCTCTCTCTCTCTCTCTCTCTCTCTTTCTCTACGGCATGGAGGCTAGGGTTAGGAGAAGGATTTGGAGGTGCGTAGTAGAAATATGGAGAGGGATGTGCACGCGAGGTCTTGTGTAACAACTTCTTGAGGTGGGTTTCTCAAATCTCAATATTCAGATGATCTATGATCAATTCCAATCTGTTCATCTTATCAAGCTCGAAGAGTAGAGTCAGAATACGTAAATTTCTTGATGATCCACATTCTAGATTGGCCGATCCTTGAAAATGGCCTAACGGGTGCTAAAATGGGCTAGATCTCAATTAATGGTCTACGCTTGATGATCAGGGCCCAAATTTTGGAAAAATATGTAGTCATGATAGGCAAACAATTGTACAAAATTTAGTAGTTGATTGATGGTGAGAAATGCCTAGATCTGAAATTTCAATTTTTGGCGGAAAAGGAAGGTGCTGACTTTGTGGTTCAACGGTGTAGGATTATAGATCGGGGTCCAAATTTTGTGTAAAGTCGTAGTCATATGAGTATAATAAGTGGTCCAAATTTGAGAAACGATTGATGGTGAGAAGTGGGTAAATTGAAAAGTTCAGTTTTAAAAAGAGTTGGTAACTCGTTAATTTCTAGAACGGGATAACTTCGCGCATAAGAAAGATGCTTATCAAGGTGGGGCACTCAAATTACACTATTGGTCCATGATAAAGACGATCCAAGTCACTCATATGAAGAGAAATATTCGACTACGACTGACCATCTACTTTCCTCACTCGATGGAGATGAAAATCAAGGGTTAAGGGGCTGATTTGATAATCGGACCACTTCTACTATGATTTAAGGGCTAAAATTTGATGTGTATGGTTAATATGTGGCCAAAAGCTTAAATTCAGGATTTTTCATGAAAGTGATCGTCAGAAACTATATTACTTAAAAATGGCATTTTAACTTGAGTTTAACTAATGGCATTTTCGTAATTATCTAAAAAGTGCGTGATTTTTAAAATCTGATCTCTCTACGATGTTTATGGGATCATTCTAAGCAACTTTTGTAAAGGGTACCCTATCGGATCTCCTACGGATGTCCCGTTATTCGCAAATCAACGCTAAATGCACGATAATTAATAAAAAAATAAATTAAAATGAATTTTCAAAAATTTCAAATAAATCTCGAAAATCTGGGGCGTTACACAGGTGATGATTTAGAAGACTTCGAGGAAGCGGTTCCAGATGAGGGAATACTATAGAAGATTTTTTAGAATTGATTTAGTTTGATTTTTAGTTTGAAAGTATTGATGTAATAAGGCCCATTAAATGGCCATTAGTTTAGACTGTTAGAACAATTTCGTAGACCCATTGATTAATAGTTTAATTTTCAAAGTTTGGTTTATTTTGATTCTATATATTTGGTACCATGTGAATGGAAAAGAAAAATATCAATTGTGATTGTGAAAGATTCATTCATCATTTACATAACACCTTTGATTTCGGGATTTGAGTTTATATACTCGAGTGTCGAATTTTGGGGGCCTTACACATAGGCCCTCTTTATCTAACAACCAAGGCTGACAACAGGAAAAAGTAAGCCTAGGTCTATATAAACCACATAAGATAAGCTTTTAGGTAGCTAACAATCGTTAGTAAGAAACTTAGAGGGGCTATGAGAGAGAAAAATATGGTGAAGATGGTTTCTTAGGGTTTTTGGTGTTCAAGGTGCACATGTAGTGTCTGGCCGAGATTTCTTTTGTGCCGGAGCTCTACCCTACTCGAGAGATAACTACAATCGAAGCTACTAAAATATAAGAGTAGGGTTAGAATGAGGGACATCCAACCATCCCTTCTACAAAAAAAGAGTGTTTAGTTTTTCATTTTTCTTCACACATGTAAAATCAATTTGTATCCACTCCATATTCAAAGAACATCATAAACACAGAATCACTCATTTATTTATTTATGCAATACTTCTCTCCTATCTACATTCTCTCTTTTTTTTACTCCCATTTTTCTTACCCAGAGTCTTAAACTCTGCATTGTAAAGTTAAGCCTTGTTCATTTCCTTTTGTCTGCCGAGGATCTTAAATCTTACAAAGTAAAGCTAGATATGATATTGTTGAAGTTTCATTAAATTTTGAAAAAAAAATTGTAACTCCTATGATTAAGTAAAGACCACATATTATGCAGGTGGAAAATGGAACCTAACTCCTTCATTTTTCGTAAATGAGGCCCTTAACAAAATCTACAGCACAGATCAACCACAAGAGTTATGTGAGTGGAAGAATCTTGTGATCCTCTAACCTACAAATAATTCTACGGTTTCTAGCAGTCATAGATTCTGAAGTTTCATTTATCTAGTGTTGACTATAATCTGAATATATTTTATAGCTAAATCTATATTATGTCCCATTTGCTTAACTAAACCCTCCAAATGCAAAAATGCCAAAAGAGTTGGGCACACATTCCCCACGGTGTTTAAAGTTACATGAACCTGAATGAAGGGAAAACACAAATATCATTTTGATTGAAAACTTCTATTGCCCCTAAGAAATTTTCAAATGTAGGCACTTAATTCCCATTATGTGGTCCATTTGAGCCTTTTATCTACCTCATGTTTGGCATTATACCCTAAAATGATATAGCAAAATGGATGGACTGTGTGGTTAAAAACCATACATCATGGTGACCCCTCAGAGCCCTTACATATGCTTAGTTGGGGACAAGTGGGGAAAGCACCTAATCTGTATTCGGATGATCATGGGAGGACAGGAATCCTATGGAACACCTATTTTAGAAGCTACATGTAACAATCAAGTTTTGCGAGCTCACCATGTTGTCTTTGGAACTCAACTATGTCCATCAGGTGAACACATTGTTAAGCATTACTTTAAAAATCATCAATATCAATAACTAAGGTCGGCTACACGGTAAGGAACGATGGGTATGGGATGTCGACAATAGGTTGTGTACAGAACTAGCCTCGTGTGTATCTTTCATCTAACTCGTTAATCAAGTGTGACTCAATAGGATGAAGGTGCAATATAAAAATCAACCTGATAAAGACTCGCGTGGTTCATAATGATTGAACTTAGAGGTTTTAGGTGCAATTTTACATTTTCCCGTGTTATGGCACACATCAATTCTTTTATCGAATCATCTTTTAGATTTACAGTTAATACAAGGTTCCTAAGGATGGACGGAGTGGATGTCATATACATCATGATGAACCCCATAGAAATTAGGTGTTTTACTCACTGCTTCAAATAGATGGATGTGAATTGGGCACTGAGTAAACTCTGAGGGGCCCACCATGATGTATGTATCATTAGTCATATTGTCCATCCATTTTTTTAGCTCATTTTAAGGTGGGGCCCACCATGAAAGGGTGCATCTAATTGATGTATATGATTGATTTGTGGCTATCCAACACACATCATGGTGGGCGCCACAGAGCTAGATACCTAATGAATTCTTGTTAGACTTAGTGCCCTATAAAACCATTTGTGCCCTTATCCACCTATCATGTGGATGTGATTGGGTGGATCTTAGCCATTGATCGTGGTGACCATGGGTCCTAGATTGGACATGTTATATGCCTTAGACAAATTTATTATTGCTCTAATACATTAGGTTTGTTGTTAAGGGATTCCATTAGCAGTCATTGAGAACTTGAGATTGGACATGACGATCATTGACCTAGGAGAGTCGTGGTCCATGGATCTCAATACCTTGTTAGACCATAACCGTCACATGTGCATGGGACATACCTATGAACATCAGTTTATGAAATGTACGGTCATCCTGTGTGATGAGACTAACTTGGGTTAGGATGGACAGTATACACCATCAGGAACCGACTTGGTGTTGGTTTATGCTTTGCCCTTACCTTGCATAAGAGTATGAGTGTTCTATATGCAAATGATTCAAGTTCAGACTTTTGGTCACCCACATTGCTGGATCGAGATCAAGTCAACAGTCTAGGGGCCCATTAGCTTGGACTATGATCGTGAGATCAGGATTTGATGATACATGAAAGATGGTTTTCTTCTTAGAATTGAAGATATGCAAGTGTCATGATCTTAACTGGTTGGCTTTAGCTCTTCTTACAAGGTCCATAAAGGGGATAATAAAGTGGATGTAATTAGGTACTTCCATTAAGACTCGTTGATTCTTACATGGGCCCACAGAGGATCCACCGGTTTGCCTAGGAATACATTTATGACTTTAATTTGAATAAATCAGGAACTCATTAAGTGTTTTTTTTCCATTGGACCTAACACTCTAAATGTTTTAATCATCTTTTCAAGGTGTTTTAACTGTCAAACTTTTGTTTTAACCGTTAAAACTGCTTTAATTGCACTTGATTATAACCTAATGGCCTAGATCTTATGGCCCACTTCTAATTGGCATGAAATATGATTATTAATAGTTGAGATATGACAGTGGAGGGATTGAATCATGAGTATATGCATAGATAAGGTGAACTGATAGGCTTCCTTCATAGTGGATTACACTATAGTCCATAAGGTGGCGACGCACCATACTAGGTACACCCGTGTAACCATAACCCCTCTTTATTTATATGATCTTATCCCAGAGGAGAAAAAGAGTTGGCCCTAGACGTCCTCACCCTATGGTACATGAGAGTGTGGAGAAAAAGAAAGTCTGTGAGAGAGTGGAGATCCATTCCATCCTCTTCTATTATCCTCACATGTGATCCATTTGCGTAGATTGTATATGTCTTCCTCCACACCTACCAGAGGATTAGTCATTGGGCTATCTTAATTCTCTAGTACTAGCATAGATTAGGGAGAGACTCTTTGGTTTAGGAGATCAACATCGATAGATCGGCGTTACAGACACTCTTTCAAGCACATCGCATGTAGATTAATATCCATTGTTTATATATATTGTTATATTGTGAAAATTTAATATTATTGCAAATGAAAATTCTTGGGATGTGTCCCATGATCAAATTGTATTCTACCATATTCCATTGAGTTTATACAATAGGGACCCAACATTTCTATATATATTGTTATGTGAAGTTGTAAATCAAATATTGTGGTGGAAAAAGCAATTGGCTCTTGAAGTTAGGTTGTGGGTTCAAATCTTATGGGTAGTGCCATTTAAATTTTACATTAAAAATCACTCACTCAGTGAGTGACTCGACTCTAATGATGATGAGTCACGTTGAGGCGAACGTGTCAGCTAGCTGAATTGACGAGTCTAGCTTAGTCGTAACTAAGCTCAAATGAATTTCTTTGTAACTTGCCTCATAATCTTATTGAGTCAAGTAGACTTAATTGGGTTTCAAGTCGAGTCATGGAGTTTTATCTATGAAAACAACTATAGAAAGACATATTTACCTTGTAATTATTGAATGTCCTCGTCAATCCATGTGTTACTCCATTAAGGTGCCAAGAAGATTACATTAGAAGATTTGGTCTTAATGGTCCAAGGAATTAAATTTTCCCAAGGGGACCTTCCCACAACTTTTGGTAACCAACCAAAATCAGATTTTTTGTTAAATTGTTAATTAAGAACATTTTTAGGGCTTTTTTTGCTTTTTAAGTCATGCTTGTTAGTGTCACTTTATGGTACCATCCATCCATTAGTACATACACGAATGAATAATCTACAACACATGTTTGACCCAACACTTAAAATACCTGATCTCAATGGGGCTCACAATGTTTATATGTAATTGTTCTGAACCCCAAGTGCAGGGTTGCGAAGTAGTATAAACTAGGTGAATTTAAGGTCAATCCACAAGGATTGGGAAGAACATAACTATAGCTAGTCTAAATTTAAATTTAAGATTAAGTATTCTAGTGGATTAAAATGGGTTTTAAGTAACAATAAAAGCAACTAAGGATCCAAGGATCTACTTCTAATCAATCACAATGTCTAGTTCATTAATTCAACTTCGATAACTTATCTAGAATCGAATAATGATTCATTTTAATCAGAAGATAAAATGATTAATTCATTCATAAACATGTAAACAATATATGAAATCAATTGAACGATTCCCCTCATGAAGCACTCGATAATTAATCGTAGTGAATTCTAAGCATCCATTATGCCTAGAGTTTACAATAGATCATAGTATTTTATAGATCAATATCTTCTCTAATCAAGCCAAGTAATTGTAATTCTAAGCATCCAATGTACATGGAGTTCATAATGGATCAAAGTTCATACATTTCAAAAGCTTCTAAATATAATTCAAATAAAATTCAATTAAAAACCATCAATCAAACAATATATAAATCCAACAAAATAGAACATTGAAATGAAACTAGAAGTTTCACCCATTAGCCTTAATTAAGAGACTAACTACACATAGCTATCTCTAAAAACATAAAAATAGGAAAAATAAATTAGAAGAGAAGAAAATTTCATAGAAGGATCACTCTGACGAAGCTTTGTCCTTACCCTAGCTCTCCCTCAACACTACGATACCCTAGACATGATTAGAGACCTTAATTATATATGTTGTAGAATAAAGTTGGTCGTCGAAAGATGCGATCAGAAAGTGATTGAGAGAAGTCATGATCAGATTGTTCGATAGCGAGCCTCCTCCGTTTATGGTTCATCTCAGATCCCCGAGCAATGTCATCCGATCAACATGCGAGCAGCTCGGCTCGTGATCACCGAAAGCGGTCGTATCCGAACATGTGAGCAGCTCCCGAACATGTGAGCAGCTTCCGACATGTGAGCAGCTCCCGAACATGTGAGCAGCTTCCGACATGTGAGCAGCTCCTGAACATGTGAGCAGCTCGGCTCATGGTCATTGAAAGGGGTCGCATCTCAACATGCAAGCAGCTCGGCTCGTGAGCAACTCCCGAAATGTGCACTCCCAACATATGACCACTCCTATCATGAGCACTCCCGACATATGACCACTCTCGTCATGAGCACTCTCGACATATGACCACTCCCGTCATGAGCACTCCCGACATATGACCACTCCCGTTATGAGCACTCCGGACATATGACCACTCCTGTTATGATCACTCCGGACATATGACCACTCTCGTCATGAGCACTCCCGACATATGACCACTCTTGTCATGAGCAGTCCCGACATATGACCACTCCTGTCATCAGAACTCCCGACATATGACCACTCCCGTCATGAGCACTCCCGACATATGACCACTCCCATCATGAGCACTCCTGACATATGACCACTCTCGTCATGAGCACTCCCGACATATGACTACTCTCGTCATGAGCACTCCCGACATGTGAGCAGCTCCTGAACATGTGAGCAGCTCGGCTCGTGGTCGTTGAAAGGGGTCGCATCTCAACATGCTAGCAGCCCAGCTCGTGAGCAACTCCCGACATTTGAGCAGCTCCCGTCATATGAGCAGCTCTCGTCATGTGAGCAACCCTGGTCTCTTGGTCTCTGGTCTCTAGTCTCTTGAAAGGACGTCCCTCATCTTATAGTACCAGCAGCCTATATAGGCCGATTTTGGCTTGTTTCTATTTGTAGCTCCGAACCATGGGAGATCTCCATCAAGAGACGTAATCAGTTAAACGTGCAGAGTGGTTAGGCTATCCCCTTATCTAAGGATTAACAGGATAAGTGCCTTATCCCCTGAAATCAGTAGTGATCTTAACGGCTTGCGTAACAGACTGAATCACCCGGATCTATATAAATAGATGACCCCACAGATGATAAAGGTACACAGTCTCTAAGCCTACGTTTCATACTTCATCTTACTATCACAGTACCCGTACTGACTTTGCCATCGGTGGTGGTCCTAACCTTTCTTGGTGATTGCAGGTTCCCCAATCTACACCATTCATTTCCGATTGGAGGTCAGACGACGAAGAATCAAAGTCGGTCTCTGACCAACATCTGTTAGCCAATTTTTGGCGTTAACAATATAGGTTTTTATTAAACCAACTCTAGAAAACATAACTTTGAAGCTACTTTACGCAAGAGTGCAAAAACAAAAAAATAAAAAAATAAAAAAAACCCCTCACGATCGACCCTGAAATTTCCAGCAAGTCGACCCTCAATTTTTTGGGTCACTTGGAATTCTCTAAACTCCAGTTTCTAGCCCTAAAATTCTAACTTCCTTTTTTCTTGACCTTAAAATTTGAGGACTTCTTTTTCTTCATTTTTTCACTTGTTTTCAAGAATTGTTCAACTTTCTCTTTATCTCTTTTAATCCACATGCTCAAATATGCTTGACCATTGTCTCTTGAGCTCGCAAATCTTCAAATACTCCACTCTTCATTTCCTTTGGGCTTTAAATCCTCACCTTTAGCTCAAATAATCTCGAACCTTCTAATTTTTCGTATACATTGAAAACTCATCTAATTAAATCATTTTACCATGAATTTGCATAGGAAAGCATTGTAAAATAGGGGATAAATATGCAATATTTAGCACTCAACAATAACATCTCTCCACCACTCATTAGGTTTAGCTCAGTTCTAGGCTTGGACACACACACATACATGTATACATACATATGTGTGTGTGTGTGTGCGCGTGTGTATAAATGTACATAGATGTGTGTGTCTATATATATACACATAAATGTACATAGACACACATCTATATATATATATATATATATATATATATATATATATATATATATATATATATACGTACACACATGTGTGTATGTATATATATCGGGAAATGGTACCATGAGGTCAAGCTCTGTGGACCCCACAGTGATGTATAATGGACATCATGCCATGCATTTTCTAGGTCCCCTCTAGGTTACGAGATGGACCAAAAATCAATTGTATCTGGAACTTAGGGATGCCACACCATTTAAAATCATGTGAAATCATAAGTAAAACATCTAAATTCACTTAGTGGGGTCCACCTGAGTTTTAGAATGGGATAAAATTTAGTGTGACCCCTCATCCAAGTGGGACACATACAATAGATGGGTTGCATGTCTAAACCACATCTCATTGGACCTTATATTCAATCATGAAGGTTTCAATGGTCGAGCATCAACTTAACTATTGTTTACGTGTGTGACCCACCTAAGTCATGGATTGGCTTCATTTTTTGGTGCATGGCTTACCATGGAATGGTGCATCTAATTAATGTGATGAATGTCCGTCACACATAATAATGGGCCCATACAGCTAGACCTCATGGTATCATCCCCCCCCCCCTTCTCTCTCTCTCTCTCTTATATATAGAGAGAGAAATGGAACAATGAGGTTGACCTCATGGGAACTTCCCATGAGGTCGAGCTGTGTGGGCCACAACATGATGTGTTTCCAACATCTACTCCATCAGTCAGATGCACCATTCCATGGTCACCCACGAGCTTAAAAATCAAGTCAATCCATGAATTAGGTGGGCCACACCATAGACAACAGTTGAGAGGGGTAACCCACCCATTAAAACCTTCATGATCGTTTATTGGGCCCACCGAGATATGGTTCACAAATCCAGCCCATCCATTGCGTGTGTTCCACTTAGATGAGGGGTCAGAGCAAGTTTCAGCCACATTTAAAATTCATATGGGCCCCACCAAGTGCTTTTACATGTTTTAGGAATGTCTTCACATGGTTTTAGATGGTATGGCCCACCTGAGTTCTGTATACAGCTGATTTTTGTGATACTCCATAACCTAAATGGGACCTATTAAATGAATGGTGTTGATGTCCAACACACATCACAGTGGGGCCCACACAGCTGGACCTTATGGGAAGTTCCCATGAGGTCGAGCGCATAGGACCTTTTCCTTATATATATATATATATATATATATATATATATATATATATATATATATATATATATCCACAACTTAGGTGAGGTACATCTCAAGAACTACAAAGATGCAGTGCCAACCATAAGTTTTTTGGTGAGACCATCATCCCCTCATTATACCCATCAATTAGGCATAACTTACTAGGAAGGAGTGATAATACAAAAGTTAACTTGATCCAAAAATTTGGCAGGCCACATTGCATAAAATTTGAGGTTTTAGAAAAAATTTACATTATCCCCTTAGTGTTTCTTTTGGAGATTTTCTAAATGGACTATCTTCCATATGTATGTGTTGAGCCTCTAATTTATACATATTCTAACCCTTATCATCACACATTATGCATGGTTTACGTGTTTAAAGTCCAAACTAATACATGTTTTTGTGTTTATAGGAACAAGATGGAGATATTCATTAATTCAAGGCTTAAGAGAGCACTTTACATACATTAAAGATTAAGGAACCAAGTGCCAAAGGACAGAAAAAAGAATTAAGAGAAGAGGAATAGAAAAGAAGAAGATTCACCTTGGCGATTGATCGGTTGGCCTGACCGATTGATCACCAGGGTGGTTGATTGATCCACTAGCCTGGCCGATTGATCAACCACTCTACATACATTGATGGACTGAAGGATGGACCAGTGATTGATCAGTTTCCCAAATCGATCGATCGCTCATGAAGAGAAAATTCCAGACATGTTGCTGGACAAAAAAGGGCCCCACCGATTAATCGCTCAGGCCGGGCAATCAATCGCTCAAGCTATTAGAAATTCAATTTTTACTACTGAAGTCTTTAGACACTTTTTGTCCTGTGCGATCTATCGCTCACCACCTACAATTAATCCCCATCACAAGCGATTAATCGCTCATGCCCCCAAGTCCAGAAACTTCTAAATCTGGTCCGATTTTCTCTACGTAATTGTGTAAGTTTACACAAATTCTGGAATACTCTGTGATGCTGAGGCTAGAAGGCTATAAAAGGACTCCTCCAATTCAATCTTAGGGCATCCGAAAAGAGATTAGAAGTTGCGGAGAGGAAAGAAGCTTTGTGAAGTGCTGCAACTCTGGTTTTTCTGGTATTTCATGTTTTCCTTTAGTTTTTTCTTTCAATTCTAGTTGTAGTATGACAATGCTCGGCTAGAACCTCTCAGCTAGGGCTAAGAGGTGAAGCTTGTAGCTAACTTCATGTTTAATTCAGTTTGATTCAAGTACCTTTACTTCAAGTTGGATTTTTAAATGTTCTACTTTGAATAAAGTTGATATTTTTAGAAGTTTTATGAGAGTTCATGTGCTTCGGACATGGATTCCTTGCAATTCTCTGAGATTATCATGAATGTTTTGATTAGATTCGAATTGTGGTAACCCTTGAGTAAGCCATAGTCCATAAGCATGGCTGTTACTCCGAAGGCTACATATTTGAATGCTATATGTTTGAATAGGACTAGAACTTGAATTCCTAAATTAAGTGGGATTGAATGTGCTTCAATGCTTTATCTTCCAACTAGATGAGAGATAGAACTTCGAATCTAGTTGCGTTTTTATGCTTGGATTGAATGGATTAACATGAGATTACTATAAGTGGATCCTTCAAGCCTTAGTTTCCCTTCTCATATTAATCAGATTTTACTGCTTAAGTTACTGTTTTGTTTAAGTTCATGCAATTGAAATCCTAAACTGTTTTAATCAAAGTTGTTGGAATACTTTAGAGTTGTTTACCTAATTCCTTATGGATCGACCTCGATCTTATCGAGAATTATTACTACATCACAGCCTTGCACTTGAGGCGAGCGAACAGTATAGTTCAACTAGTAGTTCCCACCTTATGGAAAAAATGGATTTACATATACAACATGGTGGGCCTCAGAAAGTTTAGGTTTCTAGGTGGTTTACGTGTAATGTTAAACATGGTATAGACAATTTTCAATAGGAATAGACTAGGCATCATATTGAATGGACAACATATAATTCATATGTTAAGAATCTAAACAATAGGCTAAAATCCCTATGACTAATGCAAACCTAAGGCATTCAGCCTAAAGACCATAACCAACCACCATGCTCCTCACCTGATGTTTAGGGAAACTAAATATATGATCACATATTAGAAAGTGAATGTATACTGTATTGGGTGGTTTTGTAGACTACCATAGATTCTACATGATATCAGAGGCAAGTTTTTAAAACCTCAGTAAATTCTCTCTCTCTTCCTTTTTTTCCTTCTAACGACGATGCAAGTCCCACATTTCAATGAAATCCCATAGTATTTCAACACTGGTAGAGAAAGCCCACTGTGTTTCAAGTCCCATAGTTTACTAACTACATTCGAGGGCATTGTGAAGGTTCTTCGATGATCGCCCCTGCACATTTCAACACTCCTTCGACGGCACCACATCAATAGTTTGCCACAATCGTGCTTCCCCCATTTTTGGCCCACCTCCACCGCTTCCGAAACATACTCACTAAATTGTGCCCTAGCCTAAATTTGACTACTCTATTCACCCATCTTAAAACCCATCCTTTCTATATTAGATCTGACACCTAGCCCTTTGACACCCCCTATCACGTCATCATTAACATTCGTCGACACTCCCCATCTCCTTCTTGAACCCACCAAATAGTGCCCTGGCCCAAATCTATCTTCCCTTTACTTCTTGTGTATAAAACCTAACCCAACTCAAACTGGTGAGGTGACATGATTTAGCAACCTGCAGATTGACCAATGCATTTAGCCATGCTTTAATGGTGTTTTTCCCACATCTTAGTGATAACTTGCTGACGATAATCGGTATTTTGCCGCATTAGTGACACCTAGCCACATGTTCACCACATTGTAGTAGCATTGCTTCGCACCCTAGCAGTGCTCCATTACATGTTAGTAGCATTCCTTCACACCCTAACAGTACTTTACTGCTCTTCAGCAGTATTTATTGTTACACTATCACACATTGCTCGTTAGCCTCTTTGAGTACACGCTATTTGGTGTATACGACTTCTTTATTATACATTGCTATTGTTTATGACCGTCTATTAATTAGAATATTGTATTCTTATTTATCATGGTCAATACATCTGTAAGAAAAATAACCAAAAAGTATCACTAATCAAAGGTTTGGATTTACTAGATTAGTTATTATGAAATTAGATTATCGCAAATACCTTACATGATCATAATCTATTAAGATATACCTTGGAAGAAAAAAGAAGTTGCACTTTAAATTTGGAGGAAAGTTGTTCGCTCGCCTCAAGTGCACGGCTGCGATGTAGTAATAATTCTCGGTAAGACTGAGGTCGATCCACAGGGAAAGAAGTAAACAATTCCAACTACTCCAATAACTAGAATTCAAGAAGTTTAGCAAAACATTTTTTAACATAAAAAAGAAAAATCTGATATTTGGAAAGAACTAGAGCATCAAGGATCCACTTGTAGTAATCCAATGCCAATTCATTCATCCAAGTACAACACAATTAGAATCAAAGTCCTATCTCTCATCTAATTGGAGGATATAATATTAAATCACAAATAGTCCCACTTAAATCTGGAAATTAGATTTCTAGTTCTAATGAAGCACATAGAACTTAAACTTGTAGCCTTCAGAGTAACAGCCATGCCAAGAGACTATGTCATGCTCAAGGGTTACTATAATTCAAATTCAAACAACCCAATCATGGTAATCTCGGAGAATTGCAAGGAACTCATGTCCGGAGTACACAAACTCTCACAATTCATCTAAAAATCCAAACTTTATTCAAACTAGAAGTTCAAAATTCAAAATTAAGAAAATGGTACTTGAAATAAAAGAATTAAAGCATTGAAACCAACTACAAATTTCACCTCTAGCTCTAGCTAAGTGGTTAACTAAGAAAAAACATATTAAAACTAGAACTAGAACTAAGAAAAGGAAGACAAACTAGCTGTAGGAGGCTAGGTAGCCTCCAAGGATTTGAACTCCTTGCTTCCCACGTCCTTGACTGATTTGGAATAGAAGAGAGCACCTTCCTTTATAATACAGCAAGAGTACCGCAACATAACAGATTTTGTTTCGCTTCATACGGCTTAACCAATGGTTGGATTGCCTTCAAATTTGATTTGTAGCTTCCTTGTAACGTGATCTTCCTCATAGATGATTTAGATTTCAAAGATTATCTTCTAAATGGGCCCACCAATCAGATCGGCGACCGCCTCTCAAAATCGCAGAGTTCGAGTACCTTCAGAACTAGTCATCTTGCTATCAACGCTCTAGAGTGTACAGAGGTCGGATTGATCTCAAATTTTGAACATTGGTAGAAAATGTCCTCCTCTACATGATAGATGGATCAGATTGTCCAAAACAATTCCAAAGTTTGGTGCAAAAATTGGAACACTCAGGCCTTTTATAAAATCTGCGCAGTTAGATCTTTCTGGATGGTCCATCTTTCCTCAACTGGTAGTATCAAACCACACATCCTTTTGATATGAAACTTTGTGGTTATTCATATGTGGATGTGGTCTAGAAGATGGTCAAAGTAGATTCTTCATATCATCAATGATGGGTCACCTGGACCGGCCCAAAGTGGAGTAGGCAAAATCTTGAACTTTCTGGACAGTTCGTATTGTTTTGGCCACCACGGTCAATCCATAGATCCGATTGAAATGAAACCACTTGGTTTAGTTCGGCGTCGAGCTCCTCTTCGACATTGATGTGTTGGATTTCCAAATATCAACAAGATGGGTCTCGAAAACTGGGCTGAAAAACCAAAAATGGGAATAGCCTGCTGTTTGAAATCTGAAAACCTGAAATTGCATGGCCGACCGGTCGGACAGGGCTGGCAGACCGATCTTGACCGGTCTAGCCTCTCTGTTAGGTGTCCATGGAGTGCAGCCGATCGGTCTTGACCGGTCGGACCCATTTTCTGCATTCTTTCTTCTTTCTTTTCTTCTCTCCTTCCTATCTCTTTGCTTTCTTCTTTCATTGGCCCACCTTGGGTCTTCATCCAAGGCTCCTAAATGTCTCCTTTTGGTCTCCGATTAGGTGAAGTCTGCTCTCATTCCTACAATCACAAAACCTGCATTAGATGGACCTTTTAAACATGCAAACCATGCATATAATGTGATGGAATGGCCTATACAATGTATAAATTAGAGGTTCAACACACCCCCCAACCAGCTTTTTGCTAACCCCGAGCAAAACATGCGTGAAACAAGTTCAATCCTCCAAAAACCAAGTCTCCTTCAGAAACTATGTTTTTATCCATTACAAGGCATACAAGTGTAAAATTCAGAAAGATGAGGTGATAGAAGTTGAAACCTTAAACTCTCAAAGCATAATAAGTGTCCATATGAAATTCCCACTGATTGATTAATAAATAGAAAAACTTGAAAAAATTCAACCTAGTGTGCATAGTGAAAGTTCATCTCATGAGTTTCTTGGATTATCTTCTTCATAGATCAACTAGACTATGGATCTCAAGGTGCACAAAGCAACAACAAGCCTATGACAGGAATTTGCCTTACCGTCCTTCCGACGGCTTTCACACTACGTCCCATTTTCGGCTTTGGTTACAGGTAGACCATCCCCCGGTTGGTAATAGGTAGCCCTTTTCGGAATTTTCCACCATGTTTTCCATCATTCCCAATTTTCATCCTTCATTTTCCTTTTTCTTTTGCATTAGATATGATTTTTAGAATCCATATCTTTCGTTATTTTCCCATGGACAAGGATGGAAAAAGTACCCCGGCTTAGTTTCTCAACACCTTAAATTAAAGTCTAGCTAATCAACAAATCACATAATCCTTTCAAACCATGAAAATCCTGTAACGTGAACTAGGTGTAAAAGTGTTCAAATTTTCTATCAATCACATAAATAGGGAAATTCACATATAAAACCATTATATTAAAAGTAGTTTAAGACTTGCAACATCACTCACTTTGTATCTTCTTTTCTTATACTCGTATCATCCCGAATGCATAGAAACAAAGTTTTCCAAAAGAGTTTTGAATTTTAAAAAAATAAAAAATTTTCTACATAATTGCTCGAAATGTCACAAAAGCTCGTAGATTCATCTAAGAAATCTCACCCCCCAACCAAAATCTTACATTGTCCTCAATGTAATAAGATGTGCAATAAGCATGACATGAGAGCAATGAAATAAAGCATAGGAGAGTGAGAAGGAGAGTACCTAAGGTAGCAAGTTGATCAATTCAAGCATCTTTCATTGTCTTGATTAGACTTATTCAATCCTAATTGCAGAAAAATAAATCCTAACCTACCTACCTACCTTTGATTAATCCGATCGACTGCATGATCAAATTTGAGCAGGATCTTCATGAATTTCAATAAATTTCTCATGAGGACCATTCAAAGTCCTGCTCGACAGTAAACATGGGTGCTTTTCTTCATTGAAGTCCAATATTTATTTGCACCACATGCATGATAGGAGGAGATAAGAGCAGCAAAAAGAGATCTCCTCAAATTCTGATTTGGGTTATGATTGATTAAAAATGGGTCCTCCCAATCAAAATTTTCAATGGGCTGAAGGACCCATGATGGTGGAGAGACATTCATCAAGTTTTCATTGGTTAAAGTTGTCTCCTCCACAATTTCAGAATTGTACGGTGCTTCCACAAACAATGGTGAAGAGTGTAAATTAGTGAAAATGTGTTCTTCAAGCACCGACACCATGTCTAACAAAATATCCAACTCCTTAATCATCTCATCATCAAGATCATAAGAGTGGGCCAAGCATTCCTCTAGGAAATTGAGATAGTCAGATGAAGGGTCCTTGTCCTCCCTTAATGATTGAAGAAATTCTGTTTCAATGGCAAGAAATTATAGATCATCTAACATTGGTTGATACTTTTAAAATTTCAGCTTGTGCCGCCTCATCATCCAAAGGAAAAGAATTTCCAATCAAAGGGAGGTCTACCACAATAGAATTTGGCATGTGTTGTTGGTGGAAGGACTAAAAAGATCGACTTCGGCCATCTCTTTAACATGCATATCCTCTAGAGACTCATAATCATTTTGCCCCTTGGAAAAAGAAACCATACGTTCATAAGCATTCACCAAACCCTCATTATAGGCAACCCCACTACCGCTTTTAAATTTTATGGATTCCTCAGTTTCGTCAATCGTAATTGAAATATCTTCATCATTAAGTTCAAAGCATCCAAAAGAGATAGTGGACTCACCATTATTGATGATGACATTAGGATCATCGAGATCAATCTCCTCTAAAAGTCTATTAATTAAATCTGAAGAAGGTGGGACTTGGGTAGCCCCATCCTCCTCATTAAAGGGGATTGATTTGATGCCCCCAATTTCGGGCTCGACGTCTTCACAAGATGATGAGTAAGCTTGATTTGATTGTTCATCTACATACTCTTTCCATATTTTCTCAAGTATTTGTGTATACATGTCATCACAAGAGGAAGACATTTTAGGGTGATTGTTAATAACCACGGTTGGTTCTTCCCTTGAACAAGGAGAATGGTGGTTTCCCCAATTAAGACCGTACGCATTGTAGGATGAAGAGTTATATGATGGTTGATAGGCATATCATACAAGTGATCACTCATTGTCTTAACTGGTTGGCCACTATTCACTCGTTCCTTTTGTTGTTGCACACCTCCTACCATAACTAGTGGAACACTCATGTTATTTTCAATCCAGTAATCATGTAATGTTTTCCCCAGATGATCATTATTCAATTTTGCTTCGTTCCGGTATTCCCCCATCGTCTTACATCGTGTCTCAACATGTGTATTACTTTCATTAATGTAATCACACATCGTCTTACATCGTGTCTCAACATGTGTATTACTTTCATTAATGTAATCACGCATCGTCTTACGTGGGGGGGTAGTGGAGGTTCTTTGAATCTCAGAAAAATACTCATGCTTGGAGGGATCCTGATCACAATGAGTTTGGGTCCCCCAATCCGACGTCTCATCCTCCAAAAGGTACTTATACGCACCATTTGTCCAATCATACATGATGAAATTTTAAGGAATTGGAAATTACCCTAATTAAAAAAAAGAACAAAAAGAAGGGAGATAGGGAGATGTTACCTAATAGAGTGAGATCTATGTCAGCAACAATGTCCTACAAAATTAAAAAAAATTGTTAGTAATTTAAAAAAAATCAGAAAATCTACGTCTATAAAAACTGAAAATCCTACTTAATTAAGATTACTCTATAGCTACTAGAACAATTAGAACCGTTTAACCTTTTCCCCGGCAAATACGCCAAAAACTTGTTCGCTCGCCTCAAGTGCAAGGTTGCGATATATTAATAATTCTCGGCAAGACCGAGGTCGATCCACAGGGAAAGAAGTAAACAATTCCAACTACTCCAATAACTCGAATCCAAGAAGTTTAGGAAAATAATTTTTAACATAATAAAGGAAAATCTAATATTTGGAAAGAACTAGAGCATCAAGGATCCATTCGTAGTAGTCCACTGCCAATCCATTCATCTGAGTACAACACAATTAGAATCAAAGTCCTATCTCTCATCTAATTAGAGGATATAACATTCAATCACAAATAGTCCCACTTAAATATGGAAATCAGATTTCTAGTTCTAATGAAGCACATAGAACTTAAACTTGTAGCCTTCAGAGTAATAGCCATGCCAAGAGACTATGACATGCTCATGGGTTACTACAATTTGAATTCAAACAACCCAATCATGGTAATCTCAGAGAATTGCAAGGAACTCATGTCCGGAGTACACAAACTCTCACAATTCATCTAAAAATCCAAACTTTATTCAAACTAGAAGTTCAAAATCCAAAATTAAGAAAACGGTACTTGAAATAAAAGAATTAAAGCATTGAAACCAACTACAAATTTCACCTCTAGCTCTAGCTAAGAGGTTAAGTAAGAAAAAACATATTAAAACTAGAACTAGAACTAAGAAAAGGAAGAAAAACTAGCTGTAGGAAGCTAGGTAGCCTCCTAGGATTTGAAATCCTTGCTTCCCACATCCTTGACTGATTTGGAATAGAAGAGAGCACCTTCCTTTATAATACAACAAGAGTACCACAACATAACAGATTTTGTTTCGCTTCATACAGCTTAACCAATGGTCGGATTGCCTTCAAATTTGATTTGTAGCTTCCTTGTAATGTGATCTTCCTCATAGATGATTTAGATTTCCAAGATTATCTTCTAAATGGGTCCACCAATCAGATCAGCGACCGCCTCTCAAAATCACGCAATTCGGGTACCTTCCAAACCAGTCATCTTTCTTTCAACGCTCCGGAGTGTACAGAGGTCGGATTCATCTCAAATTTTGAAAATTGGTAGAAAACTTCCTCCTCTACATGATAGAAAGATTAGATTGTCCAAAACAGTTCCATAATTAGGTGTAAAAATTAGAACACTCAGGCCTTGTATAAAATCTGCGCAGTTGGATCTTTTCGGATGGTCCATCTTTCCTCAACCGGTACGATCAAACCACACATCCTTTTGATATGAAACTTTGTGGTTATTCATATGTGGATGTGGTCTAGAAGATGGTCAAAGTAGATTCTTCATATCATCAATGATGGGTCACCTGGACCGGCCCAGAGTGGAGTAGGCAGAATCTGGAACTTTCTGGACAGTTCGTATTGTTTTAGCCACCACGGTCAATCCGTAGCTCCGATCGATACGAAACCACTTGGGTTATTTCAGTGTCGAGCTCCTCTTAGACATTGATGTGTTGGATTTCCAAATATCATCAAGATGGGTCCCAAAAATCGGGCCAAAAAACCAAAAAGGGGAATAGCCTGCTATTTGAAATCTAAAAACCTGAAATTGCATGGCCGACTGGTCTAGCCTCTCTGTTAGGTGTCCAGGGAGTGCAGCCGACCGGTCTTGACCGGTCGGACCCATTTTCTGCATTCTTTCTTCTTTCTTTTCTTCTCTCCTTCCTATCTCTTTGCTTTCTTCTTTCTTTGGCCCACCTTGGGTCTTCATCCAAGGCTCCTAAATGTCTCCTTTTGGTCTCCGATCAGGTGAAGTCTGCTCTCATTCCTACAATCAAAAAACTTGCATTAGATGGACCTTTTAAACATGCAAACCATGCATATAATGTGATGGAATGGCCTATACAATGTCTAAATTAGAGGTTCAACAAAAGTCGACACCACTGGTAGGTAACCTATCATGTGATGATGGGAATGCAATAACTTTGCTGATAGGGGTTGGCTACTTAAATTTATTCAGCCCAATATTATTGAACTATTGATGATGTATTCAACAGCCCAACAAAAAGGAATAATATTGTAAAGATGTTTCTCATTATGATTGTTTATGTCGGATTTGGTAATAGGATCCTCTAGACGTTCACCTTCCCTCAAGCCAACTTCCCTCCAAACCTGAAAAAACACAAGAGAAAACTAAGGGTGGCCTGCGTCCAACTGTTGGCCCTCCGAAGCTTAAGTCAGATGGGACATGGTTGTAAAGTAAATAGCCGGGTATGAGCTTAGAGATTGTGTACCTTTATCTTCTATGGAGTCATCTATTTATACAAATCCGAGTGACCCAGTCTATTACACGCAAGACGTTAAGATTACTGCTAATGTTCTGGGGATGGAGGGTTATCCGATGAATCCTTAGATAAGCGGATAGTCCTAACTCAATTGGACATCTAGCTGATTATGTTCCTTGATGGTGCTCCCCTGAGATTCGGAGCCATGAACAGAGATAAGCCCAAGACCGGCCTATATGGGCTGCTGGTACTAGAAAAGCGGAGGATGCTCAGGCTCGGGGATAGCTGCTCGTATGCTGAGATGCGACCCCTTTCAATGACCACGAGCCAAACTACTCACATCCTGAGATGCGACCCCATTCAACGACCACGAGCCGAGCTGCTCGCATGCTGAGATGCAACCCCTTTCAACGACCACGAGCCAAGCTGCTCGTAGTTGGACAGACTGGCCGCAACTTCTTTCAATCACTCCCTGATCGTATCTCTCGACGACTAACTTTTATCCTACAACAGATGCCCCCCAAATCCTTAGCGTTTTGAGAACCTGCACCAAGGATTTTGTTTGTATATACATAACCGCCTGTTTGAGGAGAGATCGTACGTAACCTATCAGGAGTGACCTTGCATTTATGAATGCTAGCTTTCCGCAGCTTTTCGGTTGAGAGAGGTGAAGCGACGCTCGCCGCGTGCCTTTGAATTTAATGCTCGTGCTCGTTCGACTGTCGTGCCGGATGAGAGGCCGCAGCTGTCACCCAAATCAAACAGAATAATTGCTTATAAATATCGGATCCTGTGGAGTTTACCTCATTTTTGAAATTCTACCGCAGAGTTTCAGAAACCCTTCTTCTTCTCTCCTTCTGTCTTTGGTGTAAACCTCTTTATGGAGGTATTCCTTTCTCTTATTTTTCTTTTCTCTTTCTTCCTGTCCTTTTCCTTTACGATGGCGGGGGTTTCTGATGAAGAAATCATTCCTCTTGGAGATGATACTCCCGATTCTTCTTAATCGAACAATGCTCGAGTACTGGCGGGGAGATATTCTGCCACCGGTTATCCATCTATCATGACGGAAGAGAAACTCTTGAACTTACGAGAGAGATATCGAATTCCGGACTCCGTCATACTCAGGTTACCAGGGAGAGGAGAGACCGCCGATTCCCCACCGCCAGGCTGTGTAGCATTTTACGAATATTTTTTCTGACTTGGCGTGCATCTTCCCCTTCATCCCTTCATCCGAAGCTTCCTCCTTATTTATAAGATTGCCCCCAGTCAACTTATTATAAATGGCTGGAGGGTACTTATAAGCGCCTTTGTTCTTTAGAAACAAGTGGGTAACGAGGATCTGACCGCTGGGGAATTTCTGAAGTTATACCAGCTGAAAAAGGCCCCAGCCAGCGAGGGTTGGTACTACCATTATTTCTGGCACCGGGATAACTTTATCCTAGGGAACCCATCCTCTAATTATCCCGGGTGGAGGAAAAAATGATTCTACGTCTTTGGCAATTGGGAGTCTGATGTGGGCTCCGACCCCAAATGTAAGACTCATACCCTGAATTGCCTCCGTACGTTTAGTTTCCAGGTACCGGTACATCCCAGATGGACCAGATTAGAGAGCCTTGATCGCGACCCTGATTTAGTACCGCAACAACCTAGGACTTGTACCCTTGCGACCACGTAAGCGCCACGATTCCAACGCCGCGTGGCACGCCCCATTGTAATACCCGGTGTGAAAGTTATGATCGATTGCGTAATTCGAGGTGGGTCGCGCAACGCGCGTGGCGTGGGCCCCGCTTGCACAAATCCCAAGTACATGTCAAATTAATCTAATCAAGCACCATCACTCTCAGCCATACCCCTACTCTACTCACCCCATACCCACCCCATCACTCTCTCACCCAAAAGTCAACTCTCACCCATACCTCCCATACCCCTCTACCATGCTAACCACCACCACCATCATTTCCCCCGATGATTTCCTCCTCTCTCCCCCCCCCCCCCCCCCCATACAAGTCCATACGTAAGGGGAGAGGAGGGCTTCTCATTTCAAAATTTCAAGAGTTAGAGAGAGAAATGAGAGAGAAAGAGAAAGAGATTAGAGAGAGAGAGAAGAGAGAAGTAGAGAGATTTAGAGGGAGATCAAGAGAGAGAAAGAGAGAATTAGAGAGATTGAAGGAGGAGATCAAGCTTGGAGGACCCCGATCATCATCTGGATCGTCCGATCGGCAATTCAACCGTCTAACCATCATTGTGAGTGCAAACTTCCCCCCTTTTTCTCGTTTACCTTTCATTTTATTTCCTTGGGCCCACCTTGTGATGGGCAATGAGATGGATGGGCTGGATCATCCATGAATGGGCCCCACTTGCTAATAAAATAAAATAAAAATAAATAAAAAAGGGGAGAGAGTGCCGCTGGACAGACAGCGTCCAGTGGATGCTGCTGCCCAGTAGCGCGTGGGCTAAAGCCCCTTTTGGGCGTTGAGCAGGGTCCCCACTCGTGGGACCCACCTTGCTGCATGTATTTGATCCACGCCGTCCATCTGTTTCTCCAGCCCATTTTAGGGCTGGACGCCAAAAATGAAGAAGATCCAGATCTTAGGTGGACCACACCATAGCAACAGTGGAGATAATGATGTCCACTACTGAAACTTCCTTGGCCCACTGTGAAGTTTCTAGACCAAATCACCTGCCCAATATTGGGCTTATTTGGTCCCCCATGAGACGGGGAACCTAATGAACGGAGTGGATCAGACCCATGTGGGCCTCACTTGATATAAGCACAAAAAAAAGTATGAACGTCCAGACGCTGGAACAGTCCAGCGTCACGTGGACGCCGTGATTGGGTTCCCACTCGTGGGACCCACCTTGATGTTTATGTGGTATCCCCACCGTCCATCCGTTTTACCAGATCATTTTAGGGCCAGGGCCCAAATATGATCCCGATCCAAATCTTAAGCGGACCGCACCACATGAAAACAGTGGAAATAATGATTTCTACTGTCAGAATTTCTTTGGCCCACATTGATGTTTCTAGGCCTCGTAACCCGTCTAATATTGGGCTTATTGGGTCCCCCACGAGCCGGTGAGCATGATAGACAGACTGGATCGTCCTCATGTGGGCCCCACTCGATCAAAACCATGAAAAAAAAAGAGAAAGAAAGAAGAGAAGAAGGAGAGGCGTCGCTGACGCTGGGAGTACCAGTATCCACGGACACTGGGCTCGCTGCCCAGCTGGTGGCCGACTGTATGGGTCCCACCATGATGCGGGTGCTATATCCACACCGTCCATCCATTTGAGGAGATCGTTTTAGGGCATGGTCTGAAGAATGAGACAGATCCAAATCTCCAGTGGACCCCACTTGAGAGAAAATAGTGGGGACAGTGACAGACCGTTGAGGCCTTCCTACGGCCCACCATGATGTTTATTTGAGATCCAACCTGTTCATAAGTTCACACATGCGTGTGAAGAAGGGAAAGCAACAATATCAGCTTGATCGAAAGCTTCTGTGGGCCCCACTTGGTAAAATAATAATAATAATAATAATAATAATAAATAAATAAATAAATAAGGGGGCGCTGGCCGTGGGTTGGCTGGGCTGCCCAGCAGGTGGGCCACTAGTGGGACCCACCTAGAATGTATGTGCTCTATCTATTCCGTCCATATGTTTTTCCAGCTCATTTTAGTGGCTGAGCCCAAAATTTAAGCACATCCAAATGTCAAGTGGACCATGCCACGGGAAACAGTGGGAATAATGATCTCCACCGTTGAAACCTTCCCCGGCCCTACAGTGATGTTTATTTGTCATTCAACCTGTTCATAAGATCACATGGATATGGGAAAACAAAAATATCAGTTTGATTCAAAACTCTTGGGGCCCATTTGGGTGCCACGCTCCAAGCAGTGTGCTTTGGCACGCTGCCCAACAGGTGGCCCACCCTGTGGGTCCCACCTCGATGTATCTGTTTTATCTATGCCGCCCATCTGTTTTTCCATATTATTTTAGTCCATGGGCCCTCCAAGAAAAGATGAGGCAATCCAAAGCTCCGGTGGACCACATTATAGGAAACAGTGGTCATTGATGCCCACTTTTGGAAATCTTCCTTGGGGCCATTGTAATGTTTATTCATCCATCTAACCAAAGGTGATGGGGCCCAACTTTAGGTCCCACCTTGATGAATCTTGGGTATACCTTGTCGTTCTTCTTGGTAGAGGTGTGGGCCCAGTTTTGGGTGGGTCACACATAGAAAATAAGGGTGGTTGAACGCCTACCATTGGAAACTTCACAGGGCCCATCTATTATGTTTATTCGCCATTCTTCCTGTGTATAGGTCACCTAGCCATGGGTGGGGTTTCACACATGTGGTGTGCGAGCCCCACCATGGTGTTTGGTTGCCATCTCACTTGATTAGTGGGAAAGCACAAATATCGGATTGATCCCAAACTGTTGGGGCCCATTAGTGTATATGGCTTCCCCACTCCTTTGTGCGGTTATCCCCAACCACGGGTCCACCTTGTTATGCATGTGTTCTATCCACGTCAGCCATTGGCCACTATGGTGCGATATGTATGTTGGCCATCTATTAGGACCACCTTAAATTTGTGCTTGATCCAAACCATCCGAATGAATGGACCCTAGCATGTTATGTACAGGATGGCCCTTGGGACCACCTTAGTGTGCGTGTTTGAATGACCGCATTGTCCATCCCGTGGATCCACCTTAATGATTAGTTGTGTAAACCCTTATTGAAAGGTCATCCTTAGAGTTTGTTCGATCCAAGTCACAGGGCTACCTTCGTAAACTCACCCTGTTGAACCGTCTTGTCAATTCACCTTGTTAACTCACCATGTTGACCCTCCTTGTCAACCTGCCTTATTGACTCACCTTGTTGACTCACCATGTTGATTGATCCTGGTAACTCAGCTTGTTGTAAACTCATATGACTCACCCCTCCTACCCTTGTACCCAATTATTAAAGACCACCATATCATGTATATCCCATCCACACCATCCAGTTACCTTTAGGACGAGTGTGGGGCTCATCCTCGACGTTAGTATGTCATGTAGGCCATCCATTATATGGAGCCTATCTTGCATTATGAGGTTAGACCTGTCGTCCCTTTTTGGACCTCATCATATTGACCATCTATCTCAGATTACCCTACCATTTATGATTCTCTGTTATGACCTGTCTATCTTGCAACCCATTCTATGACATTCCTTTTACGGACCATTCATCGTGTTTATCTCAACTGTACTACATGATTATGGGTCTCGGCATGATTTTGGGTATTCTACTCTTGCCGCTCAATAGGTTCTACATTTGATATGTCGGTAGTGTATTCAATCATTTCCTTTTCATTTGGGTTATCTGAATGTTGAAGGTTAATCCACACTGTTCAGTTGTTGGACCATCTGTGTTGTTGTATACCATCCATTTAGAGTGCTATCTCTTTATGTTTGCTTGTATTATAAGTGAATCATCTTTATATGCTATTTTTAGTATGCCTGTTGCCACACGTAGTGTTATTTGGAATACTCTTATACGATCTATATACTATATGCTTTGACGACCACCATGCATGTGTAATGAGTATGCATCCCGAATCACCATTGTTAGTTGGGGACCACTAGGGCATAAACGCATTCATAAAGCATCCGAGATGTAGTCGCGCAAATGTAATTCACGTGCTCTCTATCGCAAACCTCTCCAATAGGTATGGGACTATTCGAGGATAGGAATCTATCATCCTAACTTACACTGTATGGTAGGAATAACTTAGCATACCTTGTAGCCCTTGGTGCGAGATTCCCTGGCTAGCGACATCCCGCACTATGACTCGATCATTCATATGTGTCCCCTCATCTTAATCATATCTCAAATTAGTTGGACTAGATTGATTTATAGCCATTGTAGTAGATGGACTACTTGTTGGCACTCATACTGTATACTTGACTCATGCATCATGAATGCTTGGCTCATCTGATTGTCTTGTATCAACCAGCCATATCGGTCGTGATTGTCGTGCAGTTCATTACCAGTTGACGGTGACATTGTATTTGAGACCTTATAGTTTTATGGTGCTCTTTGGAGACTTGCACGGGCATGTCGTCCCGCGTTTGTATGCATGGCTGCATTTCACACCGTCTGCTTGTGCCGCATATAGCATGGTTACTACGATGCAACCACAACTCCATCGTGGTTTGCAAAACATCGAAAATATGTGATCTTTAAACTGGATGTCATAGATGTCCCTGGGTGAAAGTCCCTGATCCCGTTGGTACCAAGGTGGGTGCTCCATTCAAGGACCGGGTGGTTTAATCATACACCAGTATGCCGAATACCAAACGGCGGTGCTTTCCACTGCACGTGGTCAGTTTGGAAGGAGGTCTAACCTAACCTGCGGGAAGAGTGTTGGCAAAGTGGGTTGAGTTTGACCAGCTGTGAGTAGGTCCGCTATTACACCAGATAGGCTTTGGCATTCTACTGGTGAGTAGTGAGGTCTGTGAGACCCCGGTGATGTTCCGTTTCGAAGATGGTATTGGTATTAGTGATGTGACTGATGTTTTGTACGGTGTGGGACGGTCCTGACGTGGGCGAGTGTGATGTGGGCGGGGCTGTAAGCCTGGGCGAGCTACCAGTTCTGAGTCCTGCATTGCTTAGGCGATCGCGTTATGACTGTTCGTATCTGAACCACTGTACTGAGAGGTGGTGATTTGCATACATGCATTGGATCATTGTATGGGACATTAGGCCCTGTAGGCCATTGCATAGTATGAGTATATAGCCTTGGTAGGCTGGTTACCTGTATTGCACGCTTGCATAGCCATGGTAGGCTAGTTATATGTATTGCATGCTTACTTAGCCATGGTAGACTGGTTATCCATATCACATGATCGTGTAGCCTAATTAGGCGAAGTCTTGGTTTAAAGTTCTCATCATGCTTTACTGCTTACTCTAATATTTATCATGCTTGTCATACGCATTGTGCACGCACACACGCACTCACAAAGCTTCGTTCGAAGCTTATGCGCATTTGTTATGCTGCAGGTTATACCAGAGTGTATCAGCAACGTTGAGTTGGAGTTGGGAGTGCAATAGCAGGAGGTGCCGGATCGTGCACAGTTTTTATATTTACGCATTGTGTATTTACCTTTCAGTACTGTATGTAAACGAAATGATTTAATGGAAATATTGTGTTTTTCTTTGATGGTACTCATATGGTGATGCTCATGTTTCAAAAAAAATTCAGACCCTAAAATCCTCCTTGTGTATCCCAGGATCGGAACCTGGCGTGTGGGGTTAGGATCCGAGATCGGGGTACTACGGAGGCTGCCACCTCTGAATTTGGGTTACAGCGAATGGACGTCGAGAACTGAATTTGGGGTGTGACACCAAAGGCCACAATGTTAACCACTTCTTCGGCGAAGGTGGGTTGAACTTTTACCCCTTTGCCTGAAGAGAAAATGAGTTTTGTGCTGCGTCTACTAACTTGCCCTCTTCTTCTCCTCGCAGGCATTCCGATTGGGGCTAGGCCAAACTTATGGGGAGGACTTAATGAGAAACTCATCAAAGTCTCCAAGCTTTTAGTGGCTGCCCGTAACGTTAACGCTGCCTTGGACCCTCGCCGTCTCTCTGCCGCCGGTCTAATCTCCCAAGAAGAGATGACGAACGTTGGGGACAAAAGGGGTGCGCCGGGGGTGCTCCCCCCTCTGAAGGGCACGGCCTCGAAGAGGCAAAAGAAGTCAGCAGCTGGTCATTCAGATGCGCTCGCTCAACCAGAGGGGCCTGCTCGTGGCTCACAACCGCGTAATGCTCCTCAGGAGGAGGTTGCTGCGACCCCTCCCACTGCTGCGACCCCTCCGGCTGGCTCCCGCGGTCAGCCAATAATTGAGGTCATCGATAACTCGCCAAAAGGAAATTGGACGAAACCAAGTCTTCCTCCGAGAGAGGTGTCATGAGAGCCTAATGTTGCTCGCGAATCAGCCACACCCGCCTCGGGGCCCGCGCATGCTCGCGAGGCAGGCTCTTGCGAGATGGTCATAGCCCAACCTTCAGGGTCGAGAGTCTACGTCATCCCACCACACTTGCATCTAATATGCAAGTTTATATTTGAAAACATTGCCCCCAACTCCTTTGGGGGCCTCCCTGAACCAAGTCCAGAGGCTCTCTTATTAAACCTCCAATTTATACATTGCATTGCCCATTACATCGCATTATATGCATAGTTTACATGCTTAAAAGGCCCATCTAATGCATGTTTTGTGATTTTAGGAATGAGAGCGGAATTCACCCAATTGGAGACTAAAAAGAGCCATTTGAAGCCATTGGATGAAGGTTAAAGAAGGATCAAAGAAAGAAGATAGCAAGTGGAAGAGAGAGAAGAAGAAAGAAAGCAGAAAAAGGCAGCTAAGACAGGTCGTCCGACCGGTCCTGACCGATCCGAACACTCAACAGAGAAGAGGCCACACTGCAAAGCTTGCTGGACTATACACGACCGGTCGTCAACTACTCAGACAGGTCGTGCGACCGGTCCTTGGATTAAAAATTTGGTTCCAAAATTATGAAAACTCTCTGGACTGTTTTCGTACTTTTACGACCGGTCGTGCGACTGGTCGTTCATAAGCTCAGACCGGTCATGCGACCGGTCGTCTGCTTAACAGAGCTTGTCCATGAAGCTCTGATTTTCTCTGCGCAGTCCGGGATTTCTTGCGCAATCCAAAACCTTCCGCACTATACTATAAAAGGACACCTAGGGCTTCTTCTTAAGGCATCATAGAATACGTCGTGGGAGAGGAAGGAAGTCGTCGTGGAGCGTCTGCAACCCTCCAAACTCCAGTTTTCCTATGTTTTCTATCTTTTTCATGAGTTTTAGTTGTAGTATGACAATGCTCAGGCTAGAATCTCTCAGCTAAGGCTGAGAGGTGAAGCTTGTAGCTGATTTCATGTTTGATTCAGTTTAATTCAAGTAATTCTACTTCAAGTTTGGATTTTTACTTAATCTAGTTCTTAAAAGTTGATAGTTTGAGATGTTTTATGAGAGTTTATGTGCTTCGGACATGGATTCCTTGCAATTCTCTGAGATTATCATATTGTGCTTATTTAGATTCGAATTATAATAATCCTTGAGCAGGCCATAGTTCATAGGCATGGCCGTTACTCCGAAGGCTATGATTTCGAATTCTATATGGTTGAATGGGACTAAAACTTAGAAGTTCAACTTGAGTGGGATTGAATGTGTTTAATGCTATATTTTCCAACTAGATGAGAGATTGGACTTCAAATCTAGTTGTGTATTTTGCTTGGATTGATTGGATTGACATGAGATTGCTACAAGTGGACCCTTGAATGCCTTAGTGCCTTTAAACTACTGTTTTCATTAAAGTTACTGTTTTAGTATAATTGCTTCGATTGAATCTCTTATTTATTGCAAAATTGAGTTGCTGGAATAGTTTGGAACTTGTTTTTCAATTCCCTGTGGATCGACCTCGGTCTTACCGAGATTTATTACTACATCGCAGCCTTATACTTGAGGCGAGCGAACAAGTTTTTGGTGCCGTTGCCGGGGAATTTAGATAACGGTTCTGAATTGTTTTAGTGGCTATAGAGTAGAAGTAGTTAGGATTTATTGTTCTCTTAGGATTAGTTTTTTTTTTGAATTCTAGAGCTAACAAAGTCTGTTTTGTTTTGTAGGAAGTTCTTCTAGTTCAAGCAAATCGGGTACTATCCTTCTAACTTGAACTCTCTTAATTTTTATTTTTTTATATATTTCAGATTTTAGGACTAATTTAGTTTTTAGTTAATTGGTTTATGTCCCGTTGAGAATGTTACCACTCCAATCGTCTCTGTTTACGTCGAATTTCGTAACAGGGTCCTCCGAGCGATTTCCTCCTTGGACCTGAAAGGAGATAGAAAGCAACTAAGGGTGGCCGGCGTCCAGCCGTTGGCCCTCCGATGCTTAAGTTAGATAGGATGAGGTTGAAAAGAGAACAAATAATCAACGGGGGTTAAAGATTGAGTATTGTGTACCTTTATCATCAATAGAGTCATCTATTTATACAGATCTAAATGACCCAACCTGCTACGCAAGCTGTTAAGATTAGTACTGATTTCATGGGATAAGAAGCTTATCTCGTTAATCCTTGGATAAGGAAGTAGTCAAAACATCCTAGACGTCTAGCTGATTACGTCTCTGGATATTCGGAACTAAGAATAGATATAAACCGAAACCGGCCTATACGGGCTGCTGGTACTATGAGACGAAGGCCGTCCATACCAGAGACCAGAAACCATGATCACTCAGATGTCGGGAGATTCTCATATCAAGAGTGCTCGCATTTTGGGATACGCCCCCTTCGACGAGCACGAGGCGAGCGCTTGCACTTAGCATACAGAGATGCGACCCCTTTCGTCGAGCACGAGCCGAGCTAGTCGCATTCTGGAGGTGAGACCCCTTTCGTCGAGCACGAGCCGAGCTGCTCGCAGTTCTAGGATACGACCGTGATTCCTCACATCTCTTTAAAGCCAAATTTATCTACAACAGATGCCCCCCAAACCCTTGGCGTTGAGGAGCTATGCCAAGGGTTTTGTACAGCATTCGTGGTACACCGCTAGAAAAGAATCACACGTGAGCCATTTGACGTCATCCTGCCTTTATGATGGCGCAGCTTTTTCTGCCTCAAGAAATGAAGCGTCGCTCGCCTCGTGCCTCTGCATTTAATGCTTGTGCCCGTTCGTCTGTCGTGCCGGATGAGAGGCTGCCGCGTGTCATCCAAATCAAGAGGAATGATTACGTATAAATATCGAATCCTGCAAGGGTTTCTCCCATTTTCGAACTTTAAGCTGCGGAGATTTCTTCTTTCTTCTCCTTCTTTGTTTTTGGTGCAAACCTCTTCGCAGAGGTAATTTTCCTTCCATTCTCTTCCTTTCTATCTTGCTTTTTGTTTTGCAATGGCAGAGGTTTTCGATGAAGAGATTGTCCCTTTGGGAGATGAAACCCCTGAGTCATCTGAATCCAATAATGCCATAGTACCGGCTGGGAGATATTCTGCCGCCGGTTACTCCTCTATATTGACGGAAGAAAGGCTTTCTAGCCTTAAGGAAAAATATCGGGTCCCAGATTCCGTTACCTTCAGATTACCCGGGAGAGGGGAGACAACCGATGCGCCGCCACCAGGCTGCATAGCTTTTTATGAATATTTTTTCAAAGTTGGCGTGCGTCTTCCCCTCCACCCGTTCGTATGAAATTTTCTTCGTGTTTATAAGATTTCTCCAGGCCAACTAATCGTTAATGGCTGGCGGGTACTTTTAAGTACCTTTGTCCTCTGGAAGCAAGCGGGTAATGATGAGTTAACCGTAGCGAAATTTTTAAGGTTATTCCAGCTGAAGAAGGCACCAGCTAGCGAGGGTTGGTACTACCTCTACTTCTGGCACAGGAATAATTTCATTTTAGGAAACCCTTCTTCCAATTGCCCGGGATGGAGGAAAAAATGGTTTTATGTCTCCGGCAACTGGGAGTCCGAAATGGGCTCCAACCCCAAAGGCTATAATGTTAACCGCTATTTTGGCGAAGGTGGGTTAAGTTTTTGCTGTCTGTCTGAAAGCAACAAAGCCATTGCCCTACGATGATAAATGTGCCTTCTCCTTTCTCTTGTAGGTATCCCGACCGGTGTGAAGCCGAACTTGCGAGGAGGACTCAACGAAAAGCTAGGTTAGAGTCTACAAACTCTCAGCGGCTGCCCGCCACGTTAACGTTGCCTTAGAACCACGTTGTCTCTGTGCTGCGGGCCTAATTTCCCAAGAGGAGATGACGAATGTGGGAGATAAGAGAGGTGCGCTAGGAGTGCTCCCTCGCTTGAAGGGTGTAGCCTCAAAGAGGCAAAAGAAAACTACTGCTGGTCCTTCAACTGCGCCTAATCCGACGGAAGGACCTGCTCGCAGACAACAACCGCGCGTTGCTGAAAAAGGGGGTCCTCCCCGACTCCTCGTGCGACTACGACCCCTCCGGCCTCTGCGACTCCTCCATCTGGCGCTCGTGGCCAGTCGATAATCGAAGTCGCTGATAATTCACCGAAAGGCGATCGAAGGGAGGGAGGCCTCCCTCCGAAGGAGACAGCATGCGAGCCTTTTGCTGCTCGCAAGTTCGTGACATCTTCCTTGGGTGCTATGAATGCTCGCGGGACGGGCTCCAATGAGATGGTGGTAGCCCAACCCTCTGGGTCGGGAGTTTTTGTTATCCCACCTCACTTGCATCCAATATGCGAGTTCATGTTCGATAAGATCTCTCCTAACTCCTTCGGAGGCCTTCCCGAACCAAGCTCAGAAGCCCTGTCCACCGATATCAGGGTGAGATTGCTTCAGGTAATAATTATCCTCCTATCTGTCATTCTTCCTTTATTACCAATGTGGCGGGCCACTCTAATTTCTTCTTTCTTTGTTTATATCAGAGTCTAGGATCTCACGCTTCGTGTCAGACGCGACATTGAAGCAACCCGCCACAGCGTTGAAGATGCGGAAAAGAAGAAGAAGACGATGGAAGCTGAAGTCCAAGGAAGGGACCATTTGGTGAAGGCTCTGGAAGCCCAAATCGCCAAGCTGGATGAGGAAAAGCAAATTCCCCTTGTCAAGATTCAGGCCCTGACTGATCACTTTCAGTTAGTGGATCTCCAACTCGCGAGGCTTCAAGAACTCCATACCAAAGACGAGAAAGAGAAGGAGATATTCCACCAAGACAAGATCCAGCTTGAAGAGCAGCTCAAGGATTCTCGGGCTAAGCTCGAGGAGGCCCAGCAGAGACTCAACCAGTTGAAGGATGATTCCATTCACTGGGAAGAGGAGCGAGTGGCTCTCGTCCAGATGGTATCTGACGAAGGCCCTCGTGCAGTCCAAGAATTTCGAACCTCTCAACTTTATGACGAGGAGCGCTATGATGCGTATATCGCTGGTCGCGATTTTACGGTCAGAGTTATGCAGCAGATTACTCCAACTTTTAACGTTGAGGAGTTCGACAGGATGACTTTCGAGGTTGCGGCTAGAGAGCGAGCTGCTGCTGAGAATGACGTCACTGGAGCCACCGATGCTGCGGCTGCTCTCGAGACTGGTCCTGAAGCTGAGAGCCGCGAGCCTGCTCAAGATGGGGATGACCAACCTTGACTTCATTGCCATCCTTCCTCTATCTTGTGTATATATATATATATATATATATATATATATATATATATATATATATATATATATATATATATATATTTAAAGGAAATTGCCCATGTAACCGACTTGACTTTTTAATTAATAGTAATGGAAACTTCTCTTTTCTTTAATGTTGTGTACTTTTCCTAGCTTCTTCACCCTGTGTCAATCGTATACTGACTGCTCGCATACTAACTCATGAAAAAGTGAATTAGACTCAATCTGGGGGTCGTATGACCATGTCCGCGTTGAGATAGACTGGTCTATCGATTGAGATTTTGATTCCACCAAGGGTAGAAGATTGGTCAAGAGAACACGTATGTTCTCTTCAGGGTTATTTTTTATCCATAAAATGAAGAAGCAACCAACAAGAATGTTTTAACCCTACTAAGGGTAGGCAATTGGCCAAGAGAATGTATGTATTCTCTTCGGGGCTATTCGAGTCCAATTAATTGGAGTAGCGACCAAAAGGAATGATTTTAACCCTACCAAGGGTAGGCAATTGGCCAAGAGAATGTATGTATTCTCTTCGGGGCTATTCGAGTCCAATTAATTGGAGTAGCGACCAAAATATTTCTTCAATCCTCAATTTATTTGAACGTCGTTAAAAGTTACATCGAATCAAGGGAAATATTGTAGCAAGTGTTCCACGTGCCAAGGGCGACGTACAGGTCTTCCTTGTATATCTTCAAGATAGTAAGTGCCGGATCGCACAATTTTGATGACTCGATACGGGCCTTCCCAATTTGGATCAAGCGACCGAGCAGGAACTCCGAGGTTCTGTCTGAGGACTAAGTCACTAAGCTGGAAAGCTCTAGGCCAAACTTTAGCGTTACGGTAGAGAGCAATGCGCTGCTGATACGCTGCTGCTCGTATCTGGGAGGCAATTCTCCGTTCTTCCAAGAGATCGAGGTGAAGTCGAAGACTTTCCTGATTACAAGTGGGATCGTACTGCTCGATCCAATACGAAGGTACTTGAATTTCAACTGGTACTACAGCGTCGATTCCGAATGCCAAGGAGAAGGGAGTTTCACCTGTAGACGTGCTAGTTGTAGTCCTATACGCCCATAAGACTTCTGGCAGGAGTTCTGGCCACATGCCTTTACATTCATTGAGCTTGGTCTTCAAATGGTGCTTGATGATTTTATTCACTACTTCAACTTGCCCATTTGCCTGAGGGTGATAGGGAGAAGTGCGGATATTGCGTATCTTCCACGTTTCGTAAAATTCATCGAAAGCGGCGTTGTCGAATTGCTTTCCATTGTCGGTGATTATAGTATGGGGGAGTCCATAACGGCATATGATGTTTCTGCATACGAACTTAGTGGTTTGTTTCTCAGTAATTCTGGCTAGTGGCTCCGCCTCGGCATTTGGTGAAGTAATCGACCCCTACTATCTCGAACCTATTTTGTCCTTTTCCGGTGGGCAAAGGCCCGATGATATCGACCCCTCATTGAGCGAAGGGCCAAGAGCTATTAATTGGAGTCATTTGCTCAGATGATACATGAGGTATAGGAGAGTATCGCTGACACTTGTCACATTTTTTAGAGAATTCAATTGCGTCTGCCTTCATAGTGGGCCAATAGTATCCTTGCCTCATTGCCTTACACGCTAGAGATCGCCCCCTTGGGTGGTTACCACATGCCCCCTGGTGTATTTCACTAGAATACGATGTGCCTCTTCTGGGTGAAGACACCTTAAATAGGGCAAGGAAAAACTCTTACGCAATAATATTCCATCTTGTAAGGTATACCTGGTGGCTCGATGACGAATTTGTCGGGCGGCTTTCTTATTGTCTGGGGGGTATCCGTCTCTGAGATAAAGGAGTATGGGGTCCATCCAACATGGAGACGAATGTACAGCAATCACCTGCTCGAGAGTTGATTGGTCGATACTTGAGTTTTGAAGGTGCTCAATGGGAATTGAATATGATAACTCAGATTCCGGTGCAGAGACGAGTTTTGCCAAAGAATCAACGAGTTTATTCTTCTCGCGAGGGATGTGGATTATTTCGTAATTCTTCAGCTTTGCAAGCAAAATGAGCACTCGAGATTTGTATAAGGCCATCCTTTCTTCCTTTGCTTCGAATTCGCCAAGTACTTGATTGACTACGAGCTGAGAATCACTATTAATGAGTAGGTTTTGAATTGAAAGGACATTTGCTAGTTTAAGGCCAACGATCAGGGCCTCATATTCTGCTTCATTATTTGAGATGCTGAGAATCGAAACGTAAAGCGTATTGGAAATGAGACCCGTCTGGAGCGACTAGAATTAGGCCCGCTCCACTACCGGTGGCCTGTGAGGACCAGTCCACGAAGAGTGACCAGGAAGGCTGGTCGCTGATCGCGGCATTATCAATGGAAGAGGAATATGTGAATTCGGCGATAAAGTCAGCTACGGCCTGGCCCTTGATTGAAGTTCTAGGGCAGAACGATATGTCGTGCTCACTGATCTCGACCGCCCATTTAGTTAATCGTCCAGAAGCCTCAGGTTTTTGAAGGACTTGTCGTAGCGGATGATTTGTTGGTACTAAAATAGCGTGGGCTTGAAAGTATGGTCGCAGTTTTCGGGCTGCCGTGACTAAAGCAAGGGTTAGTTTCTCCATATCAGAATATCAAGTTTCAGTGTCCACCATTGCTTGACTGATATAATAAACGGGCCTTTGTATCCTGGAATCTTCTCTTATTAAAGCGGCGCTAACGGCCATGGAGGACACAGATAAATAAGGGATGAGTTGCTCGTGCGCCACAGGTTTAGATAAAACAGGAGGTGTGCTCATATACTGCTTCAGTTGTTAAAAGGCTTCTTCTCACTATGGTGTCCACTCCCAATCAGATTTGGCTGTGACACGGAGGAGCTTAAAGAAGGGTAAGCACTTGTCAGATGCCTGTAAAATGAACCTATTTAGCGATGCAATGCGACCAGCCAGGCGTTAGACGTCCTTAAGAGTGGTTGGGGATTTCATCTCTATCAACGCTTTTATTTATTCAGGATTTACCTCAATTCCTCCTTGGCCGACCATAAATCCAAGAAATTTTCCAGCAGACACTCCGAATGCACATTTTTCTGGGTTTAGCTTCATCTGATATTTCCTCATCAGGTCGAAGGCTTCTCGAAGATCTGAAAGGTGATCGTCTTCTATGACACTTTTCATGAGCATGTCATCAACATATACTTCCATATTCCTGCCAATTTACGCGGTGAATATCTTGTTGACAAGATGCTGATAGGTAGCCCCTGCATTTTTAAGACCAAATGGCATTACCTGGTAGCAATACAGACCTCGGTCAGTGATGAAGACAGTATGCTGGCTATCGGGCGGATGCATCATGATCTGGTTATAACCAGAATAAGCGTCCATAAAACTGAGCAGAGCATGCCCAGCTGTTGAATCAACCAACTGGTCGATTCGCGGGGTCGGGAAGCTATCTTTGGGGCACGCTTTGTTCAAATCTGAATAATCGACGCACGTTCTCCATTTCCCATTAGATTTCTGAACGAGAACTACATTCGCGACCCATTCTAGGTAGTCAGCTTCTTTTATGAAATTGACCGTAAGCAGCTTCTCGACTTCAGCCTTGATCGCCATTTGCCTTTCTGCAGTGAAGGCACGTCGGTGCTGGTGGACGGGTTTATACTTCGGGTTGATGTTCAGACGGTGTGCGATGACACTAGGGTCAATGCCAGGCATGTCTCGGTGAGACCAGGCAAACACATCTTGATATTCAGTAAGGAGGCAGATCAATTCTGCTCGAAGAGGATCCCACACAAACAACTTTGGATGGGTCATCTTCATTTAAATGAATCACTACTGTCTCTTCCCCGGGAGTTCCTGATTGGAGAGCGTCCTCTCTTGGGTCCAGCGAGGTATCCGCTGGGGAGTTGGATGAACCTTGTGCTACCATCAAACTGGTGTCGCTTGTGCTTTCTTTCGATCTTATAGGGCTATCTCATAACAAGACCGGGCCTCTTTTTGGTTTCCTCGTACAACCCCAACACCATTCGGGGTAGGAAATTTGACGCACAAATACAAAGGATGTAAAGCTGCCCCAACCTTATTAAGAGATGGTTGCCCCAAAATGGCGTTGTATGCTGATCTTCGGTCCACCATGAGGAAATTTATGAAGATAGTCGTCTTCGCTGGACTCTCCCCAAAGGTGACTGGAAGATCAATGCTTCCATGAGGCGTCACCACTTCGCCCCCGAAACCGATGAGGGGAGTTGAGACTGGCTTGAGTAGGCTTATGGCGAGTGTCATTTTGTTAAAAGCCTCCAGGTATAGAATATCAGCAGAGCTACCTGCATCCACCATAATACGATGAGTCAAATAATTTGATACCTTTAGTGCGACCACAATGGAGTCTTCGTGAGGGAAGTGAATTCCCTCAGCATCTTCGAAGGAGAAGGAAATTGGAGGATGACTGGTTTTTGACGCGTTGGGTGTCTGTTCCAGCCAATAGATATGTTGGGGCTTCTTGGACCCCTTACGAGTGTATGCTTTTCTTTAAGCTTGAGAATCGCCACCACAAGCTGGTCCCCTGACGATGGTGCGAATTTTGTCAGTAGGTTCAACGTCTTCTTGTGAAGTATGATGGTGAGGCGACTTCTTCTGGTGGGGTGAGGCTTTTGCCCTTTCTGGTGATCGACCTTGACGAGCCACATAATCTTGGAGATGGCCCTTTCGAATGAGAGCTTCGATGTGGTCTCGCAGAGATATGCAGTCTTGGGTTCTATGCCCATGATCTTTGTGGAAGTAACAAAACTTGCCCTTATCTCTCTTTTCAGGATCAGATTTGATCTTGGCTGGACATTTTACATATGGTTTGTGTTTAATCTCCATTAACACCTTTTCATGGGATTGGTTAAGAGGAGTGTAATTATGATATTTACCAGAATAAGGCTTCTTGGGAGAGCGGTCTTGTTGATCACGTCGATATTTTTTATCTAGGGGCGAGATTTCCTCCAGCTTGCGCTCTTACCCTGTATACCATGACGTGCCAGAGCAACTTCTTCTGCATTGATATACTTCTGAGCTTTAGCTTGGAATTCTGCCATGGTTTTTGGAGGGTTTTTATCTGAGGCAAATCTGAATTTCTCGCTCGAAATTCCGGCTATGAGGGCGGTGAGGCCTTTTTCTTCGGTATAACCTTCAGTTTGGACAGCCTCAGTAGTAAACCGTACCGTGAACTCCTTTATCGTCTCCCCATGCTGCTGTTTCAAATCCATTAAGTGGGACGCTGGCTTCTTGGTGCGGATGCTTCCCATGAATTGAGAAAGGAAAAGCTCCGACAGTTGTGAAAAGGAGCCGATAGATCGAGGCTTCAGGCCCCGGAACCACGTACAAGCTGCTTCCTTTAAAGTTAGAGAAAAAGCTCTACACATGATTTCTGACCCATGTCCCTCCAGCTCCATAAGAGACCTATACGTTTCCAAGTGTTCGAGCGGATCACCTATACCTGTATATGAAGTGATGACAGGTGTATGATATTTTCTAGGTAAAGGTGCCCCCATGACCTCGCTGGTGAAAGGAGACTCGGATCGATATATAGACGCCACAACAGCTGATGGTCGATTTGCCTGATATCGCTGCTCCATGACATTAAAACGATCATGGATTCTTTTGAGGTCTCTTTCCCATGGTAGAGTATAACCTGACGTTTCGACTGTGGACCCCTGAGATTGATGTTGACGAGAAGCACTAGAATGAATGGAATGTGGAGGTAGCACAGGGGGTTGGTTGCCAAGCAGCGTTCGACTTGATGGAGGATGATTTGGTTGGACCTGTGGCTCGTCCACAGAATGTCTGGAAACCACTAGTATGGGTTGCGGTGGCAACCCTTCGGAAGGTTGTCTCTGCGGCTCCAGGAAATGCTGATCAAGCCGATTAGACAGGGCTTGAACTCCGGCGTTAAAGGTTATTAGGGTATTTCCAAGGAAACGCATGACGTCTTCTTGACTTTCGGAAGCCTAAAAAAATGGGTTCGCTGATGGTACGTTTGGAACTCCTTGAGGGATGTTTGTTGAAGTGGTCTAAGGAACAGGCCCTGATTCCGTGATGTCAGGCAGAGGTAATGTCTGCCTTGATGTGGAAGGATGAACATTCCTTTTAGGAGGCATGGTGGAAGGATTTTGATCAGTGGTAAGAGCAACTAACTTTGATGATCAAATCGTTCCCACAGACAGCGCCAAACTGTTTACGTTGAATTTCGTAACAGGGTCCTCCGAATGTTCACCTTCTCTCCAAGCGATTTCCTCCTTGGACCTGAAAGGAGACAAAAAGCAACTATGGGTGGCCGGCATCCAGCCATTGGCCCTCCGATGCTTAAGTTAGATAGGATGAGGTTGAAAAGAGAACAAATAATCAACGGGGGTTAAAGATTGAGTATTGTGTACCTTTATCATCAATAGAGTCATCTATTTATATAGATCTAAATGACCCAACCTGCTACGCAAGCTGTTAAGATTAGTACTGATTTCATGGGATAAGAAGCTTATCTCGTTAATCCTTGGATAAGGAAGTAGTCAAAACATCCTAGACGTCTAGCTGATTATGTCTCTGGATATTCGGAACTAAGAATAGATATAAACCGAAACCGGCCTATACGGGCTGCTGGTACTATGAGACGAAGGCCGTCCATACCAGAGACCAGAAACCACGATCACTTAGATGTCGGGAGCTGCTCATATCAAGAGTGCTCGTATTTTGGGATACGCCCCCTTCGACGAGCACGAGGCGAGCGCTTGCACTTAGCATACAGAGATGCGACCCCTTTCGTCAAGCACGAGCCGAGCTGGTCGCATTCTAGAGGTGCGACCCCTTTCATCGAGCACGAGCCGAGCTGGTCACATTCTGGAGATGCGACCCCTTTCGTCGAGCACGAGCCGAGCTGGTCGCATTCTGGAGGTGCGACCCCTTTCGTCGAGCACGATCCGAGCTGGTCACATTCTGGAGATGTGACCCATTTCGTCGAGCACGAGCCGAGCTGGTCGCATTCTGGAGGTGCGACCCCTTTCGTCGAGCACGAGCCGAGCTGGTCGCATTTTGGAGGTGCGACCCCTTTCGTCGAGCACGAGCCGAGCTGCTTGCAGTTCTAGGACACGACCGCGATTCCTCACATCTCTTTAAAGCCAAATTTATCTACAACAGTCTCCAGTCCGAAGGTGGCTTAGTTGGACCATTGTCAGTCCATCGATGAGTCCGAAACTACCAAGAACACTGTAAAAATTTTGGGGAGTATGGATCAAACACCTTTAAGGAATCCTCCCCCCCCCCCCTACTCCAACTACAAACGCAAATCAAGAGGGAGTAGGAGAGAATGAGGTACATAACGTTCCTCCAATGAGATCACTACGGGATTACCTACAACCAGCCCGTGCAATTACACCCTCTTGTGTGGTTTTACCACCAAACGGGGGAAACATTGACATAAAGCCGGATGTAATTCAACTTATACCAAAGTTCCATGGGCTAGACTCTGACAGCCCATATCTACACTTGAAAGAATTCAAAGAAGTGGTGGCTACCTTGCAATACACTAATGTTTCAGAAGATACTATTAAACTTAAACTCTTTCCCTTTTCATTGAAAGAAAGAGCCAAAAATTGGCTTCACTCTCTTAAACCACATTCGATTGGGTCATGGAATGAGATGACCCGGGAATTCCTGAAAAAGTTCTTTCCGGCTCATAAAACGAACACCCTTCGAAGATCCATAATGAATTTTTTGGCTAAAGAGGGTGAATCTTTCTTCCAATGTTAGGAGAGATTTAAGGACCTTCTACTTGCTTGCCCACATCATGGTTATGAGAGTTGGCAAATTATAAACTTTTTCAACGATGGATTAAGTTCCAATATGCATCAATTTGTAGAGATGATGTGCAATGGCGAGTTCATGAGCAAAAATCTAGATGAGGCTTGGAGTTATTTGGACATGTTGGCTGAAAATGTCCAATCTTGGGATACCTCGGATAAAACCAATAACCCCAAGCCTACTCAAGAGAAAGAGAAAGGAGGGATCTATATCCTCAAGGAGAAAGACGACGTGAATGCAAGGATAGCCAACCTCACAAGGAAGATCGAGGCCATGGAACTTAGTAAAAATGGAGTTCCAAAGTCCAATGAAGCGATTGAGACCATATGTGGGATTTGTCACACCGACTTACACGCTACGCAAGATTGTCCCACAATTCCCGCATTTCAAGAGGTGTTACATGAACATGCAAATGCCACATATGGGTATCAATGGCCTTTCAATGGACTGGTGGGTAATACGTACAATAACAGTTGGAAGAACCACCCAAATTTCAGTTGGAAGAATGCTCCCACGGGAAATCCTACCAAATCTCAAGGAGGGCCACCCATGCAAAATATGGCCCCACCTCAATTCTCAATGGAGGATACCTTGAAAACATTTCTATAAGGGCAAACGCAAATTAATCAAACGAATCAGCAAATTTTCAAGAGCTTAAAGTCTCAGTTGATGAGATTAAGGGACGCTTAAATGCTAGGGAAGGGACCTTTCCGGCCCAACCTCAGCCCAATAAAAAACAAGTACATGAAGTAAGCATCCCTGATCCATTCAACCAACATATGGAGCAAGCCAAATCCGTCACCACTCTTAGAAGTGGTAAACAAATCGACAAATCTATTTCGGTGAAGGCTAACAAGCCTAATGATCCGGTAAATTCTGAGGATGAGGACGGATCTGACTAACCCCACAAGAAAAGGAACGCATCTATAAGCCCGTAGCACCATTCCCTTCGAGATTGGTTGCCCTAAAATCTCTTCCAAACTCTCATGATATTCTAGAGATTTTCAGACAAGTCAAGATAAACATTCCTTTGCTTGATGCCATCAAACAAATCCCCTCTTATGCCAAGTTTCTAAAGGACTTATGCATAACTAAATGCAAATATAACGTGCAACAAAAGGCCTTCTTAAATGAGCAAGTGAGTGCCATTCTCACTCAAAAAACCCCCCCAAACTTCAAAGATCCCGATAGTCCCACAATTTCATGTATCATTGGAGACTACCGGATTGAGCGTGCATTGTTAGATTTGGGGGCAAGCGTAAATTTGATCCCATTTTCTTTCAGATTGTCCGGGTTGAGAGACTGTTAGGATTCGAGTAGTGCAACTCGGGGCCCGCGCCTGTTACTATGAATAGGTGACCGCTGGAATACACGATCCTCGAATGTTGGTCGGCATGACCCAAGGCCCGCGCCCGTATTTTTATGACGGGTGACCTTAGGAAAGCACTCTGCAACGTTCCCGAACGAGGTTTTTAATTGAGTGGTGCAACTCTGGGCCCGCGCCTGTTACTGTGAACAGGTGACCGCTGGAATACATGATCCTCGAATGTTGGTCGGCATAACCTAAAGCCCGCACCCATATTTTTATAACGGGTGACCTTAGAAAGCAATCCGCAACTACCTCATCAGCTCAACCGATGGACCCGTTGTCGATGGGTAGGGCATCGACTGTCTTTTTCATAGTGGTAGTCCATAGCAAGATGTTTCAAGCTTAGTTAGAACTCTTTGTTTGTGGTTTCTCGTGGTAACCATAACCCCTTAGGTTTAGCCTCGGACCTTTATCCGGGATGAATAGAGCTTTGTACAGTAAAGTAAATGTATTTCTTCTGGAGTCGGGCGACTCGTCTTCGAGAACACTCTTTCTTCTGAGTATTTTCAGTGATCTATTTGGGATCAGGTAGGCTTTGTCGAGCCAAGATTTCTTGAGGATCCAAACTCAATGGGCTGGATCGGCTGTCTCCGATGCCTGTAAGTGGCTAAGCATAGGGTCCGATGGGTACCCACATATGCCAATTTCTTATGAATAATGGGGATCGGTGCCCCGTGAATGCTTGACTCGGCTGTTGGATAGCCTGAGTACTTCAGCTTTGCCTTGGCGTCTTTGAGATCGCGGTTGATTTCAACTGGCACTAGTCAATTCTCAAGCCAACAGGGCACTTCCCAGGGCTGAAAATGACTAATTAGTGGACCTGCTTACGGTCTGATTAGGGAAATCGGTGAGTATTATTGATAAACATCTTTGAACAGGGGTGGATTACTTCCATGAAGATTGCTGTGCGATCGCGTTTCGATTTGCTTAACAGAAGTCGATTTTCGGGCCAACAGGGCACTTCCCAGGGCTGGAAATGACTAAGTAGTGGACCTGTTTGCGGTCTAATCAGGGAAATCGGTGAATATTATTGATGACCGACTTGTAACAGGGGTGGATTATGCCCACAAAGATCGCGGTGCGATCGCGTTTCGATTTGCTTAGCAGAAGTCGATTTCCGGGCCAATAGGGCACTTCCCAGGGCTAGAAGTGACTAAGTAGTGGACCTGCCGACCGCTCGATTAGGGTATTCGAGGGTCCTAAGATTGGATAACCTCATTGCGGTGCATGATTATGGTGTATCATGTCATGTAGAAGAAAAGTTTCCCTCTTGGGCTCGGTCCAATTCCGCCCGATTCTTCTCGTTTTCGGCAGTTTTTGGCTCTTTCAGAAGGATTTCCTGAGCTGCCAAATTGGCTAAGTGTTGATCATTTTAGAACAAAACACTGATTTGGGCCACTTATCATTGACCGTTGAGAATCTGATCCGGTGGATGGATAGATCTCATCGAGATGCATCTAGGAGAGGCGGTTTCATCCAAATTCGATCTCGGACGAAGGCGGGCCGCGCGACGGAAGGTCCACCACTCCCATCAGCGTCCGGCGCAGGGGGAGTGTGTACAGGTGCATGTGGTACATTTGTGCTGGCGCATGTGGCACTGCATCATCTTTCAGGCGCATGTGGTAGGGAGCCGGGCGCATGTCCCATCTCCCGGCGCATGTGGCCCTATTTTTCACGAAAAAAACGGGAGTCCGGAAGCAATCCTGGCGCATGTGGTGGTGCACATGCGCCTGGACCTAAGGAGTGGGCGCATGTCCCTCCCAGACTTAAAAGAAATTTGGGATTTTTCGGTGGGAAAAGCCGGCGCATGTGGGGGAATAAGCCGGCGCATGTTCCCAGCACTTAGAAATTTCAGGATTTTCTTCCTGAACTTGGGATTCCGGCAAGGAAATCCCTTTCCGGCGAGGGTTTCCGGTGAGGGAATCCACTCCGGCCAAGGCATCCAGTGAGGGGAGAGAAAGCAAGTGCATGTGGTGCTTACATCACTCTGAGGTCGGCGGGGGATGATCTATTGCTGATGAGTGAAGTGACTTCACTATTTATAGGGGATAATCGGGTTCGGGTCCGGTTCGGTGGGTATTTCCCGGCGCATGTACCAGAAAACAAGTCAAGCGCATGTGAGAAAAACGCACCAGGCGCATGTGGAGGATCCGGGCGTATGTGCTTTACCAGCGCATTTCCCGGCGCTTTTCGGAAAGGTGTTTCATTCACTCCATTTCACTAATAGGGTGCAAGCGCATGTGGTTGGAGGCCAAGCGCATGTCCTTTGCCAGCGCTTTCCCACTACTTAGCCAGATTTTCAGGATTCCAGCACTTGGAAAATTTCAGCATTTCAGCTCCGACGAGGGACCTCCAAAGGACAACTACCTTTTCTAGACATGCACTCACTGTCGCCAAGCTATTTTTAGGCTAGGATTGATCTCCTGAATGAACGGGGTGGGGTGTGGAAGTCTAGATGTTGCTAATTTTGGTACTTCCTTCCTAATTTGGAGCCTCCGGGTCGGCTTGTAGTATAGGAACGTTGTTCCGAGGAGCGCGCGCATGGAAATACGCATCGTAATGACTTCAAACTTGCTATTTAAGGGTTTTGGGGTGCTTCGGATCATTTGGCGACAAAGCGCATGTCCAGTTCCGCTTTGAAATGGTAGTTGTAGGCTTACGGACCCTTTTTGGTCAGCTCTAGACGGGGATGAAACGCATTTTGAGGTGCACATGTAAAAATATGCACCGGATAACTTTGAAACTTGCAGGTTAAGGGTTTTAGGATATTTTGGATCATTTGGCGGCAAAGCGCATGTCTAGTTCCTCTCCGAAATGGTGTTTACGGATTTTGGTCGCTACCAAGTGATCAGGATTATGCTGGCATTTTCGGGGCTCTCCCGGCCTCAAAACTTATCCAAATCATTGCCACTAGACCATGGGATGTTGTTTTACAATGGGTGTAAATTTGAACCCCAACAAGTGCCCCCCCCCCCCCCCCCTCGTGGTGTGCTGCGCTGGATGCTTATGACACGCTAGTGCAGTGCACCGGTCCCTTAGGCTCAACTATAAATAGTTGACTCACTGAGTCATTCCACAATCTTCTCGAGTCAGAAAACTCAATTTTTTCAAGGTGAGAGAGCTCACCCTCGAGCTACAGGCGCATGTGGTCCCCTTGTGGGCGCATGTGGCCTACTACCATTGCTTTTTCCGGCAAAGTGCTTCCTCCAAGCGCATGTCAAATGCCCATGATGAACCGGGCGCATGTCCCAGGCGCATGTTATTCTGGGCATGTGCCCAAGGCACTGCCCGGACTTGTGTTTTTTTTTCAAAAATCAGAGGTGGGCGCATGTGGGGCTGACACATGTGCCTGATCTTGAATTTCAACCTCATTTCCTTCCTTTCTTCTGAGCCGGGCGCATGTCAGATTGCACATGCGCCTGAGACTTTGCATAATGAACTTCGAATTACGGAATTTATGGATTGGGCGCATGTGAGGGGCCACATGCGCCTGGGGCTCCACCTTGGGCGGATGTGAGCCCAACACTTAGCCAAAATTTTCATTTTTATCCCCCGCTTTGCACTTGTGAAGAAATGGCATTTCCGGCTCCGTTTCTCAGTCAAATTCAGTGCTGTTTGAGGCTAGATCACTTAAAATTCAAGCACGATTGGAGCTTAATGCCTTGGGCCTGCAGTTAGCTGCCTACTTTAGCCTATCACAGCTCGTGACTGTCTATTTTAGGCAGGTTCAGAGTATGTCTGCCAAAGTGCACTTATAGCATTCCAATTACCTGTGAAGTTGTTGTGTGCAAACAGTTGCATATATATGATGCTGAAACCATTTCCTAACTCTGTCCAGTACCTGCTTAGAAGTACCTAGACTTGTCAAGGCTACTTTTAGACTAAATGCATAGATGTATTGTGGGTTCAATCTATGATTTTGTGTGTGCATCAATCACATGTATGCGTGCATGTATGATGGCGGTTGCTTTGTTATGAAATGCGTATGATGATTGATATGTTATAGTCTTGATTCGGTTGCTTTCATGCTTTGTTGCTTGTGCTCTACATGCTGTGCTTGTGTTTCTGATACGGTTTCGTTAGGCTATTTGCCCATGTGTATCAAGTTGTTTTCTAATGTTGTTTTGTTTACGTGTTGCAGTGAATTGCAGTAGCGACAATGGGATCTTCTAGTGAAACCTCTGGGTCGCATGCTTCTAGTCCGACGCCGATGAAGCACGGTCAGAAAAGAACGGCTGAAGGTCCTTCCAACCCTCCTCCTCCAAGATGTAACTCTTGCTTCTTTCCTACGGTCGAACCCGAGATAAAGGATTTCTCGGAGCGTATTGGGCAGCTTCCTCATGAAGTGCTGGTGTGCATCTTCGTCAACAAGACAGCGCCTGAACCTCCAAAGCGGGGAACAGAACAAGAGTGGGTCTATTGGTATGCCCAGCTTGCTGGTGTGGCGAGTGCCATCGAGGCAGGTTCTCAAGATATACCTGTTCAAAATATAGAAGAAAACCTGACAGGTCAGAAAGGTAAGAAGAAAGGAGAACGAGGAAAACAACCGATCAAGGCGCTTAGTCAAGTACAGCGATTGACACAGCTCCTCGACTTGAAATATGAAAGGATGAAGATTGGATGGGAGAGCAACAAGATCACTGCTGAACGTGGCATCTGCATCACGAACCCCTACAATGGCGAAGTCATCTTGCACCAGAAGTCTCTTATGAGGTGTAAACCTTTTCCGAGCATCAAGCCATCTGATGTTCGTAGACCTAGCCAGTTCTATGGAGTGGAGAGATGGTCTTCAGTTCCTGAGAGATTACTCACCGCCACCCTGGGAAGCAATGGGAAGCAACAAAAGGTTGGTGAGATTAAGGAAATGACTTTCCTCATGCCTACATGTGATCCGCATGCACCTTATCCGACTCATTTCTTTGAGACGGTGCGTCAAAGATTCCTTCCTATGAGCACGTCCGCAATGTGGGAGACTTCGAGCTTCTGTACACGAGGGCATCTGAGTCGTCGTGATAGCTACATCCCCTGGGCGAAGGAGATTCTGATCTGGCACTAGGCTGTGCTGAGGGAGGTCGGGCTCTACTATGCCATCGAGGTGACCGCCGGCTTCTTTTCGCGAGATCTGACGATTCTCAGGGGCTTCTTAAATTACTGGAGTTCTATTACCATCTCTTTCCATCTTCCTCAAGGAGAGATGAGCATAACCCTCTGGGATCTTAAGATGATGGCGGGTTTGCCCATACGCGGCGGGTATTATCACGAATATATCCCCTCTGATGAAGAATTGTTTGGCTTCAGGCATGAAGGTGATCGGAAGGCCTATCATTCCAAGGCGTGTTTGGAGTTGTTCAATGAATTGCAACAATTTGACTGCATTATAAAAATAAACTATGAAGATTGGTCAGTCTACTTCAGCCACGGCTTGAAGTAAGTCTTCCCGAGACGTCCCTTTCTTTCTTCTCATGATGTATGCTTTTTCCTTTTGCGTAGCTTCTTATGTGAAGTTCTCTCTCCTTTCTCTCTTTCAGGATCGACTACGAAAAATATAAAGTTGATGTTGAAAGAATAAGGGCCTTACGACAAAGGTTCCAATGCAAGTTTCCTTGCCCGAACGTATTGTCTCCCACTTGTGAGCTAGCGGGCTTCCTCGCTTACTGGTTGTCCGCGGTCACGCTTCCCAGCTCGAAGAGTGCTGATGGCGTTAGGGTTTCTTGCTTCGTCATGGCGGGAGCTCTTGCCAGTGGTCGACGTCTTGCTATAGCGCCACCTGTACTCTGCAGCATATATAGAGCGTTTAGTTACGTTGCCAGTAATCTGGACAAACCTGCTGATGGGATGGATGCGGCCTATTGCCCGTGGCATTATTTCTGCGGCTGGTTAGGCGTTTATTTCCAGTGGGTATATGGCATGAAGCCTCACGCCTACTTCTTTCCGAACCGAGCGCCTCTTATCAGGTTCATGAAGGCCAAGATGGTGCTTAAGACGCCAGAATAGGTGTCTTCAAGGATCTGCAGTGAGAATGAAGTTGACTTCTACCATTTTCCTGCTTCCATTGCTGATGAAGATATCGAAGTCGTCGATGATGAGGATTCGGTTTACTCTTCTGACAGAGAATTCTTGATATCGATCCGGACCACCTCTCTCCCGTTCCGCGAAGGCATGGAGTTCTGGCGCGAGCCTTATTACCCGAGCAGGTTCGCCAGACAGTTCGGCTACGATCAGGGTGTTCCGTCGACTCTTCCGAGTGTGACGAGGATAGAACGAGCATATCGCACGAGTCCTGTCCATTGGGAGTGGATGTGGGACCAACTTTTGCTGACACGAACTGGTGCGAGGTTCGTGTTGCCTAGCGGTAGTCGACGTCCCGCGACTTCTTATGGTTGGATGAGATGGTGGGGGCATCAGTATGCGCGCATCCGGGATGCCAAATCTGTCGATTTCCCTCTCTACCTCTCTCCTCCAAGGTTGAATGACGTTCCTGAGGACGATCTTGGTTATCTTTGTGAGCAGCATGAGGCCGTCGGAGTTCCTGGTACCAGCCATCTGACTTCCTTAAACGTGCCGATCTCTCGTAGGAAAGAAGATGGAGCGTTAGACGGATGGTATTGCTTCGGGGTCCCTATACAGAGACGTCAGCAAGGGGTCGGATCTTCGCGTCCTCCGGCAGAGACTGCTCCTCCATCTGTCGAAGAGGGTGAGCCTACGGAAGGCATGGCAGGAGTTAGACCTTCTGATGATTTCGTTGACGATCTTCCACCGAGCCGCGTGAGAGATTAGTTGAGAGTCAAGATAAAACTCACACCAAGAGTTCGCCCGTCAGCACCTGAGAAAAACTTAAGAAAGGCAGAAATGTTACATATCAAAAAGTGGGGGAGTTTGGATCCGTCGTTGCAGATCAATCTTTCGGAAGTAGTGGCAGGTGCGACTGTTGCCGATAGCCGCGAAGAAGGTGAGCTTCGGTCTGGTGCTACAGAGGAGATTGCAGACGAAGAAGATATAACTATCGATAATCGTGATGGAGGTGAGTCCGAGCCTACAGATGTCAAGGGGGACAATGCCGAAGATGGTTCTGAAGCCGGTGATGGTCAAGGAGCGACGTGCCTCGATGGTTTGGGGTCACAGCTTGAAGATGAACCTGTAGATTACTCTGGTGATGACTGGGGAGTGGATCATGTCAATGATCAGAGCAATGATGATTCCCTCGCGAACTACTATGATAACGATGCCGGAGTCGGGGGTGTAGGTGATCTTGATGATGTTGCCATGGCAGCGATCGAAGCACAACTCTATGACAACGTCAGGGTCCAGCCTTCTTCTGAGCCTTTAGTCTTCGCTTCTCAGGCTGTTGTGCAGCACCGACTACGAGGTTATCAATGGATGTTCCTCCTTGTTTGCCCGTTCGTGTTGATAACGCCGAGGAATCCGTTCCCGGGGTTGAGATGCGTGAGGGGAACGTTGATCCTTCTTCGGTCCTTCCATCAGGCTGTTCATTGCAAGTGAATTATCCTGTTGAGATGGAGGTCGTGGATACATCGCGCTCTGCTGCGGTCGAAGTTGGACCCGACATCCCGCGAGCACAAGGTAAGAAATGCGATTGTGGTTCTGCTTGTACTTTTCTTCTTTGATTCCTGCATAATCGTACTAACCATATTTTGTTATTATTATCTAATTTCTACAGATCTTATTGAGTCAATACCTGCCTCTGCTACTTTCGTCGCGTCGTCTTCGGTTGTGACTATTGAACTGCCGGGCGAAGCTTTGGAAACAATTGTCGATTCTGGGACACGCATCGCGGGACCTTCGGAGCCTGCTATTGATCTTCCTGTCGTTCCTGGTACGACTCCTTCGCACTTTACATTAGATTATGACTTGTAGTTTCTGCTTCCATTTTTGCTAATGCATCATTTGTTTGTCTTGCATTCTTTCTTGCAGCTGCCGTCGATTCTGACGTCGCCATTGCTATGATGCCGGACATTCCTGCATTTGAACATTTAGATTGTTTTGGTCAGAGCGTGCTGAAGGGCCTGCTGTCTAGCCTTGCGAAGGCGTTGGCCGATCCACAAGAATGGCATATGCTAGGCGCTGGCATGAAAGCGCTGGAAGCCTGTGTCGGAGTAGTTGGGTCTGATGCGCTCGTGGTTGTCAATCACATCTCTGCGTTCGAAAGCTCCCTCACAAACGTAGCGGCTGCTGAGCGCGTCAAGCCCGATCCTGCTATCGAGGAGAAGCGGAGAATTGTAGAGTCTTTGGGACCTGCAGTGGAACGCCATGCGCATTCTACGGCGAACGCACAAGAATCCCTACAAAATAATAAGATACAGTATGAAGGGTGCTTGGGCCGTATAGCTGAAATCGACGCTGAGATTGAGCGTCTGCAAGCGGAGAAGATCGCCGTGAGCTTCGAAGCTGCCCGTCTCGAGTCAGTAGTTACTCAGGGTCAGATAGCGGTCACGCGGCTCGAGAGTGAGGGCGAAGCGGCTCGCAAGCAGTTGGAAGATTTAACTGCTGAACTTCAACATGTTCCTGATCCTGCGGAGGTGTTATCTGCAGCAAAGTCAACGATGGAAACTGTTAGGGTGGCTGTGATCAGGCTGATATCGGGATGTTTGGAGAAGCTTTGATGTTTCGTTCCCGATGCTCTCTTTCTTGACTTCAAATGTATAGAAATGATCATAGGATCTCACCGTTGGAAATTTTTGTAGTTGGTGTAAGAGATACTTACCTTCTGACCATTCATGTATACGGCGTCGAAAAGATGTCAACCAAACTTTTGTTAAATGAAATGACAATAACAATTACTTTTCTATCGTGTTATGTTTGTGTGATGTGTGTTAGAATGGTTTGCAATAATAGCAATAATAATCGGGATTCTAGTAAGTGATGAATATAGAATGAAATGAAAAGAGTAATACTTCCCTTAGATATGCTCGTCGATTTCGGGAGTGTCTAGGGTTTCTGAACTCGGGATATGCTCGTGTCGTAGACGAATGGTCCTTCTTTGTTATTTCTCCATAGCAAGGGCAAGGAAGACCTGCAAGAATACGGAGTAACTGATTAGCTTTTGTAACTACGGGCTTATCTACTATATTGTACTCCATTTCATTCTCCATTTCTATCCTTACGTATTACATTCCCTCCCTTGGAGAGTTTACATTTCTCATATTTATGTAAAGGAAAGTAATAGGTGGACTGTTAGGGGTAATATTTCTTCAGAAACCGGCCATTAATTGCGAAACCGGCTCCGCCACCGTCGAAATTCACTAAACGGTAGGCCCCGTTGGAGTAGACTTCTTCTATGATGCATATCGGGTCCCACTTAGGGTCGAACTTGCTCTTTGTAGTGTGCGCAGCTGTCGGTCGCTTCATTACGAGTACTAAGTCACCCTTCTTGAAGGATCTACCCCTCACTCGCTTATCATACGCTGTTGAGATATGCTTCTGGTACATCTCTAGCCGTTGTTGTGTCGCGAGCCTATTCTCGTCCAAGGCATCGAGCTCGACCATCCTGAGCTCAGCATTAAGTTCATCTGTCAAGGAGTTCCGAAGTGCTACTCGCAAGGACTCGACCTGAACTTCCATCGGGATGATGGCCTCCGTGCCATATGCTAGTGAATAGGGAGTAGCCCGCGTTGCTATGCGGTGTGTAGTACGATATGCCCAAAGTGCTTCGGGCAACCGTTTGTCCCAATCTTTCTTATTCTCTGCTACCGTTTTCTTTAAAATCTTCACGATGGTTTTGTTGAATGCCTCAGCAAGCCCGTTTGTAGGAGGATAATAGGGTGTTGAGTAGCAATGCTTGATCTTGAACTTGGCACATAGCTTGTTGATCACAACATTTCGGAAGGGCGTGCCATTATCCGTGACGATCCGATCATGAATACCATGTCGGTAGATGATGGCATTCCGGATGAAACCCTCCACTTGTTTAGCTTTCATGTTCTTCAGGGCCACAGCCTCAGCCCACTTAGAGAAATAATCTGTTGCCGCCAGTATGTACTGGTGCCCTTGAGAGGAAGAGGGGCTAATGGGGCCTATCACATCCATACCCCAGGCCGCAAAAGGCCAAGACATCACTGACTGATGCAGTTCTTCTGGAGGTATATGTATGATGTCAGCATGTATCTGACACTGATGGCATTTTCTGACGTAGTCCATCGCGTCTTTCACCATGGTAGGCCAATAATAGCCCATGTGCCGCACTCGATGATGTAGGTTCCGTCCGCCTTGATGGGCACCACATTCTCCTCCGTGCGCCTCTCTCAGCGTATCATGAATTTCTTCTCGGGCCAGGCATCTTGACAGCGTTTCATCGTCCGAGCGTCGATACAGTACTTCTTCTAAGAGGACGAATGAGCTGGCACGCCTTCTGACTTGAGTGCGCATCTGCAGATCCTCGGGTAAGAACCCATACTTCAAGTATTCAGAGAATGGTCTTCTCCAATCTTCCTCTTCTGTGATCTCAAAGCAATGTACAGGGCTTGCACTCGTGACATTCTCGGCCGCTGTGAGGGATGGTAATATTCTCCTTTCTTCTATGGTGACTTGAAGTGGGCTGCCCCCTGGGTGCGAGAGAGCCACGGCCAGGTTAGCCAATGCGTCTGCTTGAGAATTTTCAGCTCTTGGGACGTGCGACACTGTACTGTCCTGGAAATGATCGAACAGGGCTCGGGCCTGATGGCAAAGAGATGACAACTCTAGCTTGCGGACTTCATATTCCGTCATAAGCTGTCCCACAACTAATCGAGAATCACCGTATACCTGTAGTGATCGGATTCTCATGTCTCGTGCCAACTGTAGCCCAATGATGAGGGCCTGATACTCTGCCACGTTGTTTGTGCACGACGGCACTATTGTGAATGAGTAGGGCAACAAGTCGCCTTAAGGACTGATGAAGATCACACCGGCCTCTGATCCTGCAGCTCTGGAGGCTCCATCGAAATACATCCGCCACTGCTTCGTGACCCTTACCATCATGGCCTAGTCGTCGGGAAGATCACATTCCATTTCCATGTTATCCGGTATCGGGTGAGCTACTAGAAAATCGGCTATCGCCTGCCCTTTAACAACTCGAGACAGCAGATACATAATGTCGAACTCGGATAGCAGTAGGGCGCATTTGGCTAATCGCCGGAACAACATAGGTCGGTTCATCAGGAACTTGATAGGATCTGCTCTGGAGATCAATGTAATCTGGTATGACAGACAGTAATGCCTCAACTTCTTCACAGCGAATATCAAGGCCAGGCATATCTTCTCAATCGGTGAGTAATTAAACTCAGCGCCAACGAGCGTGCGGCTCAAATAATACAGAGCATTCTCTTTTCCTTCTTCATTCTTCTGGGCGAGCGGTGCCCCCAGTGAGTTCTCTCCCACTGCTACATAAAGTATCAGAGGCTTTCCTTCGATTAGCGCTGCGAGAACTGGAGCTTTCCCGAGTAACTCTTTAAGGGAATCGAAGGCTTTCTGGCACGCTTCATCCTACTCGAAGCGGACGTCTTTCTTGTTCAGCCAAGAGAAAGGCTGGCAATGACCTGACAGGTTCGAGATGAACCGCCGCAAGTAAGTGACTCTTCCTTGGAAGCTCTTCAGCTCTTTCAAATTCTTCGGAGGAGGCATTTCTCGGATCGCCTTGATCTTCGTGGGGTCAATCTCGATTCCCCGATGCCTGATCACAAAGCCAAGGAATTTTCCGGAGGACACCCCAAAGGAGCACTTCAACGGGTTCATGCGGAGGCTCTTCTTCCTCAACCTCTGAAATACTAACTTCAAATGTTCGCGATGCTGCTGATGTCCGTCGGACCTCACTACCAGGTCATCGACATAGCATTCCACATGCTTGTGCATCATGTCTTGGAAGATTACCTGCATCGCTCTCTGATACGTGGCGCCCGCATTTTTCAGCCCAAACGGCATCACCCGATAACAGAATATCCCGAGAGATGTGCGGAAGGCAGTGGACTCTTCGTCTTCTTGAGCCATCCGGATCTGATTATACCCTGAGTAGCCGTCCATAAAGGACATCGTTGTATATGCTGATGTGCTATCGATCAGGAGCTCCAGGATGGGTAGAGGAAAGTCATCTTTGGTACAAGTCTCATTCAAGTTGCGGAAATCAACGCACACCCAGATCTGGCCGCTCTTCTTCTTTATAGGTATTATGTTCGAGATCCATTTGGGATACTGAACTTCTCTGATAAACCCGGCCTGAAGCAGCTTTTTCACCTCTTCTTCTATTTTCGGGACGATGTCGGGATGGAAGCGCCTCTATGGCTGCTTAACTGACCTCTTCTCCTTCACGATATTCAACCTATGCATCGCGATTGCCGGGTTCAGTCCTGGCATTTCAGAATAGGTCCATGCAAACACGTCTCTGTTCTCTTTCAGGAGTTGAATGTAGCACTCCCTCTCTTCTTCTGGAATGTTCTTACTGATATAAGTATTCCTCGGTTCTTCGGCGGTCCCTAGATTGACTTCTTGTAGCTCATCTATCGTGGGCTGATGTTGAGCTCATAATTGTGCATATTCTAACCCCAATTCATCACTCATTATGCATGATATACATGTTTAGAGGACTAATCTAATGCATGAATTGTGATTGTAGGAACATGATGGAGATTTCACCCATTAAAGGCTAAATAAAGCTCTTTGCGAGCATTGAAGACCATTGGATGAAGGTTGAAGGAAGATCAAAGGAAGACAAAGCAAGGAGAGAAGAGAAAAGAAGAAACAAAGAAAAGAAATGAGAGAGAAAAGGGGTCTAGACCGGTCAAGACCGGTCGGTCAAGGAAGCCCGACCGGTCAAGACCGGTCGGCCACATCAAGGAAGCACACTGGACAGTTGGCCAGCCCAGTCCGACCGGTCAAGACCGGTCGGCTATAGCTGCTGGACCAACACAGAACAGAGCCCGACCGGTCAAGACCGGTCGGCCAGCCCAGTCCGACCGGTCCAGACCGGTCGGTCACATGTAAACAGTCAGATTTCTATTTTGGGGCTCCGGATTTCTCTGCACAAGTGGGTAAGTTTACTGCAAAATCTGAAACTTTCTTGCGTAAAGGACTCCTCCAAGCTATAAAAGGACGTCTTCCCTTCATACCAAGGCAGGCTAGAACGTGGGGATTGCTTGGGAGACGGATTCTACTTCGAATTTCTAGTTTTCTTCCTGTTTTAGTTATCTTTTATGTTTTTAGAGGCTTCTAGTTCAAGGATGTTAGAGATGAACTAAAACCTCTTAGCTAGGGCTAAGAGGTGAAGCTTTTGATTCGTTTTTGATGGATTGATGCAACCTAGATTTCCTTTTTATGATTTAATTGATGAATTTTAGTTAATGTGAGTTTGAATCAAGTACTATTTTGGTTTCTACTTTGATCTCTCGATGACTCCGGGCTCATGTGATTCTTAGTGATCCTAGCTTAGTATCTTAAGCTTTGAGCATTGTTTATGCTTTTGTAGTTCATTGATCTACCATCGACTCCGGGCATGGTAGACGCTTTGATTGCCTTGTGTACAATGGCCTGATTTTTATGTGGGAACTCATTCAACTAAAGTTCTTATCTTTTGTCGTATAATCTGGAATAGTTGTTTATTGATTGATTTTGATTTAATTAGAGTTCTAATCATGAGTTGTAATCAAGTCTAGTGACAGGATTTGGTGAAAGCTATGGTTATGAATCTCAACTAGATTGGAAAGAGGCTTGGCCTACACAATTGAGTGTGCTCAAGGCCTGAGCATGGTTGTGGGAATCAATTCAATGAATAAGCACTTGTTTTAGATGATTGTTGATTGAACCGCTCTATATTCCGATCGGATAGAGATATGAATTCAATTCCGATTGAGTTGTGAGAGACCTAGTTGTGTTGATGCATTGAAACTTATCAAAAGTGGATCCTTGGTGCTCTAGTGCCTTTTTAGATTGAAATTACCTTAACCATTTACTGTTTAAACCCAAATCACTATTTTCTAGTTTTAAGTTCTTAATAGGATCTTAATTACAAGTTGTTTTAGTTAAATTCTGAAGATACCCATACATAAATCTCTGTGGGAACGATACTCAGTTTTTCCGAATTATTACTACTTCGCAACCCTACACTTGGGGAGTGAACAAGTTTTTGGCGCCGCTGCCGGGGATTTCTATGTGGTATTTTTAGAATTTTCTGAGATAGCTTCTAGTTGAGATTGTGTTAAAATAGCTTTAGGATTTGTTTTGCTTTCTAGAGTAGGTTTTCTTCTAAATACTAACTTCTTTTGTTTTGATTTTTGCAGGATTCTAACATAGGTCTAATCCAGGGATTTTTAGGAAGTTGAAGAAGAAGTAGGCATCTTAAGTCACAAATCAGGTTTTATTGTTCTAACCCTACTCTTCTTCTTCTCCTACTCATTCCTATCCTATTCATCTCTTGTAGAGTGGGTGGAGACTCCTTCTGGATCTCTGAAAGGTAGGCCTTATGCCACCTGGATTCCTATTGGTCGGCTCTCCCGTCTTGGATCACCTAGTGCTCAGAGATTTCTCTTCTCAACCTATTCCTCTTTCCTCTTTTTTCTGTACTTTTTTTCAAAAGACTCAAAGAGTGGGTGGGGAGTTCTTTGAACCCCTATTGACCAGGAGAAATCGGTCTCTATCCTTGCTTCTGGCTTAGCCATTGCAAGACACCTTGTGCTTAAGTCCTAGAGAGGAGTAAAGGAAGGAAGGAAGAATTCTTTTTTATATCATTCGTTTTGGTTTTGCATGCCACATTGGGCTCGGAATTATAATAACCGACTTGTAAGGGACGGAGTAATTGTTGAAGGGATTGATAGAGACCCTCGTGTTAGGAAACGTCAAAATTTTCCTGAAACTACTAGAGAGATGGCTGAAAATCAACCAAATCAAGGGGTGAATCGACATCAAAATCCAGCCCCAAACCTTACTGAATTGGATGAGAATGAAGTGGGGGATGTAACTCAACCTAGAACTTTACGTGACTATTTACAACCAGCTAGGATGAGTACTCCCTCTTGCATAATTTTCCCTTACAATGTGGGTAACATTGATTTTAAACCGGGGTTGATCCAACTTCTTCCTAGATTCCATGGACTCGACTCTGAAAGCGCTTATTTACATATTAAGGAATTTGAAGAGGTTATAGCCACAATAAACTATGACAATGTGACCAAGGATACTATAAAACTTAAATTGTTCCCTTTTTCCTTGAAAGAGAAGGCCAAATCATGGCTACATTCCTTAAGGCCAAGGTCTATTGGGACATGGGCTGAGATGACTAGGGAGTTTCTTAAAAAATTCTTCCCTACTCATCGAACCAATGCATTAAGAAGGGCCATAATGAACTTCTCCCAAAAAGAAGAAGAAACCTTTTTCCAATGTTGGGAAAGGTATAATGAGCTTTTAAACGCATGCCCACATCATGGCTATGAACGGTGGAGGTTGATTAGTTTCTTCTATGATGGATTAAACTCAACCATGCGCCAATTTGTGGAGATGATGTGCAATGGGGATTTCATGAATAAGGAAACAGAGGAAGCTTGGGATTATTTCGACATGTTGGCTGAAAATACACAAGCATGGGATACATCTAAGCCAACAAGTTCAAAACAACCCCAAGCCAAGGAAAAGGGAGAAATTTATGTTTTAGATGGGCAAGATGATCTAGGTTCTAGAGTGGCTAAACTCACACGAAAGGTCGAGGAGATGGAACTAAAGAAGGTGGACACAACCCAACAAAAGGGGGCTGTTGAAACTATTTGTGGTATTTGTGCTTCCAATGTGCATCAAACGCCAGATTGTCCAACAATCTATGCGTTTCGAGAACTTTTATTTGAACAATCGAATGCCTTGAATAGTTATCAACGACCTTTTAGTACTCCAAATTCAAACACGAACAATTCTAGTTGGAGAAACAACCCAAACTTCAATTGGGCGAATGGAAACACGGCTAATCAAAGTAATCCTCAAAGGGGGCCCCCAATGCAAATAGCTCCACCTCAAATGCCTATAGAGGATACTTTGAAAGCATTCATGGAAGGACAAGCTCAAATAAATCAATCCAACTATATGATAATGCTTGAGCTTAAAAATTCGGTGGAGGAAATCAAGGCTCGCTTAAACGCAAGGGAAGGGATGCTCCCAGCCCAACCCATACCAAAACCACAATACGAAATAAGCATGCCTAGTTCTTCTAACCAACATATTGAACATGCTAAGGCCATCACCACTCTTAGAAGTGGTAAAATCATTGAAAAATCTGATCCGGTGAAGGTTTCAACGCTTAATGATCCGGTATCTTCTAAAGAGGATGATGGACCTAGCATCACCATGAATGAAAAAGAGCCATTGAAAGAATATAGGCCTGTTGCTCTATTCCCCCAACGCTTGATTCCAGTCAAACCTCAAGATAAATATCAGAAATTTTTGGAGGTTTTCAAGCAAGTCAAAATCAACATCCCATTGTTGGATGCCATTAAATAAATACCGTCATATGCAAAATTTTTAAAAGACCTTTGCACGGTTAAAAGAAAAATACATGTGCAAAAGAAGGCATTTTTTGACAGAAAATGTGAGTGCCATTATCAACCACGGGATGCCCAAGAAATATAAAGATCTCGGTTGTCCGACAATATCATGTGTTATTGGAGACTACTGGGTGAAACATGCTCTACTTGATCTAGGGGCAAGTGTAAACTTAATTCCCTTTTTGGTCTATGAACAATTGGGTTTAGGTGAATTAAAACCCACCAAAACCACATTACAACTTGCTGACCGATCGATTCGTATTCCGAGAGGGGTGATTGAGGACGTTCTTGTCCAAGCTAACAAAGTTTACTACCCGGTAGACTTTATTGTCTTGGACACGAGACCCATGGTTAATAATGGCCCCCAAATTCCTGTCATACTTGGCCGCCCATTCCTAGCTACATCAAACGCTATCATAAATTGTAGGAGTGGGGTCATCCAAATGTCTTTTGGCAATATGACAATTGAGTTGAATGCTTTCAATATTGACAACCAACAAGAGGATGAGGATGAGGAGGTCCACGAAATAAATATGATCAATTCTATTGTGGAAAATGAGTCCCTCTCACCTTTTTACTCCGGTCACTTAGACGAAGAAGTGACTCACTCCCTTGATGAGAACGATGATATGATAAGGGATATGGTCACACTTTTTGAGTCGGTATCGGCCTATAACGTTAGCCAAGAGAAGAATGTGGAAACAATACCTTCTTGTGCTGAGAAATCAATTCATATTTCCACACCCTTGTGGATCATGCATACCGAACTCCACCAACCCTGGGATGATCCTTACTTGCAATATCACTGCCCAGGAAAATCTGAATGGAGACATATTTTTTCTGATAAATATGATGATGTCTCCTCTTATACATGTGGTGAAAACATTAAGGAACCCGCTGAAATTCCTTTTTAGGATTTTGAGTGGCGTATCTCCATTAATCACACACATGTTTATTGTAAAGCAAGATATTGGATGACGTTACTACGAAACCTTATGATCCATCTAATGATTCTTCTTGACTTTATGCTTTTGGATGAGTTGTTGGGATTAACCTCCTAGTCTGACGGAGGATAATTTGCTAGAATGCTTTCCCATTAGGATTTGCTTTGATAGTTGATTTAGTTGTGAAGTAATCCATCTCCAAAAGCTAATCTTGCCATGAAATATATGCGTCAGGTGATATCTCTCTTTCTCACTCTCCTTTGTTTTATGTCATTGCTCTTATGTCATGCATATTGCATATCTTATTACATTGAGGACAATGTGAAGTTTTGGTTGGGGGGTGAGATTCCTTAGATGATGAATCTGCTAGCTTTTGTGACATGTCGAGCAAAGATGTAGAAATTTTTCGATTTTTCTAAAATTCGAAACTCTTTTGGAAAACTTTGATTCTATACATTCAAGATAGCATAGGTATAAGAAGATGAGATATGAAGTGAGGGATGTTGCAAGCGTTAAACTTCTCCTAATATAATGGTTTTATATGCGAATTCACCTATTTTTATGATTGATAGAAAATTTGAACACCTTTGGCACCTAGTTCACATTACACGATTTTCATGATTTGAAAAGGATTGTGTGATTTATGGATTAGCTAGACTTTGATTTGAGGTATTGAGAAACCAAGCCGGGGTACTTTGTCCATCCTTGTCCATGGGAAAATAACGAAAGATATGGATTTCTAAAAATCCTATCTAATGTAAAAGAAAAAGGAAAAGGAAGGATGAAATTGGGAATGATGGAAAAATGGTGGAAATTTCGATTAGGGCTACCTACTACCAATCGGGGGATGGTCTACCCGTAACCAAAGCCGGAAATGTGACGTAGTGTGAAAGTCGTCGGAAGGACGGTAAGGCAAATTCCTGTCATAGGCTTGTTGTTACTCTATACACATTAAGATCGGTAGTTTAGTTGATTTATGAAGAAGATAATCCCGAAAACTCATGAGATGAACCTTCACTATGCACACTAGGTTGAATTTGTTCAAGTTCCTCTATTTATCAAACAATCAACGGGAATTTCATATAAACACTTATTATGTTCTGAGAGTTTAAGGTTTCAACCTCTATCACCTAATTTCTCTGATTTTTAAGTTCGTGTGTCTTGGAATGTATAGAAGAATAGCTTCTGAAAGAAAGTTGGGTTTTGAAGAATGAGACTTGTTTCACGCATGTTTTGCTCGGGACTAGCAAAAGGCTGGTTGGGGGGTTTGTTGAGCTCATAATTGTGCATATTCTAACCCCAATTCATCACTCATTATGCATGATATACATGTTTAGAGGACTAATCTAATGCATGAATTGTGATTGTAGGAACATGATGGAGATTTCACCAATTAAAGGCTAAATAAAGCTCTTTGCGAGCATTGAAGACCATTGGATGAAGGTTGAAGGAAGATCAAAGGAAGACAAAGCAAGGAGAGAAGAGAAAAGAAGAAACAAAGAAAAGAAATGAGAGAGAAAAGGGCTCTAGACCGGTCAAGACCGGTCTGCCACATCAAGGAAGCACACTGGACAATTGGCCAGCCCAGTCCGACCGGTCAAGACCGGTCGGCTATAGCTGCTGGACCAACACAGAACAGAGCCCGACCGGTCAAGACCGGTCGGCCAGCCCAGTCCGACCGGTCCAGACCGGTCGGTCACATGTAAACAGTTAGATTTCTATTTTGGGGCTCCGGATTTCTCTGCACAAGTGCGTAAGTTTACGCAAAATCTGAAACTTTCTTGCGTAGAGGACTCCTCCAAGCTATAAAAGGACGTCTTCCCTTCATACCAAGGCAGGCTAGAATGTGGGGATTGCTTGGGAGACGGATTCTACTTCGAATTTCTAGTTTTCTTCCTGTTTTAGTTATCTTTTATGTTTTTAGAGGCTTCTAGTTCAAGGATGTTAGAGATGAACTAAAACCTCTTAGCTAGGGCTAAGAGGTGAAGCTTTTGATTCGTTTTTGATGGATTGATGCAACCTAGGTTTCCTTTTTATGATTTAATTGATGAATTTTAGTTAATGTGAGTTTGAATCAAGTACTATTTTGGTTTCTACTTTGATCTCTTGATGACTCCGGGCTCATGTGATTCTTAGTGATCCTAGCTTAGTATCTTAAGCTTTGAGCATTGTTTATGCTTTTGTAGTTCATTGATCTACCATCGACTCCGGGCATGGTAGACGCTTTGATTGCCTTGTGTACAATGGCCTGATTTTTATGTGGGAACTCATTCAACTAAAGTTCTTATCTTTTGTCGTATAATCTGGAATAGTTGTTTATTGATTGATTTTGATTTAATTAGAGTTCTAATCATGAGTTGTAATCAAGTCTAGTGACAGGATTTGGTGAAAGCTATGGTTATGAATCTCAACTAGATTGGAAAGAGGCTTGGCCTACACAATTGAGTGTGCTCAAGGCCTGAGCATGGTTGTGGGAATCAATTCAATGAATAAGCACTTGTTTTAGATGATTGTTGATTGAACCGCTCTATATTCCGATCGGATAGAGATATGAATTCAATTCCAATTGAGTTGTGAGAGACCTAGTTGTGTTGATGCATTGAAACTTATCAAAAGTGGATCCTTGGCGCTCTAGTGCCTTTTTAGATTGAAATTACCTTAACCATTCACTGTTTAAACCCAAATCACTATTTTCCAGTTTTAAGTTCGATACTCGGTCTTTCCGAATTATTACTACTTCGCAACCCTACACTTGGGGAGTGAACAGCTGACCTCCATCTTCGATCTGCTCTGGTGCGGCACTCGGCTGTATGACTTCATTTGGTCCAGCGGGCCTCACCTCTTCCACGGGACTAATTGTCACCATGTTAATATGCCTGATCTCACATCTTGCCCCCAGGGCTTCTTTTCCTCTGTATACCTTCGTCTTTACTTCGAAGGGTGCTAGCATGCCTTTCCGAGCTGGCGGTTCTGAACAGATGAACCCCATATTTCTCATGATGTTTCTACTGGCCTTGCTATATCTTTCTTCTTTAATGGGCGGTGTCTCAACCGGTGTTCTCTTCGCGTTCTCTTCGATCTGCAATGGGTTGCAGAGTCCAGCCTGAAACCGTATCTCGTGGCTGGCTCCCATTGTTGGCGGCACGCAGAACTGGCTTGGAGCTTTAGGGAAGGGACGAGTCCTCTCGACCTTTGGCACCGGCATATTAAAGCTGGACAGTAACACGCTCATCTGTTAGCTTGTCATCTGTTTCAACACTGACTGCCCTTCCTTCCGGAGGTGCTTCGGTATCAAATAAAACTTCTTCCTTTGCACCGGATTTCCTCCGTGAGCCCTTGTCACTTCAGTGACCACTCGCGGAACTCTGTTCGCTTGTCTTGGATTCTCGCCCTGGGGTTCTGCCCCCTGTGCCACCTCTGTCGGTTTGTTGGTTTTTCTGGCGGTCTCGGCTCCATCGCTCTCCTGATAGTATTGTACATCTGCTAGGAAAGATTCAGTGACGGAGTATGGCCTCGGGTCTGCCGCCACTCTATACTGGACGCCATCCCTATTGTACTTGAAGCATTGGTGGTATGTCGAGGGAATGATACCATATTGATGAAGCCACGGTCGTCCCAACAAGACATTGTATGTCGTCATCGCATCGATCACCTCACAGGTGACTTTGGTGCTCAATTCTTCTATTTCCAGCATGATAGTAATGGACCCTAGGACATGCTGGCCGTCCTGATTGAACCCTTGGATAACCATGATGCTTGGGCGAAGTGCAGTCTATTTGAAACCCAACTGCTGTAATATCTTCAAATACATAATATTCACAGCGGATTCGTCATCCAGCATGCATCTTCGGACCTCTATGTCTCGGATGAGACCTGTCACCATCAAAGGGCGATTGTGGTCTGTCAAGCTAATCGTTCTATCTTCTTCAGAGAATGTGATCATGGACGATCGGTCAATCTGGATGACCTATTCTACGGGTCGATCCCCAGTTCCCGTTATCTTCATTCCTTCCATCTCTGACTCGATCTCTGCCATCATGACCTCACGGGCTTCTTGATCGAGCAATGCATTGAGCAACATTTCTCGATATTTCTTCGAAAGGCACAGGGCATCGTAAATGCTGAGTCGGGCCGGAACCTTCTTCAAATGAGACACCACATCATAAATCACCGGTGCCTTATCTCGAGCGTGATCTCGTTGGTCAGCTGCTGGCTCATTGACTGCTTCTGCCGGTTCTTTTTCTTGAGGTGTCCCTGATGGCTCACCTATGACCACATTCGTTCTTCTATGGTCCGGTCGCCTCGGAAATTCTCTCTGTACGACCTGCTTTCCTGATCAAAGAGCCACTACATTGACTTCTCCTTTCTCTAAGACTTGGTCCTTGTCACTGGCCCCTGGTTGAGCGACCACTGAGACCATGGCGCACTGAACGGGCTATGCACGCAGCTGTTCTTGTCCGACATTTCTTCTTCTCATTCTGTTCTTCATCTTCCTCTCTTTCTCCACGAGTCTTCTTTTGTTCTCTAGCCTCTTCTTGCTGCTCACAAGTGTCCATGGCTATTCCGGTTCTGGGAACGAATTCGCCGTTGGAATTTGAACCGGCACAGGGAGGGCAGACACCACTGTCGCAGTGTTCCGGCTTGCCTCTTCCACCTTCATATTGATGGTGCCATCGTTGATCGTCCGTTGAATCTTGCCTTTTAGGACAAAGTAGTCTTCAGTCTTGTGGCTGGTCATACGATGATACCTGCAGTAGTTGGGATGATCGACCATCTTCGCTTCCTCCGGGCACGTGCATTCTAGCAGTCTTATTAACCTCTCTTCGACCAGCCGTTCCATGATAGGAACCAGATCTTCCATGTCGAAGGTATAAGGCCCGTTTGCTCGATTACGCTCTTCTATCGTGAGATGTCGCGGCCTCTGAAAACTCTTGCCTTTGTCTTGAGTCGTGGTTACTAGCCTGGCCTCAACTTTACGTTCAGCGTTTGGGCGTTTCCTGTCATTTGAACCCTTTCCTTTATCAACATAGTTAGAGGTTATCATCCTTCCGGCTTCTCTCCTAGGCTTCTCTGCCTTGAACTGCGCTCTGGACGCGGCTCCTTCCACCAGGTGGGCTTTCATAGCGAGGTCTCGAAATGTCGAGAAGTTGTGTCCAGATAAGCCAAATGAAATCATTGCATCAATGGCCTACATGCACATCTTGACCTGCTCAGATTCGCTGGGTAGTTCTCGGCACTGTGCTGCTATAGTCCCCCACCTGTCGATGAACTTCTCGACCGACTCTCACCAAGGCTAAATCTGTCAGTGAGACTTCTCGCTCGGTAGAGAAGAATTTGGAAATGAACAGGTCCTACATCTGCTCCCAGGATTTGACTGACCCTGCAGGTAGTGACATGTTCCACTGGAATGCCTTGCTCATGAGCGTCGAGTCGAACAATCTGATACAATACCAGGGAATTGTCGACAGGTTGCCCATCATTGTCATAAACTGAGCCATGTGTTCCTCTGGCGATCCTCTGCCATCGAATCTAGGGAAGTTCAGACGCTTGAAATTGTTGGGAAATGGGAGATCGTGAACCTCGGGTAAGTATGGCACCCGGTATACATATTTTCCTCTCTTCTCCTTTTCTCTTTCCTGACACATCAGGTCCGCAACTGTCTGAGACAGTTCTTCTCTCGTGACTTGAGACGACAGTGGCGGTACACGTCCGAACACAACGTTTCTCGGGCGAGCTTGTAGTTCGGCGGTGGCTGGCTCTCCTGCTGCCCCCTGGCATTCCTCCACAGAATGTCGAGTGGGTACGGCTGGGCTTCTATTTGCCTCCTGGGCAACTAGAGCCAACAATGCTTCTTTCATCTCTCTCATCTCTCTGGCCTTGTCCTCTTGGACCTGGATAATCTCATCTATCTGTTCTTGGATTGGAGGCAGCTCTGGGTATCGCTCACTCGCCTCTCCTTCGGTGACCTGCACCATCATTACTTGCGCTCGCTACAGCCTCGTCTTGGTCACGGCAGCTTCAGTAGGGGTTGCCTTCATCGTCATCCCAGCCAATCGTCAGACAACGGATCTGTTTAATATCTTGGCTGACAGTGCTGTCTTTGGTATCGCTGGGAAGTCGATTGCGATGAAGGAGAACTCTAGCCTGGCTGACACGGTAGTTCTGCTGGCGTCGCGGGTGTCACTCCTGCAGACTGGCTTCCACTATCTCTTTGTTCTGCCTTGTACCCTCGCTGTAATTCCTGTTTCAACTAGAATAACTTTCTTGTTCTCAGTCCTCTTGGCGGTCTTGCGCTTCTGCACAATCTGCCATCCAGCTTCAGAGGTTGCTGCCAAATGGGGGAAGTAGAACCCTCCAGATGCTAGGAAGATCATTGTAGACGCCATTTGGTTGGTCCTTTTCTATCTTTCTCTTTCTGTCTTTCTCTCTCTCTCTCTCTCTCTCTCTCTATCTCTCTCTCTCTCTGCACAGTCATACACGCATTAGAATATTCCGCGCGCTTGGGACAGAGAGGGGACACAACCTTACTAATCGCGATACAGCTCGATAGTGGATAGACAGACACATACAAGTACAAACTACATGCATGCTATGCAAAGCTTCGAAATTCTTTTGCCTTAAAGATGAAGGGAAGAACGTTCCCCAGCAGAGTCGCCAGTTTGTTAGAACTTAGAAAAAAAGAGAGGGGAAGATCAGAACTACTCGTCAGTAGTCATTCTTTCTTTTTTTTTCGTGTTTCTTTTATTATGGGGGAATTCTGAGTATAGATACATTCATAAACAATCATAAGCAATCACAAAGTGTACACAAGAGAGAGATATCGCAAGGCGAATTTTATTCCAGAGATTCTGAGATCTTTTACATTCCAGGCTGTGATACTGGTCACGAGCCTTTAATTACATCAACGGTTGATCACCCTTGATTGGAAGGCAAAAGACTAATCCGCCAGGGATCATGGTCTGGAGTTCATGGTCGTGTAGACCTTTGTTTTCTTGTTATGGACTGAGCCACATTTATTAGACACGCCGGAGGTCTATGTCCCATTTTCTTTCGAATTGTCCGGGTTGAGAGACTGTCAGGATTCGAGTGGTGCAACTCGGGGCCCGCTCCTGTTACTGTGAACAGGTGACCGCTGGAATACACGATCCTCGAATGTTGGTCAGCATGACCCAAGGCCCGTGCCCGTATTTTTATGACGGGTGACTTTAGGAAAGCACTCCGCAACTTTCCCGAACGAGGTTTTTAATCGAGTTGTGCAACTCTGGGCCAGCGCCTGTTATTGTGAATAGGTGACCGCTGGAATACACGATCCTTGAATGTTGGTCGGTATAACCTAAAGCCCGCACCCGTATTTTTATGACGGGTGACCTTAGGAAAGCAATCTGCAACTACCTCATCAGCTCAACCGACGGACCTGTTGTCGATGGGTAGGGCATCGACTGTCTTTTTCATAGTGGCAGTCCATAGCCAGCTGTTTCAAACTTAGCTAGAACTCTTTGTTTGTGGTTTCTCGTGGTAACCATAACCCCTTAGGTTTAGCCTCGGACCTTTATCCGAGATGAATAGAGCTTTGTACAGTAAAGTAAATGTATTTCTTCTGGAGTCGGGCGACTCATCTTCGAGAACACTCTTTCTTCTGAGTATTTTCAGTGATCTATTTGGGATCAGGTAGGCTTTGTCGAGCCAAGATCTCTTGAGGATCCAAACTCAATGGGCTGGATCGGCTGTCTCCGATGCCTGTAAGTGGCTAAGCATAGGGTCCGATGGGTACCCACATATGCCAATTTCTTATGAATAATGGGGATCGGTGCCCCGTGAATTCTTGACTCGGCTGTTGGATAGCCTGAGTACTTCAGCTTTGCCTCGGTGTCTTTGAGATCGCGGTTGATTTCAACTGGCACTAGTCAATTCTCAAGCCAACAGGGCACTTCTCAGGGCTGGAAACGACTAACTAGTGGACCTGCTTACGGTCTGATTAGGGAAATTGGTGAGTATTATCGATAACCATCTTTGAACAGGGGTGGATTACGTCTACGAAGATCGCTGTGCGATCGCGTTTCTATTTGCTTAGTAGAAGTCGATTTCCGGGCCAACAGGGCACTTCCCAAGGCTGGAAATGACTAAGTAGTGGACCTGTTTGCAGTCTAATCAGGGAAATCGGTGAATATTGTTGATGACCAACTTGGAACAGGGGTGGATTATGTCCACGAAGATCATGGTGCGATCGCGTTTCGATTTGCTTAGCAGAAGTCGATTTTCGGGCCAACAGGGCACTTCCCAGGGCTGGAAGTGACTAAGTAGTGGACTTGCCGACCGCTCGATTAGGGTATTCGAGGGTCCTGAGATCGGATAACCTCATCGCGGTGCATGAGTATGGTCTATCATGTCATGTAGAAGAAAAGTTTCCCTCTTGGGCTCGGTCTAATTCCGCCCGATTCTTCTCGTTTTCGGCCGTTTTCGGCTCTTTCAGAAGGATTTTCGGAGCTACCAAATTGGCTAAGTGTTGGTTATTTTGGACCAAAACACTGATTTGGGCCACTTATCATTGACCATTGGAGAATCTGATCCAGTGGATGGATAGATCTCATCGAGATGCATCTAGGAGAGGTGGTTTCATCAAAATTCGATCTCGGACGAAGGCGGGCCACGCGACGGAAGGTCCACCCCTCCCATCAGTGTCTAGGCGCATGGGGGAGTGTGTACAGGCGCATGTGGTACATTTGTGCAGGCACATGTGGCACTGCATCATCTTTCAGGCGCATGTGGTAGGGAGCCGGGCGCATGTCCCATCTCCCGGGCGCATGTGGCCCTATTTTTCATGAAAAAAGGGAGTCCGGAAGCAATCCCGGTGCATGTGGTGGTGCACATGCGCCTGGACCTAAGGAGTGGGCGCATGTCTATTCACTTCCCCAAGTGTAAGGTTGCGATGTAGTAATAAACTCGGTAAGACTGAGGTCGATCCACAGGGACTATGTAGGATCTCATAAATTCATCCACAAGTGTCTATTGAAGTCTACTAATCCGATTGATGTATAAAGTTGATATGAGTAACAAAAGCTGAATTAAATCGAGAGTAAGTAATTATAAGAGGGTACTAGGGTTTCAAGGATCCACTTGTAGCAATCCTTAATGTTCAATCCGCTGTGGTTTCTTATTCTCTCAACTAGAACTGACATTCCTGTCTGTCTAGTCGGATGATAGAACTGTTAAACCAAACAGTCTGTAATATGTAAGTTCTATGCATAAGATTCACTCAATCTAGGCTGAGCTGAGCATGCTCACTTGCATAGGTCATTCCCCTTTTCTATAGGTCCAGTTCTCAATCATAACCATCCCCAAGTCCTCTCACAAGACAAGGCTAGATTAGGATTTGAACTAGATTCAAATCACCAGCACAGTCCTTACATATTCCAGAAAATCAACTAAAATAGAACTTTGGCCTGAAGTCCCTTTATGAAGAACTTAGTACTAGAGCGCACTCCGATTCCTCGGATCATACAGGTCTATACCGTTGCAAACAAATTAAGAAGATAAGTAATTCATCCAAACATCCATGAGTCATCACAAGACTAAGAAAAATTACTTAAAAACTTGTATAAACTTCAAACCTTAGTTCATAATCATGAATTCCAAACTAAAACCACTTAACTACGAATTAAAACATCTTGGATTCACTACAAGCTTCACCTCTTAGCCCTAGCTAAGAGGTTTAGCTGCTCATGATCCAAGGAAACATGAAACAACTACAAAAAGCATGAAAACAGCAAAGCAAACCAAAAGGAGTTGTGAAACTCCAATCTTCACTTCCACAGCCTCCAACCTTGCTTGTACCCTTCTAGGATACCCTAGGAACGATCCCTAGGTGTCCTCTTATAGTCTGGAGGCTCCACAACGTCGGAAGAATCGGGAATTTGCAAAACTCTTACGCAGCGCAGAGAAAATCGGGAAGAAATTAGAATCTTCTAAGTCAGTACACATGGCCGACCGATCAAGACCGGTCGGCCTCAAGTGAAAACACTTCAGCAAGCACCTCCGACCGGTCATGACCGGTCGGGCCTATTCATCCTTGGTCCAGCAAGCATGTCCGACCGGTCATGACCGGTCGGACGCCTTCAGCAATTTTCCAGCAACAATGACCGACCGGTCATGACCGGTCGGTCCTCTTCAGTAGTGCCCAACATGCATGGCTGACCGGTCACTGACCGGTCTGGCTTCCTTGGCCGACCGGTCACGACCGGTCAGCTTCATTTTCTTCTTATTTTCTTCCTTTCTTTCATCTGCTTTCTTCTCTTCTTTAGTTCTTTCTCTCTTTTCTTCTTTGGTCCTCAAACATTCTTCATCAGAATGATCCCAAGTGAGCTCTTTATGTCTTCAATTGAGTAGAGTCCACCCTCAATCCTGTAGTCACAAAACATGCATTGAATTAGCTTACAAACCATACAAACCTTGCACAATGAGTGATGAATTGGGGTTAGAATATGCACAATTAAGAGCTCAACAATGTCCCTCCCAGACTAAAAGAAATTTGGGATTTTTCGGTGGGAAAAGCCGGCGCATGTGGGGGAATAAACCGGCGCATGTGCCCAGCACTTAGAAGATTTTCTTCCTGAACTTGGGATTTCGGCGAGGAATTCCCTTTTCCGGCGAGGGAATCCACTCCGGCCAAGGCATCCGGTGAGGGGAGAGAAGCAAGCGCATGTGGTGCTTACATCACTCTGAGGTCGGCGGGGGATGATCTCGTGCTGATGCGTGAAGTGACTTCATTATTTATAGGGGATAATCGGGTTCGGGTCCGGTCCGGCAGGTATTTCCCGATGCATGTGCCAGAAAACAAGTCAAGCGCATGTGAGAAAAACGCACCAGGCGTATGTGCTTTACCGGCGCATTTCCCAGCGCTTTTCAGAAAGGTGTTTCATTCACTCCATTTCACTAATAGGGTGCAAGCGCATGTGGTTGCAGGCCAGGCGCATGTCCTTTGCCGACGCTTTCCCACTACTTAGCCAGATTTTCAAGATTCTAGCACTTAGAAAATTTCAGCATTTCAGCTCTGACGAGGGACCTCCAAAGGACAGCTACCTTTTCTAGACATGCACTCACTGTCGCCAAGCCATTTCTAGGCTAGGATTGATCTCCTAAATGAACGAGGTGGGGTGTGGAAGTCCATATGTTGCTAATTTTGGTACTTCCTTCTTAATTTGGAGCCTCCGAGTCGGCTTGTCGTATAGGAACGTTGTTCCGGGGAGCGCGCGCATGGAAATACGCATCGTAATGACTTCAAACTTGCTATTTACGGGTTTTGGGGCGCTCCTGATCATTTGGCAGCAAAGCGCATGTCTAGTTTAGCTCTGAAATGGTAGCTGTAGGCTTACGGACCCTTTTTGGTTAGCTCCAAATGGGGATGAAACGCATTTCGAGGTGCGCAGGTAAAAATATGCACCGGATGACTTCGAAACTTATAGGTTAAGGGTTTTAGTACATTTCGGATCATTTGGCGGCAAAGCGCATGTCCAGTTTCGCTCCGAAATGGTGTTTACGGATTTTGGTCGCTACTAAGCGATCAGGGTTGTGCTGGCGTTTGCGGGGCTCTCCCGGCCTCGAAACTTATGAAATTGCGTCGGGTAGTCTAACACGACACCCTATGCATACACGTGCGGAAGCTTAAAGAGCAACTAGAATTATGGCTAAACCTATAGGAGGGGGGTGATTAGGACCTTTTTAAAATCTTTTCGCCTACTTAACATATTTAACAAATTGAACTACGTAAGCGATAACACTTTGGCTTCCAAGCCTAAGTGGGTCCAATCAAAAGACTAGCATATGATAAAAGCTATAAACAACCTAGTCTAAACAAGCATAGATTAATTAAATGATTAAGCTAATGAAGAACCTAATCTATGCTACTCAAATAGACTTGAGTGAGGATGGATCAAGAAGTTCAAGTCTACTTGAGGTAGTGAAAGTACATCTTATGAGTGTGGATGTGCCTATCAAGTGCCTAGCATACGTTCCTAACCAAGCATTCATAATTAACAAGTTAAACGCAATGCATAAGGAGAAATGTGCTCAAGAACAATCACAAACACAAGGATGTATAGTGGTTCGACTACGTGTCTACTCCACTCCCGGTTCAAGTACTCAACCCCTTTGAGCACACCGGCATTCACTGGGGAGTTTAAATCTGGTTCCTCCCAACCAAGGTGTTTTAATTCGGATCCACCCAACCGGGGAGTTTACAGGTTCCTCCCAACCTACACATTTGCACCCGTGTTGGTGGCTCCCCCTTGGAGACTCTGTTTAGGCCGACTAACGTGCCAAGGAACGGTTGACGTCCCTAGATTTTAGGCCCAACTAATAGGCCAAGGATCGACTAACGACCCTAGGTCGAGTTTGTCAAACAAACTCTACACTCAACTCCCACAGGGAATTGAGTGGATGGACTCCTAACAAGACAACCTTACTTGTCAGATTGAGCCCCTTGTTTACCGCCGCTTTGGGTTGCTTCTTCTCGCTCTCCCGTGCTTGAATCAGCTCCCCTTGTGCTCCCCCGATCTTCGACGCTGCTGCTTTGCCAAGGCTTCAGCTCTAAGATCAGCTACCTTGCATGTGATGCTCCATTGGAGATGCTCAAGGTGCTAGGGAAGGTAGGTTTGAGATCTCTACAACTTATGGGAATGGGTTACCTAGAGAGTCTCACCTACACCGATCTCATCATAGAGTATTGGATAGGAATATGACTATCAAGATCAATCCAATCTCTAGAGATCAAAAGAGGGACAAGTGCATCTTCTTCTTGAGCTTTGAATGCTTCATACTTGTGAGGAATCACAAGGAAGATCACTTCTTTGGGTTAGGAATAGGGCTCTTAATGATCTTCAACAATGGTGGCTCCTATCTCCTCAAAATCCCCTCTCCTGGCTCAAAAACTGAATCCCCCATCTTAAATAGATTTTCTTCCAACGATCAAAAAAAGGCAAATTCGGGCATCTCCGATTGATCGGAAGAAGGTCCGATTGATCGGAGACCTGTCCGATTGATCGGAGACAAGTCCGATTGATCGAAAATCTATCCAGTGAAGTCTCTGGAAGATATTCCGATTGATCGGAACACTGTCCGATTGATCGAACAGACCCCTTCCGATGGATCGGAAGACTGTCCGATTGATCGGAAATATGTCCAGTGGATTTTCAAGGTTGCTGGAAAAATTTCCGATTGATCGGAGCTTCTGTCCGATTGATCGGAATCCTATCGGAGCCAACGTCCAATTGATCGGAGATCAATCGAAAACTGCTGTTTTGAGCTGTTTTGTTTATAGCAGCTTCCACCTCTTAAATTAGTCTAACTTATCATGTTTTTCATGGAGTTCTAAGACTAATGATGATGACTAAGGGTATACCTAGTTGGTCCAAGTCATCTAAGAGGTTATGGGTTAGGTTTTGGTCAAGGTTAAGGCACACCAAGGCATCACTTTTACCTGTTTCTTCTTCCTTGATGCAACAGGGCCACTTGAGTCTTCGGTCTTCATCTTCATTAAGCTCAACCGACACTAGATCACTGACCTAAGTAATTGACAAACAAGGTGCACTAGTATGCCATAGAAAAGTGCACTAACAACTTATCCAAATCATTGCCACTAGACCATGGGATGTTTTTTTTAACAATGGGTGCAAATTTGAGCCCCAACAGATGCCAAGCCCCGTTTGCTTAGATGGATCCTACTCCTTCAAGAATTTGATTTGGAGATCAAAACAAGAAGGGGGTAGAAAATGTGGTGGCGGATCATCTATCCCGCCTAGTCCTACCTAATTCCATTGACGAGTCACCTATTAAGGACTCATTCCCTGATGAGCAACTCTTTGTTGCTATACATCCACCATGGTATGTTGACATAGCTAATTATCTATCCACAAGTGCGATGCCGATTCATTGGACTGCGCAGGACAAACGTAAATTTCTAAGGGAAGTGCGCAGATTTTTCTAGGATGAACCTTTATTGTTTAAATATTGCCCAGACCAAATTATAAGGAGATGTGTCCCTGATGATGAACATAATTCCGTCATCTCCTTTTGTTATGATCAAGCATGTGGGGGTCATTTTTCCGCCAAGAAAACCATTACAAAAATTCTGCAGTGTGGTTTTTATTGGCCCACACTATTTAAGGACACCCACGAGTTTTGCAAAGCATGCGAGCGTTGCCAAAAGTTAGGAGGATTATCCCGTCGAAATATGATGCCTCTTACCCCAATTCAACATCTTGAAGTCTTTGACTATTAGGGCATCGATTTCATGGGACCATTCCCCTCATCTTTTGGACATATCTATATATTGCTTGCCGTAGACTATGTGTCTAAATGGATAGAGGCCATCCCATGTAGAACCAACGATCATCGTACGATTCTCAAGTTCCTCAAAGAAAACATACTTTGTAGATTTGGGACGCCTCAAGCCATCATTAGTGATGGTGGTTCTCACTTTTGCAACAAACCTTTTGAAGCTTTAATGAAGAAATATGGTATTAGGCATAAAGTGAGTACCCCATACCACCCACAGACAAGTGGGCAAGCTGAAATCTCCAATAGGGATATCAAACAGATTTTGGAAAAGACGGTGAGGCTGGATCGCAAGGATTGGTCCCTAAGATTAGATGATGCACTTTGAGCTCACCGTACCGCTTACAAGACACCCATTGGATTGTCCCCTTATACACTTGTCTATGGGAAAGCTTGCCACTTGCCTGTGGAGATTGAACACAAAGACTATTGGGCAATTCGGGCTTTAAATTTTGACATTGACAAGGCTAGCTCGCTTTGCAAACTTTAATTAAATGAGCTTGATGAGATCCGGAATGATGCATATGAGAATTCAAGAATTTACAAGAGTAAGATGAAGGCCTTTCATGACAAGCACATCTTCAGGAAATCTTTCCATGAAGGACAGAAAGTGCTCTTGTACAATTCCTGATTTCATCTTTTTCCGAAAAAATTACGATCTTGATGGACCGGCCCATATATTGTCAAAAAAGTTTTTTCTCATGGGGCTGTTGAGATTGAGAATGCAGCGAATGGTAAATATTTTAAAGTTAATGGACAACGCCTTAAACCATTTGTTGAGAAATTTAATTCAGAGGATATGTCCATCACTCTGAATGATCCTATGTATCAGGGTGATTGATCTCCTAGTCTAACGGAGGTATAGCATAGGTAGGTTTAGTCGTTTTAGTTTCACTTGTTTAGTAGGTTGAGTTGTTGGGCTTTAGACTTCCATGATCGACTCTCGCAAGTATTATTGTTCTCACTCTCTTATATTTTCCCATTGCTCTCATGTTCATGCCCATTGCATATCTTTTTACATTGAGGATAATGCAAGATTTGGTTGGGGGTTGAGATGAGATCCTTCATCTAGCATGTTGCAACATTTTGAGCCTCCTATGCGCAATTTTTTTCCAATTTTCTAAAATTTCAAAACTCCTTTAGAAATCCTTATTTCTATGCATCTGAGATGATATGAGTATAAGAAGAGGAGATACGAAGTGTGTGATGTTGTGAGTCTTGAATTTCTCCCAACATAATGGTTTTATACATTAGTTCCCCTATTGCTGTGATTGATAGAAAATTTGAACACCTTTACACCTAATTCACATTACACGATTTTCATGGGTTGAAAGGATTATGCGATTCATGGATTAGCTAGACTTTGATTTAAGGTGTTGAGAAACCAAGCCGGGGTAATTTGTCCATCCTTGTCCATGGAAAATAACGAAAGATATGGATTTCTAAAAATCCTATCTAATTTAAAAGAAAAAGGAAAAGGAAGGATGAAATTGGGAATGATGGAAAAATGGTGGAAAATTCTGAAAAGGGCTACCTATTACCAACTGGGGGATGGTCTACCCGTAACCAAAGTTGAAAATGGGACGTAGTGTGAAAGCCGTCGGAAGGACGATAAGACAAATTCCTGTCATAGGCTTGTTGTTGCTCTATACACCTTGAGATCCATAGTTTAGTTGATCTATGAAGAAGATAATCCCAGAAATTCATGAGATGAACTTTCATTATGCACACTAGGTTGAATTTTGTTGGAGTTCTTCTATTTATCAATCAATCAGCGGGAATTTCATATGGACACTTATTATGTTTTGAGAGTTTAAGGTCTCAACGTCTATAACCTAATTTTTTCGAATTTTACTCTTATGTGTCTTGGAGTGGATAGAAACATGGTTTCTGAAGGAGAGTTAGTTTTGGAGGTTTGAACTTATTCACGCATGTTTTGCTCGGGACTAGTAAAAAGTTGGTTGGGGGGTGGGTTGAACCTCCAATTTATACATTGCATTGCCCATTACATCGCATTATATGCATAGTTTGCATGCTTAAAAGGCCCATCTAATGCATGTTTTGTGATTTTAGGAATGAGAGCGGAATTCACCCAATTGGAGACTAAAAAGAGCCATTTGAAGCCATTGGATGAAGGTTGAAGAAGGATCAAAGAAAGAAGAAAGCAAGTGGAAGAGAGAGAAGAAGAAAGAAAGCAGAAAAAGGCATCCAAGACCGGTCGTCCAACCAGTCTGAACACTTAATAGAGAAGAGGCCACACTGCAAAGCTTGCTGGACTATACACGACCGGTCGTCAACTGCTCAAACCAGTCGTGCGACCGGTCCTTGGATTAAAAATCTGGTTCCAAAATTATGAAAACTCTCTGGACTGTTTTCGCACTTTTGCGACTGGTCGTGCGATCAGTCGTTCATTGCCTCAGACTGGTCGTGCGACCGGTCGTCTGCGTAACAGAGCTTGTCCATGAAGCTCTGATTTTCTCTGTGTAGTCCGGGATTTATTGCGCAGTCCGGAACCTTCCACACTATACTATAAAAGAACACCAAGGGCTTCTTCCTAAGGCATCATAGAAGCCAAGGGACGTCGTGGGAGAGGAAGGAAGCCATCGTGGAGCGTCTGCAACCCTCCAAACTCTGGTTTTCCTATGTTTTCTAGCTTTTTCATGAGTTTTAGTTGTAGTATGACAATGCTCGGCTAGAATCTCTCAGCTATGGCTGAGAGGTGAAGCTTGTAGCTGATTTCATGTTCGATTCAGTTTAATTCAAGTAATTCTACTTCAAGTTTGGATTTTTACTTAATCTAGTTCTTAAAAGTTGATAGTTTGAGATGTTTTATGAGAGTTCATGTGCTTCGGACATGGATTCCTTGCAATTCTCTGAGATTATCATATTGTGCTTGTTTAGATTCGAATTATAGTAATCCTTAAGCAGGCCATAGTCCATAGGCATGGCTGTTACTCCGAAGGCTATGATTTCGAATTCTACATGGTTGAATGGGACTAGAACTTGGAAGTTCAACTTGAGTGGGATTGAATGTGTTTAATGCTTTATTTTCCAACTAGATGAGAGATTGGACTTCAAATCTAGTTGTGTATTTTGCTTGGATTGATTGGATTGACATGAGATTGCTACAAGTGGACCCTTGAATGCCTTAGTGCCTTTAAACTACTGTTTTCATTAAAGTTACTGTTTTAGTATAATTGCTTCGATTGAATCTCTTCTTGATTGCAAAATTGAGTTGCTGGAATAGTTTGAAACCTGTTTTCCAATTCCCTGTGGATCGACCTCGGTCTTACCGAGATTTATTACTACATCGCAGCCTTACACTTGAGGCGAGCGAACATCTCTCCACCGACATTGGAGTGAGATTAGTTCAGGTGACAACCTTTTCTCCATCTTTCTTTCTTCTTTGAATAGTTCATCTGGTAGATTGCCTCTAATTTTTCTTTCTTTTTAGCAGAGTCTGGACCTCACGCTGCGAGTTAGGCGTGACATCGATGCTGCCAGTCGCATCGTCGATGATGGGGAGAAAAAGAAGAAGGCGATGGAGGGCGAGATCCAGGGAAGGGACCGTATAATAAAATCCCAAGAAGCCCAAATCGTGAAGATAAATGAGGAGAATCAAATCCTCATCGCCAAGGTTCAAGCTCTGACTGATCGTTTTTATTCATTGGACCTTAATTTTGCGAGGCTCCAAGAAGTTTATACCAAGAGTGAGAAGGAGAAGGAGATCTTTCGCCAGGATAAGATCTCCCTCGAGGAGCGGCTCAAGGGTTGTCGGAACTGGCTTGAAGATGCTGAGAAGACTCTCGCTTAGCTGAAGGATGATTCCATTCACTGGGAGGAGGAAAGAGTGGCCCTCGTCAAAATGATGTCTGAAGAAGGTCCTCGTGCGGTCCTGGAGTTTCGAACCTCTCAACTCTACGACGAGGAGCGTTATGAGGCGTATATCGCTGGTCGCGACTTTGCGGTCAGAGTTATGCAACAAATTGATCCTTCCTTCAACGTCGAGGAGTTCGAGAGAGTGGCCTTCGAGGTTGCAGCTAGAGAGCGAGTTGTAGCCGAGAATGAGGTCATAGGGGCTACAGATGCTACACGTGCTCCCGAGGCAGGCCCCGAGGTAGAAAGTCGAGAAGCTCCCCCAGACGAGGAATGACCGATCTCTAAGTTGCCGCCCTTCTCCTCTTTTTCTTTTTTAGATAGAAATGTATCTTTGTAAACGATTCGACTATTTTAGTCAACTGAAATGAAAATCTTTTTTGATACTATGGCTCGTACCTTCTTTCCATTTTCTCCCTTTGTTTTGTTGATCGCATGTCGAATGCTTGAATACTTAACTCATGAAAGAATGAGTTAGGCTCAATCCGGGGCTCATGATGACCATGTCCGCGTTGAGATAGACTAGTCTATCGATTAAGGCTTTAACTCTGCCGAAAGCAGAGGGTTTGGTCAAGGGAATGCGTATATTCCCTTCGGGGCTATTCAGGTCCAACTAGTGGAGTAGCGACCAATGAACTAAAACCTCTTAGCTAAGGCTAAGAGGTGAAGCTTTTGATTTGTTTTTGATGGATTCATGCAACCTAGGTTTTCTTTTATATTTTAATTGAAGAATTTTAGTTCAATATGAGTTTGAATCAAGTACTAGTTTGGTTTTACTTTGATCTCTTGATGACTCTGGGCTCATGTGATTCTTAGTGATTCTAAGCTTGGTAGCTTACCTTCTGAGCATTATTTATGCTTGTGTAGTTCATTGATCTCCCATCGACTCCGGGCATGGTAGACCCTTTGATTGCCTTGTGTACAATGGCCTAGTTTTCATGTGGGAACTCATTCAACTAAAGTTCTTATCTGTTTATTATAATCTGAAATAGTTGTTTGCTGATTGATTTTGATTTAATTAGAGTTCTAATCATTAGTTGTAATCAAGTCTAGTGACAGGATTTGATGAAAGCTATGGTTGTGAATCTCAACTGGATTGGAAAGAGGCTTGGCCTACACAATTGAGTGTGCCCAAGGCCTGAGCATTGTTGTGGGAATCGAATCAATGAATGAGCAACTGTTTTAGATAATTGTTGATTGAACCGCTCTATATTCCGATCGGATAGAGATATGAATTCGATTCTGATTGAGTTATGTGAGATCTAGTTGTGTTGATGCATTGAAACTTATCAAAAGTGGATCCTTGGCGCTCTAATGCCTTTTTAGATTGATATTACCTTACACATTCACTGTTTAAACTCAAATCACTATTTTCTAGCTTTAATTCTTGATAGGATCTTAATTACTAGTTGTTTTAGACAAAATATGAGAATACCCATTTATAAATCTCTGTGGGAATGATAGCGGTCTTTCCGAATTATTACTACTTCGCAACCCTACACTTGGGGAGTGAACAAGTTTTTGGTGCTGTTGCCGGGGAGTTCTATGCGATATTTTTAGAATTTGCTGAGATAGCTTTTAGTTGAGATTGTGTTAAGATAGGTTTAGGATTTGTTTTGCTTTCTAGACTAAGTTTTCTTTTAATTTCAGGATACTAACTTAATTTGTTTTGATTTTGTAGGATCCTAACATAGATCTACTTCAGGGATTTTTAGGAAGTTGAAGAAGAAGTAGGAATCTCAAGTGCCAAATCAGGTTCTATCTTTCTAACCTTACTCTTCTTCTTCTCCTACTCATTCCTACCATATTCATCTCTTGTAGAGTGGGTGGAGACTCCTTTCGGATCTCTGATAGGTTGGCCTTGTGCCGCCTTGATTCTTATTGGTCGGCTCTGCTGTCTTAGATCACCTTGTGCTCAGAGATTTCTCTTCTCAAACCTATCCCTCTTTCTTCTTTTTCTGCACTTTTTTTAAAAAATTTAAAGAGTGGGTGGGGAGTTCTCTGAACCCCTATTGACCAGGAGAAATCGGTCTCTATCCTTGCTTCTGGCTTAGCCATTGCAAGACACCTTGTGCTTCGGTCTTAGAGAGGAGTAAAGGATGGAAGGAAGAATTCTTTTCTGTTTCAACTTCTTATAATTTCATTATGAATGATTGGACGGGTGGATTGTCTAAATACCTTTTGGAAGATGAGAGGTCAAACCAAATAAAAAATCATTATGATTGGAACCATTACAAGCATGAATATCTTTCTATGACTCAATCTACATCTAATACTTCCCCACGGAAGACCTTGCGAGATTACCGGAATGACAACAATGGGCATAACTTTTCGCCAGGTAAGACAATGGGAGAGTATCAGAAAGAGATGAATAATGTTCCACCGGTTAGGACAATGTATGATCACTTGTTTGGCTACAAATATCAACAACTATCTAATAACACAACATATGACATGCATAATCCTAATAAGTGGGAGCATCAAAATTTCAATTTGGGAGACAAGCCAACCATGGATGCCAACAATTATCCTCAAGAGTTTCTTTCTCACAAGCCACAACTGACACGAACTCTTGAGGATATACTGCGAGAGTTTATGAAAATAACTGAACAACGCATGCAAAACCTCTCGCCATCTCAAAATCTTGAACCCAACATTGGGAACACCGAATCAATCCCCAATAATGAGGAGGATGAGGCTATCCAAACCCAACCTTCTCCAGATTTAATGACTAAACTTCTAGAAGATATTGATCTTGGTGACCCCAATATCACCATCGATTATGGTGAATCAACTATCTCTTTTAGATATCGCGATTTTAATGATGAAGAGATTTCAATGATGGTTGAATGATGTGCTTATCACTAAATCTGAAAAAATTTCTTTGGAAGACCTCCCCTCTATAGAGGAGGAATCCATTGCCATTGAAACAGACTTTCCTCAATCACTTAGGGAGAACGAGGACCCTTCATCCAACTCTCGATTTCCCAGAGGAATGCATGACCCACCCCTATGATCTGGATGATGAGATGATTAAGGAGTTGGATAGTTTGTTAGACATGGTGTCAGTGCCTGAAGAACACCATTACACTGATTTACACTCTTTACCATTGTTTGTGGAAGCACCATGCAATTCTGAAATTGTAGAGGAGACAACCCAAACTGAAAAATATTTAATGAATGTCTCTCCACCATCATGGGTTCTTCAGCCCATTGAAAATTCTGATTGGGAGGACCCCTTTTTAATCAATTACAACCCAATTCAGAACTTGAGGAGATATCTTTTTGCTGTTCTTATCTCTTCCTTACATGCGTGTGGTGCACACTATGATTGGACCTTAATGAAGAAACACACCCATGTATATATTCGAGCAGGACTTTGGATGGTCCTCATGAGAAACTTATTGAAATTCATGAAGATCCTGCTCAAATTTGATCATGTAGTCGATCGGACTAACCAAAGGTAGGTAGGTAGGTTAGGATTTATTTTTCTACATTTCGGATTGAATAAGTCTCATCGAGACAATGGAAGATGCTAGAATTGATCTACTTGCTACCTCAGGTACTCTCGTTCTCATTCTCCTTTGTTTTATGTCATTGCTCTCATGTCATGTATATTGCATATCTCATTACATTGAGGACAATGTAAGATTTTGATTGGGGGGTGAGATTCCTTAGACAAATCTACTAGCTTTTACGACATTTCGAGCAATTATGTAGAAATTTTTTTGATTTTTCTAAAAATCAAAACTCGTTTAGAAAACTTTGGTTCTATGCATTCGAGATAGCATGAGTGTAAGAAAAGGAGATACGAAGTGAGGGATGTTGCCAGCTTTGAATTTCTATTAATATAATGGTTTTATATGTGAATTACCCTATTTTTATGATTGATAGAAAATTTGAACACTTTTACACATAGTTCACATTACACGATTTTCATGGGTTGAAGGGATTATGTGATTTATGGATTAGCTAGACTTTGATTAAGGTGCTGAGAAACCAAGTCGGGGTACTTTGTCCATCCTTGTCCATGGGAAAATAACGAAAGATATGGATTTTTAAAAATCCTATCTAATGTAAAGAAAAGGGAAAGGAAGGATGAAATTGGGAATGATGAAAAAATGGTGGAAAATTCCGATTAGGGCTACATACTACCAACCGGGGGATGGTCTACCCGTAACCAAAGCCATAAATGGGACGTAGTGTGAAAGCCGTCGGAAGGACGGTAAGACAAATTCCTGTCATAGGCTTGTTGTTGCTCTATACACCTTGAGATCTATAGTTTACTTGATCTATGAAGAAGATAATCCCGAAAACTCATGAGATGAACTTTCACTATGCACACTAGGTTGAATTTGTTCAAGTTCTTCTATTTATCAATCAATCAGCGGGAATTTCATATAAACACTTATTATGTTCTGAGAGTTTAAGGTTTCAACCTCTATCACCTAATTTCTCTGATTTTTACGCTTGTGTGTCTTGAAATTCATAGAAGAATAGTTTCTCAAAGAGAGTTGGGTTTTTGAGAATGAAACTTGTTTCACACATGTTTTGCTTGGGACTAGCAAAATGCTGGTTGGGGGGTGTGTTGAGCTCTTAATTGTGCATATTCTAACCCCAATTCATCACTCATTATGCACGGTTTACATATTTAAAGACTAATCTAATGCATGGATTTGTGATTGTAGGAATGAGAGGGAGACTTCACTAATTCATAGTCAAAAGAGTCACTTTGTATGCATTGAAGATTAACATAACAAGTGATAAAAGGTGGAGGAAAGAAGAAGAAAGAAAGAGAAGAAAATATAGAAGACCTGTCCCAAGACCTATCCCAAGACCTGTCTCAAGACCTGTCTCAAGACCTGTCCCAAGACCTGTCCCAAGAGCGGTCTCCAGACAAGTCTACACAGCTAGACCAGTCGCCAGACAGGTCGAGAGGTGTCCAGAAACACCAAACTCACTAGACTGCTTTTGAGGTTTTGAGACCGGTCGTGCGACCGATCGGTCATGAGCTTAGACCGGTCGTGCGACCGGTCGTCAGCGTAACAGATTGCACGCAAAGCTCCGATTTTTTCTGCGCAATTGCGTAATTCCTTGCTAAATCTGAAATCTTCCACGCCAATCTATAAAAGGGACTTCTCCTCTTCATACCAAGGCATGCTAGGACGTGGGGATTGCTTGGGAGACGGATTCTACTTCAAGTTTTCTTAGTTTTCTTCTTGTTTTAGTAGTTTTTATGTTTTTAAGGCTTCTAGTTCAAGGATGTTAGAGATGAACTAAAACCTCTTAGCTAGGGCTAAGAGGTAAAGCTTTTGATTTGTTTTTGATGGATTGATGCAACCTAGGTTTCCTTTTATGTTTTAATTGAAGAATTTTAGTTCAATATGAGTTTGAATCAAGTACTAGTTTGGTTTTACTTTGATCTCTTGATGACTCCGGGCTCATGTGATTCTTAGTGATTCTAAGCTTGGTAGCTTACCTTCTGAGCATTAGTTATGCTTGTGTAGTTCATTGATCTACCATCGACTTCGGGCATGGTAGACCCTTTGATTGCCTTGTGTACAATGGCCTAGTTTTCATGTGGGAACTCATTCAACTAAAGTTCTTATCTTTTTATTATAATCTGAAATAGTTGTTTGCTGATTGATTTTGATTTAATTAGAGTTCTAATCATTAGTTGTAATCAAGTCTAGTGACAGGATTTGATGAAAGCTATGGTTGTGAATCTCAACTAGATTGGAAAGAGGCTTGGCCTACACAATTGAGTGTGCCCAAGGCCTGAGCATTGTTGTGGGAATCGAATCAATGAATGAGCAACTGTTTTAGATAATTGTTGATTGAACCGCTCTATATTCCGATCGGATAGAGATATGAATTCGATTTCGATTGAGTTATGTGAGATCTAGTTGTGTTGATGCATTGAAACTTATCAAAAGTGGATCCTTGGCACTCTAGTGCCTTTTTAGATTGATATTACCTTACACATTCACTGTTTAAACCCAAATCACTATTTTCTAGCTTTAGTTCTTAATAGGATCTTAATTATTAGTTATTTTAGATAAATTCTGAGAATACCCATTCATAAATCTTTGTGGGAACGATACTCGGTCTTTCCGAATTATTACTACTTTGCAACCCTACACTTGGGGAGTGAACAAGTTTTTGGCGCCATTGCAGGGGAAAGAGGTTAAACGGTTCTAATTGTTCTAGTAGCTATAGAGTAGTCTTTGTTAGGTAGGATTTTCAGTTTTTATAGAAGTAGATTTTCTGATTTTTTTTCTAAATTACTAATAATTTTTTTGTTGGATTTTGTAGGACATTGTTGCTGACATATATCTCACTCTATTGGGTAACATCTCTCCATCTCCCTTCTTTTTGTTCTTTTTTCTAGATTAGGGTAGTTTCCAATTCCTTAAAATTTCATCATGTATGATTGGACCAATGGTGCGTACAAGTACCTTTTGGAGGATGAGACGTCGGATTGGGAGACCCAAACTCATTGTGATCGGGATTCCTCCAAGCATGAATATTTTATTGAGATTCAAAGAACCTCTACTACCCCCCAACATAAGACGCTACGTGATTACTGGGTTGAAAATAACAAGAGTGTTCCACCAAGTTTAACAGGAGGTAGGAATAAGAAAAAGGATCGGGGGAGTAATGACCAACCGGTAAAGACATTGCGTGATCACTTGTATGGTTATGCCTATCAACCATCTTATCAGTATTCGTCATATAACACGTATGGTCTTCATCGAGAGAGTCCTCACACCTCTAGTCCAATGGAAGATGAGGCAACCATGGATGCCAACAATTATCCTCAAGACTTTCTTTCTCATGATCCATAACCAACACGAACTCTTGAGCATACGCTGCGAGAGTTTATGGAAATAACTAAGCAATGCATACAAAACCTCTCGCCATCTCAAAATCCTGAACCCGACATTGGGAACACCGAATCAATCCCCAACATAGAGGGGGATGTGGCTATCCAAGCCCAACCCTCTTCCGATTTGATGACTAAACTTTTAGGGGATGTAGATCTCAGTGATCCCACGATTACCATCGATTATGGTAAATCAACTATCTCTTTTAGCTATTCCGATTTGAATGATGAAGAGATTTCAAGGACGGTTGACGAACCCGAGGAATCTACAAAATCTGAAAGTGATAGTTTGATTGCCTACAATGAGGGTTTGAAGGATGATTATGAGTCCATGATTTCTTCTTCGAAAGGGCCGAATGTTTTTCAGTCACCGGAAGATATTCTTGCTAGAGAGATGGCCGAAGTCGATATTTTTTAGTCCTTCCACCAACAACACATGCCGGATTCTATTGTGGAAGAACTCCCTTGGGTTGAAAATTTTGTTTCTTTGGATGATGGGGTGGCACAATCTGAAATTTTAAAAGATCAACCAATGCTAGATGATGTACTTACCACTGAATCTGAAAAATTTTCTTTGGAAGACCTCCCCTCTATAGAGGAGGAATTCCTTACCCTTGAAACAGAATTTCCTCAATCACTTAGGGAGAATGAGAACCCTTTATCCCACTCTCTCTATTTCCTAGAAGAATGCATGACCCACCCCTATGATCTGGATGATGAGATGTTTAAGGAGTTGGATAGTTTGTTAGACATGGTTTCGGTGCCTGAAGAACACCATTCCACTGATTTACACTCTTTACCATTGTCTGTGGAAGCACCATGCAATTCTAAATTTGTGGAGGAGACAACCCAAACTGAAAAATACTTAATGTCTCTCCACCATCATGGGTTCTTCAACCCATTGAAAATTCTGATTGGGAGGACCCGTTTTTAATCAATTACAACCCAATTCAGAACTTGTGGGGATATCTTTTTGCTGCTCTTATCTCCTCCTTACATGCGTGTGGTGCACATATGATTAGATCTTCATGAAGAAACGCAGACATGTATACATTCGAGCAGGACTTTGGATGGTCCTCATGAGAAACCTATTGAAATTCATGAAGATCCTGCTCAAATTTGATCATGTAGTCAATCAGACTAATCAAAGGTAGCAGGTAGGTTAGGATTTCTTTTCTACATTTAGGATTAAATAAGTCTCATCGAGACAGTGGAAGATGCTAGAATTGATCTACTTGCTACCTTAGGTACTATCGTTCTCACTCTCCTTTGTTTTTTGTCATTGCTCTCATGTCATACATATTGCATATCTTATTACATTGAGGACAATGTAAGATTTTGGTTGGTGGGTGAGATTCCTTAGATGAATCTACTAGCTTTTGTGACATTTCGAACAATTATGTAGAAAATTTTTTATTTTTCTAAAATTCAAAACTCTTTTGGAAAACTTTGTTTCTATTCATTCAAGATGATACGAGTATAAGAAGAGGAGATACGAAGTGAGTGATGTTGCAAGATTTGAACTTCTCTTAATATAATGGTTTTATATGTGAATTCCCCTATTTATGTGAGTGATAGAAAATTTGAACACTTTTACACCTAGTTCACATTACATGATTTTCATGGGTTGAAAGGATTATGTGATTTGTGGATTAGCTAGATTTTGATTTAAGGTGTTGAGAAACCAAGCTGGGGTACTTTGTCCATCCTTGTCCATGGGAAAATAACGAAAAATACGGATTTCTAAAAATCCTATCTAATGAAAAAGAAAAAGGAAAAGGAAGGATGAAAATTGGGAATGATGGAAAACATGGTGAAAAATTTCGAAAATGGCTACCTATTACCAACTGGGGGATGGTCTACCTGTAACCAAAGCCGGAAATGGGAAGTAGTGTGAAAGCCGTCAGAAGGACGGTAAGACAAATTCCTGTCATAAGCTTGTTGTTGCTCTGTGCACTTTGAAATCTATAGTTTAGTTGATCTATGAAGAAGATAAGCACAAAAACTCATGAGATGAACTTTCACTATGTACACTAGGTTAAATTTGTTCGAGTTCTTCTATTCATCAATCAATCAGCGAGAATTTCATATGGACGCTTATTATGTTTTGAGAGTTTAAGGTTTCAACTTCTATCACCTAATTTTTCTGGATTTTACACTTGTATGTCTAGGAATGGATAGAAGCATAGTTTCTGAAGGAGAGTTGGTTTTTGGAGAATTGAACTTGTTTCACGCATGTTTTACTCGGGACTAGCAAAATGCTGGTTGGGGGGTGTGTTGAGCTCTTAATTGTGCATATTCTAACCCTAATTCATCACTCATTATGCATGGGTTTCATGATTTAAAGACCAATCTAATGCATGGGTTTCATGATTTAAAGACCAAAAACTTGTTCACTCCCCAAGTGTAAGGTTGTGAAGTAGTAATAATCTGAAAAGACCGAGTATCGTTCCCACAGAGATTTATGAATGCGTATTCTCAGATTTTGTCTAAAACAACTAGTAATTAAGATCTTATTAAGAACTAAAGCTAGAAAATAGTGATTTGGGTTTAAACAGTGAATGTGTAAGGTAATATCAACCTAAAAAGGCACTAGAGCGCCAAGGATCCACTTTTGATAAATTTCAATGCATCAACACAACTAGATCTCACATAACTCAATCGAAATCGAATTCATATCTCTATCCGATCGGAATATAGAGCGGTTCAATCAACAATTATCTAAAACAGTTGCTCATTCATTGATTCGATTCCCACAACAATGCTCAGGCCTTGGGCACACTCAATTGTGTAGGCCAAGCCTCTTTCCAATCTAGTTGAGATTCACAACCATAGCTTTCATCAAATCCTGTCGCTAGACTTGATTATAACTAATGATTAGAACTCTAATTAAATCAAAATCAATTAGCAAACAACTATTTCAGATTATAATAAAAAGATAAGAACTTTAGTTGAATGAGTTCCCACATGAAAATCAGGCCATTGTACACAAGGCAATCAAAGGGTCTACCATGCCCGGAGTCGATGGTAAATCAATGAACTACACAAGCATAACTAATGCTCAGAAAGTAAGCTACCAAGCTTAGAATCACTAGGAATCACATGAGCCTGGAGTCATCAAGAGATCAAAGTAAAAGCAAACTAGTACTTAATTCAAACTCATATTGAACTAAAATTCTTCAATTAAAACATAAAAGGAAACCTAGGTTGCATCAATCCATCAAAAAGAAATCAAAAGCTTCACCTCTTAGCCTTAGCTAAGAGGTTTTAGTTCATCTCTAGCATCCTTGAACTAGAAGCTGTTGAGCTCTTAATTGTGCATATTCTAACCCCAATTCATCACTCATTGTGCGAGATTTTTACGATTTAAAGGCTAACGGAATGCATGTTTTGTGATTATAGGATTGAGAGTGGACTCCACCTAATTGAAGCTGAAAAGAGCTTATTGAATGAAGATTGATTGAGGACCAAAGGAAGAAGGAAGCAAGGAAAGAAGAAAAGAAGAAAGAAAGAAGAAATTGAAGAAAAACAAGGGCAAGACTGGTCGTCTGACCGGTCGGCCAAAGGAGCCAGACCGGTCAAGACCGGTCGGCCAACTTTTCCCCACATGCTGCAGTTGTTGGACATCAGCCAAACACAGGCACGACCGGTCGTGACCAGTCAGCCAGGTCAGTCCGACCGGTCAAGACCGGTCGGCCAGAAGTTTATTTATAGTTCAGAGGCTGCTGGACTATTTTTCCATTGAAGCACGACCAGTCGTGACCGATCGGCCAGCCCAGTCCGACCGGTCCAGACCGGTCGGCCATGTGAAGTAAAATAGAAATTGCTATTTTCAATCCGAAAATCTCTGCGCACTGCGTAACTCTTACGCAGATTCTCGATCCTTCTGAAGTTGCAGAGCCTCCCTACTATAAAAGGACACCTAGGGATCGTTCCTAGGGTATCTTAGAAGGGTTTAAGCAAGCTTGGAGGCGGCGGAAGTGGATTTCGGAGTTCCACAACTCCTTCTAGTTTGTTTTACTATTTTTATGAATTTTTTGGTTGTTTCATGTTTCCTTGGATCATGAGCAGCTAAACCTCTTAGCTAGGGCTAAGAGGTGAAGCTTGTAGTGGATCCAAGATGTTTCAATTCGTATTCAGTTGGTTTTAAGTTTGAAATTCATGTTTATGAACTATGGTTTGAAGTTTATACAAGCTTTAAGTAGTTTTTCTTAGTCTTATGATGACTCATGGTTGTTTGGGAGAATTACTTAAATTCTTAATTGGTTTGCATTAGTCTAGACCTGTATGATCCGAGGAATTGGAGTGCGCTCTAGTACTATGATCTTCATGCGGGGACTTCCTACTAAAGTTCTACTTTTCTGAGTTTCTGTAATATGTATGGACTATGCATGTGATTTGGATCAAGTTCAAATCCTGATCTAGCCTTGTCTTGTGACAGGACTTGAGGATGGTTATGATTGTGAACTGAACCTTTTGGAATGGAGACTGACCTATGCAATTGAGCATGCTCAGCTCAGCCTACATTGAGTGAATCCTATGCATTGAACTTACATATAACAGATTGTTTGGTTTAACAGCTCTATCAGCCGACTAGATAGATTTTAATATCGATTCTAGTTGAGGGAATGAGAAACCACAGCGGATTGAACATCAAGGATTGCTACAAGTGGATCCTTGAACCCCTAGTGCCTTTTTTATAATTGTTTAAATTCAAATTAGTTTAAAATTGTTACTCACATCAATCTTATTCAAAATCTGGTTATTAGCTTTCAATAGACACTTTTGGATGTGTTTGTGAAATCCTAAGTAAGTCCCTGTGGATCGACCTCGGTCTTACCGAGTTTATTACTACATCGCAACCCTACACTTGGGGAAGCGAACAAGTTTTTGGCGCCGCTGCCGGGGATTTTGACGGTTCACAAATTTCTGAAATTAGTATCTATTTAGGATTTTTACGATTTTAGGACTAACTTAGCTTGTTTATTTGATTTTTCTTTTCAGGGATTTCTAGGAAGCTGAAGAAGATACAAGGATTTCAAGTGCCAAATCAGGTTTTATCCTTCTAAACCTTACTCTTCTCCTTCTCCTATTCATTCCTATCATATTCATCTCTTGTAGAGTGGGTGGAGACTCCTTTTGGATCTCTGAAAGGTCGGCCTTGTGCCACCTGGATTCCTATTGGTCAACTCTGCCGTCTTGGATCACCTTGTGCTCAGAGATTTCTTTTCTCACCTTTACTCATCTTTCTCCTTTTTCTGTACTTTTTCTCAAAAGATTCAAAGAGTGGGTGAGGAGTTCTTTGAACCCCAATTGACCAGGAGAAATCGGTCTCTATCCTTGCTTCTGGCTTAGCTATTGCAGGACACCTTGTGCTTCGGTCTTAGAGAAGAGTGAAGAAAGGGAGGAAGAATTCTTCTTTCTTTTTGTTTCATATTTTTTGTTTTGCATGCCCCATTGGGCTTGGGATTCCAATAACCGACTCATAAGTGAAGGGGGGATATTAGAAGGAATTGACAGAGAGCCACGTGCTAGAAGACATTTAAACTCTCCAATTTTTTCTGAAAGTATAGCTGTAAATCAACCCAATCCAATGGCCAATTCCAATTTGGGCCAAAACCAAACTGAAACGGGGGAGAATGTGGTTGAGAATGTTCCTCGACCTAGAACTTTACATACTTCTTGCAACTAGCAAAAGCGAGCACTCCCTCATGCATAGTATTTCCACCAAATGCAGGGAACGTGGATTTGAAACCGGGAGTGATCCAACTTCTCCCTAAATTCCATGGATTAAACAGTGAAACTGCCTATCAACACCTTAAGGAGTTTGATGAGGTAATAACCACCATGCACTTTGCTAATGTGACTGACGATGTGGTGAGACTTAAATTCTTCCCTTTTACTCTTAAAGATAAAGCTAAAGGTTGGCTTCATGCATTAAGGCCAAGATCAATTGGTGCATGGACTGATATGCACAGGGAATTCATAAAAAAAATTCTTCCCTACTCACAAAACAAACGTGTTGAAGTACCTTATCATGAACTTTGCCCAAAAGGAAGATGAAACCTTCTTCCAATGTTGGGAGAGGTTTAAGGACCTATTAAACGTATGCCCACATCATGGCTATGAAATTTGGCGGGTTATAAGCTTTTTCTATGAAGGACTGACTTCACCCATGCGCCAATTCGTAGAGATGATGTGTAATGGGGAGTTCATGAATAAGGAGGCTGATGAAGCATGGGATTATTTGGAAGAATTGGCTGAGAATACACAGTCTTGGGATACATCAAAACCTACAAATTCCAAGACTGGCCAACAAAAGGAAAAAGGAGGAATGTATGTCTTATCGGAAGAGGATAGCATAAGTGCACGGGTGGCTAGCCTCACAAGAAAGGTCGAAGTCATGGAATTGAGGAAAGGAGAGACGATTAACTCCAATGACGTTGAAACTATTTGTGGAATTTGTGCCGGAAATCAACATGCAACACAAGAGTGTCCCACAATTTCAGCAGTTCAGGACATCTTACAAGAACAATCAAAAACAGTTATCAACGGCAATTTGGTGCTCCGATATCAAACACGTTTAATGCTAGTTGGAAGAATCATCCCAACTTCAGTTGGAGGAATGGACCCACTGTGAATGCAACCCCTATCTCTCAAGATCAACCTATACTAGGTCCATATCTAGTCATTACTCCAAAAGTTACGCTAGAGGAGATGTTGGGTGCATTCGTATCGGTCAAAGCTGAGTATAATAAGACAAATTCTCTGAAAATAGATGGGTTCATGCAAGAGCAATTGAAATTCAATCAAAATTCAACCCAAGCCATCAATGAATTGAAAACATCAATGGCTAGAGTTGAATCACATCTTAGTGTTAGAGAGAAGGGCACACTTCTTGCCCAACCTCTTCCTAACCCAAGAACCCAGTTTGAGATACAAGATGCAAGCTTATCCTCCCATCACACGGAACATGTTCAAGCTATCACCACTTTGAGAAGTGGGAAAGAAATTGACAAATCTAATCCGGTGAAGGCCCCAAAGCCTAAGGATCCGAAAATCCTCAAAGAGGATGATAGCTCAAACAACACTCCACAAGAGAAAGAACTGAAAAGGCAATACAAGCCGGTTGCTCCATTTCCACAAAGGTTGATTTCACCTAAACCTTTAGATAAAAATCTGGAAATTTTAGAAGTATTCGAGCAGGTGAAGATCAACATCCCGCTGTTGGATGCAATAAAACAAATACCATCGTATGCCAAATTTCTAAAGGAATTGTGTACAGTCAAAAGGAAACACAATGTTCACAACAAAGTACTTTTGACCGAGAATTTGAGCGCCATCATCAAACAAGAGGTGCCCCAAAAATACAAGGATTCGGGTAGTCCAACTATCTCATGCATCATAGGAGACTATCGGATTAAACAAGCCTTACTTGATTTGGGGGCAAGTGTGAATCTCATTCCATACTCAGTCTACGAGCAACTTGGGTTAGGTGAATTGAAACCGACCAAAACCACACTCCAACTTGCTGATAGATCCATCCGTATACCGAGAGGAATGATTGAGGATGTTCTAGTCCAAGTTGATAAATTCTACTACCCGGTAGACTTTATTGTCTTGGATACACATCCCGTGATAGGCACCGGTGCTCAAATTCCCTTCATACTTGGACGACCATTTCTAGCTACTTCAAATGCCATTATCAATTATAGAAATGGACTTGTACAAATGTCCTTTAGAAATATGACCCTTGAGCTTAACATATTTGATTTATGCAAACAACCACGGGAGGTTAATGATGATATCCACGAACTAAACATGATTGAATCATTCGTGGAAGATACAGTCCCCTTGTCACTATCTTCCGACCCTTTGGATACATGTGTAGCCCATTCTCATGAGATAAATGATGACACAATACAAGAGATAGATGCCATACTAGAGGTGATGCCGGTGCTTGATAATAAAAGATGGAGGGCCCTATTTGAGCCTTTGCCTGTAAACGAGAACAAGGCCCTCCCATCCAACATCAAAGCACCAACACTCGACCTAAAACCATTACCAAGTGAGCTGAAATATGTTTATTTAGGTCGAGATGAGACATATCCAGTGGTGATTTCTTCCCACTTGGATGAGGAACAAGAGAGTAGGCTAATGGCCACTCTATTAGAGCACAAGAGTGCCATTGGATGGTCGATTGCAGATCTCAAAGGCATAGACCCACTGATTTGTACTCATCGCATACACCTTGAGGAGAATGCGAAGACATCTAGGCAACCACAACGACGACTAAATCCAAACATGAAGGATGTGGTTAAGGCCGAAGTGGTGAAACTATTGGATGTGGGTATTATTTACCCAATATCCGATAGTCAATGGGTGAGCCCAACTCAAGTGGTGCCTAAGAAATCTGGAAATAACATCATAGCTAATGCCAATAATGAACTCGTGCCAACTAGAGTCACTACCGGTTGGAGAATGTGCATTGACTACAGGAAGCTAAACACCGTCACAAGGAACGACCACTTCCCCTTACCTTTTGTTGATCAAATTTTAGAAAGGTTGGCGGGTCATTTCCATTTTTGCTTCCTTGATGGCTATTCAGGGTACAACCAAATAGAGATCGCCCTTGAAGACCAAGAAAAGACTACATTCACATGTCCATTCGGCACTTTCGCCTATCGACGGATGCCGTTTGGACTATGTAATGCCCCTACCACCTTTCAGCGTTGTATGATGAGTATATTTTCTAATATGGTGGGGACAATTCTCGAAGTCTTTATGGATGATTTTTCAGTATTTGGTTGTAGCTTTGATGAGTGCCTTGAGCACTTAAAATCTGTGCTGAAAAGATGTGAAGAGAAGAACCTTGTGCTGAATTGGGAGAAGTGCCACTCTATGGTTCAAAAGGGAATTGTACTTGGTCACATCGTTTCACAAAATGGAATCAAGGTGGACAAAGCAAAAATTGATCTTATCTCTAACCTTCCACCACCCAAGAGCATACGAGATGTACGATCCTTTTTGGGACATGCCGGATTCTACAGAAGGTTCATAAAGGATTTCAGTTCAATCTCTCGTCCCTTATGTAACCTACTTCAAAAGGAAAATTCATTCGAGTGGAATGAAGAATGTCAAAAGGCCTTTACCACCCTTAAAGGTATGTTGACATGTGCTCCCATAATGCAACCACCTGATTGGAGCCTTCCTTTTGAGATTATGTGCGATGCTAGCGACTATGCTATTGGGGCCGTGCTAGGTCAAAGAAAAGAGAAAAAGCCATGTGTCATCTACTATGCAAGTAGAACCCTAAACTCAGCCCAAGCAAACTACACCACAACTGAAAAAGAACTCTTAGCCGTAGTTTTTGCCTTGGACAAGTTTAGGTCCTACTTGATTGGATCCTAGATCATTATATTCACTGACCATGCCGCGCTTAAGTATCTTCTCTCTAAGAAGGCTGCTAAACCACAGTTGTTAAGATGGATCCTTCTACTCCAGGAATTCGACCTAGAAATACGTGATAAGAAAGGAGTAGAAAATGTAGTAGCTGACCATCTCTCTCGACTTGTCCTTACAGATTCCCCTGAAACGACTGCGATCAATGACATGTTCCCTGATGAACAACTTTTTGCTGTTTCCCAATTGCCATGGTATGCGGACATTGTTAACTATCTTGCTACAGGTACAATTCCTACACATTGGAAAAAGCAAGATAAGGATAAATTCTTCACAGAGGTGCGGAAATTCTTATGGGACGACCCATACTTATTCAAGTATTGTCCCGATCAAATCATAAGGAGATGTGTGCCAGATGAGGAACAACAAAGTATCATCTCCTTCTGTCATTCTCAGGCATGTGGTGGCCACTTTTCGGCTAAAAAGACCACAGCAAAAATTCTGCAATGTGGGTTTTATTGGCCCACCATGTTCAAAGACATACATGAGTTTTGCAAAACATGTGAACCTTGTCAGAAATTGGGAGGAATCTCCCGTAGAAATATGATGCCACTCAATCCCATCTTGATAATCGAAATCTTTGATTGTTGGGGCATCGATTTCATGGGTCCATTCCCATCTTCTTTTGGAAACGCATACATCTTGCTTGCTGTTGATTATGTTTCCAAATGGGTCAAAGCCATCCCTTGCCGGAATAATGACCATAAAACGGTCATTCGCTTCTTAAAAGAGAACATTCTTTCCTAGTTTGGAACACCTCGAGTCATCATAAGTGATGGAGGGTCTCACTTTTACAATCGCCCTTTTGAAACCTTAGGCGTAACACACAAAGTGAGCACTCCCTATCACCCACAAACGAGTGGACAAGCTGAGATATCCAATAGGGAGATTAAACACATTTTAAAGAAAACGGTGAACCCCAATCGCAAGGATTGGTCGCTTCGGCTTACCAATGCGCTTTGGGCCTACCGTACTGCTTTCAAAACCCCTATTGGAATGTCTCCCTATAGACTTGTCTATGGGAAGGCGTGTCACTTGCCTGTGGAGTTGGAACATAGGGCATATTAGGCGTGTCACTTGCCTGTGACAAGGCAAGCTCGTTGCGCAAACTACAATTGAATGAACTTGCAGAAATCCGGAACGAAGCATATGAGAATGCGAGAATTTACAAGGACAAAACGAAGATATTCCACGATAAGAATATTCTTCGCAAGACATTCACGATCAATCAAAAAGTCCTCATGTATAATTCTCGCCTACATCTATTTTCGGGAAAATTGAGATCTCGATGGACCGGTCCCTACATTGTACAAACTGTCTATCCATATGGGACTGTCGAGCTGTTAAATTCGAGGAACGGCAACATTTTTAAGGCGAATGGGCAGTGATTAAAGCCGTTCTTTGAAAACTTTCCTTCAGAAGGTATGTCCATACCCCTGAATGATCCTGTGTATCAGGATGATTGATCTCCTAGTCTGACGGAGGTATAGAGTAGTTAGGATTAGGATTTTGTTGCTTTTGTTTACTTTTGCTTAGGTTTGTTAGAAGGAAGAAGAATTCCACTTTTCACTTTTTCAGGTACTCTCATTCCTCACTCCCTTTTATGTTTAAATTGCTCTCATGATTTGCTCATTGCACATCTTTTACATTGAGGACAATGCAAGATTTGGTTGGGGGTGTAGGATCACTTGGATGAATCCAGCGTTTTGTAACATTTCAAGCAATAATTATGTGGAAATTTTTTGATTTTTCTAAAATTCGAAACTCTTTTGGAAAACATTGTTTCTATGCATTCAAGATGATATGAGCATAAGAGGAGGAGATATGAAGTGTATGGGGCTGTATGTCTAGAATCTTCTCATAGCATAACGGCTTTATATGTGAATTCCCCTATTTCTGTGATTGATAGAAAATCTAAACACTTTTACACCTAGTCCACATTACACGATTTTCATGGGTTGAAGGGAGTATGTGATTTATGGATTAGCTAGACTTTGAATTAAGGTGTTGAGAAATCAGGCCGGGGTACTTTGTCCATCCTTGTCCATGGGAAAACAACGAAAGATATGGATTTCTAAAAATCCTATCTAAATTAAAAGAAAAAGGAAAAGGAAGGATGAAATTGGGAATGATGGAAAAATGGTGGAAAATTCCGATTAGGGCTACCTACTACCAACCGGGGGATGGTCTACCCGTAACCAAAGTTAGAAATGGGACATAGTGTGAAAGTCGTCGGAAGGATGGTAAGGCAAATTCCTGTCATTGGCTTGATGTGGCTCTATGTATCTTGAGATCTATAGTCTGGTTGATCTATGAAGAAGATAATCTTAATAACTCGTGAGATGAATTTTCACTATACACACTAGATTGAATTTGTTCAAGTCCTTCTATTTATCAACCAATCAACGGGAATTTCATATGAATGCTTATTATGTTTTGAGGGTTGATGGTTTCAACCTCTGTCGCCTAATATTTCTGAATCTTACACTTGTATGTCTTGGGATGTATAGAAGAATGGTTTCTAAAAGAGAGTTGAGTTTTGAAGAATGGAATTAGTTTCACGCATGTTTTGCTCGGGACTAGCAAAATGCTGGTTGGGGGGTATGTTGAGCTCTTAATTGTGCATATTCTAACCCCAATTCATCACTCATTATGCGAGATTTTTACGATTTAAAGGCTAACGGAATGCATGTTTTGTGATTACAGGATTGAGAGTAGACTCCACCTAATTGAAGATGAAAAGAGCTTATTGAATGAAGATTGATTGAGGACCAAAGGCAGAAGGAAGCAAGGAAAGAAGAAAAGAAGAAAGAAAGAAGAAATTGAAGAAAAACAAGGGCAAGACTGGTCGTCTGATCGGTCGGCTAAAGGAGCCAGACTGGTCAAGACTGGTCGGCCAACTTTCCCCCACATGCTGCAGTTGCTGGACATCAGCCAAACACAGGCACGACCGGTCGTGACCGGTCGGCTAGGTCAATCCGACTGGTTAAGACCGGTCGGCAAGAAGTTTCTTTATAGTCCAAAGGCTGCTGGACTGTTTTTCCATTGAAGTACGACCGGTCGTGATCGGTCGGCCAGCCCAGTCCGATCGGTCCAGATCGGTCGGCCATGTGAAGTAAAACAGAAATTGCTATTTTCAGTTCGAAAATCTCTGCACACTGCGTAACTCTTACGCAGATTCTCGATCCTTTTGAAGTTACGGAGCTTCCCTACTATAAAAGGACACCTAGGGATCGTTCCTAGGGTATCTTAGAAGGGTTTAAGCAAGCTTGGAGGCGGCGGAAGTGGATTTCGGAGTTCCACAACTCCTTCTAGTTTGTTTTACTGTTTTTATGAATTTTTTGGTTGTTTCATGTTTCCTTGGATCATGAGCAGCTAAACCTCTTAGCTAGGGCTAAGAGGTGAAGCTTGTAGTGGATCCAAGATGTTTCAATTCGTATTCAGTTGGTTTTAAGTTTGGAATTCATGTTTATGAACTATGGTTTGAAGTTTATACAAGCTTTAAGTAGTTTTTCTTAGTCCTATGATGACTCATGGATGTTTGGGAGAATTACTTAAATTCTTAATTGGTTTGCATTAGTCTAGACCTATATGATCCGAGGAATTGGAGTGCGCTCTAGTACTATGATCTTCATGCGGGGACTTCCTGTTCGCCTCCCCAAGTGTAGGGTTGCGATGTAGTAATAAACTCGGTAAGACCGAGGTCGATCCACAGGGACTTATGTAAAATTTCACAAACTCATCCACAAGTGTCTATTGAAATCTACTAATCAGATTTTGGTATGAAATTGATATGAGTAACAAAAGCTGAATTAAATCGAAAGTAATTAATTATAAGAAGGCACTAGGGGTTCAAGGATCCACTTGTAGCAATCCTTGATGTTCAATCCGCTGTGGTTTCTTATTCTCTCAACTAGAATCGACATTCCTGTCTATCTAGTCGGATGATAGAGCTGTTAAACCAAACAGTCTGCAATATGTAAGTTCTGTGCATAAGATTCACTCAATGTAGGCTGAGCTGAGCATGCTCAATTGCATAGGTCATTCCCCTTTTCTATAAGTCCAGTTCTCAATCATAACCATCCTCAAGTCCTCTCACAGGACAAGGCTAGATCAGGATTTGAACTGGATTCAAATCACATGCACAGTCCATACATATTCCAGAAAAATAGAAAAATAGAACTTTGGTATGAAGTCCCTTCATGAAGAGCTTAGTACTAGAGCGCACTCCGATTCCTTGGATCATACAGGTCTAGACCGTTGCAAACGAATTAAGAAGCTAAGTAATTCATCCAAACATCCATGAGTCATCACAAGACTAAGAAAAATTACTTAAAAACTTGTATAAACTTCAAACCTTAGTTCATAATCATGAATTCCAAACTAAAAACCACTTAACTACGAATCAAAATATCTTGGATTCACTACAAGCTTCACCTCTTAGCCCTAGCTAAGAGGCTTAGCTACTCATGATCCAAGGAAACATGAAACAACTACAAAAAGCATGAAAACAACAAAGCAAACCAAAAGGAGTTGTGAAACTCCAATCTCCACTTCCACAGTCTCCAACCTCGCTTGAACCCTTCTAGGATGCCCTAGGAACAATCCCTAGGTGTCTTTTTATAGCCTGGAGGCTTCACAACTTCGGAATAATCGAAAACTTGCGTAATACTTACGCAGCGCAGAGAAAATCGGGATGAATTAGAAGTTTCTAACTTCTTTCGCGCAGCCGATCGGTCACGACCGGTCGGCCTTAATAAACCATCACTCCAGCAAGCATGGCCGACTGGTCATGACCGGTCGGCCTAGTAGAACATCAGTCCAGCAAGCTTGTCCGACCGGTCAAGACCGGTCGGACGTTTTCTCTTGTATTACAGCAGCCATGGCCGACCGGTCATGACCGGTCGGCCTTGTTCGTTGAAGTTCCAGCAATCCTATCCGACCGGTCATGACCGGTCGGACGTCCTCAGTACACCCAAACATGCATGGCTGACCGGTCACTGACCGGTCTGGCTTCCTTGGCCGACCAGTCACAACCGGTCAGCTCTTTTTCTTCTTGTTTTCTTTCTTTCTTCTGCTTTCTTTTCTTTCTTTTTTTACTTCTTTCTTTCTTTTCTTCTTTGGTCCTCAAACGTTCTTCATCAGAATGATCACAAATGCACCCTTTTTGTCTTCAATTGAGTGGAGTCCACTCTCAGTCCTGTAATCACAAAACATGCATTGGATTAGCCCGCAAACCATACAAACTTTGCACAATGGGTGATGAATTGGGGATAGAATATGCACAATTAGGGGCTCAACACACCCCCCAACCAGCATTTTGCTAGTCCCAAGCAAAACATGCGTGAAACTAATCCTATTCTTCAAAACTCAACTCTCTTTCAGAAACCATCCTTCTATACATTCCAAGGTTCATAAGTGTAAGATTCAGAAAGATTAGGCGTCAAAGGTTGGAACCGTAAATCCTCAAAACATAATAAGCATTCATATGAAATTCCCGCTGATTGGTTGATAAATAGAAGGACTTGAACAAATTCAACCTAGTGTGAGTAGTGAAAATTCATCCCACGAGTTTCTAGGTTTATCCTCTTCATAGATCAACTAGACTATAGAACTCAAGATACATAGAGCCACATCAAGCCAATGACAGGAATTTGCCTTACCATCCTTCCGACGACTTTCACACTACGTCCCATTTCCGGCTTTGGTTACGGGTAGACCATCCCCCGGTTGGCAGTAGGTAGCCCTAATCGGAATTTTCCACCATTTTTCCATCATTCCCAATTTCATCCTTCCTTTTCCTTTTTCTTTTTAAATTAGATAGGATTTTTAAAAATCCATATCTTTCATTATTTTCCCATGGACAAGGATGGACAAAGTACCCCGGCCTAATTTCTCAATACCTTAATTCAAAGTCTAGCTAATCCATAAATCACATAATCCCTTCAACTCATGAAAATCGTGTAATGTGAACTAGGTGTAAAAGTGTTCAGATTTTCTATCAATCACAAAAATAGGGGAGTTCACATATAAAACCATTATGCTATGAGAGATTCCAGACATCCAGCCCCATACACTTCATATCTCCTCCTCTTATGCTCATATCAACTTGAATGCATAGAACCGGTGTTTTCCACAAGAGTTTCGAATTTTTGAAAAAATCGAAAAAATTTCCACATAATTGCTTGAAATGTTGCAAAATGCTGGATTCATCCAAGCGATCCTACACCCCCCAACCAAATTTTGCATTGTCCTCAATGTAAAAAATGTGCAATGAGCAAAACATGAGAGCAATTTGAAAATAAAAGGGAGTGAGAACTGATAGTACCTGAGAGAGTGAAAAGTGGAAATCTTCCTCCTTCTAACAAACCTATGAAAAACAAAAGCAGCAAAATCCTAATCCTAACTACTCTATACCTCCATCAGACTAGGAGATCAATCATCCTGATACACAGGATCATTCAAAGGTATGGACATACCTTCTGAAGGGAATTTCTCAAAGAACGGCTTTAATCGCTGCCCATTTGCTTTAAAAATGTTGCCGTTCCTCGGATTCAATAGCTCGACAGTCCCATATGTATAGACAGTTTGCACAATGTAGGGACCGGTCCATCGAGATCGCAATTTTCCCGAAAATAGATGTAAGCGAGAATTATACATGAGGACTTTTTGATTTATCGTGAATGTCTTGCGAAGAATATTCTTATCATGGAATATCTTCGTCTTGTCCTTATAAATTCTCGCATTCTCATAAGCTTCATTCCGGATTTCTGCAAGTTCATTCAATTGTAGTTTGCGTAACGAGCTTGCCTTGTCAGAATTGAAATTCATTTTCTTAATAGCCCAATATGCCCTATGTTCCAACTCCACAGGCAAGTGACAAGCCTTCCCATAGACAAGTCTATAGGGAGACATTCCAATAGGGGTTTTAAAAGCTGTACGGTAAGCCCAAAGCGCATCAGTAAGCCGAAGCGACCAATCCTTGCGATCGGGGTTCACCGTTTTCTCTAAAATGTGTTTAATTTCCCTATTGGATATCTCAGCTTGTCCACTAGTTTGTGGGTGATAGGGAGTGCTCACTTTGTGTGTTACGCCATATTTCTTCATTAAGGCTTCAAAAGGGCGATTGCAAAAGTGAGACCCTCCATCACTTATGATGACTCGAGGCGTTCCAAACCGGGAAAGAATATTTTCTTTTAAAAATCGAATGACCGTTTTATGGTCATTATTCCGGCAACGGATAGCCTCGACCCATTTGGAAACATAGTCGACGGCAAGCAAGATGTATAGGTTTCCAAAAGAAGATGGGAATGGGCCCATGAAATCGATGCCCCAACAATAAAAAATTTCGATTATTAAAATGGGATTGAGTGGCATCATATTTCTACGGGAGATTCCTCCTAATTTCTGACAAGGTTCACATGCTTTGCAAAACTCATGTGTGTCTTTGAACATAGTGGGCCAGTAAAACCCACATTGCAGAATTTTTGCTGTGGTCTTTTTAGCCGAAAAGTGGCCACCACATGCTTGAGAATGACAGAAGGAGATGATACTTTATTGCTCATAATCTGGGACACATCTCCTTATGATTTGATCAGGACAATACTTGAATAAGTATGGGTCGTCCCATAGGAATTTCCGCACCTCCGAGAAGAATCTATCCTTATCTTGCTTTTTCCAATATGTAGGAATTGTACCTGTAGCAAGATAGTTAGCAATGTCCGCATACCATGGTAATTGGGAAACAGCAAAGAGTTGTTCATCAGGGAACATGTCATTGATTGTAGTCGTTTCAGGGGAATCAGTGAGGACAAGTCGAGAGAGGTGGTCAGCTACTACATTCTCTACTCCTTTCTTATCACGTATTTCTATGTCGAATTCCTGGAGTAGAAGGATCCATCTTAACAACCGTGGTTTAGCATCCTTCTTAGAAAGAAGATACTTAAGCGCGGCATGGTCAGTGAATATAATGATCTTGGATCCAATCAAGTGGGACCTAAACTTTTCCAAGGCAAAAACTACAGCTAAAAGTTCCTTTTCAGTAGTGGTGTAGTTTGCTTGGGCTGAGTTTAGGGTTCTACTTGCATAGTAGATGACACATGGCTTTTTATCTTTTCTTTGGCCTAACACGGCCCCAATAGCATAGTCGCTAGCATCACACATAATCTCAAAAGGAAGGCTCCAATCAGGTGGTTGCATTATTGGAGCGCATGTCAACATACCTTTAAGGGTGGTAAAGGCCTTTTGACATTCTTCATTCCACTCGAATGAATTTTCCTTTTGAAGTAGGTTACATAAAGGGCGAGAGAGTGAACTGAAGTCCTTTATGAACCTTCTGTAGAATCCTACGTGTCCTAAAAAGGACCGGATATCTCGTATGCTTTTGGGTGGTGGGAGGTTAGAGATAAGATCAATTTTCGCTTTGTCCACCTCGATTCCATTTTGTGAAACGATGTGACCAAGTACAATTCCCTTTTGAACCATGAAGTGACACTTTTCCCAATTGAGCACAAGGTTCTTCTCTTCACATCTTTTCAGCACAGATTTCAAGTGCTCAAGGCACTCATCAAAGCTATAACCGAATACGAAAAAATCGTCCATGAAGATTTTGAGAATGGTCCCCACCATGTCAGAAAAGATGCTCATCATGCAACGCTGAAAGGTGGCAGGGGCATTACATAGTCCAAACGGCATCCGTCGATAGGCGAAAGTGCCGAATGGACATGTGAATGTAGTCTTTTCTTGGTCTTCACGGGCAATTTCTATTTGGTTGTACCCTGAATAGCCATCAAGGAAGCAAAAGTGGGAATGACCCGCCAACCGTTCTAAAATCTGATCAACAAACGGTAGGGGGAAGTGATCTTTCCTCGTGACAGTGTTTAGCTTCCTGTAGTCAATGCACATTCTCCAACCGGTAGTGACTCTAGTTGGCACGAGTTCATTATTGGCATTAGCTACGATGGTTATTCCGGATTTCTTAGGCACCACTTGAGTTGGACTCACCCATTGGCTATCGGATATTGGGTAAATGATACCTACATCCAATAGTTTCACCACTTCGGCCTTAACCACATCCTTCATGTTTGGATTTAGTCGTCTTTGTGGTTGCCGGGATGTCCTTGCATTTTCCTCAAGGTGTATGCGGTGAGTACAAATCAGTGGATCTATGCCTTTGAGATCCGCAATTGACCATCCGATGGCACTCTTGTGCTCTAATAGAGTGGCTATTAGCCTACTCTCTTGTTCCTCATCCAAGTGGGAAGAAATCACCACTGGATATGTCTCATCTTGACCTAAATAAGCATACTTTAGCTCATTTGGCAATGGTTTTAGGTCGAGTGTTGGTGCCTTGATGTTGGATGGAAGGGCCTTGTTTTCATTTACAGGCAAAGGTTCAATTGGGGCCCTCCATCTTTTATTGTCAAGTACTGGCATCATCTCTAGCATGGTATCCATCTCTTGTATTGTGTATTCATTAGTCTCATGAGAATGGGCCATAAATGCCTCCAAAGGGTCGGGAAATAGTGACAAGGGGACTGTATCTTCCACGAATGATTTAATCATGTTTAACTCGTGGATATCATCATCAACCTCCCGTGGTTGTTTGCATAAATCAAATATGTTGAGTTCAAGGGTCATATTTCCAAAGGACATTTGTACAAGTCCGTTTCTACAATTGATAATGGCATTTGAGGTAGCTAGAAACGGTCGTCCAAGTATGATGGGAATTTGAGCACTGGTGCCTATCACAGGATGTGTGTCCAAGACAATAAAATCTACTAGGTAGTAGAATTTATCAACTTGAACTAGAACATCCTCTATCATTCCTCTCGGTATCCGGATGGATCTATCAGCAAGTTGGAGTGTGGTTTTAGTGGGTTTCAATTCACTTAACCCAAGTTGTTCGTAGACCGAGTATGGAATGAGATTCACACTTGCCCCCAAGTCAAGTAGGGCTTGTTTAATCTGGTAATCTCCTATGATGCATGAGATGGTTGGACTACCTGGATCCTTGTATTTTTGGGGCACCTCTTGTTTGATGATGGCGCTCAAATTCTCAGCCAAAAGAACTTTGTTGTGAACGTTTTGTTTCCTTTTGACTGTACACATTTCCTTTAGAAATTTGGCATAAGATGGTATTTGTTTTATTGCATCCAACAGCGGGATGTTGATCTTCACCTGCTTGAAAACTTCCAGAATCTCCAGATTTTTATCTAAAGGTTTAGGTGAAATCAACCTTTGTGGAAATGGGGCAACCGGCTTGTATTTTCTTTCCGGTTCTTTCTCTTGTGGAATATTGTTTGGGCTATCATCCTCTTTGGGAATTTCCGGATCCTTAGGCTTTGGAGCCTTCACCGGATTAGATTTGTCAATTTCTTTCCCACTTCTCAAAGTGGTGATAGCTTGGACATGTTCCGTATGGTGGGAGGATGAGCTTGCATCTTGTATCTCATACTGGGTCCTTGGGTTAGGAAGAGGTTGAGCAGGAAGTGTGCCCTTCTCTCTAACACTAAGGTGAGTTTCAACTCTAGCCAGAGATGTTTTCAATTCATTGATGGCTTGGTTTGAATTTTGATTGAATTTCAATTGCTCTTGCATGAACCCATCTATTTTTAGAGAATTTGTCTTATTATACTCATTCTGGACTGATACGAATGCACCCAACATCTCTTCTAGTGATACTTTTGGAGTGTTGTTTGCATTTGCATTGGGTCCATTCCTCCAACTGAAGTTGGGATGGTTCTTCCAATTAGGATTAAACGTGTTTGAGTTTGGAGCACCATATTGCTGTTGATAGCTGTTTATGGCATTTGTTTGTTCTTATAAGATGCCTTGGACTGCTGAAATCGTGGGACAATCTTGTGTAGCATATTGATTTCTAGCACAAATTCCACAAACAGTTTCAACGTCAGTGGAGTTGATTGTTTCTCCTTTCCTTAATTCCATGGCTTCGACCTTTCTTGTGAGGCTAGCCAACCGTGCACTTATGCTATCTTCTTCTGATAAGACGTACATTCCTCCCTTTTCCTTTTGTTAGCCAGTCTTGGAAGTAGTTGGTTTCGATGTGTCCCAAGACTGTGCACTCTCAGCCAATTCTTCCAAATAATCCCATGCTTCATCAGCTTCCTTATTCATGAACTCCCCATTACACATCATTTCTACAAATTGGCGCATGGGTGAAGTCAGTCCTTCATAGAAAAAACTTATAAGCCGCCAAATTTCATAGCCATGATGTGGGCATGTGTTTAATAGGTCTTTAAACCTCTCCCAACATTGGAAAAGGTTTCATCTTCCTTTTGGGCAAAATTCATGATAAGGCGCTTCAGCATATTCATTTTGTAAGTAGGGAAGAATTTCTTTATGAATTCTCTGTGCATGTCAGTCCATGCACCAATTGATCTTGGCCTCAATGCATAAAGCCAACTCTTAGCTTTATCTTTAAGAGTGAAAGGGAAGAATTTAAGTCTCACCACATCTTCAGTCACATTAGCAAAGTGCATGGTGGTGATTACCTCATCAAACTCCTTAAGGTGTTGATAGGCACTTTCACTGTCTAAACCATGAAATTTAGGGAGAAGATTGATCACTCCCGGTTTCAAATCCACATTCCCTGCATTTGGTGAAAATACTATGCATGAGGGAGTGCTCGTTCTTGCAGGTTGCAAGAAATCACGTAAAGTCCTTGGTCGGGGAACATCCTCAACCACATTCTCCCCAGTTTCAGTTTGATTTTGGACCGGGTTAGGTTGATTTGCAGCCATATTTTCAGATAAAATTGGAGAGTCTAGATGTCTCCTAGCACATGGCTCTCTATCAATTCCTTCTACTATCCCCCCTTCACTTATGAGTCGGTTATTGGAATCCCGAGCCCAATGTGGCATGCAAAATCAAAAATAAGAAACAAAAAAGAAAGAAGAATTCTTCCTCCCTTTTCTTTACTCTTCTCTAAGACCGAAGCACAAGGTGTCTTGCAATGGCTAGGCCAGAAGCAAGGATAGAGACCGATTTCTCATGGTCAATAGGGGTTCAGAGAACTCCCCACCCACTCTTTGAATCTTTTGAGAAACAATGCAGAAAAAGGAGAAAGAGGAGTAGAGATGAGAAAAGAAATCTCTGAGCACAAGGTGATCCAAGGCGGCAGAGCCAACCAATAGGAATCCAGGTGGCAAAAAGGCCGACCTTTTAGAGATCCAAAAGGAGTCCCCACCCACTCTACAAAAGATGAATAAGATAGGAATGAATAGGAGAAGGAGAAGAGTAGGATTTAGAAAGATAGAACCTGATTCGCACTTAAAATCCTTGTATCTTCTTCAGCTTCCTAAAAATCCCTGAAAAGAAAAATCAAATAAACAAACTAAATTAGTCCTAAAATCCTACAAATCCTAAATAGATACTAATTTCAGAAATTTGTAAAAAAAAACGTCAAAGTCCCCGGCAACGGCGCCAAAAACTTGTTCGCCTCCCCAAGTGTAGGGTTGCGATGTAGTAATAAACTCGGTAAGACCGAGGTCGATCCACAGGGACTTATGTAGAATTTCACAAACTCATCCACAAGTGTCTATTGAAATCTACTAATCAGATTTTGGTATGAAATTGATATGAGTAACAAAAGCTGAATTAAATCGAAAGTAATTAATTATAAGAAGGCACTAGGGGTTCAAGGATCCACTTGTAGCAATCCTTGATGTTCAATCCGCTGTGGTTTCTTATTCTCTCAACTAGAATCGACATTCCTGTCTATCTAGTCGGATGATAGAGCTGTTAAACCAAACAGTCTGTAATATGTAAGTTCTGTGCATAAGATTCACTCAATGTAGGCTGAGCTGAGCATGCTCAATTGCATAGGTCATTCCCCTTTTCTATAAGTCCAATTCTCAATCATAACCATCCTCAAGTCCTCTCACAGGACAAGGCTAGATCAGGATTTGAACTGGATTCAAATCACATGCACAGTCCATACATATTCCAGAAAAAAAGAAAAATAGAACTTTGGTATGAAGTCCCTTCATGAAGAGCTTAGTACTAGAGCGCACTCTGATTCCTCGGATCATACAGGTCTAGACCATTGCAAACGAATTAAGAAGCTAAGTAATTCATCCAAACATCCATGAGTCATCACAAGACTAAGAAACATTACTTAAAAACTTGTATAAACTTCAAACCTTAGTTCATAATCATGAATTCCAAACTAAAAACCACTTAACTACGAATCAAAACATCTTGGATTCACTACAAGCTTCACCTCTTAGCCCTAGCTAAGAGGCTTAGCTGCTCATGATCCAAGGAAACATGAAACAACTACAAAAAGCATGAAAACAACAAAGCAAACCAAAAGGAGTTGTGAAACTCCAATCTCCACTTCCACAGTCTCCAACCTCGCTTGAACCCTTCTAGGATGCCCTAGGAACAATCCCTAGGTGTCTTTTTATAGCCTGGAGGCTTCATAACTTCGGAATAATCGAAAACTTGCGTAATACTTACGCAGCGCAGAGAAAATCGGGATGAAATTAGAAGTTTCTAACTTCTTTCGCGCAGCCGACCGGTCACGACCGGTCGGCCTCAATAAACCATCACTCCAGCAAGCATGGCCGACCGGTCATGATCGGTCGGCCTGGTAGAACATCAGTCCAGCAAGCTTGTCCGACCGGTCAAGACCGGTCGAACGTTTTCTCTTGTATTACAGCAGCCATGGCCGACCGGTCATGACCGGTCGGCCTTGTTTGTTGAAGTTCCAGCAATCCTATCCGACCGGTCATGACCGGTCGGACGTCCTCAGTACACCCAAACATGCATGGCTGACCGGTCACTGACCGGTCTGGCTTCCTTGGCCGACCAGTCACAACCGGTCAGCTCTTTTTCTTCTTGTTTTCTTTCTTTCTTCTGCTTTCTTTTCTTTCTTTTTTTTACTTCTTTCTTTCTTTTCTTCTTTGGTCCTCAAACGTTCTTCATCAGAATGATCACAAATGCACCCTTTTTGTCTTCAATTGAGTGGAGTCCACTCTCAGTCCTGTAATCACAAAACATGCATTGGATTAGCCCGCAAACCATACAAACTTTGGACAATGGGTGATGAATTGGGGATAGAATATGCACAATTAGGGGCTCAACACTTCCTACCAAAGTTCTACTTTTCTGAGTTTCTGTAATATGTATGGACTGTGCATCGGATTTGGATCAAGTTCAAATCCTGATATAGCCTTGTCTTGTGACAAGACTTGAGGATGGTTATGATTGTGAACTGAACCTTTTGGAATGGAGACTGACCTATGCAATTGAGCATGCTCAGCTCAGCCTACATTGAGTGAATCCTATGTATTGAACTTACATATAACAGATTGTTTGGTTTAACAGCTCTATCATCCGACTAGATAGATTTTAATATCGATTCTAGTTGAGGGAATGAGAAACCACAGCGGATTGAACATCAAGGATTGCTACAAGTGGATCCTTGAACCCCTAGTGCCTTTTTTATAATTGTTTAAATTCAAATTAGTTTAAAATTGTTACTCACATCAATCTTATTCAAAATCTGGTTATTAGCTTTTAATAGACACTTTTGGATGTGTTTGTGAAATCCTAAATTAGTCCCTGTGGATCGACCTCGGTCTTACTGAGTTTATTACTACATCACAACCCTACACTTGGGGAAGCGAACAGAAGCCTCAAAAACATAAAAACTACTAAAATAAGAAGAAAACTAAGAAAACTTGAAGTAGAATCCGTCTCCCAAGCAATCCCCACATCCTAGCATGCCTTGGTATGAAGAGGAGAAGTCCCTTTTATAGATTGGCGCGGAAGATTCCAGATTTAGCAAGGAATTACGCAATTGCGCAGAGAAAATCGGAGCTTTGCGTGCAATCTGTTACGCTGACGATCGGTCGCACGACTGGTCTCAAAACCTCAAAAACAGTCCAGTGAATTTGGTGTTTCTGGACACCTCTCGACCTATCTGGTGACCGGTCTAGCTGTGTAGACCTGTCTGGCGACTGGTCTTGGGACAGGTCTTGGAACAGGTCTTGGGACAGGTCTTCCATATTTTCTTCTCTTTCTTTCTTCTTATTTCCTCCACCTTTTGTCACTTGTTATCTTAATCTTCAATGCATACAAAGTGACTCTTTTGACTATGAATTAGTGAAGTCTCCCTCTCATTCCTACAATCACAAATCCATGCATTAGATTAGTCCTTAAATATGTAAACCATGCATAATGAGTGATGAATTGGGGTTAGAATATGCACAATTAAGAGCTCAACAACCAAAAAATCCATCTTTATTTGAATGTCGTTGGGATTTACATCAAATTTATGAAAAATATTTGAGTAGGTGCTCTACGTGCCAAGGGCGACGTAAAGGCCTTCCTTGCATATCTTCGAGATAATATGTGCCTGGTCGCACAATTTTAATGACTCGGTAGGGGCCTTACCAGTTTGGATCCAACGAGCGAGCAGGAATTCTGAGATGCTGTCTAAGGACCAAATCGCAGAGCTGAAAAGCTCTAGGTCGGACCTTGGCGTTATGATAACGAGCGATACGTTGTTGATAAACTGCTGCTCGAAGTTGGGATGCGTCCCTTCACTCTTCCAAGAAGTTGAGATGGAGCCTCAGACCTTCCTGATTACTAGTGGGGTCATACTGCTCTATCCGATACGAGGGCACCTGAACTTCGACTGGGACCACTGCATCGGTGCCGAAAGCCAATGAGAAAGGAGTTTCCCTGGTCGACGTGTGAGTTGTAGTTTTATAGGCCCATAAGACTTCCAGCAAGAGTTCTGGCCACATGCCTTTACATTCACCGAGCTTGGTCTTTAAATGATGTTTAATGATCTTATTCACCGCTTCAACTTGCCCATTAACCTGAGGATGATACGGGGAGGTGCGAACACTTCGTATCTTTCATTTTTCACAGAATTCTGAGAACGTGGCGTTGTCGAATTGCTTTCCATTGTCGGTGATTATAGTATGGGGAAGCCCATAACGGCATATGATATTTCTCCACACGAACCTAGTGGTCTGCTTTTTAGTGATTCTGGTTAATGGTTCTGCCTCGACCTATTTGGTGAAATAATCCACTACTACGATTGCAAATCTGTTCTAACCTTTCCCGGTGGGCAAGGGCCCAATGATATCGACCCCCCATTGGGCGAAGGGCTAGGGGCCATCCATTGGCGTCATTTGCTTGGACGGTACATGAGGTATAGGAGAATATCACTGGCACTTGTCACATCTTTTGGAGAATTCGATGGCATCCACCTTCATAGTGGGCCAGTAATACCCTTGCCTCATTGCTTTATATGCTAAAGACCGTCCCTTAGGATGGTTACTACATGCCCCCTGGTGTATTTCATCCAGAACGCGATGCGCTTCTTCTGGGTGAAGGTACCTCAAGTATGGTAAAGTAAAGCTCTTGCGTAATAGCGTTTCATTTTGTAAGGTATACCTGGCAGCGTGATGATGGATTTGCCGTGCAGATTTTTTATCATCCGGGAGTTGTCCATCCAACGTGGAGAGGAATATACCGTGACCACTTGCTCAGAGGTTGTTTGGCTGATACTTGGAGCATGAAGATGCTCGATGGGAATAGAATTGCAATAATTCAGATTCTGGTGTGGAGGCTAGCTTTGCCAAAGAATCTGCGAGTTTATTCTTCTCGCGAGGGATGTGAATTATTTCATATTTCTTCAGCTTTGTGAGTAGGATGAGCACTCGGGATTTGTATAAAGCCATCCGCTCTTCTTTCTCCTCGAATTCGCCGAGTACTTGATTGACTATGAGCTGAGAATCACTATGAATAAGTAAACTCTGAATCGAGAAAACGTTTGCTAGTTCGAGGCCGACGATCAAAGCCTCATATTCTGCTTCATTGTTTGAGACGTGAGTGTCAAATCGTAAAGCATATTGAAAACGCGACCCGTTAGGAGCAACTAAAATTAAGCCCGTTCGGCTACCGATGGCCCGTGAAGACCCATCCACAAAGAGCGACCACGGGGTTTGGTCGCTCATCGTAGAGTTATCATTGGAGGAGGAATATGTGAATTCGGCAATAAAATCGACCACGGCCTGACCCTTAATGGCGGTTCTTGGGTAGAATGAAATATCATGCTCGTTGATCTCAATCGCCCATTTAGTTAATCGCCCCGAAATTTCAGGTTTTTGAAGACCTGTCTTAATGGATGATTTGTTGGCACCAATATAGCTTGGGCTTGGAAATAGGGTCGCAATTTTCGAGCGGCCGTAACTAAGGCGAGGGATAATTTCTCCATATCAGAATATCGAGTTTCGGCATCCACCATTGCCCGAATAATATAATAAACGGGCCTTTGTACCCCGGAATCTTCTCTTAATAATGCGGCACTAACGGTCGTAGAAGACACAGATAAATAAAGAAGAAGTTGCTCGTGTGCAACAGGGTTCGATAAAATTGGGGGTGCACTCATATATTGCTTCAGTTGTTGAAATACTTCTTCGCACTGCTGTTCGCTTCCCCAAGTGTAGGGTTGCGATGTAGTAATAAACTCGGTAAGACCGAGGTCGATCCACAGGGACTATGTAGGATCTCACAAATTCATCCACAAGTGTCTAATTAAGTCTACTAATCAGATTATTGTATGAAGTTGATGTGAGTAACAAAATCTGAATTAAATCGAAAGTAATTAATTATAAGAAGGCACTAGAGGTTCAGAGGATCCACTTGTAGCAATCCTTGATGTTCAATCCGCTGTGGTTTCTTATTCTCTCAACTAGAATCGACATTCCTATCTATTTAGTCGGATGCTAGAGCTGTTAAACCAAACATTCTGTAATATGTAAGTTCTATGCATAAGATTCACTCAATGTAGGCCGAGCTGAGCATGCTCAATTGCATAGGTCATTCCCCTTTCCTATAAGTCCAGTTCTCAATCATAACCATCCTCAAGTCCTCTCACAAGACAAAGCTAGATCAGGATTTGAACTGGATTCAAATCACATGCACAGTCATTACATATTCCAGAAAATCAACAAAAATAGAACTTTGGCATGAAGTCCCTTCATAAAGAGCTTAGTACTAGAGCGCACTCCGATTCCTCAGATCATACAGGTCTAGACCGTTACAAACGAATTAAGAAGATAAGTAATTCATCCAAACATCCATGAGTCATCACAAGACTAAGAAAAATTACTTAAAGACTTGTATAAACTTCAAACCTTAGTTCATAATCATGAATTCCAAACTGAAAACCACTTAACTACGAATTAAAACATCTTGGATCCACTACAAGCTTCACCTCTTAGCCCTAGCTAAGAGGTTTAGCTGCTCATGATCCAAGGAAACATGAATCAACTACAAAAAGCATGAAAACAGCAAAGCAAAGCAAAAGGAGTTGTGAAACTCCAATCTCCACTTCCACAGCCTCCAACTTCGTTTGAACCCTTCTAGGATACCTTAGGAACGATCCCTAGGTGTCCTTTTATAGTCTGGAAGCTCCACAACTTCGGAAGAATCGAGAAAGTGCGTAACACTTACGCAGCGCAGAGAAAATCGGGATAAAATTAGCAACTTCTAAGTCAGTACGCATGGCCGACCGGTCATGTTTATCCTTAGTCCAGCAGCCATATCCGACCGGTCTTGACCGGTCGGATGTCTTTATTAACGTTCCAGCAAGAGTGGCCAACCGGTCAAGACCGGTCGGGCCTATTCAACATTGGTCCAGCAAGCATGTCCGACCGGTCATGACCGGTCGGACGCCTTCAGCAACTCTCCAGCAACAATGACCGACCGGTCATGACCGGTCGGTCCTTTTTAGTAATATCCAAACCTGCATGGCTGACCGGTCACTGACCGGTCTGGCTTCCTTGGCCGACCGGTCACGACCGGTCAGCCTCTTTTCTTTTTGTTTTCTTTCTTTCTTTCTTCTGCTTTCTTTTCTTCTTTACTTCTTTCTTTCTTTTCTTCTTTGGTCCTCAAATGTTCTCCGTCAGAATGATCCTAAATGAACCCTTTTTGTCTTCAATTGAGTGGAGCTCCCTCTCAGTCCTGTAGTCACAAAACATGCATTGGATTAGCCTATAAACCATACAAACCTTGCACAATGAGTGATGAATTTGGGGGTAGAATATGCACAATTAAGAGCTCAACACACCCCCCAACCAGCATTTTGCTAGTCCCGAGCAAAACATGCGTGAACTAATCCCATCCTTCAAAACTCAACTCTCTTTCAGAAACCATCCTTCTATACATTCCAAGGTTCATAAGTGTAAGATTCAGAAAGATTAAGCGTCAAAGGTTGGAACCGTAAATCCTCAAAATATAGTGAGCATTCATATGAAATTCCCGCTGATTGGTTGATAAATAGAAGAACTTGAACAAATTCAACCTAGTGTGGGTAGTGAATATTCATTTCACGAGTTTCTAGGTTTATCTTCTTTATAGATCAACTAGACTATAGGACTCAAGGTACATAGAGCCACATCAAGCCAATGACAGGAATTTGCCTTACCGTCCTTCCGACGACTTTCACATTATGTCCCATTTCCGGCTTTGGTTACGGGTAGACCATCCCCCGGTTGGTAGTAGGTAGCCCTAATCGGAATTTTCCATCGTTTTTCCACATTCCCAATTTCATCCTTCCTTTTCCTTTTTTTTCTTTTTAAATTAGATAGGATTTTTAAAAATCCATATCTTTCATTATTTTCCCATGGACAAGGATGGACAAAGTACCCCGGCCAGATTTCTCAATACCTTAATTCAAAGTCTAGCTAATCCATAAATCATATAATCCCTTCAACTCATGAAAATCGTGTAATGTGAACTAGGTGTAAAAGTGTTCAGGTTTTCTATCAATCACAAAAATAGGGGAGTTCACAAATAAAAACCATTATGCTATGAGGAATTTCAGACATCCAGCCCCATACACTGCATATCTCTTCCTCTTATGCTCATATCAACTTGAATGCATAGAACCGGTGTTTTCCAAAAGAGTTTCGAATGTTTGACAAATCGAAAAATTTCCACATAATTGCTTGAAATGTTGCAAAACGCTGGATCCATCCAAGCGATCCTCTACACCCCCCAACCAAATCTTGCATTGTCCTCAATGTAAAAGATGCGCAATGGGCAAAACATGAGAGCAATTTGAAAATAAAAGGGAGTGAGGAATGATAGTACCTGAGAGAGTGAAAAGTGGAAATCTTCCTCCTTCTACCAAACCTATGAAAACGAAAATAAAAGCAGCACAATCCTAATCCTAACTATTCTATACCTCCATCAGACTAGGAGATCAATCGTCCTGATACACAGGATCATTCAGAGGTATGGACATACCTTCTGAAGGGAATTGCTCAAAGAACGGCTTTAATCGCTGCCCATTTGCTTTAAAAATGTTGCCGTTCCTTGGATTCAACAGCTCGACAGTCCCATATGGATAGACAATTTGCACAATGTAGGGACCGGTCCATCGAGATTGCAATTTTTTCGGAAATAGATGTAAGCGAGAATTATACATGAGAACTTTTTGATTTATCGTGAATGTCTTGCGAAGAATATTCTTATCATGGAATATTTTCGTCTTGTCCTCGTAAATTCTCGTATTCTCATAAGCGTCATTCCGGATTTCTGCAAGTTCATTCAATTGTAGTTTGCGTAGTGAGCTTGCCTTGTCAGAATTGAAATTCATCTTCTTAATAGCCCAATATGCCTTATGTTCCAACTCCACAGGCAAGTGACAAGCCTTCCCATAGACAAGTCTATAGGGAGACATTCCAATAGGGGTTTTAAAGGCAGTACGGTAAGCCCAAAGAGCATCGGTAAGTCGAAGTGACCAATCCTTGCGATCGGGATTCACCGTTTTCTCTAAAATGTGTTTAATCTCCCTATTGGATATCTCAGCTTGTCCACTAGTTTGTGGGTGATAGGGAGTGCTCACTTTGTGTGTAACGCCATATTTCTTCATTAGGGCTGCAAAAGGGCGATTGCAAAAGTGAGACCCTCCATCACTTATGATGACTCGAGGCATTCCAAACCGGGAAAGAATATTTTCTTTTAAAAATCGAATGACCGTTTTATGGTCATTATTCCGGCAAGGGATGGCCTCGACCCATTTGGAAACATAATCAACGGCAAGCAAGATGTATACATTTCCAAAAGAAGATGGGAATGGGCCCATGAAATCGATGCCCCAACAATAAAAAATTTCGATAATTAAGATGGGATTGAGTGGCATCATATTTCTACGGGATATTCCTCCTAGTTTTTGACAAGGTTCACATGCTTTGCAAAACTCATGTGTGTCTTTGAACATGGTGGGCCAATAAAACCCACATTGCAGAATTTTCGCTGTGGTCTTTTTAGCCGAAAAGTGGCCACCACATGCTTGAGAATGACAGAAGGAGATGATACTTTGTTGCTCATCATCTGGGACACATCTCCTTATGATTTGATCGGGACAATACTTGAATAAGTATGGGTCGTCCCATAGGAATTTTCGTACCTCCGAGAAGAATCTGTCCTTATCTTGCTTTTTCCAATATGTAGGAATTATACCTGTAGCAAGATAGTTAGCAATGTCCGCATACCATGGCAATTGGGAAACAGCAAAAAGTTGTTCATCAGGGAACATGTCATTGATTGCAGTCGTTTCAGGGGAATCAGTGAGGACAAGTCGAGAGAGGTGGTCAGCTACTAAATTCTCTACTCCTTTCTTATCACGTATTTCTATGTCGAATTCTTGGAGTAGGAGGATCCATCTTAATAACCGTGGTTTAGCATCCTTCTTAGAGAGAAGATACTTAAGTGCGGCATGGTCAGTAAATACAATGATCTTGGATCCAATCAAGTAGGATCTAAACTTCTCCAAGGCAAAAACGACGGCCAAAAGTTCCTTTTCAGTAGTGGTGTAGTTTGCCTGGGCTGAGTTTAGGGTTCTACTTGCATAGTAGATGACACATGGCTTTTTATCTTTTCTTTGGCCTAACACGGCCCCAATAGCATAGTCGCTAGCATCGCACATAATCTCAAAAGGAAGACTCCAATCGGGTGGTTGCATTATTGGGGCACATGTCAACATACCTTTAAGGGTGGTAAAGGCCTTTTGACATTCTTCATTCCACTCGAATGAATTTTCCTTTTGAAGTAGGTTACATAAAGGGCGAGAGAGTGAACTGAAGTCCTTTATGAACCTTCTGTAGAATCCTACGTGTCCTAAAAAGGACCGCACATGTCGTATGCTTTTGGGTGGTGGAAGGGTAGAGATAAGATCAATTTTCGCTTTGTACACCTCAATTCCATTTTGTGACACGATGTGACCAAGTACAATTCCCTTTTGAACCATGAAGTGACACTTCTCCCAATTCAGCACAAGGTTCTTCTCTTCACATCTTTTCAGCACAAATCTCAAGTGCTCAAGGCACTCATCAAAGCCACAACCAAATACAGAAAAATCATCCATGAAGACTTCGAGGATGGTCCCCACCATGTCAGAAAAGATGCTCATCATACAACGCTAAAGGTGGCAGGGTCATTACATAGTCCAAACGGCATCCGTCGATAGGCGAAAGTGCCAAATGGACATGTGAATGTAGTCTTTTCTTGGTCTTCACGGGCAATTTCTATTTGGTTGTACCCTGAATAGCCATCAAGGAAGCAAAAGTGGGAATGACCCGCCAACCGTTCTAAAATCTAATCAACAAACGGTAGGGGAAAGTGGTCTTTCCTCGTGACAGTGTTTAGCTTCCTGTAGTCAATGCACATTCTCCAACCGGTAGTGACTCTAGTTGGCACGAGTTCGTTATTGGCATTGGCTACGATGGTTATTCCGGATTTCTTAGGCACCACTTGAGTTGGGCTCACCCATTGGCTATCAGATATTGGGTAAATGATACCTACATCCAATAGTTTCACCACTTCGGCCTTAACCACATCCTTCATGTTTGGATTTAGTCGTCTTTGTGGTTGCCGGGATGTCCTTGCATTTTCCTCAAGGTGTATACGGTGAGTACAAATCAGTGGGTCTATGCCTTTGAGATCCGCAATTGACCATCCAATGGCACTCTTGTGCTCTAATAGAGTGACTATTAGCCTACTCTCTTGTTCCTCATCCAAGTGGGAGGAAATCACCACTGGATATGTCTCATCTCGACCTAAATAAACATATTTTAGCTCACTTGGCAATGGTTTTAGGTCGAGTTTTGGTGCCTTGATGTTGGATGGGAGGGCCTTGTTCTCATTTACAGGCAAAGGTTCAATTGGGGCCCTCCATCTTTTATTCTCAAGCACCGGCATCACATCTATAATGGCATCCATCTCTTGTGTTGTGTCATCATTCATTTCATGAGGATGGGCCACACATGCCTCCAAAAGGTCGGAAAATAGTGACAAGGGGACTGTATCCTCCACGAATGATTCAATCATGTTTAACTCGTAGGCATCATCATCAACTTCCCGCGGTTGTTTGCATAACTCAAATATGTTAAGCTCAAGGGTCATATTTCCAAAGGACATTTGTACAAGTCCGTTTCTACAATTGATAATGGCGTTTGAGGTAGCTAGAAACGGTCGTCCAAGTATGACGGGAATTTGAGTACCAGTGCCTATCACGGGATGTGTGTCCAAGACAATAAAATCTACTGGGTAGTAGAATTTATCAACTTGGACTAGAACATCCTCTATCATTCCTCTCGGTATCCGGATGGATCTATCAGCAAGTTGGAGTGTGGTTTTGGTGGGTTTCAATTCACCTAACCCAAGTTGTTCGTAGACCGAGTATGGAATGAGATTCACACTTGCCCCCAAGTCGAGTAGAGCCTGTTTAATCTGGTAGTCTCCTATGATGCATGAGATGGTTGGACTACCTGGATCCTTGTATTTTTGGGGCACCTCTTGTTTGATGATGGCGCTCAAATTCTCAGCCAAAAGAACTTTATTGTGAACGTTATGTTTCCTTTTGACTGTACACAATTCCTTTAGAAATTTGGCATAAGATGGTATTTGTTTTATTGCATCCAACAGCGGGATGTTGATCTTCACCTGCTTGAAAACTTCCAGAATCTCCAGATTTTTATCTAAAGGTTTAGGTGAAATCAGCCTTTGTGGAAATGGGGCAACCGGCTTATATTGTCTTTCCGGTTCTTTCTCTTGTGGAGTATTGTTTGAGTTATCATCCTCTTTGAGAATTTCCGGATCCTTAGGCTTTGGAGCCTTCACCGGATTAGATTTGTCAATTTCTTTCCCACTTCTCAAAGTGGCGATAGCTTGAACATGTTCCGTATGGTGGGAGGATGAGCTTGCATCCTGTATCTCATACTGGGTTCTTGGGTTAGGAAGAGGTTGAGCAGGAAGTGTGCCCTTCTCTCTCCCACTAAGGTGAGCTTCAACTCTAGCCAGAGATGTTTTCAATTCATTAATGGCTTGGTTTGAATTTTGATTGAATTTCAATTGCTCTTGCATGAACCCATCTATTTTTAGAGAATTTGTCTTGTTATACTCATTCTGGACCGATACGACTGCACCCAACATCTCTTCTAGTGATACTTTTGGAGTGTTGTTTGCATTTGCAGTGGGTCCATTCCTCCAACTGAAGTTGGGATGGTTCTTCCAATTAGGATTAAACGTGTTTGAGTTTGGAGCACCATATTGCTGTTGATAACTGTTTATGGCATTTGTTTGTTCTTGTAAGATGCCTTGGACTGCTGAAATTGTGGGACAATCTGGTGTAGCATGTTGATTTCCAGCACAAATTCCACAAATAGTCTCAACGTCAGTGGAGTTGATTGTTTCTCCTTTCCTTAATTCCATGGCTTCAACCTTTCTTGTGAGGCTAGCCAACCATGCACTTATGCTATCTTCTTCTGATAAGACATATATTCCTCCCTTTTCCTTTTGTTGGCCAGTCTTGGAACTTGTTGGTTTAGATGTGTCCCAAGACTGTGCACTCTCAGCCAATTCTTCCAAATAATCCCATGCTTCATCAGCTTCCTTATTCATGAACTCTCCATTACACATCATCTCTACAAATTGGCGCATGGATGAAGTCAGTCCTTCATAGAAAAAACTTATAATCAGCCTAATTTCATAGCCATGATGTGGGCATGCGTTTAATAGGTCCTTAAACCTCTCCCAACATTGGGAAAAAGTTGCATCTTCCTTTTGGGCAAAGTTCATGATAAGGCGCTTAAGCATGTTCATTTTGTGAGTAGGGAAGAATTTTTTAATAAATTCTCTGTGCATATCAGTCCATGAACCAATTGATCTTGGCCTCAATGCATAAAGCCAACCCTTGGCTTTATCCTTAAGAGTGAAAGGGAAGAATTTAAGTCTTACTACATCTTCAGTCACATTTGCAAAGTGCATGGTGGTGATTACCTCATCAAACTCCCTAAGGTGTTGATAGGCACTTTCACTGTCTAGACCATGGAATTTAGGGAGAAGATTAATCTCTCCCGGTTTCAAATCCACGTTCCCTGCATTTAGTGGAAATACTATGCATGAGGGAGTGCTCGTTCTTGCAGGTTGCAAGAAATCACGTAAAGTCCTTGGTCGGGGAACATCCTCAACCACATTCTCCCCAATTTCAGTTTGATTTTGGTTCGGGTTAGGTTGATTTGCAGCCATATTTTCAGATAAAATTGGAGAATCTAACTGTCTCCTAGCACGTGGCTCTCTATCAATTCCTTCTACTATCCCCCCTTCACTTATGAGTCGGTTATTGGAATCCCGAGCCCAATGTGGCATGCAAAACCAAAAATAATAAACAAAAAGAAAGAAGAATTCTTCCTCCCTTTTCTTTACTCTTCTCTAAGACCGAAGCACAAGGTGTCTTGCAATGGCTAGGCCAGAAGCAAGGATAGAGACCGATTTCTCCTGATCAATAGGGGTTCAGAGAACTCCCCACCCACTCTTTGAATCTTTTGAGAAAAAGTGCAAAAAAAAAAGGAAAAAGAGGAGTAGAGATAAGAAAAGAAATCTCTGAGCACAAGGTGATCCAAGGCGGCTGAGCCGACCAATAGGAATCCAGGTGGCAAAAAGGCCGACCTTTTAGAGATCCAAAAGGAATCTCCACCCACTCTACAAGAGATGAATAGGAATGAATAGGAGAAGGAGAAGAGTAAGGTTTAGAAAGATAGAACCTGATTCGCACTTGAAACTCTTGTATCTTCTTCAGCTTCCTAGAAATCCCTGGAAAAAAATCAAATAAATAAACTAAGTTAGTCTAAAAATCTAAAAAAAAATTCCTAAATAGATACTAATGTCAGAAATTTGTGAAAACCGTCATGGTCCCCTGGCAACGGCGCCAAAAACTTGTTCGCTTCCCCAAGTGTAGGGTTGCAATGTAGTAATAAACTCGGTAAGACCGAGGTCGATCCACAGGGACTATGTAGGATCTCACAAATTCATCCACAAGTGTCTAATTAAGTCTACTAATCAGATTATTGTATGAAGTTGATGTGAGTAACGAAAGCTGAATTAAATCGAAAGTAATTAATTATAAGAAGGCACTAGAGGTTCAGAGGATCCACTTGTCGCAATCCTTGATGTTCAATCCGCTGTGGTTTCTTATTCTCTCAACTAGAATCGACATTCCTGTCTATTTAGTCGGATGCTAGAGCTGTTAAACCAAACATTCTGTAATATGTAAGTTCTATGCATAAGATTCACTCAATGTAGGCCGAGCTGAGCATGCTCAATTGCATAGGTCATTCCCCTTTCCTATAAGTCCAGTTCTCAATCATAACCATCCTCAAGTCCTCTCACAAGACAAAGCTAGATCAGGATTTGAACTGGATTCAAATCACATGCACAGTCATTACATATTCCAGAAAATCAACAAAAATAGAACTTTGGCATGAAGTCCCTTCATAAAGAGCTTAGTACTAGAGCGCACTCCGATTCCTCAGATCATACAAGTCTAGACCGTTACAAACGAATTAAGAAGATAAGTAATTCATCCAAACATCCATGAGTCATCACAAGACTAAGAAAAATTACTTAAAGACTTGTATAAACTTCAAACCTTAGTTCATAATCATGAATTCCAAACTGAAAACCACTTAACTACGAATTAAAACATCTTGGATCCACTACAAGCTTCACCTCTTAGCCCTAGCTAAGAGGTTTAGCTGCTCATGATCCAAGGAAACATGAATCAACTACAAAAAGCATGAAAACAGCAAACCAAACCAAAAGGAGTTGTGAAACTCCAATCTCCACTTCCACAGCCTTCAACTTCGCTTGAACCCTTCTAGGATACCCTAGGAATGATCCCTAGGTGTCCTTTTATAGTCTGGAAGCTCCACAACTTCGGAAGAATCGAGAAAGTGCGTAACACTTACGCAGCGCAGAGAAAATCAGGATAAAATTAGCAACTTTTAAGTCAGTACGCATGGCCGACCGGTCATGACCGGTCGGACGCCTTCAGCAACTCTCCAGCAACAATGACCGACCGGTCATGACCGGTCGGTCCTTTTTAGTAATATCCAAACCTGCATGGCTGACCGGTCACTGACCGGTCTGGCTTCCTTGGCCGACCGGTCACGACCGGTCAGCCTCTTTTCTTTTTGTTTTCTTTCTTTCTTTCTTCTGCTTTCTTTTCTTCTTTACTTCTTTCTGTCTTTTCTTCTTTGGTCCTCAAATGTTCTCCGTCAGAATGATCCTAAATGAACCCTTTTTTTCTTCAATTGAGTGGAGCTCCCTCTCAGTCCTGTAGTCACAAAACATGCATTGGATTAGCCTATAAACCATACAAACCTTGCACAATGAGTGATGAATTGGGGGTAGAATATGCACAATTAAGAGCTCAACAACTGCGGGGTCCATGTTCGCTTCCCCAAGTGTAGGGCTACGATGTAGTAATAATCTCAGTAAGACTGAGGTCGATCCACAAGGACTTATATAGGAATCCACAAAACACTTCCAATAGTTCTACTGAAGGGCTAACAAACAGATTTGTAGAAGATTGATGTAAATAGTAACTTTGAATTAAACTGAAGGTAAACAATTAATAAAAGGCACTAGGGGTTTAAGGATCCACTTGTAGCAATCCTTGATGCTCAATTCGCTGTGGTTTCTCACTTTCTCAACTAGAACCAAAATTAAGATCTATCTAGTCGGATGATAGAGCAGTTAAACCAAACAATCTGTCATATGTATGATTCATGTATATGATTCACTCAATGCAAGCTAGGACGAGCATACTCAATTGCATAGGTTAGTCCCAATTCCAATAGGATAAGATCATAATCATAACCATCATTAAATCCTGTCACAAGATAAAACTAGATCATGATTTGAACTTGATCCAAATCATATACACAGTCTCACATACTTCAGAATTTCCAGAAAAGTAGACCTTTGGTATGAAGCTCCCACATGAAGATCATAGATCTAGAGCGTATTCCAATTCTTCAGATCATACAGGTCTAGACTAGCTCAAAACAATTAAGAACTCAAGCAATTCTTCCAAACATCCATGAGTCATCATAAGATTAAGAAAAACTACTTAGTATTTGATTTAAACTTCAAACCATTGTTCTTCATTAATAATCCAACTTAAAACCAAATTAAATGAATTGAAACATCTTAGATTCACTACAACCTTCACCTCTTAGCCCTAGCTAAGAGGTTTAGCCGTTCATGATCCAAGGAAACATGAAAACAACTAAACAAAGCATAAAACTAAAAAGCAAACTAGGAGGAGTTGTAGAACTCCAAAATCGACTTCCACCGTCTCCCACCATGCTCAATCTGTTCTAAGATGCCCTAGGAACGATCCCTAGGTGTCCTTAAATAGCGGGGAAGCTCTGCTGCTTCGAAATCATCTAGAAATTGTGTAAGGATACGCACTGCGCAAGAATTTTCGGAACTTGTAGAACACGCACTGTTACGCAGACGACCGGTCGCACGACCGGTCTGAGCTCCTGGACGACCGGTCGCACGACCTGTCTCAAAACCTCCAAAACTGTCCAGAGAGTTTTTCATAATTCCCAACCCGCAGTTTTAATTTAATGACCTGTCGCACGACCGGTCTGAGTTGTGGACGACCGGTCGCATGACCGGTCGTGGATGGTCCATTGAGATTGGCAACAAAGTTCTCTTTTGTTAAGTGTTCGGACCGGTCGGACGACCAGTCCTGGCTATGGACGACCGATCTTGGGAAAATTCTTCTGCTTTCTTTCTTCTTTCCTTTGACTTCTTTCTTCAATCCTTTGACGCTTAGTCCTTTGATCTTCTATGCTTGTAAATAGCGTCTTTAAGTCTCCACTTAATGAATTCTCTCTCTTATCCCTACAATCACAAATCCATGCAGTAGATTAGTCTTTAAATCATGAAAACCTTGCATAATGAGTGATGAATTAGGATTAGAATATGCACAATTAAGAGCTCAACAGTCCATGCCCAGTCGGCTTTGGCGGTAGCTCGAAGGAGCTTAAAGAAAGGTAGGCACTTATCAGAGGCACGCGAAATAAAACTGTTCAATGATGCAATACGACCAGCCAGACGTTGGACGTCTTTGAGAGTGGGCGGAGACTTCATTTCGATTAAAGCCTTTATTTTCTCAGGGATTCGCCTCGACTCTTCGTTGGCCGACCATAAAGCCAAGAAACTTCCCAGCGGACACCCCGAATGCACATTTTTCTGGATTTAGCTTCATCTGATACTTCCTCATTAAGTCGAAGGCTTCTCGAAGATCCGCAAGGTGGTCGTTTTCTTTCACGAGCATGTCGTCGACATAAACTTCCATATTCCTACCAATTTGCGCGGTGAATATTTTATTGACCAGGCGCTGATAGGTGGCTCCTACGTTCTTAAGACCAAAAGGCATTACCTTGTAACAATACAAGCCGCGGTCAGTGATGAAGGCAGTGTGTTGACTATCGGGTGGGTGCATCACAATTTGGTTATAACCAGAATAAGCATCCATAAAACTGAGCAAGGCATGCCCCGTCGTAGAATCAACCAACTGGTCGATACGCGGAGTCAGGAAACTATCTTTCGAGCATGCTTTGTTCAAATCAGAGTAGTCCACGCACATTCTCAACTTGCCATTAGCTTTTCGAACGAGGACCATGTTCGCGACCCATTCCAGGTAGTCAACTTCCTCTATGAAATTGACGATCAGCAACTTCTCGACTTCGGTTTTAATTACCATTTTCCTTTCTGTGGTGAAGGCACGTCGACGCTAGTGAACAGGTTTGTGCCTCGGATCAACATTCAAGTGATGCACTATGACACTGGGGTCTATACCTGGCGTATCACTATGGGACCAAGCAAACACATCTTGGTATTCGGTGAGAAAACGAACTAGATTTTCGCGAAATACACCGCTTAAAAAAGATCCAACGTAGACCCTCTTGGATGAATTTTCTTTAGATAGGTGGATTGCGACTATCTCTTCCCCTGGGGTGCCTGATTGAAGAGCGCTATCTCTTGGGTCCAACGTTGTAGCTATCGGTGGGTTCGATGAATCTCTTGTAACCATCATAACCGGCGTTGCCTAGGCCTTCTTTCGATCTTGTACAGCGATCTCGCAACATGCTCGAGCTTCCTTTTGATTTCCTCGTACAACCCCGACTCCATTTGGAGTAGGGAATTTGATGCATAGGTACAGGGGGTGTAAAGCTGCCCCTATCTTGTTGAGCGAAGGTCCGCCCAAAATGACGTTATATGCTGATTTCTGATCTACCATGAGGAAATTAACGAAGATAGTAGTTTTTGCTGGGCTTTCTCCGAAGGTGACTGGAAGGTCGATGCTTTCTTCTGGTGTTACAACTTCGCCCCCAAAGCCGACGAGGGGAGTTGAGACCAGTTTGAGCAGGCTCCTGGCCAGTGCCATTTTATTGAAGGCTTCTAGGTAGAGAATATCAGCGGAGCTACCTGTATCAAACATAATACGATGAGTAAAATAATTTGATACCTTTAATGCGACCACAATGGAGTCTTCGTGAGGGAAGTGAATCCCTTCTGCATCTTCAAGAGAAAAGAAGATCGGATGATGGCTGGGATTCGACACATCAGGCATCTTTTCCAACCAATAGATATGCTGAGGCTTCTGAGACGCCTTGTGAGTGTATGCTTTTCTTGATGCTTGAGAATCTCCCCCGCAATTTGGTCCTTCGGCTATATTCCGGATCTCACCAGTGGGTTCAACGTCTTCTTGCGAAGTATGATGTTGAGGTGACTTCTTCTGGTGTGATGGGGCTTCCGCCCTTTTTGGTGACTGACCCTATCGGGCTACGTAATCTCGAAGATGACCTTTTCGAATGAGAGCTTTGATGTGATCTCGCAGAGATATACAATCTTGGGTGTTGTGCCCATGATCTTTGTGGAAATAGCAAAATTTACTCTTATCTCTTTTTTCAGGATCAGATTTGATCTTTGAAGGCCACTTCACGTAAGGCTTGTGTTTGATCTCCATTAATACTTTCTCAGGAGATTGGATAAGAGAGGTATAATTATGATATTTATCAGAGTAAGGCTTCTTAGGGGAGCGGTCCCGTCGATCACGCCGGTATTTCTTGTCAGGAGGAGAAATCTTCTCAGGCTTACACTTCTTGCCCTGTACACCGTGACGTGTCAAAGCGACTTCTTCCACATTGATGTATTTCTGGGCCTTTGCCTAAAACTCCGTCATAGTTTTAGGAGGGTTCTTATCCAAGGTGAATATAAATTTTTCACTTGTAATTCCGGCTATAAGGGCGGTGAGGCCTTTATCTTCGGTATAACCTTCAGTCTGGACGGCTTCTGCAGTGAACCGAATTGTAAACTCCTTTATTGTCTCCCCATGCAATTGCTTCAAGTTCATTAAGTAAGATGCCAGCTTTTTGGTACATATGCTTCCCATGAACTGAGAAAGGAAGAGCTCTGATAGTTGAGAGAAGGACCCAATGGATCGGGGTTTTAGGCCCCGGAACCATGTACGCGCTGCATCCTTTAGGGTTAGGGAAAAAGCCCTGCACATAATTTTTGAACCATGTCCCTCCAGCTCCATAGGAGACTTATACATCTCCAGATGTTCGAGAGGATCACCAGTGCCTGTATATGGAGTGATGATAGGCGTGCGATATTTCTTAGGTAAGGGTGCTTCTATGACCTTGCGGGTGAAGGAAGATTCGGATCGATGGATTGACGCAACAGCAATAGGTGGTCGATTTGTCCGATATCGCTATTCCATATCGTCGAAGCGATGGTGGATTCTTTTGAGATCTCCTTCCCATAGTAAGGTGTAGCCTGAAGTTTCGACGGTAGACCCCTGAGATTGCTGTTGTCGGGAGGTACTGGAGTGTATAGAATGTGGAGGGGGTACCGGGACTTGATTGCCGTGTGGCATTCAATTTAAAAGAGGAGGATTTGGCTGGGTTTGTGGCTCACCCACAGAATGTCTGGAAGCCACTGGTATAGGTTGTACCGGCGGCCCTTCTGAAGGTTATTGCTGTGGTTCCGAAAAATGCTGATCAAACCGATTAGATAAGGCTTGAAACCTGGCTTTGAGAGTTAAAAGTGTGTTTCCGAGGAAACGCATAACGTCTTCTTGACTACCGGATACATCGAACAATGGGTTCTGTGATGGCACGTTAGACTCCCCCTGGAGGATGCCCGTTGAAGCAGTCTGAGGGAGATTAGGCGCTGGTTCGGTAATGTCAGGCGGAGGTAAAATTTGTCTTGAGGTGGAAGGATGAACTGTCTTTTTGGGAGGCATGGTGGGAGATCAAGATTAGAGCATATGCTCGAACTAACAGGTGCTTTTTGCGGGATGTATGCTGTGTGTTTGAATAATAAAAGTGCTTATAGTGACATGATAATCAGGGGGGGTGGAAGAAAAGTAAATGTTGCACTTATGCTAGATGCGAATGAGATGATGCTGGTAAAAGAATAGCTAGATGGACGGAGGTGTCGCAAGGGTTTGCTTCGAGTGGTTAGATCAAGACTTGGGTGGCTTGGGAGACTTAGACCAGGGTTAGGCTGGGCTGGACCAGGGCTAGGCTCTCCTCACTCAGGCTCTCCTTGGTGGAGGAATGGGCTAAAGGGATGGAGATGAACTTGGACTAAGGGGATTTCTTTGGGACTTGAGGGATTTTAGGGATGCTTCAATGAGAGGGGGCGAGGGGTATTTATAGCAGCAGGAGTGGCAGATTGTGTAAATAGATTTGGACGGCCCTCAGGGGGCCGCCCGTATGGCCGTTCTGCTTCGGGTTCAGAGCGTACGGCCTTCAAACCTAAAGTAGAAAATCCCCAAGTTCAGAGTTCCGAACCTGCTCCGAGGCTGTAGTTTGGTACTCGGTGAGTTGACTGGGTTTGGGAGATGGGTTGACACGGTGAGTTGACTCGATGGGTTGACTCAGCGGGTTAACTCAGTGATTTGACTCAGTGGGTTGACTTACCAAGCTTGACTGTTTTAGGATTTTTTGATTGGTTTTTCTTATGGGGGGTTTTTTGGGCTGATGTTTAAGGGTGAGTTGACTGGGTTTAGGCTTGAGCTGGGTTATGGATTGGGGCTTACAAGGGTGAGTTTGGCTCGGTTTGGACATGGGATTTGGGGGTATGGTCCTCCATTCATTCAGCTATCTCTACCAACATTGTAGCTGAAAGTGGGGTGTCTACAAATGCCCCTCTTTGACAGAGGTTACGCGCAACTGAATGTCAAAGCGAGTGGACACCCCACTTCTGATCCGGTCATTCATGGATGGTAGTCTAAAATCTTTGCTTGCCTTTACATCTGCGTCAGTTGATCGTCTGGAAATTGATCACCCGTACATACCGCGGGAGTTTAGAGAAAATGTTGCGATTGTCCCTGCATGCGCTGCAACCTGGGTACCCAATCGCAACCCTTCCATTCCCGATCGGTACTAACTTCGGAAAGGTACAGTAGAGCCTCTGCGTCCGTCATAGTCTTATGAGGTTACTGACCCTGAGATTGATTGTTTGATGCTTTCCCGGATCACTCCAGGAGTACGTGTTTCACTTGACTGTCAAAGTGGTTAGCTGCCCTACGTCCATGTAGTCTTACTGGAGATCACTACGCCGACTTGGACTCAGTCAAGGTACTTCAAGCATCCATGCCTAAGTATGTGCGGGTGGACTTTTTCCACCCGATCTGCTGGTTTTGATGCTTGGTTTGCAATTCATTCTTTCCTAGATTGTGGTTTGGAATCTTTGTTTCCCTTTGTATCTGAGTCAGTTGATTGTTTGGAGATTGATAACTCGCACATACCGTGGGAGTTTGGAGAAAACGTTGCGATTGTCCCTGCATGCGCTGCAACATGGGTACCCAATCGCAACCCTTCCATTCCCGATCGGTACTAACATTGGAAAGGTACAGTAGAGCCTCTGCGTCCGTCATAGTCTTATGAGGTTACTGACCCTGAGATTGATTGTTTGATGCTTTCCCGGATCACTCCAGGAGTACGTGTTTCTCTTGACTGTCAAAGTGGTTAGCTGCCCTACGTCCATGTAGTCTTACGGGAGATCACTACGCCGACTTGGACTCAGTCAAGGTACTTCAGGCATCCACGCCTAAGTATGTGCGGGTGAACTCTTTCCACCCAATCTGCTGATGTTGATACTTGGATTACAATTCATCGTTTCCACCATTCAGTTGGTTTCTTTAACCGAGCCTTTTGGCTTTCATCTTTTCGTATCTTGGCATGTAGTATGACCGTACTGACACTGAAGTTCAGTTTAACCATACTTTGAGTGCATTGGATCTGATGATCTCCGGGAAAACCGTGAGACATCGGATCTTATTTGATTTTTGTGTCCACTCCTACCCAAAGATATAGGAGATCTCTCGTTGTTTTGGAGGCCAAACTCTCTACTAGGAAAATATTTTTTGGATTTTAAGAAGGTACCCACTCTGGGGAGTAATACTCTGTGGGGGTTTTTATTTGCAAATAGGAAAATATGTTTCTTGGATTTTTGAAAAGATACCCACTCTGGAGAGTGATACTCCGTAGGGTTTTTATTTGCAAATAGGAAAATATATTTTTTCGTCTTTTCGAAAAAGGAAATCTGGCTTGCACGTGCCTCCACCAGGGATGCCTGTGGGGTCTTTAGCTAACCGACTTTATTTTGAAAGCAGATAAACATGACGATTGATGCGATGCATGGGGATGCATGGAAATGCATATTTGATGATGGATGCATGGTTTGGCTCATTCTCTTTCAGTTTGATGATCTTCCTTTTGTTGGGGATGTAGAGAATTTTTGAGCTTATTTCTTACGAGGTTGTGCTCTTTTGGGGATTTTTTTTTTGATTCGGGTGTTTGGTCAGCGGGTTGGTCAAGATCCTGACCCATGGTCGATCAGGTCCATCGTCTCAAGATGCTGTTTCTTTGCTAATAGGGATGGACGAAGGAGGTTGTCAGACTTTCAGATGTTCTTCTGTGAATGGATGCGATTGAGACGGTGCTTGGTCAACAGTTTTGGTCAAGATTCTAATTTGCGGGCAATCGGATTCGTCATCCCAAACTGTGAAGTGAGTGATTGGAGTTCGAGACTCCTGGGGTGCAATGCTGGGGATAGTGACAATTTTTGTGATTTTTGTAAGTATTTGGTCTGAATCTTTACCTAAGTAGTCAGGATGGAGATCGGTTATTGAAAACAAAGGAAATATTTTTGTGATTTTGAAAATATTTGGTTTGAAAGTAAGGGAAATATTTCGTGTTTTTTGAAAGGTGATTTTGCAAATGTTTTGGTATTTTCTGATTTTTCTGAAATGCAGGGAAAAGTATGGAATTTTCATCCATTTCCAGCTTCTACTGCTAGTAAGGCACCCGATCCATTTTACGTCAGTGAGCAAGACGAATCTCACACAGTTAAGTGCTGTAGTTTTACATCTCTGGATGAGGGGATTTTGAGGGTTTTTAGCCAACACACCCACAAAGTTGTTAGTTCCTCATGTGCAATACACATAGACCACGTATCGTCCGATGGACTCCTTCGGCCACAAAATGGGCCACATCCTCGCATTTTCCTTTGTCAATCCAGTTTGGGGCCTTACGTTGCTCACGATTCCGTGGGGGTGCGCTTCACCTCCCAACTGCCTTAATCCCCTTCATGAGTTTTAGGAACAGGGAACATCCGTCAGATTCAACAGTGACTTCCAAATCAAGGTTGTCTATCACGGTGCGTTCAACACGAACAGGGTTGCGGGGTTCTGCCCGCCTTAGCCCTCACCTGTTTAGAAGATTCCAAACACCCGTATGATCAAGTGTCAGCCATGTCTGGGACAGGTTAGGAAAGAAAGCCCTCGAGAAATTAATCCCAGTGTAGTTTTAGGTCTTCGGACCGTTGGAGATAAATTTGTGCAGTTAAAATTGATGGTCAAACTCTCTTTTTTATTTTGGAAAAGTTCCAGACTTCAACTTGAGTAGTCGAGGTTGATACTGGCTTTTATGGAAAGCTCAAAATCTTTTATATATTTTTGAAATGATCCGGGTTATTAAACCTTGATCCGAGAGGTCGAGGCCGATGCCAGTTTTTGGTTGAAAGCAAGAAAGGTCCCCCGAGAAATTAATCCCAGTGTAGTTTAAGGTCTTCGGACAAAAAATATGTACATGCCGAAAATACATTCTTTTTTCGATTTTTCGAAATGTTTCAGACTGTTAAATCCTAATTTGAGCGATCAAGATTAACACTGGTTTTTATTGGAAATCTCTTGGGATTTTGGTCCCGACGTAGTTTAAGGTCTTCGGACCAAAACTTTGTACAAGCTGGAAATACATTCTTTTTGTTTTTTGAAAAGATCCGAATTATCGAACCTTGAGCCAAGCGGTCGAGGTTGTTCGCTTCCCCAAGTGTAGGGTTGCGATGTAGTAATAAACTCGGTAAGACCGAGGTCGATCCACAGGGACTTGTGTAGGAATTCACAAACACTTCTAATAGTGTCTATTAAGAGCTAACAACCAGATTTTGTATGAGATTGATGTGAGTAACAATTTTAAACTAATTTGAAGGTAAACAATTATAAAAAGGCACTAAGGTTTCAAGGATCCACTTGTAGCAATCCTTGATGTTCAATCCGCTGTGGTTTCTTTACTTTCTCAACTAGAATCGATATTAAGATCTATCTAGCCGGATGATAGAGCTATTAAACCAGACAATCTGTCATATGTAAGTCCAATGCATATGATTCACTCAATGTAAGCTAGGCTGAGTATGCTCAATTGCATAGGTCAGTCCCAATTCCAATAGGTTCAGATCACAATCATAACCATCCTCAAGTCCTGTCACAAGACAAGGCTAGATCATGATTTGAACTTGATTCAAATCACATGCACAATCCATACATATTACAGAAATTCAAAAAATTAGAACTTTGGTAGGAAGTCCCCACATGAAGATCATAGTACTAGAGCGCACTCCAATTCCTCGGATCATACAGGTCTAGACTGTGCAAACCAATTAAGAATTTAAGTAATTCTCCCAAACATCCATGAGTCATCATAAGACTAAGAAAAACTACTTAAAGCTTGTATAAACTTCAAACCATAGTTCATAATCATGAATTCCAACTTTAAAACCAATAAAACGAATTAAACAATCTAAGAAAACTATAAGGTTCACCTCTTAGCTCTAGCTAGAGACTAGCTAATGAAAAGCATATTAAAAATAAAACTAGAACTAAGAAAAGGAAGAAAAACTAGCTGGAGGAGGCTAGGAAGCCTCCTATGACTTGAACTCCTTGCTCCCCACGTCCTTGATTGCCCTGGAATAGAAGAGAGCACCTCCTTTTATAGTGCAGCAATAGTACAGCAACATAGCAGACTTTGTTTCGCTTGGTACGGCTTAACCAATGGTTGGATTGCCTTCAAAATTGATTTATAACTTCCTTGTAATGTGATCTTCCTCATAGATGATTTATATCAACTAGAATCGATATTAAAATCTATCTGGCCGGATGATAGAGCTATTAAACCAGACAATCTGTCATATGTAAGTCCAATGCATATGATTCACTCAATGTAAGCTAGGCTGAGCATGCTCAATTGCATAGGTCAGTCCCAATTCCAATAGGTTCAGATCACAATCATAACCATCCTCAAGTCCTGTTATAAGACAAGGCTAGATTACGATTTGAACTTGATTCAAATCACATGCACAGTCTTCTACATAATTCAGAAAACCAGAAAAGTAGAACTTTGGTAGGAAGTCCCCACATGAAGATCATAGTACTAGAGCGTACTCCAATTCCTCGGATCATACAGGTCTAGACTAATACAAAGCAGTTAAGAACTTAAGTAATTCTCCCAAACATCCATGAGTCATCATAAAACTAAGAAAAACTACTTAAAACTTGTATAAACTTCAAACCATTGTTCATAAACATGAATTCCAAACTTAAAACCAACTTAGAACGAATTGAAACATCTTAGATCCACTACAAGCTTCACCTCTTAGCCCTAGCTAAGAGGTTTAGCTGCTCATGATCCAAGGAAACATGAAACAACTTAAGAAAAGCATAAAACAGTAAAAACAAACTAGGAGGAGTTGTGGAACTCCGAAATCCACTTCCACTGCCTCCAACCTTGCTTAAACCCTTCTAAGATACCTTAGGAACGATCCCTAGGTGTCCTTTTATAGTGGGGAGGCTCCACAACTTCAGAAGATTCGAGAATTTGCGTAACACAAACGCAGTGTGTAGAGAAAATCGGACTGAAAACGGAAAGTTTTTGTTTTAAACACTTGGCCGACCGGTCGAACGACCGGTCGGACTGGCTGGCCGACCGATCACGACCGGTCGGACTGGCTATTGGAATCAGTCCAGTAAGCTTCTGGATTAAAAATTTCTTCTGGCCGACCGGTCTGGACCGGTCGGACTGGTCTGGCCGACCGGTCGCGACCGGTCGGACTGCGTTGGTCTTCGTCTAGTGTGTACACAAGGTTGGCCGACCGGTCTGGCTCCCTTGGCCGACTGGTCGGACGACCGGTCGTGGCCATTATTTCTTCATGTTCTTCTTCTTTTCTTCTCTCTTTGCTTCCTTCTTTTTTTGGTCCTCCTTGATCTTCATTCCAATGGTTCTAAATGGACCTTTTCATCTTCAATTAGGTGGAGTCCACTCTCATTCCTGTAATTACAAAACATGCATTTAATTAAGCCTTTGAATCATGAAAACCTCACACAATGAATGATGAATTGGGGTTAGAATATGCACAATTAAGAGCTCAACACACCCCCCAACCAGCATTTTGCTAGTCCCGAGCAAAACATGCGTGAAATTCAACTCTCTTTAAGAAACCATTCTTCTATACATCCCAAGACATACAAGTGTAAGATTCAGAAATAATTGGTGACAGAAGTTGAAACCGTAAACCCTCAAGACATGATAAGCATTCATATGAAATTCCCGCTGATTGGTTGATAAATAGAAGAACTTGAACAAATTCAATCTAGTGTGGATAGTGAAAATTCATCTCACTAGTTTCTAGGATTATCTTCTTCATAGACCGACCAGACTATAGATCTCAAGGTACATAGAGCCACATCAAGCCAATGACAAAAATTTGGTTACGGGTAGACCATCCCCCGGTTGGTAGTAGGTAGCCCTAATCGGAATTTTCCACCATTTTTCCATCATTCCCAATTTCATCCTTCCTTTTCCTTTTTCTTTTAATTTAGATAAGATTTTTAGAAATCCATATCTTGCATTGTTTTGCCATGGACAAGGATGGACAAAGTACCCCGGCTTGATTTCTCAACACCTTAATTCAAGGTCTAGCTAATCCATAAATCACATAATCCCTTCAACCCATGAAAATCGTGTAATGTGGACTAGGTGTAAAAGTGTTCAGATTTTCTATCGATCACAGAATTAGGGGAATTCTCATATAAAACCATTATGGCAAGAGAAGATCAAGATTTACAACCTCATACACTTCATATCTCCTCTTCTTATGCTCATATCATCTTGAGTGCATAGAACCAAAATTTTCTAAAAGAGTTTTGAATTTTTGAAAACAATCGAAAAATTTCCACATAATTGCTTGAAATGTTACAAAACGCTGGATTCATCCAAGTGATCCTCCACCCCCCAACCAAATCTTGCATTGTCCTCAATGTAAAAGATGTGCAATAAACAAAACATGAGAGCAATTTGAACATAAAAGGGAGTGAGGAATGAGAGTACCTGAAAAAAATGAAAAGTGGAATTCTTCCTCATTCTAACAAACCTAAGCAAAAGTAAACAAAAGCAGCAAAATCCTAATCGTAACTACTCTATACCTCCGTCAGACTAGGAGATCAATCATCCTAATACATTGGATCATTCAGAGGTATGAACATACCTTCTGAAGGAAATTTCTTAAAGAACGGCTTTAATCGCTGCCCATTCACCTTAAAAATGTTGCCGTTCCTCGGATTTAACAGCTCGACAGTCCTTTATGGATAGACAGTTTGCACAATGTAGGGACCGGTCCATCGAGATCTCAATTTTCCTGGAAATAGATGTAGGCGAGAATTATACATGAGGACTTTTTGATTGATCGTGAATGTCTTGCGAAGAATATTCTTATCATGGAATATCTTCGTCTTGTCCTTATAAATTCTCGCATTCTCATATGCTTCGTTCTGGATTTCTGCAAGTTCATTCAATTGTAGTTTACGCAATGATCTTGCCTTGTCAGAATTGAAATTCATCTTCTTAATTGCCCAATATGCCCTATGTTCCAACTCCACAGGCAAGTGACAAGCCTTCCCATAGACAAGTCTATAGGGAGACATTCCAATAGGGGTCTTCAAAGCAGTACGGTAGGCCCAAAGCGCATCAGTAAGCCGAAGCGACCAATCCTTGCGATCGGGGTTCACCATTTTCTCCATAATGTGTTTAATCTCCCTATTGGATATCTCAGCTTGCCCACTCGTTTGTGGGTGATAGGGAGTGCTCACTTTGTGTGTGACGCCATATTTCTTCATTAACGTTTCAAAAGGGCGATTACAAAAGTGAGACCCTCCATCACTTATGATGACTCGAGGTGTTCCAAACCGGGAAAGAATATTCTCTTTTAAGAAGCGAATGACCATTTTATGGTCATTATTCCGGCAAGGGATGGCCTTGACCCATTTGGAAACATAATCAATGGCAAGCAGGATGTATGTGTTTCCAAAAGAAGATGGGAATGGACCCATGAAATCGATGCCCCAACAATAAAAAATTTTGATTATTAAGATGGCATTGAGTGGCATCATATTTCTTTTTAGCCAAAAAGTGGCCACCACATGCCTGAGAATGACAGAAGGAGATGATACTTTGTTGTTCATCATCTGGCACACATCGCCTTATGATTTGATCGGGACAATACTTGAATAAGTATGGGTCATCCCATAGGAATTTTCGCACCTCCGTGAAGAATTTATCCTTATCTTGCTTTTTCCAATGTATAGGAATTGTACCTGTAGCAAGATAGTTAGCAATGTCTGCATACCATGGCAATTGGGAAACAGCAAAAAGTTGTTCATCAGGGAACATGTCATTGATCGCGGTCGTTTCAGGGGAATCAGTGAGGACCAGTCGAGAGAGATGGTCAGCTACTACATTTTCTACTCCTTTCTTATCACGTATTTCTATGTCAAATTCCTGGAGTAGAAGGATCCATCTTAACAACCGTGGTTTAGCATCCTTCTTAGAGAGAAGATACTTAAGCACGGCATGGTCAGTGAATATAATGATCTTGGATCCAATCAAGTAGGACCTAAACTTGTCTAAGGCAAAAACTACGGCTAAAAGTTCTTTTTCAGTTGTGGTGTAGTTTGCTTGGGCTGAGTTTAGGGTTCTACTTGCATAGTAGATGACACCTGGTTTTTTCTATTTTCTTTGGCCTAGCACGGCCCCAATAGCATAGTCGCTAGCATCGTACATAATCTCAAAAGGAAGGCTCCAATCAGGTGGTTGCATTATGGGAGCTCATGTTAACATACCTTTAAGGGTGGTAAAGGCCTTTTGACATTCTTCATTCCACTCGAATGAATTTTTCTTTTGAAGTAGGTTACATAAAGGATGAGAGATTGAACTGAAATCCTTTATGAACCTTCTGTAGAATCCGGCATGTCCCAAAAAGGACCGTACATCTCATATGCTCTTGGGTGGTGGAAGGTTAGAGATAAGATCAACTTTCGCTTTGTCCACCTCGATTCCATTTTGTGAAATGATGTGACCAAGTACAATTCCCTTTTGGACCATGAAATGGCACTTCTCCCAATTCAGCACAAGGTTCTTCTCTTCACATCTTTTCAGCATAGATTTCAAATGCCAAAAGGCACTCATCAAAGCTACAACCAAATACGGAAAAATCATCCATGAAGACTTCGAGAATTGTCCCCACCATGTCAGAAAATATACTCATCATACAACGCTGAAAGGTGGCAGGGGCATTACATAGTCCAAACGGCATCCGTCAATAGTCAAAAGTGCCGAATGGACATGTGAATGTAGTCTTTTCTTGGTCTTCACGGGCAATTTCTATTTAGTTGTACCCTGAATAGCCATCAAGGAAGCAAAAATGGGAATGACCCACCAACCGTTCTAAAATTTGATCAACAAACGGTGGGGGAAGTGGTCTTTCCTCGTGACAGTGTTTAGCTTCCTATAGTTAATGCAGATTCTCTAACAGGTAGTGACTCTAGTTGGCACGAGTTCATTATTGGCATTGGCTACGATGGTTATTCCGGATTTCTTAGGCACCACTTGAGTTGGGCTCACCCATTGGCTATCGAATATTGGGTAAATAATACCCACATCCAATAGTTTCACCACTTCAGCCTTAACCACATCCTTCATGTTTGGATTTAGTCGTCATTGTGGTTGCCTAGATGTCTTCGCATTCTCCTCAAGGTGTATGCGATGAGTATAAATCAGTGGGTCTATGCCTTTGAGATCCACAATTGACCATCCAATGGCACTCTTGTGCTATAATAGAGTGACCATTAGCCTACTCTCTTGTTCCTCATCTAAGTGGGAAGAAATCACCACTGGATATGTTTCATCTCGACTTAAATAAATATATTTCAGCTCACTTGGTAATGGTTTTAGGTCAAGTGTTGGTGCCTTGATATTAGATGGGAGGACCTTGTTCTCGTTTACAGGCAAAGGCTCAAATAGAGCCCTCCATCTTTTATTATCAAGCACCAGCATTGTATCTAGAATGGCATCCACCTCTTGCATTGTGTTATCATTTATCTCATGAGAATGTGCCACACATGCCTCCAAAGGGTTGGAAGATAATGACAAGGGGAATGTATCTTCCACGACATGTTTAGTTTGTGGATATCATCATCAACCTCCCGTGGTTGTTTGCATAAATAAAATATGTTAAGCTCAAGGGTCATATTTCCAAAGGACATTTGTACGAGTCCGTTTCTACAATTGATAATTGCATTTGAAGTAGCTAGAAACGGTCGGCCAAGTATGACGGGAATTTGAGCACCGGTGCCTATCACAGGATGTGTATCCAAGACAATAAAGTCTACTGGGTAGTAGAATTTATCAACTTGGACTAGAACATCCTCAATCATTCCTCTCGGTATACGGATGGATCTATCAACAAGTTGGAGTGTGGTTTTGGTCGGTTTTAATTCACCTAACCTAAGTTGCTCGTAGACTGAGTATGGAATGAGATTCACACTTGCCCCCAAATCAAGTAAGGCTTGTTTAATCCGGTAGTCTCCTATGATGCATGAGATGGTTGGACTACCCGGATCCTTGTATTTTTGGGGCACCTCTTGTTTGATGATGGCGCTCAAATTCTCGGTCGAAAGTACTTTGTTGTGAACATTGTGTTTCCTTTTGACTGTACACAATTCCTTTAGAAATTTGGCATAAGATGGTATTTGTTTTATGGCATCCAACAACGGGATGTTGATCTTCACCTGCTTGAAAACTTCTAAAATTTCCAGATTTTTATCTAAAGGTTTAGGTGAAATCAACCTTCGTGAAAACGGGACAACCGGCTTGTATTGCCTTTCCGGTTCTTTCTCTTGTGGAGTGTTGTTTGAGATATCATCCTTTTTGGAAATTTCTGGATCCTTAGGCTTTGGGGCCTTCACCGGATTAGATTTGTCAATTTCTTTCCCACTTCTCAAAGTGGTGATAGCTTGAACATGCTCCGTATGATGGGAGGATGAGCTTGCATCTTGTATCTCAAACTGGGTTCTTGGGTTAGGAAGAGGTTGGGCAAGAAGTGCCTGTTGAACCTCCAATTTATACATTACATTGGCCATTACATAACATGGTTTGCATGATTTCCATGATTTAAAGGCCCATCTAACACATGTTTTTATATTGTAGGGATGAGAGTGGACCTCATCCAATTGGAGCTTAACAAGGGTTATTTGAAGACATTGGAGGAAGTCCTAAGATGGACCAAAGAAAAAGGAGAAAAAGAAAGGAAAAAGAAGCAAATGGAAGAAGGCCGACCGGTCTTGACCGGTCGGCCATGAAGGCTGTTCATGTTGAAGACAGGCCGACCGGTCATGACCGGTCGGCCATGTACACTGGACGAAGAGAAAACTAGTCCGACCGGTCATGACCAGTCGGCTAGGTTCACTGGATTGCTAGGAGCTCTGTCCGACCGGTCTTGACCGGTTGGCTGTGCTCCCTGGAATGTGTGAAAGTCCAGTCCGACCGGTCACGACCGGTCGGCTCTGCGTAACATGAGTCCTTTCTAAATCTGGACTCCGAAAATTGCTGCGCAATGCGTAATCTTTCGCAGAATCCGACGCAAGGGAGGTTTATTGCTATAAAAGGACACCTAGGGGCTCTTCTTAGGTTATCAGAGAAGCTAAGGAACGAGGTTCTAAGGAGGGAAAGCGATCGTGGAGCGTCTGCAACTCTCCTATTCGGGTTTTTCTAGTTTTTTTATGCTTTTATTTAGAGATTTTAGTTGCAGCATGACAATGCTCGGCTAGAACCTCTTAGCTAAGGCTGAGAGGTGAAGCTTGTGGTTAATTCTACGTTGGATTCAGTTTAATTCAAGTATTTTTCAATTCAAGTTTGGATTTTTCTTATGTTTCAGTTCTAAAAGTGGTAGTTTGAGATGTTTTATGAGAGTTCATGTACTCAGGACATGAATTCCTTGCAATTCTCTGAGATTATCACAGGTTGCTTGTTTAGATTCGAATTATAGTAATCCTTGAGCAGGCCATAGTCCATAGGCATGGCTGTTACTCCGCAGGCTATGGATTTGAATTCTACATTGATTGAATGGACTAGAACTTGGAAGTTCAACTTGATTTGGATTGAATGTGTGTGAATGTTTTATTTTCCAACTAGATGAGAGATAGGACTTCAAATCTAGCCGTGTTCTCTACTTGGATTGACTGAATTGACATAGGATTGCTACAAGTGGATCCTCGAAAGCCTTAGTACTTATATCTCTGATTTTTCATTAAGTTGTTGTTTTTAATTAAATACCCAATTGAATCTGAATTCCTTCCATAAACTGAGTTGCTGGAGTAGTTTGGAAGCTTGTTTCTATTTCCCTGTGGATCAACCTCGGTCTTACCGAGTTTTATTACTACATCGCAGCCTTACACTTGAGGCGAGCGAACAAGTTTTTGGCGCCGCTGCCGGGGAATTAGATAACGATTTTCAAATAGTTCAGTGGCTGTAGAAGTAGATAGGTTTTCTGATTTTCTTAGAACTAACAAAGTTTTCTGTTTTGTGGGAATTCTTCTCTAAAGTTCATGCGCATCAGGTGATACCTTTCTAACTTAGTTTCTTTTAGATTAGTTTCAGATTTCAGTTTTCTAGGTTAGGATTAGCTTTGATTTTTGGTTGAGTGGTTTATGTCCCGTTGGGAACGTAATCACTCAAATCGTCTCCAATCTGAAGGTGGTTTAGTTGGACCATTGTCAGTCCATAGACGAGTCCGGAATTATCAAGAGCATTGTGAAAGTTTGGGGAGTATGAATCAAACACCTGTAAGGAATCCTCCCCCCCCTACTCCAACTACAAACGCGAATCAGGAAGGAGTAGGAGAGAATGAGGTACATAATGTTCCTCCAATGAGATCACTACGGGACTACCTACAACCTGCCCGAGCAATTACACCCTCTTGCATAGTTCTACCAGCGAACGGTGGAACCCTTGACATAAAACCGAGCGTAATTCAACTTTTACCTAAATTCCATGGGCTAGACTCTGACCGCCCATACTTACACTTGCAAGAATTCGAAGAAGTGTTGGCCACCTTGCATTATCCCAATGTTTCCGAGGATACAATCAGACTTAAACTTTTTCCCTTCACTCTGAAAGAAAGAGCCAAAGATTGGCTTCACTCTCTTAGACCACATTCGATTGGGTCATGGGTTGAGATGAACCGGGAATTCCTGAAAAAGTTCTTACCGGCTCATAAAACAAACACTCTTCGAAGGGCCATAATGAATTTCTCAGCTAAAGAGGGTGAATCTTTTTTTCAATGTTGGGAAAGATTTAAGGATCTCTTACTTGCTTGCCCACATCATGGCTATGAGAGTTGGCGAGTTATAAATTTTTTCAATGATGGATTAAGTTCCAATATGCGCCAATTTGTGGAAATGATGTGCAATGGCGAGTTTATGAGTAAAAATCCAGATGAGGCTTGGAGTTACTTGGACATGTTAGCTGAAAACGCCCAATCTTGGGATACATCGGATAAACCCAATAACTCCAAGCCCACTCAAGAGAAAAGTGGGATCTATATCCTTAAGGAAGAAGACGATGTGAATGCAAGGATAGCCAACCTCACAAGGAAGGTTGAGGCCATGGAACTTAGCAAAAGTGGAGTTCCCAAGTCCAAGGAAGTTGTTGAAACCACATGTGGGATTTGCCTCACCGACTTACACGCTACGCAAGATTGTCCCACAATTCCTGCGTTTCAGGAAGTGCTACATGAGACAGCCAATGCCACATATGGTTATCAACGGCCCTTCAATGGACCGGTAGGTAATACGTACAATGAGAGTTGGAAGAACCACCGAAATTTCAGTTGGAAGAATGCTCCTACAGGCAATCCTACCAACTCCCAAAGAGGGCCACCTATGCAAAATATGGCCCCACCTCAAGTCTCATTGGAGGATATCTTGAGAGCGTTTATGCAAGGGCAAGCGCAAATAAATCAATCGAATCAGAAAATGTTCCAAGAGCATAAAGTCTCGGTTGATGAGATTAAGGGACGCTTGAATGCTAGGGAAGGGACCTTTCCGGCCCAACCTCAGCCCAATCCAAAGCAAGTACATGAAGTAAGCATCCCTAATTCTTCCAACCAAAACATGGAGCAAATTAAATCCATTACCACCCTTAGAAGTAGTAAACAAATTGACAAAACTATTCCGGTGAAGGCCGATGAGCCTAATGATCCGGTAAATTCTGAGGATGAAGATGGATCTAACTTAGCCCCACAACAACCGGAACGCATTTACAAGCACGTAGCACCATTCCCTTCGAGATTGGTTGCCCCAAAATCTCTCCCAAATTCTCAAGATATTCTAGAGATTTTCAGACAAGTCAAGATCAATATCCCTTTGCTTGATGCCATCAAAAAAATTCCCTCTTATGCCAAGTTTCTAAAAGACCTATACACAACAAAACACAAATATAATGTGCAGCAAAAGGCCTTCTTAACAGAGCAAGTGAGTGCCATCCTCACTCAAAAGACCCCCCCAAAATTCAAAGATCCCGGTAGTCCCACCGTCTCATGTATCATTGGAGACTACCGGATTGAACGTGCCTTATTAGATTTGGGGGCGAGTGTGAACTTGATCCCATACTCGGTATATGAGCAATTGGGTCTTGGTGAATTAAAACCCACCAAAACCACGTTGCAACTCGCTGATAGATCTATCCGGGTACCGAGGGGGATAGTTGAGGATGTTCTAGTCCAAGTTGACAAATTCTACTACCCAGTAGATTTTATAGTCTTGGACACACAACCGGTTGTGGATGCTAGCACCCAAATACCGGTAATACTAGGCCGCCCATTCCTTGCCACATCAAACGCAATCATCAATTGCCGGAATGGGGTGATGCAACTATCTTTTGGAAACATGACACTAGAGGTGAATGTGTTTCACTTGGGCAAAAGACATAGGGATGTAGATGATGATGAGTTCTTCGAAGTAAACATGCTTGAAACTTTTGAAGAAGAAGAACTCCTCCAACTTGAACCACTAGAAAGCTTGGAGACATGCTTAGCACATTTCATGGATTCTGAAGACCCCATCATTAGTGAGATTGTGCAGGCATTAAACATAGAAAGACCGGTGGTAGATATTAGCCGGTGGAGGCCCCATTTTGAGAACTTACCACCAACCACATCAAGGCCTCTACCGTCTAACATCAAACCACCAAAGCTTGACCTCAAACCATTGCCATCCGAGCTTAAATACGTATATTTGGGTCAAGAGGAAACATTCCCAGTTGTCATTGCCTCCCACCTTGAGAAGGACCAAGAGCTCAAGTTGATTGAGTTACTCAAAGAACATAGGGAAGCCATAGGTTGGACAATAGCGGATCTCAAAGGGATAGATCCTTCGGTTTGCACGCACCGAATACATCTTGAAGAAAATGCAAAAACGACTAGACAACCTCAAAGACGGCTAAATCCAAACACGATGGAGGTTGTCAAAGCCGAGGTGTTGAAGCTATTGGATGTAGGTATTATCTACCCCATCTCAGATAGCCAATGGGTGAGTCCTACCCAAGTTGTCCCTAAGAAATCCGGTATTACCATCATTGAGAACGCCAACAACGAGCTTATACCGACGAGGGTGACCACCGGTTGGCGTATGTGCATTGATTATAGGAAGCTCAACACGGTTACTAGGAAAGACCACTTCCCTCTCCCATTTATGGATCAAATTTTAGAGAGGTTGGCAGGTCATTCCTATTATTGCTTCCTAGATGGCTATTCCGGATACAACCAAATTGAGATAGCTCCGGAAGACCAAGAGAAAACCACATTTACATGCCCGTTTGGTACCTTCGCTTACCGAAGGATGCCATTCGGGTTATGCAATGCACCCGCCACATTCCAACGATGCATGTTGAGTATTTTCTCAGATATGGTGGGTGAGTTTCTTAAGGTATTCATGGATGACTTTTCAGTTTTTAATTGTACATTTGATGAGTGTCTCAAGCACTTGAAGTTGGTCTTGATGAGGTGTGAGGAGAAGCAACTTGTATTAAACTGGGAAAAGTGCCATTTCATGGTACAAAGAGGAATAGTCCTTGGACATAGCATCTCGTCCAATGGAATAGAGGTAGACCGGGCAAAAATCGACATAATTTCCAATCTACCACCACCCAAGAGCATACGCGATGTGCGGTCCTTCCTTGGACACGCCGGTTTCTATAGAAGATTCATAAAGGATTTTAGTCATATCTCAAGACCTTTATGCAATCTTCTACAAAAGGAGAACCAATTTGAGTGGAGTGCCGAATGTCAATTAGCTTTTTCAAAACTAAAGGACATGTTGACAACCGCTCCTATCATGCAACCACCAGATTGGTCCATTCCTTTTGAGTTGATGTGCGATGCAAGCGATTTTGCTATTGGGGCGGTGTTAAGCCAAAAGAAGGATAAAAAGCCCCATGTCATCTACTACACAAGTAGGACCTTGAATCCTGCCCAAGTTAATTATTCGACTACGGAGAAAGAGCTCCTAGCTGTCATTTTTGCCTTTTGTCATGATCAAGCATGTGGGGGTCATTTTTCAGCCAAGAAAACAACTGCGAAAATTCTGCAGTGTGGTTTTTATTAGCCCACATTATTTAAGGACACCCACGAGTTTTGCAAAGCGTGCGAGCGCTGCCAGAAGTTAGGAGGATTATCCCGTCGAAATATGATGCCTCTCACCCCAATTCAACATCTTGAAGTCTTTGACTGTTGGGGCATTGATTTCATGGGACCATTCCCCTCATCTTTTGGACATGTCTATATTTTGCTTGCTGTAGACTATGTGTCTAAATGGATAGAGGCTATCCCATGTAGAACCAACGATCATCGTACAGTTCTCAAGTTCCTAAAAGAAAACATATTTTCTAGATTTGGGACGCCTCGAGCCATCATTAGTGATGGTGGTTCTCACTTTTGCAATAGACCTTTCGAAACTTTAATGAAGAAATATGGTATTAGGCAAAAAGTGAGTACCCCATACCACCCACAAACAAGTGGGCAAGCTGAAATTTCCAATAGGGAAATCAAACAGATTTTGGAAAAGACGGTGAGACCGGATCGCAAGGATTGGTCCCTAAGATTAGATGATGCACTTTCGGCTCACCGTACCGCCTACAAGACACCCATTGGAATGTCTCCTTATAGACTTGTCTATGGGAAAGCTTGCCACTTGCCCGTGGAGCTAGAACACAAAGCCTATTGGGCAATTCGGGCTTTAAATTTTGACATGGACAAGGCTAGCTCGCTTCGCAAACTCCAATTAAATGAGCTTGATGAAATCCGAAACGATGCATATGAGAACTCGAGAATTTACAAGAGTAAGATGAAGGCCTTCCATGACAAGCACATCTTCAGGAAATCTTTCCATGAAGGACAGAAAGTACTCTTGTATAATTCCCGACTTCACCTTTTTCCGGGCAAATTACGATCTCGATGGACCGGCCCATATATTATCAAAGAAATTTTTCCTCATGGGGCTGTTGAGATTGAGAATGCAGCGAATGGTAACCGTTTTAAAGTTAATGGACAACGCCTTAAACCATTTGTTGAGAAATTCGATTCAGAGGACACGTCCATCACTCTGATTGATCCTGTCTATCAGGATGATTGATCTCCTAGTCTGATGGAGGTATAGGTAGGTTTTTCTTTCATTTTACTGTTTTAGTAGGTTTAGTTGTTGGGTTGGAGACTCCCATGATCGCTCTCTCAGGTACTATTGATTCTCACTCTCTCATTGTTTACCATTGCTCTCATGTTCATGCTAATTGACTATCTTTTTACATTGAGGACAATGCAAGATTTGGTTGGGGGGTGAGATGAGATTCTTCATCTAGCATATTGCAACATTTCGAGCTTCATATGCGTAAATTTTTTTCGAATTTTTTAACATCTCAAAACTCTTTTAGAAAATCTTGTTTTTATACATTTGAGATGCTATGAGTATAAGAAGAGGAGATACGAAGTGTGTGACGTTGGAGGTCTTGAAACTCTCCCAACATAATGGTTTTATATGATAGTTCCCCTATTGTTGTGATTGATAGAAAATTTTGAACACCTTTGCACCAAGTTCACATTACACGATTTTCATGAGCTGACAGGTTTATGTGATTTGTGGATTAGTAGACTTTGATTTAAAGGTGTTGAGTAGCCAAGCCGGGGTATTTTGTCCATCCTTGTCCATGGGAAAATAACAAAAGATGTGGATTTTTAAAAATCCTATCTAATTTAAAAGAAAAAGGAAAGAAATGATGAAATCGGGAAGGAAAGAAAAATGGTGGAAAATTCCGAAAAGGGCTGCCTATTACCAACCGGGGGATGGTCGAACCGTAACCAAAGCTGAAAATGGGACGTAGTGTGAAAGCCGTCGGAAGGACGGTAAGGTAAATTCCTGTCATAGGCTTGTTGTTGCTCTATGCACCTTAAAATCCATGGCTTACTAAATCTATGAAGAAGATGATCCCAGGAACTCATGAGATGAACTTTCACTATGCACACTAGGTTGAATTTGTTCAAGTTCTTCTAATTATCAATCAGTCAGCGGGGATTTCATGTAGACACCTTTTATGTTTTGAGAGTCCAAGGTTTCACCTTCTATCACCAAATTTTTCCAAATTTTAGACTTGTATATCTTGGAATGGATAGAAACATGGTTTCTGGAAGAGAGTTGGGTTTGGAGGTTTGAACTTATTCACGAATGTTTTGCTCGGGACTAGCAAAAAGCTGGTTGGGGGGTGTGTTGAACCTCCAATTTATACATTACATTGGCCATTACATAACATGGTTTGCATGATTTCCATGATTTAAAGGCCCATCTAACACATGTTTTTATGATTGTAGGGATGAGAGCGGACCTCATCCAATTGGAGCTTAACAAGGGTTATTTGAAGACATTGGAGGAAGTCCTAAGATGGACCAAAGAAAAAGGAGAAAAAGAAAGGAAAAAGAAGCAAATGGAAGAAGGCCGACCGGTCTTGACCGGTCGGCCATGAAGGCTGTTCATGTTGAAGACAGGCCGACCGGTCGGTCGGCCATGCACACTGGACGAAGACAAAACTAGTCCGACCGGTCATGACCGGTCGGCTAGGTTCACTGGATTGCTAGGAGGTCTGTCCGACCGGTCTTGATCGGTCGGCTGTGCTCCCTGGAATGTGTGAAAGTCCAATCCGACCGGTCACGACTGGTCGGCTCTGCGTAACATGAGTCCTTTCTAAATCTGGACTCCGAAAATTGCTGCGCAATGCGTAATCTTTCGCAGAATCCGACGCAAGGGAGGTTTATTGCTATAAAAGGACACCTAGGGGCTCTTCCTAGGTTATCAGAGAAGTTAAGGAACGAGGTTCTAAGGAGGGAAAACGATCGTGGAGCGTCTACAACTCTCCTATTCGGGTTTTTCTTTTTTTTATGCTTTTATTCAGAGATTTTAGTTGCAGCATGACAATGCTCAGCTAGAACCTCTCAGCTAAGGCTGAGAGGTGAAGCTTGTGGTTAATTCTATGTTGGATTCAGTTTAATTCAAGTATTTTTCAATTCAAGTTTGGATTTTTCTTATGTTTCAGTTCCAAAAGTGGTAGTTTGAGATGTTTTATGAGAGTTCATGTACTCAGGACATGAATTGCTTGCAATTCTTTGACATTATCACAGGTTGCTTGTTTAGATTCGAATTATAGTAACCCTTGAGCAGGCCATAGTCCATAGGCATGGCTGTTACTCCGCAGGCTATGGATTTGAATTCTACATTGATTGAATGGACTAGAACTTAGAAGTTCAACTTGATTTGGATTGAATGTGTGTGAATGTTTTATTTTCCAACTAGATGAGAGATAGGACTTCAAATCTAGCTATGTCCTCTACTTGGATTGACTGAATTGACATAGGATTGCTACAAGTGGATCCTCGAAAGCCTTAGTACTTTATATCTCTGATTTTTTGTTAAGTTATTGTTTTTAATTCAATACCCAATTGAATCTGAATTCCTTCCATAAACTGAGTTGCTGGAGTAGTTTGGAAGCTTGTTTCTATTTCCCTGTGGATCGACCTCGGTCTTACCGAGTTTTATTACTACATCGCAGCCTTACACTTGAGGCGAGCGAACAGTGCCCTTCTCTCTAACACTAAGATGAGATTCAACTCTAGCCATTGATGTTTTCAATTCATTGATGGCTTGAGTTGAATTTTGATTGAATTTCAATTGCTCTTGCATGAACCCATCTGTTTTCAGAGAATTTGTCTTGTTATACTCAGCTTGGACCGATACGAATGCACCCAACATCTCCTCTAGCGTCACTTTTGGAGTAATGACTAGAGATGGACCTAGTATAGGTTGAGCTTGAGGGATAGGGGTTGCATTTGCAGTGGGTCCATTCCTCCAACTGAAATTGGGATGGTTCTTCCAACTAGTGTTATAGGCAAAATGGTGGAGATAAGATTTCACGTGGAAATGTCCATTCGACTCTCGAGATCATCTGATCGAGAGTCGAATATTGGACAAGTGCGGGACGCCCGTTCGACTCTCGAGATCATCTGATCGAGAGTCGAATATTGGACAAGTGCGGGACGCCCCTTCGACTCTCGAGATCATCTGATCGAGAGTCGAATATTGGACAAGTACGGAACGCCCATTCGACTCTCGAGATCATTTGGTCTGGAGTCATGGATGGTCAAATACGGAAAACTAGATTCGCGAGCAGACCTTCTCACAAGTCGTTGAAAGATATTACACCCAAAATATGTACTTGGACTCGCGACCACATTTTAACCTGCGAGCAGCTTTACTACGGGCGTCTCCTTCCTTTTCGGAGGTCATGACTCCCAGCTACGGGCGTCTCCTTCCTTTTCGGAGGTCATGACTCCCAGCTACGGGCGTCTCCTTCCTTTTCGGAGGTCATGACTCCAACTATGGCTTCCGGCCGGAACCAGCCGAATTTCAAGGGATTACCATCTAGGGGCGTGATTGTTGGAATAAATCATTGGGTTGGATCTGACTAAAAAGATAGGATCTTATCCCACGAAATCAGCGGATTCTCAGTATCGTGTGCGACATCAACGGGATTTCGACATCTCACGTAACAGATTGGATTGTTTCAGATCGATATAAGGGGATGGCTCCATTGAAGAGGAGGTACGTATTCATCATTCAATCTTGATCCCGTTTTGCTTGGCTTCTCTTCTGTGGCCTAACTTAAGCGTCGGAGGGCTGACGGCTGGTCCCCAGCCACCCTTATTTGCTGTCTTACTTCAGGTCTGGTGGTGGAAATCCCTGTTGGAGCGGAGGAGAAAAGCCGGAGGATCTCATTACAAAATTTGACATTAACAGTTTGGCGCCGTCTGTGGGAACGACTTGATCATTAAAATCAATCGTGTTAACCACCGATCAAAATCCTTCGGTGATGCCTCCTAAAAAGACTGTTCATCCTTCAACTTCGAGGCAGGCACCACCTCCACCCGGTGAGACGGAATCCGCACCTGCCCTCCCACCTGTTCCGACGTATATCCCTCAAGGAGCCCCAAATATGCCATCAACAAATCCATTATTGGAAGCCTCTGGAAATCAGGATGATGTCCTACGATTCCTCGGGAACACTCTCCTAACTCTAAACGCCGGAGTTCAGGCACTGTCAAATCGGCTTGATCAGCACTTCCCTGAACCGCAAAGACAACCCTCCGAAGGATTACCACCGCCACCCATACTAGTTGCTTCCAGACATTCTATGGATGAACCACAGGTCCCACCACTTGGAGGCCATCCCCCTGTGCCGTCTCCGCATTCTATACATTCCAGTTCATCTCGACAACCTCAACCGAAAGGCTCCACCGCCGAAACATCTAGCTATACCTTGCCATGGGAAGGAGATCTCAAAAGAATCCAAGACCGTTTTGATGTCATGGAGCAGAGATACCAGGCAAATCGGCCATCTGCTGTCATGGCGGCAATACATCAATCTGAATCTCCCTTCACAAGCGAGGTCATGGAAGCCCCGTTGCCCAGAAAGTATCGAACGCCTGTTATCGCTCCGTACACAGGCATTGGCGATCCTCTGGAACATCTGGAAACTTATAGGTCCCTCATGGAGTTGGAGGGACATGGTTCAGAAATCATGTGTAGGGCTTTTCCCCTTACATTGAAGGAAGCGGCTCGTACGTGGTTTCGGGGGTTAAAGCCTCTTTCCATCAGTTCCTTTTCCCAATTATCGGAGATATTTCTTTCTCAATTCATGGGAAGTATTCGCATTAAAAAGCCAGCCTCCCATCTGATGAATCTGAAACAGCAACATGGGGAGACGATAAAAGAGTTCACAGTACGGTTCACTGCCGAAGCCGTTCAAACCGAGGGTTACACTGAAGAAAAGGGTCTCACAGCCCTCATTGCTGGAATAACGAGCGAGAAATTTAGGTTTGCCTTAGATAAGAGCCCGCCGAAAACTATGGCGGAATTCCAAGCCAAAGCTCAGAAATATATCAATGCAGAAGAAGTCGCATTGACACGCCATGGAGTACAAAGTAAGAAACGCAAGCCAGAAGGAACTTCTACAGATAAAAAATACCATCGTGATCAGCGCGATCGTTCTCCCAAGAAGCCTTACTCTGGTAAATATCATAATTACACTCCTCTTAATCGGTCTCCTGAAAAGGTTCTAATGGAGATAAAACACAAGCCATATGTGAAGTGGCCTGCAAAGATTAAATCCGATCTCGAGAAGAGAGATAAGAGTAAGTTCTGTTACTTCCACAAAGATCACGGGCATAGGACCCAGGACTGTATCTCTCTACGAGACCATATCGAAGCCCTCATTCGAAAAGGCCATCTCCAGGATTATGTTGCTCCTAAAAATAGGTCACCAGAAAGGGCGAAAACCTCATCTCGCCAAAAGGAACCGTCTCATCATCAAACCGACCAAGAGGATGCTGAGCCTACAGGAGAAATTCGCACTATCGTCGGGGGACCAGCTTGCGGGGGTGACTCTCAAGCTTCAAGAAAGGCATACGCCCGAAAGGCGTCCAAAGAACCCCAGCAGATCTATTGGCTGGAACAAACGTCCAACTCTTTGAAAGCTAACCATCCCCCAATTTCTTTCACCCTCGAAGATGCATCGGGAATTCATTTCCCTCATGAAGATTCCATCGTAGTCACACTGAAGGTATCAAATTATCTGACTCATCGAATTATGGTGGATACAGGTAGCTCGGCCGATATTCTGTATTTGGAGGCTTTCGACAAGATGGCACTTGCCAGAAACCTCCTCAAGCCAGTATCGACCCCTCTTGTCGGCTTTGGAGGAGAAGTGGTGACACCTGAAGGAAGTATCGATCTCCCAGTCACCTTTGGGGAGAGTCCAGCGAAGACCACCGTCTTCGTAAACTTCCTCGTCGTAGATCGAAAATCAGCATATAACGCCATCTTGGGGAGACCGTCACTAACTAAGGTTGGAGCGGCCTTGCACCCATCATATTTATGCGTTAAATTTCCAACCCCAAATGGCATAGGGGTCGTGCGAGGAAGTTAGCAGGAGGCACGATCCTGTTACCAGATAGCCCTCCAAGATCGAAAAAAGGCTCAAGCGACGCCTGTCATGGAAATAGTTCAAGGTTCATCCGACGTGCTCGCCACCGCGTTGGATCCAAGAGAAAGTGCTCTGAAATCAGGAACTCCAGGGGAGGAAACAGTGGCGATCCGCTTGACCGAAGACGACCAGTCTAAGATCGTGTACATCGGTTCCTCCTTAAACAGTATCCACCGCGAAGATTTGATCCGTTTCCTCACTGAATACCAGGACGTGTTTGCTTGGTCTCATAAAGATATGCCGGGCATCGATCCTAGTGTCATCGTACATCGTCTCAACATTGACCCAAAGCATAAACCCGTACATCAGCGTCGACGTGCCTTCACTGCAGAAAGACAAATGGCGATCAAAACTGAGGTTGAGAAGCTGCTCGCGGTAAATTTCATAAAAGAAATTGACTACCCACAGTGGGTCGCCAACGTAGTTCTCGTCCGGAAAGCTAATGGCAAATGGAGGATGTGCGTCGATTATTCAGACTTAAACAAAGCATGTCCCAAAGATAGCTTCCCGACACCACGAATCGACCAGTTGGTCGACTCGACAGCTGGACACGCCCTCCTCAGTTTTATGGATGCTTACTCTGGTTACAACCAGATTATGATGCATCCACCTGATGGCCAACATACTGCCTTCATCACAGATCGAGGACTATATTGCTACCAGGTAATGCCGTTTGGTCTCAAAAATGCAGGGGCCACTTATTAGCGTCTTGTCAACAAAATATTCGCTGCTCAAATCGGTAGGAACATGGAAGTTTATGTTGACGATATGCTTGTAAAAAGCATCGATGAAAATGATCACATTCCTGATCTTCGAGAAGCCTTTGATCTGATGAGGAAGTATCAGATGAAATTAAATCCAGAAAAATGTGCGTTTGGAGTATCTGCAGGGAAATTTCTTGGGTTCATGGTTGGCCAACGCGGAATTGAGGCGAATCCCGAAAAGATTAAAGCATTGATAGAGATGAAATCCCCGGTGACTCTGAAGGACGTTCAGCGTCTAGCTGGTCGCATCGCATCATTGAACAGGTTCATCTCGCGAGCATCCGACAAGTGCCTGCCCTTTTTCAAACTCCTTCGTGCAACGGCCAAGTCTGATTGGAAGTGGACACCTCAATGTGAAGAAGCTTTTCAACAACTGAAGCAATATATGAGCGCTCCCCCCATTTTATCTAAGCCTGTGGCGCATGAGCAACTCATTCTTTATTTATCTGTGTCTTCCACGGCCGTTAGTGCCGCTTTAATAAGAGAAGATTCCGGGGTACAAAGGCCCGTTTATTATATCAGTCGAGCAATGGTTGATGCAGAAACTAGGTATTCTGATTTGGAGAAACTGGCCCTAGCCTTAATCACGGCAGCTCGAAAACTGCGACCATACTTTCAAGCCCATGCCATTTTAGTACCAACAAATCATCCACTACGTCAAGTCCTTCAAAAGCCTGAGGCTTCCGGGCGCTTAACTAAATGGGCGGTCGAGATCAGCGAGCATGATATTTCATTCTGTCCTAGGACCGCAGTCAAAGGCCAGGCCGTGGCTGACTTCATCGCCGAATTTACATATTCTTCTGAAGATGGCGTCATGACCAGCGATCAACCTCCTTGGTCGCTCTTCGTGGACGGGTCGTCACGGGCCAGTGGCAGTGGAGCGGGCCTGATTTTAGTGGCTCCAGACGGGTCGCATTTTCAATACGCTCTGCGTTTCGAATCACGCGTCTCCAATAATGAAGCAGAATATGAGGCCCTTATTGTTGGCCTCGAGCTAGCCGTTGTCCTCGCAGTCCAGAATTTGATAATTCATAGCGACTCCCAGCTCATTGTCAACCAAGTTCTTGGCGAATTCGAAACCAAAGAAGAAAGAATGGCCTTATACAAGTCTCGTGTCCTCATCTTGCTCGCCAAACTGAAGACTTACAAAATATTCCATATCCCTCGCGAGCAGAACCAACTTGCCGATTCCTTGGCAAAACTCGCTTCTGCACCAGAATCAGAACTATCACATTCGATCCCCATCGAGCACCGTCAACACTTGAGTATCGACCAAGTAACTCCCGAACAAGTTATTTCGGTACAATCGTCTCCATGCTGGATGGATCCTATCATCCTTTATCTCAGAGATGGATACCTACCAGAAAACAAGAAAGCTGCAAGACAAATTCAGCTTCGAGCTGCCAAGTACACCTTACAAGATGGAATCTTGTTGCGAAAAAGCTTCTCCTTGCCTTATTTGAGGTGTCTTCACCCAGAAGAAGCACATCGTGTTCTAGATGAAGTACACCAGGGGGCATGTGGTAATCATCCCAGGGGGCGATCTCTAGCATATAAAGCGATGAGGCAAGGATATTATTGGCCTACTATGAAAGCAGATGCCATAGAATTTTCTAAAAAATGCGACAAGTGTCAACGATATCAACCCATACCTCGCGTACCGTCTGAGCGGATGACCCCAGTCGACAGCCCTTGGCCTTTTGCTCAGTGGGGGATCGATATCATCGGTCCCTTACCTATGGGAAAGGGACAGAATAGGTTCGCGATCGTGGCGGTTGATTATTTCACCAAATGGGCCGAGGCAGAACCATTAGCCAAAATTACTGAAAAACAAACTACTAAGTTTATGTGGAGAAATATTATATGTCGCTTCGGACTTCCTCATACTATAATTACCGATAACGGAACGCAGTTCGACAACGCAGCCTTTGATGAATTTTACGACAAATGGAAAATACGTAATCTCCGCACTTCTCCATATCATCCACAGGCGAATGGGCAGGTCGAGGCAGTGAATAAAATTATAAAGCATCATTTAAAGACCAAGCTAAGTGAATGTAAAGGGGTGTGGCCAGAACTTCTTCCAGAAGTGTTATGGGCCTACAGAACCACAGCTTGTACATCGACAAGTGAAACTCCTTTCTCCTTAGCATTTGGTGTTGACGCAGTGGTACCAGTGGAAATTCAAGTGCCCTCATATCGGATCGAACAGTATGATCCCGCGAGCAATCAGGAAAATATCCGACTTCATCTCGATCTCTTGGAAGAGCGAAGAAATGCTTCCCAAGTACGAGTGGCAGCATATCAACAACGTATTGCTCGTTATCGAAATGCAAAGGTTCGACCTAGATCCTTCCAGTTCGGAGATTTGGTTCTAAGGCGAAATCTTGGAGTTCCTGTTCGTTCATTGGATCCGAATTGGGAAGGCCCGTATCGGGTTATTAGGGTTGTGCGACCCGGTACTTATTATCTTGAAGACATGCACGGGAAGCCTGTACGTCGCCCTTGGCACGTGGAGCATTTGCTACGATACTACCCTTAGATTCGATGTAGTTTATTATAGCATTTTATGAATAAAGTAAAAGATATCTTTTGGCCGCTACTCCATTTATATGGACTTGAATAGCCCTGAAGAGAGTGCTTACACATCCTCTTGGCCAATTACCTACCTTTGGTAGGACTGAAATCATTACTAGTTGGTTGCTTTTCCATTTACATGGACCTGAACAGCCTCGAAGAGAATGAATACCATCTCTTGACCAACCTTCTGCCCTTGGTAGAACTAAAATCTCAATCGATAGATCAGCCTATCTCAACGCGGACATGGTCGTACGACCCCCGGATTGAGTCTAATTCATTTTCATGAGTTAGTTGCTCACGACTGGTGTAAGGAAGGATCACACTTCGGAATGCGAGCACCGTAACTCGAGCCCGAATCAGCCATACACCTTAATCGCGAGCACCACAGTTCGTCATACACCCTAAATTGCGAGCAGTGTAACTCGTGCTCGGATTAAGGGTTCGCATTCACTGATGACTCGGATATGAAGTCAACTTGGGGGTCTCAATCGTTTGGCCGCAACGAACCCCCAGATTGGGCACATTCTCGTTACAACAAGGCAGTCAGTACAAGGAAAAGGAAAGAAAGAGCACCAAAGGGGATCGAGGAAGACACCAAGGAGCTCCGGAGGAAGATGATGGAAAAAGCAAAGGAGGATTCTGAAATTTCTGTGAAAATCAGAAGATATGGTGGACTCCGTATATTTATAGGCAATCATTCCGCCGTATATGGTAGCACGTGGCGATCTTTCGTTCGGCACAGCACTCAAGCAGGCACGCCCATTAAATACTCGGACACGTGGCGAGCGCCTCTTCATTTCCTGACTGCGGAAAGGCTGGCGCTCATTAATTCCAGCCTAATCATGTACGGTGTCTCGGTGAAAGCAAGAGGCAGCCGCGCATGACATCAAGCAAGTCCTTTCCTTAAGGATTCTTGGCGGCAAGGACTTCGGGGGCATCTGTTATAGGCAAAATGGTGGAGATAAGATTTCACGTGGAAATGTCCATTCGACTCTCGAGATCATCTGATCGAGAGTCGAATATTGGACAAGTGCGGGACGCCCGTTCGACTCTCGAGATCATCTGATCGAGAGTCGAATATTGGACAAGTGCGGGACGCCCATTCGACTCTCGAGATCATCTGATCGAGAGTCGAATATTGGATAAGTACGGAACGCCCATTCGACTCTCGAGATCATTTGGTCTGGAGTCATGGATGGTCAAATACGGAAAACTAGATTCGCGAGCAGACCTTCTCACAAGTCGTTGAAAGATATTACACCCAAAATATGTACTTGGACTCGCGACCACATTTTAACCTGCGAGCAGCTTTACTACGGGCGTCTCCTTCCTTTTCAACGAGGTCATGACTCCCAGCTACGGGCGTCTCCTTCCTTTTCGGAGGTCATGACTCCCAGCTACGGGCGTCTCCTTCCTTTTCGGAGGTCATGACTCCAACTATGGCTTCCGGCCGGAACCAGCCGGATTTCAAGGGATTACCATCTAGGGGCGTGATTGTTGGAATAAATCATTGGGTTGGATCTGACTAAAAAGATAGGATCTTATCCCACGAAATCAGCGGATTCTCAGTATCGTGTGCGACATCAACGGGATTTCGACATCTCACGTAACAGATTGGATTGTTTCAGATCGATATAAGGGGATGGCTCCATTGAAGAGGAGGTACGTATTCATCATTCAATCTTGATCCCGTTTTGCTTGGCTTCTCTTCTGTGGCCTAACTTAAGCGTCGGAGGGCTGACGGCTGGTCCCCAGCCACCCTTATTTGCTGTCTTACTTCAGGTCTGGTGGTGGAAATCCCTGTTGGAGTGGAGGAGAAAAGCCGGAGGATCTCATTACAAAATTTGACATTAACAACTAGCATTAAACGTGTTTGAGGTTGGAGCACCAAATTGCCGTTGATAACTGTTCATGACATTTGATTGTTCTTATAAGATGTCCTGAACTGCTAAAATTGTGGGACAATCTTGTGTTGCATGTTGATTTTCGGCACAAATTCCACAAACAGTTTCAACGTTATTGGAGTTAATCGTCTCTCCTTTCCTCAATTCCATGGCTTCGACCTTTCTTGTGAGGCTAGCCACCCGTGCACTTATGCTATCCTCTTCCGATAAGACATACATTCCTCCTCTTTCCTTTTGTTGGCCAGTCTTGGAATTTGTTGGTTTTGATGTATCCCAAGACTGTGCATTCTCAGCCAATTCTTCCAAATAATCCCATGCTTCATCAGCCTCCTTATTCATGAACTCCCCATTACACATCATTTCTACGAATTGGCGCATGGGTGAAGTCAGTCCTTCATAGAAAAAGCTTATAACCCGCCAAATTTCATAGCCATGATGTGGGCATGCGTTTAATAGGTCCTTAAACCTCTCCCAACATTGGAAGAAGGTTTCATCTTCCTTTTGGGCAAAGTTCATGATAAGGCGCTTCAACATGTTTGTTTTGTGAGTAGGGAAGATTTTTTTTTATGAATTCCCTATGCATATCAGTCCATGCACTAATTGATCTTGGCCTTAATGCATGAAGCCAACCTTTAGCTTTATCTTTGAGAGTAAAAGGGAAGAATTTAAGTCTCACCACATCATCAGTCACATTAGCAAAGTGCATGGTGGTTATTACCTCATCAAACTTCTTAAGGTGTTGATAGGCACTTTCACTGTCTAACCCATGGAATTTAGGGAGAAGTTGGATCACTCCCGGTTTTAAATCCACATTCCCTGCATTTTGTAGAAAAATTATGCATGAGGGAGTGCTCGCTTTTGCTGGTTGCAAGAAATCACGTAAAGTTCTAGGTCGGGGAACATTCTCAATCACATTCTCCCCCGTTTCAGTTTGGTTTTGGCCCAGATTAGGATTGGCCATTGGATAAGGTTGATTCAAATCTATACTTTCAGACAAAATTGGAGAGTTTAGATGTCTCCTAGCACGTGGCTCTCTATCAATTCCTTCTACTATCCCCCCTTCACTTATGAGTCGGTTATTGGAATCCCGAGCCCAATGTGGCATGCAAAACCAAAAAAATATGAAACAAAGAGAAAAAAGAATTCTTTCTCCTTTTCTTTACTCTTCTCTAAGACCGAAGCACAAGGTGTCTTGCAATGGCTAGGCCAGAAGAAAGGATAGAGACTGATTTCTCCTGGTCAATAGGGGTTCAGAGAACTCCCCACCCACTCTTTGAATCCTTTGAGAAAAAGTGCAGAAAAAAGAGAAAGAGGAGTAGAGGTGAGAAAAGAAATCTCTGAGCACAAGGTGATCCAAGACGGTAGAGTTGACCAATAGGAATCCAGGTGGCACAAGGCCTACCTTTCAGAGATCCAAAAGGAGTCTCCACCCACTCTACAAGAGATGAATATGATAAGAATGAATAGGAGAGGGAGAAGAGTAAGGTTTAGAAAGATAAAACCTGATTCGAGCACTTGAGATCCTTACGTCCTCTTCAACTTCCTAGAAATCTCTGAAAAAGAAAAACAAATCAAAATAAACTAAGTTAGAACTATTCCTAAAAAATCTAAATAGATTCTATTTTCAGAAATTTGTGAAAAACCATCAAAGTCCCCGGCAACGGCGCCAAAAACTTGTTCGCTTCCCCAAGTGTAGGGTTGTGATGTAGTAATAAACTCGGTAAGACCAAGGTCGATCCACAGGGACTTGTGTAGGAATTCACAAACACTTCCAATAGTGTCTATTGAGAGCTAACAACCAGATTTTGTATGAGATTGATGTGAGTAACAATTTTAAACTAATTTGAAGGTAAACAATTATAAAAAGGCACTAGGGTTTCAAGGATCCACTTGTAGCAATCCTTGATGTTCAATTCGCTGTGGTTTCTTTACTTTCTCAACTAGAATCGATATTAAGATCTATCTAGCCGGATGATAGAGCTGTTAAACCAGACAATCTATCATATGTAAGTCCAATGCATATGATTCACTCAATGTAAGCTAGGCTGAGCATGCTCAATTGCATAGGTCAGTCCCAATTCCAATAGGTTCAGATCACAATCATAACCATCCTCAAGTCCTGTCACAAGACAAGGCTAGATTACGATTTGAACTTGATTCAAATCACATGCACAGTCTTCTACATAATTCAGAAAACCAGAAAAGTAGAACTTTGGTAGTAAGTCCCCACATGAAGATCATAGTACTAGAGCGTACTCCAATTCCTCGGATCATACAGGTCTAGACTAATACAAAGCAGTTAAGAACTTAAGTAATTCTCCCAAACATCCATGAGTCATCATAAAACTAAGAAAAACTACTTAAAACTTGTATAAACTTCAAACCATTGTTCATAAACATGAATTCCAAACTTAAAACCAACTTAGAACGAATTGAAACATCTTAGATCCACTACAAGCTTCACCTCTTAGCCCTAGCTAAGAGGTTTAGCTGCTCATGATCCAAGGAAACATGAAACAACTTAAGAAAAGCATAAAACAGTAAAAACAAACTAGAAGGAGTTGTGGAACTCTGATATCCACTTCCACCTCCTCCAACCTTTCTTAAACCCTTCTAAGATACCTTAGGAACGATCCCTAGGTTTCCTTGTATAGTGGGGAGGCTCCACAACTTCAGAAGATTCGAGAATTTGCGTAACACTTACGCAGTGGGCAGAGAAAATTGGACTGAAAATGGAAAGTTTTTGTTTTAAACACTTGGCCGACCGGTCGGACGACCGGTCGGACTGGCTATTGAAATCAGTCTAGCAAGCTTCTGGATTAAAAATTTCTTCTGGCCGACCGGTCTGGACCGGTCGGACTGGTCTGGTCGACCGGTCGGACTGCGTTGGTCTTCATCCAGTGTGTACACAAGGTTGGCCGACCGGTCTTGACCGATCTGGCTCCGTTGGCCGACCAGGTGTTGAACCTCCAATTTATACATTGCATTGCCCACTACATGACATGGTATGCATGATTTTCATGATTAAAAGGCCCATCTAATGCATGTTTTGTGATTGTAGGGATGAGAGCGGACTTCACTCAATTGGAGACCAAAAAGGGGCCATTTGGAGCCTTTGATGAAGGCCCAAGGTGGACCAAAGAAAGAAGAAAGCAAAGAGAGAGGAAGGAGAGAAGAAAAGAAAGAAGAAAAAAAATGTAAAACTGGGTCCGACCGGTCAAGACCGGTCGGCCAAGAAGGCCCGATCGGTCATGACCGGTCGGATGCACTCCCTGGAGCAAGGCCAGATTTGTCCGACCGGTCATGACCGGTCGGCCAGCCCTGTCCGACCGGTCGTGACCAGTCGGCCATGCAAAGTTCAACTTCCAGATTGCATACAGCAGGCCATTCCCCTTTTTGGTTTTTCGGACCACTTTTCTGAAGCCATCTTGATGATATTTAGAAATTCAACACATCCATGTCGAAGAGGAGCTCGACACCGAACTAACTCAAGTGGTTTCGTGTTGATCAGAGCTACGGATTGACCGTGGTGGCCAAAACAATACGAACTGTCCAGAAAGTTTCAGATTTCGCTGTTCCACTCTGGGCCGGTCCAGGTGACCCATCATTGATGATATGAATAATCTACTTTGACCATCTTTTAGAACACATCCATATATGAATAACCACAAAAGTTTCAGATCAAAAGGATGTGTGGTTTGATTGTACCGGTTGAAGAAAGATGGACCATCTAGAAAGATCCAACTGCGCAGAGTTTATAAAAGCCCTAAGTGTTCTAATTTTCGGACCACATTCTGGGATTTTTTTGGACAATCTAATCCATCCATCATGTAGAGGACGAAGTTTTCTACCAATGTTCAAAATTTGAGATCAATCCGACCTCTGTACACTCCGGGGCGTTGAAAGCAAGATGACTGGTTCTGAAGGTACCCAAAGTGCGCGATTTTGAGAGGCGGTCGGTGATGTGATTGGTGGGCCCATTCAGAGGATAATCTTGGAAATCTAAATCATCTATGAGGAAGATCACATTACAAGGAAGCTACAAACCAAATTTGAAGGCAATCCGACCATTGGTTAAGCCGTACCAGGTGAAACAAATTCTGCTATGTTGCTGTACTATTGCTGCACTATAAAAAGAGGTGCTCTCTTCTATTCCAAATCAAGCAAGGACGTGGGAAGCAAGGAGTTCAAGTCATAGGAGACTTCCTAGCCTCCTCCAGCTAGTTTTTCTTCCTTTTCTTAGTTCTAATTCTAGTTTTAATATGCTTTTCCTTAGCTAACCTCTTAGCTAGAGCTAGAGGTGAAATTTGTAATTGGTTTCAATGCTTTTATTCTTTTATTTCAAGTACCCTTTTCTTAATTTTGGATTTTGAAGTTCTAGTTTGAATAAAGTTTGGTTTTTTAAAAGTTTTGTGAGAGTTTGTGTGCTCCGGACATGAGTTCCTTGCAATTATCTAAGATTACCATGATTGGGTTGTTTGAATTAGAATTGTAGTAACCGTTGAGCATGCCATAGTCCATAGGCATGGCTGTTACTCCGAAGGCTACAAGTTCAAGTTCTATGTGCTTCATTAGAACTAGAAATCTGATTTCCAGATTAAGTGGGACTGTTTGTGCTTGAATGTTATATCTTCCAATTAGATGAGAGATAGCACTTTGATTCTAATTGTGTTGTACTTGGATGAATGGATTGGCATTAGACTACTACAAGTGGATCCTTGATGCTCTAGTTCTTCTTATTTTCAGATTTTCTTATTTCATGTGAAAAACTACTTTCTTAAACTTCTTAGATTCTAGTTATTAGAGTAGTTGGAATTGTTTACTTCTTTCCCTGTGGATCGACCTCGGTCTTACCGAGATTTATTACTACATCGCAGCCTTACACTTGAGGCGAGCGAACACCAGGCGGACGTCCGGTCGTGGCCATTGCTTCTTCATGTTCTTCTTCTTTTCTTCTCTCTTTGCTTCCTTCTTTCTTTGGTCCTCCTTGATCTTCATTCCAATGGTTCTAAATGGACCTTTTCATCTTCAATTAGGTGGAGTCCACTCTCATTCCTGTAATTACAAAACATGCATTTAATTAGCCTTTGAATCATGAAAACCTCGCACAATGAGTGATGAATTGGGGTTAGAATATGCACAATTAAGAGCTCAACAGAGGTCGATGTCGGTTTTTATTAAAGAGTCTCTCGGGATGTTGATCCCGACGTAGTTTAAGGTCTTCATACCCAAAACTTTGTACAAGCTGAGATCGGGAATACATTTTTTTTATTTTTTAAAAAATGTCCGGAGTCGTCGGATCTTAATGTGAGCAATCAAGACCGATGCCGGTTTTTATTGAAAATCCCTTGGGATCTTGATCCCGACGTAGTTTAAGGTCTTCAGACCAAAACTTTGTACAAGTTGAAAATACATTCTTTTTTGCTTTTTTGAAAATGTCTGGACTCGTCGGATCTTGATGTGAGCAATCAAGACTGATGCTGGTTTTTATTGAAAATCACTCGGGATCTTAATCCCGACGTAGTTTAAGGTCTTTAGACCAAAACTTTGTGAGGTAAGCAGCAATCAAGGTTGGAGATTCCAGGGATTCTTATGAGGATGATTCAAATCATTTGGCCATGACTTTGGATGGTTGAGATCACTGTTTGACCAAGTCAATTCTTTTTCTTTTTCTTGAAAATTTCATAGAGCTTTTTCCATATCATCAAGCTAATTTCTCCCCAATTTCTCACCAAATGAGACTTTGGTGAGATTTCTTTTTCTTTTTCTCCTCCTCTTCCATCACTTCATTCTGACATAGGAGGTACAAGATTCACTTGCAACCACCCTTCCCAAGGAGGAGTTCTTCCTAAGGAGAGAGGGTGAGGGGTCGTTTCAACCAAGTGGGAGGACGGACGGCCCCCTAGGTGCCGCCTAAGCCACTTCTGCCCACTAGTTTTCCAGTGGGTCGGATAATGGGGTGCCCTCCCCTTTTCTATATAACATGGGGCACCCTTGGCCCCTCCAACGTGCAATCTCTCTTCTCTTTCTCACACTCTCTCTTTCTTCATGTTTTTCTCTTTCTTTTGGTAGCCTCTTGCTCTTTTTAAGTGGTGGGCCTTAGTGAAGCTTTGGGACAGCAAGGTAGTCCCCCTTTGGTGAGTGGTGAAGGTATGGACCACTCCCTTTTCTTTCATTTCCTTGTTTTCTTCTTCATTGTCTCTTCTCATGTTCTCTTTCTTTTCTCCATGTAGATATTCCAAGGGAGTCAAGGTGGGCCCAAGTCTTTTTGGCCTTTTCTTCATCTCCCTCTTCTCAAGGTGGTGCATGGAGAAGGACATTGCAAGCTTCCATTTCATTCTTTCTTTTCTTTTTTCATACTCCCTTCATGTGTATGTAAAGGGTAATTTTGCCATGTCCATCAAGTATGCATGGCAAAATATCCTACCTTTTCTCATGGGAGTTGGGCCTCTTTTTGTGTGTATCAAATGGGCTCAAAGTGAAGTCATGGCCCTTGGTGTATTTGATGGGCCCAATGCTTCATTTTGGGCTCCCTCTTACTTTCTTTTTCTTTTCATTTCTTTTGGAGCTTTCTTTTCTTTTCCATCTTCTTTTCAAGGTTTGGGCCCATGGGAATGGTAGGGCCCACCTCAAGTTTTGGGCTCATAGAGCTCATTTTGGGTGGCCCCATATTTCGTCACATGTGTATGGACAAAGGTGACTAGCCCATTCTTCACTTAGATCTCAAGTGGGCTAGATTTCTTAGTTGGGCCTTTATGGACAAGTAGCCCAAATCTTCCACCATTTCTTGATTATGATGTACATCCTTATACACAAAGTGTGGTGGGTTCCTTGGAATTCCTCCATATTGATAAGTACCTAATATTGTATAATTAACCCTGGTTGTTAAGGGCATTATCATTGTTTTTCTGGTTAATTATCCCTCATTAGGTGAATTTTCTGTCTTCAGGTGATCAGGAGAAGTTGGACAAGATCCGAGCCAATCAAGGGGATTAAAGGCCCTAAAGTGATCAAGATAAAGTATGTGGCGATCTTGAAGGAAGTCGAACCGTAGAGATCAAAGGATGGATCATGTTCTATGATGGACCGCATCACAGCGCCACTCATTTGGAATTCTAGGCTGTGCATTTTTAGATGGTCATGATTGGAAGATCAAGATTAGATATCCACATAAAGGGTGAACTGAGCATTAAGCAACAAGTGGAAACGTTTCATCCCAACCGTTCAGCTTGATCTCCACCATCCATACTTGAGACAACTGGATCAGTCTTTCATTAACCAACGTCACCAGGCTGGAGTCAAACTCACCGTCCATCCAGTCAAGTGAAGCCCTTCATCTCACGGCCATCAACATGGATAGAAAGATAGACCAAGCAGGTGGAGATCATCTGGTAGAGATCATCTACCAATGGGGACCAATCAACACCGTCCAGCAGCTATCTCCAGCAGCTGCTTCACATCTAGCCATCCATCTATCCACAGTGGACCCCATCCACACCGTCCATCAGATGGACCACCTTCTCCATCACACGTGCTGGCCCAGAAACCAATCCACCGTCCAGTGGACCCCATCTCCTCATCCATTTCAGCAGGAGCTCATCCGTCTATGGTGGACCCCACCTGTTGGAAGTACAACAGTGTCAGCTGATGGAGATTGCATCTCCACCGTCTACACAAGCAAGGCTGTGCTTCAGGTGACCATCAGCAACAAATCATTCCAACCGTCCATCCAGTTCAACCAATGGGCTGCCACACGTGCCACTTTGTTGAGCTCTTAATTGTGCATATTCTAACCCCAATTCATCACTCATTATGCACGGTTTACATGTTTGAAGGACTGCTCTAATGCATGATTTATGATTGTAGGAACAAGAGGGAGATTTCACAAATTGAAGACTAAATGGAGCTCCGAAGTTCATTAGATGAAGTTTGAAGGAAGATCAAAGAGAAGAAAGCAAGGAGAGAAAAGAAAAGAAAGGAAAAGAAGAAAGAAAGAAAGAAAATATCAAGGGACATAGGCTAGACCGGTCAAGACCGGTCGGCCAAAGCAGCCAGACCGGTCAAGATCGGTCGGCCACTCAACTACCTGCCAAGAGACGTGCTGGACTGATCACCAAGAGAGCCCGACCGGTCAAGACCGGTCAGCTATACACGCTGGAACAAAATTCAGCTTGGTCCGACCGGTCATGACCGGTCGGCCACGTTTGCTGGATCAATGGATAAGTCAGTCCGACCGGTCATGACCGGTCGGCTGTGCTCCCTGGACTGTTGCAAGTGAAGTCCGACCGGTCCAGACCGGTCAGCCAAGTGTAAACAGACTTTCTATTTTAGGAATTTCGGATTTTTCTGCCCAATTGCGTAACTTTATGAGAAATCTGGAATTCTCTTGCGTATTGGACTCCTCCAAGCTATAAAAGGATGTCTTCCCTTCATACCAGGGGAGGCTAGGACGTGGGGATTGCTCAGGAGACGGATTCGACTTCGGATTTCTAGTTTTCTTCCTGTTTTAGTTATTTTCTATGTTTTTAGAGGCTTCTAGTTCAAGGATGTTAGAGATGAACTAAAACCTCTTAGCTAGGGCTAAGAGGTGAAGCTTTTGATTCGTTTTTGATGGATTAATGCAACCTAGGTTTCCTTTTGTGTTTTAATTGATGAATTTTAGTTCTATATGAGTTTGAATCAAGTACTATGTTGGCTTTTACTTTGATCTCTTGATGACTCCGGGCTCATGTGATTCTTAGTTATCCTAACTTAGTATCTTAGCTTTTTGAGCATTGTTTATGCTTGTGTAGTTCATTGATCTACCATCGACTCCGGGCATGGTAGACGCTTTGATTGCCTTGTATGCAATGGCCTGATTTTCATGTGGGAACTCATTCAATTAAGGTTCTTATCTTTTGTTATATAATCTGAAATAGTTGTTTATTGATTGATTTTGATTTAATTAGAGTTCTAATCATGAGTTGTAATCAGGTCTAGTGACAGGATTTGGTGAAAACTATGGTTGTGAATCTCAACTAGATTGGAAAGAGGCTTGGCCTATACAATTGAGTATGCCCAAGGCCTGAGTGTTATTGTGGGAATCAAATCAGTTAATAAGCACTTGTTTTAGATAATTGTTGATTGAACCGCTCTATATTTCAATCGGATAGAGAAAGGAATTCGATTCCGATTGAGTTATGAGAGACCTAGTTGTGTTGATGCATTGAAACCTATCAAAAGTGGATCCTTGGCGCTCTAGTGCCTTTTTAGATTGAAATTACCTTACCCATTCACCGTTTAAACCCAAATCGCTATTTTCTAGTTTTAGCTCTTAATAGGATCTTAATTACTAGTTGTTTTAGACAAATTCTGAAGATACCCATTCATAAATCTCTGTGGGAACGATACTCGGTCTTTCCGAATTATTACTACTTCGCAACCCTACACTTGGGGAGTGAACAAGTTTTTGGCGCCGCTGCCGGGGATTTCTATGCGGTATTTTTAGAATTTTTTGAATTAAATTTTAGTTAAGATTGTGTTAAGATAGGTTTAGGATTTGTTTTGTTTTCTAGGATAGGTTTTGCTTCTAAATACTAACTTAATTTGTTTTTGATTTTGCAGGATTCTAACATAGGTCTAATCCAGGGATTTTTAGAATGTTGAAGAAGAAGTAGGAATCTCAAATGCCAAATCAGGTTTATTGTTCTAACCTAACTCTTCTTCTTCTCCTACTCATTCCTATCATATTCATCTCTTGTAGAGTGGGTGGAGACTCCTTTTGGATCTTTGATAGGTTGGCCTCGTGCCACCTTGATTCCTATTGGTCGGCACTGCCGTCTTGGATCACCTTGTGCTCAAGAGATTTCTCTTCTCAACCTATTCCTCTTTCTTCTTTTTCTGCACTTTTCTCAAAAGACTCAAAGAGTGGGTGGGGAGTTCTTTGAACCCCTATTGACCAGGAGAAATCGGTCTCTATCCTTGCTTCTGGCTCAGCCATTGCAAGACACCTTGTGCTTAAGTCTTAAAGAGGAGTAAAGGAAGGAAGGAATAATTCTTTTCCCTTTTTGTTCAGTTTTTTTTTGGTTTTGCATGCCACATTGGGCTCGGACTTATAATAACCGACTTATAAGGGACGGAGTAATTATTGAAGGGATTGATAGAGAGCCTCGTGCTAGGAGACGACAAAATTTTCCTGAAATTACTAGAGAGATGGCTGAAAATCAACCAAATCAAGGGGCTAATCGACATCAAAATCCAGCCCCAAACCTTACTGAATTGGATGAGAATGAAGTGGGGGATGTACCTCAACCTAGAACTTTACGTGACTATTTACAACCAGCTAGGACGAGTACTCCCTCTTGCATAATTTTCCCTCACAATGTGGGAAATATTGATTTTAAACCGGGGTTGATCCAACTTCTTCCTAAATTCCATGGACTCGACTCTGAGAGCGCATATCTACATATTAAGGAATTTGAAGAGGTTATAGCCACAATAAACTATGACAATGTGACCAAGGATATAATAAAACTTAAATTGTTCCCTTTTTCCTTGAAAGAGAAGGCCAAATCATGGCTACATTCCTTAAGGCCAAGGTCTATTGGGACATGGGCTGAGATGACTAGGGAGTTTCTTAAAAAATTCTTCCCTACTCATCGAACCAATGCACTAAGAAGGGCCATAATGAACTTCGCCCAAAAAGAAGAAGAAACCTTTTTTCAATGTTGGGAAAGGTATAATGAGCTATTAAACGCATGCCCACATCATGGCTATGAGAGGTGGAGGTTGATTAGTTTCTTCTATGATGGATTGAACTCAACCATGCGCCAATTTGTAGAGATGATGTGCAATGGGGAGTTCATGAACAAGGAAACGGAGGAAGCTTGGGATTATTTTGACATGTTGGCTGAAAATACACAATCTTGGGATACATCTAAGCCAACAAGTTCAAAACAACCTCAAACCAAGGAAAAGGGAGAAGTTTATGTTTTAGATGGGCAAGATGATCTAGGTTCTAGAGTGGCTAAACTCACACGAAAGGTCGAGGAGATGGAACTAAAGAAAGTGGACACAACCCAACAAAAGGGGGCTGTTGAAACTATTTGTGGTATTTGTGCTTCCAATGTGCATCAAACGCCGGATTGTCCAACAATCTATGCGTTTCGAGAACTTTTATTTGAACAATCGAATGCCTTGAATAGTTATCAACGACCTTTTAGTACTCCAAATTCAAACATGAATAATTCTAGTTGGAGGAACAACCCAAACTTCAATTGGGCGAATGGAAACACGGCTAATCAAAATAATCCTCAAAGGGGGCCCCCAATGCAAATGACCCCACCTCAAATGCCTATAGAGGATACTTTGAAAGCATTCATGGAAGGTCAAGCTCAAATAAATCAATCCAACCATACGATAATGATTGAGCTTAAAAATTCGGTAGAGGAGATCAAGGCTCGCTTAAACGCAAGGGAAGGGATTCTTCCAGCCCAACCCGTACCAAATCCAAAACCACAATGCGAAATAAGCATGCCTAGTTCTTCTAACCAACACATGGAACATGCTAAGGCCATTACCACTCTTAGAAGTGGGAAAATTATTGAAAAATCTGATCCAGTGAAGGTTTCACCGCCTAATGATCCGGTATCTTCCAAAGAGGATGATGGACCTAGCACCACCATGAATGAAAAAGAGCCATTGAAAGAATATAGGCCCGTTGCTCCATTCCCTCAACGCTTGATTCTAGCCAAACCTCACGATAAATATCAGGAATTTTTGGAGGTTTTCAAGCAAGTCAAAATCAACATCCCATTGTTGGATGCCATTAAACAAATACCGTCATATGCAAAATTTTTAAAAGACCTTTGCACGGTTAAAAGAAAAATACATGTGCAAAAGAAGGCATTTTTGACAGAGAATGTGAGTGCCATTATCAACCACGGGATGCTCAAGAAATACAAAGATCCCGGTTGTCCAACAATATCTTGTGTGATTGGAGACTACCGGGTGAAACATGCTTTACTCGATCTAAGGGCAAGTGTAAATTTAATTTCCTTTTCGGTCTATGAACAATTGGGTTTAGGTGAATTAAAACCCATCAAAACCACATTACAACTTGCTGACCGATCGATTCGTATTCCGAGAGAGGTGATTGAGGACGTTCTTGTCCAAGTTGACAAAGTTTACTACCCGGTCGACTTTATTGTCTTGGACACGCGACCCACGGTTAATATTGGCCCTCAAATTCCTGTCATACTTGGCCGTCCATTCCTAGCTACGTCAAATGCTATCATCAATTGTAGGAGTGAGGTCATCCAAATGTCTTTTGGTAATATGACGATTGAGTTGAATGCTTTTAATATTGACAACCAACAAGAGGATAAGGATGAGGTGGTCCACGAAATAGACATGATCAATTTTATTGTGGAAGATGAGTCCCTCTCACCTTTTTACTCCGGTCCCTTAGACGAAGAAGTGACTCACTCCCTTGATAAGAACGATAATATGATAAGGGATATGGTCACACTTTTTGAGTCGGTATCGGCATATGACACTGGCCGAGAGAAGGATGTGGAAACAACACCTTGTTGGGCTGAGAAATCAATTCATATTTCCACACCTTTGTGGATCATGCATACCGAACTCCACCAACCCTGGGATGATCCTTACTTGCAATATCTATGCCCAGGAAAATCTGAATGGAGACATATTTTTTCTGATAAATATGATGATGTCTCCTCCTATACATGTGGTGAAAACACTAAGGAACCCGCTGGAATTCCTTTTTGGGATTTCGAGTGGCTCATCTCGATCATTCACACACATGTACATTGTAAAGCGGGATATTGGATGACGTTACTGCAAAACCTTTTGATCCATCTAATGATTCTGCTTGACTTTATGCTTTTGGATGAGTTGTTGGGATTGACCTCCTAGTCTGACGGAGGATTATTTGCTAGAATGCTTTCCCATTAGGATTTGCTTTGATAGTTGATTTAGTTGTGAAGTAATCCTATCTACAAAAGTTAATCTTGCCATGGAATATATGCTTCAGGTGATATCTCTCTTTCTCACTCTCCTTGGCTTTATGTCATTGCTCTCATGTCATGCATATTGCATATCTTATTACATTGAGGACAATGTAGAGTTTTGGTTGGGGGGTGAGAGATTCCTTAGATGATGAATCTGCTAGATGATGAATCTGCCAGCTTTTGTGACATTTCGAGCAAAGATGTAGAAATTTTTTTATTTTTCTAAAATTCGAAACTCTTTTGGAAAACTTTGATTCTATACATTCGAGATAGCATGAGTATAAGAAGATGAGATACGAAGTGAAGGATGTTGCAAGCTTTGAACTTCTCTTAATATAATGGTCTTATATGTGAATTCACCTATTTTTATGATTGATAGAAAATTTGAACACCTTTTGCACCTAGTTCACATTACACGATTTTCATGATTGGAAAAGATTATGTGATTTATGGATTAGCTAGACTTTGATTTGAGGTATTGAGAAACCAAGCCGGGGTACTTTGTCCATCCTTGTCCATAGGAAAATAAGGAAAGATATGGATTTTCAAAAATCCTATCTAATTTAAAAGAAAAAGGAAAGAAAGGATGAAATCGGGAAGGAAAGAGAAAATGGTGGAAAAATTCCGATTAGGGCTACCTACTACCAACCGGGGGATGGTCTACCCGTAACCAAAGCCGAAAATGGGACGTAGTGTGAAAGTCATCGGAAGGACGGTAAGGCAAATTCCTGTCATAGGCTTGTTGTTGCTCTATGCACCTTGAGATCTATGGTTTAGTTGATTTATGAAGAAGATAATCCTGGAAACTCATGAGATGAACCTTCACTATGCACACTAGGTTGAATTTGTTCAAGTTCTTCTATTCATCAATCAATCAGCGGGAATTTCATATAAACACTCATTATGTTCTGATAGTTTAAGTTTGCAATGTCTATCACCTAATTTCTCTGATCTTTACGATTATGTGTTTTGGAATGTATAGAAGAATAGTTTCTAGAGAAGAGTTGGGTTTTGGAGAATGAAACTTGTTTCACGCATGTTTTACTTGGGACTAGCAAAATGCTGGTTGGGGGGTGTGTTGAGCTCTTAATTGTGCATATTCTAACCCCAATTCATCACTCATTATGCACGGTTTACATGTTTGAAGGACTGCTCTAATGCATGATTTATGATTGTAGGAACAAGAGGGAGATTTCACAAATTGAAGACTAAATGGAGCTCCGAAGTTCATTAGATGAAGTTTGAAGGAAGATCAAAGAGAAGAAAGCAAGGAGAGAAAAGAAAAGAAAGGAAAAGAAGAAAGAAAGAAAGAAAATATCAAGGGACATAGGCTAGACCGGTCAAGACCGGTCAGCCACTCAACTACCTGCCAAGAGACGTGCTGGACTGATCACCAAGAGAGCCCGACCGGTCAAGACCGGTCGGCTATACACGCTGGAACAAAATTCAGCTTGGTCCGACCGGTCATGACCGGTCGGCCACGTTTGCTGGATCAATGGATAAGTCAGTCCGACCGGTCATGACCGGTCGGCTGTGCTCCCTGGACTGTTGCAAGTGAAGTCCGACCGGTCCAAACCGGTCGGCCAAGTGTAAACAGACTTTCTATTTTAGGAATTCTGGATTTTTCTGCGCAATTGCGTAACTTTACGCGAAATCTGGAATTCTCTTGCGTATTGGACTCCTCCAAGCTATAAAAGGATGTCTTCCCTTCATACCAGGGGAGGCTAGGACGTGGGGATTGCTCAGGAGACGGATTCGACTTCGGATTTCTAGTTTTCTTCCTGTTTTAGTTATTTTCTATGTTTTTAGAGGCTTCTAGTTCAAGGATGTTAAAGATGAACTAAAACCTCTTAGCTAGGGCTAAGAGGTGAAGCTTTTGATTCGTTTTTGATGGATTAATGCAACCTAGGTTTCCTTTTGTGTTTTAATTGATGAATTTTAGTTCTATATGAGTTTGAATCAAGTACTATGTTGGCTTTTACTTTGATCTCTTGATGACTCCGGGCTCATGTGATTCTTAGTTATCCTAACTTAGTATCTTAGCTTTTTGAGCATTGTTTATGCTTGTGTAGTTCATTGATCTACCATCGACTCCGGGCATGGTAGACGCTTTGATTGCCTTGTATGCAATGGCCTGATTTTCATGTGGGAACTCATTCAACTAAGGTTCTTATCTTTTGTTATATAATCTAAAATAGTTGTTTATTGATTGATTTTGATTTAATTAGAGTTCTAATCATGAGTTGTAATCAGGTCTAGTGACAGGATTTGGTGAAAACTATGGTTGTGAATCTCAACTAGATTGGAAAGAGGCTTGGCCTATACAATTGAGTATGCCCAAGGCCTGAGTGTTATTGTGGGAATCAAATCAGTTAATAAGCACTTGTTTTAGATAATTGTTGATTGAACCGCTCTATATTTCAATCGGATAGAGAAAGGAATTCGATTCCGATTGAGTTATGAGAGACCTAGTTGTGTTGATGCATTGAAACCTATCAAAAGTGGATCCTTGGCGCTCTAGTGCCTTTTTAGATTGAAATTACCTTACCCATTCACCGTTTAAACCCAAATCGCTATTTTCTAGTTTTAGCTCTTAATAGGATCTTAATTACTAGTTGTTTTAGACAAATTCTGAGGATACCCATTCATAAATCTCTGTGGGAACGATACTCGGTCTTTCCGAAGTATTACTACTTCGCAACCCTACACTTGGGGAGTGAACACACTTCACATCCACTATCAAGCAAAAGTGGACCCATCAACGTCCAGCTGATTCTGATCCTCCAGTGAGGATGGACTTCCACTCCTCACACGTGTTGCAAGCACGTCCCAGCTGCAGCAGTTGAAGTCATCACCACCGTCCAGATCTTCAACACCTATCATCGAGATGGTCCAGATGTGGACCCGTTCATCAACAGTCCAGTAGATCCTCAGACGTCCATCAGTCCAGCAAGGTGGTCCCCACCTTCCTCACGAGCCAAGCTACAACAGCAAGTGGACCCACCTTCATCTGCAACCGTCCAAGGCCACCTTCAACATCCAGCAATGGACAGTTTTCTTCATCAGACCATCTGCATCACCTTAGCTCCTAACCATCCAATAGTGAGCTGCTGATCTTCAAGCTGCCACTGCAGCAAGATCAACAGTCGCATCAAGCTACTGAGGTTCAGGCCCACCATCTCCACATGTGTGTTGCCATCCACACGTGCAACCAACGCCCATCCATCCATCTGAAGCGTCCATTCATCAACCAGCATCCATCCATCCAAGCTGGTCCAGATCACGCGTACAGCATCACACGTCCATGCAGCCTGCTTCCAACCTCCATCTCCACCACTCCATCTTCCAGCAGAGGATGTCTGTCCAGTTCAGGCCACTAAGCTCTCCACCGTCCAAGCTGCAAGGTGGACTACACACAGCAAACTTCACTCCACCAGCGTCCAAACCATCAAGATCGTCCAACAGTGGACACCCGTCCATCTAATCTCCAGTACCTTCACACATGCAGCAATGGATGGCCAACATCAGCAGACCGTCCAACAGTCATCAACTCCATCAGGGCTTCCAGCAACCACACGTGCAAAGCATCCAACCATCTGCAATCTAGGCCCCATCCTTCTAGCCGTCCATTCATCCAGTTGCTGGATGAACCATCCATCAATGTGGAGCACGTCTCCATTACAGAAAATCCCAGCATAAGCAGCAGCCGTTCATCCAGATCTCATCAGCTTCTGGACCGTCCACTCCCAGCCTTCCTTCAGCAAGATGATCGGCCAGCATCCCACGAACATCCAGTGGATGTTCAGCTGTTGAACATCAACCCCGTCCATCAAGCAGGTGGACATCTCTCCATCTTCATGTAGGTGGCAGCCAAGGTCCATCACTGTGCACCTCACATCATGCCATCAGCAGCTTCAACCATTCATCATCTTCCAAACTCACATGCAACAATGGAGAAGCCTCATATTTCCTATAGCTGCAAGAGAGAAGCTCTCTCTCTCTCTCTCTAGCTCTCTTCCCAACACATGTGTAAGGCTTGGAATGCCACCTCATCATCCAAGCCTCACTCCATTCCCAAACCTCTAAAAAAATCTGCTTTGGGTTTGGAGTGCCACCTAGGCTTGGAGTACTTTTCTTGCCACATGTCCATCCAAGCCTAACTCCAAGCCCAAACCTAAAAGAAAAGTTTGCTTTGGGCACTCCAAGCCTAACTCCATTCCCAAACCTAAATAAAAATCTGCTTTGGGTTTGGAGTGCCACCTAGGATTGGGAGGAGGCTTGGGAGGCTCTCAAAAGTCTATAAAAGGAGGCAATCCCTTCTCATTCTCATCATCCCATTCTCTACAACTCCTCTCTTCTCTTCTTTAGTTTTCTTTCTTTCTTTCATTTGTAGTGTAGAGTAGTGTAGAATTTTCTCTTTTGTAGAGAGTTTTAGTCTTCCATTGTAGCATGGTTGGCTAAACCTCTAGCTAAGGCTAGGGGTGAAGCCTTTGAAGAAATTTGCAAGCTTTGGTTCTTTTGGTTCAACAATGTGGTGTAAATGTTGGAGTTCTCTTTGGTTGATTGGCTCGGTTATCCACCTCGGCAGACACTATTGTTGTGCAAGCCCCTTGATCCATCGTCGACTCCGGGCACGTTGGATGCTTGGGATCCCTTGCACACCAATTAGCTAGTCCATGATCGATAAAGTCCCTTGATCCATCGTCGACTCCGGGCACGTTGGATGCTTTAGATTCACTACAGTCAGCGAACTAGTGCAGGTAAAGTCATCGATCTGTAAAATCCCTTGATCCATTGTGGACTCCGGGCACATTGGATGCTTTGGATTCCCTGCGATCGATTGACGAGATCTTAACGGTTGGATCGGTCAATCAAAGCCTCCTATCTTGTAAGTATGCATTTGATCGTATGAATTGTAATCTTATCGGTTGACTTGTTGGCAAAGTTGTTGATCTGTACAATTCCTTGATCCATTGTCGACTCTGGGCACAGTGGATGCTTGGAATTCCCTGCGATCAACTAACGAGCGCTTCATGGTCAAATCAAGCGGTTTAGATCACCATCTTTTATGAAATATGCAAATGGTATAACTGTTTCATCTTCTGATTGGAATGAATCTTTATTCAATTCCAGTTGAGTTATAGTTGGACCAATAAATCAAATCTTGTGAATGAGTCAAAGGTGGATCCTTGATGCCTTAGCCCCTTTTCTATTTTTGTCTTTCACCACACACAACTTGCTCCACTCTTGTGGATTAAACCAGATTTCATCTCACTCACCTAAACTAATTCCTCTAAGTGTTCTTAACCCTAATCTCTGTGGATCGACCTCGGTCTTACCAAGTATTTTACTACTTCGCTACCTGCACTTGGGTGTGCAATCTTCGGGTTGTAGCGCATATAGATGGGCTTTTGGGCCCTCTTTGAAACTTGTATATTTCTTTTAGTCATGTGTGCACCACTACACTTTGTGCATGTAGGATTCTTTTCCCTCATGCCTTTTCTTTGGATGGATGGAGGACTTGAGTTACTTGATCATCCACAAGTCCCATGAGTGAGTTGTTTCAACAAACTCACTAAGTTCAAATGGTTTTCTCATGTTTGTGGGAAAGTGGATCTCAAGAGCTTCCTTTAATGTTCCCAACCTCAAATGGATGACTCTTCTTCAAATGAGCTATCCATGCAACCATAGCTCCTAGAACTTCTCTTGGGGTGCTTGGTGAGTCATCCACCATCATTTTCAAGGATGAGTGACTTTTCTTTCAATTTTGTGGAAAGAATGATACCCATAAGTTGCCCAATTTTGTCCCATGCTTTGGGGCATTTTGGATTTTGATCTTCAAGTGGGCTATGTATACCATTCTTAGCCATTTTCATGATGGTTGGGTGGCTCATCAAGCCATGCCCTCTTGTGCTCAAATGGTCCCCTTTTTTGTAAAGCAATTGGTGCACATAAGTTGCCCAAACTTGTCCTTGCATGAACATTTCCAACTTTGGTTCTTCATGTGGGCTATGTGCATCAAATTTTTTTTACCATTGGCTTCTTTGATTCATATGTTTTTGGGTAGACCACCATGTTGTACTCTCATGGTTAAAGCATTTATCAAGATGATGCACATAGGTTGCCCATGGTTAACCCATGAATGGGTTCTCATGTTTCTTCAAGGGGGCTATGTGCTCCTTTTAATCCATTGAGGTGAGGCACTTAAGTTGCTCTTGGGGACCAACTTCCTTTCTATTCTCCATTTGTCCATGTACATGTGTAAAAAGATGGGAACATCTTAAATGAGGGTCATGGCCTTGGTATGAAAAGTGAACCAAGCCTTGGTCATATATGGACTTTGAAGAGGGATTTCTCATGTGAAGTTGGATTCTTATCCCTTGTTGATCTCATGGCACTTAAGTGCATTTTTGTCCAAAACATGTCCTTGGATGGTGGATTTTCCTTACCTAAAGCGCGGCATGCAACCCTCTTTAAGGTGGGCCTTGCTTTCTTTGATGGGCTCAACACATATCCTAGGTAACACATGGAGTTGGACATTAGATTTTTGCATTTGAATGTGAGTCCAAATCCATGAGTTTCCTGGATAATGATTTGGATTTTAACGGGTAAAGAATAGGGACTTACCTTGCCAAGCTTGTAGGATTTGATGGCGGATGGTACAAGGGGGCGAAGGGCAGTTGATGAGGATAACCCGGCCTTCATTGTTTTCCAAGGGGCTCATATGTGTTCCTTAGCTAAGGTGCACCAACCTCTTCCCTCTATTAAGGGCCGAGGTACCTGAGATCTCTAGGATGATTGGGTGAAACAACCACAGCCTTTGCTTGAACTTGTTCTAGCTGATACCCCTTTTGCAGGCCTTCTTACCTTACGATTTCACAACAATAACACCAACCGCATGCTGCTTGCGGCTCTCTGTGAGAGGTGGCGGGATGAGACCCACACCTTTCAACTCCCTTGTGGCGAATGGGGAATAACTCCCCTTGATATATATATATATATATATATATATATATATATATATATATATATATATATATATATATATATATATATATATATATGCAAATTGGCTTTCCATTCCATGGGGCAGTTGTTCCCCAAGCCAGATCTCTTGCTCCCATTACTTCCATTGACTAGTTACGGCTTGTGGGGGCCATCCCACCTAAGGATGAATTCCAGGGCCACCAAGTGAAACTGCGATGGTTTTACAACACCTTCGCTGCTGTTATCCCTACCACCGAGCTGGAGGCCCTTCACAAAGCACGAGCCATGATTACTTACGCCTTTGGGTCATTCCTTTTCTGCCATGCGAACGAGAGGATCGACCCTAGATTCCTTCGTTTGGTTGAGGATCTTCACCACTCGTACAATTGGAACGGGGCTATCTTGACTCATATCTTCCAAGGTTTAGATAAGACCTCTCGAAGTAGCCGGTCCTACACAGGTTTCTAGCCTGTCGTGGAGGTATTCTTTTTAACCTTCCTTGGAGACATTTGTCTTCTTTCTTCCTCTGATCGTTGTGTCTGCCCTTGCCCAGACCTACTTTTATGATCATTTTGCTCATCTCTCGCCGAGGATACGAGATGATGTTGAGCCATCTTTGTACCGCTTCATGTACTGGCATCAGCAAAATCGTCGACGGAATTCTCGAGTGTCTGAGGACAATTGGCGCGCTGACATAGACGGACTGACCGTCGAGGACGTAAGTATCTTGTTTTCCTTATCCATCATGCTGCTCTAAGGCTGATTGTGATGAACTTATTTGTTGTAGTTTGCTCGGATGCCATACGCCAACTTTCCTCTTTACTATACCCCTCAGCGTGTGGAAGCATATGATTCTTCATGCCTTCAGATCATGCTCTTTGACGTTGACTCATTTCAGTGGTATTTGGACGAGAGGCTGCTTCGACAAATCACTGGTGTAGCTCGGGTTCCTTGTTCCGCACTTCCTCTAGCTGCTCAGATCTCAGTTGATGAGATGGCCGATGCTCTCGTGGACCAGCCTGGATTTCGCTTCACAATCCTGGATCGTGACTACGACGAGTGGTACTTGTTGTACGGACAGGTACCTCTGCTTCCTTCGCTCTATGTTCCAGGGGGTCGTCACAGATATGTCGGTGGATCAGTGACAGCTCCTCTGATGGATCTTCATCGTCGGGAGTGGGATGAGAGGAGGGATGATGACGATTATGTTGGTGATCTGTAGCCTGCTTCTGTATTCAGCTTTGTATGGCCTTCTTGCGTTTTAAAACCCTTTTTATTTTTACCTTTCTGCTGTATCATGATCTTCTGGATGAATATATAACCCTAATTTTTCTCAAATTCCTTGATGATGCTTGGATGCTTTGACTTCTGACTCATTCTTTAATGACTTGTGGAAGATGAGACTTCTTAACTGCATGGATGATGACTTGAACGGATCGGATCGCTTGATTTGGCCCTGTGGGCCCTTTCCTGACTTCAGCTTCACTTTGGAGTAACTGTCCGTGATGTATTGTGAGGCTAAACAGGCTTTCCATGGTGCGGATGATGACTTGAACGGCTCAGATTGATCTTTTCAGCCATGTGGGCCCACTTGATGATCAGATCTTGGATTCTGGCCCTCTTTCTTGATGATCAAGCCCTTGATCTTGCTATTTGGTGACTCATGTGAACTCTTCCATGGTTTAGATCATGATGATCTAGTCTTTAAATGGCTCAGATTGCTTGTGGGCCCCTCTTGATCAATTTTCCTTTTCTTTGACTTGATCAGACCCATACTGGCCGCAATACTTCATGATTGGACAAGTGGGGTATCTTTAGACGATTTAGATCAGCTTTACATGAAATCTGGAGCTGATTAGTAGTCTTGGGCGGCCCTCGGGGTGCCATCTTCTGACATGGACTGGTAGTCCCACCTACCAAAAGACGGATAGGCCGATCCCGTGAAGAGAGAGAAAACCCTGTCCGTACGGGCAGCCCACAGGGGACCGCCCAAGCTTCGCCTCTTGTGCGGTCTGGGCTGCCTCGTGTTCGGATATTCTCAGCAGTCCACTGTCCCTGTCTCCTTGATTTGGTGCACACGAGGTTTCGATCCAACCATGAATCCTTCTTTTGTCTTCACTTTTCTTCTCTTTTTGTCTTCTTCTCACTTTGTCCTTTCCCAAGTAATGGATGGTGGAGATATAGGGGCTGTCCATGTTGGGTCCCACATTCCAGATTTTCAATTGAGTTTTGATGGAGAGGAGATGCCTTTAGTGGATGGGGTAGATGGGGCTTTAAGAGGGAGCATTGATGGAGACTTAAGCTTGGTGGTTAATGGAGCTTTTACTGACTCCATTAATGGTGGGATGGCTGGAATTTCATATTTGGATAGGTCTTTGGATGATGGAATTTTGGATGGTATGGATGAGATGGGAAGATGGGACATAGGTAAGGCTATGCATCCTTGGATTGTGGGCCGCATGGATGATGTGTTTGATGGTGATGATGTGGCCACAATGGACATAGATGGGTTGATCTCATGTCTGAATGGTATGGATAGTTTAGATGATACCTTTGATGGCTTGGATGCTCTTGATGATGGCCGAGATGTGCGACACACTTGCTTGGGTGGACTTGATGATCATTGATGATGCCCCCCTTATGATGGACGGTGTGGATGTCCCGATGATCCTTTTGATTGGACATGACGATGGTTGGATTCATGACTTCTTGTTGGAGAGGACTGCAGGTCCAGATCTGATCGTAGATTCTTCGATTAGGGTTACCGGGGCCTTCCTTGACGGTTCAGATGCATTTTTTAGCGATCAGATTGATCAGGATACCGCGATTTGCGGTGTGATTTTCGCTGATAGCCTTTTCGATGGAGAGTACCATCCTTCTTCTGATCGCTGACCCTTTACAAATTCGGTTCACAAGGCGGGCGAGCCCTCTCATGTAGTTGATGTCGTTTCAAACAGCGATGCGACTATATCAGACCTAGCCACTACTGGGGATAGTTCAGGGGTTGTTAAGTCTGCAGAGGTTCCAGCTTTTCCTTCTCCTTCGCCTATTGATCTTCCGATTCTTGATGAGCTGTCATCGATCCCTTGGCCTTTTGTTCTGGAGGGGATTCCTGTGAGGACTTGTCAGTTGCTTCCTCGTCCTTCTTGCTCGCGACGATTGCTTCCATGACTTGACAGTTTGTCAATTTATGAGATTTGAGATTTAGAGTACTATGGCTTCGGCGGTCTGATCCACATGGCTAGAGTTGACATCGATTGGAGGATGCTCAGGGTTGCATTGATTGGCTGGGTCCCCTCGTTGAACTTGTTTGATTTCAAAGAAATGGAGATGGGACCTTCTTTGGAGGAGCTTGCACGTTTGACCGGTCTTCCCTGGGATTACACTCAGTATTTTTCGTCGAAGACTTTGCCGAAGACTGCCACACCGCAGAACTGGTTTGGGATCCCGTATCTTATTCAGCCTGCAGCTGCCGGCCAGGATGCTGTGGTGTTCTCCTTGGACTTGTTGTATGATCTTTTCTTGGGCCCTGGAGTGTGGCGGGGTCCTTACTTTCTCAGAATGCACTGATGTTCTGTTTGATAGCTGAGGTTATATTCTCGGGATGGCGCAGATCTCAGACTCCTTTGCTCTTTGAAGTGATGAGCCGAGTTGTTCGTTGTCAGGGGATCATTTCTCTCGTCCTGGCTGAGCTGTTTAATGGGCTGACTGACTGTGCGCTAGGTCGTACCCGTGTCCTTCGTGGTTGCTTGCATTTCTCCAGGTATCTTTTCTGTACTTTTCTTTTTCTTTTCCTGCTTGTTTTAGCTGAATCTTTTTTACTTTCTCATGATCAGATCTGGCTATGGGAGCATCTTTCGATGACTGTTCCTGTACCATTTCCTGGCACCCGTCGCCCTGACCTCATGCGACACATCATGGAGTTTCTTCCGCATACAGCTAGGATGAGTGAGCCCTTGTATCGTAGGATGTTTGTTGAGCTTCGTGACTGGAATGTTCATTGGATGTCATCTTGGCTTTCACTTCCTCCAGTACTTTGTGATGTTGACCGCCTTCCTCTGATGCTGGTAGGCTTTCGATCTTACTTTTCTTATCACCCTATCCGGTTCCTGCGGCAGTTTGGGTATGAGCAGGACGTTCCTCCTTTTGGTTTCACGGGTATTGGGCGTCGAGCACTTCCGTCTAGATCATTTGACTTTAGGACTCGGGTTGATGGATCCTGGGCGAGTCACCTAACTGCTGACTTGCTTGGTTTTGAGCTGCAGACTTTTCCGATGGCGACCGCCCCATACTAGTACTGGGTTGTTGAGTAGTCTCTATATCGACGCATTCCTTGCTGGCACCAGACCGCCGATGAGGATGAGCAGGATATTCTTGGGGATGCCGGCTCTTCATCTGGTTCATATTAGCCCTTTGAGGAGCGCCCATTCATCGATCCTGGTTTCCTCTTGGCCACTCATAACCACTTGCTGTCTGAGATCTCTGCACTTCAGTATCATTGTGAGATGATGTCGAGGAGATTGGCTTCCGATCAGAGATTGTTTGACGAGGAGACAGCGATCCGTAGCCTTAAGAGAGATGAGGTACACTACTTGCGTATGGAGGTGAGTAGGTTGAGAGCGAGGCTATTTCATTATGAGTCAGAGGACTTACCTGACGTGGCCGAGGAGGAGGGTAGAGATTGATTGTGTCGGCCATCTGTACATTCCTTTTTACATGATGCATTTTTTTTTGTATTTTTTTTAAAAAGATGAATGATATAAAAAAACATGATGAATTTAATGAAAAGAGAAAACTTTTTGAGAACTTATTGTCCCATGAGTTATCTTGTGAGTGTGTCTGGATTTTGTGCCGGGACATAGGAATCAGAACTGAGGCTCGGCCAATGCTTTGACTGATGTCTCGAGATTGACTTGTGTGAGATCCCTTTGGTTCCCTAGAGGTGTAGGCAATGGAAACTGTTACTTCTTGAGATTGTCAGAGTTTGTAGAGTTCTATGTTCCCAACTGTACTTCTTCTTATTCTTGAACTGCAACTGCTTGAACTGATCTAGGCCGTCTGGTTTCTTGGTACCTACACTTTTTTTTCTTCTTTTTTTTATTCAAGCCATTTTTTCCTGCAGTGCTCTTTCGAGTTTTCACCACAGCCGGCCTTTTCCCGTTGTTTTTGCCCGTGGCGCCTTTTCAGGTTTTCACCACATCCCGGGTATTTGATCTTGCCTGCCCCTTGGCAGCTATGTTGTTTTTACCCTCGGCGCCCTTTCGGGTTTTCACCAAGTCCGCTGTATGCTCACTGTTTTTACTCGGAGTGCCCTTTCGGGTTTTCACTCTGCCCTCTTTGTTTAGGCACACATCTCTTTTCTCTCTCTTTTTTTTTGGATAACTGCGGCGGCCAGAGGTCGGGAATCCGTCGTTTTCGGCCGATGGCAGTCTTTCAGCCCTTATCCTAAGTTACGATGATAGAGTGTCGGTCTTAGCTACAGACTTTTCTGAGGTGGATGGATGGGTGACTGTGTTTCTTCTCGGGTTGATTTTTCTCGAGTACCCTATTTTGGCTTCCCTTTTTCTTTTCTTTTCTTTTTGTTCTTTTATATTCTTTTCCTCTTTTTTTTCTTATCTTTTTTTCTCTTTTTTCTTTTGAATCCCTTATTTGAAACACTTGTTGGTGGACGGAAATGATTTCTCAGAGGCGTTAGCTTTGACCTCTTGACTTCAGCTCTATTAATGTAACTCTTGATAAGGTCGAAATGACTTACTCGTGAAAGATCTTCACTTTGTTGGCATTGATTGGCTCAGGAAGATCCACCCCTCTCATGCTGGTGAGTTTGAGGGCGCCTTCGGGGAGTACTTCTCTGATGATCAGTGGTCCGTCCCATGAGGGTTTGAACTTTTCCCTGGGATCAGGAAGGTGCGACGGTAGAATCTTCTTCATGACCATGTCGCCCACTTTGAAACTTCTTTTCCAGACTCTCTTGTTGTAAGCCCGAGCGATCCTTTTCTGATAACAATGAGAATGACTTAGCGCACGCATGCGTTTCTCATTTGCTAGCTGTAACTGATTAAATCTAGCCCGTTGCCATTCTCATTCTTCAATTTCGCTTTCTAGTTACACCCGTAGTGACGGTATTTCTACTTCGACTGGTAGAACTGCTTCCATTCCATAAGTAAGCTCGAAAGGAATAATGCCTGTAGCAGATCGTACAGACGTTCGATAGGCCCAAAGTGCATATGGGAGCATATCTGACCAATCTCAATAAGTCACGACCATCTTCTCGAGTATCCTGACGATTGTCTTGTTTGTGGCTTCTACCCCGCCATTCATCTGAGGACAGTAGGGGCTTGATCGATGACGTTGAATCTTGAAATTGTTGAGGAAGTCATCCATCTTCTTGTTGACGAACGGGGTCCCATTATCTGTGATGATAGCATTGGGGATTCCATACCGGCATATGATGTTGTTCTTCAAGAATTTGATCACCTGGGATGCTGCAATCGTGGTGTGGGAGGCTACTTCTACCCACTTGGTGAAGTAGTCGACTGCCACAAGTATATACTCATGTCCGTTTGATGCTTTGGGACTAATCTTCCCAATGATGTCGAGCCCCCACATAGAGAAGGGCCAAGGAGTTGTCAGGTTGTACAGTTCTGATGAGGGGGCATGAATTTGATTTGCATGCTCCTGACACTTGAAGCATTTTCTGACGTGCTGGTAGCAGTCTATCTCCATGCTGAGCCAATAGTAGCCAAGTCGTAGAATCTTCTTTGCCACCATGTGCCCGTTCATGTGTGGGCCACAGATTCCTTCATGTATTTCTTTCATGATCTTTGCAGCTTTTGTTTCATCGACGCATCGAAGGAGGGCGTGATTATAGGATCGCTTGTAAAGAACCTCGCCACTGATGGTGAAGTGGCCAGCCAAAAGCTGAATGGTTCGGCGATCTGTTGCTTTTGTTACCTCCGGATATTCCTGGGTTTCGAGATATTGCTTGATGTCGGCATACCAAGGTTTGTCAGGGACAGCTTTGGCTTCTACTATTTGTAGGCAGAAAGTAGGTTCATCTTGAGTTCGACTGTGAGCTCCCATTCTGAAGCTCCTTTTGGGATCTCGAGCATTGATGCAAGTGTAGCAAGAGCATCTGCAAACTGATTCTTGGCTCTGAGCATGTATGAGAAGGTGATTTCTTTGAATTCTTCGATCAGGTTTTCGAGGTATACATGATATGGTATCAACTTCTCGTCCTTGGTTTTCCATTCGCCATTGGTCTGATTAATGATAAGTTGTGAGTCTCCAAATACTCATAGCCTTTTGACGTCCAAGATTATGGCTTCCCTTAAGCCTGCGATGCATGCTTCGTATTCTGCCATGTTGTTGGTGCACTCGAACGCTATGTGCCTTGAGATAGGAATAGGGACATCGTCTGGAGAGTAGAGGATTGCTCCGATACCACTCCCTTTAGAATTTGCTGCGCCGTCGAAGAATAATGTTCACTAATCTTTTTTCTTCTTTTCGTCATCTTCGATAAGTAGGAGATCTTCATCAGGGAAGAATGTCTTGAGCGGTTGATAATCCAGGAGAGAGTGAGTGGCAAGATGATCGGCGAGGGCTTGCCCCTTGATTGCCTTCTGAGTGACATAGGTGATGTCGAATTCAGACAGGAGTAGCTGCCATTTAGCTATCCTTCCGGTACGTGCCGTTTTCTCGAACAGGTATTTGAGCGGATCCATGTGAGCGAGTAGGAGAATAGGGAATGCGATCATGTATTGACGGAGTCGCTGAGTTGCCCAGACTAGGGCGAGGCAAGTCTTCTCGATCGGGGAATACCTGGTCTCGTAGTCGATGAACTTTCGGCTCAAATAGTATATTGCTTGTTCCTTCTTCCCGATCTCGTCGTGCTGGCCAAGAACACAGCCAATGGCTTCTGCTGCTACCGAGATGTATAACAATAGTGGTCATCCGGGAGTAGGCGGCACTAGGACTGGAGAATTCATGAGATACTTCTTCATGCGATCGAAGGCAACTTGGCAATCGTCATTCCATTCTTTTGGAACATTCTTCCGAAGGAGCTTGAATATGGGTTCATAGATAGGCGTGAGTTGTGCGATGAAGCGACTGATGTATTAGATTCTGCCAAGGAAGCCATGAATTTCTTTCTCTGTTCTAGTAGGGGGCATCTCGATGATTGATCTGGTTTTGGTTTCATCGACCCTGATGCCATCCTCACTCACCATAACGCCGAGGAGCTTGCCTCCCATCGCACCGAAGACATATTTCTGAGGGTTGAGGCAGAGCTTGCACTTTTCTAATCTGTTGAATAGCTTCTTCAGATCTTCAAAGTGTCCTTCGATCGTGCGAGATTTGACGATCATATCGTCCACATATACTTCAGGCTCTTTGTTCATCATGTCATGAAATAATGCTGTCAATGCTCGCTGATATGTTGCTCTTACGTTCTTCAGAACGAACGCCATTACCCTGTAACGGAAGGTCCCCCAGGGAGTGATAAACGATATCTTCTCACGATCTTCGACGGCCATCTTGATCTGATTATAACCTGAAAACCCATCCATGAATGAGAAGATCTTGTACCCAGCAGTGTTTTCGACCAGAGTGTCGATATGTGGCAAAGGGAAGTCATCTTTAGGACTGGCTTTGTTGAGATCGCGGAAGTCGATGCACATTCGAACCTTGCCATCCTTCTTTGGTACTGGTACGATGATTGTCGAGCCATTCAGGGTAGTTGGAGACTACGAAGAATCCCGTATTGTACTGCTTGATGACTTCATCTCGGACTTTCAGAGCCCATTCTGGCTTCATTCTTTGAAGTTTCTGCTTTACTGGCTTCATATCCGACTTGGTTGGCAGATGGTATACAACGAGCTCTTCATCGAGCCTCGTCATATCTTCATATGAGAACGCGAAGTTAGAAAATCTTGGAGCTAGGAACTCTATCATTCTCTGCTTTATCTCTGGTGGCAACGATTTTCCAATGCGTACTTCCCTAGGGATCTCAGGTGTCCCCAAGTTTACTATCTCGAAATCATCGACTACAACATTGGCTTTGGATTCGAACTTTTTAAGGAGATCCTCTAGTTCGGGAGTCAGGTCATCATCTTCCTCATCCTGAGCTTCGTCCAGACCCATGAGCTCGAAGTCTAGTTCGATGTCAAAATCATATGCTTCGACTTCAAACTCATGCGACTCTTTAGACAAACTTGGCACATTATTGAATGCAGGAAAAGAAATGTTTTTTGGTTTTTGAGAATTTTCTGGATGTTTTTGGTTTTTGAAAGTTTTTTATTTTTTTGGATTTTTGAAATTCACGAGACCTTGAACAAGCGGGCATTGCAGACCATGATTGATCCCAGCTTGTCCCAAAGTTCCGCTCACTGCTTAAACTGGCGTTTTTTTGGAAGCCAGAGCCTTCAGATGACTCTCTGGTAGATTCAAAAGTTAGGGGAACAAATGACCATTCAGGACCCCACACTCCTTCCCCTAGAGAGGTGGGGGTTGATGATTTGGGCTGAAAAATCACAGTCTGGCCCAATGACCATGATTTCTCGCTGGTTGGGTTCGAGATCTGAGTCATACTCAGTCCCTCCCAGATCACTTAGCTCGCACTGAAGTTCGTCTGGTTCCACGGCGAGACATGAGTTTGGAATCTGGACATCGGACCAATCTAGGGCTGGCCATTTCCCTTTCTTGATCCAATGGATGGGCTACTTTTGCCCCTGGCTGATGGCTGATGATGTTGGTTCTGCAGAGACGGGCGAGTTGTGCCCATTGTTGATTGATACTCAAATGGGCCAGTTGTGCCCCTGGTTGGGAGCAGGTATCAGAGTACCTTGGTCCTGAAGCTGTTGTATTTGACTTTCTTCTTTGTCGTCATCCTCTTCTTCTTCTTCTGGAGGCTTAGATGGTTCGAGAATCCAAGTCCCATCGAATGGGGGGCCACGTGGCCCAAGCTAGGCTCATCGGGAAGCCTTTGTGTAGTGCAGTCGTTTGATTCCCTCTTGGATCTTTACAAGGCTCTCCTAGCCTGATGAATTGAATGGGTGAGCATCGAGATTTCTTCTTTCTTTTATCCATGATTGCCCTGTACCCGAGTCCCCATTTGTGTTGATTATATACCAGCGATATCTTTCTGGACTTGGAATGATTCTTCATCCGATATTTGAGGCTCAGATGTTCTGCTGCTTGAAAAGACATGATCCACCCTTATCAGTTCTGGATTGGCGATAACGTTCACAGTCTCGAATTCGAAACTATGAAACGGGACATCTTCTTCAGAGTGTTGGATGTTGATGACGGGGATATCTGGTTCAGTGGCAGCAACTGTTATAGACAAAATAATGGAGACCAGTTCAGCTATTAAAGATTGTACACGGATGCCCATTTGACTGGCGAGATCATCTGATCGAGAGTCGCAGATTGGGAAAGTACGGAAGTACCCATTAGACTCTCGAGATCATATGATCGAGAGTCGCAGATTGGGAAAGTACGGAAGTATCCATTAGACTCTCGAAATCATCTGATCGAGAGTCGCAGATTGGGAAAGTACGGAAGTACCCATTAGACTCTCGAGATCATCTGATCGAGAGTCGTAGGATGGATAAATACGGAGCACCTATTCGCAAGGCTTCGAGCTCCCCTAGCAGATGGTTAGATAAAGCGAAGCAAAGATTCCCTTCTTAAATAGCGAGCAGACCTTCTCACAAGTCGTTGAAAGGTGTTACGTCAAAATGAGCAAGCACTTGGACTCGCGACCATGTTCCAACTTGCGAACAGCTTTTTTGCGGTTACACCTCTTAACCTTCAGTACCAGCACCCGATTCCCGTCGAGCAGCTTGTCCAATCCCTCTGCGATGCCAGACAGGGATACACCCAGTTCGGTGGTTTCCGTCTCATCGGTGTCTCCTTCCTTTCCGCTGGCTATGACTCCAACTACGGTTTCCAGCTCTACATGAGCGATCAACGCTATTACTACGCCTACTGGCAGCCCGTATAGGTCAGTTTTTTAGCTTATCTTCTCGGGTGGTTCCGGATCTCAAGGGATTGTCATCAAGGGACTTGATTGCCGAAATAAGTCATTGGGTTGGATCTCGTCTCCAAAGATGAGGATCTTATCCCACGAAATCAGCAAGATCTCAGTATCGTACACGAGATCAGCGGGATCTCGATATCTTACGTAACAGATTGAACCACTTCAGATCTATATAAAGGGATGACTCCATTAAGAGAAAGGTACACAATATTCAATCTCTGTCCCGTTTTGCCTGGTTGCTCTTCTTCCTGCTTTGGCCTGACTTAAGCATCGGAGGGCTGACGGCTGGATCCCAGCCACCCTTAGTTGCTTTCAGTCTTCTTTCAGGTCCGGTGGAGGAAATCTCTGTTGGAGAGAAGGTGAACGACCGAAGGATCCAGTTACAAAATCTGACGTTAACAGTTTGGCGCCTTCTGTGGGAACGACTTGATCGTCAAAATCAATCGTTCCACCGATAAAAATCCTTCGGCGATGCCTCCTAAAAATGGCCGTTCATCCTTCGACTTCAAGGCAGGCACCACCTCCGCCCGATGAGACGGAATCCGTACCTGCTCTTCCACCCACGTCGACGAATATTCCTCAAGGAGCCCGAATATGCCATCAGCAAACCCATTATTGGACGCTTCTGGAAATCAAGACGATGTCCTACGTTTCCTCGGAAACACTCTCCTAACTCTAAACGCCGGAGTTCAGGCGCTGTCAAATCAGCTTGATCAGCATTTCCCCAAACCGCAGAGACAAGCCTCCGAAGGGTTACCACCGCAGCCTATACCAGTGGCATCTAGACATTCTATGGACGAACCACAGGTCCCACCACTTGGTAGCCATCTCCCTGTACCGTCTCCACATTCTATACATTCTAGTTCGTCTCGACAACCTCAACCACAGGGCTCCACCGCCGAAACATCAAGCTATACCCTACCATGGGAAGGAGATCTCAAAAGAATCCATGATCGTTTTGATGTCATGGAATAGCGATACCAGGCAAATCGGCCATCTGCCGTCATGGCGGCAATACATCAATCCGAGTCCCCCTTCACCAACGAGGTTATGGAAGCCCCGTTACCCAGAAAGTATCGAACGCCTGTTATCACCCCGTACACAGGTATTGGCGACCCTCTTGAACACCTAGAAACATACAGGTCCCTCATGGAGTTGGAGGGACATGGTTCAGAAACATGTGTAGGGCTTTTTCCCTAACATTAAAGGAGGCAGCTCGTACGTGGTTCCGAGGATTAAAGCCTCGTTTCATCAGCTCCTTTTCTCAGTTATCGGAGATATTCCTTTCTCAATTCATGGGAAGCATCCGCATCAAGAAGCCAGCCTCCATCTAATGAATCTAAAACAGCAGCATGGGGAAACAATAAAGGAGTTCACAGTACGGTTCACCGCTGAAGCCGTTCAAACTGAAGGTTATACTGAAGAAAAAGGCCTCGCAGCCCTCATAGCCGGAATAACTAGCGAGAAATTCAGGTTTGCTTTAGACAAGAGTCCTCCAAAAACTATGGCAGAGTTCCAAGCCAAAGCTCGAAAATATATCAATGCAGAAGAAGTCGCATTGACACGCCATGGAGTACAGGGTAAGAAACGTAAGCCAGAAGGAGCCTCTTCTACAGATAAAAAATATCGTTGCGATCAACGCGAGCGTTCTCCCAAGAAGCCTTATTCCGGTAAATATCATAACTACACTCCTCTTAATCGGTCTCATGAAAAGGTTCTAATGGAGATTAAACACAAGCCATATGTGAAATGGCCTGCAAAGATCAAATCCGATCCCGAGAAGAGAGACAAGAGCAAGTTCTGTTACTTCCACAAAGATCATGGGCATAGAACCCAGGACTGCATCTCTCTGCGAGACCATATCGAAGCTCTCATTCGAAAAGGCCATCTCCAGGATTATGTTGCTCGTAAAAATCGATCACCAGAAAGGGCGAACACCTCGTCTCGCCAAAAGGAACAAACTCATCATCAAACTGACCAAGAGGACGCTGAACCTACGGGGGAAATCCGCACCATCATCGGAGGACCGTCTTGCGGGGGCGTTTCTCAAGCTTCAAGAAAAGCATACGCTCGAAAGGCGTCCAAAGAACCCCAGCAAATCTACTGGCTGGAACAGACGTTTGGCTCGTCGAAGACCAGCCATCTTCCAATTTCCTTCACTCTCGAAGATGCAAAGGGAATTCACTTCCCTCACAAAGACTCCATCGTAGTCACATTGAAGGTATCGAATTATTTGACTCATCGAATTATGGTGGATACAGGTAGTTCAGCCGATATTCTTACTTGGAGGCTTTCAACAAAATGGCACTTGCCAGAAGCCTACTCAAGCCAGTTTCGACCCCCCTAGTCGGCTTTGGAGGTGAGGTAGTAACACCTGAAGGAAGTATCGATCTCCTAGTAACTTTTGGAGAAAGTCCAGCGAAGACCACCGTCTTCATAAACTTCCTTGTCGTGGATCGAAAATCAGCGTATAACGCCATTTTGGGGCGGCCATCTCTTACTAAGGTTGGAGCGGCCTTGCACCCTTCATATTTGTGTGTTAAATTTCCTACCCCAAATGGTATCGGAGTCGTGCAAGGAAGTCAACAGGAGGCACGGTCTTGTTACCAGATAGCCCTCCAAGATCGAAAGAAGGCTCAAGCGACACCCGTTATGGAGATAGCACAAGGTTCACCCAACTTTCCCTCTAGCACCTCGTTGGATCCGAGAGAAAACGCTCTTAAGTTAGGAACTCCTGGGGAGGAAAACAGTGGCGATTAACCTGACCGAAGACGACCCGTCTAAGATCGTGTACATTGGATCCTCTTTAACCAGTGTCCACTGTGAAGATTTGATCCGTTTCCTCACTGAATACCAGGACGTGTTTGCTTGGTCTCATAAAGATATGCCAGGCATCGACCCCAACGTCATCGTGCATCGTCTCAATATCGATCCAAAGCATAAACCCGTACACCAGCGTCGACGAGCCTTCACTGCAGAAAGGCAAATGGCGATCAAAGCTGAAGTTAAAAAGCTACTCACGGTCAATTTCATAAAAGAAGTTGACTACCCAGAGTGGGTCGCGAACGTGGTTCTCGTCCGGAAAGCTAATGGCAAATGGAGAATGTGCGTCGACTATTCAGACTTGAATAAAGCATGTCCCAAAGATAGCTTCCCGACACCACGGATCGACTAGTTGGTCGATTCAACAGCTGGACACGCTCTGCTTAGCTTTATGGATGCTTATTCTGGTTACAACCAGATCACGATGCACCCACCTGATAGCCAGCATACCGCCTTCACCACAGACCGAGGATTATATTGCTACCAGGTAATGCCGTTCGGTCTTAACAATGCAGGGGCCACTTATCAACGTCTCGTCAACAAAATATTCGCTGCTCAAATTGGTAGGAATATGGAAATTTATGTTGACGACATGCTCGTGAAAAGCACCATAGAAGATGATCATATTTCTGATCTTCGAGAAGCCTTCGACCTAATGAGGAGGTATCAAATGAAGTTGAACCCAGAAAAATGTGCGTTCGGTGTGTCTGCAGGGAAATTTCTCGGGTTCATGGTTGGCCAACGCGGAATTGAGGCAAATCCTGAGAAGATAAAAGCATTGATAGAGATGAAATCCCCCACCACTCTGAAGGACGTCCAGCGCCTGGCTGGTCGCATCGCATCGTTAAACAGGTTCATCTCGCGAGCATCTGACAAGTGTTTACCATTCTTCAAACTCCTTCGTGCAACGGCCAAGTCTGATTGGAAATGGACGCCACAATGTGAGGAAGCCTTTCAACAATTGAAGCTATACATGAGCACACCCCCCATTTTATCTAAACCTGTAGCACATGAGCAACTCATTCTTTATCTCTCTGTGTCCACTACGGCCGTTAGTGCCGCTTTAATAAGAGAAGATTCCGGGGTACAGAGGCCCGTTTATTATATCAGTCGAGCAATAGTTGATGCAGAAACTAGGTATTCTGATATGGAGAAACTGGCCCTAGCCTTAGTCACGGCAGCTCGAAAACTGCGACCATACTTTCAAGCCCACGCTATTTTAGTACTGACGAATCATCCCCTACGACAAGTCCTTTAAAAACCTGAGGCTTCCAGACGGTTAACTAAATGGGCAGTCGAGATCAGCGAGCACGATATCTCATTCTGCCCTAGGACCGCGGTAAAGGGCCAGGCCGTGGCTGATTTCATCGCCGAATTCACGTACTCTCCTGATGATAATACCATAACCAGTGACCAGCCTCCTTGGTCACTCTTCGTGGACGGGTCGTCACGGGCCACTGGTAGCGGAGCAGGCTTGATTTTAGTAGCTCCCGACGGGTCACATTTTCAATATGCTCTACGTTTCGAATCTCGCGTCTCAAATAATGAAGCAGAATATGAGGCCCTGATCGTCGGCCTCGAACTAGCCATTGTCCTCGCAATTCAAAATCTGTTAATTCATAGCGACTCCCAGCTCATTGTCAACCAAGTTCTTGGTGAATTCGAAGCCAAAGAAGAAAGGATGGCCTTATACAAGTCTCGTGTACTCATCCTGCTCGCGAAACTGAAGACTTATGAAATGATTCATATTCCTCGCGAGCAGAACCAACTTGCCGACTCACTGGCTAAGCTCGCTTCTGCACCAAAATCTAAGCTAGCACATTCGATCCCCATCGAGCATCGTCAGAACCTAAGTATCGACCAATCGGCTCTTGAGCAAGTTATATCGGTAAAGTCGTCTCCATGCTGGATGGATCCCATCGTCCTTTATCTCAGAGACGGATACCTACCAGACGACAAGAAAGCTGCAAGACAAATTAGGCTTCGAGCTTCCAGGTACACCTTGCAGGACGGAATATTGTTACGAAAAAGTTTCTCTTTGTCTTATTTAAGGTGTCTTCATCCAGAAGAAGCACTTCATGTTCTAGACGAAGTACACCAGGGGGCGTGTGGTAATCACCCTAGGGGGCGATCCCTAGCATATAAGGCGATGCGGTAAGGATATTATTGGCCCACTATAAAAGCAGATGCAATTGAATTTTTTAAAAATGTGACAAGTGCCAGCGATATTCACCTATACCTCATGTACCTTCCGAACGGATGACTCTAGTTGATAGCCCTTGGCCTTTCGCTCAGTGGGGGGTCGATATCATTGGACCCTTGCCCATGGGAAAGGGACAAAATAAGTTCGCGATTGTAGCTGTTGATTACTTCACCAAATGAGCCGAGGCAGAACCATTAGCTAAGATTACTGAGAAACAAACTACCAAGTTCATATGGAGAAATATCATATGCCGCTTCGGACTCCCTCATACCATAATTACCGATAATGGAACGCAGTTCGACAACGCGGCCTTTGATGAATTTTGTGACAAATGGAAGATATGTAATCTTCGCACTTCTCTATATCATCCTCAGGCGAATGGGCAGGTCGAGGCAGTGAACAAAATCATTAAGCACCATTTAAAAACCAAGCTTGGTGAATGCAAAGGTGAATGGCCAGAACTTCTGCCAGAAGTATTATGGGCATATAGAACCACGGCTTGTACATCAACAGGAGAAACCCCTTTCTCCTTAGCTTTTGGTGTCGACGCAGTGGTACCAGTAGAAATTCAAGTGCCCTCGTATCGGATCGAGCAGTATGACCCCGCGAGTAATCAGGAAAACCTCCAACTTCATCTCGATCTCTTAGAAGAACGAAGAAATGCTTCCCAAGTACGAGTGGCAACATATCAACAACGTATTGCTCGTTATCGAAATGCTAGGGTTCGGCCTAGATCCTTCCAGCCTGGAGATTTGGTCCTGAGGCAAAAACTCGGAGTTCCCGCTCGTTCGTTGGATCCAAATTGGGAAGGCCCATATCGGGTTATTAGGATTGTACGACCCGGTACTTATTATCTTGAAGACATGTAAGGGAAGCCCGTACGTCGCCCTTGGCACGTGGAGCATTTGCTATGATACTACCCCTAGATTTGATGTAGTTCATAAACAACTTTTTATGAATAAAGTGAAAGATATCTTTTGGTCGCTACTCCATTAACTTGGATCTGAATAGCCCTGAAGAGGATGCATACAATCCCTTGGCCAATCGCCTACCTTTGGTAGGGTTAAATTCACCTAGGATGGTCGCATTTCCATTTTATGGATGACCTTCATACCCTTGGTAAACTTGGAGGCAAACTTGGAGTCTCAATTGATAGATCAGTCTATCTCCACGAGGGTTTGGTCGCTACGACCCCCCGGATTGAGCACATTCACTCAATCGATAGATTAGTCTATCTCCACGAGGGTTTGGTCGCGACGACCCCCCGGATTGAGCACATTTTCTCAATCGATAGATCAGTCTATCTCCACGAGGGTTTGGTCGCTACAACCCCCCGGATTTGAGCACATTTTCTCAATCGATAGATCAATCTCTCCATGAGGGCATGGTCGCTACGACCCCCCGAGTTGAGCATACCTCATTGCAACAGGAGGGCATTCAATGCACGAAAAGAAAGTAAACAAGAAAGAGAAGGCATTCATTACATGAAAGGGAAAGAGTAAACAAGAACAACACTTCCAAAAAATATCTTTTCATTGATGATAAAATGTTTACACAATATCTGCTCGCGAGTACAAAGAGAGGAAAAAGAAAATCAGTCTCTTGGAGGAGGAGCTGTGCTCTCGACTTCAGGGCCCATTTCTGGAGCCCCTCCAGCCTGCGTGGCTTCAGTCACCTCGTTCTCAGCAGCAGCTTGCTCTTCGGCAGTTATGATGGTCGCGACTCGACCAAATTCCCCCATATCGAAGGATGGGATCATTCGTTGCACTACTCTTAGCGCAAAGTCGCGACCAGCATCATATGACTCGTACCTTTCGTCGTCATATAGCTGCGAAGTCCGGAACTCGGAAATTGCCCAAGGACCTTCCTCCGAGAGCATTTTTACAAGGGCGACTTTCTCCTCGTCCCAGTGGATCGAGTCGTCCTTGAGCTGTGCAAGAGCGGAGCGCTCTTTGGTCAGGTTGTCGTAGGCCTCCTTGAGCTGCGACCTGGCCTCCTCGAACTGCTCCTCCAACGAGATCTTGTCTTGGCGGAAGATCTCCCTCTCTCTCTCAGCCTTCTCCTTCAAACCCGTGAGCTTCACGAAGTCTGAGTCCAAGGCCTGATACCTGTCGGTCAGGACTTAGATTTTCTCGATGAGGATCTTCTTCTCCTCATCTCTCTTCGCGATCACCGCCTCACGGGCCTTGAGCAGCTGATCTCTTCCTTGAACTGCCTTCTCCAAGACAGTCCTCTTCCCCTCAGCTTCATCTATCATGCGACGGGCGGCAACGATATCACGCCTCATTCGCAGGATAAGATCTAAGCCCTGCAAAGTGATGAAAAACGTGAGAAAGTATTCTGGAACGTAATAACAGATTAAAGCAGGTCTTGACAAGGTCTTACCTGAACCATCCTCACCCCCGCTTCGAGGAAAAGGTTCTCAGGGCTTGGCTCGGTAAGAGAGCCGAAGGCATGAGGAGGGACGTTCTCAAATAAAAATTTACATACTGGATGGAGGTGACGGGGAATAGAATATGTCCCGCTCCCTGACGGTTGGGCAACAACCAACCCGGCCGTCTCGCGAGGGGGAGGCATTGACTCGCGAGCAGATCCCTGCTCGGCAGCAGGGATCAGTTCGCGAGCAGGAGCCGGCTCTTGAGGCTCTATCTGCTCTCGAGCCTCTTCAGCTGGAGGGCAGCCGGACCCCGCCCCATCCGGGGAATTGTCAGCGATGTTAATCACTGGCGGTCCAGGTGCGACCACCAGTGAGGGAATAGTGGGCCCAGCCGGGGCCCCCGCCATGCTCGCGGGAGGGGCAGGCTGATCGCTACCCGTGCGGATGGATGATTGAGATGGTTCGGCAGGTGTTCTCTTCTGCCTCTTGGAGCTCGTGCCCTTCAGTCGGGGCAGCAGACCCCTCTTCTCTCCGGCCTTCGTCATTTCGACCTCTCTTCTAGATATTAGGCCCGCTGCTGCAAGTTGCGAAGGAGACAAGCAAGCCTCGATGTGCCTATCTCCAACAGGCACCTTGTACACCTTGACAATCTTCTCATTGATTCCTCCTTTCAGATTTGGTTTTCTCAAGGCCGGGATACCTGCGAGCATAAACAAAGGTCAAAGAATGAAGTAAAAACTCTAAAATCCTAACTGGAGAAAACTGCACAATGTGGGATTGCGCCTACCTTCGCAGAAAAAAGGGGTAACCCCTGGACCTCTGGAGGAAGCAGACTCCCAGTTCCCGGAAGCGTAGAACCACCGTTTCCTCCAGCCGGGATAGTTCGAGGAGGGTTTCCCCAGCACGAAGTTATCCCGGTGCCAGTAACACAAATAATTCCAGCCTTCGCTGGAGGGAGCCTTTTTCAGACGGAACATACGGAGGAACTCCTCCGCCGTGAGCTCCCCGTTGCCGGCCTGAGCCCAGAGGGCAAAGGAGCCCAGAACTACCCTCCATCCGTTCATGATGAGTTGCCTGGGGGCAATCTTGTAACACCGGAGAACATCGCGTATGAAAGGATGGAGGGGAGGCGTACCCCCAGGATGAGCTGGTACTCGTAAAAAGCTACACATCCTGGGGGGGGGGGGGGGGGAGTCTGGTGTCTCTCCATCTCCGGGCAAACGGAGAGCGACTGAGTCGGGGATCAGGTATCTCTCCTGTAACTCAGCCAGCCGGTCCTCTGATAGAACAGAAGGATATCCGGCTGCTGTATATCTCCCTGCCAGGAACCCTCGCACTGCTAGAAGCAGAGGATTCCGGGGTGGCATCTCCTAGAGGAACGGTGGTCTCGTCAGAGTTCCCAGCCATGGAGTTTTTAAGAAGATTATGAAAAAGGAGAGAACCGAAGCCTATACCCATAAAAGAAAGAAGAGAAAAGAAGGAGCGCCGGAGGAAGGAGACTTGAGAAAAGATTGACTGCAGAAAAATTCCTTTCGAAGAGCTTCTGTAGAAAACCAGAGAAATGGCGGACTCCATATATTTATAGGCAATCATTCCGCCGCATCTGATGGCACGTGGCAGTCCCTCCTTCGGCGTAGCACTCTAGCAGGCACGCCCATTAACTCCTCAAACACGTGGCGAGCGCCCCTTCATTTTCTGTCTGCGGAAAGGCTACGAAAAGCTGGCGCTCATTAATTCCAGCCCATCATGTGAGGTTCCGTTCTCGATAAAGGCAGCGGGCGGTTACGTGTGATAGTGAGGCTAAGTCCTTCCCTTAAAAATTCTTGGCGGCAAGGACTTGGAGGGCATCTGTTATAGACAAAATAATGGAGACTAGTTCAGCTATTAAAGATTGTACACGGACGCCCATTCGACTGGCGAGATCATCTGATCGAGAGTCGCAGATTGGGAAAGTACGCAAGTACCCATTAGACTCTCGAGATCATATGATCGAGAGTCGCAGATTGGGAAAGTACGAAAGTATCCATTAGACTCTCGAAATCATCTGATCGAGAGTCGCAGATTGGGAAAGTACGGAAGTACCCATTAGACTCTCGAGATCATCTGATCGAGAGTCGTAGGATGGATAAATACGGAGCACCTATTCGCAAGGCTTCGAGCTCCCCTAGCCGATGGTCAAATAAAGCGAAGCAAAGATTCCCTTCTTAAATAGCGAGCAGACCTTCTCACAAGTCGTTGAAAGGTGTTACGTCAAAATGAGCAAGCACTTGGACTCGCGACCATGTTCCAACTTGCGAACAGCTTTTTTGCAGTTACACCTCTTAACCTTCAGTACCAGCACCCGATTCCCGTCGAGCAGCTTGTCCAATCCCTCTGCAATGCCAGGCAGGGCTACACCCAGTTCGGTGGTTTCCGTCTCATCGGCGTCTCCTTCCTTTCCGCTGGCTATGACTCTAACTACGGTTTCCAGCTCTACATAAGCGATCAGCGCTATTACTACGCCTACCGGCAGCCCGTATAGGTCGGTTTTTTAGCTTATCTTCTCGGGTGGTTCCGGATCTCAAGGGATTGCCATCAAGGGACTTGATTGCCGAAATAAGTCATTGGGTTGGATCTCGTCTCCAAAGATGAGGATCTTATCCCACTGAAATCAGCAAGATCTCAGTATCGTACACGAAATCAGCGGGATCTCGATATCTTGCATAACAGATTGAACCACTTCAGATCTATATAAAGGGATGACTCCATTAAGAGAAAGGTACACAATATTCAATCTCTGTCCCGTTTTGTCCTGGTTGCTCTTCTTCCTACTTTGGCCTGACTTAAGCATCGGAGGGCTGACGGCTGGATCCCAGCCACCCTTAGTTGCTTTCTGTCTTCTTTCAGGTCCGGTGGAGGAAATCTCTGTTGGAGAGAAGGTGAACGACCGAAGGATCCAGTTACAAAATCTGACGTTAACAGCAACATTGGAAGGAATGATGAGCTCTTCTGCATGGATAGAGATCACTTGATTTCCACAGATGTATTTCACCCGTTGATGTAGGGTTGATGGCATAGCTCCTACCTTATGCAGCCAAGGTCATCTGAGCAACATGTTGAAAGAGGTTAATATATCTAGGATTTGAAATGTGATGGTGGAGATTTCTGGACCTATCTGTACCTCTATGTCGACCTCCCCTTCCACTGATCGGCGGGTGTTGTTGAATGATCTAGCGCATATAGTGCTGGGCTGGAATGAGGAGGGACTGATTCCCAAGCGTTCCATAGTCTTGAGCGGGCAGACATTCAAGCTTGAGCCGTTATCGATAAGGACCAGCGGAACACAGAGGTCTTTGTATCGTAAGGCTATGTTGAGAGATCGCTCATGATCCCGTCCTTCTGGTGGCAACTCATTATCAGTGAAGGTGATGGCACGTGGAGTCAAGAGCTGTCCAATCATTATTGCTATCATTTCTGGTGCTGTATCGTAGGAGACATGAGCGTCGCTCAGGGTTTTGGCAAACATTTCTCGATGTATGCCCAACGTGCAGAGTAGCTCCCATACTGAGATTTGAGCAGGGATTGACTTGAGTTGAGTCGCCACATCATATGCAGCTTCATTTTTGTTGCCAAGGCCTGAAAGGGTGCCTTTGGGATCTCCTCTATTCTGATTATCTCTTTTGATGCAACGCCCATTGGGATTCATGTTTCCCACTTCTGCACATTCCGGATAGTGCCACGGGACTACTTTATAATTTTCCTTTCCTTTGCCTTCTAGGACCACTGGTTCTTGTAACGGTGCTGGTGCCAGATCTTCCTCGTATGGAGCTTTTGGTCTGAGGACTACATTGTTGCCTGTGTTGAAGGGATAATATCGAGGCTTGTCTTCATAGATCACATAGGGTCTTGGTGCTGGCTTGACCGTTCCTGGAGCAGGAGGCTCCCATGGGATGAACACTGGTCCTCTTGATATGACAGGGGGTTTCTCTGTTCGTCCTAGCTATCGTAATGTGATTGACACGCCTCCGGGACTTGCCCCTTGCAATATAACTGGTTTGATTGGAGGAGCCCCTTCCAAGACAACGGGTTCTTGCTGCTGATGAGTATAATCGCTTCATTGCAGATTGGATTGCTCTTGAATTGAAATTGCCCCTTGCAGAACGACAGGTTCATATGCGGGCTCGATGCACGACTGTACTCCTTCCAGGATGACTGGCTCCCAGCATGGATGGCTGTAAGGTGCCCCTTGAACAACTGGTGCATCATATGGAGGCTCTCCTTCGAGTATTAACGACTCGGAGACTAAAAGAGGAAAGGGGTTTGCCCCTTGCAGGATCGGAGGAGAACTTCTTGGCCCATAAGTGTAAGCATGAATGGACTGGATAGGGGAGAAGAAGTGATCGAGACGCTTTCCTTCTTCTATGCTGTTGACGGCAGGGCCACGAGATGAACTGGGGTTCGTGGAATGCTGAAGCGAAGGATTCTGAAGGATGTTGGTAGAAGCTGCTGAAGGAGTTTCGGGGACCGAGATGATGATCTTACGGTCGTCAATCAGATCTTGTATGGCATTCTTCAGAGTCATGCATCAATCAGTGGTGTGGCCACGCCCTTGATGGTAGGCACAATACTCATTTTCTCGGTAGTTCGGAGGCAGAGGATGAGCAGGAGGTCTGGGTGCCATCAAAGTAAGTAACTGCTTTTGTACCAACATAGTCATGACTTGACTGAGTGGCTGAGTGAGAGGAGTGAATTTCCTGAGCTCCCTGTAATTCTGCCTATTCTGATAGGTGTATTGGCTGTTCCCCCTGAACTGCTGCTGTTGTCAAGGTGGTTGTGGCTGTAGTTGAGGATTTGGTTGTGGCTAATACCGCAAAGGTTGATGCTAAACCTGATTCTGTTGATACTGTTGACATCCCTGTGGGGGAGCATATTGGTTGCCCTGAGTAGTGGCACTGATGTTGTTTACCTCTGTCGGGCGAGGAGGAGAACCACTACAGTTTCCATTCCCGTATCCGATAGGTCTTCCTTCTACTCTGTTCCGTTTGACTGGAGTGGCCTGATGAGGCCATGGGGAGATTGTTCCTGCGCTGATTCCTGCTTCGACTTGTTCTCCAGCGCGGACTAATTATGAGAAATTTGCGTATGGATGCGAGATGAGATATCCAGATATGCCAGGATATGTTGAATGAACAATCATGGAGATTTATTCTTCGTCGTCGATAGGTGTCCGCATTCTGGCTGCCATAGTGTTCGCTCGCCTCAAGTGTAAGGCTGCGATGTAGTAATAAAACTCGGTAAGACCGAGGTCGATCCACAGGGAAAAAGTAACAGCTTCCTAATTACTTCAGCAACTCAGTTTAATAGAGCAAATTCAATTTCAATAGGATGTTTAATTAAAACAGTAACTCAATGAAAAATCAGAGATATAATGTACTAAGGCCTTCAAGGATCCACTTGTAGCAATTCTATGTCAATTCAGTCAATCCAAGTAGAGAACACAACTAGATTTGAAGTCCTGTCTCTCATCTAGTTGGAAAATAAAGCATTCACACACATTCATCCAATTCAAGTTGAACTTCCAAGTTCAAGTCCATACAATCAATGTAGACTTCAAATTCATAGCCTGCGGAGTAACAGCCATGCCTATGGACTATGGCCTGCTCAAGGATTACTATAATTCGAATCTAAACAAGCAACCTGTGATAATCTCAGAGAATTAAAAGGAATTCATGTCCGGAGCACATGAACTCAGATAAGACATCTCAAACTACCACCTATTGGACTGAAACATAAGAAAAATCCAACTTTGAATTAAAAGTACTTGAATCAAACTGAAATTAACATAGAACTGGCTACAAGCTTCACCTCTCAGCCTTAGCTGAGAGGTTTTAGCCGAGCATAGTCATGCTACAACTAAAAACTCAAAAATAAAGCATAAAACTAGAAAAACCCGAAGATAGATGTTGCAGACGCTCCACAGTCGCCTTCAGCCTCCAAACTCACGTTCCTTCTCTTCTCTGACACCTTAGGGAGAGCCCCTAGGTGGCCTTTTATAGCAACAATCCCCCCTTGCGTCGGATTCTGCGAAAGCCTTCGCATTGCGCAGCAAATTTCGGAGTCCCAATTTAGAAAGGAGACTTCTTACGCAGGGCCGACCGGTCGTGACCGGTCGGCCTGGCTTTTCAATTACTCCAGAGAGCTCAGCCGACCGGTCATGACCGGTCGGCGTGGGTTTTCAATTGTTCCAGCGTGCATGCCCAACTGGTCATGACCGGTCGGGCTGCTTATCCTTCATCCAGTGCCTATGGCCGACCGGTCATGACCGGTCGGCCCCAATGCAATGTGTCCAGTCTTCCTGGCCGACCGGTCAAGACCGGTCGGCCTCCTTCCATTTACATCTCATATGTGGCTGACCGGTCGGACGACCGGTCAGCCTTGGTTTTTCTTCCACTTTTTCTTCTTTTCTTCATTCTCTTTTCTCCCTTTTTCTTCTTCTTTCTTTGATCCATCCTAGGACTTCATGCAATGTCTTCAAATACATTCTTTTAGCTCCAATTTAATGAAATCCACTCTCATCCCTACAATCACAGAAACACGTGTTAGGTGGGCCTTTAAACCATGAAACTCATGCAAACTATGTAGTGTAATGGGCAATGCAATGTATAAATTGGAGGTTCAACACACCCCCCAACCAGCTTTTTGCTAGTCCCGAGCAAAACATGCGTGAAAATAGTTTCAACCCTCCAAATCCAACTCTCCTTTAGAACTTATGATTCTATCCATCCCAAGATGTATAAGTGTAAAATTTGGAGAAATTAGGTGTTAGAAGCTGAACCTTGGACTCTCAATACATAAGAAGTGTTTACATGAAATCCCCGCTGACTGATTGATAAATAGAAGAATTCGAACAAATTCAACCTAGTGTGCATAGTGAAAGTTCATCTCATGAGTTCCTGGAATCATCTTCTTCATAGATTAAGTAGACCTAGGATTTTAAGGTGTACAGAGCAACAGCAAGCCTATGACAGGAATTTGCCTTACCGTCCTTCCGACGGCTTTTACACTACGTCCCATTTCCGGCTTTGGTTACGGTTCGACCATCCCCCGGTTGGTAATAGGTAGCCCCTTTTCGGAATTTTCCACCATTTTTCTTTCCTTCCCGATTTCATCCTTTCTTTCCTTTTTCTTTTAACTTAGATAGGATTTTTAGAAATCCATATCTTTCATTATTTTCCCATGGACAAGGATGGACAAAATACCCCGGCTTGGCTGCTCAACACCTCTAAACCACAGTCTAGCTAATCCACAAATCACATAAACCTGTCACTCATGAAAATCGTGTAATGTGAACTTGGTGTAAAGGTGTTCAAATTTTCTATCAATCACAACAATAGGGGAATTAACATATAAAGCCATTATGTTGGAAGAAATTCCAAACTACAACATCACACACTTCGCTTCTCCTCCTCTTCTACTCATAGCCTCTCAAATGTATAGAAACAAAATTTTCTAAAAGAGTTTTGAGATGTTAGAAAATTTGAAAAAATTTTGTGCATATGAAGCTCGAAATGTTGCAATATGCTAGATGAGGAATCTCATCTCACCCCCCAACCAAATCTTGCATTGTCCTCAATGTAAAAAGATAATTAGTTAGCATGAACACGAGAACAATGGTAAAATATGAGAGAATGAGAATCAATAGTACCTGAGAGAATGATCATGGAGGTCTGCAATTCCAATAACTAAAACCTACTAAAACAGTAAAAAGAAACTAAACCTACCTATGCTATACCTCCATCAGACTAGGAGATCAATCATCCTGATAGACAGGATCATTCAGGGAGATGGACATGTCCTCTGAATCAAATTTCTCAACAAATGGTTTAAGGCGTTGTCCATTAACTTTGAAACAGTCACCATTCGCTGCATTCTCAATCTCAACAGCCCCATGGGAAAAAACTTCTTTAACAATATATGGGCCGGTCCATCGAGATCGTAATTTTCCCGGAAAAAGATGAAGTCGGGCATTATACAAGAGCACTTTCTGTCCTTCATGGAAAGATTTTCTTAAGATGTGTTTGTCATGAAAGGCCTTCATCTTGCTCTTGTAAATCCTTGAATTCTCATATGCATCGTTCCGGATCTCATCAAGCTCATTTAATTGGAGTTTGCGAAGCGAGCTAGCCTTGTCTATGTCAAAATTTAGGGCCCGAATTGCCCAATAGGCTTTGTGTTCTATCTCCACAGGCAGGTGACAAGCTTTCCCATAGACAAGTCTATAAGGGGACATTCCAATGGGTGTCTTGTAGGCAGTACGGTGAGCCCAAAGTGCATCATCTAATCGTAGGGACCAATCCTTGCGATCCGGTCTCACCGTCTTTTCTAAAATCTGTTTGATTTCCCTATTGGAGATTTCAGCTTGCCCACTTGTTTGTGGGTGGTATGGGGTACTCACTTTGTGCCTAATACCATATTTCTTCATCAAGGTTTCAAAAGGTCTATTGCAAAAGTGAGAACCACCATCACTAATAATGGCTCGAGGCGTCCCAAATCTAGAAAGTATGTTTTCTTTGAGAAACTTGAGAACCGTACGATGATCATTGGTTCTACACGGGATAGCCTCGATCCATTTAGACACATAGTCTACGGCAAGCAGAATATAGACATGTCCAAAAGATGAGGGGAATGGTCCCATGAAATCGATGCCCCAACAGTCAAAGACTTCAAGATGTTGAATTGGGGTGAGAGGCATCATATTGCGACGGGATAATCCTCCTAACTTCTGGCAGCGCTCGCATGCTTTGCAAAACTCGTGGGTATCTTTAAATAATGTGGGCCAATAAAAACCACACTGCAGAATTTTTGCAGTTGTTTTCTTGGCTGAAAAATGACCCCCACATGCTTGATCATGACAAAAGGAGATGACTGAATTGTGTTCATCATCGGGGACGCATCTCCTTATAATCTGGTCTGGGCAATATTTAAACAATAGAGGTTCATCCCAGAAAAATCTGCGCACTTCCCTTAGAAATTTACGTTTGTCTTGCGCAGTTCAATAAGTCGGCATCGCACCTGTGGAAAGATAGTTGGCTATATCAGCGTACCATGGTGGATGCATAGCAACAAAGAGTTGCTCATCAGGGAATGAGTCCTCAATAGGTGACTCATCAATGGAGTTTGGTAGGACTAGGCGGGATAGATGATCCGCGACCACATTTTCTACCCCCTTCTTATCTTTGATCTCCAAGTTGAATTCTTGAAGGAGTAGGATCCATCTTAGCAAACGGGGCTTAGCATCCTTCTTAGAAAGAAGGTATTTCAGCGCCGCATGATCCGTATAAACAATAACTTTGGATCCTATTAAGTATGGCCTGAATTTGTCCAAGGCAAAGATGACAGCTAGGAGCTCTTTCTCCGTAGTTGAATAATTAACTTGGGCAGGATTCAAGGTCCTACTCGCGTAGTAGATGACATGGGGCTTTTTATCCTTCTTTTGGCCTAACACCGCCCCAATAGCAAAATCGCTCGCATCGCACATCAACTCAAAAGGAATGGACCAATCTGGTGGTTGCATGATAGGAGCGGTTGTCAACATGTCTTTTAGCTTTGAAAAAGCTAATTGACATTCGGTACTCCACTCAAATTGGTTCTCCTTTTGTAGAAGGTTGCATAAAGGCCTTGAGATGTGACTAAAGTCCTTTATAAACCTTCGATAGAAACCGGCGTGTCCCAGGAAGGACCGCACTGTTAGTGCACTTTTTCGTGGCATACTAGTGCACCTTGTTTGTCAATCACTTACAGCTGTGAGTCTTGTGTCGGTTGAGCACATTGATATCTTTGCATTGTTAGTTTAATTGCTTAATTATGAATGATTGATATGAATGCATGCTAGGCACTTTTTAGGCATCCTCGCACAAGATGTACCTTCACTACTTGTGTAGACTTGAGCTCATTGATCCAATCTCATAAGTCTACACAAGGTGCATAGGTTATTAGCTTAATTAGTCGAATCATTTACTTCCTATGCATGCTTAGACTAGGTTTGTTTATTGCTTATCCTCTTGCTAGTCTTTTGATTGGACCCACCAAGGCTTGGAAGCCGAGGTGTTCTTGCTTACAAAGCTTATTTTATTGAATTGCATAAGTAGGCGAAAAGAATTTGAAAAAGGTCCATATCACCCCCTCTAGGTCCTTAGACATATCTCCGAGTATCTCTACAAGCGGTAAAACCGCAATTTCAATTGGTATCAGAGAGGGTTCCTCTTTAAGGGCTTAATTGCCTAGAGGTTGATCCTAAAGAGAGACTTGAAAATATGTCTAGAGAGGACTCTTCATCCGTCTCTAAGCCTCCCTTCTTCGATGGGTCAAATTATCCATATTGGAAAGCCCGTATGCGCATCTTCTTGGAATCCATTGATTCGGATGTGAGGGACATGGTTGATTTTGGATATGAACCCCCAATGGTAACTATTTCTAAGGAAGGTGAGCCGGATGTTCTCAGGCCAAAAGAAAAGGCATTATGGACTGCTCATGAAAAAGCTCAGCGTATTAATAATGCCAAGGGCCTGAATGCCATATTTTGTTCAGTATCGAGAGATGAATTTGGTCGGATCCAAAACTGCACTACCAGTAAACAAGCATGGGATATTCTTGAAGTTACCCATGAAGGTACAAATGTTGTTAAAAATTCTAAACTCCAACGCCTCTCCACTCTATTTGAAAATATTATTATGGAGGAGGATGAAACGTTTACTGAATTTTATACCAAACTGAACAAAATCACAAATGATATGTGGGGCTTAGGGGATCCGGTTCCGGAACATAGGCTTTGTAGGAAAATTCTGAGATCTCTTCCGGAACGGTTCTCTTCTAAAGTCACCACCATTGAAGAGTGTAGGGATCTAAACACAATGAAAGTTGAAGAACTCATAGGTTCCCTACAAACCTTTGAGCTAGGCTTTAAAGCCCCCTCTAGAAGGAAAAACATCGCTTTCAAGTCCTCTCACAGACACAAGAAAATCAAAAGTGAGACGGAGGATGATAGCGATGATGAGGATGATGAGGAAGAACATTTGAACAAAAAATTCAAGAGATTCCTCAAATTTGATAGAGGGAATAGCCGTGACAAGAAGGACAAGAAGGGTGATAAACGTACAGGAAAATCATCCATACCTTCATCCGTCCGTTGTTACGGTTGCGGTCGTCGTGGCCATATTGCCCCGGAATGTCCGGAAGGGCCTAAACCGAAAGGTAAAAAGGCCATGGCTGCCACTTGGGATGATACGGAGGAGTCCGAATCTGATGATGAGAGCCAACATAAAGATCTTGCTCTCTCGGCCTCCATCACGACCCCTTTACCAGATTATCTAAGAGGGGATCCCAACCGCTATCCCTTCTAGGAGAAGAAGGTATTCCCAACCCCTCACCTCATGCTATATTCTATGAGGGTGTTGAGAAATTTTGCTACCCTTTGGCTTTTCAAACTTATCATGGTTAGTGGGGGTAGCTAATTTTTGGGTAGGACTCACCCATTGGCTATCTGAGATGGGGTAGATGATACCCACATCCAATAGCTTCAATACTTCAGCTTTGACAACCTCCATCATGTTTGGATTTAGCCGTCTTTGAGGTTGTCTAGTCGTTTTTGCGTTTTCTTCAAGGTGTATACGGTGAGTGCAAACCGAAGGATCTATCCCTTTGAGATTCGCTATTGTCCAACCTATGGCTTCCCGGTGTTGTTTGAGTAACTCAATCAACTTGAGCTCTTGGTCTTTTTCTAGGTGGGAGGCAATGACAACTGGGAAAGTTTCCTCTTGACCCAGATATACATATTTAAGCTCGGATGGCAATGGTTTGAGGTCAAGCTTCGGTGGTTTGATGCTAGACGGTAGAGGCCTTGATGTGGTTGGTGGCAATTTTTCGAAATGGGGCCTCCGCCGGCTAATATCAACTACCGGTCTTTCTATATTTAATGCATGCACAATCTCACTAATGATAGGGTCTTTAGAATCCATGAAGTGTGCTAAGCATGTCTCCAAACTTTCTAGTGGTTCAAGCTGGAGGAGTTCTTCTTCTTCAAAGGTTTCAAGCATGTTTACATCGAAGAACTCATCATCATCGACATCCCTATGTCTTTTGCCCAGGTGAAATACATTCACCTCTAGTGTCATGTTTCCAAAAGATAATTGCATCACCCCATTCCGGCAATTGATGATTGCGTTTGATGTGGCAAGGAATGGGCGGCCTAATATCACCGGTATTTGGGTGCTAGCATCCAAAACCGGTTGTGTGTCCAAGACTATAAAATCTACCGGGTAGTAGAATTTGTCAACTTGGACTAGAACATCCTCAACTATCCCTCTCGGTACACGGATAGATCTATCAGCGAGTTGCAATGTGGTTTTGGTGGGTTTTAATTCACCAAGACCCAATTGTTCATATACCGAGTATGGGATCAAGTTCACACTTGCCCCCAAGTCTAACAAGGCACGTTCAATCCGGTAGTCTCCAATGATACATGAGACGGTGGGACTACCGGGATCTTTGAATTTTGGGGGAGTCTTTTGAGTGAGGATGGCACTAACTTGCTCAGTTAGGAAGGCCTTTTGCTGCACATTATATTTGCGTTTGTTGTGCATAGGTCTTTTAGAAACTTGGCATAAGAGGGAATTTGTTTGATGGCATCAAGTAAAGGGATATTGATCTTGACTTGTCTGAAAATCTCTAGAATATCTTGAGAATTTGGGAGAGATTTTGGGGCAACCAATCTCGATGGGAATGGTGCTATGGGCTTGTAAATGCGTTCCGGTTGTTGTGGGGCTAGGTTAGATCCATTTTCATCCTCAGAATTTACCGGATCATTAGGCTCATCGGCCTTCACCGGAATAGTTTTGTCAATTTGTTTACCACTTCTAAGGGTGGTAATGGATTTAGCTTGCTCCATGTTTTGGTTGGAAGGATTAGGGATGCTTACTTCATGTACTTGCTTAGGATTGGGCTGAGGTTGGGCCGGAAAGGTCCCTTCCCTAGCATTCAAGCGTCCCTTAATCTCATCAACCGAGACTTTCAGTTCTTGGGACAATTGCTGATTTGATTCATTTATTTGCGCTTGCCCTTGCATAAACGCTCTCAAAGTATCCTCCCATGAGACTTGAGGTGGGGCCATATTTTGCATGGGTGGCCCTCTTTGGGAGTTGGTAGGATTGCCTGTTGGGGCATTCTTCCAACTGAAATTCGGGTGGTTCTTCCAACTCTCATTGTATGTATTACCTACCGGTCCATTGAAGGGCCGTTGATAACCATATGTGGCATTGGCTGTCTCTTGCAACACTTCCTTAAATGCAGGAATTGTGGGACAATCTTGCGTAGCGTGTAAGTCGGTGAGACAAATCCCACATGTGGTTTCAACAGCTTCCTTGGACTTGGAAACTCCATTTTTGCTAAGTTCCATGGCCTCAACCTTCCTTGTGAGGTTGGCTATCCTTGCATTTACGTCGTCTTCCTCTTTAAGGACATATATCCCTCCTTTCTCTTGAGTAGGCTTGGGGTTCTTGGGTTTATCCGAGGTGTCCCAAGATTGGGCATTTTCAGCCAACATGTCCAAGTAACTCCAAGCATCATCTGGATTTTTACTCATAAACTCGCCATTGCACATCATTTCCACAAATTGGCGCATATTAGGACTTAATCCATCATTGAAAAAATTTATAATTCGCCAACTCTCATAGCCATGATGTGGGCAAGCAAGCAGGAGTTCCTTAAATCTTTCCCAACATTGAAAGAATGATTCACCCTCTTTTGCTGAGAAATTCATTATGGCCCTTCGAAGAGTGTTTGTCTTATGAGCGGGGAAGAACTTTTTCAAGAATTCCCGGTTCATCTCAACCCATGACCCAATCGAATATGGTCTAAGAGAGTGAAGCCAGTCTTTGGCTCTTTCTTTCAAGGTGAAGGGAAAAAGTTTAAGTCTGATAGTATCCCCAGAAACATTGGGATAATGCAAGGTGGCCAACACTTCTTCGAATTCTTGCAAGTGTAAGTATGGGCGGTCAGAGTCTAGCCCATGGAATTTAGGTAAAAGTTGGATTACTCCCGGTTTTATGTCAAGGGTCCCACCGTTAGCTGGTAGAACTATGCAAGAAGGTGTAATTGTACGAGCAGGTTGTAGGTAATCCCGTAGTGATCTCATTGGAGGAACATTATGTACCTCATTCTCTCCTACTCCTTCCTGATTTGCGTTTGTGGTTGGAGTAGGGGGTGGAGGATTCCTTAAGGGTGTTTGCTCCATACTTCCCAAACTTTCACAATGCTCTTGATAATTCCGGACTCGTCTATGGACTGACAATGGTCCAACTAAACCACCTTCAGATTGGAGACGATTTGAATGGTTACGTTCCCAACGGGACATAAACCACTCAATCAGAAATCAAAACTAATCCTAACCTAGAAAACTGCAATCTGAAAATTCTAAAAACTAAGTTAGAAAGGTATCACCTGATGCGCTTGAACTGAAAGAAGAATTCCTACAAAACAGAAAACTTTGTAAGTTCTAAGAAAAATCAGAAAAACCTATCTACTTCTACAGCTACTGAAACTATTTGAAAACTATTATCTAATCTCCCCGGCAACGGCGCCAAAAACTTGTTCGCTCGCCTCAAGTGTAAGGCTGCGATGTAGTAATAAAACTCGGTAAGACCGAGGTCGATCCACAGGGAAAAAGTAACAGCTTCCTAATTACTTCAGCAACTCAGTTTAATAGAGCAAATTCAATTTCAATAGGATGTTTAATTAAAACAGTAACTCAATGAAAAATCAGAGATATAATGTACTAAGGCCTTCAAGGATCCACTTGTAGCAATTCTATGTCAATTCAGTCAATCCAAGTAGAGAACACAACTAGATTTGAAGTCCTGTCTCTCATCTAGTTGGAAAATAAAGCATTCACACACATTCATCCAATTCAAGTTGAACTTCCAAGTTCAAGTCCATACAATCAATGTAGACTTCAAATTCATAGCCTGCGGAGTAACAGCCATGCCTATGGACTATGGCCTGCTCAAGGATTACTATAATTCGAATCTAAACAAGCAACCTGTGATAATCTCAGAGAATTAAAAGGAATTCATGTCCGGAGCACATGAACTCAGATAAGACATCTCAAACTACCACCTATTGGACTGAAACATAAGAAAAATCCAACTTTGAATTAAAAGTACTTGAATCAAACTGAAATTAACATAGAACTGGCTACAAGCTTCACCTCTCAGCCTTAGCTGAGAGGTTTTAGCCGAGCATAGTCATGCTACAACTAAAAACTCAAAAATAAAGCATAAAACTAGAAAAACCCGAAGATAGATGTTGCAAACGCTCCACAGTCGCCTTCAGCCTCCAAACTCACGTTCCTTCTCTTCTCTGACACCTTAGGGAGAGCCCCTAGGTGGCCTTTTATAGCAACAATCCCCCCTTGCGTCGGATTCTGCGAAAGCCTTCGCATTGCGCAGCAAATTTCGGAGTCCCAATTTAGAAAGGAGACTTCTTACGCAGGGCCGACCGGTCGTGACCGGTCGGCCTGGCTTTTCAATTACTCCAGAGAGCTCAGCCGACCGGTCATGACCGGTCGGCGTGGGTTTTCAATTGTTCCAGCGTGCATGCCCGACCGGTCATGACCGGTCGGGTTGCTTATCCTTCATCCAGTGCCTATGGCCGACCGGTCATGACCGGTCGGCCCCAATGCAATGTGTCCAGTCTTCCTGGCCGACCGGTCAAGACCGGTCGGCCTCCTTCCATTTACATCTCATATGTGGCTGACCGGTCGGACGACCGGTCAGCCTTGGTTTTTCTTCCACTTTTTCTTCTTTTCTTCATTCTCTTTTCTCCCTTTTTCTTCTTCTTTCTTTGATCCATCCTAGGACTTCATGCAATGTCTTCAAATACATTCTTTTGGCTCCAATTTAATGAAATCCACTCTCATCCCTACAATCACAGAAACACGTGTTAGGTGGGCCTTTAAACCATGAAACTCATGCAAACTATGTAGTGTAATGGGCAATGCAATGTATAAATTGGAGGTTCAACACATAGCTCGCCAATGTCCCACATAAGCTGATAACGTTTCATCACTCTTTTGCCTGAGAGCTGCGATGTCGGCTCTTCTAGGCGCCATATTGAGATTATATGCGAATCTGTAGACGAAAGCCTAGGAAAGTTGTTCCCAAGTCCTGATGCGATGATGGTCTAATGATGTGTACCAATCTAGGGCATCACCCTTCAGAGATTTTTGGAATAAGCGAATGAGGGCCCCTTCATTTCCTGAGATTGCACTCAGCTCTCCACAGAAGGCCTTGAGATGCGCTATGGGACAACCGCTGCCATCGTATCTTTTGAATTTTGGTACCTCAAAGTTTTGAGGTATTTGAGCATCTGGAAAAGGACACAAGTCTCTGAACTTGGTCAAAGGTAGATCGATTCCTTGTTGTCACTGAAGCTGATTTTTTAGGATCTGGAACTGCTCCCGCAACTCGTCCAGTCCTGCATGATCTGCTCGAACAACTAGTGCCTCTCGAAGTAAGTCACATTCTTCTTCGGCATAGTGGTCTATGTCTTCGACCCTATGGGCTTGCTGGAAAGCAACCGAAGGTTGCTGAAATTGATTCGATGATTGAACTGGATTCTGATGAACTGGTTGCTTGAAATGACTGCAACTGAACTGAAGACTGTACTGAAGATTGAACTGGAACTTGTTGGAAATTAACTGGAGATTGCTGAGCTGAAGATTGCTGGAATTGAAAAGTGCTCCTGTTTGTAGGAGGCTGAGATGCTGGGAAGTGACCCCCTTGTTGGGTACACTATCCGCTGATTGATGTGGGCTTGACACTGACCCCCATTGTGGGCATTCGCCAGTGCTGTCCCTGCTGCTGGAAATTGATTTGAAATCCCATCGGTCGGGATGTGCTGAAATTGAGTAAAAGTCCCATCGGCGGGGACATGCTAAGAAAGAAAAGGAGTCCCATTGGTATAGACATGCTGAAATCTATTAAGATTGTTGCTTGTAAGATTGACTGGAAGTTGACTGGAAGTCCTTGCGACGGGAATGCTTTGAGACGGCCTTGTTGCCGTGGGAAGGTACTGAGGAGGATGCCCTAGAGTGAAGTGCTGAGATGGCTGTTGTCGGTAGTCTTGGGTAAACTCCGATGGTTGTGCTTGATTTGAACTAGAGGCCGGGGGGATCTGGCATGGCTGTTGAGATTGCTGTGTTAGTGCACTTTTCTGTGGTATACTAGTGCACCTTGTTTGTCAATTACTTAGGTCAGTAGGTCTAGTGTCGGTTGAGCTTAATGAAGACGAAGACCGAAGACTCAAGTGGCCCGGCTGCATCAAGAAAGAAGAAACAGGTAAATGTGATGCCTTGGTGTGCCTTGCCTTGACCAAAACCTAACCCATAACCTCTTAGATGACTTGGACCAACTAGGTATACCCTTAGTCATCATTATTAGTCTTAGAACTCCATGAAAAACATGATAAATAAGACTAATTAAAGAGGTGGAAGCTGCTGTAAACAAAACAGCTCAAACAGCAGTTTCCGATTGATCTCCGATCAATCGGACGTTGGCTCCGATAGGACTCCGATCAATCGGACAGAAGCTCCGATCAATCAGAAATTGTTCCAGCAAACATTGAAAATCCACTGGACATATTTTTGATCAATCAGACAGCCTTCCGATCCATCGAAAGGGGTCCGTCCGATCAATCGGACCATGTTCCGATCAATCGGAAAATCCTCCAAAGAGTTCTCTAGACTAAATTTCGATCAATCGGACATGTCTCCGATCAATCGGACCATATTTCCGATCAATCGGAGATGCACGAATCTGCCCGTTTTTTTACCGTTGGAAGAAAATCTATTTAAAAGGGGGATTCGTTTTTTGAGCTAAGAGAGGAGATTTTGAGGAGATAGAAGCCACCATTGCTAGAGATCATTAGAGGCTCTATCCCAAACCTAAAGCAAGTCATTCTCCTTGTGTTTTCATCACAAGCTTGGGCCATTCAATGGCATCTTGAGAATGGACTTGTTTCCTCTTGATTCCTAGGGTTTAGACACCTTGATGATAGTTAAATCCTTTGTCTAAACACTACCTAGGAGTCCATTTAGGTGCATTCCTCTAGGAAACCCATTTCCTACCATTTGTAGAGGTTTCACCATTCCCTAGCACCTTGGGCATCTCCAATGGAGCATCACATGCAAGGTAGCTGATCTTGGAGCTGAAGCCTTGGCAAAGCAACGGCGTCAACGATCGGGGGAGCACAAGGGGAGCTGATTCAAGCACGGGAGAGCGAGAAGAAGCAACCCAAGACGACGCAACAAGGGGCTCAATCTGACAAGTAAGGTTGTCTTGTTAAGAGTCCATCCACTCAATTCCCTGTGGGAGTTGAGTGTAGAGTTTGTTTGACAAACTCGCCCCGGGGTCGTTAGCCGATCCTTGGCCTATTAGTTGGGCCTAAAATCTAGGGACGTCAGCCGTTCCTTGGCACGTTAGTCGGGCCTAAAACGAAGTCTCCAAGGGGGAGCCACGAACATGGGTGCAAACGTGTAGGTTGGGAGGAACCTGTAAACTCCCCGGTTGGGTGGATCCGAGTTAAAACACCTTGGTTGGGAGGAACCAGATTTAAACTCCCCAGTGAATGCCGGTGTGCTCAAAGGGGTTGAGTACTTGAACCGGGAGTGGAGTAGACAAGTAGTCGAACCACTATACATCCTTGTGTTTGTGATTGTATTGGAGCACATTTCTCTTTAATGCATTGCATTTAATTGGTTAATTATGAATGCTTAGTTAGGAATGTATGCTAGGCACTTGATAGGCATCCACTCTCACAAGATGTACTTTCACTACCTCATGTTGACTTGAGCATTTCTTGATCCATCCTCTATAGTCCACATGAGTCACTTAGACTAGGTTGCTTATTGCTTTTATCTCTTGCTAGTCTTTTAATTGGACCCACTTAGGCTTGGAAGCCGAAGTGTTAATCGCTTTCGTATTTTAATTTGCTGATTTGTTAAAGTAGGCGAAAAGATTTTTTAAAAGGTCCTTATACCCCCCTCCTATAGGTTCAGCCATAATTCTAGTTGCTCCTCAAGCTTCCGCACACGTATGCGTAGGGTGTCGTGTTAGGCTACCCGACGCAATTTCATGCTGAACTGGGCCAACTTGATTGTTGGTTGTTGCGGTAGCTTGTGCTTGCATGAATTGGAAGAGCATTTCTTGCATTGCTCTCATTCCTTGTGCCAATTCTTGCATGATTGGCGTGTTCTCAAGTGGTTTCTGCGCTGGAGGTTGCGCTTCGGCCATCTCGATAACGGGGAAGGGGTGAGTTTCCTCTTCATGGTCGGACATGGCTTGCTGAGCCCGAGTGTTGATTATGCTGCGGAAGGGAAGTTGTTTTCGAAGACGTTGAGCCCGAGGAGGCGCAATGGTGAGGACTATACTCTACTATTTTTTGGGTTTTGGGATTTTCTATTTTTTTGTGGTTTTGGGTAGAATGCTATGCAAATGAGATTGTATGAGGACTAATGACTTTCAAGCATAGGAAGGATTCTGTTTTTCAAGTTGGATCACGACTAGTGGGACTAGCATATCCCCAGCAAAGTCGCCATTCTGTGGACGCTCGCTATTCCGCGCTCTCGAACGTTCTCCCTTCCTTTCGGAAAAGAGGGGGGTGGTGCGTGCGCTCGAATCGCCGTTTGTGCCACTGGCTTGCCTCGTTCCCGAGGGCTTTCATCTGTTGTCGTGTTAAGCTGGATGTGTTTAGATGAGTTTGTATAAGACCAGAGTCGCCACTAGCCAGTTACTTCGAATCTACAGTCGGCTAGACCTCGTAGAAACGTTAGAGAAGGGGATCCGAAGACTCCTTCCTCTAAAATGACTCCTTTTGATCTACGGCCAGAGATTCGAGGTAAGGGATCACGGTTACAGGGTGGGAAGAGGTTAAGCACCCCACACACTGCCCGTACCAAGGTACAGTCTCTACTTCACAGAATCGAACTAATACTTGAAAGTCTGATTTAATCCTCGTACATTCTCATGGATGATATGATGCATTAATGCAGGTCTGAAAAGTAAGAGTTTCTGATGGGCAGGTTTTCATTAACAGGCAAGCCTAGAGCATATGCTCGAACTGACAAGTGCTTTATGAGGGATGTATGATGTGTGTCTGAATAATCAAAGTGCTTATAGTGACATGATAAGCAGGGGGTGGAAGAAAAGTAAATGTTGCACTTATGCTAGATGCGAATGAGATGATGCTGGTAAAAGAATAGCTAGATGGACGGAGGTGTCGCAAGGGTTTGCTTCGAGTGGTTAGATCAAGACTAGGGTGGCTTCGGAAACTTGGACCAGGGTCAGGCTGGGCTGGACCAGGGCTAAGCTCTCCTCACTCGGGCTCTCCTTGGTGGAGAAATGGGCTAAAGAGATGGAGATGAACTCGGACTAAGGGGATTTCTTTGAGACTTGAGGGATTTTAGAGATGCTTCAATGAGAAGGGGCGGGGGGTATTTATAGCAGCAGGCAGTGGCAGATTGTGTAAATAGATTTGGGTGGCCCTTAGGGGGCCGCCCGTATGGCCGTTCTGCTTTGGGTTCGGAGCGTACGACCTCCGAACCTGAAGCAGAAAATCCCCAGGTTTGGAGTTCCGGACCTGCTCCGAGGCTGTGGTTTGGAACTCAGTGAGTTGACTGGGTTTGGGAGATGGGTTGACACGGTGAGTTGACTCGATGGGTTGACTCAGCAGGTTAACTCGGTGATTTGACTCAGCGGGTTTACTCACAAAGCTTGACTTTTTAAGGATTTTTTACTGGTTTTTCTTATGGGGGGTTTTTTGGGCTGATGTTTAGGAGTGAGTTGACTGGGTTCAGGCTTGAGCTGGGTTATGGATTGGGGCTTAGAAGGGTGAGTTTGGCTGGGTTTGGACATGGGATTTGGGGGTATGGTGCCCCATTCATTCAGCTATCTCTACCAACATTGTAGCCGAAGGTGGGGTGTCTACACTTTGTAAGCAATAAAAGGAATTTAATTACTACATGTCATAATATGTTCCTCCTGAAGATATATGGCAGTGGCATGAGAAGTTACATATTTTGAATTCCTTAACAAGCTTAATGATGAGTTTGAACCTCAAAGAGTTCAAATGTCAGGGTGCGATAAATATTCCTCTTTAGAAGTAGTTTATAATTATATTCAAAACAAAGGCAATCAACACGCTTCCATGGTGGCATCTATCCCTGAGAATTCTACCTTTATAGTTGAGCTCAAACCACGTCATGGAAGTAAATTGTTAAAGATCAGACTAGTGAACGGATAGATCATCACCCTTTATGTTTTATTTATTTTTTTAGTTTGGTCTACACTCGTTATGGATGCCATTGATATACTAGATATTGTTGCTATGATATGCATCCTCACCATCATGCTAAATCCAAACACAAGACTAATGCTATTGGGGTTGAGGGGGAGGGCCACTCTACTGAGACTAGCTATATACCTAAGTCTCATCTCACTATAATTGATCATCCTTTATATCTATTATCGGTATATCAGATTACTCAAGTATCTTTGGCCATTATGTATCTCAATCTAAGTCTCCTTCTAATGTGTCTTAGATAATCGATTTTAAACCTATAGACCATGTGATCAGTATAAAAAAAAAAATACTTTCTTACATATACCTCTTTTCATGATTGGATCAACTTAGCTAATGAATCATATTTCAAGATTTTTAGGAGGGGATTTTGTTATCTAAGCTCCTCTCTCACTTTACGATTAATTCTTAATGTTCCTGATTTTCCATCTAATCTTCTCTCTAACCAACTAATTTTATTAATCTATTATTTTCTTTTGTAATTCTTATACTGTGTATGATCTACAAACTGGGAGGAGGATTGACAATGGACATGAGTCTTAAGGGAAATAACTTTTCCATGTGGATCGTATGCTTTTCCCATGATAGCGACAAAGAGTTCTTTCAGCTTTCGCATTCTTGCTTAGGACAATTTTTTATTCATGCACTTTATAATACTATTATGCTTAGGTGTAAAGCATGTGCATTATAAATACATCCATCCTCTTAATTAAATTAGAACTGCATTGACCTTTGACTTAGTCCATTCAAATAAGTGGGGCCCTGCACTAGTAATTTCTATAACTAGTTATTAATATTTCATTTTTTTTTATATAAATGATTAACCATTCGATATTTACATGGTTATATTCAATGAGAAGTATATTTAAAGTGCTTACTATAGTTAAAATGTTTACTAAATATGTTAAACTTCAATTTTATAAAGTAATTAAATTGTTTTGTTCAGATAATGCCAATAAACACACACACACACACACACACACACACACACACACACACACACACACACACACACACACATATATATATATATATATAATTTGTTTACTAATTGAGGGATTGAATCTATAAACACCTAACCCAGAAAAGAGATTAAAGCTATTTTTTACTTCGGCGAGCTTTGATAAAAAATATTTGTACAGCTTGACATTCGTCACACGGCCATATAAGACAAGGTATCACTCAGGTAGTTTTAGAAATAGATAATGGATGGGATTAGTCAATCCTCAGACCAACCCATCCAATTTTGACCAAATTAATAGGATCCTTTAAGAACTCAAAACGTACACTCTCATGATACCACTCTTGGTTAGCCCGAAAGGCATTCGAAGCCCAAATTGGCTAACTAGTAAAGATCCTTGGCAAACCTGATAATGTCAACTAATTAGAATGGTAGACCCACAGCCTGTTGGAATCAAATGATGGCCAATCATCCAATATGTCTGAGAGTTACAAGTCAATCAGAGCACATTTTTTTTTTTTACTTCAGCAATACTAAGATCTGTGAAAGTTAAACATGAAAAATCCTTAGTACCTTTTGAGGACAATTACCAGATCTGATTGACTAATACCATACCAGGAAAACTGTGGAAGTAAGACACACATTATAACCCTCGTAAGCCTTAGGGCCTCTCATGCGTCAATTAACTGTGTTAAAAAGAGCAAATCCTACAAACGACCCTTGAGGAAAGATATAAAAAGACAAGAACTGATAACTTAACAATAAAGAGAGTGTATTGCACTAAAAAGCATACCTATAGATCAATAATTGGCCCATCATAGGTTAGTTGAAGGCTTATTTAAGGGTTACAACAGCAAGTCATTTGGGGGACAATAGTTGAGAGTTGAGAGAGGCAGATAGTTGTTGGCGACGATCCGAGTCGGTTAAAGGTGAGGTCAAGGTGATTTAATGATCTGAAGTCAATCCACTAGTACAACCAAGTGGCAGAAGCTCGTGCCAAAATTCTCTCCAACCTGTTACCTAGTTGGAAAAAGCCTAGTTGAGCCATTATTTTGTATAACTAAAAGTGGTAAAAACCATTGTAGAAAAAGCTATCAAAGTCAAATCGTAAGATTATAATCAGGGACATCCGACCATCCTTTTATCAAAAAAGGGTGTTTGTTTTCCCCTATTTCTTCTCACACCTTCAATCAATCCAAACTCTACTCCACATATTCTTTTCCCCTATTTCTTCTCACACCTTCAATCAATCCAAACTCTACTCCACATATTCTAAGGACATCCATAATAATATTCACATACACGCATTATTCTTGCACTTCTTTATATTTTACTCTTTTCTTTTTACATTTTATTTTTCCTACTTGGGATCCTGATACCCTGTGAAGTATGGCTTAATGTAATAATATTAAAGCTTCATTGAATCCTTGCAAACTATAAAATTCTGTAAAGTAGAGACTACACATTGTTCAGTGAAAAATGTGTCTAACCCCTTCCTTTTTATAACCAAGGCCCTTAGAATCTATGACGTAGATCAACTACATGAGTCACGTGGGTAGGGAAACCTACTGGTCTCCCGCGTCACAAGTGACTTTATGGTTTCTAGCTAGCTATAGATTTTGAGATGTATTTGGTTGGTGTTGAGCTCTTAATTGTGCATATTCTAACCCCAATTCATCACTCATTGTGCAAGATTTTCATGATTTAAAGACTAATTGAATGCATGTTTGGTGATTGCAGGATTGAGAGTGGATTCAGCCTAATTGATGACCAAGAGACCTCTTTAAGAACCTTGGATGAAGACCCAAGGTGGGCCGAAGGAAGAAGGAAGCAAAGAGAGAAGCAAGGAAAGAAGAAAAGAAGGAAAAAAAAAAGAAGAATCTGAAGAAGAAGAGAGCCAGACCGGTCGTGACCGGTCGGCCAACAAGTCTGAGGACCCTGTATATGCTGGACTGTTGCTGGAGATGGTCCGACCGGTCTTGACCGGTCGGCCAAGGGATGTTGAGCACGCTGAACTGATTCCAATAGTCAGGCCGACCGGTCTTGACCGGTCAGCCAGAAAGTATTTAAAACTCCAGAAGCCGCTGGAGTGATTTCCCATTGAGGCACGACCGGTCGTGACCTGTCGGCCAGCCCAGTCCGACCGGTCCAGACCGGTCGGCCACGTGAAGAAATGGAAATTTCTAATTCTGGCCCCGAATTGCGCACTGCGTAATTCTTACGCAGATTCTCGATTCTTCTGAAGTTGCGGAGCCTTCATACTATAAAAGGACACCTAGGGATCGTTCTTAGGGTATCTTAGAAGGGTTTAAGCAAGCTTGGAGGCGGCGGAAGTGGATTCTGGAGTTCCACAACTCCTTCTAGTTTGTTTTACTGTTTTTATGAGTTTTTTTTTGTTGTTTCATGTTTCCTTGGATCATGAGCAGCTAAACCTCTTAGCTAGGGTGTTAACGTCAGATTTTGTAACAGGATCCTCCGGTCGTTCACCTTCTTTCCAACAGAGACTTCCTCTGCCAGACCTGAAAGAAGACAGAAAGCAACTAAGGGTGGCTGGTGTCCAGCCGTTGGCCCTCCGATGCTTAAGTCAGGCAAAGCAAGAAAAAGAATAACCAGGCAAAACGAGGCTAGAGATTGAATATTGTGTACCTGTATCTTAATAGAGTCTTCTCCTTATATAGATCTGAAATGATCCAATCTGTTACGTAAGATATCGAGATCCCGCTGATTTCGTGGGATAAGATTCCTATCCTTAGATAGAAGGGAAATCTAATCCAATGACTCGTCTGATAGTTTCGTTCCTTGATAGCGATTCCTTGAGACTCGGAACCACTGAAGAAGATAAGCCCAATCTCGACCTATACGGGCTGCTGGTACTGAGGGCTAAGAGATGTCACCACAGAAAAAGTTGTTCGCACGTTGGAAGATGGTCGCGAGTCCAAGTGCTCGCTCATTCAGATGTAACACATTTCAACGACTTATGAGAAGGTCTGCTCGCAGGAAAAACACAACTTTTTCGAAGCTTCGGTAGTCGAGCATCAGTTTTTTCTAATATGCGAGCTGCGAACAGACGTTCTCGATAGTCGAATAAAGGTGCTCGCGAGATCGGAGTATCTTCAGAATATGCGAGTTGCGAACAGACGTTCTCGATAGTCGAATAAAGGTGCTCGCGAGATCGGGGTATAATAAGAAGCCTCGAGCAGATGATCTCCGCTATTTTTGACTATAACAGATGCCCCCCAAGTCCTTTCCGCCAAGAATTCTAAGGGAAGGACTTATTCACTATCACACGTAACCGCCTGCTGCCTTCATCGAGAATGAAACCGTACATGATTGGGCTGGAATTAATGAGCGCCAGCTTTCCGCAGCCTTTTCGCAGTCAGGAAGTGAAGAGACGCTCGCTACGTGTCCGGAGAGTTAATGGGCGTGCCTGCTCGACTGCCGCGCAGAAGGAAGGGCTGCCACGTATCACCAGATGCGGCGGAATGATTGCCTATAAATATACGGAGTCCGCCATTTCTCTGGTTTTCTACAGGAGCTTTTCGAACGAAAGGAATTTCCAATCATCCTTCTTTCATACTCCTTCCTCCGGTGCTCCCTTTCCTCCTTTCTTTCTTATATGGGTACAGTCCTTTTCTTTTTTCTTTTTTATCTTCTTTAACCTCTTATGGCTGGGGACTCTGATGAGACCACCGTCCCGCTGGGAGATGCTACACCGGAATCCTCTGCTTCTAGTAATGAGAGGGTTCCGGCAGGTAGATATACGGCGGCCGGATACCCCTCCATTTTATCGGAGGACCGGTTGGTTGAATTACGGGAGAGATATCGGGTCCCTGACTCCGTCACTCTCCGGTTGCCCGGAGATAGAGAAACACCGGACTCTCCTCCCCCAGGGTGTGTGGCTTTCTATGAGTACCAGCTCATCCTGGGGGTACGCCTTCCTCTCCATCCTTTCGTTCAGGATGTGCTGCGAAGCTATAAGATTGCCCCCGGGCAACTTATTGTGAATGGATGGAGGGTGGTCCTGGGCTCCTTCGCCCTTTGGGCTCAGGCCGGCAACGGGGAGCTCACAGCTGAAGAATTCCTCCGTATGTTTCGCTTGAAGAAGGCGCCCTCCAGCGAAGGCTGGTACTACCTGTGTTACTGGCACCGGGATAACTTCGTGCTGGGGAAGCCCTCCTCGAACTATCCCGGCTGGAGGAAGCGGTGGTTCTATGCTTCCGGGAGCTGGGAGTCTGCCTCCTCCAGGGGTCCAGGAGTGACCCATTTTTTCTGTGAAGGTAGGCACAATTCCACATTGTGCTGTTTCTCCAGTTAAAATTCTAGGGTTTATATATATTTTGACCGCTACTTGTGCTCACAGGTATCCCGGCCCTGAGCAAGCCAAACTTGAAGGGAGAGATTAACAAGAAGATAGTAAAAGTATACAAGGTGCCTGTTGGTGATAGGCACATCGAAGCCTGCTTGTCCTCCTCGCGACTCGCAGCAGGCGGGATTAATATCTAGCGAAGAAGTCACGATGACAAAAGCTGGAGAAAAGAGGGGTTTGTTGCCTCGACTAAAGGGCACAAACTCGAAAAGGCAGAAGAAGTCTGCCGGACCTACTCAACCATCCGTCCACAAGGGTGGCGACCAACCTGCTCCTCTCGCGAGCACGGTGGGGGCACCAGCAGTGCCCAACATCCCCTCACTGGTGGTCGTACCTGGACCGCCAGTGATTAACATTACTGACAACTCCCCTGATGGGGCAGGATCCAGCTGCCCCCCATCTGACGAGGCTCGCGAGCAAACAGAACCTCACGAGTCGGTGCCTGCTCACGAGCTAACCCCTGCTGGTGAGCCGGGACCTACTCGCGAGTCGGTGGCCACACCTGTCGCGAGCACGACTGGGTTGGTCGTCGCCCAGCCATTTGGAGGTGGAACATTCTCTATTCCTCGCCACCTCCATCCAATTTGTAAATTTTTGTTCGACAACATTTCCGCCCAAACCTTTGGCTCTCTTCCCGAGCCAAGCCCTGAGAACCTTTTCCTTGAGGCGGGGGTAAGGATGGTTCAGGTAAGACCTCGGAGATTTTGTTTAACTTCCTTATTTTTGGGCTCTCAAGTATCTTTCTCACGTTTTCTTTTCCATTTTGCAGGGCTTAGATCTCATCTTGCGAACAAGGCGGGATATCGTCGCTGCTCGTTGCGTGATCAATGAGGCAGAAGGAAAGAGGATCGCCTTGGAGAAGGCGGTTCAGGGACTGGATCAACTCCTCAAGGCCCGCGAGGCAGTGATCTCGAAGAGAGATGAGGAGAAGAAGATCCTCATCGAGAAAGTCCAAGTCCTGACCGATAGGTATCAGGCTTTGGACTCTAACTTCGCGAAGCTCGCGGGGTTGAAGGAGAAAGCGAAGAGAGAGAGGGAGATCTTTCGTCAAGACAAGATCTCGCTGGAGGAGCGGCTTGCGGAGGCCAAGTCGCAGCTTAAGGAAGTCAGCGAAAATTTGGAGAAGGAGCGCTCCAATCTCGCATAGCTCAAGGACGACTCGATCCACTGGGATGAGGAGAAAGTTGCCTTGGTAAAAATGCTCTCTGAGGAAGGGCCTCGGGCAATTTCCGAGTTCCGAAACTCGCAGCTATATGACGATGAAAGATATGAGTCATATGATGCTGGTCGCGACTTTGCGCTAAGAGTAGTGCAACGAATGTCCCCATCCTTTGATATGGGGGAATTTGGACGAGTCGCAACCATCATAGCTGCAGAGGAGCAAGCTGCTGCTGAGTACGAGGTGACTGAAGCCACGCAGGCTGGAGGGGATCCAGAAATGGGTCCTGAAGACGAGAGCACGGCTCCTCCTCCGAGAGATTGATTTTCCTTTTCGTTTTCCTTTCTCCTGTACTTGCGAGCAGATATTTGTAAACATTTGACATTAATGAAATGATATTTTTGGAAGTGTTCTTGTTCTTCTTGTTTACTTTCTCTTTCCCCTTCATGCAATGAATGCCTTTTCGTTTCAATGGGTTTATGCTCAATCTGGGGGGTTGTGGTGACCATACCCTCGTGGAGATAGACTGATCTATCGATTGAGAAATGAATTGTGCTCAATCCGGGGGGCCGTGGTGACCATACCCTCGTGGAGATAGACTGATCTATCGATTGAGAAATGAATTGTGCTCAATCCGAGGGGCCGTGGTGACCATACCCTCGTGGAGATAGACTGATCTATCGATTGAGAAATGAATTGTGCTCAATCCGGGGGGCCGTGGTGACCATACCCTCGTGGAGATAGACTGATCTATCGATTGAGAAATGAATTGTGCTCAATCCGGGAGGCCGTGGTGACCATACCCTCGTGGAGATAGACTGATCTATCGATTGAGCCTCCGAGTTTACCAAAGGTAGAAGAATGATCGGGAGTACAAACGTGCTCTCCTTCAATGTTATTTCCATAAAATGGAAATGCGACCACCCAAGGTGAATTTATCCCTACCAAAGGTAGGCAATTGGTCAAGAGATTGTATGTATTCTCTTCAGGGCTGTTCAGGTCCAAACAAATCGAGCAGCGACCAAAAGATATCTTTGACTTTTTATTCATAAAATGTCGTTGTGAAGTACATGAATTTAGGGGAAGTATTGCAGCAAATGCTCCACGTGCTAAGGGCGACGTACGGGTTTTCCCTGCATGTCTTCAAGGTAATAAGTTTCGGGTCGCACAATCTTGATAACCCGATACGGGCCTTCCCAATTTGGATCCAGCGAACGAGCGGGAACTCCGAGTTTTTGCTTCAGGACCAAATCTCCGAGCTTGAAGGATCTAGGCCGAACCTTAGCATTCCGATAGCGAGCAATACATTGTTGATATGCGGCCGCTCGTACTTGGGAGGTATTTCTTCATTCTTCCAAGAGATCGAGATGAAGTCGAAGATCTTCCTGATTACCCACGGGGTCATACTGCTCGATCTGATACGAGGGTACTTGAATTTCCACTGGTACTACTGCGTCGACACCAAATGCTAAGGAGAAAGGGGTTTCACCTGTTGATGTACAAGTCGTGGTTCTATATGCCCATAGTACTTCTGGCAAAAGTTCCGGCCATATACCTTTACATTCACCTAGCTTGGTCTTTAAGTGGTGCTTGATGATCTTATTCACTGCCTCAACTTGCCCATTTGCCTGAGGATGATATGGAGATGTGCGGAGGTTACGTATCTTCCATTTTTCACAAAATTTATCAAAGGCTGCGTTGTCGAACTGCGTTCCGTTGTCTGTAATTATAGTGTGAGGGAGTCCGAAACGGCATATGATATTTCTCCATATGAACTTAGTAGTTTGTTTCTCAGTAATCTTGGCTAATGGTTCTGCTTTGGCCCATTTGGTGAAGTAATCGACCCCCACTATCGCGAATCTATTTTGTCCTTTTTCCGTAGGCAAGGGACCGATGATATCATCCCCCCATTGCGCGAAAGGCCAAGGACTATCTACTGGAGTCATTCGCTCGGATGGTACATGAGGTATAGGAGAATATCGCTGGCACTTGTCACATTTTTTTTGGAAAATGCAATTGCATCTGCTTTCATAGTGGGCCAATAATATCCTTGCCTCATCACCTTTTATGCTAGGGATTGCCCCCTGGGGTGGTTACCGCATGCCCCCTGGTGTATTTCATCGAGAACACGAAGTGTTTCTTCTAGATGAAGACACCTTGAATAAGGCAAGGAAAAACTTTTGCGTAACAATATTCCATCTTGCAAGGTATACCTGGCGGCTCGATGACGAATTTGTCTTGCAACTTTCTTGTCATCTGGGAGGTATCCGTCTCTGAGATAAAGGATAATGGTGTCCATCAACATGGAGATGATTGTACCGATGTTACTTGCTCAAAAGTTGCTTGGTCGATACTCGGGTTCTGAAGATGCTCGATGGGGATTGAATGTGACAACTCAGATTCTGGTGCAGAGGCAAGCTTCGCCAGGGAATCTGCGAGTTGATTCTTCTCGCGAGGAATATGAATTATTTTATAAGTCTTTAGTTTCGCGAGCAGGATGAGGACACGAGACTTGTATAAGGCCATCCTTTCTTCTTTGGCAACGAATTCACCGAGTACTTGGTTGACAATGAGCTGGGAGTCGCTATGAATTAGCAGATTCTTAATTGAAAGGACAATTGCTAGTTCGAGGCCAACGATCAGGGCCTCATATTCTGCTTCATTATTTGAGATGCGAGAATCGAAACGTAGATCATATTGGAAATGCGATCCAGTCTGGAGCCACTAAAATTAGGCCCGCTCCGCTACCAGTGGCCCGTGATGACCCGTCCACGAAGAGTGACCAAGAAGGCTGGTCGTTGATCGCGGCATTATCATCGGAAGAGTATGTGAATTCAGCGATAAAGTCAGCCACGGCCTGGCCCTTGACTGCAGTCCTGGGGCAGGATGAGATATCGTGCTCGCTGATCTCGACCGCCCATTTAGTTAAGCATCTGGAAGCCTCAGGTTTTTTAAGGACTTGCCGTAGCGGATGATTTGTTGGTACTAGAATAGCGTGGGCTTGAAAGTATGGTCGCAGTTTTCGAGCTGCCGTGACTAAGGCCAGGGCCAGCTTTTCCATATCAGAATACCGAGTTTCTGCATCAACCATTGCTCGACTGATATAATAAACAGGCCTTTGCACCCTGGAATCTTCTCTTATTAAAGCGACGCTAACGGCCGTAGAGGACACAGATAAATAAAGAATGAGTTGCTCATGTGCTACAGGTTTAGATAAAATGGGGGGTGTGCTCAAGTATTGCTTCAGTTGTTGAAAGGCTTCTTCACACTGTGGTGTCCATTTCCAATCAGACTTGGCCGTTGCACGAAGGAGTTTGAAGAATGGTAAGCATTTGTCAGACGCTCGCGAGATGAACCTGTTCAACGATGCGATGCGACCAGCCAAACGCTGGACGTCCTTAAGAGTGGTCGGGGATTTCATCTCCATCAATGCTTTTATTTTTTCAGAATTTGCCTCAATTCCTCGCTGACCGACCATGAATCCGAGGAATTTTCCAGTAGATACCCCGAATGCACACTTTTCTGGATTCAACTTCATCTGATATTTCCTCATCAGATCGAAGACTTCTTGATGGTCAGAAAGATAGTCATCTTCCACGATGCTCTTCACGAGCATGTCATCGACGTAAACTTCCATATTTTTACCAATTTGGGCAGCGAATATTTTGTTGACGAGGCGCTGATAGGTGGCCCCTGCATTTTTAAGACCAAACGGCATTACCTGGTAGCAATATAATCCCTAATCTGTGATGAAGGCGGTATGCTGGCTATCAGGTGGATGCATCATGATCTGGTTGTAACCAGAATAAGCATCCATGAAACTAAGCAGAGCGTGTCCTGCTGTTGAATCGACCAGCTGGTCGATCCGCGACGTCGGGAAGCTATCTTTGGGACAGGCTTTGTTCAAATCTGAATAGTCGACACACATTCTCCATTTGCCATTAGCTTTGCGGATGAGAACTACGTTCGCGACCCACTCTGGGTAGTCAACTTCTTTTATGAAATTGACCGTAAGCAGCTTCTCGACTTCAACTTTGATCGCCATTTGCCTTTCTGCAGTGAAGGCACGTCGACGCTGGTGTACGGGTTTATGCTTCAGGTCGATATTCAGACGATGTGCAATGACATTGGGGTCGATGCCTGGTATATCTTTATGAGACCAAGCAAACACGTCTTGGTATTCGGTGAGAAAATGGACCAGATCTTCACGATAGACACCAGTTAAAGAGGACCTAATGTATACGACCTTGGACAGGTCGTCTTTGGTTAAGTGAATCGCTACTGTCTCTTCCCCAGGAGTTCCTGATTGAAGGGCGTTTTCTCTCGGATCTAATGAGGCGTTTGTTGAAGAGTTGGGTGAATCTTGTGCTATCACCATAACGGGTGTCGCTTGAGCTTTCTTTCGATCATGTAGGGCTATCTCGTAGCAAGACCGAGCCTCCTTTTGATTTCCTCGCACAACCCCAACACCATTTGGGGTAGGGAACTTGACGCATAAATAGGATGGGTGTAAGGTTGCCCTAACCTTATTAAGCGATGGCCACCCCAAAATGGCGTTATATGTTGATTTACGATCCACCACGAGGAAGTTTACGAAGACGGTAGTCTTCGCTGGATTTTCCCCAAAAGTAACTGGGAGATCAATGCTTCCTTCAGGTGTTACCACCTCACCTCCGAAGCCGACGAGAGGAGTCGAAATTGGTTTGAGTAGGCTTCTGGCAAGTGCCATTTTGTTGAAAGCCTCCAGATAAAGAATATCCGCTGAACTACCTGTATCCACCATAATTCGATGAGTCAGATAATTCGATAACTTTAATGCGACTACGATGGAGTCTTCATGAGGGAAGTGAATTCCCGCTGTATCTTCGAGGGAGAAGGAAATTGGAAGATGGCTGGCTTTTGACGCGCTGGATGCCTGTTCTAACCAATAAATATGCTGGGGTTCTTTAGACGCCTTCCGAGTGTATGCTTTCCTTGAAGCTTGAGAGTCGCCCCCGCAAGCTGGTCCTCCGACGATGGTACGGATTTCTCCAGTTGGCTCAGTGTTGAGCTCTTAATTGTGCATATTCTAACCTCAATTCATCACTCATTATATAAGGTTTGTATGGTTTGTAAGCTAATCCAATGCATGTTTTGTGACTACAGGATTGAGGGTGGACTCTACTCAATTGAAGACATAAAGAGCTCATTTGGGACTATTCTAATGGAGATTATTTGAAGACCAAAGAAGAAAAGGAAGAAGGAAGCAAAGAAAGAAGAAAACAGAAGAAAGAAAGCAAGAAAAAGAAGAGACAAAGGAGCTGACCGGTCGTGACCGGTCGGCCAAGGAAGCCAGACCGGTCAGTAACCGGTCAGCCATGCATAGTTGGATGTGCTGAGGACGTCCGACCGGTCATGACCGGTCGGAAAAGGCTACTGGAACTTCAATGAATAGGACTGACCGGTCATGACCGGTCGGTCATTGCTACTGTAATATGGATGAAAACATCCGACCGGTCATGACCGGTTGGAGGGGCTTGCTGGACTGAAGATAAACAGACCTGACCGGTCTTGACCGGTCGGGCATACTTGCTGGAATGACTCTCTATTGAGGCCGACCGGTCATGCGTACGAACTTAGAAACTTCTAATTGCATCCCGATTTTCTCTGCGCTGCGTAAGTGTTACGCACTTTCTCGATTCTTCCAAAGTTGGGGAGCCTCCTGACTATAAAAAGACACCTAGGGATTGTTCCTAGGGCATCCTAGAAGGGTTCAAGCGAGGTTGGAGGCTGTGGAAGTGAAGATTGGAGTTTCACAACTCCTTTTGGTTTGCTTTGCTGTTTTCATGCTTTTGTAGTTGTTTCATGTTTCCTTGGATCATGAGCAGCTAAACCTCTTAGCTAGGGCTAAGAGGTGAAGCTTGTAGTGAATCCAAGATGTTTTAATTCGTAGTTAAGTGGTTTTAGTTTGGAATTCATGATTATAAACTAAGGTTTGAAGTTTATACAAGTTTTTAAGTAATTTTTCTTAGTCTTGTGATGACTCATGGATGTTTGGATGAATTACTTATCTTCTTAATTTGTTTGCAACGGTATAGACCTGTATGATCCGAGGAATCGGAGTGCGCTCTAGTACTAAGCTCTTCATAAAGGGACTTCAGGCCAAAGTTCTATTTTAGTTGATTTTCTGGAATATGTAAGGACTGTGCTGGTGATTTGAATCTAGTTCAAATCCTAATCTAGCCTTGTCTTGTGAGAGGACTTGGGGATGGTTATGATTGAGAACTGGACCTATAGGAAAGGGGAATGACCTATGCAATTGAGCATGCTCAGCTCAGCCTAGATTGAGTGAATCTTATGCATAGAACTTACATATTACAGACTGTTTGGTTTAACAGTTCTATCATCCGACTGGACGGACAGGAATATCGATTCTAGTTGAGAGAATAAGAAACCACAGCGGATTGAACATCAAGGATTGCTACAAGTGGATCCTTGAAACCCTAGTACCCTCTTATAATTAATTACTCTCGATTTAATTCAGCTTTTGTTACTCACATCAACTTTATACAACAATCTGATTAGTAGACTTCAATAGACACTTGTGGATGAATTTGTGAGATCCTACATAGTCCCTGTGGATCGACCTCGGTCTTACCGAGTTTATTACTACATCACAACCCTACACTTGGGAGAAGCGAACACTCAGCGTCCTCTTGGGCAGTATGATGATGAGATGGTTCCTTTTGGCGTGGTGAGGCTTTCGCCCTTTCTAGTGATCGATTTTTACGAGCGACATAATCCTGGAGATGGCCCTTTCGAATAAAGGCTTCAATATGATCTCGTAGAGAGATGCAGTCCTAGGTTCTATGCCCGTGATCCTTGTGGAAGTAACAGAACTTGCTCTTGTCTCTCTTCTCGGGATCGAATTTGATCTTTGCAGGCCACTTTACATATGGCTTGTGTTTAATTTCCATTAGAACCTTTTCATGAGACCGATTGAGAGGAGTGTAGTTATGATATTTACCAGAATAAGGCTTCTTGGGAGAACGGTCGCGTTGATCACGACGATATTTTTTATCTGTAGAAGAGGTCCCTTCTGGCTTGCGTTTCTTACCCTGTACTCTATGGCGTGTCAATGTGACTTCTTCTGCATTGATATATTTCTGAGCTTTGGTTTGGAATTCTGCCATAGTTTTCGAAGGGCTCTTATCTAAGGCAAACCTGAATCTCTCGCTCGTTATTCCGGCTATGAGGGCTGTAAAACCTTTTCTTCAGTATAACCCTCAGTTTGAACGGCTTCGGCAGTGAACCTTACTGTGAACTCCTTTATTGTCTCCCCATGCTGCTGTTTCAGATCCATTAGATGGGAGGCTGGCTTCTTAATGCGAATGCTTCTCATGAATTGAGAAAGGAATAACTCCAATAACTGTGAAAAGGAGCTGATGGAACGAGGTTTTAGTCCCCGGAACCACGTACGAGCTGCTTCCTTTAATGTTAGGGAAAAAGCCCTACACATGATTTCTGAGCCATGTCCCTCCAACTCCATAAGAGACCTATATGTTTTCAGGTGTTCAAGGGGGTCGCCAATACCTGTGTACGGGGTGATGACAGGCGTTCAATATTTTCTAGGTAACGGTGCCTCCATAACCTCGCTGGTGAAGGGGGACTCGGATTGATGTATCGCCGCCATGACGTCAGATGGTTGATTTTCCTGGTATCGCTGCTCTATAACGTCAAAACGATCATGGATTCTTTTGAGATCTCCTTCCCATGGTAAGGTATAGCATGATGTTTCGACGGTGGAGTCCTGAGGTTGAGGTTGGCGAGACGCACTAGAATGTACGGAATGTGGAGGCAGCACAGGGGGGTGGTTGCCGAGTGGTGTTCGATTTGACGGAGGATGATTTGGTTGAACCCGTGGTTCGTCCACAGAATGTCTGGAAGCCACCGGAATGGGTTGCGGTGGTAACCCCTCGGAGGGTTGTCTCTGTGGTTCGGGGAAATGCTGATCAAGCCGATTTGACAGGGCCTGAACTCTGGCATTTAGAGTTAGAAGAGTAGTTCCGAGGAAACGTAGAACGTCGTCTTGATCTCCAGAGGCCTCCAATAATGGATTCGCTGACGGCATATTTGGGGGTCCTTGAGGGATATTGGTCGAAGTGGGGAGAGGGACAGGTACGGATTCCATCTCATTTGGCGGAAGGTGGTGCCTGCCTTGGAGTCGAAGGATGAACAGCCTTTTTAGGAGGCATATCATAAGGATTTTGATCAGTGGTTAGGACGATTGATTTTGACGATCAAGTCGTTCCCACAGACTGGCGCCAAACTGTTAACATCAGATTTTGTAACAGGATCCTCCGGTCGTTCACCTTCTTTCCAACAGAGACTTCCTCCGTCGGACCTAAAAGAAGACAGAAAGCAACTAAGGGTGGGTGGTGTCCAGCCGTTGGCCCTCCGATGCTTAAGTCAGGCAAAGCAAGAAGAAGAATAACTAGACAAAACGAGGCCAGAGATTGAATATTGTGTACCTGTATCTTAATGGAGTCTTATCCTTATATAGATCTGAAATGATCCAATCTGTTACGTAAGATATCGAGATCCCGCTGATTTCGTGGGATAAGATTCCTATCCTTAGATAGAAGGGAAATCTAATCCAATGACTCGTCTGATAGTTTCGTTCCTTGATAGCGATCCCTTGAGACTCGGAACCACTGAAGAAGATAAGCCCAATCTCGGCCTATACAGGCTGCTGGTATTGAGGGCTAAGAGATGTCACCACAAAAAAAGTTGTTCGCACGTTGGAAGATGGTCGCGAGTCCAAGTGCTCGCTCATTCAGATGTAACACATTTCAACGACTTGTGAGAAGGTCTGCTCGCAGGAAAAACACAACCTTTTTGAAGCTTCAGTAGTCGAGCATCGTTTTTCCTAATATGCGAGCTGCGAATAGATGTTCTCGATAGTCGAATAAAGGTGCTCGTGAGATCGGAGTATCTTCAGAATATGCGAGTTGCGAATAGACGTTCTCGATAGTCGAATAAAGGTGCTCGCGAGATCGGGGTATAATAAGAAGCCTCGAGCAGATGATCTCCGCTATTTTTTACTAGAACATAGGGCTAAGAGGTGAAGCTTGTAGTGGATCCAAGATGTTTCAATTCGTATTCAGTTGGTTTTAAGTTTGGAATTCATGTTTATGAACTATGGTTTGAAGTTTATACAAGCTTTAAGTAGTTTTTCTTAGTCTTATGATGACTCATGGATGTTTGGGAGAATTACTTAAATTCTTAATCGGTTTGTATCAGTCTAGACCTGTATGATCCGAGGAATTGGAGTACGCTCTAGTACTATGACCTTCATGTGGGGACTTCCTACCAAAGTTCTACTTTTCTGAATCTCTGTAATGTGTATGGACTGTGCATGTGATTTGAATCAAGTTCAAATCATGATCTAGCCTTGTCTTGTGACAGGACTTAAGGATGGTTATGATTGTGAATTGAACCTTTTGGAATGGGGACTGACCTATGCAATTGAGCATGCTCAGCTCAGCCTACATTGAGTGAATCCTATGCATTGAACTTACATATGACAGATTGTTTGGTTTAACAGCTCTATCATCTGACTAGATAGATCTTAATATCGATTCTAGTTGAGAGAATGAGAAACCACAGTGGATTGAACATCAAGGATTGCTACAAGTGGATCCTTAAACCCCTAGTGCCTTTTTATAATTGTTTACATTCAAATTAGTTTAAAATTGTTGCTCACATCAATCTTATTCAAAATCTGGTTATTAGCTTTCAATAGACACTTTTGGATGTGTTTGTGAAATCCTACATTAAGTCCCTGTGGATCGACCTCGATCTTACCGAGATTATTACTACATCGCAACCCTACACTTGGGGAAGCGAACAAGCTTTTGGCGCCGTTGCCGGGGACTTTGACGATTTTCATAAATTTCTGAAATTAGTATCTATTTAGGATTTTTAGGATTTTAGAACTAACTTAGTCTGTTTTATTTGATTTTTCTTTTTGCAGGGATTTCTAGGAAGCTGAAGAAGATATAAGGAATTCAAGTGCCAAATCAGGTTCTATCTTTCTAAAACCTTACTCTTCTCCTTCTCCTATTCATTCCTATCATATTCATCTCTTGGAGAGTGGGTGGAGACTCCTTTTGGATCTCTGAAAGGTAGGCCTTGTGCCACTTGGATTCCTATTGGTCGGCTCTCCCGTCTTGGATCACCTTGTACTCAGAGATTTCTTTTCTCACCTCTACTCCTCTTTCTCCTTTTTCTGCACTTTTTCTCAAAAGATTCAAAGAGTGGGTGGGGAGTTCTCTGAACCCCTATTGACCAGGAGAAATCGGTCTCTATCCTTGCTTCTGGCTTAGCCATTGCAAGACACCTTGTGCTTCGGTCTTAGAGAAGAGTGAAGAAAGGGAGGAAGAATTCTTCTTTCTCTTTGTTTCATATTTTTAGTTTTGTATGCCACATTGGGCTCAGGATTCCAATAACCAACTCATAATTGAAGGAGGGATAGTAGAAGGAATTGACAGAGAGCCACGTGCTAGGAGACATCTAAACTCTCCAATTTTGTCTGAAGGTATAGCTGTGAATCAACCTAATCCAATGGCCAATCCTAATCTGGGCCAAAACCAAACTGAAACGGGGGAGAATGTGGTTGAGGATGTTCCTCGACCTAGAACTTTATGTGACTTCTTACAACCAGCAAAAGCGAGCACTCCCTCATGCATAGTATTTCCACCAAATGTAGGGAAAGTGGATTTGAAACCAGGAGTGATCCAACTTCTCCCTAAATTCCATGGATTAGACAGTGAAAGTGCCTATCACACCTTAAGGAGTTTGATGAGGTAATAACCACCATGCACTTTGCTAATGTGACTGACGATGTGGTGAGACTTAAATTCTTCCCTTTTACTCTTAAAGATAAAGCTAAAGGTTGGCTTCATGCATTAAGGCCAAGATCAATTGGTGCATGGACTGATATGCATAGGGAATTCATAAAAAAAATTCTTCCCTACTCACAAAACAAACGTGTTGAAGTACCTTATCATGAACTTTGCCCAAAAGGAAGATGAAACCTTCTTCCAATGTTGGGAGAGGTTTAAGGACCTATTAAACGTATGCCCACATCATGGCTATGAAATTTGGCGGGTTATAAGCTTTTTCTATGAAGGACTGACTTCACCCATGCGCCAATTCGTAGAGATGATGTGTCTGATGAATAAGGAGGCTGATGAAGCATGGGATTATTTGGAAGAATTGGCTGAGAATGCACAGTCTTGGGATACAGTAAAACCCACAAATTCCAAGACTGGCCAACAAAAGGAAAAAGGAAGAATGTATATCTTATCAGAAGAGGATAGCATAAGTGCACAGGTGGCTAGCCTCACAAGAAAGGTCGAAGCCATGGAATTGAGGAAAGAAGAGACGATTAACTCCAATGACGTTGAAACTGTTTGTGGAATTTGTGCCGGAAACCTACATGCAACACAAGAGTGTCCCACAATTTCAGCAGTTCAGGACATCTTACAAGAACAATCCAATGCCATAAACAGTTATCAACGGCAATTTGGTGCTCCAACTTCAAACACGTTTAATGCTAGTTGGAAGAATCATCCCAACTTCAGTTAGAGGAATGGACCCACTGCGAATGCAACTCCCATCCCTCAAGCTCAACCTATACTAGGTCCATCTCTAGTCATTACTCCAAAAGTGACGCTAGAGGAGATGTTGGGTGCATTCGTATCGGTCCAAGCTGAGTATAACAAGACAAATTCTCTAAAAATAAATGGGTTCATGCAAGAGCAATTGAAATTCAATCAAAATTCAACTCAAGCCATCAATGAATTGAAAACATCACTGGCTAGAGTTGAATCTCATCTTAGTGTTAGAGAGAAGGGCACGCTTCCTGCCTAACCTCTTCCTAACCCAAGAACCCAGTTTGAGATACAAGATGCAAGCTCATCCTCACACCACAGGGAACATGTTCAAGCTATCACCACTTTGAGAAGTGAGAAAGAAATTAACAAATCTAATCCGGTGAAGGCCCCAAAGCCTAAGGATCCGAAAATTTCCAAAGAGGATGATAGCTCAAACAACACTCCACAAGAGAAAGAACCAGAAAGGCAATACAAGCCAGTTGCTCCGTTTCCACAAAGGTTGATTTCACCTAAACCTTTAGACAAAAATCTGGAAATTTTAGAGTTTTCAAGCAGGTGAAGATCAACATCCCGTTGTTGGATGCAATAAAACAAATATCATCTTATGCCAAATTTCTAAAGGAATTGTGTACAGTCAAAAGGAAACACAATGTTCACAACAAAGTACTCTTGACTGAGAATTTGAGTGCCATCATCAAACAAGAGGTGCCCCAAAAATACAAGGATCCAGGTAGTCCAACCATCTCATGCGTCATAGGAGACTACCGGATTAAACAAGCCTTACTCGATTTGGGAGCAATTGTGAATCTCATTCCATACTCAGTCTAGGAGCAACTTGGGTTAGGTGAATTGAAACCGACCAAAACCACACTCCAACTTGCTGATGGATCCATCCGTATACCGAGAGGAATGATAGAGGATGTTCTAGTCCAAGTTGATAAATTCTACTACCCAGTAGACTTTATTGTCTTGGATACACATCCTGTGATAGGCACTGATGCTCAAATCCCCGTCATACTTGGCCGACCGTTTCTAGCTACTTCAAATGCAATTATCAATTGTAGAAACGGACTTGTACAAATGTCCTTTGGAAATATGACCCTTGAGCTTAACATATTTGATTTATGTAAACAACCACGGGAGGTTGATGATGATATCCACGAATTAAACATGATTAAATCATTCGTGGAGGATACAGTCCCCTTGTCACTATCTTCCGACCCTTTGGAGGCATGTGTGGCTCATTCTCATGATATAAATGATGACATAATACAAGAGATAGATGCCATTCTAGATGTGATGCCGGTGCTTGATAATAAAAGATGGAGAGCCCTATTTGAGCCTTTGCCTGTAAACGAGAACAAGGCCCTTCCATCCAACATCAAGGCACCAACACTCGACCTAAAACCATTACCAAGTGAGCTGAAATATGTTTATTTAGGTCGAGATGAGACATATCCAGTGGTGATTTCTTCCCACTTGGATGAGGAACAAGAGAGTAGGCTAATGGCCACTCTATTAGAGCACAAGAGTGTCATTGGATGGTCGATTGCGGATCTCAAAGGCATAGACCCACTGATTTGTACTCATCGCATACACCTTGAGGAGAATGCGAAGACATCTAGGCAACCACAATGACGACTAAATCCAAACATGAAGGATGTGGTTAAGGCCGAAGTGGTGAAACTATTGGATGTGGGTATTATTTACCTAATATCCGATAGCCAATGGGTGAGCCCAACTCAAGTGGTGCCTATGAAATCCAAAATAACCATCGTAGCCAATGCCAATAATGAACTCGTGCCAACTAGAGTCACTACCGGTTGGAGAATGTGCATTGACTACAGGAAGCTAAACACTGTCACGAGGAAAGACCACTTCCCCCTACCGTTTGTTGATCAAATTTTAGAACGGTTGGCGGGTCATTCCCATTTTTGCTTCCTTGATGGCTATTCAGGGTACAACCAAATAGAAATTGCCCGTGAAGACCAAGAAAAGACTACATTCACATGTCCATTTGGCACTTTTGCCTATCGACGGATGCCGTTTGGACTATGTAATGCCCCTGCCACCTTTCAGCGTTGTATGCTGAGTATATTTTCTGACATGGTGGGGACAATTCTCGAAGTCTTCATGGATGATTTTTCCGTATTTGGTTGTAGCTTTGATGAGTGCCTTGAGCATTTGAAATCTGTGCTAAAAAGATGTGAAGAGAAGAACCTTGTGCTGAATTGGGAGAAGTGTCATTTCATGGTCCAAAAGGGAATTGTACTTGGTCACATCGTTTCACAAAATGGAATTGAGGTGGACAAAGCGAAAATTGATCTTATCTCTAACCTTCCACCACCCAAGAGCATACGAGATGTACGGTCCTTTTTGGGACATGCCGGATTCTACAGAAGGTTCATAAAGGATTTCAGTTCAATCTCTCGTCCTTTATGTAACCTACTTCAAAAGGAAAATTCATTCGAGTGGAATGAAGAATGTCAAAAGGCCTTTACCACCCTTAAAGGTATGTTAACATGTGCTCCCATAATGCAACCACCTGATTGGAGCCTTCCTTTTGAGATTATGTACGATGCTAGTGACTATGCTATTGGGGCCGTGCTAGGCCAAAGAAAAGAGAAAAAACCATGTGTCATCTACTATGCAAGTAGAACCCTAAACTCAGCCCAAGCAAACTACACCACAACTGAAAAAGAACTTTTAGCCGTAGTTTTTGCCTTGGACAAGTTTTGGTCCTACTTGATTGGATCCAAGATCATTATATTCACTGACCATGCCGTGCTTAAGTATCTTCTCTCTAAGAAGGATGCTAAACCACGGTTGTTAAGATGGATCCTTCTACTCCAGGAATTCGACATAGAAATACGTGATAAGAAAGGAGTAGAAAATGTAGTAGCTGACCATCTCTCTCGACTTGTCCTCACAGATTTCCCTGAAACGACTGCGATCAATGACATGTTCCCTGATGAACAACTTTTTGCTGCTTCCCAATTGCCATGGTATGCAGACATTGCTAACTATCTTGCTACAGGTACAATTCCTACACATTGGAAAAAGAAAGATAATGATCAATTCTTCACAGAGGTGCAGAAATTCCTATGGGACGACCCATACTTATTCAAGTATTGTCCCGATCAAATCATAAGGAGATTTGTACCAGATGAGGAACAACAAAGTATCATCTCCTTCTATCATTCTCAGGCATGTGGTGGCCACTTTTCGGCTAAAAAGACCTCAGCGAAAATTCTGCAATGTGGGTTTTATTGGCCCACCATGTTCAAAGACACACATGAGTTTTGCAAAACATGTGAACCTTGTCAGAAATTGGGAGGAATCTCCCGTAGAAATATGATGCCACTCAATCCGATCTTGATAATCGAAATCTTTGATTGTTGGGGCATCGATTTCATGGGTCCATTCCCATCTTCTTTTGGAAACGCATACATCTTGCTTGCCGTTGATTATGTTTCCTAAATGGGTCGAGGCCATCCCTTGCCGGAATAATGACCATAAAACGGTCATTCGCTTCTTAAAAGAGAATATTCTTTCCCGGTTTGGAACACCTCGAGTCATCATAAGTGATGGAGGGTCTCACTTTTGCAATCGCCCTTTTGAAACCTTAATGAAGAAATATGGCATAACACACAAAGTGAGCACTCCCTATCACCCACAAACGAGTGGACAAGCTGAGATATCCAATAGGGAGATTAAACACATTTTGGAGAAAACGGTGAATCCTGATCGCAAGGACTGGTCACTTCGACTTACCGATGCGCTTTGGGCTTACCGTACTACCTTTAAAACCCCTATTGGAATGTCTCCCTATAGACTTGTCTATGGGAAGGCTTGTCACTTGCCTGTGGAGTTGGAACATAGGGCATATTGGGCAATTAAGAAGATGAATTTTGATTCTAACAAGGCAAGCTCGTTACGCAAACTACAATTGAAGGAACTTGCAGAAATCCAGAACGAAGCATATTAGAATGCGAGAATTTACAAGGACAAGACGAAGATATTTCATGATAAGAATATTCTTCGCAAGACATTCACAATCAATAAAAAAGTCTTCATGTATAATTCTCGCCTACATTTATTTTCGAGAAAATTGAGATCTCGATGGACCGGTCCCTACATTGTACAAACTGTCTATCCATATGGGATGTCGAGCTGTTAAATCCGAGGAACGGCAACATTTTTAGGATGGCGATTAAAGCCGTTCTTTGAGAAATTTCCTTCAGAAGATATTTCCATACCTCTGAATGATCCTGTGTATCAGGATGATTGATCTCCTAGTCTGACCGAGGTATAGAGTAGTTAGGAAAAGGATTTTGTTGCTTTTGTTTACTTTTGCTTAGGTTTTTTAGAAGAAGGAAGAATTCCACTTTTTACTTTTTCAGGTACTCTCATTCCTCACTCCCTTTTATGTTCAAATTGCTCTCATGTTTTGTTTATTGCACATCTTTTACATTGAGGACAATGCAAGATTTGGTTAGGGGGTGTAGGATCACTTGGATAAATCCAGCGTTTTGTAGCATTTCAAGCAATTATGTGGAAATTTTTCAATTTTTCTAAAATTCGAAACTCTTTTGGAAAACATTGTTTTTATGCATTCAAGATGATATGAGCATAAGAGGAGGAGATATGAAGTGTATGGGGCTGTATGTCTGGAATCTTCTCATAGCATAATGGTTTTATATGTGAATTCCCCTATTTCTGTGATTGATAGAAAACCTAAACACTTTTACACCTAGTCCACATTACACGATTTTCATGGGTTGAAGGGATTATGTGATTTATGGATTAGCTAAACTTTGAATTAAGGTGTTGAGAAATCAGGCCGGGGTACTTTGTGCATCCTTGTCCATGGGAAAACAACGAAAGATATGGAATTCTAAAAATCCTATCTAAATAAAAAGAAAAAGGAAAAGGAAGGATGAAATTGGGAATGAAGGAAAAATGGTGGAAAATTCCGATTAGGGCTACCTACTACCAACCAGGCGATGGTCTACCCGTAACCAAAGCCGGAAATGGGACGTAGTGTGAAAGTCGTCGGAAGGACGGTAAGGCAAATTCCTATCATTGGCTTGATGTGGCTCTATGTACCTTGAGATCTATAGTCTGGTTGATCTATGACGAAGATAATCCTAGAAACTAGTGAGATGAATCTTCACTATCCACACTAGATTGAATTTGTTCAAGTCCTTCTATTTATCAACCAATCAGCGGGAATTTCATATGAATGCTTATTATGTTTTGAGGGTTTACGGTTTCAACCTCTGTCGCCTAATATTTCTGAATCTTACACTTGTATGTCTTGGGATGTATAGAAGGATGGTTTCTGAAAGAGAGTTGAGTTTTGAAGAATGGAATTAGTTTCAGGAATGTTTTGCTCGGGACTAGCAAAATGCTGGTTGGGGGGTGTGTTGAGCTCTTAATTGTGCATATTCTAACCCCAATTCATCACTCATTGTGCAAGATTTTCATGATTTAAAGACTAATTGAATGCATGTTTGGTGATTGCAGGATTGAGAGTGGATTCAGCCTAATTGATGACAAAGAGACCTCTTTAAGAACCTTGGATGAAGACCCAAGGTGGGCCGAAGGAAGAAGGAAGCAAAGAGAGAAGCAAGGAAAGAAGAAAAGAATAAAAAAAAGAAGAATTTGAAGAAGAGAGCCAGACCGGTCATGACCGGTCGGCCAACAAGTCTGAGGACCCAGTATACGCTGGACTGTTGCTGGAGATGGTCCGACCGGTCTTGACCGGTCGGCCAAGGGATGTTGAGCACGCTGGACTGATTCCAATAGTCAGGCCGACCGGTCTTCACCGGTGGGCCAGAAAGTATTTGAAACTCCAGAATCCGCTGGACTGATTTCCCACTGAGGCACGACCGGTCGTGACCGGTCGGCCACGTGAAGAAACGAAAATTTCTAATTCTGGCGCTGAATTTCTCTGCGCACTGCATAACTCTTACGCAGATTCTCGATTCTTCTGAAGTTGCGGAGCCTCCATACTATAAAAGGACACCTAGGGATCGTTCCTAGGGTATCTTAGAAGGGTTTAAGCAAGCTTGGAGGTGGTGAAAGTGGATTCCGGAGTTCCACAACTCCTTCTAGTTTGTTTTATTGTTTTTATGAGTTTTTTTTTTGTTGTTTCATATTTCCTTGGATCATGAGCAGCTAAACCTCTTAGCTATGGCTAAGAGGTGAAGCTTGTAGTGGATCTAAGATGTTTCAATTCGTATTCAGTTGGTTTTAAGTTTGGAATTCATGTTTATGAACTATGGTTTGAAGTTTATACAAGCTTTAAGTAGTTTTTCTTAGTCTTATGATGACTCATAGATGTTTGGGAGAATTACTTAAATTCTTAATTGATTTGTATCAGTCTAGACCTGTATGATTCGAGGAATTGGAGTACGCTCTAGTACTATGACCTTCATGTGGGGACTTCCTACCAAAGTTCTACTTTTCTGAATCTCTGTAATGTGTATGGACTGTGCATGTGATTTGAATCAAGTTCAAATCATGATCTAGCCTTGTCTTGTGACAGGACTTGAGGATGGTTATGATTGTGAACTGAACCTTTTGGAATGGGGACTGACCTATGCAATTGAGCATGCTTAGCTCAACCTACATTGAGTGAATCCTATGCATTGAACTTACATATGACAGATTGTTTGGTTTAACAGCTCTATCATCCGACTAGATAGATCTTAATATCGATTCTAGTTGAGAGAATGAGAAACCACAACGGATTGAACATCAAGGATTGCTACAAGTGGATCCTTAAACCCCTAGTGCCTTTTTATAATTGTTTACATTCAAATTAGTTTAAAATTGTTACTCACATCAATCTTATTCAAAATCTGGTTATTAGCTTTCAATAGACACTTTTGGATGTGTTTGTGAAATCCTACATAAGTCCCTGTGGATCGACCTCGGTCTTACCGAGATTATTACTACATCGCAACCCTACACTTGGGGAAGCGAACAGTTGGTGGTGAATTCAGTTAAATTATCTAAATACATGCCACGCTCCCATTGCATAGAACAACCAAGGGAATAAAAGAGAAAAACAACCATAAGAAAGTCAGTTGCGCTCCACGCACTCCTCCCATCACACGCTAGTGCCCATAAAATCTTAGATGCCATGTATCTACACACCTCAACAAAATAAAGTTGTTAAATGTAAAAGCAGATATTTGTTAGAGGTAACCAGAGAAATGATGACTATGATGTTTGTTCCTAATATGTACTGGGGTGATGCAATTTTCACTATAGCATATATAATAAACTGAATGCTATCTCAGTTCTTAAAAATAATTACTCACTTTAGTTATTGAAACCTGATCATTCTCTTTATTCAGTATCCTCTTAAAGTGTTTGGGTGTGTTTTTTCTTTTTTTTTTTTGCATGTTGTGGGACCCTTCAAGATAAAATCACATCTTAATCAATTCATTACATTTTTCTTGGCTACTTTGAATCTGAGAAGGAATACAAGTGCTATTGTCCTGTTACTCGACATAAATGTCTTTAAAGACATTTATCTCTTTTTGGAAGTTCCTTACTTTGGAACCAACATTTTTGCCCCTTGCAGTTCTGAATGATACTATCACAATTAAGCATGTAGACATTGGAATTCATTGTCATGGCTCTTTCAACTCTACAATTGTAGACCTTGATGGTCCTTCATTAGGTGATCTTCCCATTGTCATTAAGAAATCTAAATGTATCATCATACCTCTAGTCTAATATTATATCAATTGTAATACCACTCATCTTATTGATAATCACATCTTTTATACTTGTCTTTCATGATTTTTTTCAAATATTTTCTATCATTTCATGTATTTTTTCTCTGTTATAGTTGTAGAGGCCCTAAAGGATTCACAATAGTAGGCAGCGTGGCTACCTTATTGAACCTCCAATTTATACATGATCTAGCCCATTACATCACATTATATGCATGGTTTGTATGTTTAAAAGACCCATCTAATGCTTATTTTGTGATGTAGGATTGAGAGAGAGACTTTGCACAAATGATAGCTAAAAGACCTTATTTAGGAGCTTTAGATGAAGGCCCAACGGGATCAAAGAAAGAAGAAAGCAAGGAGAGAAGAGAGAAGAAGAAAGGAAGAAAGAAAATATGAAAAGAAGAGGGCCAACCGGTCATGACCGATCGGCCAAGGGAGCCACGATCGGTCATGACCGGTTGGCCACCCTACCATCCTCCTCTGAAGCTTGCTGGACAAAGGACCAGTCTGGTCCGACCGGTCAAGACCGGTCGTCCAACAGGTCAAGGCCCCTCTGGTGTATGCTGGACTTCATTCCAAACAATCCAACCGGTCAAGACTGGTCGGCCATGCGTAAAACAGCAACCTTCTATTTTGAGATCCGAGTTTTTCTGCGTAGTGCATAAGTGCTACGCACTTCTGGATGTTTCTGACATGGTAGAGCTTTCCCACTATAAAAGACACCTAGTGTCTCTTCCTAGGGCATCATAGAAGCTGAGGAACTCCGTGGGGAGTGAAGGAAGCCGTCGTGGAGCGTTTGCAACCCTCTCAACTCCGGGTTTTTATGCCTTTTATGTCTTTTTCATTAAGTTCTAGTGTAGTATGACAATGCTCGGCTAGAATCTCTCAGCTAAGGCTGAGAGGTGAAGCTTGTAGCCAATTTCATGTTTAATTCAGTTTGATTCAAGTAGCTTCACTTCAAGTTCGAATTTTGAATGTTCTAATTCTTATAAAGTTGATATTTTTAGAAGTTTTATGAGAGTTCATGTGCTTCGGACATGGATTCCTTACAATTCTTTGAGATTATCATGTTTTGCTTGATTAGATTCGAATTATGGTAACCCTTAAGCATGCCATAGTCCATAGGTATGGCTGTTACTCCGAAGGGTATGATTTTGAATGCTATATGTAGTTGAATGGGACTAGAACTTGGAAGTTCAACTTAAGTGGGATTGAATGTGATTAATGCTTTATCTTCCAACTAGATGAGAGATAGAACTTCAAATCTAGTTGTGTTTATATTTGGATTGATTGGATTAACATGGGATTGTTACAAGTGGATCCTTGAAAACCTTAGTTCCTTAATTATTGTTTTTCTTAAGTTACTGTTTTAACACAATTCTCTCAATTGAATCCCTTAATTGTTGCAATCTTAGTTGCTGGAATAGCTTAGAAGTTGTTCTCTAATTCTCTGTGGATCGACATCGATCTTATCGAGACTTATTACTACATTGCAGCCTGCACTTGAGGCGAGCGAACAAGTTTTTGGCACCGTTGCCGAGGAATTTAGATAACAGTTCTAGATTATTTTAGTGGCTGTAAAAGTAGAACTAGATAGTTTTTTCTGATTTCCTAAAACTAACCCATTGTTTTGTTTTGTAGGATTTCTTCTCTGTTTCAAGCGAATCGGGTAATATCCTTTTAACTTAGTGCTTTTTGCAGATTTTTAATTTTTAGATTAATTTCAGATTTTAGGACTTAGGATTAGTTTAGCTTTTAGTTGAGTGGTTTATGTCCCGTTGGGAACGTGACCACTCCAATCGTCTCCAATCCGAAGGTGGTCTAGTTGGACTATTGTCAGTCCATAAATGAGTCCGAAAATACCAAGAGCATTGTGATAGCTTGGGGACTATGGATCAAACACCTATAAGGAATCCCCCCCCCCCCCCCAACTCCAACTACAAACGCAAATCAAGAGGGAGTAGGAGAGAATGAGGTACATAACGTTCCTCCAATGAGATCATTACGGGACTACCTACAATCGGCCCATGCAACTACACCCTCGTGGGTGGTCTTACCACTAACCAGGGGAAATATTGATATAAAGCCAGGTGTGATTCAACTTATATCAAAGTTCCATGGGCTAGACGCTGAAAGCCCATATTTACACTTAAAGGAATCCGAAGAAGTGGTAGCTGTTATGGCCAAATTGCAGTGGTCGAAGATAGCGAAGACTCGAGCCCTAAGAGTGCCTTTGTGATGGTATTCGACCTGCGAGCCCTCATGGTCGAGGCTCGCATATTGGAAAAGTACAATATACAACCCTCAAACCACCGAGCCCTTCTAGTCGAGGCTTGCATATCGGGGAAGTGTGGAATACCCTTCTGAAAATGCGAGCATCTCGATTAGTGGTCGTTGAAAGGTTTTGCATCTCGAATATGCGAGAAGTTACCCCCGAGCCCGAATGTCCTCCGCCTTTTCAGTACCAGCAACCCATATAGACCGATTTTGGGCTTATCTTTGCTCATGGTTCCGAACCTCAGGGGATCACTATAGGGGAACGTAATCAACCAGATGTCTAATTGGACCAGGCCATCCCTTTATCTAAGGAGCAACAGGATAAACACCTTATCTCCTGAAATCAGTAGTAATCCTAACGTCTTGCGTAACAGATTGGATCACTTAAACCTATATAAATGGGTGGCCTCATGAATGAAAAAGGTACACAATCTCTAACCTGATATCCCCCTGTTTCTTTTTACAACCATTTCTCGTCTAACTTAAGCTTCGGAGGGCCAACGGCTGGACGAGTTTTCTCTTGTATTCTTTCAGGTTGGAAAGGAAGCTGGCTTGAAGGAAGGTGAACGTCTGGAGGATCCTGTTACCAAATCCGACGTAAACGGATTGGCGCCATCTGTGGGAACCGAGATCGTCAGGATTAGCTGTTTTAATCACTGATCGAGATCTCCCACCATGCCTCTTAAAAAGACGGTTCACCCTTCACTTCAAGGCAGACGTTGCCTCCGTCTAACATTACCCAACCAGCGCCTAACCTCCCTCAGATTGCTTCGACGGGCATCTCCCAGGGAGATCCTAACGTACCATCTCAAAATCCATTGTTCGATACATCCGGCAATCAAGAAGACGTTATGCGTTTCCTTGGAAACACGCTTCTGACTCTCAAGGCCGGGTTTCAAGCCTTGTCTAACCAGCTTGATCAGCATTTTCCAGAGCCCCAGCAGCCGCCCCCAGAAGGGCCGCCAGTACAACCTATACCAGTGGCTTCTAGACATTCTGCGGCGAGCCACAAACCCAACCAAATCCTCCTCTAACAAATCGAATGCCACTCGGCAATCAAGTCCCGGTACTTCCTCCACATTCTATAACTCTAGTACCTCCCGGCAACAGCAATCTCAGGGGTCGGCCGTTGAAACTTCGGGCTACGCCTTACTATGAGAAGGAGACCTCAAAAGAATTCACGATCGCTTTGATGATATGGAACGACGATATCAGACGAATCGACCGTCCGTTGCTATTGCGTCAATACATCGATCTGAATCTCCTTTCACCCGCAAGGTCATAGAAGCACCCTTACCTAAGAAGTATCGCACACCTATCATCACTCCGTATACAAGTACTGGCGATCTTCTTAAACATCTGGAAACGTATAAGTCTCTTATGGAGCTGGAGGGACATGGCTCGAAAATTATGTGTAGGGCTTTTTCCCTAACACTAAAGGATGCAGCGCGTACATGGTTTCGGGGGCTAAAACCCCGATCCATCGGGTCCTTCTCTTAGCTATCGGAGCTCTTCCTTTCCCAATTCATGGGAAGCATCCGTACCAAAAAGCCGGCATCTCACTTAATGGACTTGAAGTAGCAGTATGGGGAGACAATAAAGGAGTTTACAATTCGGTTCACTGCAGAAGCCGTCCAGACTGAAGGTTATACCGAAGATAAACGCCTCACCACCCTCCTAGCTGGAATCACAAGTGAAAAATTCAGATTCTCCCTAGATAAAAACCTTCCTAAAACTATGGCGGAATTCCAAGTAAAAGCTCAGAAATACATCAATGCGGAAGAAGTCGCTTTGGCACGTCATGGTATACAGGGAAAGAAGCGTAAGTCGGAGGAGATCTCTCCCCTGGATAAGAAATACCGGCATGATCCACTGGACCGATCCCCTAAGAAGCCTTAGTCTGGTAAATATCATAATTATACCCCTCTTATCCAATCTCCTGAGAAAGTGATAATGGAGATCAAGCACAAGCCTTACGTGAAGTGGCCCTCGAAGATCAAATTTGATCCCGAAAAAAGAGATAAGAGTAAATTCTGCTATTTCCACAAAGATCATGGGCACAACACCCAAGATTGCATATCTCTAAGAGATCACATTGAAGCCCTCATTTGGAAAGGTCATCTTCGGGATTACGTAGCCCGACAGGGTCAGTCACCGAAACGGACGGAAGCCCCATCACACCGGAAGAAATCACCTCAACGTCAGACGTCGCAAGAAGACGTTGAACCCACCGGTGAGATCTGGACCATTGCCGGAGGACCGGCTTGCGGGGGAGATTCTCAAGCTTCAAGAAAAGCATATACTCGCAAGGCGTCTCAGAAGCCCCAGCATATCTATTGGTTGGAAAAGACACCCGATGCGTCGAATCCCGGCCATCCTTCGATCTCTTTTTTTCTCGAAGATGCAGAAGGGATTCGCTTCCCTCACGAAGACTCCATTGTGGTCACGTTAAAGGTATCAAATTATTTGACTCATCGTATTATGGTGGATACAGGTAGCTCTGCTGATATTCTCTACCTGGAAGCTTTCAATAAAATGGCACTCGCCAGGAGCCTACTCAAAAAGGTCTCAACTCCCCTCGTCAGCTTCAGGGGTGAGGTGGTAACACCAGAAGGAAGTATCGACTCCCCAGTCACCTTCGGAGAAAGCGCAGCTAAAACCACTATCTTCATTAATTTCTTGGTGGTGGATCGGAGATCAGCGTATAACGCCATTTTGGGCCGACCTTCGCTCAATAAGATAGGGGCAGCTTTACACCCCCTGTACTTATGCATCAAATTCCCTACCCCAAATGGAGTCGGGGTTGTATTGGGGAATCAAAAGGAAGCGCGAGCATGCTATGAGATCGCCGTACAAGACTGAAAGAAGGTCCAGGCGATGCCAGTTATGATGGTGACAAAAGATTCATCGAGCCCTCTGATGGCGACATCGCTGGATCTAAGGGAGAGTGCTCACCAATCAGGAACTCCAGGGGAAGAAACCGTTGCGATCCACTTATCTGAAGACAATTCCTCTAAAATTATCTACGTCGGATCTTCTTTAAGCAGTGTTTTTTGCCAAAATCTGGTCCGTTTTCTCACCGAATACCAAGATGTGTTTGCTTGGTCCCATAGTGATATGCCAGGTATCGACCCCAGCGTCATAGCACATCGTTTGAATGTTGATCCAAAGTACAAACCTGTTCACCAGCGTCGGCGTGCCTTCACTGCAGAAAGGCAAATGGTGATTAAGGCTAAAGTCGAGAAACTGCTAACAGTCAATTTTATAAAGGAAATTAACTACCCGGAATGGGTCGCAAACGTGGTCCTCGTTCGAAAGGCTAACAGCAAGTGGAGAATGTGCGTTGACTATTCTGATTTGAACAAAGCGTGCCCGAAAGACAGTTTTTCGACTCCGCGAATCGACTAACTGGTTGAAATCGACGGCAGGGCATGCCCTGTTCAGTTTTATGGACACTTATTATGGTTATAAGCAGATCATGATGTATCCGCCCGACAGCCAACACACTACCTTCATCACTGACGGAGGCCTGTATTGCTACCAGGTAATTCCTTTTGGTCTTAAAAATGCAAGAGCCACCTATCAGCGCCTGGTCAATAAAATATTCGCCGCGCAAATCGGTAGGAATATGGAGGTTTATGTCGACGATATGCTCATGAAAAGCGTCGTAGAAAATGACCACCTCGTAGATCTTCGAGAAGCCTTCGATTTAATGAGGAAGTATCAGATGAAGCTAAATCCAGAAAAATGTGCATTCGGAGTGTCCGCTGGTAAATTTCTCAAATTTATGGTCGGCCAATGAGGAATCGAGGCGAATCCTGAAAAGATAAAGGCTTTGATCGAGATGAAGCCTCCATCCACTCTCAAAGATGTCTAGTGTCTGGCTGGTCGTATTGCATCGTTGAACAAGTTCATTTCACGGTCCTCTGATAAGTGCTTACCCTTCTTTAAGCTCCTCCGAGCCACCGCCAAAGCCGATTGGGAGTGGACACCGCAGTGCGAGGAAGCGTTCCAGTAACTGAAGCAATATATGAGTGCACCCCCCGTTTTATGCAAACCTGTGACACATGAGCAACTTCTTCTTTATTTATCTGTGTCTTCTACGGCCGTTAGTGCCGCATTAATAAGAGAAGATTCCGGGATTCAAAGGCCCATTTATTATGTTAGTCGAGCAATGGTGGATGCTGAAACTCGGTATTCTGATATGGAGAAATTGGCCCTCGCCTTAGTCACTACCGCTCAAAAACTGTGACCCTATTTCGAAGCCCACGCTATATTGGTGCCAAAAAATCATTCGTTAAGACAGGTCCTTCAAAAACCTGAAGTTTCGGGGTGATTAACTAAATGGGCGATTGAGATCAGCGAGCATGATATTTCATTCTGCCCCAAAACCACCGTTAAGGGTCAGACCGTGGCCGATTTCATTGTCGAATTGACATATACCTCTTTCGATGATAACTCTACGACCAGCAAGCAAACCCCCTGATCGCTCTTTATAGATGGGTCTTCACAGGCCACCGGGAGCAGAGCAGACTTAATTTTAGTCGCTCCTGATGAGTCGCGCTTTCAATATGCCTTACGATTTGACTTTCACGTCTCAAACAATGAAGCAGAATATGAGGCTTTGATCATCGGCCTCGAATTAGCAAACGTCCTCTCGATTTAGAGTTACTTATTCATAGCGATTCTCAGCTCATAGTCAATCAAGTACTCGGTGAATCCGAGGCGAAAGAAGAACGGATGGCTTTATACAAATCCCCAGTGCTCATCCTGCTCGCAAGGCTGAAGAATTACGAAATAATTCATATCCCTCACGAGAAGAACAAACTCGCAGATTCTTTGGCAAAACTAGCCTTCGCACCCGAACCTGAATTATTGCAATCTATTCCCATCAAGCATCTTCATGCTCCAAGTATCAACCAAGCAACCCCCGAGCAAGTGATCACGATACATTCCTCTCCATGTTGGATGGACCCCATCATCCTTTATCTCAAAGATGGATAACTCCCGGATGATAAGAAATCTGCATGGCAAATCCGTCATCGCGCTGCCAGGTATACTTTAAAAAATGGAACGTTGTTACGCAAAAGTTTTACTTTACCATACTTAAGGTGTCTTCACCTAGAAGAAGCGCATCGCGTTCTGGACGAAATACACTAGGAGGCATGTGGTAACCATCCTAAGGGACGGTTTTAGCATATAAGGCGATGAGGCAAGGGTATTATTGGCCCACTATGAAGGCGGATGCGATCAAATTCTCCAAACGATGTGACAAGTGCCAGCGATATTCTCCTATACCTCGTGTGTCGTCCAAGCAAATGACGCCAATGGATGGTCCTTGGCCCTTTTGCCCAATGGGGAGTCGATATTATTGGGCCGTTGCCTACCGGGAAAGGTTAGAACAGATTTACAATCGTGGTAGTCGATTATTTCGCCAAATGGGTCAAGGCATAACCATTAGCCAGAATCACTGAAAAACAGACCACTAAGTTCATGTGGAGAAATATGATATGTCGTTATGGGCTCCCCCATACTATAATCACCGATAACGAAAAGCAATTCGACAACGTCGCGTTCGCAGAATTCTGCGAAAAATGGAAGATACGTAATGTTCACACCTCCCCATATCATCCTCAGGCTAATGGACAAGTTGAAGAGGTAAATAAGTTCATCAAACATCATCTAAAGACCAAGCTCGATGAATGTAAAGGCATGTGCTTAGAACTCCTACCGGAAGTCTTATGGGATTATAGGACTACGACTCGCACGTCAACCGGAGAAACTCCTTTCTCATTGGCTTTCGGCACCGATGCAGTGGTCCCAGTCGAAGTTCAAGTGCCCTCGTACCGGATCGAGCAGTATGATCCCACTTGCAATCAGGAAGGTCTAAGGCTTCATCTCGACCTCTTGGAAGAACGGAGTGACGCATCCTAGCTTCGAGCAGCAGCTTATCAACAACGTATCGCTTGTTATCATAATGCCAAAGTCCGACCTTGAGCTTTTCAGCTCGGCGATTTGGTTCTTAGACAGAACCTCGGAATTCCTGCTCGTTCGTTGGATCCAAATTGGGAAGGCCCGTATCAAGTTATCAAAATTGTGCGACCAAGTACCTATTATTTCGAAGATATGCAAGGAAGACCCGTACGTCGTCCTTGGCACGTAGAGCATTTGCTACGGTATTTCCCTTAATTCGATGTAAGTTTGAACGATATTCGAATAAAGGTGGATTGTCTTTATTGTCTTTTGGTCGCTACTCCATTTGATTGGACCCAAATAGCCCCGAAGAGAATACGCACATTCTCTTGGCCAATTCTCTACCCTTGGTAGAATCAAAGCCTCAATTGATAGATAGTCTATCTCTACGCGGACATGGTCACCAAGACCCTCGGATTGAGCCTAACTCATTGCTTCATAAGTACGAAGGCATTCAGTACACGAGAAAGTAGGAACTAAAAGAAAGAGCAAAAAGACGCAAATAATATTATCAAAATGCTTTTTTCATTCATCTCATTAACTATAAAAGTCAAGTTTTTTACAAACGAAAAGTGAAAACTGATACATGAGATAGATAAAAGGAAGAAAGATGGTCATCCTTGTGCATCGGCAGGGGGAGGAGCGGAACTCTCAACTTCAGGGCCCACTTCCGAGACCCCTCCCGCTTGAGTGACCTCAGTCACTTCGTTCTCAACGGCCGCTCTTTCCTCCGCAGCTATGATAGCCGTGACCTTTTCGAACTCTCCCATATCAAAAGATGGAGACATTCGCTGCACCACCCACAGTGCGAAGTCGCGACCAGCATCGTACGACTCATATATTTCGTCGTCGTACAGCTGCGAAGTCCGGAACTCCATGATGGCTCGGGCCCCTTCATCAGAGAGCATCTTGACAAGGGCCACTCTCTCCTCCTCCCAATGGATCGAGTCATCCTTGAGCTGCGTAAGGGTGGAACACTCTTTCTCCAGATTGTCGCTAACTTCCTTGAGCTGCGACTTGATTTCTGCGAGCCGCTCCTCCAACGAGATCTTGTCCTGACGGAAGATCTATTTTTCTCTCTCTACTTTCTCCTTCATCTTCGCGAGCTTGGCGAAGTTCGAGCCCAAAGTCTGATACCTATCGGTTATGACTTGGACCTTTTCGACGAGGATCTTTCTCTCCTTGGTCATCTTCGTGATCAAGATCTCGCGAGACTTAATAACTTGGTCCCATCCGTGGACTACCTTTTCCAAAGCAATCCTCTTCCCCCCGGCCTCATGTATTATATGACGGGCGGCGAGGATATCATGCCTCGTTTATAGGATGAGGTCCAATCCCTGCAGGATAGAAGGAAGACTATGAGATGAGCATTCAAAAGTCAACAAAGAAAGCTAGGAACAGGGTCAAATCGAAGCATATTTTACCTAAACCATTCTCACTCCCGCGTCTAAGAGCGAGGTCTTCAGGACTTGGCTCAGGGAGGGCACCAAAAGTTTGGGGGGAGATGTTGTCAAAAAGAAACTTGCAGATTGGATGGAGGTGGCTGGGGATGGTGAACGTTCTGACTCCAGAGGGCTGGGCTACGACTAGCCCAACTGGGCTCGCATCTTGAGCAGCAATCTGCTCGCGAGCACCTTCCGCCTCGCAAGGTTCTTCGGCCGGGGGGCAATTTGACCTTGCCACGTTGTTCCTCGGAGAATTGTCGATGATATCAATGACTGGTGGTTCAGGAGGAACCACCAGTGTAGAAATCGTTGGTGCAGCTGCCGCAGTCTCCGGTAGAGGGGTTTGGGCAGTTTCACAAGGCCGATTAGACGGGTGAGAGGGATCGGTAGATGTCTTCTTTTGCCTTTTCAAGCCGATGCCCTTTAGGCGAGGCAGCAACCCTATCTTCTCCCCCACGTTCGTCATCGCGACCTCCTCGCGAGATATCAACCCAGCCGCTGCAAGTCGAGAGGCTGACAGACAAGCCTCGATATGCCTGTCGCGAGCAGGCAACTTGTAAACCTTCACGATGTTCTCGTGAATTCCTCCTTTCAAGTTCGGCTTCCCCACAGTCGGAACACCTGCAAACATGAGCAAAGGTTAGAAAAGCAGAGAACACTAAGTGGCTCATAAATCTGGGAAGAGTGAAACTATGCCCACCTTCACAGAAAAATCAGCTCACGTTATGGCCCCTAGAGGAGGACCCTGTCTCAGACTCCCAGCTCCCGGAAGTGTAAAACCAGTGTTTCCTCCACCCGGGGTAATTCGAAGAGGGTTTCCCCAAGACGAAATTATCTCGGTGCCAGTAACACAGGTAATATCAGCCTTCGCTGGAGGGGGCTTTCTTGAGTTGGTACATTCGAAGGAACTCTTCTGCCATTAACTCCCCGTTACCAGCTTGCGCCTAGAGAACGAAGGAGCTCAGAATTACCCTTCAGCTATTTACAATAAGTTGCCCAGGGGCAATCTTATAACTTTGGAGTACACCGCGAATGAAGGGGTGGAGGGGAAGGCGCACCCCAAGAGTGAAGAAATACTCATAGAGGGCGACACAACCGGGGGGAGCTGAGTCCAGGGTTTCTCCCTCTCCGGGTAACTGAAAAACAACTGAGTTGGGAACCTGGTATCTCTCCCGCAATTCACTTAGTTGTTCCTCCATCATTATGAAAGGGTACCCGGACGCAGAGTATCTGCCGGCCGGAACCCTCGCATTGTTGGAGGAAGAAGACTCTGGGGTAGCATCCCCCAGAGGGACTGTCTCTTCATCAGAATCCCCCACCATGGACGTTTAAAGATAAAAAGAGGGAGGAAAATAGCACTTTAGAAGAGAAGGAGAATGAGGAAATGAAGCTATACCAGAGAGAATCGGAGGAACGGAGTCACACCAGAGGAAGAGAGTTACACCAGAAGGAAGTAAGGAAAGAGGAAGGATTTTCAAAAACTTCAAATGAAATTTCGAAAACCTTGTAGGCTCGTGTAGTTATAAGCAATCATTCCTCAAGATATGGTGACACGTGGCGACTGTTCGTTTGGCACAGCAATCGAACGGGCGTGGCCATTAATTCCATAGATATGTGGTGGGCGCCTCTTCATTTCCTCTCTGCCGAAAAGCTGCGGAAGGCTGGTGCTCATTAATTCCAGCCCAATCATGTACGGCTTCACCTCCGATAAAGGCATTAGGCAGTTATGCGTGCCAGTAAGCAAGTCCTTCCCTTAGACTTCTCGACAGCAAGGACTTGGGGGGCATTTGTTATAGCCAAATTGCAGTGGTCGAAGATAGCGAAGACTCGAGGCCTACGAGCACCTTTGTGATGGTATTCGACCTACGAGCCCTCATGGTCGAGGCTCGCATATTGGAAAAGTACGGTATACAACCCCCGAACCACCGAGGCCTTCTGGTCGAGGCTTGCATATCGGGGAAGTGCGGAATACCCTTCTGAAAATGCGAGCATCTCGATTAGTGGTCGTTGAAAGGTTCTGCATCTCGAATATGCGAGAAGTTACCCCCGAGCCCGAATGTCCTCCGCCTTTTTAGTACCAGCAACCCATATAGACCGATTTTGGGCTTATCTTTGCTCGTGGTTCCGAACCTCAGGGGATCACTATCGGGGAACGTAATCAACCAAATGTCTAATTGGACCAGGCCATCCCTTTATCTAAGGACCAACAGGATAAGCACCTTATCTCCAGAAATCAGTAGTAATTTTAACGTCTTGCGTAAGAGATTTGATCACTTGAACCTATATAAATGGGTGGCCTCACAATCTCTAAGCTGATATCCCTCTGTTTCTTTTTACAACCATGTCTCGTCTGACTTAAGCTTCGAAGGGCCAACGGCTGGACGCCGGCCACCCTTAGTTTTCTCTTGTATTCTCTCAGGTTGGAAAGGAAGCTAGCTTGAAGGAAGGTGAACGTCTGGAGAATCTTGTTACCAAATTTGACGTAAACAGTAGCTATCTTGCAATACACTAATGTCTCTGAAGATGTAATTAAACTTAAACTTTTTTCCTTCTCATTGAAAGAAAGAGCCAAGACTTGGCTTCACTCTCTTAGACCACATTCAATAGGGTCATGGAACGAGATGACCCAGGAATTCTTGAAAAAGTTCTTCCCGACTCATAAAACGAACACCCTTCGAAGAGCCATAATGAATTTTTTGGCTAAAGAGAGTGAATCATTCTTCCAATGTTGGGAAAGGTTTAAGGACCTCCTACTTGCTTGCCCACATCATGCTATGAAAGTTGGCGAATCATAAACTTCTTCAACGATGGATTAAGTTCCAATATGCACCAATTTGTAGAGATGATGTGTAACGTCGAGTTTATGAGCAAAAATCCAGATGAAGCTTGGAGTTATTTGGATATGTTGGCCAAGAATGCCCAATCATGGGATACTTCGAATAAATCTAATAACCCCAAGCCTACTCAAGAAAAAGAAAGGAGGGATTTATATCCTCAAGGAGGAAGATGATGTGAATGCAAGGTTAGCCAGCTTCACAAGGAAGATCGAGGCCATGGAACTTAGTAAGAGTGGAGTTTCAAAGTCCAATGAAGCTATTGAGACCATGTGTGGGATTTGTTTCACAAATTTACACGCTACGCAAGATTGTCCTACAATTCCTGCGTTTCAAGAGGTGTTACATGAACATGCAAATGCCACATATGGTTATCAACGGCCTTTTAATTGACCGGCGGGTAATTGTTCGCTCCCCAAGTGTAGGGTTGCGAAGTAGTAATAATTCGGCAGAGACCGAGATCGTTCTCAGGGACTAATGTAGGAATTCTCATAATTTCTTCTAATAATCTCCAATTGAAATTAAACTATAACAATCTGAAAAATATGAATGTAGGAGAATAATCTGTACTTTGAGATGAAATTAACAATCTAAAGAAGCACTAGAGTGTCGAGGATCCACTTGTAGCGATCCTTGATGCATAATTCACTTTGACTTCTCAATTATACAACTAGAATCGGAATCAAATCCTATCTAGCCAGAATATGGAGCAGTTAATTCAGTAAAATAATCTGTCCCATGTGTTGTTCATCAACATGATTCACTCAATTCAAGTTAGGACTTGAGCACACTCAATGTATAGGTCAATCCTAGTTCCAATAGGTTAAGATCACAATCATAATAATCATCAAACCCTGTCACAAAGCTTAACTATATTATGATTTCAAAGTTCATCCAAATCATATAAATAAGCAATACAATTCCAATCAGAAGATGAAACAATTAAACCATTCGCATATTTCATAAAAGATGGTGATCTGAACCGATTGATTTGACCATGAAGCACTTGTTAGCTGAACACAGGGAATTCCAAGCATCCACTGTGCCCGAAGTCGACAATGGATCAAGGAATTATACAGACCAACTACCTTGTAAAAAAGTCAATCGATAAGACCACAAATCATACGATCAAATGCATACTTACAAGATAGGAGGCTTTGATTGACCGATCCAACCATTAAGATCTCGTCTATCGATCGCAGGGAATCCAAAGCATCCAATGTGCCCGGAGTCTACAATGGATCAAGGGATTTTATAGATCGATTACTTTACCTGCACTAGCTCGATGACCGTAGGGAATCTAAAGCATCCAACGTGCCCGGAGTCGACGATGGATCAAGGAGCATACACAACAATAGCATCCGCTGAGGTGGATAACCAAACCAATCAACCAAAGAGAACTCCAACATTCACACACCATTGTTGAACTAAAAGAACCAAAGCTTGTAAATTTCTCCAAAGGCTTCACCCCTAGCCTTAGCTAGAGGTTTAGCCAACCATGCTACAATGGAAGACTAAAGTTTCTACAAAAGAAAACTACACTACTCTAAGAAAATAAAAAGAAAGAAAACTAAGAAGAGAGGATTTGGATTGTGGGATGATGCAAATGAGAGGGAGAGGAGCTCCTTTTGTAGCCTCATGAGAAGTTTATGTGGCACTTCAAGCCTAGGTGGCACTCCGAACCTAAACCAAAATTTTCTTTAGGTTTGGGAATGGAGCTAGGTTTGGATGATGAGGTGGCACTTCCAAGCCAATGGATTTGCTTTTTAGGTTTGGGTTAGGAGTTAGGCTTGGAGTGCCCAAAGCAAACTTTTCTTTTTGGTTTGGAGCTCATGAATGGAAGAGGATGGAGAGAGCATTTGCTTGGCCCAAGGATGGAAGGTAACTAGGTGAGTTAACCGGGTCCATATGAGTTGGAGTTGACTGGATCCACATGCTAGACATGGAGAATCTGAACAATCTGGACCGTCCATTGAAGGTGAGGTGCTTACAAATGATGGACGGTGTTGTTGATTAGTTGGAACTGCTGCGAGCTGTTGGGACGTTAGAACTCCTTCAACCATTGATTAACGCTTTTGATTATCCTAACCATTAATCCGGTGGTCCACCTGCTATTCTGATTCAGTTGGAGATGGACGGCTGAGACGATCTCTTTGTGCAGCACACTGGTGGACAGTTGATGATCGAGGACTCATCACACACTGGATGTTGGAAAGGTGGAGATTGGAGCTATTTGCTGCAACATCAGCTGCTACACGCTGGAAGGTTGGATTGGGGCCCATCTTGATGGATGGCTTAGCTGTGCCTGTTGGACGGCTGAAGTTGGGGTCCATTGAGCTGGACGGTGGACATGGAGTTGCTGCACGTGCAACAGGTGGGGGGTCCTTCTCTGCTGGACTGATGAAAATCTGATGAACGACAGGTAGTTGCATTTGATGGACGGACTGCTCTGCATGTGCTGCACATGTGGGCTGGAAGACGTTCACCTTTACTAGACGGTTGATGTGAAGCTGGCCGATGATGGAGATGAAGGAAGGCTAGGAGTGGACGGTCCAGATGATGATGAGATCTGGATGAACGGCTGCTACCTATGCTGGGTGTTGCAGGCCTTCATCAGTTAGACAGCTAAAGATCACATCATCAGTTGTGGGGTCCACCTTAGACGGCTGCTGCTGGAGATTGCTGGATGGATGTCCACTGGACGTTGATTATGGGGGCCTTGGACGTTGGTGCTACTCGGGTGGGTCCACGTTGGAGTTGGGACGTCCATAGTCCACCTGATGTTTTGATGGACGGTTTGGCTTTTAACAGCTGGATGGATAGATGGACGGTAGTTGACGACGATGATGATGCATGGTATGGTCAACAGTGCCAAATGATTAGGGCCATTGATCTAGTGCTCATGAAAATGTGGTACGACTTGCTGAATGTGATAGCGTGGATTGATGGATTCCTGATGTCACATGTTTGGCATCTGCAAAGGATATGAGATGTCGCCTTATGCACAACTACTCCCAACTGTGGACACCCAATCTTGACTATTCAAACTTACATGCTTGCTTGATCACGATCATACAAACAGGCAGAACCTGGATTTCCAATGAGTGCTTGTGAGGCAGTCCACCATAGCATGAAATTCATCCTTTGACCTTTTCGGTTCAGTTTCCATCAAGTTTGCCACACACTTGATCTTGATCACTTTTCGGTCCTAAAAAGCCCTAATTGGCATTGGATCTTGCGCAACCTCTCCTGATCACCTGAACATTGAAAATCTGGCTAATGAGGAATAATTAACCGAAAAATTAATGATAACACTCTAAATAACAAGGGTTAATTATACAAAATTAAGCATTTATCACACCCCCCGACCTGCATTTTGCTAGTCTCGATGCAAAACATAGCGAAAATAATGCACGGATTTTTCAAAATAATGCAATCAATCTTATCCTCGATTGTTTTCACCAATCAAAACAATCTCGAGACTTCTCTTATTTCCTAATAAAACAAAATAAAGAACAGAAAAGATTCAATGTATTTATGTGATCTTTCAAGTACCTAAATAGTAGAATTTCCAAGGCATATAGTTTTGAGAATATTTAAATCTAGATTCTAATCACTTAGTAAACAACTTAATCGAGTTCAAAGCATTAATGGTTCAATAGAAGCGTTTTAAACATTGAGTTTCTTGGTGTATAGTGAAATCTAGCCTTAACACAACTAGGGGTTCAGTCTTCTACTTTCATGTTAACACTGATGATTGAAGAGAATGGTTAGATCAACCAAGACAATGATTCCGAACCTTGCTACTGTTCTTTTCAATATTTTTCCAGCTTTTAATTTTTTTTTTTTTCAATCAAGAACCAATAGCCAAAGACTCCAAAAGGCTCACTTGGTACTATGGTAATGTCTTGTAATGGTAACGACAATGGATGAAAATCCTCGCCCCAAATTACTATGAATATTCTTTTTTTTTCTTTTTTTTTTCTATGAACAAGGTAGACAAGGATCTCTAGGCTTGGTTCCTAGCATTCTCAACAATCATCAAGTCAATATTATAGTATCAAACTGAAATCCTGGCAATGCAAGCTAGATGTGAACTGTGAAAATTCATGACTCAATCAATGTTTATCATATTTTTAATAGAAAATTAATGGAAAGAACTTAATTTTGAAATTTATTGAAGCAACTAAAACTCTAGACTTTAATATTCTCATTACTAAATGCCTTTTCATTCTACTATTTATTTCAAAAGCACATAAATCACATAAATCCATAGATTTTTTTTTTAAATAGCATAAAACCAGAAAAAATTTAACAACATTCTCAATAAAATTCTGCAGGAATTCCCACCCCCCAACCTAAATTCGACATTATCCTCAATGTTGAAAAATATACAATGTAACATAATATGAGAGCAACAAAAAAAAGAGGAGTGAGTGAGAGAGTACCTGAGGGAATTATCAAAGAGTGAGTTTATTCATACCTAATCATAAGCAAAGACAAGAAATCCTAATCTAAACTAATCTATCCTAGGAAAGCAGGGAAATGGATCTCCATCAGACTAGGAGACCAATCAAGGGAATAGATTGGAGCAGGATCATCATCTATTTTAATAAATTTCGCATTAGGACCATCCATAGTCCTGCTCGACAATGTACCTGGGTGTTCTTAATCATTATGGGCCAATAGAAATTCTCACCACATGTATGAGTGAAGGAGACATCATCAAGAAGATATCTCCTTAATGCATTAACTGGGCAATGGTTGATAAAAAATGGATCTTCCCTGTAATGGTCCACTTCAGTCTGAAAAAACCAAAGAGATGGGGAGACTTCAAATGATTCTTCAAATGGTGGTGTCTTCTCCATACAATCAGAATTTTTCGGTGCTTCCACAATAAATGGTATTAGTTGTGAATCAGTGGAAAATGACTTTCCACGCACTAGGGTAGGATCTTACAAGGGCTTCACTATTTCTTAAATCATGGGATCATTCGAATCTTCAAAGTGAGCCAAGCAATCTTCTAAAGAATTAGGACACTCAATACAGGAAAACTCTTCATCAATGATGAAATTGGGCATGTCAATTTGGTGGATTGTATCAAAATCACTTTGTTGGGGAATTTCCCTGGCATGATTATTAACTAGAGGCTCAGAAGAGATTAACCTCTGGGGAAACGGGACCACGGGCTTATAAGCACACTCTGACTCTTCATTTTGTTGAACATTGACAATCATATTATCACCCTCAGATTTTTCAGATTCCTCAGGTTCATCAACTTTCGTTAGAATCTCTTCATTGTATCTAAAGGTAATAGTATCTTCTTCATGCTCAACAAGTATATCAGAAGAACTGAAATCGATCACCTTGAGGTGTTCAATTAGGTTAGACGGAGGTTGGACTAGGGAAGTCCCTTCATCCATCTCAGTGAGGTGTGATTCTATGTGCTCAGTCAATGTAACTGTCTTATTAATTATCTGCGAGGTCATTTCCATAAATCTTTGCAATGTATCCTTAAGGGTTCTTTTTGGTGGAGACACAAAAGTAGAGGGCCCTTGGGAATAGTTGCTAACATTCATTGTTGATCCGTCTCTCCAATTGGAATTTTGATAGTTCTGCGAATTAGGTTCATTCACATTGTATGCCGGGGCACTGTTTGGTTGTTGATAAGAATAGTCATACAAACAATTGCGCATTAACCTAACCGGTGGAGGATCATATACATTATTCTCATTCCAATACTCACGCAACGTTTTACCTGATGAAACTTTACGTGCATTGTTCTCTTATAGATAATCACGCATGGAGCGTTCCCTAACATTGTGCTTTGATTGCCTTTCATCCTCTAGAAGAATTTTAGTGTATTTTTGTATCCACTCATCATGCATGAGCATGATAACACTCTAATGAAAACAATAGAAAATCTAAAAAGAATAGTAAAAGAGGAAAGAAGGAAGGATGTTACCCAAGAAGAAGAATGTACAGCTATTGATAATCCCTAAAAATAAAACAAACAAGTTAGTAAACTATATAAATAAACTAATTCTAAAAATATTACTAAACCGATGCCAATCCCCAGCAATGGCGCCAAAAACTTGCTACAACTCGAAGATTGTGAAATTGCGTCGGGTAGCCTAACATGACACCCTACGCATACGCGTGCGGAAGCTTGAGGAGCAACTAGAATTATGGCTGAACCTATAGGAGGGGGGTGAATAGGACCTTTTCCAAAAAAAAATTTCGCCTACTTAACAAATTCAACAAATTATACTACATAAGCGATAAACACTTCGGCTTCTAAGCCTAAGTGGGTCCAATTAATAGACTAGCAAAGGATAAAAGCAATTAGCAACCTAGCCTAAACAGCTCATGTGGACTAGAGAGGATGGATCAAGAAATGCTCAAGTCAACATGAGGTAGTGAAAGTACATCTTGTGAGTGTGGCTGTGCCTATCAAGTGCTAAGCATACATTCCTAACTAAACATACATAATTAACAATTAAACACAATGCATAAAGAGAAATGTGCTCAAGATCAATCACAAACACAAGGATGTATAGTGGTTCGACTACTTGTCTACTCCACTCCCGGTTCAAGTACTCAACCCCTTTGAGCACACCGGCATTCACTGGGGAGTTTAAATCTGGTTCCTCCCAACCAAGGTGTTTTAACTTGGATCCACCCAACCGGGGAGTTTACAGGTTCCTCCCAACCTACACGTTTGCACCCGTGTTGGTGGCTCCCCCTTGGAGACTTTGTTTTAGGCCCGACTAACGTGCCAAGGAACGGCTGACGTCCCTAGATTTTAGGCCCAACTAATAGGCCAAGGATCGGCTAACGACCCCGGGTCGAGTTTGTCAAACAAACTCTACACTCAACTCCCACAGGGAATTGAGTGGATGGACTCTTAACAAGACAACCTACTTGTCGGATTGAGCCCCTTGTTCAGCGCCGCTTCGGGTTGCTTCTTCTCGCTCTCCCGTGCTTGAATCGGCTCCCCTTGTGCTCCCTCGATCTTTGACGCCGCCGCTTTGCCAAGGCTTCAGCTCCAACGATCAACCGCCTTGCATATGATCTCCATTGGAGATGCCCAAGGTGCTAGGGAATGGTGAAACCTCTACAAATGGTAGGAAATAGGTTTCCTAGAGGAATTCACCTAAATGGACTCCTAGGTAGTGTTTAGACAAAGGATTTAACTATCATCAAGGTGTCTAAACCCTAGGAATCAAGAGGGAACAAGTCCATTCTCAAGATGCCATTGAATGGCCTAAGTTTGTGATGAAAACACAAGGAGAATGACTTGCTTTAGGTTTGGGATAGAGCCTCTAATGATCTCTAGCAATGGTGGCTTCTATCTCCTCAAAATCCCCTTTCTTCGCTCAAAAAACGAATCCCCCTTCTAAATAGATTTTCTTCCAACGGTAAAAAAACGGGCAGATTCGTGCATCTCCGATTGATCGGAAGAAGGTCCGATGGATCGGAGACCTATCCGATTGATCGGAGACAAGTCCGATTGATCGAAAATCTATCCAGTGAAGTCTCTGGAAGATATTTCGATTGATCGTAACACTGTCCGATTGATCGGACGGACCCCTTCCGATGGATCGGAAGGCTGTCCGATTGATCGAAAATATGTCCAGTGGATTTTCAAGGTTGCTGGAAAAATTTCCGATTGATCGGAGATTCTGTCCGATTGATCGGAGTCCTATCGGAGCCAACGTCCGATTGATCGGAGATCAATCAGAAACTGCTGTTTTGAGCTGTTTTGTTTACAGCAGCTTCCACCTCTTAAATTAGTCTAACTTATCATGTTTTTCATGGAGTTCTAAGACTAATGATGATGACTAAGGGTATACCTAGTTGGTCCAAGTCATCCAAGAGGTTATGGGTTAGGTTTTGGTCAAGGCAAGGCACACCAAGGCATCACATTTACCTGTTTCTCCTTTCTTGATGCAGCCGGTCTATCTTGAGTCTTTGGTCTTCGTCTTCATTAAGCTCAACCGACACTAGACCCACTGACCTAAGTAATTGACAAACTAGGTGCACTAGTATGCCACAGAAATGTGCACTAACAATCTCCCCCTTTGTCAATTACTTACGAAAACCTAACCTACCAAAACAAATACATGTACAAGAGATTACATTGATATAAAATGAAATACAAGACTCTTGACATGCCTAATCTAAGCAGCTCCTCTTCAGTTTGCTCCCCCATAACCTGTCAATCCCTGCATCACAAAACATAGCAAACTAGTTTTTGTGGGACTTGATCTTTCTCCCCCTTTTTGTTAGCAATTGACAAACTATTCTCTCCCCCTTAATGATATATCAATTAAGGTTAAGGTAAGAGAAGATAGTATGTCGCAGTTATAACTATAAGCGCATGCTAACTAGAGAGAATATAGGGTGCATGAATCATAAAAACATGGAGCATGCTAAGGAACATGATTAACAAGAAAATGTAACTATCTAAGCATAGTTAATCATGCATAATTGGTCATCTATGATATACATTAAGCATTAAAGCTCAAGGGCTTATAGCCCAATCAACCAACCTCCCCAAATAGGTATATCAAGACCAATACTAAGCAAAGATTAGCATACAGTGAAGCATAAAACTCAAGATGATAAGCTAATCTAAGCCGGATGATAGTCTAGCAAGAAAATATTCAAATTAAAGCAAGGCTAAACTACTGAATTTGGGCTAATGAGGCTTGAATCCTCTGATTTGCCCATAAGTACACACATGAGGCTGAAATCCTCAGATTTTCTAATTGTTCCAAAGAGGCTAAAATCCTCAAGTTCATCAATTTGCTCAAAATGATCTCCTAAGGTCACCTAACCTAGATCACAACCCCCTTGGGTATGATAAATAGGACCCAACATGCTTGTTGGGAGGGAATTCATCTATCCTAGATTTTCTCCCTTAGGTTCATTCCAAGTTGGAGAGCAATGTTCGGTAGGGGATATGGCAATAGTTCCTACCCTAGTTATTGTTGACCTCAACTAATCATTTTACTTATATTTCAACATGAGGCAACATAGATTCTCCTTTTTAGTTAGACATGATGCTAGTGCTCCGGTATCGGATCTTACTCTAGACGGTTACGTCCTTGAAGAGCAACCCGCTCTGATACCAATTGAAATTGCGTCGGGTAGCCTAACATGACACCCTACGCATACGCGTGCGGAAGCTTGAGGAGCAACTAGAATTATGGCTGAACCTATAGGAGGGGGGTGAATAGGACCTTTTTCAAAAAAAAATTCGCCTACTTAACAAATTCAACAAATTATACTACATAAGCGATAAACACTTCGGCTTCCAAGCCTAAGTGGGTCCAATTAATAGACTAGCAAAGGATAAAAGCAATCAGCAACCTAGCCTAAACAGCTCATGTGGACTAGAGAGGATGGATCAAGAAATGCTCAAGTCAACATGAGGTAGTGAAAGTACATCTTGTGAGTGTGGATGTGCCTATCAAGTGCTAAGCATACATTCCTAACTAAACATACATAATTAACAATTAAACACAATGCATAAAGAGAAATGTGCTCAAGATCAATCACAAACACAAGGATGTATAGTGGTTCGACTACTTGTCTACTCCACTCCCGGTTCAAGTACTCAACCCCTTTGAGCACACCGGCATTCACTGGGGAGTTTAAATCTGGTTCCTCCCAACCAAGGTGTTTTAACTTGGATCCACCCAACCGGGGAGTTTACAGGTTCCTCCCAACCTACACGTTTGCACCCGTGTTGGTGGCTCCCCCTTGGAGACTTTGTTTTAGGCCCGACTAACGTGCCAAGGAACGGCTGACGTCCCTAGATTTTAGGCCCAACTAATAGGCCAAGGATCGGCTAACGACCCCGGGTCGAGTTTGTCAAACAAACTCTACACTCAACTCCCACAGGGAATTGAGTGGATGGACTCTTAACAAGACAACCTACTTGTCGGATTGAGCCCCTTGTTCAGCGCCGCTTCGGGTTGCTTCTTCTCGCTCTCCCGTGCTTGAATCGGCTCCCCTTGTGCTCCCTCGATCTTTGACGCCGCCGCTTTGCCAAGGCTTCAGCTCCAACGATCAACCGCCTTGCATATGATCTCCATTGGAGATGCCCAAGGTGCTAGGGAATGGTGAACCTCTACAAATGGTAGGAAATAGGTTTCCTAGAGGAATTCACCTAAATGGACTCCTAGGTAGTGTTTAGACAAAGGATTTAACTATCATCAAGGTGTCTAAACCCTAGGAATCAAGAGGGAACAAGTCCATTCTCAAGATGCCATTGAATGGCCTAAGTTTGTGATGAAAACACAAGGAGAATGACTTGCTTTAGGTTTGGGATAGAGCCTCTAATGATCTCTAGCAATGGTGGCTTCTATCTCCTCAAAATCCCCTTCTCTTCGCTCAAAAAACGAATCCCCCTTCTAAATAGATTTTCTTCCAACGGTAAAAAAACGGGCAGATTCGTGCATCTCCGATTGATCGGAAGAAGGTCCGATGGATCGGAGACCTATCCGATTGATCGGAGACAAGTCCGATTGATCGAAAATCTATCCAGTGAAGTCTCTGGAAGATATTTCGATTGATCGTAACACTGTCCGATTGATCGGACGGACCCCTTCCGATGGATCGGAAGGCTGTCCGATTGATCGAAAATATGTCCAGTGGATTTTCAAGGTTGCTGGAAAAATTTCCGATTGATCGGAGATTCTGTCCGATTGATCGGAGTCCTATCGGAGCCAACGTCCGATTGATCGGAGATCAATCGGAAACTGCTGTTTTGAGCTGTTTTGTTTACAGCAGCTTCCACCTCTTAAATTAGTCTAACTTATCATGTTTTTCATGGAGTTCTAAGACTAATGATGATGACTAAGGGTATACCTAGTTGGTCCAAGTCATCCAAGAGGTTATGGGTTAGGTTTTGGTCAAGGCAAGGCACACCAAGGCATCACATTTACCTGTTTCTCCTTTCTTGATGCAGCCGGTCTATCTTGAGTCTTTGGTCTTCGTCTTCATTAAGCTCAACCGACACTAGACCCACTGACCTAAGTAATTGACAAACTAGGTGCACTAGTATGCCACAGAAATGTGCACTAACAATCTCCCCCTTTGTCAATTACTTACGAAAACCTAACCTACCAAAACAAATACATGTACAAGAGATTACATTGATATAAAATGAAATACAAGACTCTTGACATGCCTAATCTAAGCAGCTCCTCTTCAGTTTGCTCCCCCATAACCTGTCAATCCCTGCATCACAAAACATAGCAAACTAGTTTTTGTGGGACTTGATCTTTCTCCCCCTTTTTGTTAGCAATTGACAAACTATTCTCTCCCCCTTAATGATATATCAATTAAGGTTAAGGTAAGAGAAGATAGTATGTCGCAGTTATAACTATAAGCGCATGCTAACTAGAGAGAATATAGGGTGCATGAATCATAAAAACATGGAGCATGCTAAGGAACATGATTAACAAGAAAATGTAACTATCTAAGCATAGTTAATCATGCATAATTGGTCATCTATGATATACATTAAGCATTAAAGCTCAAGGGCTTATAGCCCAATCAACCAACCTCCCCAAATAGGTATATCAAGACCAATACTAAGCAAAGATTAGCATACAGTGAAGCATAAAACTCAAGATGATAAGCTAATCTAAGCCGGATGATAGTCTAGCAAGAAAATATTCAAATTAAAGCAAGGCTAAACTACTGAATTTGGGCTAATGAGGCTTGAATCCTCTGATTTGCCCATAAGTACACACATGAGGCTGAAATCCTCAGATTTTCTAATTGTTCCAAAGAGGCTAAAATCCTCAAGTTCATCAATTTGCTCAAAATGATCTCCTAAGGTCACCTAACCTAGATCACAACCCCCTTGGGTATGATAAATAGGACCCAACATGCTTGTTGGGAGGGAATTCATCTATCCTAGATTTTCTCCCTTAGGTTCATTCCAAGTTGGAGAGCAATGTTCGGTAGGGGATATGGCAATAGTTCCTACCCTAGTTATTGTTGACCTCAACTAATCATTTTACTTATATTTCAACATGAGGCAACATAGATTCTCCTTTTTAGTTAGACATGATGCTAGTGCTCCGGTATCGGATCTTACTCTAGACGGTTACGTCCTTGAAGAGCAACCCGCTCTGATACCAATTGAAATTGCGTCGGGTAGCCTAACATGACACCCTACGCATACGCGTGCGGAAGCTTGAGGAGCAACTAGAATTATGGCTGAACCTATAGGAGGGGGGTGAATAGGACCTTTTTCAAAAAAAAATTCGCCTACTTAACAAATTCAACAAATTATACTACATAAGCGATAAACACTTCGGCTTCCAAGCCTAAGTGGGTCCAATTAATAGACTAGCAAAGGATAAAAGCAATCAGCAACCTAGCCTAAACAGCTCATGTGGACTAGAGAGGATGGATCAAGAAATGCTCAAGTCAACATGAGGTAGTGAAAGTACATCTTGTGAGTGTGGATGTGCCTATCAAGTGCTAAGCATACATTCCTAACTAAACATACATAATTAACAATTAAACACAATGCATAAAGAGAAATGTGCTCAAGATCAATCACAAACACAAGGATGTATAGTGGTTCGACTACTTGTCTACTCCACTCCCGGTTCAAGTACTCAACCCCTTTGAGCACACCGGCATTCACTGGGGAGTTTAAATCTGGTTCCTCCCAACCAAGGTGTTTTAACTTGGATCCACCCAACCGGGGAGTTTACAGGTTCCTCCCAACCTACACGTTTGCACCCGTGTTGGTGGCTCCCCCTTGGAGACTTTGTTTTAGGCCCGACTAACGTGCCAAGGAACGGCTGACGTCCCTAGATTTTAGGCCCAACTAATAGGCCAAGGATCGGCTAACGACCCCGGGTCGAGTTTGTCAAACAAACTCTACACTCAACTCCCACAGGGAATTGAGTGGATGGACTCTTAACAAGACAACCTACTTGTCGGATTGAGCCCCTTGTTCAGCGCCGCTTCGGGTTGCTTCTTCTCGCTCTCCCGTGCTTGAATCGGCTCCCCTTGTGCTCCCTCGATCTTTGACGCCGCCGCTTTGCCAAGGCTTCAGCTCCAACGATCAACCGCCTTGCATATGATCTCCATTGGAGATGCCCAAGGTGCTAGGGAATGGTGAAACCTCTACAAATGGTAGGAAATAGGTTTCCTAGAGGAATTCACCTAAATGGACTCCTAGGTAGTGTTTAGACAAAGGATTTAACTATCATCAAGGTGTCTAAACCCTAGGAATCAAGAGGGAACAAGTCCATTCTCAAGATGCCATTGAATGGCCTAAGTTTGTGATGAAAACACAAGGAGAATGACTTGCTTTAGGTTTGGGATAGAGCCTCTAATGATCTCTAGCAATGGTGGCTTCTATCTCCTCAAAATCCCCTTTCTTCGCTCAAAAAACGAATCCCCCTTCTAAATAGATTTTCTTCCAACGGTAAAAAAACGGGCAGATTCGTGCATCTCCGATTGATCGGAAGAAGGTCCGATGGATCGGAGACCTATCCGATTGATCGGAGACAAGTCCGATTGATCGAAAATATATCCAGTGAAGTCTCTGGAAGATATTTCGATTGATCGTAACACTGTCCGATTGATCGGACGGACCCCTTCCGATGGATCGGAAGGCTGTCCGATTGATCGAAAATATGTCCAGTGGATTTTCAAGGTTGCTGGAAAAATTTCCGATTGATCGGAGATTCTGTCCGATTGATCGGAGTCCTATCGGAGCCAACGTCCGATTGATCGGAGATCAATCGGAAACTGCTGTTTTGAGCTGTTTTGTTTACAGCAGCTTCCACCTCTTAAATTAGTCTAACTTATCATGTTTTTCATGGAGTTCTAAGACTAATGATGATGACTAAGGGTATACCTAGTTGGTCCAAGTCATCCAAGAGGTTATGGGTTAGGTTTTGGTCAAGGCAAGGCACACCAAGGCATCACATTTACCTGTTTCTCCTTTCTTGATGCAGCCGGTCTATCTTGAGTCTTTGGTCTTCGTCTTCATTAAGCTCAACCGACACTAGACCCACTGACCTAAGTAATTGACAAACTAGGTGCACTAGTATGCCACAGAAATGTGCACTAACAATCTCCCCCTTTGTCAATTACTTACGAAAACCTAACCTACCAAAACAAATACATGTACAAGAGATTACATTGATATAAAATGAAATACAAGACTCTTGACATGCCTAATCTAAGCAGCTCCTCTTCAGTTTGCTCCCCCATAACCTGTCAATCCCTGCATCACAAAACATAGCAAACTAGTTTTTGTGGGACTTGATCTTTCTCCCCCTTTTTGTTAGCAATTGACAAACTATTCTCTCCCCCTTAATGATATATCAATTAAGGTTAAGGTAAGAGAAGATAGTATGTCGCAGTTATAACTATAAGCGCATGCTAACTAGAGAGAATATAGGGTGCATGAATCATAAAAACATGGAGCATGCTAAGGAACATGATTAACAAGAAAATGTAACTATCTAAGCATAGTTAATCATGCATAATTGGTCATCTATGATATACATTAAGCATTAAAGCTCAAGGGCTTATAGCCCAATCAACCAACCTCCCCAAATAGGTATATCAAGACCAATACTAAGCAAAGATTAGCATACAGTGAAGCATAAAACTCAAGATGATAAGCTAATCTAAGCCGGATGATAGTCTAGCAAGAAAATATTCAAATTAAAGCAAGGCTAAACTACTGAATTTGGGCTAATGAGGCTTGAATCCTCTGATTTGCCCATAAGTACACACATGAGGCTGAAATCCTCAGATTTTCTAATTGTTCCAAAGAGGCTAAAATCCTCAAGTTCATCAATTTGCTCAAAATGATCTCCTAAGGTCACCTAACCTAGATCACAACCCCCTTGGGTATGATAAATAGGACCCAACATGCTTGTTGGGAGGGAATTCATCTATCCTAGATTTTCTCCCTTAGGTTCATTCCAAGTTGGAGAGCAATGTTCGGTAGGGGATATGGCAATAGTTCCTACCCTAGTTATTGTTGACCTCAACTAATCATTTTACTTATATTTCAACATGAGGCAACATAGATTCTCCTTTTTAGTTAGACATGATGCTAGTGCTCCGGTATCGGATCTTACTCTAGACGGTTACGTCCTTGAAGAGCAACCCGCTCTGATACCAATTGAAATTGCGTCGGGTAGCCTAACATGACACCCTACGCATACGCGTGCGGAAGCTTGAGGAGCAACTAGAATTATGGCTGAACCTATAGGAGGGGGGTGAATAGGACCTTTTTCAAAAAAAAATTCGCCTACTTAACAAATTCAACAAATTATACTACATAAGCGATAAACACTTCGGCTTCCAAGCCTAAGTGGGTCCAATTAATAGACTAGCAAAGGATAAAAGCAATCAGCAACCTAGCCTAAACAGCTCATGTGGACTAGAGAGGATGGATCAAGAAATGCTCAAGTCAACATGAGGTAGTGAAAGTACATCTTGTGAGTGTGGATGTGCCTATCAAGTGCTAAGCATACATTCCTAACTAAACATACATAATTAACAATTAAACACAATGCATAAAGAGAAATGTGCTCAAGATCAATCACAAACACAAGGATGTATAGTGGTTCGACTACTTGTCTACTCCACTCCCGGTTCAAGTACTCAACCCCTTTGAGCACACCGGCATTCACTGGGGAGTTTAAATCTGGTTCCTCCCAACCAAGGTGTTTTAACTCGGATCCACCCAACCGGGGAGTTTACAGGTTCCTCCCAACCTACACGTTTGCACCAGTATTGGTGGCTCCCCCATGGAGACTTTGTTTTAGGCCCGACTAACGTGCCAAGGAACGGCTGACGTCCCTAGATTTTAGGCCCAACTAATAGGCCAAAGATCGGCTAACGACCCCGGGTCGAGTTTGTCAAACAAACTCTACACTCAACTCCCACAGGGAATTGAGTGGATGGACTCTTAACAAGATAACCTACTTGTCGGATTGAGCCCCTTGTTCAGCGCCGCTTCGGGTTGCTTCTTCTCGCTCTCCCGTGCTTGAATCAGCTCCCCTTGTGCTCCCCCGAATCTTTGACGTCGCCGCTTTGCCAAGGCTTCAGCTCCAACGATCAACCGCCTTGCATATGATCTCCATTGGAGATGCCCAAGGTGCTAGGGAATGGTGAAACCTCTACAAATGGTAGGAAATGGGTTTCCTAGAGGAATTCACCTAAATGGACTCCTAGGTAGTGTTTAGACAAAGGATTTAACTATCATCAAGGTGTCTAAACCCTAGGAATCAAGAGGGAACAAGTCCATTCTCAAGATGCCATTGAATGGCCCAAGCTTGTGATGAAAACACAAGGAGAATGACTTGCTTTAGGTTTGGGATAGAGCCTCTAATGATCTCTAGCAATGGTGGCTTCTATCTCCTCAAAATCCCCTCTCTTCGCTCAAAAAACGAATCCCCCTTTTAAATAGATTTTCTTCCAACGGTAAAAAAACGGGCAGATTCATGCATCTCCGATTGATCAGAAGAAGGTCCAATGGATCGGAGATAAGTTCGATTGATCGAAAATCTATCCAGTGAAGTCTCTGGAAGATATTTGGATTGATCGTAACACTGTCCGATTGATCGGACGGACCCCTTCCGATGGATCGGAAGACTGTCCGATTGATCGGAAATATGTCCAGTGGATTTTCAAGGTTGCTGGAAAAAATTTCGATTGATCGGAGATTCTGTCTGATTGATCGGAGTCCTATCGGAGCCAACGTCCGATTAATCGGAGATCAATCGAAAACTGCTGTTTTGAGCTGTTTTGTTTACAGCAGCTTCCACCTCTTAAATTAGTCTAACTTATCATGTTTTTCATGGAGTTCTAAGACTAATGATGATGACTAAGGGTATACCTAGTTGGTCCAAGTCATCTAAGAGGTTATGGGTTAGGTTTTGGTCAAGGCAAGGCACACCAAGGCATCACATTTACCTGTTTCTCCTTTCTTGATGCAGCCGGTCTATCTTGAGTCTTTGGTCTTCGTCTTCATTAAGCTCAACCGACACTAGACCCACTGACCTAAGTAATTGACAAACTAGGTGCACTAGTATGCCACAGAAAAGTGCACTAACAGATTGCACACCCAAGTGCAGGTAACAAAGTAGTAAAATACTCGGTAAGACCGAGGTCGATCCACAGAGATTGGGGTTAAGAACACTTAGAGGAATTAGTTTAGGTGTGAGAGATGAGTCTGAATTATCCACGAGAGTGGAGCAAGTTGTGTGTGGTGAAAAATAAAAATAGAAAATGAGCTAAAGCATCAGGGATCCACCTTTGATTTATCCACAAGGTTTAATTCATTGGTCCAACTATAACTCAACCGAAATCGAATAAAGATTCATTCCAATCGGAAGTTGAAACAGTTAAACCATTCACATATTTCATAAAAGATGGTGATCTGAACCGATTGATTTGACCATGAATTACTCGTTAGTTGATCGCAGGGAATTCCAAGCATCCACTGTGCTCGGAGTCGACAATGGATCAAGGAATTATACAGATCAACTACCTTGCCAAAAATTCAATCGATAAGATCACAAATCATACGATCAAACGCATACTTACAAGATAGGAGGCTTTGATTGACCGATCTAACAATTAAAATCTCGTCTATCGATCGCAGGGAATCCAAAGCATCCAATGTGCCCGGAGTCTATAATGGATCAAGGAATTTTATAGATCGATGACTTTACCTACATTAGCTCGATGACCGTAGGAAATCCAAAGCATCCAACATGCCCGGAGTCGACGATGGATCAAGGGGCTTACACAATAATAGCATCTGCTGATGTGGATAACTAAACCAATCAACCAAAGAGAACTCCAACATTCACACACCATAGTTGAACCAAAAGAACCAAAGCTTGCAAATTTCTTCAAAAGCTTCACCCCTAGCCTTAGCTAGAGGTTTAGCTAACCATGCTACAATGGAAGACTAAATTCTCTACAAAAGAAAACTACACTACTCTAAGAAAATAAAAAGAAAAAAAACTAAGAAGAGAGGATTTGGATTGTGGGATGATGCAAATGAGAGGCAGAGGAGCTCCTTGTATAGCCTCATGAGAAGCTTATGCGGCACTCCAAGCCTAGGTGGCACTCCAAACCTAAATCAAAAGTTTCTTTAGGTTTGAGAATGGAGCTAGGCTTGGATGATGAGGTGGCACTTCCAAGCCAATGGATTTGCTTTTTAGGTTTGGGTTAGGAGTTAGGCTTGGAGTGCCCAAAGCAAACTTTTCTTTTTGGTTTAAAGCTCATGGATGGAAGAGTATGGAGAAAGCATTTTCTTGGCCCAAGGATGGAAGCTAACTAGGTGAGTTAACTGGGTCCATATGAGTTGGAGTTGACTGGGACCACATGATAGACATGGAGAATCTGAACAATCTGGACCGTCCATCGAAGGTGAGGTGCTTCGAGATGATGGACGGTGTTGTTGATCAGTTGAACTGCTACGAGCTGTTGGGACGTTGGAACTCCTTCAACCATTGATTAACGCTTCTGATTATCCTGACCATTAATCCGGTGGTCCACCTGCTGTTCTGATTCAGTTGGAGATGGACGGCTGAGATGATCTCTTTGTGCAGCACACTGGTGGACAGTTGATGATCGAGGACTCATCACATGCTGGATGTTGGAATGGTGGAGATTGGAGCTATTTGCTACAACATCAGCTGCTGCACGCTGGAAGGTTGGATTGAGGCTCATCTTGATGGACGGCTCAATTGTGCCTGTTGGACGGCTGAAGTTGGGGTCCATTGAGCTTGACGGTGGACATGGAGTTACTGCACGTGCAACAGGTGGGGTCCTTCTCTGCTAGACTGATGAAAATCTGATGAACGGCTAGAGTTACATTTGATGGATGGACTGCTCTACATGTGCTGCACATGTGGGCTGGAAGACGTCCACCTTTACTGGATGACTGATGTGAAGCTAGCCGATGATGGAGATGAAGGAAGGCTGGGAGTGGACGGTCCAGATGATGATGAGATTGGATGAACGGCTGCTGCCTATGCTGGGTGTTGCAGGCCCTCATCAGTTGGACGGCTGAAGATCACACCATCAGTTGTGGGGTCCACCTTAGACGGCTGCTGTTGGAGATTGCTGGATGGACGTCCACTGCTGGACATTGATTGTGGGGGCCTTGGACGCTGGTGCTGCTCAGGTGGGTCCACATTGGAGTTGTGACGTCCATAGTCCACCTGATGTTTTGATGGACGGTTTGGCTTTCAACGGCTGGATGGATAGATGGACGGCAGGTGACGACGGTGATGATGCATGGTATGGTCCACATTGTCAGATGATTAGGGCCATTGATCTAGTGCTCATGAAAATGTGGTCCGACTTGCTGAATGTGAGAGCGTGGATTGATGGATTCCTGATGTCACATGTTTGGCATCAGCAAAGGATCTGAGATGTCGCCTTAATGCACAACTAGTCCCAACTGTGGACATCCAATCTTGACTATTCAAACTTGCATGCTTGCTTGATCACGATCATACAAACAAACACAATCTGGATTTCCAATGAGTGCTTGTGTGCGGTCCACCGTAGCATGAAATTCATCCTTTGACCTTTTCGGTTCAGTTTCCATCAAGTTTGCCACACACTTGATCTTGATCACTTTTCGGTCCTAAAATGCCCTAATTGGCTCGGATCTTGCGCAACCTCTCCTGATCACCTGAACATTGAAAATCTGGCTAATGAGGAATAATTAACCGAAAAATTAATTATAACACTCTAAATAACAAGGGTTAATTATACAAAATTAAGTACTTATCATGATGCCTTTGAGATGCCCAAGATGATAGGAGGGTAGGTTTGAGAACTCTACAACTGATAAGAATAGATTACCTAGAGTTGCTTACCTAAAACGATCTCATCTTAGAGATTTGGATAAGAATATGCCTATCAAGGAAGATCCAAACTCTAGAGATCAAAAGGGGATGAAAGTCATCTTCTTCATGAGCTTGGAATGCTCCAATCTTATGTTAAAGCACAAGGAAGATGCCTTGCATAATTTGGGAATAAGCCTCAAATGGTCTCCAACAATGGTGGCTTCACTCCTTACAAAATTCCTCTTTTCTTACTCAATAAATACCCCAAGATAGTTTATAAAGGAGGTCCAAATAGACACAAAATGAGCAAAAAATGGCTAGTTCCGACCTGTCCCGACCGGTCGGTTAGAGGTTGGAAGAGACAGTGAGCTTGCTATATAAAGGGGGTCTGTCCAACCAGTCAAGACTGGTCGGTCCAATGGCCTGCACACACACCTTGCATTGCTGTCTAGACTGGGTCAGTTCGACCGATCTTGACCGGTCGGTCCAGTCCAGTTGACCGGTCACAACCGGTCAGACAGGCCAGTGAACAGCCAAATGGTTTTGCTATCCACTTCTTCACTGCCCAATCTATATGGCCAAGGTTTAAATGGTTTTTTGGTACACCTAGGGCCAATGTAATGATGACTAAAGGATTTTCTAAGGATTTAAGGTCATCAAGGGGATTGGGTGATGGTTTTAGTCAAGGTTCAAGGTACACCAAGGCATCACTTTTACCTGTTTCTTCTTCCTTGATGCAGCAGGACCACTTGAGTCTTCGGTCTTCATCTTAAATAAGCTCAACCGACACTAGACTCACTGACCTAAGTGATTGACAAACAAGGTGCACTAGTATGCCACAAAAAAGTGCACTAACAATAACCACAAAGTTTCAAGTAAAAAAGAATGTGTGGTTTGATCGTACCGTTTGATGAAAGATGGATCATCCAGAAAGATTCTAACTGCGCAGATTTTATAAAAAGCTTTAAGTGTTCTAATTTTCACAGCAAATTCTGAAATTGATTTGGACATTCTAAGCCATCTATCATCTAAAGGAGGAAGGTTTCTACTACTGTTCAAAATTTAAGATTAATTCAACCTCTTTACACTCCGTACTATTGAAAGCAAGATGACTGGTTTTGGAGATACCATAATTGTGTGAATTTGAGAGGCGGTCACTGATCTGATTGGTGGGCCCATTCAGAAAATAATCTTGGAAATCTAAACCATCTATGAGGAAGATCATGTTCCAAGGAAGCTACAAATCAAATTTAAAGGCAATCCGATCATTGGTTAAGTCGTACTAAGCGAAACAAATCTACTATGTTGCTGTTGTTAAAACTAGAAAAATGCTCATCAGTAATTTTTCCTGTGTTTCATTATTCTAGGAGAATTCTGAGTATAGAGACATTCATAGACAATCATAAGCACTCATCAAGTGTACGCGAGAGAGATATCGCAATGTGAATTTTATTCTAGAGATTTTGAGATCTTTTACATTCCAGGCTGTGATATTTGTCACGAGCTCTTAATTAAATTGATGGTTGATCACCCTTGATTAAAAGGCAAAAATAAATGAATGCATATATTATAGATAGATTAAATAAAGTAAATGAGGAAATATCAATGTAAATCATGCACATCATAGAGAACACAGAGATTTTTTACATGGAAACCCTTGCGGGAGAAAAACCACGGCAAAAAGCGACAAAGCTCCATTATGAATAATGTTTGTATAATAAATGGAGTATTTAAGAAAAGGCCCGGATAGATCGAGTAGGTGACTAAGTCATCGAGGACTATCGTCTTTGAGTTCATGGTCGTAGAGACCTATTTATTTTCTTGTTATGGATTGAGCCATGTTTTCAGACAAGCCGGATGTCTATGTCCCATTTTCTTTCAGATTGTCCGGGTTGAAGGACTGTCAGGATTTTATCGAGTGGCGCAACTCTGCTTCATTGACCGCTGAAATACACGAGCATCGAATGTTGGTCGGCACGACCCAAGGTCCACTCCCGTATTTTATGACGGGTGACCTTAAGAAGGCACTCCACAACTACCTCATCAGCTCAACCAGCGGACCCGTTGTCGATGGGTAGGGTATCGACTATCTCTTTGTAATAGCAGTCCATAACATGATATTTCAAGCTTTGTTAGAACTCTTTTTATTATAGTTTCTTGTAGTAACCATAGTCCCTTTTGGTTAGTCTTGAGCTTCAATCCGGGCTAAACCCTAATTGTGCAATGAACATAACCGATATAAAGTTCCTATAATCAGTTATCGAGTAAGGCTGGAGTCTGTTGACTCATCTTCAGAAGTGATTCCGGTCTCGCACCTTTGTTGATAGCTAATACTAAAAAATAGATAAGAAAAGAACCTGCTCACACACGCATAAATATGCGGGGCATTGTAACGAGATAAATGATCTTCGATGTACGATGAATGCAATTAAATGTATATCATATGAGATTGATTGTATGTGATGAATACAATAGAAGATATGTCATGTGAGAATGAATGTATATGAGAATACAATAGTATGTATGCCATGTTAAGTTGAATACATGTCAGGTTAAATGAATGCTAGATTAAGCAGAGATGAGTGCTGGATTAAGCAGAGATGAGTGCTAGATTATGCAAGATGGGTGTTAATGCATGAAGCAATCAATATTATCTAGTCACAACCCCATTTCTGTACAAATTTGCACTAAAATGATATTCTGGTTATTTCGCTGCCTGAAAATTCTAAGTAAAAAGCTGAATTTTTTATATATCCACAGATCGACCATAAAATATCATGAATATTTCACCGGACTTTGGTGTTTTAACATAATTAGGGTATTTCAGATTTTTTGGACGATTTAGATTCGAAGAAACCCCCCCCCCCCCCCCCCCCAATCAAAAGGCAAACTTTTTGGGGAGTGCAAAAAAGTTGCGATTTGTACTTCGGATGGAAAATCAAAATCTTCGTTGTTGGAAAAAAAAATTTAGTATTTTTTATTGAATTTAAATGGGGGGTACTTCCTTATTTACATAAATAACTTACAATAAATGGAAACATAAATTAAAATATGACATTTACTTAAATGTTTTTATGTAAATAAGGTGTGCAGTGTGTAGTGCAGGTGCAGTGTAGACAAGTATAGTGCAGTGAAGAGCAGGTGAAGTGTAGTGCAGAGTGGGTCAGGCGCATGTGTGTTGCATGTAAGTGAGGCAAGGGGATGCCAGGCGCATGTGAGTGATGTAGGGAGGTGCCAGGCACATGTGAGGCAGGGGATGCCAGGCGCATGTGAGGATGAGAGATGGGCTGTGGGCGCATGTGGAATTGGAAACGGGAGGAGAAAGATGAGAGAGGGAGGTAGGCGCATGTGGGATTGGAAATGAGGAGAGAAAAAGATGAGAGAGGGAGGTGGGCACATGTGGGATTCGAAATGAGGAGAGAGAAAGATGAGAGAGGGAGGTGGGCGCATGTGGCCTCTCCCAGGCCCATGTGCCTCCTCCACTTACGGGATTTTCAAATTTTTTCTTCCCCAAGCAATGGGAGTGGGTGCATGTAATGGGGCACATGCGCCTGAAATATGGTGGTGGGCGAATGTTGCCCTACCACTTAGTATTTGCATGGTTTTTCAACCAAGAGTGGGCGCACGCCCCTGTATAAGGTGGAAAGGGTTCCACTACTTAGAGTATTTTGAGATTTCTCTCCCTCTCTCCCTCTGCATTCAGGCTCCGGCGAGAAAATCCCTTTCCGGCAAGGGATTCTGGTGAGGAAATCCAATCCGGCCAGGGCATCCGGCAAGGGATGTCATAACGAGTGCATGTGGTTTCAAGGGAGTGATCCCGCCAATGGTCATTAGAGGAGTTGTTATTTATAGTCTGCTAATCGGGTTCGGGTCCACGAGGAGAGTTTTCGGGCGCATGTGGCATGGCCCCAAGTGCATGTGGCATACTCCGGGTGCTTGTGCCTCTTGGAGATGAGGAAAATGAGCTCCGGGCGCATGTGACCATGCCTCGGGCACATGTCCCTCTTGGCAGCTTCCAAACTTAGAAATTTTAGGCATGTTCGGCCAAACGCATGTTTTTCTACACTTGCGCGCCTCTATGAAAATGGTCATAACTCTTTCGTTATAGATCCGTTCTAGACGCTCTTATACTCGTCGGAACGCTATTTTGGCAATCTACGTAATAGAACTATCATGGTAACCTTTAGAAGCCTCTTTTATCTTTAAAAGTGGGCCACAATTGATCAATGCCGTCCATAATATAGGTCTTCGGTGAACAACTCATATCTTCTTCGTTATAATTCAGAATTGGATGATCTTGGACTTGTCAGAATTGTGACTTGGTAAGAATTCCCATGACGTATTATTTTCTTTGAATATATATTGCTTTCATAGTCATCCTCTGACTGAAAGTGATCACTTCACTAGTATCTGTTCCCAGACTTAGAAAAATTCGGGTTTCAAGCCCCGACTGTTCAATGTACAGCTACCTTTTCTGGGATCAAAGTCACTAATGCCAGAGCACTTTAGGTTTTTAATAATGTTACTGAATAAATGTGTCCACTGGCGAACGGTCAAATGCTGTTAATTTCGGTAGTTCCTTACCAATTCGAATCTTTCAGTCAGCTCCTAGGAGGGGGGAAAGGTACTTCGGGGTGTGCAGGCGAAAATATGCATCGTACGACATCCAAATTGAAGGTTAGGAGTTTTTTTAGCATTTCAAATCATTTGGCGGTAATACGCATATTCAGATCAGTTCTGGAATGATAGATTTCAGTTCTGGGTATGATTGCGCGAGCTACTCTAGCTAGGACCGCACCGACACTCTACTGCTTTTCTGACTACTTCTAGATTTGTTGCTGACTTTTACTAATGTATTCGAGTCGTCACTTCTTCTTTTATCATTGGTGATATTTTGAACCCCAGCAGTTGTCCTCTTGCTGCATTATAAATATGAGAGCTCTCTCCTCTTCTAGTGCAGTCAAGGACTGTGGGGAGCAAGGAGTTCAAGTCCTAGAAGGCTTTCTAGCCTCCTACAACTAGTTTTTCTTCATTTTCTTAATTCTAGTTATAGTTTTAATATATTTTTTCTTAGTTAACCTCTTAGCTAGAGTTAGAGGTGAGATTTGTAGTTAGTTTCAATGCTTAATTCATTAGTTCAAGTACTCATTCTTTAACTTTGGATTTTGAACTTCTAGTTTAAATAAAGCTTGGATTTTTAGATGAATTATGAGAGTTTGTGTACTCCGGACATGAGTTTCCAGCAATTCTCTGAGATTACAAAGATGGGTTTGTTTAGATTCGAATTGTAGTAACCCTAAATAATGCCATAGTCTCTTGGCATGGCTGTTACTTCGAAGGCTACAAGTTCGAGTTCTATGTACTTCGTTAGAACTAGAAATCTGATTTTCAGATTTAAATGGGACTATTTGTGCTTGAATGTTATATCCTCCAATTAGATGAGAGATAGAACTTTGATTCTAATTGTATTGTGCTTGGATGAATGGATGGCACTGGACTACTACAAGTGGATCCTTGATACTCTAGTTCTTCTTAATTCTCAGATTTTTTCCATTTTATGTTTAAAACTGATTTCATAAACCCTTTTAGATTCTAATTATTAGGATAGTTCAAATTATTTACTTCTTTCCTTGTGGATCGACCTTGGTCTTACCGAGAATTATTACTACATCGCAACCTTGCACTTGAGGCGAGCTTACAGTCATGACCGTTCGAGGACCCCATTCCGACCGGTCGTTAAGGGGTTCGACCGATTGGAATAAAGACGTTTTCTTCCCATTTTAGATTCGTTGTGAATTTTCTTATAAAATGACTAGGCTTGATTTTTGGGGTAAGGAGAGGGATTTTGAGAGGATTAAAGCCACAATTGTTGGAGACCATTTAAGACTCATGTCCTAACCTTAACAAGGTATCTTCTTTGTGATTTAACACAAGAATGGAGCATTCCAAGCTCATGAAGAAGATAGCCTTCACCCTCTTTTGATCACTAGAGTTTAGATCAAACTTTATAGTTATATTTCCATCCAAAGCTCTATGTTGAGATCTTTGTAGGTGAGGAACTCTAGGCAACCCATTCCAACTAGTTGTAGAGTTTTCAAACCTACTCTCTTATCACCTTGGGCATCTCAAAGACATCATATGTAAAGTGATTGATCAAGTGTAACTGAGGCATTGGCGATGCAGCAGCAACACGATTAGAGGAGCAAATGGGAGTTGATTGAAGCATGGGAGAGCGGAAGATCAAGCAACCCGAAGTGGTGCTAAACAATGGGGTCATCTGACAGGTAAGGTTGTCAATTTGTTGAGAGTCCATCTAATCTTTTCCCTGTAGGAATTGAGTGTAGAGTTTGTTTGTCAAATTCGATCTAAGGTCGTTTGCTGATCCTTAGCTTGTTAGTTGAGCCTAAAACACTAGGGACGTTTGGTCGTTCCTTGACACATTAGTCAAGTCTAAAGACTAGGGGCATTTAGCAATCCTTTACTCGTTTGCCAAGCTTAAACAAAGTCTCCAAGAGGAGCCTCCGACACGGGAGTGAACGTGTGTCGGGTTGAGAGTTAGCCCTGTCTAAAACTCCGTTATGGTTTAGAGGTAAAACCTCTGTGTAAAGGTTAAGGTGAACCTCATTTAAAACCTTCGTATAGTGAATGACGGTGTGTTTAATGGGGTTGAGTACTTGAACCGGGAGTGGAGTAGATCCAAAGTCAAACCACTATACATGCTTGTATTTGTTATTGAATTGAGCACATTGTTATCTTAGCATTGAATGTTTAATTATTTAATTATGAACTCTTGATAGGAATGTATGCTAGGCACTAGATAGGCACATCGACACACAAGATGTACTTTTACTAAGTAGTGTAGATTTGAGCTCATTGATCCATTCTCATAGTCTACATAAGTTGCCTAAACTAGGTGTTTGATTAGTTGAATCATTTGATAATCTATGCATGCTTAGGCTAGGTTGTTTAATTGCTTATAATATGCTAGCCTTGTGATTGGACCCAGTTAAGCTTGAAAGCTAAGTGTTAATGCTTACTTAGTTTAATTTGATAAAACTGTTAAGTAGGCGAAAAGGTTTGAAAAGGTTTTAATCAACCCCCTTTAGAATTTAACCATAATACTAGTTGCTCTCTAAGCTTCTGCACTAACACACCTTTAATCTAAAAAGTGTAATTTCAACAAGGGCACTACCATTTGTGGTGTTATGCCATCTTTCCCACTAAATATTGGAAGTAGATTATCCTTGCCTTGGTGGTAGATTCCAAGGAGTTTCAACACCAGGTCTTGGGTTTGAGTCCCATAGGTGGTGAAAATCCACTACGGCGTGAGTTTGGGGGTGCGTGTGTGTGTCTAAGATTGAAGCAGATCGTGTGTCGAACCCGTCAAGCACCCGACACCCCCTGGTGTCCAAGATTGAAGACAAAACCCCCGACAAACTATTCATAAGTTCACACAGAAGTGGATGGAGGGAACACACAAATATCAGGTTTGATCCAAAGCGTCCGTGGGGTCCAAAAGTTTTGGACTTGTTTTGTATTTGTAGTCCACTTGAGCTTTAGATATGCTTCAATTTTATACTCACTAAAATGAGCTGATAAAACGGATAGCAACATGAATAAAAGACAAATCACGGTGGGCCATGAAAGCTTAGTCAGTATGCTATGGGTAATGAATTACTCAGCACGCGATCTGCTTCCCTAAACATTCCCCTTGGGTAAGAAATCCATGCCGTGGAAACAGTGAAACCCATGAAGATCATCTGGCACACAAATCAGGTCACTCTGCTCATTAGTTGCACCATACCGTTAGAGTCAATGGACAGCTGAAAGCCTGACTCAATGTACCGTTGTACCCATCCCATGTAATGTAATCTTCATGGTTGGGGTCAATTATTTTCATGACATGGATGCACTGCCCGATAGCATGTTAGAGGGAAAGATTCTACAGTACCACGAGTCATGCCCTGGACATGAATAGAAAGTGCATTTTTGGGGACGCGAGTTGCAGAAGTTCCTGTGGGAAGCTGTGTGGTGTCCGCCTGTGATAAATCCACTCCGTCCATAAGTTACTAAACATCACAATAATAAAAAAAAGTCCAAAAATAACACACATCAAAAACCAGGTGTACCACACCACAGGAAACAATGATAACGACCGTTTGAAACCTTCCTGTAGAAACAAATATCATCCTGTTTCTGTCCTGGGATGCGCTGGTGAAACATATGGACGGAGAGGATAGAACGCTAACATCACGGTGTACCCAAAAAGCAAGAAGTTAAGAGGGGATTCGTGTAAGTCGCATCTGATTAGAGTAAACACAACCACCGTCCTGAGATTTGTCAGTGATTTGGTAGGTTTGATAGAGATTGAGAAATACTTTATGTGAACATGGCACATGTGCCAATATGCATTTTGGAGATCTTGGTCGCACAAGCGAGAATGAACAGCCCCATGCCGAAAGGGAGCGGATTAGGTGCGACCCTAATTGTTGGTTCCAACTTGATGTATCTATTTGTATATCCATGTTGTCCATCCGGTTTTCCAGCTCATTTTAGGACATGAGATCATAAATGAAACAGATCCAAATCTCAGGTGGACCACAACACAGGAAACAGTGGTGATTGACCATTAAAAACTTCTGGGCCACAAATTTTTTTGATCAAGCTGACATTTGTATTTTCCCTTCATCTAGGTCTGCGTGACCTTAACAACAGGTTGGATGCACATAAACATTACGGTGGGCATTAAGATGGCCCTAGGAAGATTTTAGTGGTGGGCGTTCAATTGGTGTGGTCCACCTGAGATTTGGATCTGCTTCATTTTTGGGCTCATGCCCTGGAAAATCAGATAGACGGCGTGGTATAATACATACATTAAGTGAGGCCCACGGTCAGGCCGCACCTAATCCTCTCCCATCCGGATAGCCCCATGCGGTACGCTCAGCAGATTGGCCTACATGGAATATATGTCGGTGGTGAGTTTCTTTCTGAACATCCATTTTGTAGATAACATTGTTCCCAAACAGATGAGAACATGGACCTGATTTATGGGCCAGGGCATATCCGTGGTTGGTCACATCTAATTATTATACTGAATGTTATACACAAAACATTGGCATGTGACTAATTTTATTGCATGGTGAAATATTATCCTGACCATACATGAGGTCGGTAGCTATAAGCATGTCTACCCATGCAATTATTCAAGCATGTCTACCCATGCAATTATTCTTCCGAGAATTTTGAGCTTTAAAAGAACATTGAAAAGGATTTCCAAGCTAAGGGAAGGAAATTTACGTAATCTAAATCTCCGTGCATTCAACTTCCACTAGAGTTTGCATTTAGAGATTGATTCACTAGAGTTTGAATTTAGAGATTAATTTGAGTTTGATCACCGAATGATCACAATTTCGAGTCTGATAATCAGACCATTGTGTCTTAGAACCATCAATTTGCAGTAGTTTGGAACAGCTATCACTTTGATTTCAACAGCAAGATCTGGCGCCGGCATTTGTGCAAGTGGAACCTAATCATCAAGCTCTTAGATCTAATCTATGAAATGGACGATCAGATTGTCTATTATGCATTCAGATTTACTAGTCAAGGGATCCAAAGGTTCTCCAATGATGAGAGACTCTTAACTGATTCAGCTGAAGCTTTGTCAATGCCTTGAAAGTACAGATTGGATAAAGGTGTAAGGCTAATGAAAAAGCACCCGGTGCATATGTCAAACATGGACCTATCATGAAAAGTAAATATTTTTCTGCATGAAATGATGATTTTACCATAATAGGTACCATGCCAAACATGTGCACATGGCACACAACCCCACATGGCATGCATGGGGTTGTGTGTAGCGCTCTACTGCACAGTCCACATCCAAGTTGAAGTTAGCTTGTCTGTCACATTTTCAATTTTTCCATGATGGTATACTTCTTTGGTTTTAATTAAGTTTTCACCTAAAAAAAGTTGTAGCTTAGTGAAAGAATGCTTTCTTAGTGTTGATTTTGTTTGTGCAAAATTTTAAACGAACAACTAGGCACTTGGACTTGTACCAGTGCAGCCATGTATTTGTGTTTGCCTGACTTATCCAATGGAAGCATCTTTGATTTGGAAAGTGAGACCTAGCATTTATCCGTTAGAAACTGTGGTATGGAAAAACAATAACAAATGAAGAAGTAAAGAACAATACACCTGTTGAAATGATCGTAAATGTAGTGATCTAGCTGACGACAGAACTAAGTTTTAGCTGGAGCGAGGCACGCACTTTGTTGCTCTCTTTGTAAAGTTTATGCCTTTGATAGAATCCACCGGTGCAACAGTCTCCCAACATGCTAATCCTAGGATACAACTGTTCACTCCCCAAGTGTAGGGTTGCGAAGTAGTAATAATTCGGAAAGACCGAGTATCGTTCCCACAGAGATTTATGTATGGGTATTCTTAGGATTTAACTAAAACAACTAGTAATTAAGATCCTATTAAGAACTAAAACTGAAAAATAATGATTTGGATTTAACAGTGAATGGTTAAGGTAATTTCAATCTAAAAAGGCACTAGAGCGCCAAGGATCCACTTTTGATAGGTTTTAATGCATCAACACAACTAGGTCTCTCATAACTCAATCGGAATCGAATTCCTATCTCTATCCGATTGGAATATAGAGCGGTTCAATCAACAATTATCCAAAACAAGTGCTTATTAACTGATTTGATTCCCACAACCATGCTTAGGCCTTGGGCACACTCAATTGTATAGGCCAAGCCTCTTTCCAATCTAGTTGAGATTCACAACCATAGCTTTCACCAAGTCCTGTCACTAGACCTGATTACAACTCATGATTTGAACTCTAATTAAATCAAAATCAATTAATAAACAATTATTCCGGATCATACAAAAGATAAGAATTTTAGTTGCATGAGTTCCCATATAAAAATCAGGCCATTGCATACAAGGCAATCAAAGCGTCTACCATGCCTGGAGTCAATGGTAGATCAATGCATTACACAAGCATAAACAATGCTCAAAAGCTAAGATACTAAGATTAGAATCACTAAGAATCACATGAGCCCGGAGTCATCAAGAGATCAAAGTAAAAACCAACATAGTACTTGATTCAAACTCATATTGAACTAAAATTCATCAATTAAAACATAAAAGGAAACCTAGGTTGCATTAATCCATAAAAAACGAATCAAAAGCTTCACCTCTTAGCCCTAGCTAAGAGGTTTTAGTTCATCTCTAACATCCTTGAACTAGAAGCCTCTAAAAACATGAAAGACTACTAAAACAGGAAAAAAACTAGAAATCTGAAGTAGAATCCGTCTCCTAAGCAATCCCCACGTCGTAGTCTCCTTTTGTATGAAGAGAAGAGGTTCTTTTATAGCTTGGAGGAGTCCAATACGCAAGAGAACTTCAGAAATTGCGTAAACTTACGCACTTGCGCAGGAAATTCCGGAATCCCAAAATAGAAAGAAGCTGTTTACGCTAGCCAACCGGTCATGACCGGTCGGACTGGCTTGGCCTTTGTCTAGCAGCAATGGGCGACCGGTCATGACCGGTCGTCTGCGTTCCTGAGCAGTCCAGCAACTATGCCCGACCGGTCATGACCGGTCGGGCTGGGCAGTCCTATTCTTGGCATTCTCTTGAGTGGCCGACCGGTCTTGACCGGTCGGGCTGCTCTTTCTTCATTATTTCTTTCTTTCTTTCTTCTTTTCTCTTCTCTCCTTGCTTTCTTCTCTTTGTTCTTCCTTCAATACTTCATCCTATGGTCTTTAATGCTTGTAAGGAGCCTCAATTAGCTTTGAATCAGTGAAATCTCCATCTTGTTCCTATAATTACAAATCATGCATTAGAATGATCCTTTAAATGTGTAAACCGTGCATAATGAGTGATGAATTGGGGTTAGAATATGCACAATTAAGAGCTCAACAACAACCAATAGCTTATGGCTTTGACAAACGTGCACAAATCATATAAAACCCAATACCAATACAACTACCATACTTCCATTGCATTCACAGGATGAAGGGAAAGAGATTTGGAGAAAAGGAAAGAGAAGGGAAGAACAAGTTTCTGTTTTTGACAACCTAGAAGCACACCCCTTGTAAAGAAAGAGAGAGTCATGATACGACCACAATTTGACATGGTTAAGATGCGTCCAAAGTTTGGGTCAAGTTTCATATAAGGAAACAATTTTAAAAAGTGGTTATACACAACTACATCAAACATTTATAATAAAAAAAATCCGATTAAAATGAATTTATTAAAATAAAATCTTTTCCTTTTCTGTTTGCAAAACTAAGCCCATCAAGAATTAAAGAAAGGACCCGCTTAAGCCTTCAGGTCAGATTCATACCCTCCTATTAAGACCCATGGAAGTAACACAGACAAGAATCAAAGAAAGCATTCTAATCACACAAGAAAATTTAAACAGAGAACACACCGGATTTATGTGGAAAAACCCTTGTAGGAAAAAAAACCATGGCGCAAAGCGATAATGCAATATGAAAATGAAGTTACAAGAGATGGAACCTTACCCGGATCAAAGTCCCGAGAGAAAACCCTTGCTTCTCCTCTCTCCAAAACCCTCTTAACCCTTAAACATGTCTTAGAATAACCCTAATCCCGATTACACCCACTTCTATAGTATATAACCAAAATTAGAAATAAAAACCGCAAAACCATGCTAAACATCGTGCAGAGTTGATCCACTAGTCAACCGGTCAAGATGGGTTAAGCCATCCTCGACTGGTAGAAGATACATGTTCGAAGATTGTCGATCAGTCAAGCCCAGAGTTTGATCGGTCGAACCCCTCCAAAATTGAACAGAGACCTGTCTGTGTGTTTCCACGCATGTTCGATCAGTCGACTAGGGTATTCGACCGGTTGAACAGCCTATTTTTTGCACAAATTGAAGGCTCCATACAACAATATCCACTGAGGCTTCAATCGATGCTTTTCATTCGTCTTTTTACTCCATCCTCCATCTTTAAATCGCCTCCATCATAGCTTTATCATCATCAGTTTTTCGTGCACACTCCGTCTTCCCTCCATCTTTGCTAGACCCAGAGGAGTCGCACAAAACTTGAACTTCTCTACATGGATCACCTTTGTAAGCATGTCGACTGGATTCATGGTTGTATGGATCTTCTCAAGAGTCACACCGCCTTCCTCAAGAACTTGTCGGATAAAAAGGTGACGAACATCAATATATTTAGTTCTAAATTGGTAAAATGAGTTCTTTACTAAATTGATCACGCTTTCACTGTCACAATTAAGAGGCATGAATTTTTATTGAAGCTCCAACTTATTTATCATTTCCCTCAACCAAACAGCATCCTTGAATGCTTCCGTCATTGCCATATACTCAGCTTCGACTGTGGAAAGAGTCATCACGAACTAAAGCTTCAACATTTAATTGATCACTCCACCCACTAATACAAACGAGTAACTAGAAGTCGACCTGTCACGCCCTGAAAATCGGGTGCCGGGTAGTCCGCGGCTCCCGACTCTTCCGGGCTGACTGTATTGTGCAGAAGCATAATTCAATAATTTAAATTAGGTGGCATCATAGGCAAAAGGCAAGATTAAACCAAACAATGCAAGTATATTTTGAAGTGAAGGTAAAAACATATATACATATAACTCAAATAACCATCGGCCACTCAGCTGGGGACCCAATATATACATGTCCGAAAAAAATATTATACGTGCCCAAAAATATCTTCTTAATCATGGTCCAAAAGAGTGAACTGAGAAGACAGGTGTGACAGCGTAGAGCTACTCGTCAGCGAATTGGAAGAATAACTTTGCTGAGGTAAGGTCAGAATAGTCCTCATCTATTACCAACGGATCTACTGTTCCTACGTCAAGAGTATCTGGTTGGTGTTTTAACCACCACCACCCAGGTGGGAGTGAGTGATCAACTCAATGTTACCATTCTCTAAGTTACATTTATCATCATCACTGTCAAGTACAGATAAAGAAATATAATCTCACAATCAATTCCTATGATAGTTGAATAATGCATGCAACTGTGCAATGCTAATGATATGTTTTGGAGTAATAAAATGGTGGGACTCTTACGCCTATCACCCAGCAGCAACGAACATAATGCACATGAAAAGGGTCAGGGCTAGCATAACCAGAAGGGCAACTAGACACCTGAGCACCTATGAGATGCATGCATGATTACCATGTATTTATTTAGTTCCTTTTCATCCACTAATATTAGCAAGGCTAGGATACTTTAATTATATCATGAGTCATATGACCAGGATTTCGTGGCTAGTCTCCCAGGATCCTCATTTCCATCGGGGTTTGTCACCCCTGGTCTATAATTGACAATCCAACGGTACGGGCATAGCCCAAGACTAAACAAATACAAGGTATGGCTCGTCACCCATGGTCAAGGATGGTAGGCTCGTCACCTAGCATCGGTGCTCAAGACTCTCTGTATGACTATCTGAATCAATACAGGTCAGAGACGGCATAGACACAGTTACCCATTATACCATGCCTGGCCCATGAACTGCAAAAAGTAGGTCGCCAGATGGTGACTATATAGTAATGAAAATTATGGTATCCTGAACTTCGGGTATGTTTAACAATGAACAAAATAATAATAATCTCCCTTGGGACTAGACTAATCAGGTGGAATCGAATGAACGACGACGAGATTGGCTTAGCTAGGGCTGGTCAGCCATGTTCTATCTAAATCGACTTTACAAATCTGGGGCAGCTCAACCCAAGGCAAGCGGTCCCTTCATTAACAGTTTTCCCAAGTACCAACTCCACACATAGCAGTTCTATAATGTTCTAAACATATTATAATACACGAATTGGTAAATGAACATTGAATTCAATACTTGACATTTTATTAAACACTTGGCATGCAAAACAGATAAAGAAATATAATCTCACAATCAATTCCTATGATAGTTGAATAATGCATGCAACTGTGCAATGCTAATGATATGTTTTGGAGTAATAAAATGGTGGGACTCTTACGCCTATCACCCAGCAGCAACGAACATAATGCACATGAAAAGGGTCAGGGCTAGCATAACTAGGAGGGCAACTAGACACCTGAGCACCTATGAGATGCATGCATGATTATCATGTATTTATTTAGTTCCTTTTCATCCATTAATATTAGCAAGGCCAGGATACTTTAATTATATCATGAGTCATATGATCAGGATTGTGTGGCTCGTCTCCCAGGATCCTCATTTCCATCGGGGTTTGTCACCCTTGGTCTATAATTGACAATCCAACGGTACAGGCATAGCCCAAGACTAAACAAATACAAGGTATGGCTCGTCACCCATGGTCAAGGATGGTAGGCTCGTCACCTAGCATCGGTGCTCAAGACTCTCTGTATGACTATCTGAATCAATACAGGTTAGAGACGGCATAGACACAGTTACCCATTATACCATGCCTGGCCTATGAGCTGCAAAAAGTAGGTTGCCAAGAATGTGGACGCCTAATGATGGTGACTGTATAGCAATGAAAATTATGGTATCCTGAACTTCGGGTATGTTTAACAATGAACAAAATAATAATAATCTCCCTTGGGACTAGACTAATCCGATGGAATCGAATGAACGACGATGAGATTGGCTTAGCTAGGGCTGGTCAGCCATGTTCTGTCTAAATCGACTTTACAAATCTAGGGCGGCTCAACCCAAGGCAGGCGGTCCCTTCATTAACAGTTTTCCCAGTACCAACTCCACACATAGCAGTTCTATAATGTTCTAAACATATTATAATACACGAATTGGTAAATAAACATTGAATTCAATACTTGACATTTTATTAAACACTTGGCATGCAAAACACATCAAGCATACATTTCACAAATTAGTTCAAATAGGCATGGATTTCATATATCCTAGTGATAAGTACCTAATATTGTATAATTAACCCTGGTTGTTAAGGGCATTATCATTGTTTTTTGGGTTAATTATCCCTCATTAGGCGATTTTTCAATGTTCAGGTGATCAGGAGAAGTTGCACAAGATCCAAGCCAATCAGGGCACTTTAGGACCCAAAAGTGGTCAAACTCAAGTGTGATCGTGGCCCAGAAGGAAATCAAGCCGTAAATATTGAAGGCTAGATTATACTATACAGTTAAGATGGAAGAAGTCGTTCATCAGCAGTGGACCACACAGATCTTAACATGATTCCACCACCATCAGTCTACGGTAGTAGCTGTTCATCCAATGAGCAGCTCCATCATCCTTTCACGCCATTCATCAAAGGAGCCCTCCATCCAGCTAGGTGGACCAGTTCATCAACGGTCAGCAGGCATCAGGTGGACCCCGACCATGGTGCTCATCCAAACACCTTCAGCACTATCAGCGCCAGCCCTGCTTCATCTCCACTATCAATCATCATCCAACCCATCCAGCAAAGTGAGCAGATTGATGTTGTAGCTGGTCTCCATCATCATCATCCACCGTCCATCTGCAATGGATAGCACGTGTGCAGTGTGGAGCTATCATCAACAACCACATGTTCAGCTGCCTTTAGCAGTCCACTCCAACGTCCAACCCTTCTAGGAACATCACACCGTCCATTCCAGCAGCACTCCACACGTGTGTTGCCATCCACACGTGCAACCAACTTCCAACCGTCCAGATGGTGGACCACATCTTCACCGCCCAGCACCAACGCCCATCCATCCATCAGCTGATCTGCAAGCTCAGCCGTCCATTCTAAGCACCAGCTCAACCTAGACTTCCGTGCAGCCTGATCTCCAGCCGTCCATCAATGGACAACAGTCCAGCATCATTGGACCGCCCCAATCCAGCCCATCCAATGTCCAGCGTTGTGGACCCCCTAACCATCTCATCCGTCTAGGTCATCCCCACCATCCAGCACAAGTGGTCCCCACCTTCACACTTGCAGCTGCCTCCGTCATCCAGTCCAGTAGCTATCTCCTACAGTAGCTGAAACTACAGTCGTCCATCATCAAACGGCTAGCAACATCAGCCATCCAGTCCACCTTCGAACAACAGCCGTCCACCAGCCTTCAAGTGAACTATCCATCGACTGCTGCCCACCTTCATCTCCAACGTTCATGATCAGCTGATCAACGACTAGCAAGGTGAAATCATCCATCTGTCCAGCTCAATGGACCCCAACAATCAGGCGTCCATCCTATCAAACGAGTTACTGAACGTCAGCATTTTCAGCCGTCAATGAAGATCATCTCCTTCGTCCAAATACAGCCACTCAATGGCTATCCAGCTGTAGCGTCCTCCAACGACCAGCAGGGCCTGCACATGCCTCAACAGCAGGCCCACCTTCTCCAGCACACAAGCAGCAACAGTGCTCCAAGCTCCACCGTTCTTCAACTCCACTGTCCAGATGCTGGACATCCACCAAGTCTCCATCATCTCCACCCAGCTAGCAAGAGAGGAGCTCTCTCTCTCTCTCTCTCTCTCTCTCTCTCTCTCTCTCTCTCTCTCTCTCTCTTCCCAAGACATGTGTAAGGCATTGGAAGTGCCACCTCATCATCCAAGCCTCACTCCAAGCCCAAACCTAAAAAAAAATCTGCTTTGGGTTTGGAGTGACACCTAGGCTTGGAGTACTTTTTTGCCACATGTCATTCCAAGCTTAACTCCAAGCCCAAACCTAAAAGACAAGTTTACTTTGGGCACTCCAAGCCTAATTCCATTCCCGAACCTAACTAAAAATCTGCTTTGGGTTTGGAGTGCCACCTAGGCTTGGGAGCCTCTCAAGAGTCTATAAAAGGAGGCAATCCCTTCTCATTCTCATCATCCCATCCAAGAGTTCTCTCTTCTTTAGTCTTCTCTTCTTTCTTTTGTAATGTAGAGTAGTGTAGAATTTTCTTTCTTAGTGAGTTTAATTTAGTCTTCCATTGTAGCATGGTTGGCTAAACCTCTAGCTAAGGCTAGGGGTGAAGCCATTGAAGAAATTTGCAAGCTTTGGTTCTTTTGGTTCAACAATGGTGTGTGAATGTTGGAGTTTTCTTTGGTTGATTGGTTCGATTATCCACCTTGGCAAACGCTATTGTTGTGTAAGCCCCTTGATCCATCGTCGACTCAGGGCACGTTGGATGCTTGGGATCCCTTACACACCAATTAGCTAGTTCATGATCGATAAAGTCCCTTGATCCATCGTCGACTTTGGGCACGTTGGATGCTTTGGATTCCCTACGGTCATCGAGCTAGTGCAGGTAAAGTCATCGATATGTAAAATCCCTTGATCCATTATAGACTCCGGGCACATTGGATGCTTTGGATTCCCTGCGATCGATAGACGAGATCTTAACAGTTGGATCAGTCAATCAAAGCCTCCTATCTTGTAAGTATGCATTTGAACGTATGAATTGTGATCTTATCGGTTGACTTGTTGGCAAAGTTGTTGATCTGTACAATTCCTTGATCCATTGTCAACTCCGGGCACAGTGGATGCTTGGAATTCCGTGCGATCAACTAACGAGTGCTTCATGGTCAAATCAATCGGTTTAGATCTCCATCTTTTATGAAATATGCAAGTGGTTTAACCGTTTTATCTTCCGATTGGAACGGATCTTTATTCGATTCTAGTTAAGTCATAGTTGGGCCAATGAATCAAACCTTGTGGATAAATCAAAGGTGGATCCTTGATGCTTTAGCTCCTTTTCTATTTCTGTCTTTCACCACACACAACTTGCTCCACTCTTGAGGATTAAACCAGATTTCATCTCTCTTACCTAAATTAATTCCTCCAAGTGTTCTTAACCCCAATCCCTGTGGATCGACCTCAGTCTTACTAAGTATTTTACTACTTCGCTACCTGCACTTGGGTGTGCAATCTTCGGTTTGTAGCACCTAGGAAGCATATTATAACAACAACACACCAAATCTATAAATCATAATTACGAACTATTCAAATGATTAACTTTGAAGAAATTCCACCAAAAACCCTAGATTTCATTACCCAACACTATCAAGGGCTTGGTAAAAACTAATTTAGGCGAATAGTCCTCACCTGTGTGGGGGAAATCACATGCCCACGACATCTAGAGTACGAGGAAATGAGAGGAACCTCGCTATCTAACCTAATTCCAACCAAAGATTGAAATTAGAATCAACTAGACCAAAATCAATTGTTAATTCCTGCAATAGAGGGTATAGTTACATGCGGTTATCGCTTGGTGCCAAGCAATTGAGAGGAACAACGACCTAATCGATCAATCCAAGCAAAACCTAAGCCAAAACCTAAGAAAAACCCTAAAATCCAGATTTTGACTGGATTTGAGATGGGTTTGCCTTTTATAGGCTCAGATGATCATTTATTAGGTTAGTCACACAACTCACCCTCCAAGGTTTTGATTGAAGTTGTGCAGTTCTGGATATGGTCATGGATATCCGATTCAAGTGAAATGTCAAGTTCAATAAGGCGAACGTAATCCCTTAGATTCGTGATCGTTGGTCCACCAATGAACGGTCTAGATCTCTTTCGGATATTTCTGTCACCATTAAGGCTATTTTCGAAATAGGATTTGGTCGGCCTATATGATAGGTTTGTAGCGATCAAGGTTAGGCACACATGTTCCACAATGAGGTGCATTTATTTTCATCCTAAAAGGACTTATTTGTACTAATTCAGGTCTCTACTGTTAACACTCATCCATGTACTCGAGTCAAGTACGATCAAATCTAAGGGTCGTTACAATCTCCCCTCCTAAAAAAATAATTTCGTCCTCGAAATTTTACCTGTTCGTAATCCTCAAGCTGTCGAGGAAAATTCTTACGAACCACTGCTTCTGTCTCCCAAGTAGCTTTCTCTTCTATATTGTGCGTCCACAACACCTTGAGCAAAGGAATAACCTTGTGATGAAGCATTTGTTCCTTCCTGTCAAGAATGCAAGTCGGCTTCAAAACATAGGTGGCATCATCACGAAGCTCCACATTTTCCCATTTTATGATATGAGATGGATTAGGGACATATTTCTTTAACATGGAGATGTGGAACACATTATGCATGCTAGAAATAGATGTAGGCAGTGTAAGACGGGAGGCAATTGCACCAACATGATCCAATATGTGGAAAGGACCTATGTAACGCGGCGTCAACTTCCCTTTCTTGCTAAAACGCAACACTCCTTTCATAGGAGAGATCTTTAAGAAGACATGATTTCCCTCTTTGAATTCCAAGTGTCTTCTCCTCGTATCTGCATAGCTCTTTTGTCTGCTCTGGGCTATTAGCAGACGTTGTCTAATGGTATTGATTGTCTCGGACGTGAGTTGAACCAAGTCGGGTCCAATTAAGCTCTTTTCACCGACTTTTGTCTAACAATGTGGGGCTCGACATGGGCGACCGTATAATGCTTCATAAGGCGCCATGCCAATAATGGCTTGGAAGCTATTATTGTATGCGAATTCGGCATAAAGAAGGCAGTTGTCTCAACTGTCCTTGAAGTCGATGGCACAAGCCCTTAGCATATCTTCTAGAATTTGATTTACTCTCTTTGTCTGCCCATCTGTCTGCGAGTGAAATGCAAGTGCTATATCTTAGAGGTTCTCTCATAGCTTCTTGAATGCGGGTCCAAAATATCGATGTGAAACGAGAATTCCTGTCAGAAACTATCTCTAATGGCACCCCATGCAGACGGATGATTTCTTTAATGTATAGTTTGGCTAAATCCTCCGTTGGAGTCGTCACACGGACGGGTAAAAAAGGTGTTGATTTAGTCAACCGATCCACGATTACCCAAATTGAATCGTGCCCCTTCCTTGTCTTTGGCAAACCAAAAATGAAGTCCATTGCAATGAAATCTCATTTCCATTCGGCTATCGGCATAGGTTGTAGAAGTCCTGGTGGTTTGTGATGCTCAGCTTTCACTTGTTGGCACGTAAGACATCGCGAGACAAAATCAGCTATCTTGCCTTTCATATTCTCCCACCTGTAAGCACGTTTCATATCCTGATACATTTTCGTGATCCTTGGATGGATGGCTAACTTAGAACTATGGGCTACCTCTAGTACTTCCTGTTTCAGCTCATAGTTACTCAGGACACACAATCTCTTACGAAAATGCAAGCCACCATTATCACTAACGCTCCATCCTGAACCACTTTCACGAGTCATCTTCTCCTTTATTCTTACTAAGAATCCATCTTGGTCTTGAGCCACTATGATTCGACTATTTATTTCGGGTTGTAAGCGAAGATGAGCCACTCTCTCATAGGATTCTTCAATCTGTAATTTTAACTCGAAGTCGCGCATGAATTCTAGCATGTTCCATTCTCGTGCATTAGGGGAGCTGCAAATGCATGCGCCTTCTTTCTACTCAAAGCATCAGCCACAAGATTTGCTTTGCCTGGGTAGTAAGACACTTCGAAATTGAAGTCCTTCAGCGTCTCCATCCAATGACGCTGGCGCATGTTCAAGTCCCGCTGCGTAAAAATGTACTTCAAACTCTTATGATCACAGAAGAGTTCGAATTCTTCTCCATACAGATAATGTCTCCACAACTTGAGTGCGAAGATCACCGTCACCAACTCAAGGTCGTGAGTGGGGTAGTTTTCTTCATGCTTCCTCAACTGTCTAGAGGCGTACGCTATTACTTTATCATTCTGCATTAAGACGCAAACTAAGTCCACACATGATGCATCTGTATAGAACATGTACTTAACTTTCGGTTCTGTCAATACTAATATGGGTGTGGTCGTCAACAGAGTCTTCAACTCTTGAATTGCTTCCTCTGCCTTTTCATTCCAAGCAAACTTGATGTCTTTCCTGGTTAATTGGGAAAGTGGTCGAGCTATCTTAGAGAAATCGTGAATAAATCGCCTATAATAACTGGCCAATCCAAGAAAGCTCCTAAGTTCAGTGACTGAAGTAGGTTGTTCCCAACTCTGCACGACTGCGACCTTGGCAAGGTTAACTGCTATGCCCTGTCAAGTGATGACATGTTTAAGGAATTCAACTTCTTCTTTCCAAAATTCACACTTCTTGAGCTTCGCAAACAACTGGTGTTGTTTGAGCATCTCAAGGACCGCACGCAGGTGTTCTTCATGATCCTCACGAGTCTTGGAATAAATTAAGATGTCATCAATGAACACAATGACAAACCTATATAAGAACGGTCTGAACACCCTATTCATGAGGTCTATAAATACTGCAGGTGCATTCGTGAGTCCAAAAGACATCAACAAAAACTCATAATGTCCAAAGCTAGTTTTGAAAGTTGTTTTCTGTATGTCTTCTTCCCTAACCGATAACTTATGGTACCTGGACTGGAGATCAATCTTTGAAAAATATTGAGCACCCTGTAACTAATCAAACAGATCATCAATCCTAGGCATAGGGTATTTATTCTTAATTGTCACCTTGTTCAATTTTCGATCGTCTATAGAGAGTCGTAACGACCCATCTCTCTTCTTGACAAACAGCACCGGACCTCTACACGGTGACATGCTCGGCCGGATGAAATTGCGGTCTACGAGCTCATTTATCTAATGTCTCAGCTGTTGAGCTCTGAATTGTGCATAATCTAACCCCAATTCATCACACATTATGCATGATTTTCATGATTTAAAGAATAATTTAATGCATGGTTTGTGATTGTAGGAATAAGAGAGAGACCTTTTGAATCCAATGCTAAAAGACCACTTTAGGACACCTTAAGGATCAAAGGAAGAAAGCCCAAGAATGAAAGAAAGAAGCTATGGAAGATGGAGTTGAAAATAAAGAAAAATACTGAAGAAATCATGTTAAAAGACCTACCAATGCCTGAAAAACCAAAGTGCATAGCTGCAGGGCCATAAAAGTAAAATGCAAAAAGTTGCAGTTTCTAAAGATTGATCCGTCGATTGATTGCTCAGCCTAAGCGATTGATCGCCCATCCCATAGATCAATCGCTAGAATGCAGATTTTTAAGAAATTTAGAAAAACTCTCTGGACACTTTTTGCACCCTCCGATTGATCGCTAGACATTGATCGATTGATCGCCAGAAGTGACCAATTGATCTCTCAGCCAGTCAATTAATCGCTAGATCCGAAAAAGGCAGTTTTTACTAGTTATTTGAACTAGCAATTGATCGCTCAGTCTGAGCGATCAATCGACAATGCGCCCAGTTTAGAAATTTCCAAGTCTGGCTCCGATTTTCTCTGCGCAGTGCAGTAAATTCTACGCAAATTCTCGAAGATTCTTTGTTTGTGGGGTGTGAAAGCTATAAAAGGAGACCTCCATTTCATTCCTAGGGCATCTAGCAACGTGGGGAGCAAAGAGATCAAGATCTAGGAGGCTTCCTAGCCTCCTACAACTAGTTTTCTTCTTCTAGTTCTAGTTCTAGTTTGTTTTTATGCTTTTCATTAGTTAACCTCTTAGCTAGGGCTAAGAGGTGAAGCTTGTAGTAGATCTAAGATGCTTTAATTTGTTTTTATTGGTTTCTAGTTAGATTTTGATTGAAGAATAATGGTTTGTGATTTTGAATAAAGTTCTAAGTAGTTTTTCTTAATCTTATGATGACTCATGGATGTTTGGAAGAATTGTTTTAGTTCTTAGTTGTTTTGCATAGATCTAAACCTATACGCTCCGAGGAATCGGATTCAAGACGCTCTAGACTTGGTTCTTCATATGGGAACTTCAAACCAAAGTTCTACTTTTTGTGAGAAGTTTGAAACATGTATTGCTTGTTTATATGATTTGGATGAAGTTCAAATCATAATATAGTTAAGCCTTGTGACAAGGTTTGATGATTATTATGATTGTGAACTTAACCTATTGGAACTAGGATTGACCTATACATTGAGTGTGCTCAAGTCCTAACTTGAATTGAGTGAATCATGTTGATGAACAACACATGGGACAGACTGTTTTGCTGAATTAACCGCTCTATATTCCAGCTAGATAGGATTTGATTTCGATTCTAGTTGTGTAATTGAGAAACCAATGCGAGTTATGCATCAAGGATCGCTACAAGTGGATCCTCGACACCCTAGTGCTTCTTTAGATTGTTAATTTCATCTCAAAGTACAGATTATTCTCCTACATTCACAATTACAGATTATTGTAGTTTGATTTCAATTGGAGATTTTTAGAAGAAATTTTGAGAATTCCTATATTAGTCCCTGAGAACAATCTCAGTCTCTACCGAATTATTACTACATCGCAACCCTACACTTGGGGAGCGAACATTAGCTCCTCTAACTCATAAGGAGGCATACGATAAGCAGACAGTGCAATTGGCATCGTACCTAGCACAAGATTAAGAAAAAAAAATTGATCTCGCGCTGAGAAGGCAAGCCAGGTATCGTTGCGAAGACATCTTCAAACTCATTAACTAACAGTATTTTCGATAACACCGGCACAATACCTTTGTCATATATATATATATATATATATATATATATATATATATATATATATATATATATATATATATACATACACACACACACACACACACACACACACACACACACACACACACACACACGTTCATCACAACCCACCTTCATCGGGAAATTGAACGAAGCATCCTCTTGTTCATGTATCGTGACGGTCTTATCATCGAAATCTATTTCTGCCTTCATCGGAGTTAGTCAATCCATACCAATGATGGTATCATAGTAGTATAACTTTAATACTATTAGGTCAATCTGTACCTCTTTACCACCTAACACGACTGGACAATTGGCACAATACTTATTAGATTTTGAACTCTCTCCTATAGCTGTTATCACTGACCTACTATGCATAAGGGTCATTTTCAACTTCAACCTCTTCACAATTTCAGCAGATATATAAGAAATCGTAGCTCCTGTATCAATTAAGAACCATACAAGAGCACCATGGATATACGCGGTACCTTCAAATGCTTTATGAGCGGGATTAGCCACATCAGACGTCTCAGCTATCAAGGCATGAACTCAGACTTTTTGTACTCGATTTGCAATTGGGGGTGTAGGCCTCTGGGGAGGACGAGCAAATCTACCTGGAGGAACAGCTATTAGTTGCTGAGAAGGGTGGTTCTGCCATCGGAGGGGGTGTAATGCCCTCATCTTTCATCTTTTTATAGCATGAGTTGATAAAGTGACCCGGCTTCCCACAATAATGACAAGTCTGGGAAGGTACATTATCAAACTTAGATGTAAGTGTAGACGGTGGAGCAACACGCGCTCGCTTGTCCACAGGATATAGCGGAGGACCCTGTCTACCTCTGCTCATTGCTTGCACACGGACATTTGCAATATGTTCTCCATCCTTTTCTGACCTCAAGGTCATGTCTACTAGATCAGCATAGGATGTAGCACGAGAGTAGCACATCTTTGTAAGGATTTTGGGTCGCAATCCATCCTCAAATCGTCTCATCTTTAAAACCTCATCGGCGATTACAGTTGGAGAATATCGAGACAATTTAACAAATTTATTCTTGTAGTCAGTCACCTTCATGGCTCCCTGCTGCAAATGTACAAATTAGCTCTCCTTTTCTTTTCGATACATAAGAGCGAAGTACTTGTTAAAGAACCTAGTCTTGAATCCGTCCCATGTCCATACAAACACAGGAGGAGTAGTTCGGAGGACACCATCCCACAAAAGGTTTGCCTCCTTCTTAAAGGCATGTGTAACAAGTTCCACCTGCACAGATTCAGTGCATCGCAAGGGCTTAATCATCTTTGATATACGGTGAAGCCATTGCTCAGCATCCCTAGGTTCATACAAGTTGGCGAAGGTAGGCAGCCTCAACCTCAGGAACCTTTCAAAAATAGTATCACCTCTAACAGGGACAGTTTGCAAAGCTTGTACAACCGGAGGGGTTTGGCCTGACACATCTGCAGGGGTGGGACCCGTTATCACTTGGGAAGTAAGCTCTGGTGCGACTAGAAGAGTATGGTCTGGTACCACTGGAGGGATAGGATTCGGTACAACTGGAGGGGTAGGATCTAGTACCACTTGAGGGATAGGCTGAGTATTCAAAGCTATCACCTGTACTAACTTGGTTAGGGTTTATTGTTACTGCTGAAGAGCCTGCTATTGTTGTTGCAGAAGGAGCAACATCTGACTCATTTGGTTATCAGACAAAGATGTTCGAGAGGTAGACCGAGATGTAGACCAAGAATGAGATGTAACAGATTCTTGACTCGAGGTCAGAACCCCAGGAACACTTGCCAGAGCAGGGTGATCGACACTCTGCTTAGCTTTCTTGGCTTGAGTTAGGGGAGAATAGTTTTTCTTCTTAGGCTTTATTCCTGCATTCAGGAAACAAGAAGTAGGTAAGGCGTCGTGCTCTATAAGAAAATCTCAATTTAATCAGGCAGGGAGGTCCCCAACATGATTAGGAGCAATTTTTAAGAAGAGTTCACGCATCAAAACCCTAAGGATAAAAGGATACGTTTGGCTCAATATGACGGAGTCAGCAAACTTTCTAAAAACTAAGATTTTGTGTAAGAATGAGTCATTTTATCATCAAAAATGTGGGTTGGTTGGATTCAGAATAAAATTTCAGTAGGAATCCATATGTTGTACGTCCCGTAACTCATCTCGAATCAAAAGTTATGGCCATTTGAAGTTTGCTATGAAAAACCACAATATAAGCTTAGTTCGGGTGATCCATAGGTCAGTTGAGAGAATCATCGATTTGAGAGAGGTCTGATGAAATTTGATTCAATGGATATGATTTAAAATTCAAAAGAATTAACATTGAAAAGTGACAAAAAAATCTCTGAAGAATCAAGTCAAAAGACCTGAATCGTCCAGAAAAGTCACTGTGTAGAGTCGCGGGGCCAGAGAAATTAAATGCAGAAAGTTAAAAAATAGCCCTATAGTTTTGATGGATGTCCAATAGGTGTCCGATCAATCAGAGAATATGGTTTTGATAGGTATTCGATCAATCGAAAATTCCATCAGATTTTTAAATGTCTCTGGACAAATTTCCGATCAATCGGAGATAAGTTCCGATCAATCGAAAATAGCAATGAAAAATCTCAACTCTCTGGAATTTTTTTTGATCAATCGGAGAGAATCTCCGATCAATCAGAGTTCAAAAAAATTTCTTCAATCCATCAGAATCCTATTGAAAAAGTGGTATTTTGTGGTTGACTTAAAAAAAATGTATCTTTTTACATACAACTCCGATTAAGGTGATTAAAAAACCAGAACGAAGATTGATGAGTCCTAGTTTTAGAAAAAAAAAATTAGAAAATAAAAAACAAATCATAATTTAGGTGATTTCTGGTTATTTCAAAAACTATCCAGAAAATTATACGTTTCAGGAAGTTAGTACTTCAGGAATTTTAACTTTTTTTTTAGAACTCAAAATGGGATGAAATTTTGAGGGATGAAATTAGACTTGTTAAAAAGCTACAATAAAAATTTAAATAAATATTTGAGTGATAAAAAATGCAAAAATCATTTCAAATGACATACTTGTTGAAACTAAAGTCCACAAACACTTGTGATTTTCAATTTCCTCAAATTTCAACTTGAAAATCCATCTTTTCACACCTAAAACCCTTCACATTAAACATTAAGGACTACAATGGTCCATACGTTCAACACCTTTCAAATTCTATGTTCGCAATCACTGTCTCAAGGGAATTTTGTCGTAAAACTCGATGTTCCTAAGTCCATGTTCATATTCAAAATAAGCAATCAAATGGGGATTTGATCCTAAGGTTCAAATTTCTATGTTTAAGTTCACAATCATCACACAAAGAGAAATTTTGTCCTAATGTTCATGGTCACTATGTTCTACATTCAAAGTACGTCAACGTGTATCTTATGGAGAGTCTCCCAACCCACTAGCTCAGTTTATATCTCACTCATGCTCTGATACCAACTTGTCACGCCCCGAAAATCGGGTGTCGAGTAGTCCGCGGCTCCCGACTCTTCCGGGCTAACTGTATTATGCGGAAGCATAATTTAACAATTTAAATTAGGTGGCATCATAGGCAAAAGGCAAGATTAAATCAAACCGTGCATGTATATTCTGAAGTGAAAGGAAAAACATATATATATATATATATATATATATATATATATATATATATATATATATATAACTCAAACGACCATTGGCCACTCAGCTGGGGGCCCGATATATACATGTCCAAAAAAATATATATGTGTCCAAAAATATCTTCGTAATCATGGTCCAAAAGAGTGAACTGAGAAGACAGGTGTGATAGCCTAGAGCTGCTCGTCAGCGAACTGGAAGAATAACTCTACTGAGGTAGGGTCAGAATAGTCATCGTCTATCACCAACGCATCTATTGTTCCTGCGTTAAGAGTATCTGGTTGGTGTTTTAAAACACCCCCCTAGGTGGGAGTGAGTGATCAACTCAGTTGTTGTAGGATAAAGTTGGTCGTCGAAGGATATGAGCAGAAAGTGATTAAAAGAAGTCGCGATCAGTTTGTCCAACCGTGAGCCCTCTCCATTTATAGTTCATCTCAGATCTCCAACCATGTCATCGGATCGAAAGCGAGCAGCTCGGCTCGTGGTCGTTGAAAGGGGTCGCATCTCAACATGCGAGAAGTTATCCTCGAGTCCGAGCATCCCCCGTTTTTCTAATACCAAGAGCCCGTATAGGCCAGTTTTGGGCTTAGTTTTGTTCGTAGCTCTGAACCATAGGGGAGCTCCATCAAGGAACGTAATCAACTACATGTCTAATTGCATTAGGCCATCCCCTTATCTAAGGATTAACAGGATAAACATCTTATCCCCTGAAATTAGCAGTAATCTTTAACGTCTTACGTAACAGACTGGATCACCCGGATCTGTATAAATAGATGACTCCATAGGTGATAAAGGTACACAATCTCTAAGCTCATATCCCACTTCTTACCTTGCAACCATGCCCCGTCTAACTTAAGCTTCGAAGGGCCAACGGCTAAACGCCGGCCACCCTTAGTTTTCTTTTTCTTCTTTCAGGTTCGAAGGGAAGCTTGCTTGAAGGAAGGTGAACGTCTGGAGGATCCTGTTACCAAATTCGACGTAAACATCAGTGTTACAATTTCTTAAGTTACATTTATCATCAACACTGTCAAGTACAAATTTTAATGACCCAGGTTTTCTAAATAATTAAAATAACAATTTAATTAATTATTTAGTAAATTACGTGATTTATTATATTGATAAATCAATAATAAATAATTCGTAGGGAATTAGTATAGGATCCCTTTATTAAAGTTATTCAAAATAAATCCTAGAAAAGCGTAGAAGTGTTGGATTTCACAAAACTCACAAATTTACAATAATTACTGAAAATGCCATCTGTTAAACTTAAGTTAAACTGATAATTTTAAGTATGCTAGTTTCTGATAATCAGTTTCATGCAAAACTTCGTATAATAGTTTAGGGGCATATTTTAACCGTACACGTCAAATTTCAGTCCTCTGATCATCCTACAAATGCCCTAATCAGAAATCGGGCCATAAGTGGGCCATCTAACCTCGGAACTACCTCATTTTTTGTGTCATGCCTGATTTATGTGTGGCCTACCTGATAGTCAGAGTAGATTTCTTACAGTACATCACGGTAGGACCCACAGTGCACTACATGCACGTTAGACTATCGGTCAACGCGCGTTGAGCATGTGCATAATTAAAGACAATGCGTCTTCTGTTCACTCGCCTCAAGTGTAAGGCTGCGATGTAGTAATAAATCTCGGTAAGACCGAGGTCGATCCACAGGGAAAGAAGTAAACAATTCCAAGTACTTTAATAACTAGAATCTAAGAAGTTTAAGAGAGTAGTTTTTCACATGAAATAGGAAAATCTGAAAATAAGATGAACTAGAGCATCAAGGATCCACTTTAGTGGTCTAATGCCAATCCATTCATCCAAGTACAACACAATTAGAATCAAAGTCCTATCTCTCATCTAATTGGAAGATATAACATTCAAGCACAAACAATCCCACTTAAATCTGGAAATTAGATTTCTAGTTCTAATGAAGCACATAGAACTTGAACTTGTAGCCTTCGGAGTAACAGCCATGCCTATGGACTATGGCATGCTCAAGGGTTACTACAATTTAATTCAAACAACCCAATCATGGTAATCTTAGAGAATTGCAAGGAACTCATGTCCAGAGCACACAAACTCTCACAAAACTTCTAAAAAACCAAACTTTATTCAAACTAGAACTTCAAAATCCAAAATTAAGAAAAGGGTACTTGAAATAAAAGAATTAAAGCATTGGAACCAACTACAAATTTCACCTCTAGCTCTAGCTAAGAGGTTAGCTAAGGAAAAGCATATTAAAACTAGAACTAGAACTAAGAAAAGGAAGAAAAACTAGCTGGAGGAGGCTAGGTAGCCTCCTGGGACTTGAACTCCTTGCTCCCCACGTCCTTGGTTGATTTGGAATAGAAGAGAGCACCTCCTTTTATAGTGCAGCAATAGTACAACAACATAGCAGAATTTGTTTCGCTTGGTACGGCTTAACCAATGGTCGGATTGCCCTCAAATTTGATTTGTAGCTTCCTTGTAATGTGATCTTCCTCATAGATGATTTAGATTTCCAAGATTATCCTCTGAATGGGCCCACCAATCACATCACCGACCACCTCTCAAAATCGCGCACTTTGGGTACCTTCAGAACCAGTCATCTTGCTTTCAACGCCCCGGAGTGTACAGAGGTCGGATTGATCTCAAATTTTGAACATTGGTAGAAAAATTTCTCCTCTACATGATGGATGGATTAGATTGTCCAAAACAACCCCAGAATATGGTCCGAAAATTAGAACACTCAGCCCTTTTATAAACTCTGTGCAGTTGGATCTTTCTGGATGGTCCATCTTTCTTCAACCGGTACGATTAAACCACACATCCTTTTGATCTGAAACTTTTGTTGTTATTCATATATGGATGTGGTCTAAAATATGGTCAAAGTAGATTCTTCATATCATCAATGATGAGTCCTCTGGACCGGCCCAGAGTTGAACAGCGAAATCTGGAACTTTCTGGACAGTTCGTATTGTTTTGGCCACCACAGGTCAATCCGTAGCTCCGATCGACACGAAACCACTTGGGTTAGTTCGGCGTCGAGCTCCTCTTCGACATGGATGTGTTGGATTTTCAAATATCATCAAGATCAACCCAAAAAATTGGTCTGAAAAATCAGGTGTGGGAATACATTGCTGTTTTAGAATCTGGAATCTGAAACTTGCGTGGCCGACCGGTCACGACCGGTCAGACAGGGCTGGCCGACCGGTCATGACCGGTCAGGCCCTCTTTGGCATTACTCCAGCAAGCATGGCCGACTGTTCAAGACCGGTCGGGCTTCCTTGGCCGACCGGTCAAGACCGGTCGGTCTCTTTTTCTTCTTGTTTTCTTCCTTTCTTTCTTCTATTTTCTTCTTTCTTTGCTTCCTTCTTTCTTTGGTCCACCTTGGGCCTTCATCAAAGGCTCCAAATGGCCCCTTTTTGGTCTCTAATTGAGTGAAGTCCGCTCTCATTCCTATAATCACAAAACATGTGTTAGATGGGCCTTTAAATCATGAAAATCATGCAAACCATGTCATGTAATGGGCAATACAATGTATAAATTGGAGGTTCAACATTTTCCTCGTTCGCCCGCTGCGACAGTAGCGTTCGCTATTCATGGGATGCTCCACACCGTCCATTACGATGGACCCCATTTGGAAATCCATCCCGTCCATTATGTAGCCCCCTCTTGGGATTACTAAGGGATGAACCTTCTTTTGTAATTAGAAGCCCGAGTGGACTGCACAATCCTTCTATCTCTAGAACTTAACGAAATAAAACGCTCAAGATCAAGACCGATCCTACGCATGGGTCCCTGAAATTTTAAGGGATTGTTTTCATGGACCCCACCTCCTATTTTAACGGTTCATATGATGCCAAGTTCTGATGTAGAGGGAGATCTGAAATCTTGATCTTTTCCTTCTCCCACTCAAACTCAACCATGCCTGTCTGGTTCTCCCATCTGCAAAACACCACCTCCGGCATATTTATATGATCTAAAGCCTCCCTAGGCATCTCTTTACTCCCCAAAAAATGTAGAGAGAGAGAGGTAGAGAGAGAGAGAGAGAGAGAGAGAGAGAGAGAGAGAGAGTTAACGTAAGGGGAGGTTTCCTGTTGCTGTTGCTGCTCCTGTTGCTGGGGCAACATTCTAGGAAGAAGAAGAAAGAAAGAAGAAGAAAGAGAAGAAGAGAAAGGAAGGAAAAGAAGGAAAGAAAGAAGAAGAGGCGGAGCCGAGTCAACCCAGTGAGTCGACCCACTGAGTTAGTGAGAATCTGGTTCAAACAGTAATCTTAAGTGAGTTTTATCTCATGTTGTTTACGTCATTATTCTATTGATTTTATTTTCTAATTTGATTTTCCATCTTACAAGAAGGTCTGATTTGGTTTAAATTTTAGTGTTGATGTGATTCATGAGTTTACATCGTGTATATTTTAAATTTTCTGTTTTCTTTCAGATTTCATCAATGAGATTTCATGTGAATTTGGTAATCGAATAAGGTTGTGTATGTGTTACTTGATTTTGGGTTTTTCTTGGAAAAGGGTGTGAGGATGTATGAATTGTCTGAATTATTTGGAAAAGGGAGTGACATAAACGATACATTCCATGAGATTGAGGACTCCAGTATATGGTTGATTACTTGAGTTAGTTTGGGTTGAGCACACATGAGTGTTGTAATAAACCGTTGCTCCATTGATCGAGGGCGGTTGGGTGAGCACCCAAGTGTGTGCAACAGACCAGCTACGCAGGCCAGGTGGAGGCTCCGTTGATCAAGGCCGGTTGGGTGAGCACCCAAGTGTGTGTGACAGACCAGCTACGTAGGCCAAGCAGAGGTATGGGACAGTTCGTGATCCGAGTTGTCTATGCCGTTAGGGACCGATGTTCCAAGATGATAGTGTTAACCAACTGGACGTTCGACTGATAACTGTACTGAGATCATTGAGATATACTTGCATATCATGCATCACGTGCATGTTTAAAAGATTTTGGTTTGACGAAATTACTATTGGATTTGTAGTGATTTGTAATTTAATGGTCAAGCGATTTTCTATATTGAATTACATGTGCTAAACTGTACGAGAATACTCACCAGCTTTTATAGCTGACGCAGTGTTATGTGAATAACCATAGTGACAGGTGATAATTTAGAAGACTTCGAGGAAGCGATTCCAGATGAGAAAATTCTCTACAAGATTTTGAGAATTGATTTATTTTTATTTTAGTCTGAAAGTATTGATATAATAAGGCCCATTAGATGGCCATTAGTTTAGACAGTTTAGAACAATTTAGTGAACTCATTAATTTATGATTTAATTTTTAAAGTTTGGTTTATTTTGATTCTATATATTTGGTACCATGTGAATAGAAAAGAAAAATATCAGTTGTGATTGTGAAGGATTCATTCATTATTTACATAACACCCTTGATTTCGGAATTTGAGTTTATATACTCGAGTGTCGAATTTTGGGGGCGTTATAGCTGGTATCAGAGAGTAGGAATGAGATAAACTGTGCCTTGGGAAAAAGTCCACTAAAGTTTTAGGATCGAGGGTAGCTTTGTGAATGTAGAAACTCTAAACATAGGCTCCCGAATACTTTTAGGATAGCCATTGAATTTAGACAAATGTACCTAGGTACCGTGGGAGGTGAATTCCCACCTTAGTGAACCTTTTACTCAATCAAATGTTATGAAAATTAAAATTTTAACCTATGTGCTCTTTCTCAGGTTATAGAGACATTCCCACGAAATCATAACAAGTGGATTGACCAAAAATTGATATTTTTGAATTTTTACTTAAATTTCACTTATAGGACTGAAATTACGGACCAGATTCATACCTATGATCACACATGACATAATACAAGTCTAAAAAATTTTTAATTTTTTTTTTGAGGGTCAATAACATACCTATTGATTTCCCTGCAAAATTTCAGGACAAACGGAATTGTAGAAAAAAATTCTAGATATTCTTGTAGTAAACTGAGAAATGTGAAATCTACTGCTGGACAACAACATATTACTACCTTTATCTGCGAGAAAACTTAAGAATTATTAGATATTTTGAGCTGAAAATTTTTCTGGTGATACACCTAGTAACATCTGTTCTAAATTTCAAATCGATTGGAGGTATAGGTTGGAAGAAATAAATTTTAGAGTAACTGCCTGTCCAGCCACCCGATTTTCTTGCAAAACCTCCATCAAACAAACATATGGAGTGACATAACCTATCTGGATTTAAAGGATGAATAATTTAGTTGTTATTACTGGAATATTGAATTCATGCTTGGATAATGGGGCAATCTAATATTTTAAGGAGTACTAAATTAAGTTTTCTACTAAATTGTAGATCATGCCTCCTAAAAGGAAGAGTCAAGCTACTTCATCTACACCCGATGTAACGGATAACGAACAATCAATTGAAGGAATATACAACATTTTGGGTGACATAGCATCTCTCATTCGCCAGCAAGTACAGACTTCAAATAATATTATAAATCAACGCGCAATACCGGCTCCACAAGGTGGTGGAGGGGGAGATGTATTAGAACGATTTAGGAGGCTTCGACCGCCCGTCTTTAAAGGACAAACTGACTAGCTAGAGGCTGACAATTGGAAGAATCAAATGGAAAAACTTTTTGATGGAATAAGATGTACGGATGAAGACAGAGTGGTCTTAGCTGTATATATGTTAGAAGGAGAAGCTGATCACTTGTGGAAGGCAACCAAAAGAGCAGCCGCTGCAAACAGAATCTGGACATAGGAAAAGTTCTGTGAGAAATTTAATCAAAAATATTTTCCTGATAGTGTCAAGGATAGGAAGGCAACGAATTTATGCATTTAGAACAAGGGGACCTTACTGTCAGTCACTATGAAGCTAAGTTCACGGAACTATCACGCTTTGCCCCTCATCTCATCCCCAATGATAAGTAAAAAGCTAAAAAGTTCATGCAAGGGTTGAAGACTTTCCTTCGCACTAAAGTGGTTCCTTTCGAACTTCGAAAATATGTCAAGGTAGTGAACAAAGCCTTAGTCATCGAACAAGACCTAGAAGACTTATGGAAAAATTGAGAACAAAGGAGGGTGGTGGGTAATAGATATAGAGCTACTCCAGAAATACCACAGGGATAAGATAAGAAACCCAGGACCACACCTTCGACTCCCTCCACCCCCTCTCAGTAACATTCGAATTTCGTCGGAAGGTGTTACAATTGTGGCTCAGAAAGGCATATGTCGCGAGCTTGCCCCCTACCTCGTCGCCAATTACCAAATCAGAGGCAATCGCAGGTTTACTCGAGACCACCTCAACCGGAATTAAGTCAAGGCAGGCGATTTCCACGTCAGGCACCCCAAGGACGGGTTTTTGCCTTAGTACCACCTGAGGAAGAGGAAAAGAGAAGTATTAATGCAGAGGATGACGTGAACCAAAACATCGAAGGTATATTGATTATTTAGATTTCAACCGAACTTTTACTTAAACGATAGTACTATACATTTTACTTACCATGATGTTAGAACTATTCCCAAAACACAAGGCAAATTTTCAGGACAAAATTTCTCTATGGAGGGTAGATTGTAACAACTCAAATTAGTGTTATGCACATTGTTTATATATATATATATATATATATATATATATATATATATATATATATATATATATATATATATATATATATACACACACACACACACTTATGCACATCGTGATACATCATAAAAGTGTCTTTGAATTTTAGGATAAAATTCCCTTAAGGAGGGAAGAATGTAATGACCCAGGTTTTCTAAATAATTAAAATAAAAATTTAATTAATTATTTAGTAAATTACGTGATTTATTATATTGATAAATCAATAATAAATAATTCGTAGGGAATTAGTATAGGATTTCTTTATTAAAGTTGCTCAAAATAAACTCTAGAACAGCGTAGAAGTGTCGGACTTTACAAAACTCACATATTTACAATAATTACGAAAATGCCATCCGTTAACCTTAAGTTAAACTAATGATTTTAAGTATGCCAATTTCTGATAATCAGTTTCATGCAAAACTTCGTATAATAGTTTAGGGGCATATTTTAACCGTACACGTCAAATTTTAGTCCTCGGATCATCCTACAAATACCCTAATCAGAAATCGGGCCATAAGTGGGTCATCTAACCTCGGAACTGCCTTACTTTTTTGTGTCATGCCTGATTTATGTGTGGCCTACCAGATAGTTGGAGTAGATTTCTTACATACATCACGGTAGGACCCACGTGCACTACGTACATGTTAGACTATCAATCAACGCATGTTGACCGTGTGCGTAATGAAGACGATGCGTCTTCCTCGTCCGCCCATTGCGACAGCAGCATTCGCTATCCGTGGGACACTCCACACCGTCCATTAAAGTGGACCCCATCTGGAAATCCATCTCGCCCATTATGTAGCCCCCTCTTGGGACTACTAAGGGACGAACCTTCTTTTGTAATTAGAAGACTGAGTGGACCGCACAATCCTACTATCTCTGGAACTTAACGAAATAAAACGCTCAAGATCAAGACCTATCCTACGCATGGGTCCCTGAAATTTTAATGGATTGTTTTCGTGGACCCCACCTCCTATTTTAACGGTTCATATGATGCCAAGTTCTGATGTAGAGGGAGATCTGAAATCTTGATCTTTTCCTTCTCCCACTCAAACTCAACCACGCAGGTCCGGTTCTCCCATCCGTAAAAAGCCACCTCCGGCGTATTTATATGATATAAAGCCTCCCTAGGCATCTCTTTACTCCCCAGAAAAAGGTAGAGAGAGAGGTAGAGAGAGAGAGAGAGAGAGAGAGAGAGAGAGTTAACGTAGGGGGGAGGTTTCCTGTTGCTATTGCTGCTCCTGTTGTTGGGGCAACATTCTAGGAAGAAGAAGAAGAAAGAAGAAGAAAGAGAACAAGAGAAAGGAAGGAAAAGAAGGAAAGAAAGAAGAAGAGGCGGAGCCGAGTCAATCCAATGAGTCGACCCACTGAGTTAGTGAGAATCTGGTTCAAACAGTAATCTTAAGTGAGTTTTATCTCGTGTTGTTTACGTCATTATTCCATTGATTTTATTTTCTAATTTGATTTTCCATCTTATAAGAAGGTCTGATTTGGTTTAAATTTTAGTGTTGATGTGATTCATGAGTTTACATCGTGTATATTTTGAATTTTCTGTTTTATTTCAGATTTCATCAATGAGATTTCATGTGAATTTGGTAATTGAATAAGGTTGTGTATGTATTACTTGATTTTGGGTTTTTCTTGGAAAAGGTTGGAAGGATGTATGAATTGTCTGAATTATTTGGAAAAGGGAGTGACATAAACCATGCATTCCATCAGATTGAGGACTAGAGTATATGGTTGATTACTTGAGTTAGTTTGGGTTGAGCACACATGAGTGTTGCAATAAACCGTTGCTCCATTGATCGAGGGCGGTTGGGTGAGCACCCAAGTGTGTGCAATAGACCAGCTACGCAGGCCAGGTGGAGGCTCCGTTGATCGAGGCCGGTTGGGTGAGAACCCAAGTGTGCGTGACAGACCAGCTACGTAGGCCAGGCAGAGGTATGGGACAGTTCGTGATCCGAGTTGGCTATGCCGTTAGGGACCGATGTTCTAAGATGATAGTGTTAACCAACTGGAAGTTCGACTGATAACTATACTGAGATCGTTGAGATATACTTGCATAGCATGCATCACGTGCATGTTTAAAAGATTTTGGTTTGACGAGATTACTATTGGATTTGTAGTGATTTGTAATTTAATGGTCAAGTGATTTTCTATATTAAATTACATGTGCTTAAACTATATGAGAATACTCACCGGCTTTTATAACTGATGCAGTGCTATGCGATTAATTGTAGTGATAGGTGATGATTTAGAAGACTTCGAGGAAGCAATTACAGATGAGGAAATACTCTAGAAGATTTTGAGAATTGATTTATTTTGATTTTAGTCTGAAAGTATTGATGTAATAAGGCCCATTAGATGGCCATTAGTTTAGACAGTTTGGAACAATTTAGTGAACTCATTAATTTATGATTTAATTTTCAAAGTTTGGTTTATTTTGATTCTATATATTTGGTACCATGTGAATAGAAAAGAAAAATATCAGTTGTGATTTTGAAGGATTCATTCATTTTTTACATAACACCCTTAATTTCAGAATTTGAGTTTATATACTCGAGTGTCAAATTTTGGGGGTGTTACACAAATAAAGAAATATAATCTCACAATTATTTCCTATGATAGTTGAATAATGCATGTAACTGTGCAATGCCAATGATATGTTCCGGAGTAATAAAATGGTGGGGCTCTTACGCCTATCACTCAGCAACAACGAACCTAATGCACGTGAAAAGGGTCAGGGCTAGCATAACTAGGAGGGCAACTAGACACCTGAGCACCTATGAGATGCATGTATGACTACCATGTATTTATTTATTTTGTTTTCAACCATTAGTATAGCAAGGCTAGGATACTTTAATTATATCACGAGTCATATGATTAAGATTTCGTGGCTCGTATCCCAGGATCCTCATTTCCATCGGGGTTCGTCACCCCTCGTCTATGGTTGACAATCCAACGATATGGGCATAGCCCAAGACTAAACATATACAAGGTATGGGTCATCACCCATGGTCAAGGATGGTAGGCTTGTCACCTAGCATTGGCACTCAAGACTCTCTGTATGACTATCTGAATCAATACAGGTTAGAGATGGCATGGACACAGTTACCCATTATACCATACCTTGCCCATGAGTTACAATGAGTAGGTTGCTAGGAATGTGGACGCCTAATGATGGTGACTGTATAGCAATGAGAATTGTGATATCCTAGACTTCGAGTATGTTTAGCAATGAACAAAATAATAATAATCTCCCTTGGGACTAGATTAATCCGGTGGAATCGAATGAACGACAACGAGATCGGCTTAGCTAGGGCCGGTCAGCCATGTTCTATCGACCAAACGAATCTGGAGCGGCCCAACTCAAGGCAGGCGGTCCCTTCATTAACAATTTTCCCGATACCAACTCCACATATAGCAGTTCTATAATGTTATAAACATATTGTAATACACAAATTGGTAAATAAACATTGAATTCAATACTTGACATTTCATCAAACACTTGGCATGCAAAACACATCAAGCACACATTTCACAAATTAGTTCAAATAGGCATGCATTTCATATATCCTAGGAAGCATATTATAATAATAACACATCAAATCTATAAATCATAATTACGAACTATTCAAATGATTAACTTTGAAGAAATTTCATCCAAAACCCTAGATTTCATTACCCAACACTATTAAGGGTTGATAAAAACTAATTTAGGCAATAGTCCTCACTTGTGTGGGAGAAATCACATGCCCACGACGTCTAGAGTACGAGGAAATGAGAGGAACCTCGCTATCTAACCTAATTCCAACCAAAGATTGAAATTAGAATCAACTAGACCAGAATCAATTGCTAATTCCTGTAATAGAGGGTATAGTTACCTGCGGTTATCGCTTAATGTCAAGCAATTGAGAGGAACAGCGACCTAATCGATGAATCCAAGCAAAACCTAAGCTAAAACCCTAAGAAAAACCCTAAAATCCAGATTTTGAATGGATTTGAGATGGGATTGCCTTTTATATGCCCAAATGATCATTTATTAGGTGAGTCACACAACTCACCCTCCAGGGTTTTGATTGAAGTTGTGCGGTTCGGGGTATGATCTTGGACATGCGATTCAAACGAAATGTCAAGTTCAATAAGGCGAACGTAATCCCTTAGATTCATGATCGTTGGTCCATCAACGAACGGTTTAGATCTCTTTCGGATATTTCGGTCACCATTAAGGCTATTTTGGTAATAGGATTTCGTCAGCCTATATGATAGGTTTGTAACGGTCAAGGTTAGGCACACATGTGTCACAATGAGGTGCATTTATTTGCATCCTAAAAGGACTTATTCATGCTAATTCAGGTCTCTACTATTAACACTCATCCATGTACTCGACTCAAGTACGATCAAATCTGAGGGTCGTTACATGACCTTCTGCCGTCCACATATCCTACCAACTTATATGTTCGCCAACCCCAAGTGCAAGGTTGCGATGTAGTAATAATTCGATTGTGAGACTGAGATCATCCTCAAGGATTGTCGTAACAATTTTAAATTATATAGCAAGGATTATCTAAATTCGGATTTGTATTAAATGATGGATTTTAGAAACATAAAATATATACTTTTGAAGTAAATCAGAAAACTAATCACTAGAGCGCCAAAGATCCACTTATAATCAATTCACAATGCCTAATTCAACCATTCGAGCTAATAACTCAATTGGAATCTGAATCCTATCCCTATCCAATTGGAATATTGGGCGTATTCAATCACACAGGTAATCCTTTAACAAAATAAGTGATTTCATATTTATGGTATTCCTCAAATACTGTCATTAGACTTAATTTAAAATCATGAATTGAATTTCAATCAAACCAATATCAATTTATAAAACATCCATATCAGATTAAACAAAAAGATATGAACTTTTTCTAATTTAACTCTAGATAAGCACTTAGGATACTTGGTTTTGAAGATCACATAGCATCCACCACATCATGATGAATCTAAGATCTCTATAACCCAAAAGTCTCTCAACAACACCCCATTGATCAATCTCAGTAAATTAAAACATCTCATGTAAACACATCACAAGAGGTAGAAGATTAAACTAAAACTACCAACTTTATTTCAAATAAAAATTAGAATTGTTCATCATTAAATCTCAAAGTACTTGAATTAAATCAAACTAAGCATTGTAAATTACTATAAGCTTCACCTCTTAGCCCTAGCTAAGAGGCTTATCCAACCATGGAGAAGGTTGAACTAAAACTCAAAAGAAAAACTACTAAAAACATAAACTAGAACTAGAAGAATTTTAAAAACAGAGTTGTAGAAGCCCCCCTTTGGTCTTCTCCATCTTTAGCATGACTGAGACTCTTCTAGGATGCCTTAGGAAGAACGTAGAGGTGTCCTTTTATAGTAAAAATTTGTTACCGTCTCAGAATCTTCTGAATTTTACGAAATACATACGCAATTATTGTAAGACCCGTACCCTGAATTGCCCTCCGTATGCTTAGTTTTCGGTATCAGTACGTCCCTGATGGACCAGATTAGCGAGTCTTGATTGCGACCCTATTTTAGTATCCGCATCGACCCAAGACCTATACCCCGGTGACCGTGTAGGCGTTGTGATTCCAACGCCACGCAGCACGCCCCATTGCGATACCCGGTGTGAAAGTTGCGATCATTTGAGCAATTCGAGGAGGGCCACGCAACGCACATGTGGCATGGGCCCAACTTGCACAAATTCCAAGAAAAAGTCAAATCAATCACCATCACCCTCACCCATACCCCTCTCATCACCCTAGTCTACACAGGCCATACCCACCCGGCCCATCCCTCTCTCACCACAAAGTCAACATAAACCATACCTCCCATACCATCCTACCCCCCTCCTATGCTAGCCATCATCATTACATTACCTAAGTAAACCCCCCAAACACCCTAATCAATCTCACGTCCAAAGCATTTCCAAGTTATAGAGAGAGAGAGAAAGGAGAGAGAAAGAGAAAGAGAGAGAGAGAGAGAGAAGACTAAGAAGAGAGAGAAAGAGAGATTTGGAGGGAGATTATGAATTAGAAGGTGGAGATCAAGCTTAGAGGGCCCCAACCATCATCCGGACCGTCCGATCGTCAAACCCAATCCAACCGTCCAACCATCCTTGTGAGTGCAAAGGGGAACATCAACTCCCCTTTCCTTAATTTCAAGTTATAGAGAGAGAGAAAGGAGAGAGAAAGAGAAAGAGAAAGAGAGAAGACTAAGAAGAGAGAGAAAGAGAGATTTGGAGGGAGATTAAGAATTAGAAGGTGGAGATCAAGCTTGGAGGGCCCCAACCATCATCCGGACCGTCCGTTCGTCAACCCGACCCAATCCAACCGTCCAACCATCCTTGTGAGTGCAAGGGGGAACATCAACTCCCCTTTCCTTGATTTCCTTTCAATTTTTTGTGCCCACAAGTCGGGCCATGCTGTGGGACAGCGTGCCTTGCACGCTGCCACAGTGTGGACCACCTTGTGTGGCCCACCATGATGCTTATTTTTCATTCTTTTCCCATTTTTTCTTTAAAACGCAAAGATCCGGATGAAGGAAAAATATAAGGATTATCTTGATCCAAAGCTATTTGGGCCCACCATGAGATGGCCCAGCGGATGAACGGAGTGGATCTTGAACGTGTGGACTGAAATTGCGATTTTACTGCTTGTAGAGATACTCGGAGATATGCCTAATGTCTTAGAGGGGGGTGAATAGGACTTTTTGAATTTCCAATTACAATTAAAAACTAATCAATTCAATCTTAACAACCAAGATTATCACAATAACATTCAAGGCAATTATATGATGAATTTGTAAGCAAAGACTATCATAGGCATTTCATCAAACAGTTAGCATTCATGATTGACTAAACCATTCAACACATAGCAATCATTCAAACTCACAATGCACAACGATTTATAGTGGTTCGGTTTACCTACTCCACTCCCGGTTCACGATCTCAACCTATGAGACCACTGGATTTCACTATAGTCGTGGTTTTAAATCAGGTAAACCATTAACCTTGACATTCTTTGATCTAGGACCGCGTTTACCATCCGCCGATGGCCCAATCCAGAGACTTGACGAGTTTGGATCTCAAACTCTTACCAATCCTAATCCAAGGACGGTCACATACACTCCTGTCGGAGTTTCCCAATCCAGGGAATAGTGATTAAATAAATGGACTCTCAAATACTAGACATACCTAGACGATTGAGCCCCGATTCGATGCCTTTGATGAGTAGCTTCAGCTCCACGTGCTTCAGCTTCTCTTTGTGCTCCCAAGATCAGCTACCGATGCAAATGATGTGATTATGATTATGCCGGGTAGTTGGGAGAGAGCTGGTGAAGTTCCTCTTGCCTATTCAATGCAATGGTTATGAGGAAACTACCAAACTTCAAGCATTCAATGGCTACAAACGACCTCATAAAGATATTCTGAAGGTAGGTCAACCATGAATGAAGATCTTGAGTTCATACTTCAAACTGAGCTTTGAATACTCAATGCCAACCCATTAATGGCTAGGTTTGAATGATGAACTCAAGGGAGTTAAGAGAAAGGAGGGTAGGAAGATGTGAGTAAAGACTCTCTCTCTTAGCTATTGAAGGGTGTTGAATGCATACCATGAAAGACCACAAGTTATGGCTATATAGAGCCCCAAATGATGGCCCCAATGGATCTAAAACGATCACGTCTGACCTGTCAGAAAGAGGTCTCAACCGGTCGGACGAACCGGTCGCAATTCAAAATACTGGGCCATATCTGGGTCTGCCCGACCGGTCAACAACGGTCGGCTAACCTTGCTGGACAGAATGAAGCACACAGTTCGACCGGTTAAGACCGGTCGGCTGCCTATCTAGATCAATGCACAGAGCTGCTAGACTGATTTAGAACTTCTGGCCGACCGGTCAAGACTGGTCTGCTATCCAGTTGAAATCCTTACAGCAAGGTTGCTGTCTTCTTTTGATGCACCTGGCCGACCGGTCAAGACCGGTCAGCTGTCTTGGCAGCCTTCATGAAGCTCAGCTGCTGGATAGGTCTTTAGTGCTGGCCGACCGGTCAAGACCGGTCGGCTGTCCAGCTGAGTTAATCACAGCAAGTGCTATCATGCGTTGAGGAGCCTGGCCGACCGGTCAAGACCGGTTAGCTGTCTAGACAGTTTTATTACAACAAGTTTCTGGGTATTTCTTGAAGTTCTGGCAGACCGGTCAAGACCGGTCGGCTGTCTAGATGATCTTGTCACAGTAGGTTTTGCTAGATCAAGTCCTTCAACACAGCAGCGGATCACTTTCAAAGATGAAGCATGAAGTGATTTGGTGCTTGAAGTCCAATGTTTGGACATATATTCAATTACGATTTGCACCAGCCATGGACCATAGGTCTGATCAACTTGTGCAAGGGTCGAGAGGGAATGGGATAAGATTGGTGAGTCATTACGCCATTCTTTGATGTTTTGGGTTTCCTATGGTTGATCTATATGCAACTTACCTGAGATCTTATTTCAGCTTGAGCTTGAGCAATGGAAGAAGCATATTCTTCAAGTCTTGATCTTCAAATCTTCGACCAGGGCTCACATGACAAGACGCGACCAACCAATAAGTCAATTGACAAAATAAGGTGTACTAACAATCTCCCCCTTTGTCAATTGCGTGACAAAACATCTAACCTAGACAAACCATGACTTCCTTATCATGATTGACCCTTAAACAGAAAGAAATATACACCCAATTACATGTCTATACAGATATACAAAATGATCTTTACAAAAGGACATGTACAGACTCGATTTTCTTCAAAATCTCCCCCTCAATGCTTGCACCTACAAAGTCCTGCAAAAAGATATAATCGGACCTTCTAAGTGGGATGATTCTCCCCCTTTTTGTTAATAATTGACAAGGGTTAGCCAGCAAAAAGATATGCCTAAGAAAGCTGCAAGGCTAGCGCTGAAAATATGCCAATCACATAAAAGAGGGAAGAGATATAGAAATTGAAGCCCTGGGGAGATTTAAAGAACAAATCATGCTAGATATACAAGTAATCATGAAAGCATAGAGGGCTTATAGCCCAATCAACCAACCACCCCTCCAGATGTATATCCAGACATAAAGAACACAACGCATGAGCTAATTAGGGCGAATGTGCCCAAACCATCCAACCTCCCAACAAATATTCAATAAACGAACAAAAGCTCATATATATAAAACAAAAGTATAACTATAGTGAACTGAAATAACATCCATACATATGCCAAAACGGGCAAGCAGCCCAATGTAGATATGCGCAATCCGTGCAAAATATACAGACAAACCCATAGAAAGATAGCTCATGAAATCCAGACAATGTCATTGGTCATACAAAAAGGAACTGTGACCAAGACATGAGACTAGTAATCTGTTCAATCTCCTAAATCGGGGGGTTGAACGTCCCCACGTGCCGCGCGCTCCCACATCTCTATCCGCCTCTCCAACTGTGTGAGGCGAGTCACAAGAGCCTCCTGCTGTACAAGAATCGTGGCCTGTCCCTGCAGAAGCTGCTGCTCACTCTGCTCGATCCCGTCAAGGCGCTGAAATAGACTCTCCTTAAGCTGGCTAAGCTCAGCAATGTATGAAGGAGGATCCATGGAAGGGGATCGACGTCGAGAAAAAGCTCTAGGAGGCGTACTGAATCGACCCGGAGTAGCTCGAGGATCGAGGGATGGATCAAAGAAAGGAGCTGAAGGTGAAGTGTGGGAAGGGCCAGTGGAGGCAGGTGGAGCCTTAGGCTGGGATGGCTCGGCTGGATCCTGCTATTGATCCTGTAAAAGACGACTCTGGATGGCTTCTTTTGTAAGCTCCATACGAGCAATGATGGTGCGGTTTATAATGATGGGCTTGTGAACTTTATCAGAACCGACAATGTCAATCGCAGCAGTTAATTAGCATATGAGATGTCCAAAAGGAAGACTGGAGGAGTTTCCATCGTCTCGCAAGATAACCTGGTGAATGATGGACATGATCCGGGATAGGAGGCAAAGCGGATGACCCTGACCAACTCGATAGAGCAGACAAAACATGGTTTCAGTGACATCTGCCTTGTTGCTCTTCTGAGGATATACATTGCGGAAGAAGAGGTTGTGAAGAATACAAAAATCCCATAACTTGGAGGACGCCCGAAGCGCACCTCCCACCCATTGGGGTGTCCCATCACCACAAAGAAATTTGGCAATAACTTGGTTGGGTTTGGGACCCAGTGAGGCAAAATCAAAAGAAGACTCCTTAACAATGGGAACTCTAACGAATTCAGAAATGGATCTCAAGGTAAAAACGCACAGCCGTTCACCAAAATCAACTTTAAAAGATGGGGGAGAGGTGGTGACATGGACACAAGAGGCGTAGCACTTCCGAACTACGTCAAACTGGACAGGGCCCCCCATGTGGAGTACGGGACCCCAATTTATGGCGCTCAACATGGAACGGACATTATATCCGGCTAAGTCATCCAAATTTCTGAACTTTTCACATACCATCTCTTTGTCCTTGAAGTCATCCCAATGGGTGGAATGGGATGAGACATTATTACCCAAGGATTGAGATTTAAGAGGGGGAACAGAAGATTAGGCAGCCCCTTGCCCTTTTGAAACGGTTTTCTTTGATTTTAAAGGGCGAGGAGGAGGTTTAGCCTTTGCCTTGGACCGACCACTCCGCCTCAAGGGGAGCTCATCTTCACTCTCTTGGGAAGACATTGAAGACATAACAAAAACACCCTAAATCACTCCTAGATATGAAAGGAAGGGATATGACAAAGAAGGATGAGAGTGAATCCCTTACCTAAGGAATGGGAATGGAGAGGAGCAATGTAGAGGAGGTTAAAAACTCTAATCTCGCCAAACGTCACCTTGAAATCACCTTGGAATGCAAGAGGAGGGGCTGGAGCAGCACGTGGAGGTGAGAAAATGGTGAAATGGGGGACCCAAATGAGCTCTAACTGTATATAAAGACCCCCCCACGCAGACGGGCTGGCATGGGCTGACCGGTCTAGGTATGCACGACCAGTCTTGACTGGTCGTGAGGAGTGAAGTGGGCGTCCAGCCGTGCCTGATGACAGCCCGACCGGTCTTGACCAGTTGGATGGCGTGAAACACATGAGACAGAAAGGTCTCAAGACAGGCCGACCGGTCTTGACCGGTCGGCTGACCGGTCGTCCGTCACTGCTTCCAGTAGCAGAAGGATTCTGCACTGGTTTTGCTGGATAGAAGGTTTGTCTTTTGGACAGACCATTAGCTTTTAAATCCAAGTACCCATACTAAGGATACAACACCCATGGTCATGGTGTACCACGGTACAACCCAACACAAAATGAGGGACCTTTAAAGGTCCAGATTTAACGATAGAAGACAGAAAAAGGGACAATGATCCCGGATATACTTATAGAGCAATGAAAAATAGAGGCAAAGGTCCTCAGGTATACCTATACAAAACAGATAGAGAGGATTAATCCTCAGATATTACCTGCAAAGCATACACTTGTTAGATAGACTAGACACACCCAACACCAATGGACTTCTGGAGGTTCGCAAAGCGAACTAAGTCCAAGGGTTTCATTAGGATGTCGGCTAGCTGATTCTCGGTAGGCACATGTTCGAGAGATATTATGTGATCTTCAACCAATTCTCGAATAAAGTGGTGCCTAATATCGATGTGCTTAGTGCGGGAGTGCTGAACTGGATTTTTTATATATTTATGGCACTAGTATTGTCACAAAATAGAGTCATTGTGCCTTGGTTAATCCCATAATCAGTCAAGGTTTGTTTCATCCATAATAATTGGGCACAACAATTTCCAGCAGCAATATACTCTGCTTCGGCTGTGGATAAAGAGATGGAGTTTTGTTTCTTACTATGCCACGCCACAAGGCAATTTCCAACATAAAAGCACCCACCGCTAGTTGATTTACGATCATCCATGTTACCAGCCTAGTCGGCATCTGAATACCCTACAATATCTATAGATGAGTCAAATGGGTACCAAAGACCGTATTCGGTAGTGCATCCTACAAACCAGATGATTCGCTTAACAGCGGTGAGGTGAGATTCTTTGGGATCAGCCTGAAACCGAGCACAAGCACCTACACCAAATGCAATATCTGGTCTACTAGCAGTGAGATAAAGAAGACTACCAATCATGCTTCTATAAAGATGTTGATCTACACTTTTTCCTGCAAGGTCTTTCGATAGTTTAACAGTGTTGCTCATAGGTGTAGTGTAAGATCGACCAGAATCTAAGCCATACTCTTAACAAGATCTTTAGCATATTTAGCTTGAGTGATGAATATACCTGATGCAAGTTGTTTTACTTGTAGCCCTAGAAACATGTTAAGTTCTCCTACCATACTCATCTCAAATTCTGATGTCATTAATTTAGCAAAGGAGATGGACATTTTCTCACATGTAAATCAAAAACAATGTCATCTACATAAATCTAGGCAATCAACACAGAATTCTCGGCTTCTCTTATAAAGAGAGTTTTGTCAACGCTCCTCCTAGCAAAATCATGGTCTATAAGAAAGTGAGTTAGACATTCATACCAAGCACGAGGAGCTTGCTTGAGTCCGTAAAGAGCCTTTTTCAATCGGTACACTTTGTGAGGATACTTAGGATCAATGAATCCTTTTGGTTGTTTAACATACACTTCCTCATCAAGAATACCATTCAAGAAGGCGCTTTTTACATCCATTTGAAATAGTTTGAACTTTAAAGCACAAGCAACAACCATAAGAATTCTAATAGACTCGAGTCTAGCTATAGGGGCAAATGTTTCATCAAAATCAATGCCTTTAATTTGTAAATATCCCTGAGCAACTAACCGAGCCTTATTTCGTACTACATTCCAAGATTCATCAGATTTATTCTTGAAAATCCATTTGGTCCCAATAACATTTTTCCTTTCGGGCCTGTCGACCAGATACCACACCCCATTTCTAATGAATTGTTGAAGCTCTTCCTGCATTGCAAGGATCTAGAATTCATCGTTTAGAGCTTCATCAGCATTTTTTGGTTCTATTTTAGAAGTGAAACATAGGTGACTGTGGACTGCCTCTAACTGTCTCCTGGTTTTGACACCAACGCTAGGATCCCCAATGATTTGATTGAGGGGGTGATCCTTGATTGTTATAGGCAAAATGATGGAGATAAGATTTCACGCGGAAATGCCCATTTCGCTCTCGCTCTCGAGATTATCTGATCGAGAGTCGAATATTGGATAAGTGCGGGACGTCCATTCGACTCTCGAGATTATCTGATCGAGAGTCGAATGTTGGATAGGTGTGTTGAACCTCCAATTTATAAATTGCATTGCCCATTACACTACATAGTTTGCATGATTTTCATGGTTTAAAGGCCCACCTAACACGTGTTTCTGTGATTGTAGGGATGAGAGTGGATTTCATCAAATTGGAGCCAAAAGAATGTATTTGAAGACATTGCATGAAGTCCTAGGATGGATCAAAGAAAGAAGAAGAAAAAGGGAGAAAAGAGAATGAAGAAAAGAAGAAAAAGTGGAAAAAAAACCAAGGCTGACCGGTCATCCGACCGGTCAGCCACATATAAGATGTAAATGGAAGGAGGCCGACCGGTCTTGACCGGTCAGCCAGGAAGACTGGACACATTGCATTGGGGCCGACCGGTCATGACCGGTCGGCCATAGGCACTGGATGAAGGATAAGCAGCCCGACCGGTCATGACCGGTCGGGCATGCACGCTGGAACAATGGACAATCCACGCCGACCGGTCATGACCGGTCGGCTGAGCTCTCTGGAGTAATTGAAAAGCCAGGCCGACCGGTCACGACCGGTCGGCCCTGCGTAAGAAGTCTCCTTTCTAAATTGGGACTCCGAAAATTGCTGCGCAATGCGAAGGCTTTCACAGAATCCGACGCAAGGGGGGCTTGTTGCTATAAAAGGCCACCTAGGGGCTCTCCCTAAGGTGTCAGAGAAGAGAAGGAACGTGAGTTTGGAGGCTGAAGGCGACTGTGGAGCGTCTGCAACATCTATTTTCGGGTTTTTCTAGTTTTATGCTTTATTTTTGAGTTTTTAGTTGTAGCATGACTATGCTCGGCTAAAACCTCTCAGCTAAGGCTGAGAGGTGAAGCTTGTAGCCAGTTCTATGTTAATTTCAGTTTGATTCAAGTATTTTTTTAATTCAAGGTTAGAATTTTCTTATGTTCAGTTCAAAAGATGGTAGTTTGAGATGTCTTATCTGAGTTCATGTGCTCCGGACATGAATTCCTTTTAATTCTCTGAGATTATCACAGGTTGCTTGTTTAGATTCGAATTATAGTAATCCTTGAGCGGGCCATAGTCCATAGGCATGGCTGTTACTCCGCAGGCTATGAATTTGAATTCTACATTGATTGAATGGACTTGAACTTGGAAGTTCAACTTGAATTGGATGAATGTGTGTGAATGCTTTATTTTCCAACTAGATGAGAGATAGGACTTCAAATCTAGTTGTGTTCTCTACTTGGATTGACTGAATTAACATAGGATTGCTACAAGTGGATCCTTGAAGGCCTTAGTACATTATATCTCTGATTTTTCATTAAGTTACTGTTTTAATTAAACATCCTTTTGAAATTGAATTTGTTCTATTAAACTGAGTTGCTGGAGTAATTAGGAAGCTGTTACTTTTTCCCTGTGGATCGACCTCGGTCTTACCGAGATTTATTACTACATCGCAGCCTTACACTTGAGGCGAGCGAACAAGTTTTTAGCGCCGCTGCCGGGGAAATTAGATAATAGTTTTCAAATAGTTTCAGTGGCTGTAGAAGTAGATAGGTTTTTCTGATTTTTCTTAGAACTAACAAAGTTTTCTGTGTTGTAGGAATTCTTCTTTCAGTTCAAGCGCATCAGGTGATACCTTTCTAACTTAGTTTTTAGAATTTTCAGATTGCAGTTTTCTAGGTTAGGATTAGTTTTGATTTCTGATTGAGTGGTTTATGTCCCGTTGGGAACGTAACCATTCAAATCGTCTCCAATCTGAAGGTGGTTTAGTTGGACCATTGTCAGTCCATAGACGAGTCCGGAATTATCAAGAGCATTGTGAAAGTTTGGGGAGTATGGAGCAAACACCCTTAAGGAATCCTCCACCCCCTACTCCAACCACAAACGCAAATCAGGAAGGAGTAGGAGAGAATGAGGTACATAATGTTCCTCCAATGAGATCACTACGGGATTACCTACAACCTGCTCGTACAATTACACCTTCTTGCATAGTTCTACCAGCTAACGGTGGGACCCTTGACATAAAACCGGGAGTAATCCAACTTTTACCTAAATTCCATGGGCTAGACTCTGACCGCCCATACTTACACTTGCAAGAATTCGAAGAAGTGTTGGCCACCTTGCATTATCCCAATGTTTCTGGGGATACAATCAGACTTAAACTTTTTCCCTTCACCTTGAAAGAAAGAGCCAAAGATTGGCTTCACTCTCTTAGACCATATTCGATTGGGTCATGGGTTGAGATGAACCGGGAATTCTTGAAAAAGTTCTTCCCAGCTCATAAGACAAACACTCTTCGAAGGGCCATAATGAATTTCTCAGCAAAAGAGGGTGAATCATTCTTTCAATGTTGGGAAAGATTTAAGGAACTCCTGCTTGCTTGCCCACATCATGGCTATGAGAGTTGGCGAATTATAAATTTTTTCAATGATGGATTAAGTCCTAATATGCGCCAATTTGTGGAAATGATGTGCAATGGCGAGTTTATGAGTAAAAATCCAGATGATGCTTGGAGTTACTTGGACATGTTGGCTGAAAATGCCCAATCTTGGGACACCTCGGATAAACCCAAGAACCCCAAGCCTACTCAAGAGAAAGGAGGGATATATGTCCTTAAAGAGGAAGACGACGTAAATGCAAGGATAGCCAACCTCACAAGGAAGGTTGAGGCCATGGAACTTAGCAAAAATGGAGTTTCCAAGTCCAAGGAAGCTGTTGAAACCACATGTGGGATTTGTCTCACCGACTTACACGCTACGCAAGATTGTCCCACAATTCCTGCATTTAAGGAAGTGTTGCAAGAGACAGCCAATGCCACATATGGTTATCAACGGCCCTTCAATGGACCGGTAGGTAATACATACAATGAGAGTTGGAAGAACCACCCGAATTTCAGTTGGAAGAATGCCCCAACAGGCAATCCTACCAACTCCCAAAGAGGGCCACCCATGCAAAATATGGCCCCACCTCAAGTCTCATGGGAGGATACTTTGAGAGCGTTTATGCAAGGGCAAGCGCAAATAAATGAATCAAATCAGCAATTGTTCCAAGAGCTGAAAGTCTCGGTTGATGAGATTAAGGGACGCTTGAATGCTAGGGAAGGGACCTTTCCGGCCCAACCTCAGCCCAATCCTAAGCAAGTTCATGAAGTAAGCATCCCTAATCTTTCCAACCAAAACATGGAGCAAGCTAAATCCATTACCACCCTTAGAAGTGGTAAACAAATTGACAAAACTATTCCGGTGAAGGCCGATGAGCCTAATGATCCGGTAAGTTCTGAGGATGAAAATGGATCTAACTTAGCCCCACAACAACCGGAACGCATTTACCAGCCCACAGCACCATTCCCATCGAGATTGGTTGCCCCAAAATCTCTCCCAAATTCCCAAGATATTCTAGAGATTTTCAGACAAGTCAAGATCAATATCCCTTTGCTTGATGCCATCAAACAAATTCCCTCTTATGCCAAGTTTCTAAAAGACCTATGCACAACAAAACGCAAATATAATGTGCAGCAAAAGGCCTTCTTAACTGAGCAAGTGAGTGCCATCCTCACTCAAAAGACTCCCCCAAAATTCAAAGATCCCGGTAGTCCCACAGTTTCATGTATCATTGGAGACTACCGGATTGAACGTGCCTTGTTAGACTTGGGGGCGAGTGTGAACTTGATCCCATACTCGGTATATGAGCAATTGGGCCTTGGTGAATTAAAACCCACCAAAACCACATTGCAACTCGCAGATAGATCTATCCGTGTACCGAGGGGGATAGTTGAGGATGTTCTAGTCCAAGTTGACAAATTCTACTACCCGGTAGATTTTATAGTCTTGGACACACAACCGGTTTTGGATGCTAGCACCCAAATACCGGTGATATTAGGCCGCCCATTCCTTGCCACATCAAACGCAATCATCAATTGCCGGAATGGGGTGATGCAAATATCTTTTGGAAACATGACACTAGAGGTAAATGTGTTTCATTTGGGCAAAAGACATAGGGATGTTGATGATGATGAGTTCTTCGATGTGAACATGCTCGAAACTTTTGAAGAAGAAGAACTCCTCCAACTTGAACCACTAGAAAGCTTGGAGACATGCTTAGCACATATCATGGATTCCGAAGATCCCATCAGTAGTGAGATTGTGCAGGCATTAAATATAGAAAGACCGGTAGTTGATACTAGCCGGTGGAGGCCCCATTTTGAAAAATTGCCACCAACCACATCAAGGCCTCTACCGTCTAGCATCAAACCACCGAAGCTTGACCTCAAACCATTACCATCCGAGCTTAAATACGTATATTTGGGTCAAGAGGAAACGTTCCCAGTTGTCATTGCCTCTCACCTAGAGAAAGACCAAGAGCTCAAGTTGATTGAGCTACTCAAAGAACATCGGGAAGCCTTAGGTTGGACAATAGCGGATCTCAAAGGGATAGATCCTTCGGTTTGCACTCACCGTATACACCTTGAAGAAAACGCAAAAACGACTAGACAACCTCAAAGACGGTTAAATCCAAACATGATGGAGGTTGTCAAAGCCGAGGTGTTAAAGCTATTGGATGTGGGTATCATCTACCCCATCTCAGATAGCCAATGGGTGAGTCCTACCCAAGTTGTCCCCAAGAAATCCGGAATTACCATCATTGAAAACGCCAACAACGAGCTTATACCGACTAGGGTGACCACCGGTTGGCGTATGTGCATTGATTATAGGAAGCTCAATACGGTCACTAGGAAAGACCACTTCCCTCTCCCATTTATGGATCAAATTTTGGAGAGATTGGCAGGCCATCCCTATTATTGCTTCCTAGATGGCTATTCCGGATACAACCAAATCGAGATAGCTCCGGAAGACCAAGAGAAAACCACATTTACATGCCCGTTTGGTACCTTCGCTTACCGAAGGATGCCATTCGGATTATGTAATGCACCCGCCACATTCCAACGATGCATGTTGAGTATTTTCTCAGACATGGTGGGTGAGTTTCTTGAGGTGTTCATGGATGATTTCTCTGTTTTTGGTAGTACATTTGATGAGTGTCTCAAGCACTTGAAGTTGGTCTTGATAAGGTGTGAGGAAAAACAGCTTGTATTAAACTGGGAAAAATGCCATTTCATGGTACAAAGAGGAATAGTCCTTGGACACATCATCTCGTCCAATGGAATAGAAGTAGACCTGGCGAAAATTGACATAATTTCCAATCTACCACCACCCAAAAGCATACGTGATGTGCGGTCCTTCCTTGGACACGCCGGCTTCTATCGAAGGTTTATAAAGGACTTTAGTCACATCTCAAGGCCTTTATGCAACCTTCTACAAAAGGAGACCCAATTTGAGTGGAGTGCCGAATGTCAATTAGCTTTTTCAAAGCTAAAAGACATGTTGACAACCGCTCCTATTATGCAACCACCAGATTGGTCCATGCCTTTTGAGTTGATGTGCGATGCTAGCGATTTTGCTATTGGGGCAGTGTTAGGCCAAAAGAAAGATAAAAAGCCCCATGTCATCTACTACGCAAGTAGGACCTTGAATCCTGCCCAAGTTAATTATTCGACTACGGAGAAAGAGCTCCTAGCCGTCATCTTTGCCTTGGACAAATTCAGGCCATACTTAATAGGATCCAAAGTTATTGTTTATACGGATCATGCGGCGCTGAAATACCTTCTTTCTAAGAAGGATACTAAGCCCCGTTTGCTAAGATGGATCCTACTCCTTCAAGAATTCGACCTGGAGATCAAAGATAAGAAGGGGGTAGAAAATGTGGTGGCAGATCATCTATCTCGCCTAGTCCTACCAAATTCCATTGATGAGTCACCTATTGAGGACTCATTCCCTGATGAGCAACTCTTTGTTGCTATGCATCCACCATGGTACGCTGATATAGCCAACTATCTTTCCACAGGTGCGATGCCGACTTATTGGACTGCGCAAGACAAACGTAAATTTCTAAGGGAAGTGCGCAGATTTTTCTGGGATGAACCTCTATTGTTTAAATATTGCCCAGACCAGATTATAAGGAGATGCGTCCCCGATGATGAACACAATGCAGTCATCTCCTTTTGTCATGATCAAGCATGTGGGGGTCATTTTTCAGCCAAGAAAACAACTGCAAAAATTCTGCAGTGTGGTTTTTATTGGCCCACATTATTTAAAGATACCCACGAGTTTTGCAAAGCATGCGAGCGCTGCCAAAAGTTAGGAGGATTATCCCGTCGCAATATGATGCCTCTCACCCCAATTCAACATCTTGAAGTCTTTGACTGTTGGGGCATCGATTTCATGGGACCATTCCCCTCATCTTTTGGACATGTCTATATTCTGCTTGCCGTAGACTATGTGTCTAAATGGATCGAGGCTATCCCATGTAGAACCAATGATCATCGTACGGTTCTCAAGTTTCTCAAAGAAAACATACTTTCTAGATTTGGGACGCCTCGAGCCATTATTAGTGATGGTGGTGCTCACTTTTGCAATAGACCTTTTGAAACTTTGATGAAGAAATATGGTATTAGGCACAAAGTGAGTACCCCATACCACCCACAAACAAGTGGGCAAGCTGAAATCTCCAATAGGGAAATCAAACAGATTTTAGAAAAGACGGTGAGACCGGATCGCAAGGATTGGTCCCTACGATTAGATGATGCACTTTGGGCTCACCGTACTGCCTACAAGACACCCATTGGAATGTCCCCTTATAGACTTGTCTATGGGAAAGCTTGCCACTTGCCTGTGGAGATAGAACACAAAGCCTATTGGGCAATTCGGGCCCTAAATTTTGACATAGACAAGGCTAGCTCGCTTCGCAAACTTCAATTAAATGAGCTTGAAGAGATCCGGAACGATGCATATGAGAATTCGAGGATTTACTAAGAGCAAGATGAAGGCCTTTCATGACAAGCACATCTTAAGGAAATCCTTCCATGAAGGACAGAAAGTGCTCTTGTATAATGCCCGACTTCATCTTTTTCCGGGAAAATTACGATCTCGATGGACCGGCCCATATATTGTTAAAGAAGTTTTTCCTCATGGGGCTGTTGAGATTGAGAATGCAGCAAATGGTGACTGTTTCAAAGTTAATGGACAACGCCTTAAACCATTTGTTGAGAAATTTGATTCAGAGGACATGTCCATCTCCCTGAATGATCCTGTTTATCAGGATTATTGATCTCCTAGTCTGATGGAGGTATAGCATAGGTAGGTTTATTTTGTTTTACTGTTTTAGTAGGATTTAGTTGTTGGAATTGCAGACCTCCATGATCGCTCTCTCAGGTACTATTGTTCTCACTCTCTCATTGTTTACCATTGCTCTCATGTTCATGCTAATTGACGATATTTTAACATTGAGGACAATGCAAGATTTGGTTGGGGGGTGAGATGAGATCCCTCATCTAGCATATTGCAACATTTCGAGCTTCATATGCACAAAATTTTTTTCGAATTTTCTAACATCTCAAAACTCTTTTAGAAAATTTTGTTTCTATACATTTGAGAGGCTATGAGTAGAAGAGGAGGAGAAACGAAGTATGTTATGTTGTAGTTTGGAATTTCTTCCAACATAATGGCTTTATATGTTAATCCCCTATTGTTGTAATTGATAGAAAATTTGAACTCCTTTACACCAAGTTCACATTACACGATTTTCATGAGTAACAGGTTTATGTGATTTGTGGATTAGATAGACTTTGGTTTAGAGGTGTTGAGCAGCCAAGCCGGGGTATTTTGTCCATCCTTGTCCATGGGAAAATAATGAAAGATATGGATTTCTAAAAATCCTATCTAAGTTAAAAGAAAAAGGAAAGAAAGGATGAAATCGGGAAGGAAAGAAAAATGGTGGAAAATTCGAAAAAGGGCTACCTATTACCAACCGGGGGATGGTCGAACCGTAACCAAAGCCGGAAATGGGACGTAGTGTGAAAGCCGTCGGAAGGACGGTAAGGCAAATTCCTGTCATAGGCTTGCTAGTTGCTCTGTACACCTTAAAATCCTAGGTCTACTTAATCTATGAAGAAGATGATTCCAGGAACTCATGAGATGAACTTTCACTATGCACACTAGGTTGAATTTGTTCGAATTCTTCTATTTATCAATCAGTCAGCGGGGATTTCATGTAAACACTTCTTATGTATTGAGAGTCCAAGGTTCAGCTTCTAACACCTAATTTCTCCAAATTTTACACTTATACATCTTGGGATGGATAGAATCATAGGTTCTAAAGGAGAGTTGGATTTGGAGGGTTGAAATTATTTTCACGCATGTTTTGCTCGGGACTAGCAAAAAGCTGGTTGGGGGGTGTGTTGAACCTCCAATTTATACATTGCATTGCCCATTACACTACATAGTTTGCATGATTTTCATGGTTTAAAGGCCCACCTAACACGTGTTTCTGTGATTGTAGGGATGAGAGTGGATTTCATCAAATTGGAGCCAAAAGAATGTATTTGAAGACATTGCATGAAGTCCTAGGATGGATCAAAGAAAGAAGAAGAAAAAGGGAGAAAAGAGAATGAAGAAAAGAAGAAAAAGTGGAAGAAAAACCAAGGCTGACCGGTCGTCCGACCGGTCAGCCACATATAAGATGTAAATGGAAGGAGGCCGACCGGTCTTGACCGGTCAGCCAGGAAGACTGGACACATTGCATTGGGGCCGACCGGTCATGACCGGTCGGCCATAGGCACTGGATGAAGGATAAGCAGCCCGACCGGTCATGACCGGTCGGGCATGCACGCTGGAACAATGGACAATCCACGCCGACCGGTCATGACCGGTCGGCTGAGCTCTCTGGAGTAATTGAAAAGCCAGGCCGACCGGTCACGACCGGTCGGCCCTGCGTAAGAAGTCTCCTTTCTAAATTGGGACTCCGAAAATTGCTGCGCAATGCGAAGGCTTTCGCAGAATCCGACGCAAGGGGGGCTTGTTGCTATAAAAGGCCACCTTGGGGCTCTCCCTAAGGCATCAGAGAAGAGAAGGAACATGAGTTTGGAGGCTGAAGGCGACTGTGGAGCGTCTGCAACATCTATTTTCGGGTTTTTCTAGTTTTATGCTTTATTTTTGAGTTTTTAGTTGTAGCATGACTATGCTCTGCTAAAACCTCTCAGCTAAGGCTGAGAGGTGAAGCTTGTAGCCAGTTCTATGTTAATTTCAGTTTGATTCAAGTATTTTTTTAATTCAAGGTTAGAATTTTCTTATGTTCAGTTCAAAAGATGGTAGTTTGAGATGTCTTATCTGAGTTCATGTGCTCCGGACATGAATTCCTTTTAATTCTCTGAGATTATCACAGGTTGCTTGTTTAGATTCGAATTATAGTAATCCTTGAGCGGGCCATAGTCCATAGGCATGGCTGTTACTCCGCAGGCTATGAATTTGAATTCTACATTGATTGAATGGACTTGAACTTGGAAGTTCAACTTGAATTGGATGAATGTGTGTGAATGCTTTATTTTCCAACTAGATGAGAGATAGGACTTCAAATCTAGTTGTGTTCTCTACTTGGATTGACTGAATTAACATAGGATTGCTACAAGTGGATCCTTGAAGGCCTTAGTACATTATATCTCTGATTTTTCATTAAGTTACTGTTTTAATTAAACATCCTTTTGAAATTGAATTTGTTCTATTAAACTGAGTTGCTGGAGTAATTAGGAAGCTGTTACTTTTTCCCTGTGGATCGACCTTGGTCTTACCGAGATTTATTACTACATCGCAGCCTTACACTTGAGGCGAGCGAACAAGGTGCGAGACGACCATTCGACTTCCGAGCTCACCTGATCAGGAGTCATAGATTGAAAAATACGGAGTAGCTATTCGCAAGTCTCGAGTCTTCATAACCGATAGTGAAATACGGCAAAGCTCGATCCGCGAACAGACCTTCTCACAAATCGTTGAAAGACGTTACATCAAAAATATGTACTTGGACTCGCGACCACATTTTAACCTGCGAGCAGCTTTCCTACGGGCGTCTCCTTCCTTTTCGGAGGCCATGACTCCAACTACGGGCGTCTCCTTCCTTTTCGGAGGCCATGACTCCAACTATGGCTTCCAGCCGGATTTTTAGGGATTACCATCAAGGGGCGTGATTGTTGGAATAAGTCATTGGGTTGGATCTGATTAAAGAGAATAGGATCTTATCCCACGAAATCAGCGAATTCTCAGTATCGTATGCGATATCAACGGGATTTCGACATCTCACGTAACAGATTGGATTGCTTCAGATCTATATAAAGGGGTGGCTCCAGTAAGAGCAGGTACGTACACATCATTCAATCTTGGTCCCGTTTTGCTTGGCTTCTCTTCTGTGGCCTAACTTAAGCATCGGAGGGCTAACGGCTGGTCCCCAGCCACCCTTATTCGCTGTCTTGCTTCAGGTCTGGTGGTGGAAATCCCTGCTGGAGCGAAGGAGAAAAGCCGGAGGATCTCGTTACAAAATTTGACATTAACATTGATAATTTGTACATCACCAAGAGCAGTGGGGGCATTTGGAGATGAGGGTTATTTATCAGATTTTTCTATCTCGCATATACCCTCATCTTCTTCTTCATCACCTGGAGATACAGATTTATCCAAGCTATCATCTACAGTCACATTGATTGACTCTTGAACTGATGAGGTTCGAAGTTTGTAAACACAAAAAACTCTACTATTTAATGAGTACCCTAAGAAGATACCCTCATCACTCTTGGAGTCAAACTTTCCCAAATTTTCTCGGTCTCTCAGAATATAAAATGTACTACCAAAGACCTTAAAGTATTTCACATTTGGTGTCTTTCCACACCACAGTTCATAAGCAGTTTTGTTTAAACCTGCCCTTAAATAAACTCGATTTATAATATAGCAGGCAGTGTTTACTGCTTCGGCCCACAGATTTTGCGCAAGATTCTTATTATTAAGCATAGCTGTGGCCATATCCAACAACACTCGATTTTTCCTTTCAGCAACCCCATTTTGTTGAGGTGTTTTGGGTGCTGAGAACTCATGGCGAATACCCAATTCATCGCATAATGCCTTCAAACAATGATCTTCAAATTCACCGCCGTGATCACTCCTGATTCTTGCTATCATGTATCCTTTCTCATTTTGAATTCGCTTCACTTGTTTTTGGAATTCTTCAAAAGTGTCAGATTTTTCTCTTAGGAAGGCGACCCATGTGAATCTGGAGTAATCATCAACGACTACAAAGAAGTATTGTTTTCCACCTTGGCTAAGTACCCTGGTAGGACCAACTAGGTCCATGTGTAGCAGTTCAAATGATTTTGATGTGACCAGGATAGAGGTTCTCTTGTGTGCAACCTTGATTTGTTTACCTTTTTGGCATGCGATGCACACAGAATTAGGTCTTTTACCCATCTTTGGTAGACCTCTCACCAAATTTTTCTGGCTTAGTTTAAACAGATTTCTATAATGTACATGACCAAGTCGATGGTGCAATAGTTCTGTTTCATCCTGAATGGCCGTGTGACACATGGTGGAGGAGCTTGGATTGTTGTGATTTTCAATGACATAGCAGTTGCCTCCTGTGCGTAGACCTTTCATGACTAATTTTCCTGTGGAGTTCAGGATCTTGCACATATCTTTGGAGAAGCTTACTGAGTGCTCTTCATCACAAATTTGTGAGATACTAAGAAGGTTATGTTTCAGACCATCAACATAAAGCACATTTTCGATTTCGGGCAAACCTGGCCCCGTGATGGTTCCTTTACCAATGATTTTAGCCATGCTCCCATCACCAAATGTGACAGACCCACCATCAAATTCGTCATATGCACAAAATTGAGATCTATCACCTGTCATGTGTCTAGAGCAACCACTATCCAAGTACCATCTAGGGGTATTTCCAGCTTTTAGGGCAGTATGTATGACCAAACACTTGTTCTTAACAACCCATTTAGTTGTTGTCCTTTTATGAGGGGTATTCTTATGGTGAGATTCTCTAGTTTTCTTGCGAGAATCAGATTTTCCTTTTTCACGCAAGAGAAGAGCAGTTTTCAAATTCAGCATTGTAACTTTCTCCAACAGTTCATCTATTCTCTTGCCCTTCCTAGGAAGAGTAGGATAATTCTTTCGAATGTTTTCTCTTTTTGGTGAAGTATGCATGGGAGGATTCTAATTATCTTGCACATTTTTCCCGGCCGGTACAAATTTACCTTTCAAGTTTCTGACCGGATTTTTGAACACCATGCATTCAAACTTTAAGTGGCCAATGTGTCCACAAGCATGGCAAACAGGAGATGCTTTGGTTTTACTCCCCGATGCACCATGATCTTTTCTTACCATAGGATGGACTGAGGTAGTTTTTGAAGTGTGACTGTCATAGCCCAAACCTCTTCTGTCAATTGGTGATCTTACAACACCTAGGAGTTTTTCAAGGTTTTCATCTCCTTGGGCGAACCGTCTTTTAGAGTCAACGACTTGACACTTAAGATGATCAATTTCAGTGTTCGCCTCTTTGAGTTCTTTCTCAAGTCTAGCATGCTTGTCTAGAGATTCACCACTTATGAGCTTTTTCTTTTCTTGTTCAAGCTCATCATTGTTCCTTTTCAGTTCTTCTAGATCTTGACCCATCTTTTGGTTCTCAATTTTCAATCCGTCAAGATTTTTGGTCAATTTGTCATTTTCAGCCTTCATTTGGCCCAACTTTTTAATGGTATTCATATTTTCAATGTATAGTTGGTTATATACCTCCTGAAGACCTTCATCCTCATCCTCATCATCACTCAAGGAATCATTTTCAGTGTTAGAGGATTCATGATCATCAATGTCTCCGGTAATCTTTACAATGGGTTCAATTTGAGGCACAATATCAGTGATGGAGGCCATTAAAATTTTGATTGAACCTTGCCCCTCCTCACTTTGGTATATGTATGATTCTGATTCAGATTCTTCAGTTTCATCCCATGTAGCCGCCATTGCCTTTTTCTTGGCCTTTTTTATCAGTTCACTCGGATGCAATGTGACCAAATCCTCTACACTTGTAGCATTGAGGATATTTTGACTTAAAAAATTTTCCTTTGTTGTTCTTAGAGTCAAAGGGTTTACCCTTCTGGTAGGGTTTCCTTCTAGAAGTATTTCCCCTAGTTTTGAAGAATTTTTAAAATTTCTTAGCCATAGTGCCATTTCTTCTATGTCTGGATCTTCCCCACTTCCATATTCAGAATCTTGTTTCTTGTGAGAAGATTTCAGGGCTGTACTTTTAGATTTTGAGGGAGTTTTGAAACGTAACTCATGGGTTTGAAGGGACCCTAGTAATTCTTCAACTTTCATGGTATCTAGGTCCTGGCATTCTACTAAAGTGATAACTTTGTTAGAGAACTGTTCTAGTAGGGATCTCAGAATTTTCCTACACAGTCTATTCTCCGGAACAGGATCCCCCAAGCCCCACATTTCATTTGTGATCTTGTTCAATTTGGTATAGAATTCTGTAAATGTTTCATGCTCCTCCATAATAATGTTTTCAAATTGTGTAGTGAGGCGCTGAAGTTTCGAGCGTTTGACAACGCTTGTTCCTTCATGAGTAACTTCAAGAATATCCCATGCCTGCTTACTGGTTGTGCAATTTTGAATCCGACCAAATTCATCTTTAGACACTGAACAAAAAATGGCATTAAGGCATTTGGCATTATAAACACGTTGAGCCTTATAAAAATCGGTCCACATAGCCTTCTCTCTTGGCTTGAGGACATCCGGTTCACCTTCCTTACATATAATGTCCATTGGGGGTTTATATTCAATATCAACCATGTCCCTAACATCCGAATCAATGGATTCTAAAAAGATGAGCATTCGGGCTTTCCAATATGGATAGTTTGTCCCATCAAAGAAAGGAGGTTTAGTGACGGATGAAGAGTCCTCTCTAGCCCCGTTGCCCAGAAAGTATCGAACGCCTGTCATCGCTTCGTATACAGGCATTGGCGATCCTCTGGAACATCTGGAAACATATAGGTCCCTCATGGAGTTGGAGGGAAATGGTTCAGAAATCATGTGTAGGGCTTTTCCCCTTACATTGAAGGAAGCGGCTCGTACGTGGTTTCGGGGGTTAAAGCCTCTTTCCATCAGTTCCTTTTCCCAATTATCGGAGATATTTCTTTCTCAATTCATGGGAAGTATTCGCATTAAAAAGCCAGCCTCCCATCTGATGAATCTGAAACAGCAACATGGGGAGACAATAAAAGAGTTCACAGTACGGTTCACTGCCGAAGCCGTTCAAACTGAGGGTTACACTGAAGAAAAGGGTCTCACAGCCCTCATTGCTGGAATAACGAGCGAGAAATTTAGGTTTGCCTTAGATAAGAGCCTGCCGAAAACTATGGCGGAATTCCAAGCCAAAGCTCAGAAATATATCAATGCAGAAGAAGTCGCATTGACACGCCATGGAGTACAAAGTAAGAAACGCAAGCCAGAAGGAACTTCTACAGATAAGAAATACCATCGCGATCAGCGCGATCGTTCTCCCAGGAAGCCTTACTCTGGTAAATATCATAATTACACTCCTCTTAATCGGTCTCCTGAAAAGGTTCTAATGGAGATAAAACACAAGCCATATGTGAAGTGGCCTGCAAAGATTAAATCCGATCCCGAGAAGAGAGATAAGAGTAAGTTCTGTTACTTCCACAAAGATCACGGGCATAGGACCCAGGACTGTATCTCTCTACGAGACCATATCGAAGCCCTCATTCGAAAAGGCCATCTCCAGGATTATGTTGCTCGTAAGAATCGGTCACCAGAAAGGGCGAAGACCTCATCTCGCCAAAAGGAACCATCTCATCATCAAACCGACCAAGAGGATGCTGAGCCCACGGGAGAAATTCGCACCATCGTCGGGGGTCCAGCTTGCGGGGGTGACTCTCAAGCTTCAAGAAAGGCATACGCCCGAAAGGCGTCCAAAGAACCCCAGCAGATCTATTGGCTGGAACAAACGTCCAACTCATCGAAGGCTAGCCATCCTCCAATTTCTTTCACCCTCGAAGATGCAGCGGGAATTCACTTCCCTCATGAAGATTCCATCGTAGTCACACTGAAGGTATCAAATTATCTGACTCATCGAATTATGGTGGATACAGGTAGCTCGGCCGATATTCTGTATTTGGAGGCTTTCGACAAGATGGCACTTGCCAGAAACCTCCTCAAGCCAGTATCGACCCCTCTTGTCGGCTTTGGAGGAGAAGTGGTAACACCTGAAGGAAGTATCGATCTCCCAGTCACCTTTGGGGAGAGTCCAGCGAAGACCACTGTCTTCGTAAACTTCCTCGTCGTGGATCGAAAATCAGCATATAACGCCATCTTGGGGAGACCGTCTCTAACTAAGGTTGGAGCGGCCTTGCACCCTTCATATTTATGTGTTAAATTTCCGACCCCAAATGGCGTCGGGGTCGTGCGAGGAAGTCAGCAGGAGGCACGGTCCTGTTACCAGATAGCCCTCCAAGATCGAAAGAAGGCTCAAGCGACACCTGTCATGGAAATAGTTCAGGGTTCATCCGACGTTCTCGCCACCGCGTTGGATCCAAGGGAAAATGCTCTGAAATCAGGAACTCCAGGGGAGGAAACAGTGGCGATCCGCTTGACCGAAGACGACCAGTCTAAGATCGTGTACATCGGTTCCTCCTTAAACAGTATCCACCGTGAAGATTTGATCCGTTTCCTCACTGAATACCAGGACGTGTTTGCTTGGTCTCATAAAGATATGCCGGGCATCGATCCTGATGTCATCGTACATCGTCTCAACATTGACCCGAAGCATAAACCCGTACATCAGCGTCGACGTGCCTTTACTGCAGAAAGACAAATGGCGATCAAAACTGAAGTTGAGAAGCTGCTCGCGGCAAATTTCATAAAAGAAGTTGACTACCCACAGTGGGTCGCCAACGTAGTTCTCGTCCGGAAAGCTAATGGCAAATGGAGGATGTGCGTCGACTATTCAGACTTAAACAAAGCATGTCCCAAAGATAGCTTCCCAACACCACGAATCGACCAGTTGGTCGACTCAACAGCTGGACATGCCCTCCTCAGTTTTATGGATGCTTATTCTGGTTACAACCAGATTATGATGCATCCACCTGATGGCCAACACACTGCCTTCATCACAGATCGAGGACTATATTGCTACCAGGTAATGCCGTTTGGTCTCAAAAATGCAGGGGCCACTTATCAGCGTCTTGTCAACAAAATATTCGCTGCTCAAATCGGTAGGAATATGGAAGTATATGTTGACGATATGCTTGTGAAAAGCATCGATGAAGATGACCACATTCCTGATCTTCGAGAAGCCTTTGATCTGATGAGGAAGTATCAGATGAAATTAAATCCAGAAAAATGTGCGTTTGGAGTATCTACAGGGAAATTTCTTGGGTTCATGGTTGGCCAACGTGGAATTAAGGCGAATCCCGAAAAGATTAAAGCATTGATAGAGATGAAATCCCCAGTGACTCTGAAGGACGTTCAGCGTCTAGCTGGTCGCATCGCATCATTGAACAGGTTCATCTCGCGGGCATCTGACAAGTGCCTGCCCTTCTTCAAACTCCTTCGTGCAACGGCCAAGTCTGATTGGAAGTGGACACCTCAATGTGAAGAAGCTTTTCAACAACTGAAGCAATATATGAGCGCTCCCCCCATTTTATCTAAGCCTGTGGCACATGAGCAACTCATTCTTTATTTATCTATGTCTTCCACGGCCGTTAGTGCCGCTTTAATAAGAGAAGATTCCGGGGTACAAAGGCCCGTTTATTATATCAGTCGAGCAATGGTTGATGCAGAAACTAGGTATTCTGATTTGGAGAAACTGGCCCTAGCCTTAATCACGGCAGCTCGAAAACTGCGACCATACTTTCAAGCCCATGCTATTTTAGTACCAACAAATCATCCACTACGTCAAGTCCTTCAAAAGCCTGAGGCTTCCGGGCGCTTAACTAAATGGGCGGTCGAGATTAGCGAGCATGATATTTCATTCTGTCCTAGGACCGCAGTCAAGGGCCAGGCCGTGGCTGACTTCATCGCCGAATTTACATATTCTTCTGAAGATAGCGTCATGACCAGCGACCAGCCTCCTTGGTCGCTCTTCGTGGACGGGTCGTCACGGGCCACTGGCAGTGGAGCGGGCCTGATTTTAGTGGCTCCAGACGGGTCGCATTTTCAATACGCTCTGCGTTTCGAATCACGCGTCTCCAATAATGAATCAGAATATGAGGCCCTTATTGTTGGCCTCGAGCTAGCCGTTGTCCTCGCAATCCAGAATTTGATAATTCATAGCGACTCCCAGCTCATTGTCAACCAAGTTCTTGGCGAATTCGAAACCAAAGAAGAAAGAATGGCCTTATACAAGTCTCGTGTCCTCATCCTGCTCGCCAAACTGAAGACTTACAAAATATTCCATATCCCTCGCGAGCAGAACCAACTTGCCGATTCCTTGGCAAAACTCACTTCTGCACCGGAATCAGAACTATCACATTCGATCCCCATCGAGCATCGTCAACACTTGAGTATCGACCAAGTGACTCCCGAGCAAGTTATATCGGTACAATCGTCTCCATGCTGGATGGATCCTATCGTCCTTTATCTCAGAGATGGATACCTACCAGAAGACAAGAAACCTGCAAGACAAATTCAGCTTCGAGCTGCCAGGTACACCTTACAAGATGGAATCTTGCTGCGAAAAAGCTTCTCCTTGCCTTATTTGAGGTGTCTTCATCCAGAAGAAGCACATCGTGTTCTAGATGAAGTACACCAGGGGGCATGTGGTAATCATCCCAAGGGGCGATCTCTAGCATATAAAGCGATGAGGCAAGGATATTATTGGCCTACTATGAAAGCAGACGCCATAGAATTTTCTAAAAAATGCGACAAGTGTCAACGATATCAACCTATACCTCGTGTACCGTCTGAGAGGATGACCCCAGTCGACAGCCCTTGGCCTTTTGCTCAGTGGGGGATCGATATCATCGGGCCCTTACCTATGGGAAAGGGACAGAATAGGTTCGCGATCGTGGCGGTTGATTATTTCACCAAATGGGCCGAGGCAGAACCATTAGCCAAAATTACTGAAAAACAAACTACTAAGTTTATGTGGAGAAATATTATATGTCGCTTCGGACTTCCTCATACTATAATTACCGATAACGGAACGCAGTTCGACAACGCAGCCTTTGATGAATTTTGCGACAAATGGAAGATACGTAATCTCCGCACTTCTCCATATCATCCACAGGCGAATGGGCAGGTCGAGGCAGTGAATAAAATTATAAAGCATCATTTAAAGACCAAGCTAAGTGAATGTAAAGGGGTGTGGCCAGAACTTCTGCCAGAAGTGTTATGGGCCTATAGAACCACGGCTTGTACATCGACAGGTGAAACTCCTTTCTCCTTAGCATTTGGTGTTGACGCAGTGGTACCAGTGGAAATTCAAGTGCCCTCATATCGGATCGAACAGTATGATCCCGCGAGCAATCAGGAAAATCTCCGACTTCATCTCGATCTCTTGGAAGAGCGAAGAAATGCTTCCCAAGTACGAGTGGCGGCATATCAACAACGTATTGCTCGTTATCGGAATGCGAAGGTTCGACCTAGATCCTTCCAGTTCGGAGATTTGGTCCTAAGGCAAAATCTTGGAATTCCTGTTCGTTCATTGGATCCGAATTGGGAAGGCCCGTATCGGGTTATTAGGGTTGTGCGACCCGGTACTTATTATCTTGAAGACATGCAAGGGAAGCCTGTACGTCGCCCTTGGCACGTGGAGCATTTGCTAAGATACTACCCCTAGATTCGATGTAGTTTATCATAACATTTTATGAATAAAGGAAAAGATATCTTTTGGCCGCTACTCCATTTATATGGACCGGAATAGCCCTGAAGAGTGCTTCCACGTCCTCTTGGCCAATTGCCTACCTTTGGTAGGACTGAAATCATTACTAGTTGGTCGCTTCTCCATTCTCATGGACCTGAACAGCCTCGAAGAGAATGAATACCATCTCTTGACCAACCTTCTGCCCTTGGTAGAATCAAAATCTTAATCGATAGATCAGTCTATCTCAACGCGGACATGGTCTCACGACCCCCGGATTGAGTCTAATTCATTTTTTCATGAGTTAGTTAGTCGCGATTGGTGATAGGAGGGATCGCACTCCAGAATGCGAGCACCGCAGCTCGTGCTCAAATTAGGGCAGCGATCGGGGTCACATCCTGATCGCGAGCAGCTTAGCTCATGCTCGAATTAAAGGGTCACATCTCTGACGAATCCATTCAAGATTAACAAGCAAAAAATGAAAGATGAAGGGAGAACAGCAACGAAACAGCAACACTTCCAAAAATATCTTTTCATTGATAATCAGATGATTACATATACATGAGCGCAGATACAAGAGAAGAAAATAAAAGAAATCAATCGCTTGGAGGAGCCACGCTCTCGACTTCAGGGCCCATTTCAGGAGCCCCTCCAGCCTACGTGGCTTCGGTCACCTCGTTCTCGGCAGCAGCTTGCTCTTCTGCAGCTATGATGGTCGCGACTCGACCGAATTCCCCCATATCGAAGGATGGGATCATTCGTTGCACTACTCTTAGTGCAAAGTCTCGACCAGCATCGTATGACTCATATCGTTCATCGTCATATAGCTGCGAAGTCCGAAACTCGGAAACTGCCCGAGCACCTTCCTCCGAGAGCATTTTTACAAGGGCGACTCTCTCCTCGTCCCAGTGGATCGAGTCGTCCTTAAGCTGCGCAAGAGCGGTGCGCTCCCTAGTCAAGTTGTCGTAGGCCTCCTTGAGCTGCGACCTGGCTCCCGCGAATTGCTCCTCTAGCGAGATCTTGTCCTGCCGGAAGATCTCCCTCTCTCTCTCTGCCTTCTCCTTCAGACCCGTGAGCTTCACGTAGTCTGAGTCCAGGCCTGATACCTGTCGGTCAGCACTTGGATCTTCTCGATGAGGATCTTTTTCTCCTCATCTCTCTTCGAGATCACTGCCTCACGAGCCTTGAGCAGTTGATCTCTTCCTTGAACTGCCTTTTCCAAGGCAGTCCTCTTTCCCTCAGCCTCCTCTATCGTGCGACGGGCGGCAACGATATCACGCCTCGTTCGCAGAATAAGATCTAAACCCTGCAAAGAGATGAAAAATATAAGATTTCTGGAACGTAACAGGTCGAAACAGATCTTGACGAAGTCTTACCTGAACCATCCTCATCCCCGCTTCGAGGATAAGGTTCTCAGGACTTGGCTCGGGGAGAGAGCCGAAGGCGTGAGGCGGGACGTTCTCGAACAAAAACTTACATGCAGGGTGGAGGTGGCGTGGAATCGAGTACGTCCCGCTCCCAGACGGTTGGGCAACGATCAAACCGGCCTGCTCGCGAGGTGGAGGCATGGACTCGCGAGCAGGTCCCTGCTCGGCAGCTGGGACCAGTTCCCGAGCAAGGAGTCGGCTCTTGAGGCTCTACCTGCTCTCGAGCCTCTTCAGCTGGGGGGCAGCTGGACCCCACCCCATCTGGGGAATTATCTGCAATGTTGATCACTGGTGGCCCAGGTGCGACCACCAGTGAAGGAATAGTAGGCCCAGCTGGGGCCCCCGCCATACTCGCGGGAAGGGCAGGCTGATCGCTGCCCGCGCGGATGGAAGATTGAGACGGTTCGGCAGGGGTTCTCTTTTGCCTTTTGGAACCTGTGCCCTTCAGACGGGGCAGTAGGCCTCTCTTCTCTCCAGCCTTCGTCATTTCGACTTCTCTTCTGGATATGAGGCCTGCTGCTGCAAGTCGCTGAGGAGATAAGCAAGCCTCGATATGCCTATCTTCGATAGGCACCTTATACACTCTGACAATCTTCTCGTTGATCCCACCCTTCAAATTCGGTTTCCGCAATGCCGGGATACCTGCGAGCACAAATAATGGTCAAACGAAGCAAAACCCTAAAAATTATTCTAAGGAAACTGCACAATACGGGATTGTGTCTACCTTCACAGAAAAACCGGGTCACTCCTGGACCCCTGGAGGAGGCAGACTCCCATCTCCCGGAAGCATAGAACCACCGCTTCCTCCAGCCGGGATAGTTCGAGGAGGGCTTACCCAACACGAAATTATCCCGGTGCCAGTAACATAAATAATACCAGCCTTCGCTGGATGGAGCTTTCTTCAAACGGAACATACGGAGGAACTCCTCCGCCGTGAGTTCCCCGTTACCAGCCTGAGCCCAAAGGGCAAAGGAGCCCAAAACCACCCTCCACCCGTTCACAATGAGTTGCCCAGGGGCAATCTTGTAACACCGTAGTACATCGCGAACGAAGGGATGGAGGGGAAGGCGTACCCCCAGGATGAGCTGGTACTCGTAAAATGCTACGCATCCTGGGGGGGAGTCGGGTGTTTCTCCACCTCCGGGCAAGCGGAGAGTTACAGAGTCAGGGATTTGGTATCTCTCCCGTAGCTCAGCCAGCCGGTCCTCCGATAAAACGGAAGGATATCCGGCTGCTGTGTATCTCCCCGCCGAAACCCTTGCACTGCTGGAGGCAGAGGACTCCGGAGTGGCATCACCAAGGGGGACAGTAGTCTCGTCAGAGTTCCCAGCCATGGGGAGATGAAAATAAAAGAAGAAGAAAAAGGAAGTATACCGGAAAAAGGAAAGAATGAGCACCGGAAGAGGAAGAAGAATGGAAAGAAAGGATTGCAGGTTTCTTTCGAAAAAACTTCTGTAGAAAAACAAAGAAATGGCGGACTCTGTATATTTATAGGCAATCATTCCGCCGTATCTGATGGCACGTGGCAGTCCCTCTTTGGACACAGCACTCGAGCAGGCACGCCCATTAACTCCTCAAACACGTGGCGAGCGCCCCTTCATTTTCCATCAGCGAAAAGGCTGCGGAAAGCTGACGCTCATTAATTTCAGCCCATCATGAGGGGTGCCGTTCTCGATGAAAGTAGTGAGCGGTTTCGTGTGATAGTGAGCTAAGTCCTTTCCTTAAGAATTCTTGGCGGCAAGGACTTGGGGGGCATCTGTTATAGGCAAAATGATGGAGATAAGATTTCACGCGGAAATGCCCATTTCGCTCTCGCTCTCGAGATTATCTGATCGAGAGTCGAATATTGGATAAGTGCGGGACGTCCATTCGACTCTCGAGATTATATGATCGAGAGTCGAATATTGGATAAGTGCGGGACGTCCATTCGACTCTCGAGATTATCTGATCGAGAGTCGAATGTTGGATAGGTGCGAGACGACCATTCGACTTCCGAGCTCACCTGATCAGGAGTCATAGATTGAAAAATACGGAGTAGCTATTCGCAAGTCTCGAGTCTTCATAACCGATAGTCAAATACGGCAAAGCTCGATCTGCGAACAGACCTTCTCACAAATCGTTGAAAGACGTTACATCCAAAATATGTACTTGGACTCGCGACCACATTTTAACCTGCGAGCAGCTTTCCTACGGGCGTCTCCTTCCTTTTCGGAGGCCATGACTCCAACTACGGGCGTCTCCTTCCTTTTCGGAGGCCATGACTCCAACTATGGCTTCCAGCCAGATTTTTAAGGATTACCATCAAGGGGCGTGATTGTTGGAATAAGTCATTGGGTTGGATCTGATTAAAGAGAATAGGATCTTATCCCACGAAATCAGCGAATTCTCAGTATCGTATGCGATATCAACGGGATTTCGACATCTCACGTAACAGATTGGATTGCTTCAGATCTATATAAAGGGGTGGCTCCAGTAAGAGCAGGTACGTACACATCATTCAATCTTGGTCCCGTTTTGCTTGGCTTCTCTTCTGTGGCCTAACTTAAGCATCGGAGGGCTAACGGCTGGTCCCCAGCCACCCTTATTCGCTGTCTTGCTTCAGGTCTGGTGGTGGAAATCCCTGCTGGAGCGAAGGAGAAAAGCCGGAGGATCTCGTTACAAAATTTGACATTAACATTGATAATTTGTACATCACCAAGAGCAGTGGGGGCATTTGGAGATGAGGGTTATTTATCAGATTTTCCTATCTCGCATATACCCTCATCTTCTTCTTCATCACCTGGAGATACAGATTTATCCAAGCTATCATCTACAGTCACATTGATTGACTCTTGAACTGATGAGGTTCGAAGTTTGTAAACACGAAAAACTCTACTATTTAATGAGTACCCTAAGAAGATACCCTCATCACTCTTGGAGTCAAACTTTCCCAAATTTTCTCGGTCTCTCAGAATATAAAATGTACTACCAAAGACCTTAAAGTATTTCACATTTGGTGTCTTTCCACACCACAGTTCATAAGCAGTTTTGTTTAAACCTGCCCTTAAATAAACTCGATTTATAATATAGCAGGCAGTGTTTACTGCTTCGGCCCACAGATTTTGCGCAAGATTCTTATTATTAAGCATAGCTGTGGCCATATCCAACAACACTCGATTTTTCCTTTCAGCAACCCCATTTTGTTGAGGTGTTTTGGGTGCTGAGAACTCATGGCGAATACCCAATTCATCGCATAATGCCTTCAAATGATGATCTTCAAATTCACCGCCGTGATCACTCCTGATTCTTGCTATCATGTATCCTTTCTCATTTTGAATTCGCTTCACTTGTTTTTGGAATTCTTCAAAAGTGTCAGATTTTTCTCTTAGGAAGGCGACCCATGTGAATCTGGAGTAATCATCAACGACTACAAAGAAGTATTGTTTTCCACCTTGGCTAAGTACCCTGGTAGGACCAACTAGGTCCATGTGTAGCAGTTCAAATGATTTTGATGTGACCAGGATAGAGGTTCTCTTGTGTGCAACCTTGATTTGTTTACCTTTTTGGCATGCGATGCACACAGAATTAGGTCTTTTACCCATCTTTGGTAGACCTCTCACCAAATTTTTCTGGCTTAGTTTAAACAGATTTCTATAATGTACATGACCAAGTCGATGGTGCAATAGTTCTGTTTCATCCTGAATGGCCGTGTGACACATGGTGGAGGAGCTTGGATTGTTGTGATTTTCAATGACATAGCAGTTGCCTCCTGTGCGTAGACCTTTCATGACTAATTTTCCTGTGGAGTTCAGGATCTTGCACATATCTTTGGAGAAGCTTACTGAGTGCTCTTCATCACAAATTTGTGAGATACTAAGAAGGTTATGTTTCAGACCATCAACATAAAGCACATTTTCGATTTCGGGCAAACCTGGCCCCGTGATGGTTCCTTTACCAATGATTTTAGCCATGCTCCCATCACCAAATGTGACAGACCCACCATCAAATTCGTCATATGCACAAAATTGAGATCTATCACCTGTCATGTGTCTAGAGCAACCACTATCCAAGTACCATCTAGGGGTATTTCCAGCTTTTAGGGCAGTATGTATGACCAAACACTTGTTCTTAACAACCCATTTAGTTGTTGTCCTTTTATGAGGGGTATTCTTATGGTGAGATTCTCTAGTTTTCTTGCGAGAATCAGATTTTCCTTTTTCACGCAAGAGAAGAGCAGTTTTCAAATTCAGCATTGTAACTTGCTCCAACAGTTCATCTATTCTCTTGCCCTTCCTAGGAAGAGTAGGATAATTCTTTCGAATGTTTCCTCTTTTTGGTGAAGTATGCATGGGAGGATTCTAATTATCTTGCACATTTTTCCCGGTCGGTACAAATTTACCTTTCAAGTTTCTGACCGGATTTTTGAACACCATGCATTCAAACTTTAAGTGGCCAATGTCTCCACAAGCATGGCAAACAGGAGATGCTTTGGTTTTACTCCCCGATGCACCATGATCTTTTCTTACCATAGGATGGACTGAGGTAGTTTTTGAAGTGTGACTGTCATAGCCCAAACCTCTTCTATCAATTGGTGATCTTACAACACCTAGGAGTTTTTCAAGGTTTTCATCTCCTTGGGCGAACCATCTTTTAGAGTCAACGACTTGACACTTAAGATGATCAATTTCAGTGTTCGCCTCTTTGAGTTCTTTCTCAAGTCTAGCATGCTTGTCTAGAGATTCACCACTTATGAGCTTTTTCTTTTCTTGTTCAAGCTCATCATTGTTCCTTTTCAGTTCTTCTAGATCTTGACCCATCTTTTGGTTCTCAATTTTCAATCCGTCAAGATTTTTGGTCAATTTGTCATTTTCAGCCTTCATTTGGCCCAACTTTTTAATGGTATTCATATTTTCAATGTATAGTTGGTTATATACCTCCTGAAGACCTTCATCCTCATCCTCATCATCACTCAAGGAATCATTTTCAGTGTTAGAGGATTCATGATCATCAATGTCTCCGGTAATCTTTACAATGGGTTCAATTTGAGGCACAATATCAGTGATGGAGGCCATTAAAATTTTGATTGAACCTTGCCCCTCCTCACTTTGGTATATGTATGATTCTGATTCAGATTCTTCAGTCTCATCCCATGTAGCCGCCATTGCCTTTTTCTTGGCCTTTTTTATCAGTTCACTAGGATGCAATGTGACCAAATCCTCTACACTTGTAGCATTGAGGATATTTTGACTTAAAAAATTTTCCTTTGTTGTTCTTAGAGTCAAAGGGTTTACCCTTCTGGTAGGGTTTCCTTCTAGAAGTATTTCCTCTAGTTTTGAAGAATTTTTAAAATTTCTTAGCCATAGTGCCATTTCTTCTATGTCTGGATCTTCCCCACTTCCATATTCAGAATCTTGTTTCTTGTGAGAAGATTTCAGGGCTGTACTTTTAGATTTTGAGGGAGTTTTGAAACGTAACTCATGGGTTTGAAGGGACCCTAGTAATTCTTCAACTTTCATGGTATCTAGGTCCTGGCATTCTACTAAAGTGATAACTTTGTTAGAGAACTGTTCCAGTAGGGATCTCAGAATTTTCCTACACAGTCTATTCTCCGGAACAGGATCCCCCAAGCCCCACATTTCATTTGTGATCTTGTTCAATTTGGTATAGAATTCTGTAAATGTTTCATGCTCCTCCATAATAATGTTTTCAAATTGTGTAGTGAGGCGCTGAAGTTTCGAGCGTTTGACAACGCTTGTTCCTTCATGAGTAACTTCAAGAATATCCCATGCCTACTTACTGGTTGTGCAATTTTGAATCCGACCAAATTCATCTTTAGACACTGAACAAAAAATGGCATTAAGGCATTTGGCATTATAAACACGTTGAGCCTTATAAAAATCGGTCCACATAGCCTTCTCTCTTGGCTTGAGGACATCCGGTTCACCTTCCTTACATATAATGTCCATTGGGGGTTTATATTCAATATCAACCATGTCCCTAACATCCGAATCAATGGATTCTAAAAAGATGAGCATTCGGGCTTTCCAATATGGATAGTTTGTCCCATCAAAGAAAGGAGGTTTAGTGACGGATGAAGAGTCCTCTCTAGACATATTTTCAATTTCTCTTAGGATCTCACTCCTGGTTTTTAAACCTGAGCGAAGGAACCGGCTCTGATACCAATTGAAATTGCGGTTTCACCGCTTATAGAGATACTCGGAGATATGCCTAATGTCCTAGAGGGGGGTGAATAGGACTTTTTGAATTTCCAATTACAATTAAAAACTATTCAAGTCAATCTTAACAACCAAGATTATCACAATAACATTCAAGGCAATTATATGATGAATTTGTAAGCAAAGACTATCATAGGCATTTCATCAAACAGTTAGCATTCATGATTGACTAAACCATTCAACACATAGCAATCATTCAAACTCACAATGCACAACGATTTATAGTGGTTCGGTTTCCCTACTCCACTCCCGGTTCACGATCTCAACCTATGAGACCACTGGATTTCACTATAGTCGTGGTTTTAAATCAGGTTAACCATTAACCTTGACATCCTTTGATCTAGGACCACGTTTACCATCCGCCGATGGCCCAATCCAGAGACTTGACGAGTTTGGATCTCAAACTCTCACTGATCCTAATCTAAGGACGGTCACATATACTCCCGCCGGAGTTTTCCAATCCAAGGAATAGTGATTAAATAAATGGATTCTCAAATACTAGACATACTTAGACGATTGAGCCCCGATTCTATGCCTTTGATGAGTAGCTTCAGCTCCACGTGCTTTAGCTTCTCTTTATGCTCCCAAGATCAGCTACCGATGCAAATGATGTGATTATGATTATGCTGGGTAGTTGGGAGAGAGTTGGTCAAGTTCCTCTTGCCTATTCAATGTAATGGTTATGAGGGAACTACCAAACTTCAAGCATTCAATGGCTACAAACGACCTCATAAAGATATTCTGAAGGTAGGTCAGCCATGAATGAAGATCTTGAGTTCATACTTCAAACCGAGCTTTGAATACTCAATGACAACCCATTAATGGCTAGGTTTGAATGATGAACTCAAGAGAGTTAAAAGCAAGGAGGGTACGAAGATGTGAGTAAAGACTCTCTCTCTTAACTCTTGAAGGGTGTTGAATGCATACCATGAAAGACCACAAGTTATGGCTATATAGAGCCCCAAATGATGGCCCCAACGGATCTAAAACGGTCACATCGACCTGTCAGAGAGAGGTCTCAACCGGTCGGACGGACCGGTAGCAATTCAAAATACTGGGCCATATCTGGGTTTGCCCGAACGGTCAAGACCGGTCGGCTAACCTTGCTGGACAGAATGAAGCACACAGTCTGATCGGTCAAGACCGGTCGGCTGCCTATCTGGATCAATGCACAGAGCTGCTGGACTGATTTAGAACTTCTGGCCGACCGGTCAAGACCGGTCGGCTGTCTTGGCAGCCTTCATGAAGCTCAGCTGCTGGACAAGTCTTTAGTGCTGGCCGACTGGTCAAGACCGGTCGGCTGTCCAGCTAAGTTAATCACAGCAGGTGCTGTCATGCGTTGAGGAGCCTGGCCGACCGGTCAAGACCAGTCGGCTGTCTAGACAGTTTTATTACAGCAAGTTTACTGGGTATTTCTTGAAGTTCTGGCTGACCGATCAAGACCAGTCGGTTGTCTAGATGATCTTGTGACAGCAGGTTTTGCTGGATCAAGTCCTTCAACACAGTAGCGGATCACTTTCAAAGATGAAGCACGAAGTGATTTGGTGCATGAAGCCCAATGTTTGGACATATATTCAATTACGATTTGCACCAGCCATGGACCACAAGTCTGATCAACTTGTGCAAGGGTTGAGAGGGAATGGGATAAGATAGGTGAGTCATTACGCCATTCTTTGATGTTTTAGGTTTCTTATGGTCAATCTATATGCAACTTACCTGAGATCTTGTTTCAGCTTGAGCTTGAGCAATGGAAGAAGCATATTCTTCAAGTCTTGATCTTCGAATCTTCGACCGGGGATCACAAGACAAGACGCGACCAACCACCACATCAATTGACAAAATAAAATGTACTAACATGGACACTACTGGTCAGGGCACAATATATATATATATATATATATATATATATATATATATATATATATATATATATAATAATAATAATAATAAAAAGAAGAGAAAAAAGGGCAGCTTGGCCGCTGGACAAACAACGTCCAGGGAACGCTGCTACCCAGCAGCGCCTGGGCTTTTTGGGAATTGAACATGGGGCCACTCGTGGGAGCCACCTTGATGTTTGTGTATTATCCATACCGTACATCTATTTCTCCAGCCCATTATAGGGCTGGATGTTTGCTTCCCCAAGTGTAGGGTTGCGATGTAGTAATAATCTCAATAAGACCGAGGTCGATCCACAAGGAAGGAAGTAAACAATTCAAATTATCCTAATAACTAGAATCAAAGAGGTTTGTGAAATTGATTTTTAACATAAAATAGAAAATCTGATAATGGAAAGATAACTAGAGCATCAAGGATCCACTTATAGCTTTCCTTAGATGCATAATTCGCTATGGTTTCTCACTTTCTCAGCTAGAATCGATATTAAGATCTATCTAGTCGGATGATAGAGCTGTTAAACCAAACAATCTGTCATATGTAAGTTTAATGCATAGGATTCACTCAATGTAGGTTGAGCTGAGCATGCTCAATTGCATAGGTCATTCCCCATTCCAAAAGGTTCAGTTCACAATCATAACCATCCTCAAGTCCTGTCGCAAGACAAGGCTAGATCATGATTTGAACTTGATTCAAATCACATGCACAATCCATACATATTACAGAAATTCAGAAAAGTAGAACTTTGGTAGGAAGTCCCCACATGAAGATCATAGTACTAGAGCGCACTCCAATTCCTCGGATCATACAGGTCTAGACTGATGCAAACCAATTAAGAATTTAAGTAATTCTCCCAAACATCCATTAGTCATCATAAGACTAAGAAAAACTACTTAAAGCTTGTATAAACTTCAAACCATAGTTCATAATCATGAATTCCAACTTTAAAACCAATAAAACGAATTAAACAATCTAAGAAAACTATAAGGTTCACCTCTTAGCTCTAGCTAAGAGATTAGCTAATGAAAAGCATATTAAAAACTAGAACTAGAACTAAGAAAATGAAGAAAAACTAGCTGGAGGAGGCTAGGAAGCCTCCTATGACTTGAACTCCTTGCTCCCCACGTCCTTGGTTGCCCTGGAATAGAAGAGAGCACCTCCTTTTATAGTGCAGCAATAGTACAGCAACATAGCAGAATTTGTTTCGCTTGGTACGGCTTAACCAATGTTGAATTGCCTTCAAAATTGATTAATAGCTTCCTTGTAATGTGATATTCCTCATAGATGATTTAGATTTCCAAGATTATCCTCTGAATGGGCCCACCAATCATATCACCGACCGCCTCTCAAAATCGCACACTTCGGATACCTTCAGAACCAGTCATCTTGATTCCAACGCTCCGGAGTGTACAGATGTCGGATTGATCCCAAATTTTGAACATTGGTAGAAAACTTCCTCCTATACATGATAGATGGATTAGATTGTCCAAAACAATCCCAGAATGTAGTCCGAAAATTAGAACAATTAGGGCTTTTATAAACTCTGCGCAGTTGGATCTTCCTGGATGGTCCATCTTTCTTCAACCGGTACGATGAAACCACACATCCTTTTGATCTGAAACTTTGTGGTTATTCATATAATGATGTGGTCTAAAATATTGTCAAATTAGATTCTTCATATCATCAATGATGGGTCACCTGGACCGGCCCAGAGTGGAACAGCGAAATCTGGAACTTTCTAGACAGTTCGTATTGTTTTGGCCACCACGATCAATCCGTAGCTCCGATCGACACGAAACCACTTGGGTTAGTTCGGCGTCGAGCTCCTCTTTGACATGGATGTGTTGGATTTCCAAATATCATTAAGATGGCTTCAGAAAAGTGGTCTGAACAACTAGAAACGGGAATGGCCTGCTGTATGCAATCTGGAGTCTGAAACTTGCATGGCCGACCGGTCACGACCGGTCGGACAGGGCTGGCCGACCGGTCATGACCGGTCGGACAAGGCTGGCCTTGCTCCAGGGAGTGCATCCGACCGGTCATGACCGGTCGGGCCTTCTTGGCCGACCTGTCTTGACCGGTCGGACCCAGTTTTGCTTGTTTTTCTTCTTTCTTTTCTTCTCTCCTTCCTCTCTCTTTACTTTCTTCTTTCTTTGGTCCACCTTGGGCCTTCATCAAAGGCTCCAAATGGCCCCTTTTTGGTCTCTAATTGAGTGAAGTCCGCTCTCATCCCTACAATCACAAAACATGTATTTGATTAGTCTTTAAATCATGAAAATCTTGTATAATGAGTGATGAATTGGGGTTAGAATATGCACAATTAAGAGCTCAACACACCCCCCAACCAGCATTTTGCTAGTCCCAAGCAAAACATGCGTGAAACAAGTTCAATTCTTCAAAAACCAACTCTCCTTCAGAAACTATGCTTCTATTCATCCCAAGACACACAAGTGTAAAAGTCAGAAAAATTAGGTGATAGAAGTTGAAACCTTAAGCTCTTAAACCATAATAAGTATCCATATGAAATTCTCACTGATTGATTGATGAATAGAAAAACTTGAATAAATTCAACCTAGTGTGCATAGTGAAAGTTCATCTCATGAGTTTCTGGGCTTATCTTCTTCATGGATCAACTAAACTATGGATTTCAAGGTGCACAGAGCAACAACAAGCCTATGACAGGAATTTGCCTTACCGTCCTTCCGACGACTTTCACACTACGTCCCCTTTCCGGCTTTGGTTACTGGTAGACCATCCCCCGGTTGGTAATAGGTAGCCCTAATCGAAATTTTCACCATTTTTCCATCATTCCCAATTTCATCCTTCCTTTTCCTTTTTTCTTTTTAAATTAGATAGGATTTTTAAAAATCCATATCTTTCATTATTTTCCCATGACAAGGATGGACAAAGTACCCCGGCTTGGTTCCTCAACACCTTAAATCTAAGTCTAGCTAATCCACAAATCACATAATCCTTTCAACCCATGAAAATCGTGTAATGTGAACTAGGTGTAAAAGTGTTCAAATTTTCTATCACTCACATAAATAGGGGAATTCACATATAAAACCATTACATTAAAAGAAATTTAAAGCTTGCAACATCACTCACTTCGTATCTCCTCTTCTTATACTCGTATCATCTTGAATGTATAGAAACAACATTTTCCAAAAGAGTTTTGAATTTTAGAAAAATAAAAAATTTTCTACATAATTGCTCGAAATGTCACAAAAGCTAGTAGATTCATCTAAGGAATCTCACCCCCCCAACCAAAATCTTACATTGTCCTCAATGTAATAAGATATGCAATATGCATGACATGAGAGCAATGACACAAAACAAAAGAGAGTGAGAACGAGAGTACCTGAGGTAGTAAGTTGATCAATTCTAGCATCTTCCATTGTCTCAATGAGACTTATTCAATCCTAAATGCAGAAAGAAATCCTAACCTACCTACCTACCTTTGATTAGTCTGATCGACTACATGATCAAATTTGAGCAGGATCTTCATGAATTTCAATAGGTTTCTCATGAGGACCATCCAAAGTCCTGCTCGAATGTATACATGTGTGCGTTTCTTCATAAAGGTCCAATCATAGTGTGCACCACACGCATGTAAGGAGGAGATAAGAGCAGCAAAAAGATATCTCCTCAAGTTCTGAATTGGGTTGTAATTGATTAAAAATGGGTCCTCCCAATCAGAATTTTCAATAGGTTGAAGAACCCATGATGGTGGAGAGACATTCATTAAGTATTTTTCAATTTGGGTTGTCTCCTCCACAAATTCAGAATTACACGGTATTTCCACAAATAATGGTAAAGAGTGTAAATCAGTGGAATGGTGTTCTTCAGGCAATGAAAACATGTCTAACAAACTATCCAACTCCTTAAACATCTCATCATCCAGATCATAGGGGTGGGTCATGCATTCTTCTAGAAAATTGAGAGAGTGGGATAAAGGGTCCTCGTTCTCCCTAAGTGATTGAGGAAATTCTGTTTCAAGGGTAAGGAATTCCTCCTCTATAGAGGGGATGTCTTCCAAAGAAAAATTTTCAGATTCAGTGGTAAGCACATCATCTAGCATTGGTTGATCTTTTGAAATTTCAGATTGTGCCACCCCATCATCCAAAGAAACAGAATTTTCTGCCCAAGGGAGTTCTTCCACAATAGAATCCGACATGTGTTGTTGGTGGAAGGACTAAAAAATATCGACTTCGGCCATCTCTCTAGCAAGAATATCTTTCGGTGATTCAAACACATTCGGCCCTTTGGAAGAACAAATCATGGACTCACAATCATCCTTCAAACCGTCATTGTAGGCAATCAAACTATCACTTTCAGATTTTGCAGATTCCTCAGGTTCGTCAACCGTCCTTGAAATCTCTTCATCATTCAAATTGGAATAGCTAAAAGAGATAGTTGATTCACCATAATCGATGGTAATGGTGGGATCACTGAGATCTACATCCTCTAAAATTTTAGTCATTAAATCGGAAGAGGGTTGGGCTTGGATAGCCTCATCCTCCTCATTGTTGGGGATTGATTCGGTGTTTCCAATGTCGGGTTCAGGATTTTGAGATGGCGAGAGGTTTTGTATGCATTGCTCAGTTATTCCCATAAACTCTCGCAGAGTATCCTCAAGAGTTCGTGTCGGTTGTGGATCATGAGAAAGAAACTCTTGAGGATAATTGTTGGCATCCATGGTTGGCTCATCTTCCATTGGACTAGAGGTGTGAGGACTCTCTCGATGAAGCCCATACGTGTTATATGACGAAGAATGATAAGATGGTTGATAGGCATAACCATACAAGTGATCACGCAATGTCTTTACCGGTTGGTCATTACTCCCCCGGTCCTTTTTCTTATTCCTACCTCCTGTGAAACTTGGTGGAACACTCTTGTTATTTTCAACCCAGTAATCACGTAGCGTCTTACGTTGAGGGGTAGTGGAGGTTGATTGACTCTCAGAATAATACTTATGCTTAAATTGGTTCCAATCATAAAGAGTTTTGATTCCATGGTCTGTCATCTCATCTTCCAAAAGGTATGCATAAGCACCACACTTCCAATCAGCCATAATGAGATTTTAAAGAGTTGGAACTACCCTAACCCAGGAACAAAAATAATAATAATAACAAAAAAAATAAAAAAAAGGGAGATGGGGAGATGTTACCCAATAGAGTGAGATCTATGTCAGCAACAATGTCCTACAAAATAAAAAAATTTGTTAGTAATATAAAAAAAAATCAAAAAATCTACTTCTATAAAAATTGAAAATCCTACCTAACTAAGATTACTCTATAGCCACTAAAACAACTGGAAACGTTTAACCTCTTCCCCAGCAGCGGCGCCAAAAACTTGTTCGCTTCCCCAAGTGTAGGGTTGCGATGTACTAATAATCTCGGTAAGACCGAGGTCGATCCACAGGGAAGGAAGTAAACAATTCAAATTATCCTAATAACTAGAATCAAAGAGGTTTGTGAAATTGATTTTTAATATAAAATAGAAAATCTGATAATGGAAAGATAACTAGAGCATCAAGGATCCACTTATAGCTTTCCTTAGATGCATAATTCGCTATGGTTTCTCACTTTCTCAACTTGAATCGATATTAAGATCTATCTAGTCGGATGATAGAGCTGTTAAACCAAACAATCTGTCATATGTAAGTTTAATGCATAGGATTCACTCAATGTAGGCTGAGCTGAGCATGCTCAATTGCATAGGTCATTCCTCATTCCAAAAGGTTCAGTTCACAATCATAACCATCCTCAGGTCCTGTCACAAGACAAGGCTAGATCATGATTTGAACTTGATTCAAATCACATGCACAATCCATACATATTACAGAAATTCAGAAAAGTAAAACTTTGGTAGGAAGTCCCCACATGAAGATCATAGTACTAGAGCGCACTCCAATTCCTCGGATCATACAGGTCTAGACTGATGCAAACCAATTAAGAATTTAAGTAATTCTCCCAAACATCCATGAGTCATCATATGACTAATAAAAACTACTTAAAGCTTGTATAAACTTCAAACCATAGTTCATAATCATGAATTCCAACTTTAAAACCAATAAAACGAATTAAACAATCTAAGAAAACTATAAGGTTCACCTCTTAGCTCTAGCTAAGAGATTAGCTAATGAAAAGCATATTAAAAACTAGAACTAGAACTAAGAAAAGGAAGAAAAACTAGCTGGAGGAGGCTAGGAAGCCTCCTATGACTTGAACTCCTTGCTCCCCATGTCCTTGGTTGCCCTGGAATAGAAGAGAGCACCTCCTTTTATAGTGCAGCAATAGTACAGCAACATAGCAGAATTTGTTTCGCTTGGTACGGCTTAACCAATGGTTGAATTGCCTTCAAAATTGATTTATATCTTCCTTGTAATGTGATCTTCCTCATAGATGATTTAGATTTCAAGATTATCCTTTGAATGGGCCCACCAATCATATCACCGACCGCCTCTCAAAATCGCACACTTCGGATACCTTCAGAACCAGTCATCTTGATTCCAACGCTCCGGAGTGTACAGATGTCGGATTGATCCCAAATTTTGAACATTGGTAGAAAACTTCCTCCTTTACAGGATAGATGGATTAGATTGTCCAAAAAAATCCCAGAATGTGGTCCGAAAATTAGAACAATTAGGGCTTTTATAAACTCTGCGCAGTTGGATCTTCCTGGATGGTCCATCTTTCTTCAACCGGTACGATCAAACCACACATCCTTTTGATCTGAAACTTTGTGGTTATTCATATATGGATGTGGTCTAAAAGATGGTCAAAGTAGATTCTTCATATCATCAATGATGGGTCACCTGGACCGGCCCAGAGTGGAACAGTGAAATCTGGAACTTTCTGGACAGTTCGTATTGTTTTGGCCGCCACGATCAATCTGTAGCTCCGATCGACACGAAACCACTTGGGTTAGTTCGGCGTCGAGATCCTCTTTAACATGGATGTGTTGGATTTCCAAATATCATTAAGATGGCTTCAAAAAAGTGGTCCGAACAACTAGAAACGGGAATGGCCTGCTTATGCAATCTGGAGTCTGAAACTTGCATGGCCGACCGGTCCCGACCGGTCGGACAGGGCTGGCCGACCGGTTATGACCGGTCGGACAAGGCTGGCCTTGCTCTAGGGAGTGTATCCGACCGGTCATGACCGGTCGGACCCAGTTTTGCTTGTTTTTCTTCTTTCTTTTCTTCTCTCCTTCCTCTCTCTTTACTTTCTTCTTTCTTTGGTCCACCTTGGGCCTTCATCAAAGGCTCCAAATGGCCCCTTTTTGGTCTCTAATTGAGTGAAGTCCGCTCTCATCCCTACAATCACAAAACATGTATTTGATTAGTCTTTAAATCATGAAAATCTTGTATAATGAGTGATGAATTGGGGTTAGAATATGCACAATTAAGAGCTCAACACTGGACACCAAAAATGAAGTAGATCCAGATTCCAGGTGGACCACACCACATGAAACAGTCGAGATAATGAAGCCTACTGTCAAAACTTCTTGGGCCCACCGTGATGTTTGTAGACCCTGTAACCTATCCAATATTGGACTCTAAGGGTTCTTCATGAGCTGGGGAACATGATGAATGACTGGGATCATACTCATGTAGGCCCCACTTAAAATAAACAAAAGAAGAAAAAAAACAAAAAAAAAAGAAGAAGAAGAACGTCCAGACGTTGGATGTTCACAGCGTCAGGGACGCTGATACTGTTCAGCGTCAGAACGGTTTGAATGGGGTCCCCACCCGTGGGACCCACCTTGATATTTATGTTGTATCCACACCGTCCATCTATTTTCCCAAATCATTTTAGGGCCAGGGCCAAATCTGAATCAGATTCAAATCTTAAGTGGACCGCACCACATGAAACAATGGAGAAAATGATGTCCACTGTCGAAACTTCCTCGGCCCACCTTGATGTTTGTAGGCCTCGTAACATACCCAAATTGGTCTCATTGGGTCCCCCGTGAGCTGGGGAACCGGATAGACGGAGTGGATCATCCTTGTGTGGGCCCCACTTGATGAAAACCAGAGAAAAATAAGAAAACAAAAGAAGAAAAATAATAATAATAAGGTTCCCAGCGTCTCTGACGCTGGGAGTAAATAGCGGACAGGTGGAGTAGCTATCTAGCTACTGGAGTGACGTCACCAACTTCTATGGGCCCCACCGTGTTGTATGGGTTATATCGACACCGTCCATCCATTTGGGGAGATCAGTTTAGGGCATGATCTCAAGAATGAGACAGATCCAAATCTCAAGAGGGCCCCAACAAAGGAAACAGTGGGGACAGTGACCCTACCGTTGAAACCTTCCTACGGTCTACCATGATGTTTGTTTGAGATCCAACCTGTTCATAAGTTCACACACGTGTGAAGAAGGGAAAACAAAATTATCAGCTTGATCGAAAACTTCTGTGGGCCCCACTTGATGAGAAAAATAATAATAATAATAATAATAATAATAATAAGAGAAAGAACAGGACGTTGGCAGCAACCAGCGCCATGGGCTGGTTGGGCTGCCCAGCAGGTGGCCCACTCGTGGGACCCACCTGGATGTATATGTTTTATCTACGCTGCCCACCCCTTTTTCCAGGAATATCGTGCAGGATTAAACTCAGTTGGGCCCACCTAGAATGTATGTGCTTTATCTATTCCGTCCATATGTTTTTCAGCTCATTTTAGTGGCTGAGCCCAAAATTTAAGCATATCCAAATGTCAAGTGGACCATGCCACGGGAAATAGTGGGAATAATGATTTCCACCGTTGAAACCTTGCCAGGTCCTACAGTGATGTTTATTTGTCATCCAACCTGTTCATAAGATCACATGGATATGGATGGACGGGAAGACACAAATATCTGCTTGATTCAAAACTTCCTGGAACCCAGCTGGGTACCACACAACCCAGCAGGTGGCCCACCTTGTGGGTTCCAAGGTAATGTATGTGTTTAGTCCCACCATGATGTATATGTTTTATTCATGCTACCCATCTATTTTTCCATGCCATTTTAGGATATGGCCCCAACAATGAGGCAGATCCAAACGTCAAATGGACCACACCCGCAGGGAATAGTGGTCATTGATGCCCACCATTGAAAACTTCCTTGGGGCCACTTTAGTGTTTATTTTTCATCCAAATAGAGGTTGTGGGCCCATCTTTGGATTCCACCTTGATGGATGTATTGTATATCATGCCACCCGTCTTGATCGACACGTGGGGCCCGATTGGAATGGGCTTCACTTAGGAAATTGTAGTGATTGAATACCTACCACTGAAGCTTCCTACGATCGATGATGTATATTTGCTATCCGACTAGTGGGCGGGACCCACCATGGTCCTCCCTTTGATATATATGTTTTATCCATGCCGTACGCCTATTTTGTCGGACTATTTTGTATGTGCAGGGCCAAGTATGGGGCCGATGTGGTCTTAAGTGGGCTATGCCATGAAGGCCTTTACATTTCCAATGAGGCCCACAGTCCAGGTCCCACTCTCTACATATATTGGGCCATTTAAGGCCAACGTCACATGATACGTTTGGTAACATGCTAGTATACTTAGCTTGATATGTCACACTGATAACATGCTCAGTATAATGAATACCATGCTCATTCATATGCCCATACGCATCATTTGTATGCTTGTTATGGATCACGATTAATCATAGCATATGCTAGTTGGCTTGTTATACTTATGGGACCCGTGCGAGACAGGGTCGCCCCACATAATTGCGCAGTATGTGGAAGTTTGGTGCATGACTTGGATTGTGTGACTCATGCATTTCGCATTATGTATGTCACGATCGCTTTCACACCCTAGCAGCATCGGGGTGGTGGCCACCATAGTCACATCGTGGTTGGCAGTAATGGACACCGGAAACTTGTTCTAGTACGTGGGCTCTCTGGATGTCCTTGGGTGAAAGTCCCTAAACCCTGTGGTACCGGTAGGATGCTCCAACGTGGAGACCGAGTTGATAACATGAGCGCCCGTGTGCCAAATACCAGAAGGCCGCGTCTCCCACTGTGTTAAGGTCGGTTGGAAAGGGGTGTGACCTTATTCGCCTGGGTGCAGTGGGCTATAAGCTAGGTTGAGTCTGACCAGCTCATGGAATGGGTCCGCTATCGACGAGCCGGGTGGGCATTGGCATACCACTGACGAGGCGGATATTGAGGTCTTTTCTACTCGCTTGGTTATGCGCACGATGTGCGGTGGCCAGTATCAGAGTGTACTAGACCCCGGCGATGTCCCAGATGAGAACCATTTTGATATGTGGAGTAGTTGAGGATTGACGTGTTTACATCACATCTTTAGCATTTAACACTCGGCCACGTAGGCCCTTGCATCGCATAGCCTTGGGATGGCGATAGCATTCATATGCATCACATGTGCACATGCGCACTCTACTGAGCTTCTTAGGAAGCTTATGCGCATTTGTTTACGCTGCAGGTACTAGAGCACATCAGTAGCGTTGAGCGCGGTTCATGTATCTACTATTTTGGGCTTTTGCTACATTTTGTATTTTCCTTTCCAGCACTGTACTCAACAAACTTATTAGTGGATATCTGATGATGTTTTATGGTTTTGATTATGCTCCTTTGCAAAAAAAAATTACCCTAAAAATCCTCCTAGTGGGATCCCAGGATCGGAACCTGACATATGAGGGCCAGGAGCCGAGAATGGGGTACTACGGAGGCTGTTGGCACCAAGGTCGGCGATCGGGAATTTAGTGAGCCCGGTCCCCGAGTTTGGGGCGTGACAATTATGCGGACAATTTCGATTGATCGGAATTTGAACTTCGATTGATTGGACATGATTCCGATTGATCGGAAAAGTGTCCAAAGAGTTGGTAGTTTTAATCTTTATTTTTTATTAATCAGACATGATTCCGATTGATCGAAGCACCCCTTTCCGATTGATCGGAATTCCTCTGATTGATAAAAGTCTGTCGAAAGACTTTATTTAAAAATCTTATTTTTCTGGTGTCTAATGGATGTTCTGATTGATCGGAGATCTTATCGGAGACTGTCCTCCAGTTGATCAGAGACTAATCGGGGATGTATCTGAAATGTCTGATTCTGCACTTTTTTCTAGTTTCGATTTAGACTTTCTTCACTCGATTTCTTCCTCTCTTTCTTCCTTTCCTTGGCTCTTCTATACTTGATCTTCAAAGTGGTCAAAATGAGTCTTTTTAACATGAAATACATGAGGTCTCTCTCTGATTCCTACAATCACATATACACGTATAAGATAAGTCTTTTAATGGTGAAATCAATGTAATTGTGTGATGAATTGGGGTTAGAATATGCACAATTTAGAGCTCAACACACCCCACAACCAGCATTTTTCTAGTCCGGAGCAAAACATGCTTTTAGAAGCTATACTTCTATAAACTTCAAGGCATACAAGTACAAAATTTAGAGAAACTTAGCGATAGCAGTTGAAATCTTAAGCCTCATAAACATAATGAGCATTTCAAATAGAATCCACGCTGATTGATTGACAAATAGAAGAATTCGAACAAGTATAATCTAGTGTGTATAGTGAATGTTCAACTCATAAATTTCTAAGATTACCTTCTTCATGGATCAACTAGACTAAACATCTAAAAGTGTATAGGTCAACACAAGCCTAAGATAGGAATTTGCCTTATTGTTCCTTTGACGTCTTTCACTCTACTTTCCATTACCAGCTTGGGTTATCGGCCCTCCCCTGGTCAATGATAGGTAGCCATTTTCGATATTCAACATGTTTGCAACACAATCTCTTTTCATAACATGAGATAGGATTTTTAGAAATTCATATCTTTACATTCTTTTCTTTTTCAATTCTTTTTCCTGAACATGGTAAACAAAGTGTTAAAACTAGAAAATGCACAAGCCAATTTTCTTGTGTTTCCTTATTCTGAGGAGTTTCTGAGTATAGAGACATCCATAGAAAATCACAAGCATTCACAGAGGATACACAATAAGAGATATCGTAAGGCGAATTTTATTCCAGAGATTCTGAGATCTTTTACATTCTAGGCTGTGATATTGGTCACGAGCCCTTAATTCCATTAATGGTTGATCATCCTTGACTAAAAGGCAAAAGACTAACCCACTAGGGATTATGGTCTTAAGTTATGGTCGTAGAAACCTTTTTATTTTCTTGTTATGGACTGAGCCATGCTTTTAAGCAAGTCGGATGCTTATGTCCCATTTTCTTTTGGGTTGTTCGGGTTAGAGGACTATTAGGATTTTATAATCGAGTGGTGTATCGCTGGGACTTCTTCCTATATTTTTATGATGGGTGACCACTGGAGTACACGAACCACGACTGCTGGTCGGCACAACTCAAAGCCCTCTTCTCATATTTATATGATGGGTGACCTCGAGAAGGCGTGACTCGAAGCCCTCTTCTCATATTTTTATAACGGGTGACCTCGAAATAGTACAACTTTGAGCCCTCTTCCCGTATTTTTATGACGGGTGACAAGTGAGAAGACACATTGTTGGCTCAGCTCAAGTGCAAGGCTGTGATGTAGTAATAATCTGGGTAAGACTGAGGTCGATCCACAGGGAAGGAAGTAAACAATTCGAATTATCCTAATAACTAGAATCTTAAGAGTGGTGTATGAAATCAATTTTAAACATCAAAGAGGAGAATCTGAAAATAAAGAGAACTAGAGCATCAAGAATCCACTTATAGCTATCTTTGATGTATAATTTGCATAGGTTTCTCAATTACACAACTAGAATCGAAATCAAATCCTATCTAGCTAGAAGATAGAGCGGTTATATTATCAAAGTAATCCAACACATGTGTTATTCATCAACATGATTCCCTCAATTCAAGTTAGGACTTGAGCACACTCAATTGCATACGTCAATCATAGTTCCAATAGATTAAGATCATAACCATAATAATCATCAAACCCTGTCACAAGACTTGACTATATTATGAACAATCAACACAATATTCAAAATTTGGAACAAAAAGGTAGAACTTTCGTTTGAAGTTCCCACATGATGATCTAAGTCTAGAGCGTATTGAATCCGATTCCTTGGAGCATACAGGTCTAGAGTGATGCAAAACAATTAAGAACTAAAGCAATTCTTCCAAACATCCATGAGCCATCATAAGATTAAGAAAAACTGCTTAGAACTTTATTCACACTTCTAAAAACCATTGTTCTTCAATAAATCCAACTTAAAACCAATAAAATGAATTAAACAATCTAAGAAAATTATAAGGTTTATCTCTTAGCTCTAGCTAAGAGGTTAGCTAATGAAAAGCATAAAAACAAACTAGAACTAGAACTAGATGAAGAAGAAAACTAGTTGTAGGAGGCTAGGAAGCCTCCTAGGTCTTGAATCTTTTACTCCCCACGTTGATAGATGCCTTAGGAAGAGAGTAGAGGTGGCCTTTTATAGAAGAAATCAGAGAATTTAAGGAGAAGTACCGCTCTTGTGCAATGAAATTCGAATTTGAAAACATCTTAGTGCAATCAGGACACTGCCCGATCGATCGGACACCCTTGGCCGGCCGGCCGGAGCTTGAGCGAAAAGAAGCCTAACCCTCTTGACGTTTTTCTACACTGGCTAACCCATCAGCCGGCCGGCCAGACCAAGGGCCGGCCTTCAAAATATTGGACAGCAAAATTGTTGTTTCTGGGCTGTTTGGCCGGCCAGTAGGTCAGGCATGAAAATTATAGATTCTTCATCTTTTCATCCTCCATCTTCATTACCACTTTGCTCCACCTTTTATCCTTTATTCTTTGGTCTTTAAAGCATGTAAGATGGGACTCTAAGCATCCGAATGGTAAAGCCTATCTCTCATTCCTACAATCACAAATCTATGCATTAGATTGGTCTTTAAATCATGAAAACCATGCATAATGAGTGATGAATTAGGGTTAGAGTATGCACAATTGAGAGCTCAACACACCCCCCAACTAGCATTTTTTAGTCCCGAGCAAAACATGCGTGAAACAAGTTTCATTCTCCAAAACCCAACTCTTCTTCGAAAACTATGTTTCTATACATTCCTAGACATGCAAGTACAAAAATCTGTAAAACTGAGTGATAGAAGTTGAGACCTTAAACTTTGAAAAACATAACAAGTGTTCATATGGAATTCCTGTTGATTGATTGATAAATAGAAGGATCCAAACAAATTTAACCTAATGTGCATAGTGAATGTTCATCTCATGAATTTTTGAGGTTATCTTCTTCATAGATCAACTAAATTAGGGATCTAAGGTGTATAGATCAACAACAAGCCTATGACAGGAATTTGCCTTACCGTCCTTCCGACGGCTTTCACACTACGTCCCATTTCCGGCTTTGGTTACGGGTAGACCATCCCCCAGTTGGTAATAGTAAACCCTTTTCGGAATTTTCCACCATATTTTCAATCATTCTCATATTTTCATCCTTCATTTCCTTTTCATACACATTAGATAGGATTTTTAGAAATCCATATCTTTCATTATTTTCCCATGGACAAGGATGGACAAAGTACCTCGGCTTGGTTTCTCAACACCTCAAATCTAAACCTAGCCAATCCACAAATCTACATAATCATTTCAAAACATGAGAATCATGTAAAGTGAACTAGGTGTAAAAGTGTTTCACTTTTTTTATCAATTAAATCAATAGGGGAATCCAATTAGAAAATCATCATGTTACAAGTCCTTTAAGAGTTTCAAAATCATCTCACTACATCTTTCTTCCTTTCATACTTACGACATCCCAAGTGCATATAAACGCGGTTTTCCAAAGGAGTTCTGAATTTTTAGAAAAATCAAAAAATTTCTACATAATTGCTCGAAATGCCACCAAAGCTAGTAGATTCATCTAAGGAATCTCTCGCCCCCCAACCAAAATCTTACATTGTCCTCAATGTACAAAGATATGCGATGTGCATGACATGAGAGCAATGACATAAAACAAAGAAGAGTAAGAACGAGAATACTTGAGATAGCAAGTTGATCAATTCTGGCATCTCTCATTGTCTCGATGAGACTTATTCAATCCTAAATGCAAAAAAGAAATCCTAACCTACCTACCTACCTTTGATTAGTCCGATCAACTATATGATTAAATTTGAGCAGGATCTTCATGAATTTCAATAGGTTTCTCATGAGGACATCCAAAGTCCTGCTCGAATGTACACATGGGTGTGTTTCTTCATTAAGGTCCAATCATAGTGTGCACCACATGCATGTAAGGAGGAGATAAGAGCAGCAAAAAGATATCTCCTCAAGTTCTGAATTGAGTTGTAATTGAATAAAAAGAGTCCTCCCAATCAGAATTTTCAATGGGCTGAAGAACCCATGATGGTGGAGAGACATTCATTAAGTATTTCTTAGTTTGGGTTGTCTCCTCCACAAATTCAGAATTGCACGGTGTTTCAACAAATAATGGTAAAGAGTGTAAATCAGTGGAATGGTGTTCTTCAAGCAACGACACAGTGTCTAACAAAATGTCTAACTCCATAATCATCTCATCATCCAGATCATAGGGGTGGGTCATGCATTCCTCTAGGAAATTGAGAGAGTCGGATGAAGGGTCCTCATTCTCCCTAAGTGATTGTGGAAGGTCTATTTCAATGGCAAGGAATTCCTCCTCTATAGAGGGGAGATCTTCCAAAGAAAAAATTTCAGATTCAGTGGTAAGCACATCATCTAACATTAGTTGATCTAAAATTTCAAATTGTGCCACCACATCATCCAAAGAAACAGAATTTCCAGTCAAAGCGAGATCTTCCACAATAGAATTGGTCATGTTATGTTGGTGGGAGGACTCAAAGAGATCCACTTTGGCCATCTCTTTAGCAATAATATCTTCCGGCGACTCATAATCATTCAGCCCTTCGGAAGAAAAAAAATCATGGACTCACAATCATCCATTGAACCCTCATTATGGTTAATCAAGCTATCACTTTCAGATTTTGTAGATTCCTCGGGTTCGTCAACCATCATGGAAATCTCTTCATCATTTAAATCGGAATAGCTAAAAGAGATATTTGATTCACCATAATCGATGGTAATGTTGGGATCACTGAGATCTACATCCCCTAAAAGTTTAGTCATCAAATCAGAATAGGGTTGGGCTTAGATAGCCTCATCCTCATTGTTGGGGAATGATTCAGTGTTCCCAATGTCGCGTTTAGGATTTTGAGATGGCGAGAGGTTCTGTATGCATTGCTCAGTTATTTCCATAAAATCTCGCAGCGTATCTTCAAGAGTTCGTGTTAGTTGTGGCTCATGAGAAAGAAACTCTTAAGGATAATTGTTGGCATCCATGGTTGGTTCGTCTCCCAAATTGAAATTTTGGTGCTCCCACCTATTAGGATTATGCATGTCACATGTTGGGTTATTAGATGGTTGCTGATATGTGAAGCCAAACAAGTGATCATACATTGTCGTAACCGGTGGAACATTGTTCATCTCTTTCCGATACTCTTCCATTGTCTTACTTAGTGAAAAGTTATGCATATTGTTCTTATTCTGGTAATCTTGCAATGTCTGACTTGGGGCAGTATTAGAAGTAGATTGAGTCTTAGGAAAATATTCATGCTTGTAATGGCTCCAATCATAATGAATTTTGATTCCATGGTCTGACCTCTCATCTTCTAAAAGGTATCTAAACAATCGACCCATCCAATCATTCATAAGGAAACTATAAAAAGTTGAAACTACCCTAATCTAGGAAGAAGAACAAAAAAAAAAGGAAAGGGAGATGGGGAGATGTTACCCGTGATGGTGAGAACTACGTCAGCAACTAAGTTCCTGCAAAACCCAAAAACAGAAAATTGTTAGAAATTTAGAAAAAATCAGAAAACTACTTCTAGAAAAACTGAAAATCCTACATAACAAAGACTACTGTATAGCTACTAGAACAATTAGAACCGTTTAACCTCTTTCCCCGGCAACGGCGCCAAAAACTTGTTCATTCGCCTCAAGTGCAAGGCTGCGATGTAGTAATAATCTCGGTAAGACCGAGGTCAATCCACAGGGGAGGAAGTAAATAATTCGAATTATCCCAATAACTAGAATCTTGAGAGTAGTGTTTGAAATCAATTTTAAACATCAAACAGGAAAATCTGATAATAAAGAGAACTAGAGCATCAAGGATCCACTTATAGCTATCTTTGATGTATAATTCGCATAGGTTTCTCAATTACACAACTAAAATCAAAATCAAATCCTATCTAGCCAGAAGATAAAGCGGTTATATTATCAAAGCAATCCTACACATGTGTTGTTCATCAACATGATTCCCTCAATTCAAGTTAGGACTTGAGCACACTCAATTGCATAGGTCAATCCTAGTTCCAATAGATTAAGATCATAACCATAATAATCATCAAACCCTGTCACAAGACTTGACTATATTATAATTTGAACTTCATTCAAATCATATGAACAATCAACACAATATTCAGAATTTAGAACAAAAAGGTAGAACTTTGGTTTGAAGTTCCCACATGATGATCCAAGTCTAGAGCGTATTGAATCCGATTCTTCGGAGCGTACAGGTCTAGAGTCATGCAAAACAATTAAAAACTAAAGCAATTCTTCCAAACATCCATGAGCCATCATAAGATTAAGCAAAACTACTTTGAACTTTATTCAAACTTCTAAAAATCATTGTTCTTCAATAAATCCAACTTGAAACCAATAAACCGATTTAAAGAATCTAAGAAAACTATAAAGTTCACCTCTTAGCTCTAGCTAAGAGGTTAGCTAATGAAAAACATAAAACAAACTAGAACTAGAACTAGAAGAAGAAAACTAGTTGTAGGAGGCTAGGAAGCCTCCTAGGTCTTGAATCCTTTGCTCCCCACGTTGCTAGATGCTTTAGGAAGAGAGTGGAGGTGGCATTTTATAGAAGAAATCTAAGAATTTAAGGAGAAGTACCAGCCGTTGCGCAGCGAAATCCGGATTTGGAAACATCCTAGTGCAATTGGGATACTGGCTAGCTGGTCGGACCCACTTGGCCGGCCAGCGGGAGCTTGAGCGAAAAGAAGCCCAACTCTCTGGATGTTTTACTACACTGTTAGACCCACCAGCCGGCCGGAGCAAGGGTCGACCTTCACAAATATTGGACAGCAAAATTGCTGTTTCTTGGTAGTTTGGCCTGTGGTAGTGGCCGGCCGGCCCGTCAGGCATAAGAATTAAAGATTCTTCATCTTTTCATCCTCCATCTTCATTGTCACTTTGCTCTGCCTTTTATCCTTTATTCTTTGGTCTTCAAAGCATGTAAGACGGACCTCTAAGCATCCGAATGGTGAAGCCTATCTCTCATTCCTACAATCACAAATCCATGCATTAGATTAGTCTTTAAATCATGAAAACCATGCATAATGAGTGATGAATTGGGGTTAGAGTATGCATAATTGAGAGCTCAACACGCATCACAACTGCCTGATCAGCTCAACCAGCAGATGCCGTTGTGGATAGGTAGTACATCGACTAGCTTTGTAATGGCAGTCCATAGCAGGACATTTTGAATGTTGTTGGAACTCTTTGATCTCGATTTCTCATGGTAACCATAGTCCTTTAGGTTTAGCCTCGGACCTTGATTCGGGATGAATAGAGTTTGTACAGTACATGAATAAATACAAAGTAAACATGCTCGATATTGGAGTCTAGTGACTCGTCTTAAAAAACATTCCTTCTTTCGCATACCGTTTGACTATCGGTACAGGATAAAATAAGTTTTATCGAGCTAGGCTTCTTTGAGGATTCAAGTTCGATGGACTAGATTGCACATTTTAGGGCCTGAAAATGGCTAAGTATCAGGATTGATAAATGCCCGTTTAGGCCAATAACTGACAAACAGTGAGGATTATCATCCTATAAATGCTTGATTTAGTTGCCTTATAGTATGATGATGTTATATTTGCTTTGGTGTCAATGAGATTACGCTTAATTCTATTTAGCATCAGTCGATCTTCAAGCCAACAAGGCACTTTTCGGGGCTAAAAATGACTAAGTATTGAGCCTGTTTATCGCTTAATTAGGGTATTCAGCAAATACTGATGACGATTATCTCTGAACGGTGCTGGATTATGTTCACTAGGTTATAATGATGCTAGATCCACTTTGGTGTCAGTCAAATTCTGCTTAATTCTACTTGGTGTCAATTAATCTTCGAGCCAACAGGGCACTTCCCAGGGCTGAAAATGACTAAGTACTAGGCTTGTTTATCACTTAATTATGGTATCCGGTAAATACCGATGACAATTATCTATAAACGGTGCTGGATTATGTTCACTAGGGTTGTAATGATGGTAGATCCACTTTGGCGTCAGTCAATGTCGAGCCAACAGGGCACATCTCAGGGCTGAAAATGACTAAGTACTGAGCCCATTTATCACTTAATTAGGGTATTTAGAAAATACTAGTGACGATTATCTCTGAACAGTGCTGGATTATGTTCACTAGGGCTGTAATGATGCTAAATCCACTTTGACATTAGTCATATTCTACTTAATTATACTTGGCATCAGGCTATCTTCAAGCCAACATGGCACTTCCTTAGGCTGAAAATGACTAAGTATTGGGCTTGTTTATCACTTAATTAGGGTATTTGGCAATTAGGACAACGAATAATATCATTGCGATGTATTATTATGGTGTTTCAGATCATAGAGGAACTAACTCTCTCTCTCTCTCTCTCTCTCTCTCTCTCTCTCTCTCTGCGTCGGTCGATTTGTGCTCTTACAAGAGGTTTTTAGACTTACAAATTTGGCCAAGTGTTGGTCATTTTTATTAAATCACTTATTCGGGTCATTTAACATCGACCGTTGAAAGATTCAGTCTGAAAGTACGTCGGTGGTCTAACATGACACCTTCGTATGTGCGGAAGCTTAAAGAGCAACTAGAATTATGGCTAAACCTATAGGAGGGGGTGATTAGGACCCTTTTTGAAATTCTTTTCGTCTACTTACTCAATTCAACAAATTAAACTAAGTAAGCAAGAACACTTCGGCTTCCAAGCCTAAGTGGGTCCAATCACAAGGACTAGCATATGGTTAAGCAATAAACAATCCTAGTCTAAGCATGCATAGGTAAATAAATGATTTAACTAATCAAGCTCCTAACCTATGCAATCTATGTCGACTTATGAGAATGGATCAATGAGCTCAAGTCTACACACTTAGTGAAAGTACATCTTATGTGTGGATGTGTCAATCTAGTGCCTAGCATACATTCCTATCAAGCATTCATATTTAAACAATTAAACATCCAATGCTAAGATATCAATGTGCTCAATACAATCACAACCACAAGCATGTATAGTGGTTCAACTTTGGGTCTACTTCACTCCTGGTTCAAGTACTCAACTCCTTTAAGCACACCGGCATTCACTATCGGAGGTTTTAAATGAGGTTTACCTCTCAACATTTACATGGATATTTTACCGGTTTACCTCTCAACCATAACTGGAGTTTTGGACAAAGGGCTAACTCTCAACCCAAATAGAGTTTTGGACATAGGCTAACTCTCAACCGGATGCACGTTCACTTACGTGTCGGAGGCTCTCCCTTGGAGACTTCGTTTAGGCCCGGCTAACGAGCCAAGGAACAACTAACGTCCCTAGATCGAGTTTGACAAACAAACTCTAAATGGACTCTCAATAAATACAACCTTGTCGGATGAGCCCCTTGTTCAGCACCGGTTTGGGTTGCTTGATCTCTGCTCTCCCGTGCTTTAATCAGCTTCCCTTGCTCCCACGATTGTGTTGCCGTTGCGTCGCCAATGCCTCAGCCACACTTGATCAAACACCTTGCATTTGATGCCTTTGAGATGCCCAAGGTGATAGGAGGATAGGTTTGAGAACTCTACAACTGATGGGAATGGGTTGCCTAGAGGTTCTTTCCTACAACGATCTCATCTTAGAGTTTTGGACAAGGATATGCCTATCAAGAAGGTTCCAAACTCTAGAGATCAAGAGGGGATGAAGGTCATCTTCTTCATGAGCTTGGAATGCTCCAATCTTGTGTTAAAGCACAAGGAAGATGCCTTATGTAGGTTGGAAATGAGCCTCAAATGGTCTCCAACAATGGTGACTTCACTCCTCTCGAAATCCCTCTCCTTACCCCCTCAATATGAGCCAAGCCCCTTTATAAAAGGTGTTCAAACGGTTAAAAAGGCAAAAAATGGCTCAGCCGACCTGTACCGACCAATTGGCCAACAGCCAAAAAGAGACAGAGAGTTTATTGTCTGAGGGGAGAGCTGTTCGACCGGTCTTGACAGGTCGGACCAGCCCAGCAGACCAGTCACGACCGGTCGGCCCTATGGCCTGTCTAACACAGCAAGCTGCTGTGAGGTCTGACAGCCTGGTCGACCTGTCTTGACTGATCGGACAGGCCTGGGTTCAGCTCAGCTGATTGCTGACCCACGTACTCTTCGAACCTCTTACTTTGGCCACAATTTGGGTGATGTTTTGGGACACCTAGGGTCAATCTATGATGACTAATAGTTTCCTAATATGGTCAAGGTCATTAAAGAGGTTAAGGGGTTGGGATTTGGTCCAGGTTAAGGCACATCAAGGCATCACTTTTACCTGTATCTTCTTCCGTGATGCAGTGGGGCCACTTGAGTCTTCGGTCTTCATCTTCATTAAGCTCAACCGACACTAGACTCACTAACGTAAGTGATTGACAAACAAGGTGCACTAGTATGCCACAGAAAAGTGCACTAACACGGTCCAAGGGATGGATAGAGCTCGGTGATGTGTGTCTAGGAGACATAGTACGACGGATGAGCGGGACCCATCGAAAGCAGGCCATGCCACAGACTTCCTAGGCCAGGTAAGACTGTCGGGCGCATGTAGCATGGTTGGTGGGCGCATGTGCCCTAGGGTTGGACGCATGTGTCCCCCCATGCGCATGTGATGCAAGTTAGGAAAGAGAGAGAGAGAGAGAGAGAGAGAGAGAGAGAGAGAGAGAATTCTCCTCCCGGGTGCATGTGTTATAGCACATGTGCCTGACTTCTCATGGTGGGCACATGTTGCCTAAGGACTTAACCAAATTTTTAGTTTTTTAGGCTAGCAAAGGGGGTGGGCGCATGTGCCTCTTGCGAAGTGGAATTTTCCACTACTTAGCCATTTTTTGGGATTTCAAGCCACAGGGAGGTGGGCGCATGTCCCTCTGAAAAGTGTGGAATTTCCAACACTTAGTTATTTTTAGAGTTTTCTCCCTCTCTCTCCCTCTGCATTTGGACTTCGGCAGGAAAATCCCTTTCCAGCAAGGGATTCAGACAAAGAAATCTCTTTCCGGTGAAGGGATCCGACAAAGGGAATATGGAGAGGGCACATGTTACCTCTTGCATCTCTCTGATGTCGTCTGCGGATGATGTCGTTTATGGTCATCAGGTCGACTTACTATTTATAGTAATCTAATCGGGTCTGGGTCCGGGTCTAGGTAACAAAAGATGGTGAGTGCATGTGTTTCCAGGAGGATTTCTAGGTGGATGTTTCGAGCAACTATGGCTGGCGCATGTGGCCAAACTTACACTTTTCCGAAGGTTTTCCAGGAGATTCTGTGGGATAAAATACCTCGGGTGCATGTTGCTGGCACATGTGATTCTGGGGCTGGCGCATGTCCCTCTGTAAAGTGCAAAATTTCCACTACTTAGAATAATTATGGGTTCTGCACTTTGCAAGAGAGAAACAGCCTCCAGACCTTGAATATTTCATAATTTTAGGCTCCGATTGGCGACCCTTCCAAGGATAGGTACCCTTTCAGGGACCGAAGTCACTGATGCCAAGCCACTTTTAAGCTCTTATTGACCTATCAAATGAACGAGATGGGGTGTGGAGGACCAGATGTTGCAAACTTTGGTAGTTGTTTCCTAATTTGGACCCTCCAGGTCGACTCTTGGTTAGGAGCTTCAGCTCTTGGAAGCGCGCATGTGAAAATAAGCATCGCCCTACTTTCAAACTTGGTAGTCAGGGGTTTTGGGAATTTCGGACCATTTGGCAGCAATACGCATTCCAGATCGGCTCCGAAATAGCATTTGTAGGCTTCTGTCCCTTTCGATCAGCTCCACACAAGGGTAGAATACATTTCGGGGAGCGCGAATAAAAATATGCACCACACGACAATCAAATTCAGGGTGTTAAGGGTTTTCAGGCATTTCGGATCATTTAGTGGTAATATGCATGTCCACATCCACTTCGAAATAACATTCATAGGTTTTGGTTACGATTGTACAAGTCAACTAGGGTTAGGGCTACGCTGGCATCCGATCACATTTTTCAAGTGTTTCCCGGGCTTGGAATTAATCTGAATTGTCATAGATGGACCGAAACATATTATTATATCATGGGTACAAATTTGAGCCCCAACAAGTGCACCCCACCCCCCCCCCCCCCCCATAAGATGGGATTGACTCACTGAGTCATTCGCTCATTTTTCGAGTCGAAGAAGTGAAATTCTCTGAGGTGAGAGCGATTTCCCCTAGGGAGTGGGAGCATGTGACCCCTCTGTGGGCGCATGTGCCCCTCTGGTTGTCGTTGGTGCATGAGATTCGATCTCCCAGGTGCATGTACTTCTGGGCATGCGCCTAGAGTCTCGTTTCAGACTTGGTTTTTTTTTTCAACATTTGGAGATGAGTGCATGTGACTTCCCATTACTGAGTGTGGGCACATGTGGAAGGACACATGCGCCCAGTTTCTTGGCTCCAGACTTGTGTTTTCCATGCATTATGAGGTGGGCTCATGTGGGGAATCACATGCGCCTAAGGCCTCCTCTAAAACTTCATCTTTTTCCATGATTTGTTGGGTGGGTGTTCGCTTCCCCAAGTGTAGGGTTGCGATGTAGCAATAATCTCGGTAAGACCGAGGTCAATCCATAGGGACTTGTGTAGGAATTCATAAAAACACTTCCAATGGTTTCTACTTAAGAACTAACTAAACAGATTTTAGAAAATTGATGTAGATAGATGCTTTGAACTAAACTGAAGATAATCAATAATAAAAAGGCACAAGGGGTTCAAGGATCCACTTGTAGCAATCCTTGATGCTTAATTCGCCGTGGTTTCTCACTTTCTTAACTAGAATCGAAATTAAGTTCTATCTAGTCGGATGATAGAGCAGTTAAAATAAGCAATCTAGCATATGTGTGAATCATGTACATGATTCTCTCAATTCAAGCTAGGACTTGAGCACACTCAATTGCATAGGTCAGTCCTAATTCCAATAGGTTAAGATCACAACCATAATCATCATTAAATCCTGTCACAAGATATAACTAGATCATGATTTGAACTTGATTCAAATCACATACTCAATCTCACATAATCCAGAAATTCCAGAAAAATAGACTTTTGGCATGAATTTCCCACATGAGGATTATAGATCTAGAGCGTATTGAATCCAATTCCTAGGAGCATACAGGTCTAGAGATACTCAGAACAATTAAGAACTCAAGCAATTCTTCTAACATCCATGAGCCATCATAAGATTAAGAAAAACCACTTAGAACTTTATTTAAACTTCAAACCATTATTCTTCACTAATAATCCAACTTGAAACCAAATCAAACGAATTGAAACATCTTAGATTCACTACAAGCTTCACCTCTTAGCCCTAGCTAAGAGGTTTAGCCGTTCATGATCCAAGGAAACATGAAAACAACTAAACAAAACATCAAACTAGAGAAACAAACTAGGAGGAGTTGTAGAACTCTGAATCCGACTTCCGCCGTCTCCTATCATGCTCAATCTCTTCGAGGATGCCTTAGGAACAATCCCTAGGTCCCCTTTTATAGTGGAGGGGCTCCACCGCCTCAAAATCTTCTAGATTTGTGTAGTACTTACACACTGTGCTAGAAAATCAGAGCTTCAAGAGGAAGCCGCTAGAGATTCGCTGAAATTACAATGGCCGACCGGTCGGACTGGGCTAGGCCGACTGGTCACGATCGATCGAACTTAGTCTAGGACAGTCCAGCGTGCATACTGGAGGTGGGCAGGCTCTTGCCACCGGTCGACCTCTTTGCATGAATGTCCAGGGAGATGTAATGGGGCTAGCCGACCGATCTAGACCGGTCGTGGCCCCTTGGCCAACAGGTCGTACTGCATTCTTTTTCATTTTTCTTTCTTTCTTTTCTTCTCTCTTTTCTTTCTTCTTTCTTTGGCCCACCTTGGGTCTTCATCTAGGGCTCCTAAATAGAGCTTTTTAGTCATCAATTGGGCGAAGTCCCTCTCATTCCTACAATCATAAAATCACGCATTAGAATAGTCTTAAAGCTTGAAAACCATGCATAGTTAGTGATGAAATGGGGTTAGAATATATACATTTAAGCACTCAACACACCCCCCAACCAGCATTTTGCTAGTCCTGAGCAAAACATGCGTAAAACCATTCATTCTTCCAAAACTCAACTCTCCTTCAGAAACTATGCTTCTATACACTCTAAAATATGCAAGTGCAAAAAATGGAAAAACTAAGTGATAGAGGTTGAAACCTCAAAGGTCCAAGAACATAACAAGTACTCACATGGACCTCCCGCTGATTGATTGATAGCTAGAAGTATTTGAACAATTTAACCTAGTGTGCTTAGTGAATGCTCATCTCATGAAAATTCGGGCTTATCTTCTTCACAACTCAGCTAAGGTATGAAATTTAAGGTGTACAAATCAACACATGCCCTTGACAAGAATTTGCCTTACCATCCTTCCGACAACTTTCACACTACTTCCCATTTGTGGCTTTGGTTACGGGTAGACCATCCCCCAGTTGGTAATAGGTAGCCCTTTTCAGAATTTTCCACCATATCATCCATCATTCCCATATTTTCATCCTTCCTTTCCGTTTTCTTTTTCATTAGATACGATTTTTAGAAATCCACATCTTTCGTTATTTTCCCGTGGACAAGGATGGACAAAATACCCCGGCTTGGTTTCTCAACACCTCAAATCCAAACTTAGCTAATCCATAAATCTAATAATCCTGTCAAAACATAAGAATCGTGTGAAGTGAACTAGATGTAAAAGTGTTCAAAAATTCTATCATTCATAAAAATAGGGGAATTCACATACAAGACTGGTACCTTAAAGAATGTCCAAAGTATTCAACATCACTCACTTCGCCTCTCCTTTTCTTATACTTACATCATCCAATGAAAAAGATATGCAATGAGCAAAACATGAGAGCAATTCTAAAATAAAGGGAGCGAGGAATGATAGTACCTGAGAGAGCAAAAAGTGAAATTCTACCTCCTTCGAACAAACCTATGAAAAGGCAAACAAAAAGCAACAAAATCCTAATTCTAACTACTCTATGCCTCCATTAGACTAGGAGATCAAAAATCCTGATACTCAAGATCAGTTAGAGGTATGGACATACCTTCTGAAGGAAAATTCTCAAAGAACGGCTGTAATCGTTGACCATTCGCCTTAAAGATGTTGCCGTTCCTTGGATTTAACAATTCGACGGTCCCATATAGGTAAACAGTTTGTACAATGTAGGGACCGGTCCATCGAGATCTTAATTTTCCCAGAAATAAATGTAAGCGAGAATTATACATAAGGAATTTTTTATTAATCATGAAGGTCTTACGAAGAATGTTCTTATCATGGAACACCTTCGTCTTATCCTTGTAAATTCTCGCATTTTCATATGCCTCGTTCCGGAGTTCCGCAAGTTCATTTAATGGAAGTTTGCGTAACGAGCTAGCTTTGTCAGAATCAAAATTCATCATCTTTATCGCCCAATATGCCTTATGTTCCAACTCTACAAGCAAGTGACAAGCCTTCCCATAGACAAGTCTATAGGAAGACATTCCAATAGGGGTCTTAAAAGCGGTACGGTAAGCCCAGAGTGCATCGGTAAATCGAAGTGACCAATCCTTGCGATCGGGGTTCACTGTTTTCTCCAAAATATTTTTAATCTCCCTATTGGATATCTCAGCTTGTCCACTTGTTTGTGGGTGATAGGGAGTGATCACTTTGTGATTTACGCCATATTTCTTCATTAAGGCTTCAAATGGGCGATTACAGAAGTGAGACCTTCCATCACTAATGATGACTTAAGGTGTTCCAAACCGAGAAATGATGTTTTCTTTTAAGAAATGAATAACTGTTTTATGGTCATTGTTCCGGCATTGAATTGCCTCGACCTATTTTGAAACATAATCAACGGCAAGCAGAATATACAAATTTCCAAAAGAAGATGGGAATGGTCCCATGAAATTGATGCCCGGTAAGATGGGATTGAGAGGCATCATATTTCTACGGGATATTCCTACCATTTTTTGACACGGTTCACACGTTTTACAAAACTCATGGGTATCTTTGAACATGGTGGGCCAATAGAACCCACATTGTAGAATTTTGGTTGTGGTCTTCTTAGCGGAGAAGTGGCCACCACATGCTTAAGAATGACAAAAGGAGATGATACTGTGTTGCTCATCATCCGGCACACATCTCCTTATAATTTGATCGCGACAAAACTTGAATAAGTATGGGTCGTCCCATAGGAATTTTCTCACCTCGTTGAAGAACTTATCTTTATCTTGCTTTTTCCAATGTGTTGGAGTTGTACTTGTAGCAAGATAGTTACCAATGTCAGCATACCATGGCAATTGGGAGACTTTAAAAAGTTGTTCATCAGAGAACATGTCATTAATCGCGGTCGTCTCAGGGGAATCGGTGAGAATAAGTTTAGAAAGATGGTCAGCCACTACGTTCTCTACTCCTTTCTTATCACGTATTTCTATGTCAAATTCATAGAGTAGGAGTATCCATCTTAACAAGCATGGCTTAGCATCCTTCTTAGAGAGGAGGTACTTAAGCACAGCATGGTCGTTGAATATGATGATCTTGGATCCAATCAAGTAGGACCTAAACTTATCCAAGGCAAAAACTATAGCTAAAAGTTCTTTTTCTATTGTAGTGTACTTTGCTTGGGTTGAGTTTAAGGTTCTACTTGTATAGTAGATGACACATGACTTCTTCTCTTTTCTTTGGCCTAGCACAGCTCCAATAGCGTAGTTGCTCGCATTGCACATAATTTCAAAAGGAAGGCTCCAATCAAGTGGTTGCATTATGGGAGCACATGTCAACCTACCTTTAAGTTTAGCAAAGGCATTTTGACAATCTTCATTCCACTCGAATGAGTTCTCCTTTTGAAGAAGGTTACATAAAGGACGAGAGAGTGAACTGAAGTCCTTTATCAACTGTCTATAAAATTCGGTGTGTCCAAAAAGGACCGCACATCTCGTACGCTCTTGCGTGGTGGAAGGTTAGAGATAAGATCGATTTTAGCTTTGTCCATCTCGATTCCATTTTGTGAGATAATGTGACCAAGTACAATCCGCTTTTGAACTATGAAGTGACATTTCTCCCAATTCAATACAAGGTTCTTCTCTTCACATCTTTTCAACACAGTTTTCAAGTGCATAAGGCACTCATCAAAGCTACAACCAAATACAGAGAAATCATCCATGAAGACTTCGAGAATTTTCCCCACCATATCAGAAAAAATACTCAGCATACAACGCTGAAAAATGGCAAGGACGTTACATAGTCCAAATGGCATCCTTCGATAGGCGAAAGTGCCGAATGGACATGTGAATGTTGTCTTCTCTTGATCCTTTAGGGTCATCTCTATTTGGTTATACCCTGAATAGCCATCAAGGAATAAAAAATGGGAATGACCCGCTAACCTTTCTAAAATTTGATCAACAAACGGTAGGGGGAAGTAGTCTTTCCTCGTAACTGTGTTTAGCTTCCTGTAGTCAATGCACATTCTCCAACCAGTAGTGACTCTGGTTGGCAAGAGTTCATTATTGGCATTGGCTACGATGGTTATTCTGGATTTCTTAGGCACTACTTGAGTTGGACGCACCCATTGACTATCGGATATTGGGTAAATGATACCCACATCCAATAGTTTCAACACCTCGGCCTTAACCACTTCCTTCATATTTGGATTGAGGCATCTTTGTGGTTGCCTAGATGTCTTTGCATTCTCCTCAAGGTGTATACGATGAATACAAATCAGTGGGTCTATGCCTTTGAGATCCGCAATCGACCATCCAATGACACTCTTATGCTCTCTTAGAGTGGCTATTAGCCTACTCTCTTGTTCTTCATCCAAGTGGGAAGAAATCACCACCGGATATGTCTCATCTCGACCTAAATATACATATTTCAAATTACTTGGTAATGGTTTTAGGTCGAGCGTTGGTGCCTTGATATTGGATGGGAGTGGCTTGTTCTCGCTTAAGGGTAAAGGTTCAAATAGTGCCCTCCATCTTTTGTTATCAAGTACTGGCCTCACATTCAAAATGGCATCCATCTCTCGTATTGTGTCATCATTTACTCATGAGAGTGGGCCAAACATGCCTCCAAAGGGTTGGAATATAATGTCAAGGGGAATGTATCCTCCAAGAATGATTCAATCAAATTTATCTCGTGGATCTCGTCATCAACCTCCCGTGGTTGTTTGCATAAATAAAATATATTCAGTTCGAGTGTCATATTTCGAAAGGACATTTGTACAAGCCCATTTCTACAATTGATAATCGCATTTGAAGTAGCTAGAAAAGGGCGGCCAAGTATGACTGGTAATTTGAGCACCGATACTTATCACGGGATGTGTATGGACTAAAACATCCTCAATCACTCCTCCCGGTATACGAATAGATCTATCAGCAAGTTGGAGTGTGGTTTTGGTGGGATTCAATTCACCTAACCCAAGTTGTTCATAAATCGAGTATGGAATGAGATTAACACTTGCCTCTAAATCAAGTAAGGCTTGTTTAATCCGGTAGTCTCCTATGATGCATGAGATGGTTGGACTACCCGGATCCTTGTATTTTTGGGGCACCTCTTGTCTGATAATAGCACTCAAATTCTCAGTCAAAAGTACTTTGTTGTGAACATTATGTTTCCTTTTGACTGTACACAATTCCTTTAGAAATTTGACATAGGATGGTATTTGCTTTATAGCATCCAACAATGGGATGTTGATCTTCACTTGCTTAAAAACCTCTAAAATTTCCAAGTTTTTGTCTAAAGGCTTGGGTGAAATCAACCTTTGGGAAAACGGGGCGACCGGCTTGTATTGCCTTTCCGGTTCTTTGTCTTGTGGAGTGTTGTTCAGGCTATCATCCTCTTTGAAAATTTTCAGATCATTAGGCTTTGGGGCCTTCATCGGATTAGATTTATCGATTATTTTTCTACTTCTCAAAGTGGTGATAACTTGAACATGCTCCGTATGTTGGGAGCATGAGCTTGCTTGTTGTATCACAAATTGGGTCCTTGGGTTAGGAAGAGGTTGGGCAGGAAGTGTGCCTTTCTCCCTAACACTGAGGTGAGATTCAACTCTAGCCATTGAGGTTTTCAAGTCATTGATGGCTTGAGATGAATTTTGATTAAATTTCAATTGCTCTTGCATGAACCCAACAATTTTTAGAGAATTAGTCTTGTTATACTCAGCTGGAACCGACACAAATGCACCCAACATCTCTTCTAGCGTAGCTTTTGGTATAATCACTAGGGATGGACCTAGTAAAGGTTGAACTTAAGGAGCATTGTTTGCATTCGCAGTGGGTCCATTCCTCCAACTGAAGTTAGGATGGTTCTTCCAACTTGAATTATACGTGTTTGAATTTGGAGCACTAAATGGTCGTTGATAACTGTTTATAGGCATTTGATTGTTCTTGTGAGATATCTTGGAATGCTGAAATTGTGAGACAATCTTGTGTTACATGTTGATTTCCGGCACAAATTCCACAAACAGTTTCAACGTCTTTTGAGTTGATCGTCTCTCCTTTCTTCAATTCCATGGCTTCGACTTTTCTTGTGAGGCTAGCCACACGTGCACTTATATTATCTTCTTCTGAGAGGACATAAATTCCTCCTTTTTCATTTTGTTGGCTAGTCTTGAAATTTGTTGGTCTAGATGTATCCCAAGACTGTGCATTCTCGGCCAATTCATCAAAATAGTCCCATGCTTCCTCGGCTTCCTTATTCATGAATTCTCCATTGCACATCATCTCTACAAATTGGCGCATGGGTGAAGTCAGTCCTTCATAGAAAAAGCTTATTACCTTGCCAAATTTCGTAGCCATGATGTGGGCATGCATTTAACAAGTCCTTGAACCTCTCCCAACATTGGAAGAAGGTCTCATCCTCCTTTTGGGCAAAATTCATGATGAGGCGCCTTAACATGATCGTTTTGTGAGTAGGGAAGAACTTTTTAATGAACTCCCTAGACATCTCATTCCATGTGCCAATTGATCTTGGCCTTAATGCATGAAGCCAACCTTTAGCTTTCTCTTTAAGGGTAAAAGGAAATAATATGAGTCTCACCACATCATTGGTTACATTCGCAAAGTGCATTGTAGCTATCACCTCATCAAATTCCTTAAGATGTTGATAGGCACTTTCACTGTCTAGTCCATGGAATCTGGGGAGGAGTTGGATTACTCCCGATTTCAAATCTATGTTCCCTGCATTTTGTGGAAAAATTATGCATGAGAGAGTGCTCGCTCTTGCTGGTTGCAAGTAATCATGTAATGTTCTAGGTCGGGGAACATTCTCAACCACATTCTCTCCCGTTTCGGTTTGGTTTTGGCCCAGATTTTGATTGGCCATACGGTTGGGTTGATTTGCAGCCATACTTTCAGACAAAATTGGAGAATTTAAATGTCTCTTAGCACGTGGCTCTCTATCAATTCCTTCAACTATTCCCCCTTCACTAATGAGTCGGTTATTAGAATCCCGAACCCAATGTGGCATGCAAATCCAAAAGAATGAAAATAGAAAGAAGAATTCTTCCTTCCTTTCTTTACTCCCCTCTAAGACCGAAGCACAAGGTGTCTTACAATGGCTGAGCTAGAAGCAAGGATAGAGACCGATTTCTCCTGGTCAATAGGGGTTCAAAGAACTCCCACCCACTCTTTGAATCTTTTGAAAAGTGCAGAAAAAGAAGAAAGAGGAATAGAATTGAGAAGAGAAATCTTTGAGCACAAGGTGATCCAAGACTGCAATGTCGACCAATAGGAATCAAGGAAGCTCAAGGGCAACCTATCAGAGATCCAAAAAATGAGTCTCCACCCACTCTACAAGAGATGAATATGATAGGAATGAATAGGGGAAGAAGGAGAGTAAGGTTGGAAGGAAAAAACCTGATTTGAGAACTTAAGATCCCTAACTTCTTCTTCAACTTCCTAAAATCCCTGCAAAAGAAAAATCAAAATAAAACAAACTAAGTTAGTACTAAAAAAAATCCTAAAAATTTCAATAGAAACTATCTTCAGAAATTCTGTTAAAATCATCAAAGTCCCCGGCAACGGCGCCAAATGTTAGTGCACTGATTTGTGCATTGTATTGTCAATTATGTGATCATTGACTCAGTCAAGTCTCGTGAGCCCCGATGAAGATTGAAGACTCAAGACTTGAAGACCAAAGCAGCTTTCCGCACTCAAATTCAAGCCAAATCAAGCTCGGAAGGTAAGTTGCATATAAACAACCTATAGGATCCCAAAACATCCAAGTCCATGGCATTCAAATCGCATTTTATGTTTGCCAATTGATCCGCGGACTTAAGGTCAAGATGATCAGTCTTGTACCTCCATTATGTAGGTGCAAAATAGTTGAAAAACATAGGAAAATCATCTCTATGTGCACCATTATAGATAAGGGAGTTCACCCCAATTCAGGCCAAGAATTGAGCCTGACGACCAGTCGTATGATCGGTTGGCTGAAACAGGGTCTCAAACAGAAAGCATTTGAAAGAGAAAACTCTTAAAAAATCTGGCTGAAGACCGGTCTGAGGACCGGTCGCTGGTCTCTCAAGACCGGTAGTGCGACCGGTCGTAAATGGACGAAATCTGTCCAGCAACCAAATGGGAAATATAGATTAAAGGGAGACCGGTCGCAAATGGGCCAAAAACTGTCTAGGGACCAGGGTTTTCTGTTCAAAAGGAAGACCGGTCTCAAGACCGATCGTACGACCGGTCGTCAGACCGGTCGGAGGCACAGTCAAGACCGGTCATTGGGCTGTTTAGACAGGTCGCATGTGACCGTTTTCTATCCGTTGGAGCTCGATTCTTGGAGCCTATAAAGGCATATTTCGAGGGCTTTGAGGGCAGAGCTTGCACACCCATTTAGAGCATTAAGAGAGGCTATTAAGGCTTTCATCTAATCTCTTTTGCTCATTATAGACTTGAGTTCATCCTTCAAACCTAGCCATTAATGGCACTACATTGAGTATTCAAAGCTCGGTTTGAACAATGAACTCAAACATGGCATTCATGGCTGTCCCTATCATTCAATCTTCATCTTGAAGTCATTTATAGTCATTGAATGATCTAATTGATGGTTCCTTCAGTATCCATTGTATTGTAATAGGCATATGGAACATCAATACCTTCTCCCACCTACCCGGCACTAGTCTAGGAACATCATATGCATTGGTAGCTAATCTGGGAGCTTGGAGAGGAGCTAAGGCATTCGTGGAAGCTGAAGCTACTCATCAAAGACGCTGAATTGGGGATCAATCAGTTTAGGTATGTCTAGTTTTTGACAGTCCATTTATTGAATCACTATTCCCTGGATTGGGAAACTCTAGCGGGAGTGTACATGACCGTCCTTGGATTAGGATTGGTGAGAGTTTAAGATCCAAATTCGTCAAGTCCCTGGATTGGGCCATCGGTGGATGGTAAACGTGGTCTTAGATCAAAGGATGTCAAGGTTGATGGTTAACCTGATTTAAAACCACGACTATAGTGAAATCCGGTGGTCTCATAGGTTGAGATCGAGAACCGGGAGTGGAGTAGGGAAACCGAACCACTATACATCGTGTGCAATGTGGTGAATACATTTTGTCTATTTTGTTCCTTGTTGATCAATCTTATAAGTTCTTAACTGTATGCACATCTTATGTTTGACAAAATGCTCATATGCCATCTTTGAATGATTGACACAAGCATGCATATGAACTGTTTGACTGAATGCTTCTCTTAGGAGAGTTGTCAAATTGAGTTGGATCTTGGGTGATCAATTGCTATCATTTACATGTGCTTAATTGGTAGATTATAGTATAAATGCAATTGAGCTTTTGAATTTGCTAGAAAAATTAAAAAGTCCTATTCACCCCCCCTTTAGGACATAAGCATACCTTCAAGCTTATCTCACTAGCGGTAAAACCGCAATTTCACCAAAACCTTGTTCGCTTCCCCAAGTGTAGGGTTGCAATGTAGTAATAATCTCGGTAAGACCGAGGTCGATCCACAGGGACTTGTGTAGGAATTCACAAAAATACTTCCAATGGTTTCTACTTAAGAATAAGCTAAACAGATTTTAGGAAATTGATGTAGATAGATGCTTTGAACTAAAATGAAGATAATCAATAATAAAAAGGCACTAGGGGTTTAAGGATCCACTTGTAGCAATCCTTAATGCTTAATTCGCCGTGGTTTCTCACTTTCTCAACTAGAATTGAAATTAAGTTCTATCTAGTCGGATGATAGAGTAGTTAAAACAAGCAATCTGGTATATGGGTGAATCATGTACATGATTCTCTCAATTCAAGCTAGGACTTGAGCACACTCAATTGCATAGGTCAGTCCTAATTCCAATAGGTTAAGATCACAACCATAATATCATTAAATCCTGTCACAAGATATAACTAGATCATGATTTGAACTTGATTCAAATCACATACTCAATCTCACATAATCCTAAAAATTCCAGAAAAATAGACTTTTGGCATGAAGTTCCCACATGAGGATTATAGATCTAGAGCGTATTGAATCCAATTCCTTGGAGCATACAGGTCTAGAGATACTCAGAACAATTAAGAACTCAAGCAATTCTTCTAACATACATGAGCCATCATAAGATTAAGAAAAACTACTTAGAACTTTATTAAAACTTTAAACCATCGTTCTTCACTAATAATCCAACTTGAAACCAAATTAAACGAATTGAAACGTCTTAGATTCACTACAAGCTTCACATCTTAGCCCTAGCTAAGAGGTTTAGACATTCATGATCCAAGGAAACATGAAAACAACTAAACAAAACATCAAACTAAAGAAACAAACTAGGAGTTGTAGAACTTCGAATCCGACTTTCGTCATCTCCCACCATGCTCAATCTCTTCTAGGATGCCCTAGGAACGATCACTAGGTCCCCTTTTATAATGGAGGGGCTCCACCTCCTTAGAATCTTCCAGATTTGCGTAGTACTTATGCACTGGGCTAGAAAATCGGAGCTTCAAGAGGAAGCTGCTGGAGATTCGCTGAAATTACACTGGCCGACCGGTCACAACTGGTCGGACTTGGTCTGGGACAGTCCAGCGTGCATAATGGAGGTGGGCAGGCTCTGGCCAACTGGTTAGGACCGGTCGACCTCTTTGCATGAGTGTCCAGAGAGGTGCAATGGGGCTGGCCGACCGGTTGTGGCCCCTTGGCCGACCGGTCATGACCGGTTAGACTGCATTCTTTTTCATTTTTCTTCTTTCTTTCCTTCTCTCTTTTCTTTCTTCTTTCTTTGGCCCACCTTAGGTCTTCATCCAAGGCTCCTAAATAGAGCTTTTTAGTCATCAATTGGGCGGAGTCCCTCTCATTCCTACAATCACAAAATCACGCATTAAAATAGTCTTAAAGCTTGAAAACCATGCGTAGTTAGTAATAAAATGGGGTTAGAATATACACATTTAAGCACTCAACAGTGGGCACATGTGAGAGGGTCCATGTGCCTGGGGCACCCCTTTAGGTGCATGTCAGCTAACTACTTAGTCAAATTTCAAGATTTTGGCGCCCCCTTTTGCATACGGTGAAGAGTACACACACCCGACTCCATACTTAACCAAATTTGATGCTGTTCGCGACTATTTATACTTAGTTTCTGAACATGATTGGAACTCAGTGTTTTAAGGCCATAATATGCCGCTTATCTTGGTCTTTTCAAGGCCTGCAACTGCTCATTTTAGGCAGACTTGGGATGTACATGTCAGACTTTGATCATAATGCTTTTAAGTGCATGTAAGATTGTTGTGTACAAATAATCATGCGCATCCAATGTTGGGATTCTTCCCTGACCTTACCAGGCATTGTTCGTAACATCTGGACTTATCGAAATCATCTCTAAGTCGAATGTACGGGTGCGGTGTGGGTTTAAATGCGAATTCGCATGCGCATTTGGTCGCACACATATATGCATATGTATAACTATAATTGTATTTATTGCGTTATGAGATATGCACGTTTGCTCATTTGATGTGCATTTGGATCTTGTTGAGGGGCCTGGAGTTGGTCATCACCAAAATACCCCGCGCATTCATCAAAGAATATTAACAGCCATGTACGTAGCTTGTTGTAGGGGAAAAGATGCGGAAAATATTGTAAAATTCACTAAGTAGTGAAGTTGTATGTGCCTAAGGCAAGGGCCAGGCGCATGTAACATCTTACATGCACCCAACCTATATGTCAGGCGCATGTAACAACTTGTACGTGCCCAACCTACATGCCGAGCGCATGTAACATCTCACATGCGCCTGACCCCAAGTTGCATGCGCCTGCCCCCTCAAAACAAGCTTGTATGCACTTGTGCCCTTGGAATTTTTGGTGCTCAACTCTCCACCAACTTAGAAATGAGTCAAATGACTCGCTGAGTCACCCTTTTATACTTGAGCCCAAGGACCAGTGCACTACACTGGTTGTGCATGAACGCCCAGCTCAGCACACCAAGGGGGCATTTTTTGGGGCTCAAATTATCACCAAAGGTTCAGGAACAACTTAGGAACACAACACATCAATCTGGATCAATGAAAAAGTCCGAAAACAGCCAGAAAATGCGACGAGTGCCAATGTAACCCTAATTCGGGCAATTGCGCAATCACATCCGAGACTAACGCCTACCATTTCGGAGCGGATTTAGATGTGCACTTCATGACCAAATGATCTAGAATGCCCGAAAACTGTTAACCAGCAAGTTTGAATAGTATCCAATTCATATCCTTGCATTACATACCCCAGAACATAGCGTTTCTCTCTGTCAGAGCAGTCTAAAAGGACCTGAGATCAAGCAATACCCACAAATGACTATTAATTAAACTGTCGCCTGACCGCTTATGTATTCAACATCATAAATAGAGCCTAAAAGTGCTCAGGCGATAGCTAAGTTCATCCCCAAAAAGGTAGTTGTCCAATGAGCGTAGGCACGCGGATTGAATTTTCCAAGTGCTACAGGCAAAATCTGCAGAAATATTATAAGTCTAAGAACTATTTTTCTTCACTCTCCTTGTACGCGCTTAAGGAAAACCTTGTACGTGCTTGAGGAGTACCTTGTATGTGCCTAGCCCCTCTGTAAACCTTGTACGTGCTTAAGGAGTACCTTGTACGCACCTAGCCCCTCTATAAACCTTGTACATGATTAGGGAATACCTTGTACGGGCTTAACCCCAACTGCAAACCTTGTACGCTCTTAAGGAGCACCTTGTACACATCTACCCTTCCTGCAAACCTTGTATACGCCTGGAGTAGACCACCTTGGCTATAAATAGCCCATGACCTCAAGAAGATGTAAGAGAAAGAAATCTTGAGTAAGCACGACGCAAGCACGAACGACGTCACCCTGACCCAAGGTGACATGCGCCCACCCATTTTTGACATGCGCCTAACCCATTTTTAACATGCGCCTAATCCCAAAACTCCTCCCTCCGGTGGCCTTCCCTAGCCGAAAAGGGATTTGTCCGTCGGAGCATAAGTGCATAGAGGGAGAAAATTTGTAAAATAGGCTAAGTACCAACCTTATACGTGTTGAGCTCTAAAATGTGCATATTCTAACCCCATTTCATCACTAGCATTGCATGATTTCTATGCTTACGGACTTATCTAATGCAATCGTTTTGTGATTGTAAGATGAGAGAGACTTCACCGAAATGATGATGAAAGGACACTCTTAATGTGTATTGAAGATCAAAGAAAAGAAGCAAGGAAAGGAGTGAAGAAAAGTGTTCAGCTCACCTCAAGTGCAAGGCTGCGATGTAGTAATAAATCTCGGTAAGACCGAGGTCGATCCACTAGGAATTAGAAAACAATTTCTAAACTATTCCAGTAACTAGGATTGCAATAATTAAGAGATTCAATTGAGAGAATTGTGTTAAAACAGTAACTTAAGAAAAATAGTAATTAAGGAACTAAGGCTTTCAAGGATCCACTTGTAACAATCCCATGTTAATCCAATCAATCCAAGCATAAACACAACTAAATTCGAAGTTCTATCTTTCATTTAGTTGGAAGATAAATCATTAAACACATTCAATCCCACTTAAGTTGAACTTCCAAGTTCTAGTTGCATTCAACCACATATAGCATTCGAAATCATAGCCTTCGTAGTAACAGCCATGCCTATGGATGATGGCATGCTCAAGGGTTACCATAATTCGAATCTAATCAAGCAAAACATGATAATCTCAGAGAATTGCAAGGAATCCATGTCCGAAGCACATGAACTCTCATAAAACTTCTAAAAATATCAACTTTATAAGAACTAGAACATTCAAAACTCAAACTTGAAGTGAAATTACTTGAATTAAACTGAACTAAACATGAAATTTGCTATAAGCTTCACCTCTCAGCCTTAACTGAGAGATTCTAGCGGAGCATTGTCATACTACAACTAGAACTCAATGAAAAAGACATAAAAAAAGCATAAAAACCCGGAGTTGGGAGGGTTACAAACACTCCACGACGGCTTCCTTCACTTCCCATGAAGTTCCTTAGCTTCTATGATGCCCTAAGAAGAGACCCTAGGTGTCCTTTTATAGTGGGGAGGCTCTACTATGTCGAAATCTTCCAGAATTGCGTAGCATTACGCACTTGCGCAGAAAATCTCAGATCCCGAATTAGAAATTGCTGTTTACGCAAGGCCGACCGGTCGTGACCAGTTAGACTGGGCTGGCCGACCGGTCGGACTTGTTTGTTAAGCGTCCTGTGGGTGCAAAGAGGTCCCTGACCTGATGGCCGACCAGTCAAGACCGGTCAGACCATACTGGTCCTTGCTCCAAGTGTCTAGAGAGGGGGGTTGCAGGGTGGCCGACCAATCAGGACCGGTCTGGCTCCCTTGGCTGGACGGTCATGACCGGTCAGACCTCTTCTTTCTCCCTTTCTTTCTTCTCTTTTCTCCCCCTTTCTTCTTCCTTCTTTGCTCCACCTTGGGACTTCATTCAAAGGCTCTTAAATATACTCTTTTTTGTCACAAATTGGGCGAAGTTGCTCTCATTCCTACAATCACAAAACATGTATTAGATGAGCCTTTTAAACATGCAAACCATGCATATAATGTAATGTAATGGGCTATATCATGTATAAATTGGAGGTTCAACAAAAAGAAACAAGAAAAAGAAAAGAAAAGAAGAAAAATCACCCTAGCCAATTGATCGGTTGGCCCGATCGATTGATCGCCAGGGTGATCGATTGATCCATTGGCCAGACAGATTGATAAACCACATTGCATGTTCTGTTGGATTGAAAGATGGATGGTCGATTGATCGGTTGCTCAAATCAATTGATCGCTCATAATGTAGAAATCCAAAAAAATTTATGGATAAAAAAACCAAGATCAATTGATCTCTCAAGCCTAATCAATTGATCTCTTGGCAATTGATTGATCGCTCAACCTGGGCGATCAATCGCTCGAACCATAAAAAGTCCAGATTTTTTAAAACCTGTTGCTGAAACTCTCTGAACACTTTTTGCACCCATCGATCAATCACCCAACCCTGATCGATTGATTGCCAGCATGGTCGATTGATCTCCCTAGCAAGCAATCAATTGCCCAATCGCCCAGTTCAGAAATTTCTAAATTCATCTCTAACGTTTGCTACGCAAGTGGTAAATTCTACACAAAATCTCGAATCTTTTGCAATGGTGGGGCTTGAAAGCTATAAAAGGACTCATCCACTTCGTTCCTAAACTAACCTAGAAGAGATCTATCATAGTGGGAGGCGGAGAGAGTCGATTTTGGAGTTCTACACTCCCTCTTCTTAGTCTTCCTTCTAGTTCTTCATGTTTTCATTAGTTTTTCTGTTTTTATTTAGCATGGTTGGCTAAACCTCTTAGGTAGGGCTAAGAGGTAAAGCTTGTAGTGATTCTAAGATGATTTAATTCGTTTTTAATGGTTTTAAGTTGGATTTTTATTGATTGAACAATGGTTTGTTGAGTTTAAATAAAGTTCTAAGTAGTTTTTCTTAATTTTATGATGACTCATGGATGTTTGGAAGAATTGTCTTAGTTTTTAGTTGTTTTACATGGATCTAGACTTGTGCACTCTGAGGAATCGGATTCAAGACGCTCTAGAACTTGGTTCTTCATGTGGGAACTTCAAACCAAAGTTCTACCTTTTTATGAAAAGTTGGAGACATGTATTATTTATTTATGTGATTTAAATCAAGTTCAAACCATGATATTAGTTAAACTTTATGACAGGGTTTGATGATTATTATGATTATGATCTTAATCTATTGGAACTAGGATTGGCCTATGCAATTGAGTGTGCCCAAGTCCTAACTTGAATTAAGTGAATCATGTTGATGAACAACACATGTAATGGACTGTTTTGCTGAATTAACTGCTCTATAATCCGGCTAGATAGGATTTGATTTCGATTCTAGTTGTGTAATTAAGAAACCAAAGTGAATTATGCATCAAAGATAGCTACAAGTGGATCATTGGCACCCTAGTGCTTCTTTAGATTGTTAATTTCATCTCAAGTTACATATTATCCCTCTACATTGAAATTCTGATTTATTGTAGCTTGATCTCAATTAGAAATTGTTTTAAGAAACTTTGTAAATCCCTGAGTTCGTCCCTGAGAACGATCTCGGTCTCTACCGAATTATTACTACATCGCAACCCTACACTTGTGGAGCGAACAAGTTTTTGGCACCATTACTGGGGACTTGACGATTTTTACAGAAGTTCTGAAAATAGTTTTCTATTGAGATTTTTAGAAAATTTTCTATTAGTACTAATTTAGTTTATTTTATTTTGATTTTTCTTTTGCAGGAATTTTTTAAGTAGAAGTTGGTTATCTTAAGTTCTCAAATCAAGTTTGGTCTTTTCAACCTTATTCTTCTTCTTCCATATTCGTTCCTATCATCTTCATCTCTTGTAGAGTGGGTGAAGACTCCTTTTGGATCTCTGATAGGTTGGTCTCGTGCTGCCTTGATTCTTATTGGTCGGCATTGCCGTCTTGGATCACCTTGTGCTCAATGATTTCTCTTATCAAATCTACTCATCTTTCTTCTTTTTCTGAACATTTCTTAAAAGATTCAAAGAGTGGGTGTTCGCTCGCCTCAAGTGTAAGGCTGCGATGTAGTAATAAATCTCGGTAAGACCGAGGTCGATCCACAGGGAATTAGAAACAACTTCCAAACTATTCCAACAACTCAGTTTTTTTTTTTTGTGCAAGAAATAGGATTCAATTGAGTAATTAAACTAAAACAGTAACTTAATGGAAAATCAGTAATTTAAAATACTAAGGTATTCAAGGATCCACTTGTAGCAATCCCATGTCAATCCAATCAATCCAAGTAGAGAACACAACTAGATTTGAAGTCCTATCTCTCATCTAGTTGGAAAATAAAGCATTCAAACACATTCAATTCCATTCAAGCTGAACTTCCAAGTTCTAGTCCCATTCAACACATGTAGGATTCGAAATCATAGCCTTTGGAGAAACAGCCATGCCTATAGGACTATGGCTTGCTCAAGGGTTACCATAATTCGAACCTAAACAAATACAATATGATAATCTCAGAGAATTGCAAGGAATCCATGTCCGGAGCACACGAACTCTCATAAAACATCTCAAACTACCAACTTAAGAACTAGAATATGAAAAATCTAAACTTGAATTAAAAAGTACTTGAATTAACTTGAATCAAACATGAATTTAGCTACAAGCTTCACCTCTCAGCCTTAGCTGAGAGATTTTAGCCGAGCATTGTCATACTACAACTAGAACTCATAATAGAAAACATAAAAACTAGAAAAACCAGGAATTGGAGGGTTGCAGACGCTCCACAACAGCTTCCTCTCTTTAGAACCACGTCCCTTAGCTTCTATGATGACCTAGGAAGAGCCCCTAGGTGTCCTTTTATAGTGGGAAAGCCCCCTTGCGTCGGAAACATCCAGAAATTGCGTAAGGTTACGCACTGCGTAGAAATTTCCGAAATCCTGTTTTAGAAACTGCCTGATTTTTAACGTGGCCGACCGGTCGGACGACCAATCGGATTGGCCTAGCCGACCGGTCATGACCGGTCGGACTAGTCTGTTCAACAGTCCAGGGAGTTCAATGGATTTCCCACTTTAATGACCGACCGGTCAAGATCGGTCGGATTGGGTTACCGACCGGTCACGACCGGTCGGACCTCAGTTAATTTTGAGTCCAGCGAGCTTCCAGAGAGATGCCGACCGGTTGGCCGATGGGTCAAGACCGGTCGGTCCAACTGGTCCTTCCAATGGTTTCCACAGGTGTGGCTGACCGGTTGGACGACCGTTCGGGCTTGCTTTTCTCCATCTTTTTCTTCTTTTCTTCATTCTCTTTTCTCCCTCTTTCTTCTTCCTTCTTTGGTCCATCTTGGACCTTCCTTCAAAGGTTCTAAATGGCCCCTTTTTGGTCTCCAATTGAGTGAAGTCCGCTCTCATCCCTATAATCACAAAACATGCATTAGATGGGCCTTTTAATCATGAAAACCATGCATACAATGTCATGTAGTGGGCAATGCAATGTATAAATTGGAGGTTCAACAGTGGGTGGGGAGTTCTCTGAACCCCTATTGACCAGGAGAAATCGGTCTCTTTCTTTGCTTCTAACTCAACCATTGCAAGACACCTTGTGCTTCAGTCCTAGAGAGGAGTAAAGAAAAGAAGGAAGAATTATTCTTTCTCTTTTCATTCTTTTTATTTTGAATTTGCATGCCCCATTGGGTCCGGGATTCGAATAATTGCTTATCAAGTGAAGGGGGAATTGTTGAAAGGATTGATAAGGAACCACGAGCTAAGAAACATTTAAATTTATAAATTTTTTCTAAAAATATGGCTGAAAATCAACCCGATTGTTAAGCTCTTAAATGTGTATATTCTAACCCCATTTCATCACTAACTATGCTTGAAATACATGATTAAAGACCCGACTAATGCATGGTTTTGTGGTTGTAGGAATGAGAGAGAGAATTCATCAATTAAAGGCTTAGAGACGCTATTTACAAGCATTGAAGATCAAAAGACCAAGTGCCAAAGAGTGGAAGAAAGAAAGCAAAGGAGATAAGAAGGAAGTACAGAAAATTGCACTGAAGAACGGTCGTCCGACTGGTCGTCCGACCGGTCCGAATACTCAACAGGAGGACCCTACTGCCAAACATTGCTGGACTAATCATGACCGGTCATCCGACCGGTCGTCCACTACTTAGACCGGTCATCTGACCGGTCGTTGAATTAAAAAATTGGGTTTGAATTTCCAAAAAACTCTCTGGACTATTTTTGGCCTTTTATGACTGGTCGTCCGTGAGCTCAGACCGGTTGTGCTATCGGTCATCTGCGTAACAGAGCTTCTTTTATAAGCTCTGAAATTTACTTCGGCGGATTTTCTGAAAGTTTCTTCGCATCTAGGGCTTCAAACCTATAAAAGGACTCTTCTAGCTCATTCCTAAGGCATCCTAGAAGAGATTTACCATGGTGGGAGGCGGCGAAAGTTAGATCCGGAGTTCTACAAATCCTCCTAGTTTGTTCTTCTAGTTTTTATGTTTCTCTTAGTTGCTTTCATGTTTCCTTAGATCATGAACGGCTAAACCTTTTAGCTAGGGCTAGGAGGTGAAGCTTGTAGTAAATCTAAGATGTTTTAATTCGTTTGTTTTGATTTCAAGTTAGATTATTAGTGAAGAACAATGGTTTGAAGTTTGAATAAAGTTCTAAGTACTCTTTCTTAGTCTTATGACGGCTCATGGATGTTTAGAAGAATTGCTTAAGTTCTTAATTATATTGAATGGTTCTAGACCTATACACTCCGTGGAATCGGATTTAATACGCTCTAAACCTTGGATTCTCATGTGGGAACTTCATGCTAAGAGTTCTACTTTTCTGAAATTTTTGCTTATGTGTGATTGTGTATGTGATTTGAATGAAGTTCAAATCATGATCTAGTTATGCTTTGTGATAGAGTTTTGTTGAGCTCTTAATTGTGCATATTCTAACCCCAATTCATCACTCATTGTGCGAGGTTTGCATGGTTTATAGACGAATCTAATGCGTGTTTTGTGATTGCAGGTTTGAGAGTGGACTCCGCCTAATTGAGGATAAAGAGAGCTTGTTTAAGACCTTGGATGAAGACCCAAAGGTGGGCCGAAGGAAGAAAGAAGCAAGGGAAGAAAGAAAGAAACAAGAACAAGGAGAGAAAAGAAAGAAAAAGAAGGAATGAGATGGTCCGACCGGTCTTGACCGGTCGGCCATGGTTGCTGGAACCAAGCTGAACAAGCCCGACCGGTCTTGACCGGTCGACCATACCTGCTGGGGCAGTGCTGAAGACGTCCGACTGGTCTTGACCGGTCGGGCATGGTTGCTGGACTACTACCAAAAGAGGCTAGACCGATCGTGACCGGTCGACCAGCCCAGTCCGACCGGTCCAGACCGGTCGGCCATGTGAATGAAAACAGAAACTTCTATTCTAAGTTCGATTTTCTCTGCGCACTGCGTAACTCTTACGCAGTTTCTCGATTCTTCTGAAGTTGCAGAGCCTCCAGACTATAAAAGGGCACCTAGGGATCGTTCCTAGGGTATCTAAGAGGGGCTGATGCAAGCTTAGAGGCGGCGGAAGTGAAATTTGGAGTTCCACAACTCCTTGGAGTTTATCTTTGCTGTTTTTATGAACTTTTCAGTTGTTTCATGTTTCCTTGGATCATGAGCAGCTAAACCTCTTAGCTAGGGCTAAAAGGTGAAGCTTGTAGTGGATCCAAGATGTTTCAATTCGTATGCAGTTGGTTTTAAGTATGGAATTCATGATTATGAACTATGGTTTGAAGTTTATACAAGTTTTTAAGTAGTTGTTCTTAGTCTTATGATGACTCATGGATGTTTGGGAGAATTACTTAACTTCTTAATTGGTTTGTATCCGTCTAGACCTGTATGATCCGAGGAATCGGAGTGCGCTCTAGTACTATGATCTTCATGAAGGGACTTCCTACCAAAGTTCTAATTTTCTGATTTTCTGTAATATGTATGGATTGTGCATGAGATTTGAATCAAGTTCAAATCCTGATCTAGCCTTGTCTTGTGACAAGACTTGAGGATGGTTATGATTGTGAACTAGACCTTTTGGAAAGGGGAATGACCTATGTAATTGAGCATGCTCAGCTCAACCTACATTGAGTGAATTATATGCATTGCACTTACATATTATAGATTGTTTGGTTTAACAGCTCTATCATCCGACTAGATAGATCTTAATATCGATTCTAGTTGAGAGAATGAGAAACCACAGCGGATTGAACATCAAGGATTGCTACAAGTGGATCCTTGAACCCCTAGTGCCTTTTTATAATTGTCTACATTCAAATTAGTTTAAAACTGTTATTCACATCAATTCTATTCAAAATCTGATTATTAGCTTTTAATAGACACTTTTGGATGTGTTTGTGAAATCTTACATAAGTCCCTGTGGATCGACCTCGGTCTTACCGAGTTTATTACTACATCGCAACCCTACACTTGGGGAAGCGAACAAGTTTTTGGCCCCACTGCCGGGGATTTTGACAGTTTTTCACAAATTTCTGAAATTAGTATCTATTTAGAATTTTTAGGATTTTAGGACTAACTTAGTTTGTTTATTTGATTTTTTTTTTCTTTTCAGGGATTTCTAGGAAGCTGAAGAAGATACAAGGATTTCAAGTGCCAAATCAGGTTCTATCTTTCTAACCCTTACTCTTCTCCTTCTCCTATTCATTCCTATCATATTCATCTCTTGTAGAGTGGGTGGAGACTCCTTTTGGATCTCTGAAGGTCGGCCTTTTTTCCACCTAGATTCCTATTGGTCGGCTCTACCGTCTTGGATCACCTTGTGCTCAGAGATTTCTTTTCTCATCTCTACTCCTCTTTCTCCTTTTTCTGCACTTTTTCTCAAAAGATTCAAAGAGTGGGTGGGGAGTTCTCTGAACCCATATTGACCAGGAGAAATCGGTCTCTATCCTTGCTTCTGGCTTAGCCATTGCAAGACACCTTGTGCTTCAGTCTTAGAGAAAAGTAAAGAAAGGGAGGAAGAATTCTTCTTTCTCTTTGTTTCTTTTTTTTTGGTTTTGCATGCCACATTGGGCTCGGGATTCCAATAACCGACTCATACGTGAAGGGGGGATAGTAGAAGGAATTGACAGAGAACCACGTGCTAGGAGACATCTAAACTCTCCAATTTTGTCTGAAAATATGGCTGCAAATCAACCTAATCCGGGCCAAAACCAAACTGAAACAGGGGAGAATGTGGTTGAGAATGTTCCCCGACCTAGGACTTTACGTGATTTCTTGCAACCCGCAAGAGCGAGCACTCCCTCATGCATAGTTTTTCCACAAAATGCAGGGAATGTGGATTTGAAACCGGGAGTGATTCAACTTCTCCCTAAATTCCATAGTTTAGATAGTGAAAGTGCCTATCAACACCTTAAGAAGTTTGATGAGGTAATCACCACCATGCACTTTGCAAATGTTACTGAAGATGTAGTAAGACTCAAATTCTTCCCTTTCACTCTTAAAGATAAAGCCAAGGGTTGGCTTTATGCATTGAGGCCAAGATCAATTGGTGCATGGACTGATATGCACAGAGAATTTATAAAAAAATTCTTCCCTACTCACAAAACGAACATGTTGAAGCGCCTTATCATGAACTTTGCCCAAAAGCAAGATGAAACCTTCTTCCAATGTTGGGAGAGGTTTAAGGAGTTATTAAATGCATGCCCACATCATGGCTATGAAATTTGGCGGGTTATAAGCTTTTTCTATGAAGGACTGACTTCACCCATGCGCCAATTTGTAGAGATGATGTGTAACGGGGAGTTCATGAATAAGGAAGCTGATGAAGCATGGGATTATTTGGAAGAATTGGCTGAGAATGCACAGGCTTGGGGCACATCGAAACCAACTAATTCCAAGACTGGCCAACAAAAGGAAAAGGGGGGAATGTATGTCTTATCAGAAGAAGATAGCATAAGTGCACGGTTGGCTAGCCTCACAAGAAAGGTCGAAGCCATGGAATTAAGGAAAAGTGAAACGATCAACTCCACTGATGTTGAAACTGTTTGTGGAATTTGTGCTGGAAATCAACATGCAACACAAGATTGCCCCACAATTTCAGCAGTTCAAGGCATCTTACAAGAACAAACAAATGCCATAAACAGTTATCAACAGCAATTTGGTGCTCCAAACTCAAACACGTTTAATCCTAATTGGAAGAACCATCCCAACTTCAGTTGCAGGAATGGACCCACTGCAAATGCAAGCAACACTCCAAAAGTATCACTAGAGGAGATGTTGGGTGCATTCGTATCAGTCCAAGCTGAGTATAACAAGACAAATTCTCTAAAAATAGATGGGCTCATGCAAGAGCAATTGAAATTCAATCAAAATTCAACTCAAGCCATCAATGAATTGAAAACATCTCTGGCTAGAGTTGAATCTCACCTTAGTGTTAGAGAGAAGGGCACACTTCCTGCCCAACCTCTTCCTAACCCAAGGACCCAATATGAGATACAAGATGCAAGCTCATCCTCCCACCATACGGAACATGTCCAAGCTATCACTACTTTGAGAAGTGGGAAAGAAATTGACAAATCTAATCCGGTGAAGGCCCCAAAGCCTAAGGATCCGGAAATTCCCAAAGAGGATGATAGCCCAAACAATATTCCACAAGAGAAAGAACCGGAAAGACAATACAAGCCGGTTGCCCCATTTCCACAAAGGTTGATTTCACCTAAACCTTTAGATAAAAATCTAGAGATTTTAGAAGTTTCCAAGCAGGTGAAGATCAACATCCCGTTGTTATATGCAATAAAACAAATACCATCGTATGCCAAATTTCTAAAGGAGTTGTGTACAGTCAAAAGGAAACACAATGTTCACAACAAAGTACTTTTGACCGAGAACTTGAGCGCCATCATCAAACAAGAGGTGCCCCAAAAATACAAGGATCCGGGTAGTCCAACCATCTCATGCATCATAGGAGACTACCGGATTAAACAAGCCCTACTCGACTTGGGGGCAAGTGTGAATCTCATTCCATACTCGGTCTACAAGCAACTTGGGTTAGGTGAATTAAAACCGACCAAAACCACACTCCAACTTGCTGATAGATCCATCCGTATACCGAGAGGAATGATAGAGGATGTTCTAGTCCTAGTTGATAAATTCTACTACCCAGTAGACTTTATTGTCTTGGACACACATCCCGTGATTGGCACCGGTGCTCAAATTCCCGTCATACTTGGATGACCGTTTCTAGCTACCTCAAATGCCATTATCAATTGTAGAAACAGACTTGTACAAATGTCCCTTGGAAATATGACCCTTGAGCTTAATATATTTGATTTATGCAAACAACCACGGGAAGTTGATGATGATGTCCACGAATTAAACATGATCGAATCATTCGTGGAGGATACAGTCCCCTTATCACTATTTTCCGACCCTTTGAAGGCATGTGTGGCCCATTCTCATGAGACAAATGATGACACAATACAAGAGATGAATGCCATGCTAGAGATGATGCCAGTGCTTGATAATAAAAGATGGAGGGCCCTATTTGAGCCTTTGCCTGTAAACGAGAACAAGGCCCTCCCATCCAACATCAAGGCACCAACACTCGACCTAAAACCATTACCAAGTGAGCTGAAATATGTTTATTTAGGTCGAGATGAGACATATTCAGTGGTGATTTCTTCCCACTTGGATGAGGAACAAGAGAGTAGGCTAATAGCCACTTTATTAGAGCACAAAAGTGCCATTGGATGGTCAATTGCAGATCTCAAAGGCATAGACCCACTGATTTGTACTCATCGCATACACCTTGAGGAGAATGCGAAGACATTTAGGCAACCACAAAGACGACTAAATCCAAACATGAAGGATGTGGTTAAGGCCGAAGTGGTGAAACTATTGGATGTAGGTATCATTTACCCAATATCTGATAGCCAATGGGTGAGCCCAACTCAAGTGGTGCCTAAGAAATCCGGAATAACCATCGTAGCCAATGCCAATAATGAACTCGTGTCAACTAGAGTCACTACCGGTTGGAGAATGTGCATTGACTACAGGAAGCTAAACACTGTCACGAGGAAAGACCACTTCCCCCTACCATTTGTTGATCAAATTTTAGAATGGTTGGCGGGTCATTCCCACTTTTGCTTCCTTGATGGCTATTCAGGGTACAACCAAATAAAAATTGCCCATGAAGACTAAGAAAAGACTACATTCACATGTCCATTCGGCACTTTCGCCTACTGACGGATGCCATTTGGACTATGTAATGCCCCTGCCACCTTTCAGCGTTGTATGATGAGTATCTTTTCTGACATGGTGGGGACCATTCTCGAAGTCTTCATGGATGATTTTTCCGTATTTGGTTGTAGCTTTGATGAGTGCCTTGAGCACTTGAAGTCTGTGCTGAAAAGATGTGAAGAGAAGAACCTTGTTCTCAATTGGGAGAAGTGTCACTTCATGGTTCAAAAGGGAATTGTACTTGGACACATCGTTTCACAAAATGGAATCGAGGTGGACAAAGCGAAAATTGATCTTATCTCTAACCTTCCACCACCCAAAAGCATACGAGATGTACGGTCCTTTTTAGGACACGCAGGATTTTACAGAAGGTTCATAAAGGACTTCAGTTTACTCTCTCGCCCTTTATGTAACCTACTTCAAAAGGAAAATTCATTCGAGTGGAATGAAGAATGTTAAAAGGCCTTTACCATCCTTAAAGGTATGTTGACATGTGCTCCCATAATGCAACCACCTGATTGGAGCATTCCTTTTAAGATTATGTGTGATGCTAGTGACTATGCTATTGGGGCCGTGTTAGGTCAAAGGAAAGAGAAAAAGCCATGTGTCATCTACTATGCAAGTAGAACCCTAAACTCAGCCCAAGCAAACTACACCACTACTGAAAAAGAACTTTTAGCCGTAGTTTTTGCCTTGGACAAGTTTAGGTCCTACTTGATTGGATCCAAGATCATTATATTCACTGACCATGCCGCGCTTAAGTATCTTCTTTCTAAAAAAGATGCTAAACCACGGTTGTTAAGATGGATCCTTCTACTCCAGGAATTCGACATAGAAATACGTGATAAGAAAGGAGTAGAGAATGTAGTAGCTGACCACCTCTCTCGACTTGTCCTCACTGATTCCCCTGAAACGACTGCAATCAATGACATGTTCCCTGATGAACAACTTTTTACTGTTTCCCAATTGCCATGGTATGCGGACATTGCTAACTATCTTGCTACAGGTACAATTCCTACATATTGGAAAAAGCAAGATAAGGATAAATTCTTCACAGAGGTGCGGAAATTCTTATGGGACGACCCATACTTATTCAAGTATTGTCCCGATCAAATCATAAGGAGATGTGTGCTGGATGAGGAACAACAAAGTATCATCTCCTTCTGTCATTCTTAGGCATGTGGTGGCCACTTTTCGGCTAAAAAGACCACAGCGAAAATTCTGCAATGTGAGTTTTATTGGCCCACCATGTTCAAAGATACACATGAGTTTTGCAAAGCATGTGAACCTTTTCAGAAATTAGGAGGAATCTCCCGTAGAAATATGATGCCACTCAATCCCATCTTAATAATCGAAATTTTTTATTGTTGGGGCATCGATTTCATGTGCCCATTCCCATCTTCTTTTGGAAACTTATACATCTTGCTTGCCGTTGATTATGTTTCCAAATGGGTCGAGGCCATCCCTTGCCGGAATAATGACCATAAAACGGTCATTCGATTTTTAAAAGAAAATATTCTTTCCCGATTTGGAACGCCTCGAGTCATCATAAGTGATGGAGGGTCTCACTTTTGCAATCGCCCTTTTGAAACCTTAATGAAGAAATATGGCGTAACACACAAAGTGAGCACTCCCTATCACCCACAAACTAGTGGACAAGCTGAGATATCCAATAGGGAGATTAAACACATTTTAGAGAAAACGGTGAACCCCGATCGCAAGGATTGGTCGCTTCGGCTTACCGATGCGCTTTGGGCTTACCGTACTGCTTTCAAAACCCCTATTGGAATGTCTCCCTATAGAATTGTCTATGGGAAGGCTTGTCACTTGCCTGTGGAGTTGGAACATAGGGCATATTGGGCTATTAAGAAGATGAATTTCAATTCTGACAAGGCAAGCTCGTTACGCAAACTACAATTGAATGAACTTGCAGAAATCCGGAATGAAGCATACGAGAATGCGAGAATTTACAAGGACAAGACGAAGATATTCCATGATAAGAACATTCTTCGCAAGACATTTACGATCAATCAAAAAGTCCTCATGTATAATTCTCGCCTACATCTATTTTCGGAAAAATTAAGATCTTGATGGACCGGTCCCTACATTGTGCAAACTGTCTATCCATATGGGACTGTCGAGCTATTGAATCCGAGGAACGGCAACATTTTTAAGGCAAATGGGCAGCGATTAAAGCCGTTCTTTGAGAAATTTCCTTCAGAAGGTATGTCCATACCCCTGAATGATCCTGTGTATCAGGATGATTGATCTCCTAGTCTGACGAAGGTATAAAGTAGTTAGGATTAGGATTTTGTTGCTTTGGTTTACTTTTGCTTAGGTTTGTTAGAAGGAGGAGGAATTCCAACTTTCACTCTCTCAGGTACTATCACTCCTCACTCCCTTTTATTTTTCAAATTGCTCTCATGTTTTGCTCATTGCACATCTTTTACATTGAGGACAATGCAAGATTTGGTTGGGGGGTGTAGGATCATTTGGATGAATCCAGCGTTTTGCAGCATTTCAAGCAATTATGTGAAAATTTTCAATTTTTCAAAAATTCGAAACTCTTTTGGAAAACATCGGTTCTATGCATTCCAGATGATATGAGCATAAGAGGAGGAGATATGAAGTGTATGGGGCTGTATGTCTGGAATCTCTCATAGCATAATGGTTTTATATGTGAATTCCCCTATTTCTGTGATTTATAGAAAATCTGAACACTTTTACACCTAGTCCACATTACACGATTTTCATGGGTTGAAGGGACTATGTGATTTATGGAGCAGCTAGACTTTGAATTAAGGCATTGAGAAATCAGGCCGGGGTACTTTGTCCATCCTTGTCCATGGGAAAACAACGAAAGATACGGATTTCTAAAAATCCTATCTAAATTAAAAGAAAAAGGAAAAGGAAGGATGAAATTGGGAATGATGGAAAAATGGTGGAAAATTCCGATTAGGGCTACCTACTACCAACCGGGGGATGGTCTACCCGTAACTAAAGCAGGAAATGGGACGTAGTGTGAAAGTCGTCGGAAGGACGGTAAGGCAAATTCCTGTCATTGGCTTGATGTGGCTCTATATACCTTGAGATCTATAGTCTGATTGATCTATGAAGAAGATAATCCTAGAAACTCGTGAGATGAATTTTTCACTACCCACACTAGGTTGAATTTGTTCAAGTCCGTCTATTTATCAACCAATCAGCGGGAATTTCATATGAATGCTTATTATGTCTTGAGGGTTTACGGTTTCAACCTCTGTCACCTAATATTTCTGAATCTTACACTTATGTACCTTGGGACGCATAGAAGGATAATTTCTAAGAGAGAGTTGAGTCTTGACGAATGGAATTGGTTTCACGCATGTTTTGCTCGGGATTAGCAAAATGCTGGTTGGGGGGTGTGTTGAGCTCTTAATTGTGCATATTCTAACCCCAATTCATCACTCATTGTGCGAGGTTTGCATGGTTTATAGACGAATCTAATGCGTGTTTTGTGATTGCAGGTTTGAGAGTGGACTCCGCCTAATTGAGGATAAAGAGAGCTTGTTTAGGACCTTGGATGAAGACCTAAAGGTGGGCCGAAGGAAGAAAGAAGCAAGGGAAGAAAGAAAGAAACAAGAACAAGGAGAGAAAAGAAAGAAAAAGAAGGAATGAGATGGTCCGACCGGTCTTAACCGGTCGGCCATGGTTGCTGGAACCAAGCTGAACAAGCCCGACCGGTCTTGACCGGTCGGCCATACCTGCTGGGGCAGTGCTGAAGACGTCCGACTGGTCTTCACCGGTCGGGCATGGTTGCTGGACTACTACCAAAAGAGGCCAGACCGGTCGTGACTGGCCGGCCAGCCCAGTCCGACCGGTCCAGACCGGTCGGCCATGTGAATGAAAACAGAAACTTCTATTCTAAGTCCGATTTTCTCTGCGCACTGCGTAACTCTTACGCAGTTTCTCGATTCTTCTGAAGTTGTAGAGCCTCCAGACTATAAAAGGGCACCTAAGGATCGTTCCTAGGGTATCTAAGAGGGGCTAAAGCAAGCTTAGAGGCGGCGGAAGTGAAATTTGGAGTTCCACAACTCCTTGGAGTTTGTCTTTGCTGTTTTTATGAACTTTTCAGTTGTTTCATGTTTCCTTGGATCATGAGCAGCTAAACCTCTTAGCTAGGGCTAAGAGGTGAAGCTTGTAGTGGATCCAAGATGTTTCAATTCGTATGCAGTTGGTTTTAAGTATGGAATTCATGATTATGAACTATGGTTTGAAGTTTATACAAGTTTTTAAGTAGTTGTTCTTAGTCTTATGATGACTCATGGATGTTTGGGAGAATTACTTAACTTCTTAATTGGTTTGTATCCGTCTAGACCTGTATGATCCGAGGAATCGGAGTGCGCTCTAGTACTATGATCTTCATGAAGGGACTTCTTACCAAAGTTCTAATTTTCTGATTTTCTGTAATATGTATGGATTGTGCATGAGATTTGAATCAAGTTCAAATCCTGATCTAGCCTTGTCTTGTGACAGGACTTGAGGATGGTTATGATTGTGAACTAGACCTTTTGGAAAGGGGAATGACCTATGCAATTGAGCATGCTCAGCTCAGCCTACATTGAGTGAATTCTATGTATTGCACTTACATATTATAGATTGTTTGGTTTAACAGCTCTATCATCCGACTAGATAGATCTTAATATCGATTCTAGTTGAGAAAGTGAGAAACCATAGCGAATTATGCATCTAAGGAGAGTTATAAGTGGATCCTTGATGCTCTAGTTATCTTTCCATTATCAGATTTTCTATTTTATGTTAAAAATCAATTTCACAAACCTCTTTGATTCTAGTTATTAGGATAGTTTGAATTTTTTTACTTCCTTCCCTGTGGATCGACCTCGGTTTTACCGAGATTATTACTATATCACAACCCTACACTTGGGGAAGCGAACAAGTTTAATGATGATTATGATTGTGATCTTAATCTATTTGAACTAGGATTGACCTATGCAATTGAGTGTGCTCAAGTCCTAACTTGAATTGAGGGAATCATGTACATGAATCACACATATGACAGATTGTTTCTTTTAACTGCTCTATCATTCGGCTAGATAGGATTTAATTTCGATTCTAGTTGAGTAAGTGAGAAACCATAGCGAATTAAGCATCAAGGATTGCTACAAGGGGATCCTTGAACCCCTAGTGCTCTTTATTATTGATTATATTCAGTTTTAGTTCAAAATATCTATCTACATTCAATTCCAAAATCCTATTAGTTAGTTCTCAATTAGAAATCATTGAAAGTGTTTTGTGAGTTCTTACACAAGTCCCTGTGGATCGACCTCGGTCTTGTAGAGATTATTACTACATTGCAACCCTACACTTGGGGAAGCGAACAAGTTTTTTTTCAAAGGACATTTGTACAGGCCCGTTTTCACAATTGATAATTGCATTTGAAGTAGCTAGAAAAGGGCGGCCTAGTATGACAGGAATTTGAGCGCCGGTACCTATCACAGGATGTGTATCCAAGACAATAAAATCCACTAGATAGTAGAATTTATCGACTTGGACCAAGACATCCTCAATCATCCCCATTGGTATACGAATAGATCTATCAGCAAGTTAGAGTGTGGTTTTGGTGGGTTTCAATTCACCTAACCCAAGTTGTTCATAGACCGAGTATGGAATGAGATTAACATTTTCCCCTAAATTGAGTAAGGCTTGTTTGATCCGGTAGTCACCTATGATGCATGAGATGGTTGGACTACCCGGATCCTTGTATTTTTGGGGCACCTCTTGTTTGATAATAGCGGTCAAATTCTCAGTCAAAAGTACTTTGTTGTGAACATTGTGTTTCCTTTTGACTGTACACAATTCCTTCAGAAATTTGGCATATGATGGTATTTGTTTTATAGCATCCAATAACGGAATGTTGATCTTCACTTGCTTAAAAACCTCTAAGATTTTCAGGTTTTTGTCTAAAGGTTTAGATGAATTCAACCTTTGGGGAAACGGGGGCAACCAGCTTGTATTACCTTTTCGGTTCTTTCTCATGTGGAGTGTTGTTTGGGCTATCATCCTCTTTAGAAATTTTCGGATCATTAGGCTTCGAGGCCTTCACCGGATTAGATTTATCGATTTTTTTTCCACTCCTCAAGGTGGTGATAGCTTGAACATGCTCCGTATGTTGGGAAGACGAGCTTGAGTCTTGTATCTTAAATTGGGTTCTTAGGTTAGGGAGAGGTTGGGCAAGAAGTGTGATTGAACAAGAATGGTCCACTTAGTATTGCCAGCTCACTAATGCTCCGAGTGTCGTCGAGGCGGGTCCTTTTAGTTCACTTGTTCAACATGAAGAGGACAATCAAGAAGGTCAGAAGAAGAGGGAGAGACGGAGTTGAGGTAAGCAGCCAGTTGAGGAAGTCGGCCATTCAGAGCGGTTGACATAGCTTGTTAATCTAAAGAATGACCGGATGAAGATCAGCTAGGATAGAAACAATATCGTTGCGACGTGTGGTTTCTTCATCGTAAACCCCTACAACGACCGAGTCATCACACATGAGAAATCTCTTATGTGGTGACCCCTCCCGAGCATCGATCCATCCAATGTTCAAGGCCCTTTTCAGTTCTACAGGGTTAGAAGGTGGACATCTACTCCTGAGCAGTTGTTGACTACCTTACTAGTTGACGGTGGAGAGAGTAGCGGGTAGGTCTCCCAAGAGAAATGGTTTTCCTTACGCTAACTTGTGATCCTCACGCTCTTTATCTAGCCCATTATTTCGAGACGGTACAACAAAGGTTTCGGCATGTGGACAAAATGATGGTGTGGGCGACGAGAAGTTTTCGTATGCAAGGCCATCTGAATGAGTGAGTTGGTTATGAACAATGGGCAAGAGAGATTTTGGTCCGTCACAAGAGGGTTTTGAAGCAAGTCGGCCTGTACTAGGCTATCGATGTTGTTCGCTTCCCCAAGTGTAGGGTTGCGATGTAGTAATAATCTCGGTAAGACCGAGGTCGATCCACATGGACTTGTTTAGGAATTCACAAACACATCCAATAGTGTCTATTGAGAGCTAACAACCAGATTTTGTATGAAGTTGATGTGAGTAACAATTTTAAACTAATTTGAAGGTAATCAATTATAAAAAGGCACTAGGGGTTCAAGGATCCACTTGTAGCAATCCTTAATGTTCAATCCGCTGTGGTTTCTCACTTTCTCAACTAGAATCGATATTAAGATCTATCTAGCCGAATGATAAAGCTGTTAAACCAAACAATCTGTCATAAGTAAGTCCAATGCATATGATTCACTCAATGTAAGCTAGGCTAAGCATGCTCAATTGCATAGGTCAGTCCCAATTCCAATAGGCTCAGATCACAATCATAACCATCCTCAAGTCCTGTCACAAGACAAGGCTAGATTACAATTTGAACTTGATTTAAATCACATGCACAGTCCCCTACATAATTCCAAAAACCAGAAAAGTAGAACTTTGGTAGGAAGTCCCCACATGAAGATCATAGTACTAGAGCGCACTCCAATTCCTCGGATCATACAGGTCTAGACTAATACCAAGCAGTTAAGAACTTAAGTAATTCTCCCAAACATCCATGAGTCATCATAAGACTAAGAAAAAACTACTTAAAACTTGTATAAACTTCAAACCATTGTTCATAAACATGAATTCCGAATTTAAAACCAACTTAGAATGAATTGAAACATCTTAGATCCACTACAAGCTTCACCTCTTAGCCCTAGCTAAGAGGTTTAGCTGCTCATGATCCAAGGAAACATGAAACAACTTAAGAAAAGCATAAAACAGTAAAACAAACTAGAAGGAGTTGTGGAACTCCGAAATCCACTTCCGCCGCCTCCAACCTTGCTTAAACCCTTCTAAAATACCTTAAGAACGATCCCTGGGTGTCCTTTTATAGTGGGGAGGCTCCGCAACTTCAGAAGATTCGAGAATTTGCGTAACACTTACGCAGTGCGCAGAGAAAATCGGACTAAAAACGGAAAGTTTCTATTTTAAACACTTGGACGACCGGTCGGACTGGCTATTGGAATTAGTCCAGCAAGCTTCTGGATTAAAAATTTCTTCTGGCCGACCGGTCGCGACCAGTCGGACTGCATTGGTCTTCCTCCAGTGTGTGTACAGGGTTGGCCGACCGGTCTTGACCGGTCTGGCTCCCTTGGCCGACTGGTCGGACGACCGGTCATGGCCATTGCTTCTTCATGTTCTTCTTCTTTTCTTCTTTCTTTGCTTCCTTCTTTCTTTGGTCCTCCTTGATCTTCATTCCAATGGTTTTAAATGGACCTTTTCATCTTCAATTAGGTGGAGTCCACTCTCATTCCTATAATTACAAAACATGCATTTAATTAGCCTTTGAATCATGAAAACCTCGCATAATGAGTGATGAATTGGGGTTAGAATATGCACGATTAAGAGCTCAACACACCCCCCAACCAGCATTTTGCTAGTCCCGAGCAAAACATGCGTGAAGCTAATTCCATTCTTCAAAACTCAACTCTCTTTCAGAAACCATTCTTCTATACATCCCAAGACATACAAGTGTAAGATTCAGAAATAATTGGTGACAGAAGTTGAAACCGTAAACCCTCAAGACATGATAAGCATTCATATGAAATTCCCGTTGATTAGTTGATAAATAGAAGAACTTGAACAAATTCAATCTAGTGTGGATAGTGAAAATTCATCTCATGAGTTTCTAGGATTATCTTCTTCATAGATCAACCTGACTATAGATCTCAAGGTACATAGAGCCACATCAAGCCAATGACAGGAATTAGCCTTACCTTCCTTCCGACGACTTTCACACTACGTCTCATTTCCGGCTTTAGTTACGGGTAGACCATCCCCCAGTTGGTAGTAGGTAGCCCTAATCGAAATTTTCCACCATTTTTCCATCATTCCCAATTCCATCCTTCCTTTCCCTTTTTCTTTTAATTTAGATAGGATTTTTAGAAATCCATATCTTGCATTGTTTTCCCATGGACAAGGATGGACAAAGTACCCCGGCTTGATTTCTCAACACCTTAATTCAAAGTCTAGCTAATCCATAAATCACATAATCCCTTCAACCCATGAAAATCGTGTAACGTGGACTAGGTGTAAAAGTGTTCAGATTTTCTATCGATCACAGAATTAGGGGAGTTCTCATATAAAACCATTATGCCAAGAGAAGATCAAGATTTACAACCTCATACACTTCATATCTCATCTTCTTATGCTCACATCATCTTGAGCGCATAGAACCAAAATTTTCCAAAAGAGTTTTGAATTTTAGAAATATCGAGAAATATCGACATAAATGCTTGAAATGTTACAAAACGCTGGATTCATCCAAGTGATCCTACACCCCCCAATCAAATCTAGCATTGTCCTCAATGTAAAAGATGTGCAATAAACAAAACATGAGAGCAATTTGAACCTAAAAGGGAGGGAGGAATGAGAGTACTTGAAAAAGTGAAAAGTGGAATTCTTCCTCCTAACAACAAACCTAAGCAAAGGTAAACAAAAGCAGCAAAATCCTAATCCTAACTAATCTATATCTCCGTCAGACTAGGAGATCAATCATCCTGATACACAGGATCATTCAGAGGTATGGACATACCTTCTGAAGGAAATTTCTCAAAGAACGGCTTTAATCGCTGCCCATTCGCCTTAAAAATGTTGCCGTTTCTCGGATTTAACAGCTCGACAGTCCCATATGGATAGACAGTTTGCACAATGTAGGGACCAGTCCATCGAGATCTCAATTTTCCCGAAAATAGATGTAGGCGAGAATTATACATGAGGACTTTTTGATTGATCGTGAATGTCTTGCGAAGAATATTCTTATCATGGAATATCTTCCTCTTGTCCTTGTAAATTCTCGCATTCTCATATGCTTCGTTCCGGATTTCTGCAAGTTCATTCAATTGTAGTTTGCGCAACGAGCTCGCCTTGTCAGAATTGAAATCCATCTTCTTAATTGCCCAATATGCCCTATGTTCTAACTCCACAGGCAAGTGACAAGCCTTCCCATAGACAAGTCTATAGGGAGACATTCCAATAGGGGTCTTAAAAGCAGTACGGTAGGCCCAAAGCGCATCGGTAAGCAAAAGCGACCAATCCTTGCGATCGGGGTTTACCGTTTTCTCCAAAATGTGTTTAATCTCCCTATTGGATATCTCAGCTTGCCCACTCGTTTGTGGGTGATAGGGAGTGCTCACTTTGTGTGTGACGCCATATTTCTTCATTAAAGTTTCAAAAGGGCGATTACAAAAGTGAGACCCTCCATCACTTATGATGACTCGAGGTGTTCCAAACCGGGAAATAATATTCTCTTTTAAGAAGCGAATGACTTTTTTATAGTCATTATTCTGGCAAGGGATGGCCTCGACCCATTTGGAAACATAGTCAATGGCAAGCAAGATGTATGTGTTTCCAAAAGAAGATGGGAATGGACCCATGAAATCGATGCCCCAACAATAAAAAATTTCGATTATTAAGATGGGATTGAGTGGCATCATATTTCTTCAGAAAATTCCTCCTAATTTCTGACAAGGTTCACATACTTTGTAAAACTCATGTATGTCTTTGAACATGGTGGGCCAATAAAACCTACATTGCAGAATTTTCGCTGTGGTCTTTTTAGCCGAAAAGTGGCCACCACATTCCTGAGAATGACAGAAGGAGATGATACTTTGTTGTTCATCATCTGGCACACATCTCCTTATGATTTGATCGGGACAATACTTGAATAAGTATGGGTCGTCCCATAGGAATTTTCGCACCTCCGTGAAGAATTTATCCTTATCTTGCTTTTTCCAATGTGTAGGAATTGTACCTGTACAAGATAGTTAGCAATGTCTGCATACCATGGCAAAAAGTTGTTCATCAGGGAACATATCATTGATCGCGGTCATTTCAGGGGAATCAGTGAGAACAAGTCGAGAGAGATGGTCAGCTATGACATTTTCTACTCCTTTCTTATCACGTATTTCTATGTCAAATTCCTAGAGTAGAAGGATCCATCTTAACAACCGTGGTTTAGCATCCTTTTTAGAGAGAAGGTACTTAAGCGTGGCATGGTCAGTGAATATGATGATCTTGGATCCAATCAAGTAGGACCTAAACTTGTCCAAGGCAAAAACTACGGCTAAAAGTTCCTTTTCAGCAGTGGTGTAGTTTGCTTGGGCTGAGTTTAGGGTTCTACTTGCATAGTAGATGACACATGGCTTTTTCTCTTTTCTTTGGCCTAGCACGGCCCCAATAGCATAGTCGCTAGCATCGCACATAATTTCAAAAGGAAGGCACCAATCAGGTGGTTGCATTATAGGAGAACATGTCAACATACCTTTAAGGGTGGTAAAGGCCTTTTGACATTCTTCATTCCACTCGAATGAATTTTCCTTTTGAAGTAGGTTACATAAAGGACGAGAGAGTGAACTGAAGTCCTTTATGAACCTTCTGTAAATCCTGCGTGTCCCAAAAAGGACCGTACATCTCATATGCTCTTGGGTGGTGGAAGGTTAGAGATAAGATCAATTTTCGCTTTGTCCACCTCGATTCCATTTGGGAAACGATGTGACCAAGTACAATTCCCTTTTGAACCATGAAGTGACACTTTTCCCAATTCAGCACAAGGTTCTTCTCTTCACATCTTTTCAGCACAGATTTCAAGTGCTCAAGGCACTCATCAAAGCTACAACCAAATATGAAAAAATCATCCATGAAAACTTTGAGAATTGTCCCCACCATGTCAGAAAAGATACTCATCATACAACGCTGAAAGGTGGCAGGGGCATTACATAGTCCAAACGGCATCCGTCGATAGGCGAAAGTGCCGAATGGACATATGAATGTAATCTTTTCTTGATCTTCACGGGCAATCTCTATTTGGTTGTGCCCTGAATAGCCATCAGGGAAGCAAAAGTGGGAATGACCCGCCAACCATTCTAAAATTTGATCAACAAACAGTAGGGGGAAGTGGTCTTTCCTAGTGACAGTGTTTATCTTCCTGTAGTCAATGCGCATTCTCCAACCGGTAGTGACTCTAGTTGGCACGAGTTCATTATTGGCATTGGCTACGATGGTTATTCCGGATTTCTAAAGCACCACTTGAGTTGGGCTCACCCATTGACTATCGGATATTGGGTAAATAATACCCACATCCAATAGTTTCACCACTTCGGCCTTAACCACATCCTTCATGTTTGGATTTAGTCGCCTTTGTGGTTGCCGGGATGTCTTTGCATTCTCCTCAAGGTGTATGCGATGAGTACAAATCAGTGGGTCTATGCCTTTGAGATCTGCAATTGACCATCCAATAGCACTCTTGTGCTCTAATAGAGTGGCCATTAGCCTACTCTCTTATTCCTCATCCAAGTGGGAAGAAATCACCACTGGATATGTCTCATCTCGACCTAAATAAACATATTTTAGCTCACTTGGTAATGGTTTTAGGTCGAGTGTTGGTGCTTTGATGTTGGATGGGAGGGCCTTGTTCTCGTTTACAGGCAAAGGCTCAAATAGGGCCCTCCATCTTTTATTATTAAGCACCAGCATCACATCTATAATGGCATCCATCTCTTGTATTGTGTCATCATTTATCTCATGAGAATGGGCCACACATGCCTCCAAAGGGTCGAAAGATAGTGACAAGGGGAATGTATCTTTGACGAATGATTCAATCATGTTTAGTTCGTGGATATCATCATCAACCTCCCATGGTTGTTTGCATAAATCAAATATGTTAAGCTCAAGGGTCATATTTCCAAAGGACATTTGTACAAGTCCGTTTCTACAATTGATAATTGCATTTGAAGTAGCTAGAAATGGTCAGCCAAGTATGACGGGAATTTGAGCACCGGTGCCTATCACTGGATGTGTATCCAAGACAATAAAGTCTACTGGGTAGTAGAATTTATCCACTTGGACTAGAACATCCTCAATCATTCCTCTCGGTATACGAATGGATCTATCAACAAGTTGGAGTGTGGTTTTGGTTGGTGTTAACGTCAGATTTTGTAACAGGATCCTCCAGTCGTTCACCTTCTCTCCAACAGAGATTTCCTCCGCTAGACCTGTAAGAAGACAGAAAGCAACTAAGGGTGGCTGGTGTCTAGCCGTTAGCCCTCCGATGCTTAAGTCAGGCAGAGCAAGAGAATAACCAGGCAAAACGAGGCTAGAGATTGAATATTGTGTACCCGTATCTTAATGGAGTCTTCTCCTTATATAGATCTGGAAGGGTCCAATCTGTTACGTAAGATATCGAGATCCCGCTGATTTCGTGTACGATACCAAGATCCCGCTGATTCCGTGGGATAATATCCTTATCCTTAGAGAAGAGATCTAACCCAATGACTTGTCTTGACAATCATGTTCCTTGATAGCAATCCCTTGAGATTCGGAACCATAAGAGAAGATAAGCCCAAAATCGGCCTATACGGGCTGCTGGTACTGAAGGCTAAGGGGTGTCGCCACAGAAAAAGATGTTTGCATGTTGGAAGATGGTCGCGAGTCCAAGTGCTCGCTCATTTAGATGTAACACCTTTCATCGACTTGTGAGAAGGTCTGCTCGCAGATCAAGAAGGGAATCTTTGCTTTCCTATATCTGACTATCGGCTATGGGAACTCGAGGCCTTGCGAATAGGTGCTCCGTATTTACTCATCCTGGGACTCTCGAGCATATGATCTCGAGAGTCGAATGGGCACCCCGCACTTATCCAATATGCGACTCTCGAGCATACGATCTCGAGAGGCGAATGGGCATTCCGTATTTACTCGATATGCGACTCTCGATCAGATGATCTCGAGAGTCGAATGGGCGTCCGCATAAAATCTTAGCAGCTACGTTGATCTCCATCATTTTGCCTATAACAGATGCCCCCCAAGTCCTTGCCGCCAAGAATTCTTAAGGGAAGGACTTAGCTTACTATCACACGTAACCGCCCGCTGCCTTCATCGAGAACGGGACCATACATAATGGGCTGGAATTAATGAGCGCCAGCTTTTCGCAGTCAGGAAGTGAAGAGACGCTCGCCACGTGTCCGGAGAGTTAATGGGCGTGCCTGCTCGACTGCCGCGCCAAAGGGGGGGCTGCCGCGTGTCACCAGATGCGGCGGAATGATTGCCTATAAATATACGGAGTCCGCCATTTCTCTGGTTTTCTACAGAAGTTTTTTCGAAGGAAAGAATTCTCCCGTCATCTCCCTCTCCATCTTCTTCCTTTGGTGTTCCTCCTTCCTCTCTTTTTCTGTACTTGGTATATTTCCTTTTTCCTCTTTTTCTTCTTTTAATCTTCTCATGGCTGGGAACTCTGACGAGACCACTGTCCCTCTAGGTGATGCCACTCCGGAATCCTCTGCTTCTAGCAGTGCGAGGGTTCTGGCAGGGAGATACACAGCATCCGGATATCCTTCTGTTTTATCGGAGGACCGGCTAGCTGAGTTACGGGAGAGACATCTGATCCCCGACTCAGTCACTCTCCGATTGCCCGGAGATGGAGAGACACCAGACTCCCCTCCCCCAGGATGCGTAGCTTTTTATGAGTACCAACTCATCCTGGGGGTATGCCTCCCCCTCCATCCCTTCATACGCGACGTTCTCCGATGTTACAAGATTGCCCCCGGGCAACTCATCGTGAACGGATGGAGGGTAGTTCTGGGCTCCTTTGCCCTCTGGGCTCAGGCCGGCAATGGGGAGCTCACGGCGGAGGAGTTCCTCCGTATGTTCCGTCTGAAGAAAACACCCTCCAGCGAAGGCTGGTACTACCTGTGCTACTGGCACCGGGATAACTTCGTGCTGGGGAAACCCTCCTCGAACTATCCCGGCTAGAGGAAACGGTGGTTCTATGCTTCCGGGAACTGGGAGTCTACTTCCTCCAGGGGTCCAGGAGTTACCCATTTTTTCTGTGAAGGTAGGCACAGTCCCACATTGTACAGTTTTCTCCAGTTAATATTTTAGGGTTTCACTTCATTCTTTGACCTCTGTTTGTGCTCGCAGGTATCCCGGCCTTGAAAAAACCAAATTTGAAGGGGGGGATCAACGAGAAGATAGTCAGGGTGTACAAGGTGCCTGTTGGTGATAGGCACATCGAGGCTTGCTTGTCTCCCTCGCGACTCGCAGCAGCGGGATTAATATCCAGCGAAGAAGTTGCAATGACAAAGGCGGGAGAAAAGAGGGGTCTGTTGCCTCGATTAAAAGGCACAAACTCGAAAAGGCAGAAAAAGACTGCCGAACCTTCTCAACCATCCGCCCGCAAGGGTAGCGACCAACCTGCTCTTCTCGCGAGCACGGTGGGGGCACTGGAGGTGGCCATCCCGCCCTCACTAGCTGGTCGCACCTGGGCCGCCAGTGATTAACATCACTGATAACTCCCCGGATGGGGTAGGGTCCAGCTGCCCCCAGCTGAAGAGGCTCGCGAGCAAATGGAACCTAGTGAGCCGGTTCCTTCTCGCGAGATGATCCCTCCTGTCGAGCAGGGACTTGCTCTCGAGTCGATGGTCCCGCCTCTCGAGTCGATGGCCCCGCCTGTCGTGAGCACGGCTGGGTTGGTCGTTGCCCAGCCATCTGGAGGTAGGACATACTCTATTCCTCGCCACCTCCACCCAATCTGTAAATTTTTGTTCGAGAACGTTTCCCCCCAAACTTTTGGCTCTCTTCCCGAGCCAAGCCCTGAGAACCTCTTCCTCGAGGCGGGGGTAAGAATGGTTCAGGTAAGACCTTGGAGATTTATTTTTAACTTCATTATTTTCTGGCTCTCAAGCATTTTTTCTCACGTTTTTCTTTTTCATTTTGCAGGGCTTAGATCTCATCCTGCGGACGAAGCGAGATATCGTCGACGCTCGTCGCGTGATCGATGAGACAGAAGGCAAGGTGGTCGCCTTGGAGAAGGCGGTCCAGGGACGGGATCAACTGCTCAAGGTGTAAGACCCATACCCTTGTTTGCCCTCCGTACGCTTAATTTCCGGTGCCGGTACGTCCCGGACGGATCAGATTAGCGAGCCTTGACCGCGACCCTATTTTAGTATCGCATCGACCCAAGACCTATACCTCGGCGACCAGCGTAGGCGCTGCGATTCCAACGCCGCGCGGCACGCCCCATTGCGATACCCGGTGTGAAAGTTATGATCGATTGCGTAATTCGAGGTGGGCCGCGCAACGTGCGTGTGTGGTGGGCCCCACTTGCACAAATTCCAAGATATGTCACATCAATCAAATCCATCACCATCATTCTCACCTATACCTATCCCATACCCCTACTCTACACACATCATACCCCCATCCCTCTCTCTCTTCCAAAGTCAACCAAGGCCCATACCCCCATACCTCTCTCCCATGCTAGCATCATTACCCATAATTCCTTTCTCTCTCCCCCCCCCCCCCCCCCATACAAATACCATACGTAGGGGGAGAGGAGGCTTCCTCACATCCCATATTTGCAGGAGAGAGAGAGGAGAGAGAAAGAGAGAAAAAGATTTGAGAAAGGAGAGAGAAAGAGAAAGATTTGAGAGAAGAGGAAGATTTGAGAAAATAGAGAGAGATTAGGGAGATTGAGGGTGTAGATCTAAGCTTGGAGGGCCCCAACCATCATCCGGACCGTCCGGATCATCCAATCGTCAACCCGATTTAATCCAACCGTCCAATATTTGAGGTGAGTGCAAGGGGTACATAAATCCCCCATTTTCTTCTTTCCTTTCATTTTTCCTTTTCTTTTGGGCCCACTTGATGGTGGACAACCTGATGGATGGATTGGATCATCCATGATTGGGCCCCACTTTGTAATAATAATAATAATAATAATAATAATAATAATAATAATAAAATTAAAAAAAGAGAGAGAGAGGAAGCTAACCCGCTGGACAGACAGCGTCCAGAGGACGCTGCTGCCCAGCAGGGCAAGCCCCTTTTGGGCGTTGGGTGTTGGGCAGGGTCCCCACACGTGGGACCCACCTTGATGTAAGTATTAGATCCACGCCGTCTAGCTGTTTCTCCACCCCATTTTATGGCTGGACGCCAAAAATGAAGAAGATCCAGATCTCAGGTGGACCACACCATTGGAACAAATGAGGCTAATGAAGCCGACTGTTAAGACTTCCTGGACCCACCGTGGTGTTTGTGGACCACATCAGCTGCCCAATATTGGGCTTGTTGGGTCCCTAATGATATGGGGAATCTAATGGACGGATCGGATCTTCACTAAGTGGGCCCCACATGAAATGATCGCAGGAAAAAAAAAAAATTATATGAGAACGCTGGACGTCCAGCGTCTGGACGTTCTGACGCTGGAACGTCCAGCGTCACTTGACAGTGAATGGGTCCCCACTCGTGGGACCCACCTTGATGTTTGTGTTCCATCCGCGCCGTCCATCGGTTTTCCCAGATCATTTTAGGGCCAGGGCCCAAAGATGAGCCAGATCCAAATCTTCAGTGGACCGCACCGCTTGAAACAGTGGGAATGATGATTCCTACTATCAGAATCTCTTGGCCCACCTTAGCATTTCTAAATTGATTTTCATACCCCATATTGGGCTTGTTGGGTCCCCCATGAGATGGGGAACCTGATGAACGGAGTGGATCAGTGTCATGTGGACCCCACTTGATATGAACTAAAAAAAAAAAAGAAAAAAGAAGAAGAAAACGGAAGGAAGAGGCTTACCTCTGATGCTGGGCGTACCAGCGCCCTGGCACGCTGGCTCGGCCAGCAGGTGGCCCACTTGTGGGTCCCACCATGATGCATGTGCTGTATCCACACCGTCCATCCAGTTGGGGAGATCATTTTAGGGCATGACCCCAATAATGAGTCAGATCCAAGTCCCGAGGGGGCCCCACCACAGAAAACAGTAGGGACAGTAGGCCCTACCGTTTAAACCTTCTCATGGCCCACCGTTATGTTTATTTGAGATCCAACCTGTTCATAAGTTCACACAGACATGGAGGGAGGAAAAATAAAAAAATATCAGCTTGACCGAGAACTTCTGTGGGCCCCACTTAGTGAGAGCACAATATAAAAAAAAAAAAAAGGAAGACATGAGACCGCTGGACAGACAGCGTCCAGGGGACGCTGCTGCCCAGCAGCCCTCGGGGAGTCCCAATGGGCCCCATTCGTTGGGCCCACTTAGTATGTGCCTTGTCCACTACGTCCATATGTTTTCCCACCTCATTTTAGTGGGCCATGCCACGGGCCAATAATGGGGATAATGATCTCCACCGTTGAAACCTTCCCAGTCCTACAATAATGTTTATTTGTCACCCAACCTATTCATAAGTGGCTGGGCCCAAATTTTAAGCATATCCTAATGTCAAGTGGACCATGCTATAGTAGGGAAATGATTTCCAACATTGAAACCTTTCTAGGTTCTACAGTGATGTTTATTTTGCCATCCAATCTGTTCATAAGATCACATGGATATGGACGAAGGAGAACACACAAATATCTGCTTGATTCAAAACTTATTGGGACTAGATGGGTACCTCGCTGCCCAGCAGGTGGCCCACCCTATGGGTCCCAACGTGATGTATCTATTAGCTCCACCATGATGTATATGATTTATCCATGCCGTACATACATTTTTGACGGCCTATCTTGTATGTGCAGGCCCAAGTATGGGCCAATGTGGTCTCAAGTGGGCTATGCCACGAAGACTTTTACATTTCCAATGGGACCCACAGTCCGGGTCCCTCTCTCTATGGATATATTGGGCCTTTTAAGGCCAATGTTACATGATATGTTTGGTAACATGCTAGTATGATTAGCTTATTATGTCACACTGATAACATGATTAGTATAATGAATACCATGCTCATTCATATGCCCATATGCATCATTTGTATGCCTGTTATGGATCATGATTAACCATAGCATATGCTAGTTGGCTTGTTATACTTAGGGGACCCGTGTGAGACAGGGTCGCCCCACATGATTGCGCAGTATGCGTAAGTTGGTGCATGATTTGGATTGTATGACTCATGCATTTCACATTGTGTATATCACGATCGCTTTCACACCCTAGCAGCATCAGGGTAGTGGCCACCATAGTCACATCATGGTTGGCAGTATTGGACACCGAAAACTTGTTCTAGTACGTGGGCGCTATGGATGTCCTTGGGTGAAAGTCCCTAAACCCTGTGGTACCAATAGGATGCTCCAACGTCGAGACCGAGTGGATAACACGAGCGCCCGTGTGCCAAATACCAGTAGGCCGCGTCTCCCACTGTGTCGAGGTCGGTTGGAAAGGGGTGTGACCTTATCCGCCCGGGTGAAGTGGGCTGTAAGCTAGGTCGAGTCTGACCAGCTCATGAAATGGGTCCGCTATCGGCGAGCCGGGTGGGCATTGGCATACCACTGACGAGGCGGATAGTGAGGTCTTTTCTACTCGCTTGGTTACGCGCGCGATGTGCGGCGGCCAATATGAGAGTATACTAGACCCCGGTGATGTCCCAGATGATAACTATTTTGATATGTGGATCAGTTGAGGATTGACGTATTTGCATTGCATCTCTAGCATGTAACACTCGGCCATGTAGGCCCTTGCATAGCATAGCCTTGGGATGGCTGATAGCATTCATGAATTTGGTAACTTAGCCCTCTACTGCTTTCGCTTACTCTGATATCTGCATACTTGTCATATGCATCACACGCGCACACACGCACTCTACTGGGGTTCGTAGGAAGCTCATGCGTGTTTGTTTACACTGCAGGTACTAGAGCCTATCAGCAGCATTGAGGGCGGTTCATGTATCTGATATTTTGGACTTCTACTTTATGTTGTATTTCCCTTTCCAATATTGTACTCAACAAACTTTTAGTGGATATGTGATGATGTTTATGGTTTTGATTATGCTCATATAAAAAAAAAAAAAATTTACCCTGAAAATCCTCCTGGTAGGATCCCAGGATCGGAACCTGGCACATGAGAGCTAGGAGCCGAGAATGGGGTACTACGGAGGCTGTTGGCACCAAGGTCGGCGATCGGGAATTTGGTGAGCCCGGTCCCCGGGTTTGGGGCGTGACATTGCAGTTACTCCGAAGGCTATAATTTTGAATGCTATGTGCTTGATTAGAACTAAAACTTAATTTTCTGACTTAAGTGAGATTGTTTGTGCTTTAATACTTTATCTTCCAACTAGATGAGAGATAGAATGTCAAATCTAGTTGTGTTCATGCGTGAATCAATGAATTAACATGGACTACTACAAGTGGATCCTTAATGCCTTAGTTTTCTCTATTATTCTCAGATTTTCTTAAGTTATTATTTAGTCTAGGTTTCATAATTAAAATTCCAAATTACTCAAACCCAAGTTGCTGGAATAGTTTAAAACTATTTACATAGTTCCCTGTGGTTTGACCTCGGTCTTATCGAGAATTATTACTATATTGCAGCCTTGCATTTGAGGCAAGCGCACAAGTTTTTGGTGCCATTGCCGGGAAACTTATAAACGGTTCTAGATTGTTTTAGTGGCTGTAGAAGTAAAAGTAGATATGTTTTTTTTTCTCTTCTAATTTTTTTAGGACTAACAACTTGTTTTGTTTTGTAAGAACTCTTCTATAGTTTAAGCGAATCGGGTGCTATCCTTCCAACTTGAATTATTTTTCAGTTTTTAGAATTTTATTTTCAGATTTCTGTTTTAGGACTTAGGATTAGTTTAGATTTTGGATTGTGTGGTTTATGTCCCGTTGGGAACGTGACCACAACAATCACCTCTAATCCAAAGGTTGGTTAGTTGGACCACTCTCCGTTCATAAAAGAGTCCGAAAGTTTGTAGAACATCGTGAAAATTTGAGGAGTATGGATCAAACTCCGTTAGGGAGTCCTCCCCACCCTACTTCAACCACTAATGCAAATCATGAAGGAGTAGGAGAGAATGAGGTGCACAATGCTCCTCCAATGAGAGATTTACGTGATTATCTACAATAGGCTCAGGCTACCACACCTTCGTGCATTTTTTTTCCTAAACAATGCCGGAACAATTGATGTTAAGCTGGGGGTAATTCAGCTTTTGCCTAAGTTCCACGGTCTAGATTCCGAGAGCCCATATCTACATCTAAAGGAATTTGACGAGGTGGTTTCTACTTTGCAATACAATAATGTATCGGAAGATGTAGTAAAATTAAAATTATTCCCCTTTTCTTTAAAAGAAAGAGCTAAAACATGGCTTCAATCTCTTAGACCAAGATCGATTGGGGCATGGACTTAGATGACCCGGGAATTTTTTGAAAAAATTCCCAGCTCATAAAATAAACGCCCTTCGATGTGCTATCATGAATTTTTCGGTTAAAGAGAGTGAAACTTTCTTTCAAAGTTGGGAGAGATACAAAGACCTCCTACTTGCTTATCCACATCATGGCTACAAAATTTGGCGAATCATAAGCTTCTTCTATGAACGATTGAACTCAAACATGCGCCAATTTGTATAAATGATGTGTAACAGCGAGTTCAGGAGTAAAGATCCTGAGGATGCTTAGAGTTACTTAGATATGTTGGCTGATAATGCCCAATCTTGGGATACCTCAGAAAAATCTAGTAACCTCAAACCTCCTCAATAAAAGGAGAAATGAGAGATTTATATCCTCAAGGAGGAAGATGATGTTAATGCAAGATTAGCCAACCTCACGAGAAAAGTCGAGGCCATGGAACTTAGCAAGAGTGAAATTCCAAAGCCCATTGAAGCTATTGAGAACATATGTGAAATTTGTGCCACTAATATACACGCTACGTAAGATTATCCTACAATTTCTACGTTTCAAGAGGTATTACAAGAACAAGCAAATGCCACATATGGTTATCAACGGCCTTTCAATGGACCAGTAGGTAACACGTATAACTCTACTTGGAAGAATCATCCTAACTTTAGTTGGAGGAATGGTCCTACGACCAATCCTACCAACTCTCAAGGAGGGCCACCCATGCAAAACATGGCCCCACCTCAATTCTCAATGGAGAATACCCTAAAGGCGTTTATGCAAGGGCAAACGTAAATAAACTAAACAAATCAGCAAATGTTCCAAGAGCTTAAAGTCCCGGTTGATGAGATCAAGGGATGCTTGAATGCTAGGGAAGGGACTTTTCTGGCCCAACCTCAGCCTAATCCAAAGCAAGTACATGAATTAAGCATCCCTAATCTTCCCAACCAACATGTGAAGCAAGAAAAATCCATCACCACTCTTAGAAGTATAAACAAATTGATAAATCTATTCCGGTGAAGGCCGACAAGCCTAATGATCAGATAAATTCTAAGAATGAGGATAGATTTAACTCAACCCCACAAGAAACGGAACGCATTTACAAGCCCGTAGCACCATTTCCTTCGAGATTGGTTGCTCCAAAATCTCTTCCAAACTCTCATGATATTCTAGAGATTTTTAGACAAGTCAAGATCAATATTCCATTGCTTGACACTATTAAACAAATCCCATCTGATGCCAAGTTTCTAAAAGACTTATGCACAACTAAACACAAATACAATGTGCAGCAAAAGGCCTTCCTAAATGAGCAAGTGAGTGCCATTCTCACTTAAAAGAGCCTCCCAAAATTCAAGGATCCCGGTAGTCCCACAATTTCATGCATCATTAGGACTACCGGATTGAACGTGCAATGCTAGACTTGGGGGCAAGCGTAAATTTAATCCCACACTCGGTATATGAGCAATTGGGCCTTGGTGAATTAAAACCCACCAAAACCATGTTGCAACTCGCTGATAGATCCATCCGTGTATCGAGAGGGATAGTCAAGGATGTATTGGTCCAAGTCGACAAAATCTACAACCCGATGGATTTCATCGTTTTGGACATGCAACCGGTTATGGATACTAGCACTCAAATACTGGTGATTTTAGGCCACCCATTCCTAGCTACATCAAATGCAATTATCAATTGTCGGAATGGGTTAATGCAATTGCCTTTAGAAACAGGACATTGGAGGTGAATGTGTTCCATTTGGGCAAAAGGCATAAGGATGTTGATGATGACGAGCTCTTCGAGGTAAGCATGCTCGAATCCTTCGAAAATGAAGATCTCCTCCAACTTGAACCACTAGAAATCTTGGAGACATGCTTAGCACATTTTAAGGATTCCAAAAATCCCATCATAAGTGAAATTGTGCAAGCATTGAATATTGAGAAACCGATAGTTGGTATTAGCCGGTGGAGGCCTCATTTTGAAAGATTGCCACCAACCACATCAAAGCCTCTACCGTCTAACATTAAACCACCGAAGCATGACCTTAAACCTTTGTCATCCGAGCTTAAATATGTATACTTAGGTCAAGAAGAAACCTTCCCAATCGTTATTGCCTCTCACCTAGAAAAGACCAAGAGCTCAAGTTGATCGAGCTACTTAAAGAATAAAGGGGAGCCATAGGATGGACAATAGTGGACCTCAAAGGGATAGATGCTTCGGTATGTACTCACTGTATACACCTCGAAGAGAACGCGAAAATGACTAGACAACCTCAAAGAAGGTTAAATCCAAAACTGATGGAGGTTGTCAAGGTCGAAGTGTTAACTGGATGTGGGTATCATCTACCCCATCTCGAATAGCCAATGGGTGAGTCCTACCTAAGTTGTCCCTTGTTGAACCTCCAATTTATACATTGCATTGCCCATTACACTACATAGTTTGCATGATTTTCATGGTTTAAAGGCCCACCTAACACGTGTTTCTGTGATTGTAGGGATGAGAGTGGATTTCATCAAATTGGAGCCAAAAGAATGTATTTGAAGACATTGCATGAAGTCCTAGGATGGACGAAAGAAAGAAGAAGAAAAAGGGAGAAAAGAGAATGAAGAAAAGAAGAAAAAGTGGAAGAAAAACAAGGCTGACCGGTCGTCTGACCGGTCAGCCACATAAAAGAAGTAAATGGAAGGAGGCCGACCGGTCTTGACCGGTCGGCCAGGAAGGTTGGACACATTGCAGAAAATCAGCCCGACCGGTCATGACCGGTCGGCTATAGGCACTGGATGAAGGATAAATCAGCCCGACCGGTCATGACCGGTCGGGCATGCACGCTGGAACAATGGACAGTCCACACCGACCGGTCATGACCGGTCGGCTGTGCTTTCTGGAGTATTTGAAAAGCCAGGCCGACCGGTCACGACCGGTCGGCCCTGCGTAAGAAGAATCCTTTCTAATTCGGGACTCCGAAAATTGCTGCGCAAGGCGTAGGATTTCGCAGAATCCGACGCAAGGGAGGATTGTTGCTATAAAAGGCCACCTAGGGGCTCTCCCTAAGGTATCAGAGAAGAGAAGGAACGTGAGTTTGGAGGCTGAAGGCGACTGTGGAGCGTCTGCAACATCTATCTTCGAGTTTTTCTAGTTTTATGCTTTATTTTTGAGTTTTTAGTTGTAGCATGACTATGCTCAGCTAAAACCTCTCAGCTAAGGCTGAGAGGTGAAGCTTGTAGCCAGTTCTATGTTAATTTCAGTTTGATTTAAGTATTTTTCAATTCAAAGTTGATTTTTCTTATGTTTCAGTCCAATAGGTGGTAGTTTGAGATGTCTTATCTGAGTTTATGTGCTCCGGACATGAATTCCTTTTAATTCTCTGAGATTATCATAGGTTGCTTGTTTAGATTCGAATTATAGTAATCCTTGAGCAGGCCATAGTCTATAGGCATGGCTGTTACTCCGCAGGCTATGAATTTGAATTCTACATTGATTGAATGGACTTGAACCTTGGAAGTTCAACTTGAATTGGATGAATGTGTGTGAATGCTTTACTTTCCAACTAGATGAGAGATAGGACTTCAAATCTAGTTGTGTTCTCTACTTGGATTGACTGAATTGACATAGGATTGCTACAAGTGGATCCTTGAAAGCCTTAGTACATTATATCTCTGATTTTTCATTAAGTTACTGTTTTAATTAAACATCCCATTGAATTTGAATTTACTCTATTAAACTGAGTTGTTGGGGTAATTAGGAAGCTGTTACTCTTTCCCTGTGGATCGACCTCGGTCTTACCGAGATTTATTACTACATCGCAGCCTTACACTTGAGGCGAGCGAACAAGTTTTTGGCGCCGCTGCCGGGGAAATTAGATAACGGTTTTCAAATAATTTCAGCAGTTGTAGAAGTAGAAATAGTTAGGCTTTTTTATTTCCTTAGAACTAACAAGTTTTTCTGTTTTGTAGGAGTTTTTCTCTAGTTCAAGCGCATCAGGTGATACCCTTCTAACTTAGCTTCTGCAGAATTTTCTTTCAGTTTCAGATTTTAGTTTTCTAGAATAGGATTAGTTTCAGTTTCTGGTTGAGTGGTTTATGTCCCGTTGGGAACGTAATCATTCAAATCGTCTTCAATCTGAAGGTGGTTTAGTTGGACCATTGTCAGTCCATAGACAAGTCCGGAATTATTAAGAGCATCGTGAAAGTTTGGGGAGTATGGATCAAACACCCTTAAGGAATCCTCCCCCCCTACGCCAACCACAAACGCAAATCAGGAAGGAGTAGGAGAGAATGAGGTACATAATGTTCCTCCAATGAGATCACTACGGGATTACCTACAACCTGCTCGTACAATTACACCTTCTTGCATAGTTCTACCAGCTAACGGTGGGACCCTTGACATAAAACCGGGAGTAATCCAACTTTTACCTAAATTCCATGGGCTAGACTCTGACCGCCCATACTTACACTTGCAAGAATTCGAAGAAGTGTTGGCCACCTTGCATTATCCCAATGTTTCTGGGGATACAATCAGACTTAAACTTTTTCCCTTCACCTTGAAAGAAAGAGCCAAAGATTGGCTTCACTCTCTTAGACCATATTCGATTGGGTCATGGGTTGAGATGAACCGGGAATTCTTGAAAAAGTTCTTCCCAGCTCATAAGACAAACACTCTTCGAAGGGCCATAATGAATTTCTCAGCTAAAGAGGGTGAATCATTCTTTCAATGTTGGGAAAGATTTAAGGAACTCCTGCTTGCTTGCCCACATCATGGCTATGAGAGTTGGCGAATTATAAATTTTTTTAATGATGGATTAAGTTCTAATATGCGCCAATTTGTGGAAATGATGTGCAATGGCAAGTTTATGAGTAAAAATCCAGATGATGCTTGGAGTTACTTGGACATGTTGGCTGAAAACGCCTAATCTTGGGACACCTAGGATAAACCCAAGAACCCCAAGCCTACTCAAGAGAAAGGAGGGATATATGTCCTTAAAGAGGAAGACGACGTAAATGCAAGGATAGCAAACCTCACAAGGAAGGTTGAGGCTATGGAACTTAGCAAAAATGGAGTTTCCAAGTCCAAGGAAGCTGTTGAAACCACATGTGGGATTTGTCTCACCGACTTACACGCTACGCAAGATTGTCCCACAATTCCTGCATTTAAGGAAGTGCTGCAAGAGACAGCCAATGCCACATATGGTTATCAACGGCCCTTCAATGGACCGGTAGGTAATACATACAATGAGAGTTGGAAGAACCACCCGAATTTCAGTTGGAAGAATGCCCCAACGGGCAATCCTACCAACTCCCAAAGAGGGCCACCCATGCAAAATATGGCCCCACCTCAATTCTCATTGGAGGATACCTTGAGAGCATTTATGCAAGGGCAAGCGCAAATAAATGAATCAAATCAGCAATTGTTCCAAGAGCTGAAAGTCTCGGTTGATGAGATTAAGGGACGCTTGAATGCTAGGGAAGGGACCTTTCCGGCCCAACCTCAGCCCAATCCAAAGCAAGTACATGAAGTAAGCATCCCTAATCCGTCCAACCAAAACATGGAGCAAGCTAAATCCATTACCACCCTTAGAAGTGGTAAACAAATTGACAAAACTATTCCGGTGAAGGCCGATGAGCCTAATGATCCGGTAAATTCTGAGGGTGAAAATGGATCTAACTTAGCCCCACAACAACCGGAACGCATTTACAAGCCCATAGCACCATTCCCATCGAGATTGGTTGCCCCAAAATCTCTCCCAAATTCTCAAGATATTCTAGAGATTTTCAGACAAGTCAAGATCAATATCCCTTTGCTTGATGCCATCAAACAAATTCCCTCTTATGCCAAGTTTCTAAAAGACCTATGCATAACAAAACGCAAATATAATGTGCAGCAAAAGGCCTTTTTAACTGAGCAAGTTAGTGCCATCCTCACTCAAAAGACTCCCCCAAAATTCAAAGATCCCGGTAGTCCCACAGTCTCATGTATCATTGGAGACTACCGGATTGAACGTGCCTTGTTAGACTTGGGGGCGAGTGTAAACTTGATCCCATACTCGGTATATGAGCAATTGGGCCTTGGTGAATTAAAACCCACCAAAACCACATTGCAACTCGCTGATAGATCTATCCGTGTACCAAGGGGGATAGTTGAGGATGTTCTAGTCCAAGTTGACAAATTCTACTACCCGGTAGATTTTATAGTCTTGGACACACAACCGGTTTTGGATGCTAGCACCCAAATACCGGTGATATTAGGCCGCCCATTCCTTGCCACATCAAACGCAATCATCAATTGCCGGAATGGGGTGATGCAAATATCTTTTGGAAACATGACACTAGAGGTAAATGTGTTTCATTTGGGCAAAAGACATAGGGATGTCGATGATGATGAGTTCTTCGATGTGAACATGCTCGAAACTTTTGAAGAAGAAGAACTCCTCCAACTTGAACCACTAGAAAGCTTGGAGACATGCTTAGCACATATCATAGATTCCGAAGATCCCATCAGTAGTGAGATTGTGTAGGCATTAAATATAGAAAGACCGGTAGTTGATACTAGCCGGTGGAGGCACCACTTTGAAAAATTGCCACCAACCATATCAAGGCCTCTACCGTCTAACATCAAACCACCAAAGCTTGACCTCAAACCGCTGCCATCAGAGCTTAAATACGTATATTTGGGTCAAGAGGAAACGTTCCTAGTTGTCATTGCCTCCCACCTAGAGAAAGACCAAGAGCTCAAGTTGATTGAGCTACTCAAAGAACATCGGGAAGCCATAGGTTGGACAATAGCGGATCTCAAAGGGATAGATCCTTCGGTTTGCACTCACCGTATACACCTTGAGGAAAATGCAAAAACATCTAGACAACCTCAAAGAAGGCTAAATCCAAACATGATGGAGGTTGTCAAAGCCGAGGTGTTAAAGCTATTGGATGTGGGTATCATCTACCCCATCTCAGATAGCCAATGGGTGAGCCCCACCCAAGTTGTCCCCAAGAAATCCAGTATTACCATCATCGAAAACACCAACAACGAGCTTATACCGACTAGGGTGACTACCGGTTGGCGTATGTGCATTGATTATAGGAAGCTCAACACGGTTACTAGGAAAGACCACTTCCCTCTCCCATTTATGGATCAAATCTTGGAGAGGTTGGCAGGCCATCCCTATTATTGCTTCCTAGATGGCTATTCCGGATACAACCAAATTGAGATAGCTCCGGAAGACCAAGAGAAAACCACATTTACATGCCCGTTTGGTACCTTCGCTTACCGAAGGATGCCATTCGGGTTATGCAATGCACCCGCCACATTCCAACGATGCATGCTGAGTATTTTCTCGGACATGGTGGGAGAGTTTCTTGAGGTATTCATGGATGATTTTTCTGTTTTTGGTTGTACTTTTGATGAGTGTCTCGAACACTTGAAGTTGGTCTTGAGGAGGTGTGAAGAAAAGCAACTTGTATTAAACTGGGAAAAGTGCCATTTCATGGTACAAAGAGGAATAGTCCTTGGACATATCATCTCGTCCAATGGAATAGAAGTAGACCGGGTGAAAATTGACATAATTTCCAATCTACCACCACCCAAAAGCATACGCGATGTGCGGTCCTTCCTTGGACACGCCGGTTTCTATCGAAGGTTTATAAAGGACTTTAGTCACATCTCAATGCCTTTATGCAACCTTCTACAAAACGAAAACCAATTTGAGTGGAGTGCCGAATGTCAATTAGCTTTTTCAAAGCTAAAAGACATGTTAACAACCGCTCCTATCATGCAACCACCAGATTGGTCCACTCCTTTTGAGTTGATGTGCGATGCAAGCGATTTTGCTATTGGGGCGGTGTTAGGCCAAAAGAAGGATAAAAAGCCCCATGTCATCTACTACGCAAGTAGGACCTTGAATCCTGCCCAAGTTAACTATTCGACTACGGAGAAAGAGCTCCTAGCTGTCATTTTTGCCTTGGACAAATTCAGGCCATATTTAATAGGATCCAAAGTTATTGTTTATACAGATCATGCGGCGCTGAAATACCTTCTTTCCAAGAAGGATGCTAAGCCCCGTTTGCTAAGATGGATCCTACTCCTTCAAGAATTCGATTTGGAGATCAAAGATAAGAAGGGGGTAGAAAATGTGGTGGCGGATCATCTATCCCGTCTAGTCCTACCAAATTCCATTGACGAGTCACCTATTGAGGACTCATTCCCTAATGAGCAACTCTTTGTTGCTACGCATCCACCATGGTACGCTGATATAGCCAATTATCTTTCCACAGGTGCGATGCCGACTCATTGGACTGCGCAAGACAAACGTAAATTTCTAAGGGAAGTGCGCAGATTTTTCTGGGATGAACCTCTATTGTTTAAATATTGCCCAGACCAAATTATAAGGAGATGCGTCCCCGATGATGAACACAATTCAGTTATCTCCTTTTGTCATGATCAAGCATGTGGGGGTCATTTTTCAGCCAAGAAAACAACTGCAAAAATTCTGCAGTATGGTTTTTATTGGCCCACATTATTTAAAGATACCCACGAGTTTTGCAAAGCATGCGAGCGCTGCCAGAAGTTAGGAGGATTATCCCGTCGCAATATGATGCCTCTCACCCCAATTCAACATCTTGAAGTCTTTGACTGTTGGGGCATCGATTTCATGGGACCATTCCCCTCATCTTTTGGACATATCTATATTCTGTTGGCCGTAGATTATGTGTCTAAATGGATAGAGGCTATCCCATGTAGAACCAACGATCATCGTACGGTTCTCAAGTTTCTCAAAGAAAACATACTTTCTAGATTTGGGACGCCTCGAACCATTATTAGTGATGGTGGTTCTCACTTTTGCAATAGACCTTTTGAAACCTTGATGAAGAAATATGGTATTAGGCACAAAGTGAGTACCCCATACCACCCACAAACAAGTGGGCAAGCTGAAATCTCCAATAGGGAAATCAAGCAAATTTTGGAAAAGACGGTGAGACCGGATCGCAAGGATTGGTCCCTAAGATTAGATGATGCACTTTGGGCTCACCGTACTGCCTACAAGACACCCATTGGAATGTCCCCTTATAGACTTGTCTATGGGAAGGCTTGCCATTTGCCTGTGGAGATAGAACACAAAGCCTATTGGGCAATTCGGGCTCTAAATTTTGACATTGACAAGGCTAGCTCGCTTCGCAAACTTCAATTAAATGAGCTTGATGAGATCCGGAACGATGCATACGAGAATTCGAGAATTTACAAGAGCAAGATGAAGGCCTTTCATGACAAGCACATCTTAAGGAAATCTTTCCATGAAGGACAGAAAGTGCTCTTGTATAATGCCCGACTTCATCTTTTTCCGGGAAAATTACGATCTCGATGGGCCGGCCCATATCTTGTTAAAGAAGTTTTTCCTCATGGGGCTGTTGAGATTGAGAATGCAGCGAATGGTGACTGTTTCAAAGTTAATGGACAACGCCTTAAACCATTTGTTGAGAAATTTGATTAAGAGGACATGTCCATCTCCCTGAATGATCCTGTCTATCAGGATGATTGATCTTCTCGTCTGATGGAGGTATAGCATAGGTAGGTGTAGTTTTGTTTTACTGTTTTAATAGGTTTTAGTTGTTGGGTTGGAGAATTCCATGATCGCTCTATCAGGTACTATTGTTCTCACTCTCTCATTGTTTACCATTGCTCTCATGTTCATGCTAATTGACGATCTTTTTACATTGCGGACAATGCAAGATTTGGTTGGGGGTTGAGATGAGCTTCTTCATCTAGCGTATTGCAACATTTCGAGCTCCATATGCACAAATTTTTTTCGAATTTTCTAATATCCCAAAACTCTTTTAGAAAATCTTGTTTCTATACATTTGAGATGCTATGAGTATAAGAAGAGGAGATACGAAGTGTGTGATGTTGTAGTCTTGAATTTCTTCCAACATAATGGTTTTATATGTTAATTCCCCTATTGTTATGATTGATAGAAAATTTGAACACCTTTACACCAAGTTCACATTACACGATTTTCATGAGTAACAGGTTTATGTGATTTGTGGATTAGCTAGACTTTGGTTTAGAGGTGTTGAGCAGCCAAGCCGGGGTATTTTGTCCATCCTTGTCCATGGGAAAATAACAGAAGATATGGATTTCAAAAAAAATCCTATCTAATTTAAAAGAAAAAGGAAAGAAAGGATGAAATCGGGAAGGAAAGAAAAATGGTGGAAAATTCCGAAAAGGGCTACCTATTACCAACCGGGGGATGGTTGAACCGTAACCAAAGCCGGAAATGGGACGTAGTGTGAAAGCCGTCAGAAGGACGGTAAGGCAAATTCCTGTCATAGGCTTGCTGTTGCTCTGTACACCTTAAAATCCTTGGTCTACTTAATCTATGAAGAAGATGATTCCAGGAACTCATGAGATGATCTTTCACTATGCACATTAGGTGGAATTTGTTCGAGTTCTTCTATTTATCAATCAATCAGCGGGAATTACATGTAGACACTTCTTATGTTTTGAGAGTCCAAGTTCAGCTTCTAGCACCTAATTTTGCCAAATTCTTCACTTATACATCTTGGGATGGATAGAATCATGGGTTCTGAAGGGGAGTTGGATTTGGAGGTTTGAAATTATTTTCACGCATGTTTTGCTCTGGACTAGCAAAAAGCTAGTTGGGGACTGTGTTGAACCTCCAATTTATACATTGCATTGCCCATTACACTACATAGTTTGCATGATTTTCATGGTTTAAAGGCCCACCTAACACGTGTTTCTGTGATTGTAGGGATGAGAGTGGATTTCATCAAATTGGAGCCAAAAGAATGTATTTGAAGACATTGCATGAAGTCCTAGGATGGACGAAAGAAAGAAGAAGAAAAAGGGAGAAAAGAGAATGAAGAAAAGAAGAAAAAGTGGAAGAAAAACAAGGCTGACCGGTTGTCTGACCGGTCAGCCACATAAAAGAAGTAAATGGAAGGAGGCCGACCGGTCTTGACCGGTCGGCCAGGAAGGTTGGACACATTGCAGAAAATCAGCCCGACCGGTCATGACCGGTCGGCTATAGGCACTGGATGAAGGATAAATCAGCCCGACCGGTCATGACCGGTCGGGCATGCACGCTGGAACAATGGACAGTCCACACCGACCGGTCATGACCGGTTTGCTGTGCTCTCTGGAGTATTTGAAAAGCCAGGCCGACCGGTCACGACCGGTCGGCCCTGCGTAAGAAGAATCCTTTCTAATTCGGGACTCCGAAAATTGCTGCGCAAGGCGTAGGATTTCGCAGAATCCGACGCAAGGGAGGATTGTTGCTATAAAAGGCCACCTAGGGGCTCTCCCTAAGGTATCAGAGAAGAGAAGGAACGTGAGTTTGGAGGCTGAAGGCGACTGTGGAGCGTCTGCAACATCTATCTTCGGGTTTTTCTAGTTTTATGCTTTATTTTTGAGTTTTTAGTTGTAGCATGACTATGCTCGGCTAAAACCTCTCAACTAAGGCTGAGAGGTGAAGCTTGTAGCCAGTTCTATGTTAATTTCAGTTTGATTTAAGTATTTTTCAATTCAAAGTTGATTTTTCTTATGTTTCAGTCCAATAGGTGGTAGTTTGAGATGTCTTATCTGAGTTTATGTGCTCCGGACATGAATTCCTTTTAATTCTCTGAGATTATCACAGGTTGCTTGTTTAGATTCGAATTATAGTAATCCTTGAGCAAGCCATAGTCTATAGGCATGGCTGTTACTCCGCAGGCTATGAATTTGAATTCTACATTGATTGAATGGACTTGAACCTTGGAAGTTCAACTTGAATTGGATGAATGTGTGTGAATGCTTTACTTTCCAACTAGATGAGAGATAGGACTTCAAATCTAGTTGTGTTCTCTACTTGGATTGACTGAATTGACATAGGATTGCTACAAGTGGATCCTTGAAAGCCTTAGTACATTATATCTCTGATTTTTCATTAAGTTACTGTTTTAATTAAACATCCCATTGAATTTGAATTTACTCTATTAAACTGAGTTGCTGGGGTAATTAGGAAGCTGTTACTCTTTCCCTGTGGATCGACCTCGGTCTTACCGAGATTTATTACTACATCGCAGCCTTGCACTTGAGGCGAGCGAACATCCCTAAGAAGTCGGGTAGTACCATCGTAGAAAATGCCAACAACATGCTTATACCAACTAGAGTAACCACCAGTTGACGTATGTGTATAGATTATCGGAAGCTAAACACGGTCACTAGGAAGGACTACTTCCCTCTCCCATTTATGGATCAAATTTTGGAGAGGTTAGCGGGTCAGTCCTATTACTGCTTCCTCGATGGCTATTCCGGCTACAACCAAATTGAGATAGCCCCCGAAGACCAAGAGAAGACTACCTTTACATGCCCATTTGGCACCTTCGCATACCAAAGGATGCCATTTGGACTATGTAATGCACCCACCACATTCCAACATTGCATGTTGGGTATTTTCTCAGACATGGTGGGTGAATTTCTCGATGTTTTCATGGATGATTTTTCTATTTTTGGTTATACATTTGAAGAGTGCCTTGATCACTCACAGGTTTGTCTTAACAAGGTGTGAGGAAAAGAACCTTATCTTAAATTAGAAAAAGTGTCATTTTATGGTACAAAGAGGAATAGTCCTTGGACATATCATCTCGTCCAATGGAATAGAGGTAGATCGAGCCAAAATTGATATCATTTCCAACCTACCACCACCCAAGAAAATACGCGATGTGCGGTCCTTCCTTGGACACGCCGACTTTTACAGAAGGTTTATAAAAGATTTCAGTCATATCTCTAGGCCCTTATGTAACCTTCTCCAAAAGGAGAACCAGTTTAAATAGAGTGCCGAATGCCAAATTGGTCCATTCTTTTTGAATTGATGTGCGATGCGAGCGATTACACTATTGGAGCGATGTTAGGACAAAGGAAGGACGAAGGCCTACGTTATTTACTATGCGGTAGGAACTTGAATCCCGCTCAAGTCAATTACTCGACTACGGAGAAGATGCTCCTAGCCATTGTTTTTACCTTAGACAAGTTCAAGACGTACTTAATAGGATCCAAGGTCATAGTTTACACGAATTATGTGACGCTGAAATACCTTTTTTCTAAGAAGAATGATATGCCCCGTTTGCTTAGATGGATCCTACTCCTTCAAGAATTCGACTTAGGGATCAAGGATAAGAAAGGAGTAGATAACGTGGTGGCGGACCATCTATCCTGCCTAGTTTTACCGAATTCTATTGAGGAGTCACCTATTGAGGACTCATTCCCTGATGAGCAACTCTTTGTTGCCACGCATCCACCATGGTACGCTGATATTGCAAACTATCTTTCCATAGGTACGATGCCAACTCATTGGAGTGTGTAGGATAAATGCAAATTTCTAAGGGAAGTGCGCAGATTTTTCTGGGATGAACCTTTACTTTTTAAATATTGCCCAGATCAAATAATTAGGAGATGTGTCCCTGATGATGAACAAAATTTTGTCATCTCCTTTTGTCATAATCAAGCCTGTGGGGGTCATTTTTTCACCAAGAAAACCATGGCAAAAATTTTACAATGTGGTTTTTATTAGCCTACCTTGTTTAGAGACACCCACGAGTTTTGCAAAGCATGCGAGCGCTATCAAAGCTAGGAGAGTTGTCCCATAAGAATATCATGCCCCTTACCCCAATCCAACATCTTGAAGTCTTTGAGTGTTGGGGCATCGATTTCATGGGACCATTCCCCTCGTCTTTTGGATATGTCTATATATTACTCGTCATGGACTATGTATCCAAATGGATAGAGGCAATTCTATATAGAACTAACGATTATCGTACGGTTCTAAAGTTCCTTAAAGAAAACATATTATCCAGATTTAGAACACCTCGAGCTATCATAAGTGATGGCGGTTCTCACTTTTACAATAGGCCTTTTGAAGCTTTAATGAGAAAATATGACATTACACATAAAGTACTCCATACCACCCACAGACAAGTGGGCAAGCAGAAATTTCTAATCGGAAAATTAAACAAATTTTGAAAAAAATGGTAAGGCCGGATCGCAAAGATTGGTCACTGAGATTAATCGATTGCCTTTGGGCTCACCGTACCATTTATAAGACTTCGATTGGAATGTCTCCCTATAGACTTGTCTATGGGAAAGCTTGTCACTTGCCTGTGGAGATTGAACACAAAGCCTATTGGGCAATTTGAACATTGAACTTCGACATTGATAAGGCTAGCTCACTTCGCAAACTCCAAATGAATGAGCTTGATGAAATCGGCAATGATGCATATGAGAATTCGAGGATTTACAAGAGTAGAATAAAGGCCTTCCATGACAAACATATCTTCAGGAAAACTTTCCATGAAGATCAGAAAGTACTCTTGTATAATTCCCGACTTCATCTTTTTTTGGGAAAATTGAGATCTCGATGGACCAGCCCATATATTGTTAAAGAAGTCTTTCATCATGGGGTTGTCGAGATAGAAAATGCAATAAATGGTAACTGTTTTAAAGTGAATGGACAACGCCTTAAACCATTTGTTAAGAAATTTGATTCAGAGGACATGTCCATCACTCTGAATGATCCTGAATGATCCTGTGTATCAGGTTTAATTGTTTTTCTGTTTTAGGTTTATTTCTTTAGAAGATTTAATTGCCGGAGTTGTAGACTTCCATAATCAGCTCTCTCAGGTGATCTCGTTCTCACTCTCCTTTATATTTATCATTGCTCTCATGTTATTGCTTATTGCACATCTTTTACATTAAGGACAATACAAGATTTGGTTGGGGGTGAAATTCCTACATGAATCAAGTATTTTGTAACATTTCGAGCATTATTATATGTTGAAATTTTTTCAAAATTGTCTGAAAATTCAAAATTCTTTTGAAAAACCTTGTTTCTATGTATTCAAGATGATACAAGTATAAGAAAAGGAGATATGAAGTGATTAATATTGCAAGTCTTGAACTACCTTTGATATAATGGTTTTATATATGAATTCCCCTATTTATATGATCGATAGAAAATTTAAACACTTTTACACCTACTTCACATTACATGATTTTCATGGTTTGAAAGGATCATGTAGATTTGTGGATGGGCTAGACTTAGATTTGAGGTGTTAAGGAACCAAGCCGGGGTACTTTGTCCATCCTTCTCCATAGGAAAATAACGAAAGATATGGATTTCTAAAAATCCTATCTAATGTGTATGAAAAAGAAAGAAGGAAAGAAAATATAGATATGATTAAAATATGGTGGAAAATTTTAAAAAGGGCTACCTATTGCCAACCGGGGGATGGTCTATCCGTAACCAAAGCCGAAAATGGGACGTAGTGTGAAAGCCGTCAGAATGACGGTAAGGCAAATTCCTGTCATAGGCTTGTTGTTGATCTGTACACCTTTAGATCCATATTTTAGTCGATCTATGAAGAAGATAGTCCCAGAAACTCATGAAATAAACATTCACTATGCACACTAGGTTGAATTTGTTCAAATTTTTCTATTTATCAATCAATCAGCAGGGATTCTATATGAATACTTATTATGTGTGAGAGTTTAAGGTTTCAACTTCTATCACTTAAGTTTTTCTGATTTTTACACTTGTATAGCTTGGAATGTAAAGAAGCATAATTTCTGAAGGAGAGTTGGGTTTTGGAGATTTGAACTTGTTTCACGCATGTTTTGCTTGGGACTACCAAAATACTGGTTGGGGGAGGTGTTGACTCTGACTTGTGTATATTCTAACCCCAATTCATCACTTATTATGCATGGTTTGCATGTTTAAAAGACTACTCTAATGCATGATTTGTGATTGTAGGAACGAGATGGAGATTTCACTAATTCAAGGCTAAAAAGAGCACTTTGTACACATTGAAGATCGAAGGACCAAGTGATAAAAGAATGGAAGAAAGAAGCAAGGAAGAAAACAAGAAAGAAAGAAGAGGTGCAGAAATCAACATACATGACCGGTCAGTTGACCGATAGGCCAAGACACACGACCAGTTGTCAGACCGGTCTGCCACTCAACAAAGACCCCCCTCAAGCTGCGCAAGTCACTGGATCAAGCACGACCGGTCGTCTGCCATTCAGACCGGTCGTCTGACCGGTCGACCACTCAATAGAGGGGGGGTGGAAATTACAGAAACTCTCTGGACAGATTTGGACGTTTTATGACCGGTCTGAAGACCGGTCAACTGCGTAACAGAGCTTGTTCTACAAGCACCGATTTTCTCTGCACAATTCTGTGATTCCTTGCGTAATCTGGAATCTTCCACACCAATCTATAAAAGGGCACCTAGGGCCTCATCTAAAATCATCCTAAAAGAGATTGGAGGTCGTGGGAAGTGAAGGAGAGCACCGTGGAGCATCCGCAACTCCGTTGATCCCAGTTTTCTAGTCTTTTCATGTTTTTATTTAGTTTTTCTTTTGATTCTAGTTGTAGTATGACAATGCTCAGCTAGAACCTCTTAGCTAGAGCTGAGAGGTAAAGCTTGTAGCCAATTTCATGTTTAATTCAAGTACCTTTACTTCAAGTTTGGATTTTGAATGTCTAGTTTGAATAAAGTTGATATTTTTAGAAGCTTTATGAGAGTTCATGTGCTTCAGACATGGATTCCTTGCAATTCTATGAGATTATCATGTTTTGTTTAATTAGATTTAAATTATGGTAACCCTTGAGCATGTCATAGTCCATAGGCATGGCTGTTACTCCGAAGGCTATAATTTTGAATGCTATGTGCTTGATTAGAACTAGAACTTAATTTTCTGACTTAAGTGGGATTGTTTGTGCTTTAATACTTTATCTTCCAACTATATGAGAGATTGAACTTCAAATCTAGTTGTATTCATGCTTGAATGAATTAATTAACATGGATTGCTACAAGTGGATCCTTAATGCCTTAGTTTTCTCCATTATTCTCAAATTTTCTTAAGTTACTGTTTAGTCTAGTTTTCGTAATTAAAATTCCAAATTACTCAAACCTAAGTTGCTGGAATAGTTTAAAACTATTTACACAATTCCCTGTGGATCAACCTCAATCTTACCGAGAATTATTACTACATCGCAGCCTTACACTTGAGGCGAGCGAACAACTCTTTTGAGGAGGCCCTTGGGAAGCATTGTTTTTATTTGTCATTGGTTCATTCCTCCCATTATGGTTTGGTCGACATCACCAATCAGGATTTTACAAGTTAGAATTTGGGGCACTAAAGGGGCGTTGGTAAGCGTTTGTGGCATTCGATTGAGTTCAGAAGATATCTTGAAATGCAGGGATTGTTGGACAATCTTTGCTAAGTGAACATCCCTCTTATAAATACCACATACACTCTCAATGACCTCACCGATGGTTACCATGTTAATACTCCTTAATTTTATGGCCTCAATCTTCTTTGTAAGACCCGCCACCTTTGAATTTAAATCAGCATCCCTATTTAATGCATGTATACTTTTCTCTCTTGGGGTTGACTTGGGATTACTAGTTGGAGTGGAGATATCCTAAGATTAGGCATTCTCAGCTAGCATTTCGAAGTAACCCTAAGCATCATCAGGCACTTTGTTTAAAAACTCACTATTACACATCGTTTGGACAAATTGGTTCATGTTTGAACTTAATCCATCATGGAAGAAGTCAATCAAGCGCCACTTTTCATAACCATATTGTGGGCACTCTAATAAAAGATCTTTAAATCTCTCCCAACATTGAAAAAAAAATGTCTCATCTCCTTGTTGGGAATAGTTTATGATAGCCTTAGTGTGTTTGTTTTATGAACCGGGAAGTACTTTTTAAAGAACTCATGGGTCATCTCAGCCCATGTCTTGATGTTTCAAGGTTTAACTGATTGAAGCCATGCTTTGGCTTTGTCCTTTTCGAGAGAAAGGGAACAATTTCAGTTTGATTATATCTTGGGAGACATCATTAAATTGAAAGGTATTAGCTATCTCCTCAAATTCACTTAGGTGCGTATATGGACTTTCAGAATTGAGTCCATGGAATTTTGAAAGTAACTTGATAATTCCCAGTTTAAGGTCTATGTTTCTTGCATTAAGTAGGAAAACAATGCAAGAAGACGTGGTTGTTCTCTCCGATTATAGATAGTCTCGCAATGTTTTAACTAGAGGAATATAGTGTACCTCATTCTCATTACATTCTGTCCTAGTTGGTGGTACATCATGCTCAACATTTTCAACATTGTGTGGTTCATTCTCCGCCATGATTCTAGACGATTTAAGAATTCCTAGACGTCTTCGAACTAGTCTGTGATTGATTAATCCTCCAACTAAACCTCCCTCACTTAAAAGTTGCGATGTATGATCACGCTCCCAATGGGGCATAAACCACACAAAAACTAAACTAAACTAAACTTAAAATCTGAAAATCTGAAAATAAAAATAAAAACTAAGAAATAAAAGAGTTTAAGTTAAAACGTAGTTACCGGATGGAAGAACTATGTTAGAAAAGAAAAATCCTACAAAACAAACAAATCTGTTAGTAAAAAAATTCTGAGAAAAATCTAATAAACAATAAATCCTAACCTAACTTATCTAACCTAACTATACACTAATTAAAAATTTTAAAGTAGTTAACCTAATCCCCAGCAACGGCGCTAAAAACTTGTCCGCTTGCCTCAAGTGCAAGGCTGTAATGTAGTAATAATTCTCGGTAAGACCGAGGTCGATCCTTAGGGATTATCGTAACAATTCTAAACTTTATAGCTAAGATAAATTGAATTCGAATTTGTATTGATGGATGAAATTTAAGAACATAAAACTATCTACTTCAGAACTAAATCAAGGAAATAAGACACTAGAGCACCAAGGATCCACTTATAATCATTCACAATGCGAATTCAAACTATTCAAGCCAATAACTCAATCAGAATCGGAGTTCTATCCCTAACTGATTGGAATATAGAGCAATCAACTCATCATAATATATCTAACATAGATGAATCATCCATTGATATGGTTTTCTCATAACAACTAAGGCATTGGGCATATCTAATCATATAGCCCAATCCTTCACAAAACAATTGAGATAACATTCATGATTTGTCCTCAAGTCTTGTCACTAGACTTTATTTAGAAGCATGAATTGAACTTCTATTAAACCAATATCAATACATAAACATCTATCTCAGATCAATCCCAAATATAAGACTTCTTCTAGTTTAGTTCTAGATAAGCACTTAGGAAACTTAGTTTATAAGATCTCCTAGCATCCAACATATCATGATGGATCTAAGATCTCTACAACCCCAAATCCTATCAATCAACATGTTGAGCTCTTAAATGTGCATATTCTAACTCCATTGTATGGCTAACTATGCATGATTTTCATATTTAAACTCCTTTCTAATACATTATTTTTTGGTTGTAGGATGAGGGAGAGACTTCACTAAATAAAGGATTAAAGAACACTTTAAAGGATCATTAAAGATCAAAAGAAAGATGAATGAAGATTGGAACGAAGAAGCAAGGCGAAGTGGATGAAAAGAAAGAAGAAAACCCAAAATTCCTTAAGTCTGACCAGTCCTGACCAGTCGGCCAAATGCCAGACCGGTCGTCAAACTGGTCGGCCACCCTTGCAGTTGGTGCAGAACATGTTGGAGAGGCATTTAAACGGGTCCAACCGATCAAGATCAGCCAGCCAAACAAGCCAGACCGGTCAAGACCGGTCGGCCATGCAGAAAGATTGAAGAGGAGCTCGCTGGACTGATGCATGGATAGGTCCGACCAGTCAAGACCGATCGACCAAGCCAAAATGAAAGTTTTTAGTTTCGGACTTTCGATTTTCTCTGCGCACTGCGGAAATGTTGCGAGAAATCTCGAAGCTTCTGCGTCGATGAGGCTCAAAACCTATAAAAGGACTCCACTTCATTCAAAAGGTATCCTATAAGGATTCTAAAGCATTGAGAGGTGGATAAAGCTGGATTCGGAGTTCTACAACTCTCTTTACTTAGTTTCTTTTTAGCTATTTATGTTTAAAGTAGAATTTCTGTTTGCTCTTAGCATGATCGATTAAACCTCTTAGCTAGGGCTAAGAGGTGAAGCTTGTAGTTGATCTAAGATGTTTTAATTCATTTTTGAGGTTTCAAGTTGGATTCTTAACGTTGAACAATGGTTTGTTTAAGTTTGAGTGAAGTTTAAGTAGTTTTTCTTAATCTTATGATGACTCATGGATATTTGGAAAAATTATCTTAGTTCTTAGTTGTTTTGTAAAGATCTAAACCTGTACGCTCCGAGGAATCAGATTCAAGACACTTTAGAACTTGGATCTTCATGTGGGAACTTCAAACCAAAGTTCTATCTTTTATGAAAATTCTGTAATATATGTTGTTTGTTTATGAGATTTGAATCAAGTTCAAACCACGATATTAGTTAAGCCTAGTGACAAGGTTTGATGATTATCATAGTTGTGATCTTAATCTATTGGAACTAGGATTGGCCTATGCAATTGAGTGTGCCCAAGTCCTAACTTGAATTGAGGGAGTCATGTTGATGCACAACACATGTGACAGATTGTTTTGCTGAATTAACCGCTCTATAATCATACTAGATAGGATATGATTTTAATTCTAGTTGTGTAGTTGAGAAATCAAAGCGAATTATACATCAAGGATAGCTACAAGTGGATCCTTGGTGC